>OX451736.1:375061518-376319795 GCA_948472305.1 Vicia faba
TGAGATAAGAGAAGATCCCACTTGTCAGCTTCAATATACCAAGCTTCACACCAAAATAAGTTTCTTCACAAACCAAACTCAAGTCTCGAAACTGTTCAAGCAATTCCCATTCTCTCACCATTAACATAGACATATGTAATGATTTCCTACTCAACGCATCGGCAACCACGTTCGCCTTTCCAGGATGGTAATTCAAGCTAAAATTATAATCCTTCAAGAACTCCAACCACCTTCTTTGTCTCATATTCAACTCTTTCTGATCAAACAAATATTTCAAGCTTCTATGATCACTGAAAACATCGAATCTCGATCCAAATAAGTAATGTCTCCAAATCTTCAACACAAAAACCACAGCTGCCAACTCCAAGTCATGAGTCGGATAATTCCTCTCATGCACTTTAAGTTGCCTCGAAGCATAAGCCACCACTTGCCATTTTGCATTAACACACCACCTAACCCCATCAATGAAGCAACATAATACACAACAAACGACTCAGATGGATTAGGTAAAATCAATACAGGAGCAGTAGTCAACCTTCTCTTAAGCTCTTGGAAGCTATCCTCACACCGAGTAGTCCACACGATCGCTTAAACTTTCCTCGTCAATTGCGTCAATGGTAAATCTAACTTGGAAAAACCTTCAATGAACTTACGATAGTAATCGCTAAGCCAAGAAAACTTCGTATCTAAAAAATAGACTTAGGAAATTCCCACTCTGACACAGCTTCAATCTTTGTTGGATCTACGGCAATACCTCCACGAGATATCACATGACCAAGAAAGATCACTTGCTCCAACCAAAATTCACACTTAGAGAGTTTAGCAAACAACTGATTCTCTTTCAAAATCGACAACATAATTCCTAAGTGCTCGGCGTGCTCCGCTTCACTTTTCGAATAGATAAGAATGTCATCAATAAAGACCACCACAAACTTATCAAGGAAATCATGAAAGATTCTGTTCATATAATCCATAAACACACTAGGTGCATTCGTAACACCGAAAGGCATCACCAAATACTCATAGTGTCCATACCTCGTCCTAAATGACGTCTTCTGAATATCACTAGCCTTCACACAGATTTGATGATAACCAGATCTCAAGTCTATCTTACTGAATACACAAGCACTGACCAACTGGTCCATCAAGTCATCAATTCTATGTAACGAATACTTGTTCTTGATAGTAACCTTGTTCAACTACCTATAGTCCACACACAACCTCATCGTACCTTCTTTCTTCTTTACTAACAACATCGGTGCACCCCATGGAGATACACTCGGATGAATGAACTTCTTATCAAGTAACTCTTCAAGTTGGCTTTTTAGTTCTCCCAATTCCGATGGCGACATCCGATACGGAGCCATCGAAACAGGACTAGTACCAGGAACTAGATCAATAGCAAACTCTACTTCACGTTCTGGAGGTAAATCGGTAACTTCTTCCGGAAACACTTCAGGAAAGTCTCGTACAGCTGGCAATTCTTTTCCCACTCTACTTTCACTAATATCCATTCTCGCCATCAACACAAATAATTCGGCTCCATCTCTAACACACCTCTTCATCTGTTGCATACATAAAAATGAACCACCTTCTTTCTCGGACTCGAGAAAAAGAATCGCTTTAGCAAAACAATTAATATAGACATGGTTGGATCTCAACCAGTCCATACCCAGAATGATATCTAGCTGAATCAACGGAAGACATATAAGATCCACCTCAAAATCTCTACCACACATATGCAAAGGACACTTTAAACATATAGCTGAAGTAGAAACTGAACCCATCGCAGGCGTATCGACCACCATACTCCTACTCATATCAGATAACACAAGGCCCAATCTCGTAACACAGTCCAATGAAATAAAAGAATGAGTCACACTCGTATCAACAATAGCAATCAAAGGCACGTTATGAATAAAACACGTACCTCTGATCAATCTCTCATCCGATGAGGTCTCGGCACCAGACAATGCGAACACCTTTCTGGTTTCCTTCTTTGGCTTTGTGTATTTGGTACTAATGTGACCTCGCTCACCACAGTTGTAGCAAGTCACAACAGAACCAACCCGGCAATCCATAGCTTTGTGACCTACTTTGTCACACTTAAAACACTTCATAATTCCTTGGCGACATTCTAGAGCACGATGTCCCTCTTTCCCACACTTGAAACATTTAATCAGAGTAGTAACTCCCCCACTCAGATTCTTTCCTCCACCTATTGGTTGTTTTCCCTTTCCCCCATAAGGCTTAGGATGCATCTGCCCCTTACCTTTCCTCTCATGCAAGTTATTATAATAAGCACTACTTTCTCGACTATCCTCATCATAGATACGACTCTTGTTTACCAATTCAAAAAAGTGAGTGATTTGCTTATAAGAAATCGCCTTCTTCACGTCCGACCTTGAGCCATTTACAAACTTAAGACATTTGGATCTTTCAGCATTTGCGGTATTGTAGTGAGGACAATACTTAATCAACTCTTGAAACTTAGCAGCATATTCAGCAACAGTACCGTTTCCTTGTTTCAATTCAAGAAACTCCACCTCTTTCTTCCCACAGACATCCTCGGGAAAGTAGTTCTCCAAGAATGCATCTCGGAAAATAGCCCAAGTAACCACGGTATTCTCTTCGTCATATCTCTGACTCGTGTTAATCCACCAATCTTCAACTTCTTTCACCAACATGTGAGTTCCAAATTGTAAACTTCAACTTCGGAAAATCTTTTCTACGACCTTCAACCACTCTCGAGCTTCTTCAGGTGCATGCTCTCCCTTAAAGGTAGGCGGATTTTTTTTCTGAAACTTTCCAATAGCACGAAAACCATCATCACCTCCCTCTGGCTGAACAGGATTAGCTTGCGGCCTCTGATTCAAGGATCCCGCGAGCAATCACAAAGCCTTAGTAAGTGCGTTATCATTCCTTCTAACAACTATCTTCTTCTGAATAACACAAAAGTATCGATCGCGTCAGACACACAATCAAATACAATAGGATTAGCAAAGTTAAGACTTGACAACTAACCGACCAGGCTCTGATACCACTTTTGTAACACCCCTTCTAATAACCCCGAATAAAACAGTGTAATTATATCAGAGAAATAAAATTGTATTCAAGGAGTGTCACAAGTCACTTTCCATTTTTCATGAAAAGCCAAACGTAACATATTCAACAATACTTTTTATCATGTAAACCATAATATCCATACATGGCATATTCTTTCACTTCATGCAATACGCAACGGAATCATAATAATAACCATCTTCTCAAAAAGGAGGAACCAAAATGTAACATATAAGGCATTTATGCCACATGGTTCATACACAATTCATGTTATCAAGTCTCATATACATACATCAAAATATGATCAAAATAAAGGATTACATACAAGTATAATCCATATACAAAACATGAGTTCGAATGCGGACACTAAACCCCCAAGTGTTACAATCAGAGCATCAACTAAATAACCAAAACATAACGGACTACAAGCCTAAATGCATCCGCTAATCCTTGTGCCTCACACTACATCTTCGGTACCTAAGCGATACCGTATCAAGCATCATTCCAACAGAAGGGTGAGAATTCCAATAATCATGAAATATATAATTTAAAGCAATGGAAAGCAATAAATAAAATGAATTCTCCATACTTGAATATATGTGTATATCACTAGCATAAGCACATTCATATATTCCATATTCTGCTATATTCAAGAATTATCTATTTAACCATTTATCATCCTAACCATATAATCACACTCATTCACATATCATAACCAATTTCACAAACTCGATCATCTTCACATAAACTCATAATATATATCAATATGCATGTGACTCACAACTAGATGCAACCAATGCAAATGCGGTACCGACTTGTGGACCCAAAGTTCCACCGCTTATTTTTCCACATAGGATCAAAGCCACTACGTCTATTTCCACTCTAGGATCAACGTCTATTTTTGTGAACCCAAGTTTCACCGCCTATGTTCCCTTTCCGGGTCAAAGCCACTACGTCTATTTCCATTCAAGGATCAACGTCTATAAAATGTGAACCCACCGTTTCACCGTCTCTATTTCAAGACTAACCATGCCATGCAATGTACCATCAACAACTCGTATGCAATTAAGACCACTCCTGACCTCAACATACACATACCACATATTTCAACATAATGAAATACCAACCATTGTATATGCATTATAAATATAATTCACAAATCAAGTAACATACAAGTTTAAACAATGTTACTTCCACAATTTATTTAAATCAAACACAATTCTGGTTAGTCCTTGAAAACGTCGAAATCTCGACAAAATAACACAACCACAATTATCTACTCGTCAAACTTAGTTACCATGTCCATTTTCATTAAATACCGGATAACTAATTTTTACCGCCTATACCAACAAATTAGACGGAACGGAACCCATTGCACTTATTTCCAACTTAAACAATTCCTCGCCGATTCATAGTTATAGGCTCAATCGTTAATTATTTATTAACCGATTAATACTACTCCGATATTAACCCTTTCCATTTCAGTTTCACAGAACAATCTAAAAGAACACACCATCATCTATCTTAAAACCCTAAAATAATTCCTATTCCAAAACTAAAAATCACATACAACATAATTAGAGGAAGTCAAACCCTTACCTCTTGTAGCTTTTATCTTGCAAGATGTGGATTTTCTACAGCAACTTCTTCTTCTTCTTCTTAACTCTAACTTTCCTCTTTTTCTCTTCTTCTCCTCTCTATCTCACTTCTCTCTCTGTTTTTTTTTTTTTGCTTTTCTTACTGTCTCTTTCTAACTTAACATAACATACTATATATTATATACTTACTTATATATATAATATTAAACTAACATATATATAATATATATACTTACTGTAAGTTATAGTTAACATACATAACATATATATAACATATATACTATATATAATATATTATAAACTAACTTATATATATAATATATAATGTTATAACTTATATATATATATATATATATATATATATATATATATATATATATATATATATATATATATATATATATATATATATATATATATATATATATATATATATATATATATATATATATATATATATATATATATATATATATATATATATATATATATATATATATATATATATATATATATATATATATATATATATAAAATTTATTTTATTTAATAAAACTAATTTATATTATTTAATTAAACTAACTTAATATAATTAAATAAATATTTTAATAATTCAATTATCACTAATTAATCAATTAACACACATATTAATATATACACATCAAAAATACGGTATTACCCTATAAAATTAATCATTTTCCGATAAACCCGAATAAATCAATTTAATCCTCTACCGGATCGAATAACCGACTAAATAATTATCAAATTACCAAAATAAATATCAACCGGTCATTTCTAGAAAATAATAATATAAATACTATTAATTAAATCGGGATGTTACAGGAGTGGCTTGAATTGGCCTGTAACTTGAAATTTGATTCACACTTTTCTTTGAAATTTTGGAGTTTTGTTCTTGCTCTCTTACCACTGCAACCCTTGTCTCATGCCTTGTATATGTTCAATATATATCTTAGAACGAATTAGGGTTATAAAATTGGCTTGTATCTTTGCAACTATGGAAGATTTTATTTGATTTCCATGCCATATGTAAACTTTATATATTCAGCCAAATCATTCTTTTCTTGTACCAATTGTGCTTGCTTCGTTTTGGTCTTGATATCTCAACATATTTTGATTGCAAACCTGTCAAAAAATAAAATCAAAACATATCTTTGCTATTATTCACCAATTATTTGATTTAGTTCAATTTTTTAATTAATAAAAAATCAAAATAAATTGAAAAATGAAGAAAATAATCTGTGGGTGAATATTTGGGTCGTGAACCATATTATAAGTAAGGTGCAAGCATAAAAAGTTAGACCCATTTGGCAAAACATGTAATTTTGAGCATATTTGACTTTTGGCAATTTTGCAAAAAGGTCAACTTTGACAAGGAATATCTCCTCCAATTTTAACCCTAGAGAGGTGTTCTTGGACTTTTTAGGAAGCTTAGGATGTCCCCTAAGCAACCCTTTTGGTCTCATCTCAATTGAGTCTTCCATGTTCATGTAAGAAGCTTTGACCCAAAAGGTGAACTTGTTGACTATTCAAAAAGACCCATAATGTAGAAATTCATATCTTTTTATGAATTAATATTTTGAAGTTTTGGGATGAATTTGAGTTGTATGGAATTGCATCCTCTTAAAAATGAGCCTTGGATGGAAAATTTATGATAAAGCATGTGGAAGTTATGCTTGGTCAAAGTTTGATTGACTTTTCCTGAGAAACCCTAATTTAGCAACTTTTGGGTTTTGATGAATTTGGAGAATTCCTTGAGGAATCATGATCAAACCTTGATCAAATTATGAAATTCACTTCAAAATTTTAATGTTGACCAAAAATCTTGAAGTTTGACTGTATGTGGGTCACAGTTAACTTTTGACCTAATACAGACGATTCTCAAGCATCTAGCAGTTGACTGAGCAAACTTCTTGTGCAAGGCATGAAACTTGACATCGAGGGTATTGAGAATATATTAGGACCATGGAAAGCATTTGGGGCCTTTGTGATCCACATATCTTGATAAAAGTGGATACCCTAATTTGAGACACACTGCCTTAGGAGAGAGTTTGTCTGGTCAACTTTTGGCAAACTTGAGCAAATTAAGGATATCTAGGAGTATGTATTGAGTAAAATGAGAGGAAAAATTTTGGGTACAACAGAACGTATACAAATTTTTTTTGTCTTTTGAAAAATGTTTTAATATGAAAGCATTGGTGTAATATGTTTGGTTGTGAGCAAGCGAGCAATTAAGAGCGAATCTACCTACTCGAAAGGTCTTAAATGTTCTTTTCCTCCTTTAGATGTTGCTATCTTATCATTGATTTGGTAAGAAGCCCCATCGTTGGATGTGAAGGGACAGGCGCAGGACGTTTGTATAGTCATAGAAGGCAACTTGCGAGACGCTTTAGCAATTTTTGTAAGGGAGTAGATCGTTTTACCGAAGGCAACATCGAGGAACTACGATCTTTTTTATCGAAGGGTCTTTGCTAAAGCGTCCCATATTCGAGGGACATGACTGTGTTTCCGAGGCAATGTGTGAGGTTACCCTAGAGGTGCGTGTGTGAAAAAGTGTGTTTGATTCAAGTTAAGTTGCTCTTTGATTAGGTTATCTAGCCATTTATTTTGAATCTTGCCATACACGCCTATTTACTATACAGTATATAGAAAACAATAAATTGTGGAATTTAAAATTCTACGCTATTACAGAGCTTTTGGGAATGGGGAGTACAAATTCACAAATGGGGATGAATTAGTACAATTAAATGTCCAAATAGGCAAACAATACAACCAAATCGAATCGAGAAATTAATCGAAATTATAACAGTTTATGAAATAAAATTAATTGACAAAGTATAGGAATTTTTGGTATTTTTGTTTATGAGAAATTTTGAAAAGAAAATAAAATCCTATTCTATTATTTTAAAATTTTGCTTACCGTGAAGAAGTTAAACAATTTATGAAAAAAATGTTAACTAAAAGTTAATTAACTAAATTATTCAAAAAAAATTGCTAACTAAACTAACTGAGAAGATTAAATAAATCAAAATTACGAATCTAGAATTAAAATTAAATATTAAATTAAAACTAAATTAAAATTAATAAGATAATTCTAAACTAAAACTTAAATCTCTAAATAACTGAGTTAATCCTAAAACTAAAATAAAATTCTAGAATTCCTAAGTTAAATCTAAACTAAGTTAAAAAAAATCTACAATTACTAATTAAATTAAAATTACTAATTTAATCCTAAACTAAATTAAAACCTAAGATCATTAACTAAACCAAAATAAAATGTAGAAAGAAAAGAAAATTAAGGGTGCAACAGAGATCAGAATTGGGCTTAAACAAAATCAAAGCCCAAAATAGGTTAAAGAGAAGGGATTAGGTTCAGATTGGGGCTTTGAGGCCAAGCCCACGAACCAGATCCAATGAAGCAAAAGGGGTGGATTCTTGAAACTCTAATCATGGAGAGGGCAGCCGCTGGCACTGTTAAACCAAATCTCAAACTGAAACGACTCATCTTCCTCTCTCTGCTTGTTCCTCGATCCCTCTATTCTCCATAACACAACAACAACATGCTATGGAAACGAACACCCTAGGTCTCTCTCTCTCAACCTCACACTCCCAGTCACGAATCAAAACCCACAGCAGTGAAACAAAACCCAAGAACCCTATGCAAACCCTTATCCCCAAGTTTGATTTCAATGAATCCGACAGGTTTTATAAGTTATAACATGAGCAAACAGATATTCAAGTAGCGAAATCGACAAGAAATCATACCAGTGAGACTCTGGGTAAGCTTTTGAATTTGATACTTTTCTATAATTTTTGCTTCTGAAATACGTATGTATTTGAATGGGGTTATATATTGATTGGTGAATTGATTGAACAGAAGGTTAACAATTTTTCTTTGTTTGATGTTGTTAATGTTTGTAGATGAACATGAAAGGTGAGTGGAGTGGTGTTATGTTAGGCTTGGGCGAATGATTGTTGACAGAAGGCGGTATTCAGAAGGATTCGGGGAAGATGATGGTTTGATGAATGGAAGAAAAGATATGTTTTGATGGTTGGAGGATTTTTGGACATAGGGAGTATAGGTTTGTATGAGTTTGTGTTTGCTATTGTTCTTGGCTTAATTTTGCTGGTTCTGTATTGTCTTGGTTCTTTTTTTTTACTTATGGTTTTTGTGCTGTGATTTGTAGCTTGTTGCTTTTCTATTTTGACAGGGGTTTGTGCAATGAGTTTTTAGTGATTTGTTTTCTCTGAGTTTTTGCTCTTGAATTCTATATTGTCCTCTCTCCTTTTTATTTTATGGAACAGTTCCTCTGTTATATTGAAAACAAGATGGAAAAATGGGGGGGGGGGGGGAGGGGGGGGGGGGGAAGTTGGTGAAGTTTTTGAACATATGTGGTATGCTGACCTTGGGCTTTAGGGTACAGGTTAAGTTATGTCTACTTTGGTGAAAATTTTGACTGAGTTTTGGGCAACATTTTGTCTTTCCTAGTGTAGGTTTAGGGCAGCCATAACACATGTTATGCAGGACTGCCTTTTTGGCAATTTTGCAGGATTTTGGACTGTTGTATGGGTTGTATTGCTAGGTGATATCTCTTTCATCTTTCCTTTTTCATCTTTCCATGAAATAAAGTAATTTTGCTTATTTCACAAGAAATTATGAAGGGTTTGTAAAAGCTTTTGGAAAATGATGATATGCTTTTTTTGTTGAGCAAGATTGCTATCTATGCTTTGCCTTGTTCCATTTTGTTTTACTTATTGTTGCCTTCTTCTGTCATCCTGACAGCCTATGTTGCCTTGCTTGCCATGTTTTGTTGTTATTTGCTATGATATTTGCTGCAATTTTGTAGCAAACATGCCCTGCTGTTCTGTTTGTTGCAGGTTTGTTTGGCAGCTTGTGTTGCATCCTTGCAGCCTAATGCTGCCTATTTTGTTGTGTTGGTATTTTGCTTGCAATTTGACCTTGGACTTGGCAGCTTGCCTATTGATGTATTACTACTGCTTGGCAACCTTGGAATTGGTAGCTTTGCTTGGCAGCTTTGACTTGTTTTGTATCCTGTTCTTTTGCAGTCTTGGACTTGCTGTTATATTTGTTTGTTTTCACATTTTATTGTTGCTTGCTGCTTGTATAGCAGCCTGCTGTTTGGCAGCCTGCTCTTGCTGCTATGCTTGCTTTGTTTGCTGGTTTTGCAGTCTATTCTTGTGTAGAAGTTTGCTGCTACTTGTTGCAGCTTGCATATTTGCTTTCCTTTCTTGTGAACCAAGGTCCAACCTTGTGATTTGCAAGGATGGGAGAAGAGAGATTATGATTAAAAAAAACTTAAAATCTGATTCATATATATAAACCCTAGTGATGAAATTCTCTTTTCTTTTCTTTACATATCACCTTGCTTGAATTGCTAATTTTCTCTTCTTTGTTTCATGAATATGAGGCGTGGATGGCGAGCGAGGATTGCTTGAAGCTGAAGCAACAGAGACTTGAAGAAACAAAATAAAAGTTCTCTCTTTGTAGACAAAAATTTTGTGATTTTTTGTAAACAAAACAAAAACTTGTAAATTATTTCATTTGTAATGTAATAAATACAAAGCCTTGAATAAATTTGGTGTAATGAAATTTATTGTTCAAAACTTGAATTTACTTAAACTTTGTAATTCTCAATTGAATGTTTTGGATTAAAACATCTTGGTTTGGTAACTTGGATTTCAAGTAATCACAAAATGATCAAATAACCAATGCGCCTTGTACTTCAATCAAATTTCTAAACAAAATAAATGTTTAAGAATTCGATTCTAACTTGGTTAACTCGAACCCAAAGCCATGGTCATCTAAATGACAGTCTTAATCTTCACCTCTTGTCCACACCAAATTTGCATTCAAAATGAAACTCGCACGGCATGCTCGATGAAAATGGAACTTCATTGCCAAAAAATCATGCTTTAAGAACCATCATCAACCTTAACAAATTTCAAAAACAATGATGATTAAGAACACTTGAAATCAAACAAATGACTTGCGATGATTTGATAACTTTGAAAGTCTTCCCAATGCAATTTTCTTTCTATCTTTGAAGATAAACTCGTATGCAACATCATTTATGACCATATGCAGAAATAACCGTCTCAAGACCTTGTAATTTGAGGAAATCACAATTCTTAGAAATCAGGTGACAGTTATTTAAGATTAGGTCAAAATCTATGAAGTGACTTCTAACGCATTCGAATTTGGTGATCTTCTACACGTAATCAGCTCTTGATTTGTGAAGAGAAATTGGAGATAACATCGGGGAGAGTCATACACAAGAAGAACCGCTCAAAAATATTGAATAATGAAGAAGTTACAGTCGCTTGAACTTGGTCTCGCAAAAGGTCAACTTTTGTGTTAATGGAGTCATTTACAGTCGTGTGAACCATTGACTGAGCAAACTTGTGACGCGAGGTTCGAAACTCGGCATGAACATCCTTGAGGAGACATTAAGATCTCTGAAGACCATTTGAACCCTTGAAGAATCAATTTTCTTTAAGGAACGTCAAACCCTAATCGTTGACTTACTGCCTAGGAAGAGAATCTATCTGATCAAACTTCTGAGCTAAATTGAGTATTCAAGAAGACCTAGGATAGTATCTTAAATAAAAAATGAGAGGGAAAATTTTGGGGTACAACAGCTGCCCCTGTTCAATCTTCTTAAACTTTAAAAGTGAGATCGGCATGTTTGTCGTTCGTAGCTTGAAAGTGGAAGATGATTAAACACTAGAGTGCCCAGAAATTTGCACTTGGTGATGTGTTGGTTGATTGTGTAAGGAATGGGCTTAAAGATGCCATTTGGAGAGATAACTAAAAGTTGTTGGAAATGGGCTTAAAGATGCCATTCGAAGGTGGTTGTTGACAGAAGTCAGACTAAGTCTAAGTTTGAATTCTATTTGGGAAATGTGAAATCGACCGTATCTGGTCGGGTCCAGGTCTTATAGGGTTGTAAACTATTGTCTGGAGATAAGGGAGAAGGAACCCGAATAGTAGGGTTACTTCAAAAGGAAAGCTTGGATCTGAATGAGTATCAGGATGGCATCCGTATCTAGAGTGTATCTGAACTATATCTGAAAGATGAATCTGAATGAGTATCAGGATGGAATCCGTATCTATAGCGTATTTGAACTGTATCTAAAAGCTGAATCTGAATGAGTATCAGAATGGTATCCGTATCTGGAGCGTATCTGAACTGTATCTAAAAGTTGGATCTGAATGAGTATTAGGATGGCATCCCTATTAGGAGCATATCTGAACTATATCAGAAAGTTAAATCTGAATGAGTATCAGAATGGCATCTGTATCTGGAGCGTATATGAACTGTATCTGAAATTTGTATGAGAAGGATTCCGTGTAGGATTGCTTCATGATGAGTTTGTGTAAAACTGCATCTGGAAATGAGAAGGAACCTAGGTAGGGTTGCTTTAGCTGGTCGAGTAGATAGTTGTCCTGTCTGGTTTCAGGTATTAATCTCTGACCTGAGAAAGAAAGATAGTTTTCCTGGCTTGTTACAGGTGTTAATCTTCAATCTCTTTATGTAGATAGTTTTCCTAGCTTGTTACAGGTGTTAATCTACAATCAGTCGTCCACAGATAGTTTTCCTGGATAGTTACAGGTATTAATATGGAAGTTTGAAAATGTTGTATGATAGTCATCTATTGATTGATCTTTCCTGCAAAGGGTAAAACGTTATCTGTATACAATGTCATGATGTATGAAATGCATTGTACAATGAGATTGTGATATATGCATTCGTGTCATCAAAGTTTATGATATATGGACGCGACTTATGCGTATGTGAGCCAATCTGCTGTAATGCTGTTGGATTAGGGAAAATATATCCCTGACTGCTGCTGGGAATGTAGAGTGTAAGTCTTCATGTTCGTGGAGTTGAAGTGTTGACGAGTTTCTGCTTAGAGAAATATACTCTGTTGTAAGGGAAACACCGTGTATTTCTTGTGAAATCCTGAGAAATTGGACGACTTCTACTGGGGATTAATAATTGAAAGCTTTGTTCCACTGTGGATTAGACTTCATACTGTAGGGGTTTTATGGAATAGCTCAGAGATATTTCCCTATCCCTTAAAGCCATTAGTAATTATCTTTCTATTTTTTTATTTGTAAACGGTAATTACGTTCAAATGCATATGTTCAAAAATAAATCATTGGACGTTTTTGTAAACAAAATACAAGAGTGAAGAAAAACAGATGGTTTTGCACCGGGATGCCCTTGTCTTGCCTAGGTGTGTCAACCTAGAGGGTCTCTTATGTGTAGTATCTTTTGACTATGTCCGCGTTCACAGGGTGTGGCAGGTTGTTGCCATCCATGGTGGTTAAGATCATTGCTTCACCAGAGAATATGCTTTTGATTATAAATGGCCCTTCGTATGTAGGAGTACATTTTCCCCTGGGATCACCTTGCGGAAGTATGATGCGCTTCATCACCAGATCTCCAACTTGATACACTTTTCGTTTGACCTTTTTGTTGAAAGCCTTGATCATCCGTTTTTGATACATTTGACCATGACAGACATCAGTAAGCCTTTTCTCATCAATCAAGTTTAGTTGATCAAGTCGAGTCTGGATCTAATCTTCTTCGTTCAGCCCTGTATCCTTTATAATTCTCAGAGAGGGGATCTGGACCTCAATAGGCAAGACAGCTTCCATGCCGTATACCAGAGAAAAAGGTGTTTCCCCGATTGATGTGCGTGTTGTGGTACGATACCCATGGAGAGCGAATGGTAGCATCTCATGCCAGTCTTTGTATGTGACCGTCATTTTCTGTATGATCTTTTTGATATTCTTATTTGCGGCTTCGACAACACCATTCATCTTTGGCCGGTAAGGGGAAGAATTGTGATGTTGGATCTTGAATTGCTTGCACAGGGCGGTGATCATAGTATTGTTTAGATTTGTACCATTGTTTGTGATGATTCTCTCCGGGATACCATACCGGCAGATGAGATTTTGTTTAATGAACCGGGCGACAACATTATTGGTATCGGAAGCAAAGGAAGCGTCCTCAACCCATTTTGTAAAATAATCAATGGCCACTAAGATGAAGCGATGTCCATTAGAGGCCGTTGGTTTGATTTCCCCAATCATATCGATGCCCCACATAGCAAAGGGCCAAGGAGCCGTCAAGATATTCAGAGGAACTGGAGGTACGTGCACCTTGTCAGCATAGATCTGACACTTGTGGCAGGTTCGAGAGTGTTGATAGCAATCTGCTTCTATGGTAGACCAGTAATAGACTGTCCATAGGATCTTCTTTGCCATTGTATGCCCACTGGAATGGGTGCCAAAAGTGCCTTCATGTAGATCAGCCATGATCTTTTCTGCTTCAACCTTGTCTACGCACCGAAGTAACACAGAGTCATGGTTGCATATGTACAGAATGCCATTACTAAGGAAGAACTTCACAGAGAATCTCCTTAAGAACTTCTTATCATTGATTAAAGCTCGTTCCGGATATTCTTGAGCCTCGAGATACCTCTTGACTTCGTGAAACCAAGGTTGGTTTACTACTTCTTCAGTATTAATCTCGTGACAGTGAGCTGGTTCATCCATTCGTTCAATGGTGATCTGGGGAGCCTCGTTATCCCATTTAAGTTTAAACATGGATGACATTGTGGCTAGTGCGTCTGCTAGCTGATTTTCTTCTCGCGGGAAATGCTCGAAGGTAATCTTCGCAAAATGTGGGATCAATGTCAACACATGTTCTTTGTAGGGGATGAGGTTTGGGTGTTTAGTGTCCCATTCTCCTTTGATCTGACTGATGACCAAGGCTGATTCTCTGAACACACTTAAACATTTGATCCCCAAATCTATAGCAGCTTTGAGACCAAAAATGCACGCTTCGTATTCCACCATGTTATTTGTACAATTGAAGCAGACTCTTGCAGTAAAGGGAGTATGATATCCTTCAGGAGATATGAGTACAACACCGATACAATTGCCGAGTGCATTGGATGCCCCATCAAAGACCAGGGTCCATCGGGATCCTTGTTCAGGTCAGTCATATGGCCTGAATTCTCCACAGTTGTTTACCATCATGATGTCTTCATCTGGGAATTCGAACTTCATGGACTGGTAGTCATCCACAACTTGGTGAGCAAGGTGATCAGCTAGTACACTGCCCTTTATTGCTTTTTGGATAGTGTACTGGATGTCATATTCCGTCAGGATCATCTGCCATCACGCTATTTTCCCAGAGAGGGCAGGTGTGATCGGTGGATCTGGAACTGACTGTTTAACGCTGGTTCGCGAAATGTCGCGGAAGCAAGAGTCGCCACCGTCTTTTATTTTCTCCAAATGGAAAGGACAAAAGCACAGAAAAATTCCTTTAAAGAGATTGATCTCGGTTCGGGAGGTAGGTTATAGAAAGGGAAGGTGTTAGCACCCTTTCTATCCATGGTTATCCATGGGCTCTTAGATACTTGCTCATTGTGTTTTCAAAAGATGTTTGCTTTTCAACTGTGGGTTTTAAAAAAGTTTCTTTGAAAATTCCAGTTCGACTCTTGTATCGATCCTCAAGAGTGTTTGAAAAATTGCTTTCGGAAGCTTTTTGAAAAGGTGTCGGTGTGAAAAGTATTTTTTGATTTGTTTTTGAAATTAGAGCAAGTATCTAGAGTCGTCTACCTACCCTAAGGAATTCGTCTGTGTAAATGTCCTTTAAAGTAGTGCCATCCCACCATTGAAAGGTAGGTAGCACCACCGTTGGAGGTGTTCGGGTCAATTCGAAGGTTCGGGACATGGTGATCACCAAAGCAATGGGAAGACACCTTAGAAGCTACCCTCATGCCAGGTTCCCGGATCATGAGGACTTACTAAGACGTCCTCTACTCGACGATCACCTTTTGAGGCAAGGCAACAGTGAGGCGTACCCTATGGGTGGTGTGTGAGATTTGTGTGTCATGTTCATTTGCATTTATCTTGTCATGTCAAAGTGGTCTACGCTTGTTTTTATTTTTGTCCATACATTCTTTCATGCCATTTGTTAACAGTTAAAAATATTGTGGGAAAGTAAAAATTCTAAGCTATTACAAAAGGCGCGGGTCCACATCGCCAAAATTAAACCAGGACCCGATTTGACGGAAAAATAAAGAAAGTAAAGAAAAGTGCGAGAAAATTAAAAGGTTACATGGCCTTGGGAGAGATACATAAATATTATAAAGAAATAAAATAAATATGCGAATAAGAATTAAATCGAAACGAGGGCGTTGGACCCTTTTTTGCAAAATTAAAATTACATGGAATTAATTAATAAAGAAAAAGAAAAGGAGATGTTTTTGGTATTTTTTTTAGTATTTTAGGATTTAATATGAAAAAAGAATTAATTAAAATAAAAACTAACCCTAATTCTAATGGCTTTTAATTTATTAAGAAAATATTGAATTTTAACCTAAATTAACCCTAATTTTTATATACAAATTTAATTATAAAAATAAATAAAATAAATAATGTTAAATATTTGATTATCATGAAAGAAAAATAAAAAGATGACAATTAATCAAACCTAATTCTATGTTTTTTAAATTTATTATGAAAATATTAAATTAAACCCTAATTTAAAACTAATTAATTTACATGCAAATTTATTTACAAAATATTAACTAATTAAATATATTTAATTTTTGATCTTTTCTGATTTTTATGGTATTTTGTGATTTTATGAAAATATTAAATTAATTAAACAAGCAATTTATAAAAAATAAAAAAATAAAGAAAGTTAAAAGAATTTGCAAACTAAGGGGGGTTGTAGTCCCCAACATGGAGGTGAATCTTTAGAAATCTGGCCCATTTACCCTGGCCTGTTTGGACTTTTGCCAGGTAGCGTGCTGAAGCGTTGACCGGGGTGCATTGTGTTCTCCAATCCATGGCCTTCTGATTGATCTTGAGATGGACGTGGCAAGCTTGATTTGGAAGTGTATGGTACGCTTCTTAGGCTGAAACTACATGTGAACGTAAATTGAAAAATAACATTGAGATAATGGAGACCTGGGGCTCGAACCCAGGTCATGTACTTTACCAACAACTATGCTTGCCAGCTGAACCAATTCACGCGTGTTAATATATAATGAATAACAAATATAATAAATAAAACAAGAGTTAGTGTTGATTCTTCGCGCGAAAATTTAAAAGAACCAATCCACTGACGCCACGAGGTCATCTTCTTCCTCGTTCCTGAAATACAAACACATTAGGCAACATTTTTTATGGGTTCTCTTAGGCATGCTACTAAAAAATAGCGATTAGCCATTGGATGCTCATAAATTGAGCGCGACCCTATCAATCAGTTTGTATGAAGGTCCTGATGAGGATAGTTTGGGTCTTGTGCTTCAATTTTTCCTCGTTTCAAAACCCCTAATTCCAAGTCCTGTAAACCCTAGAAAACGATAATGGCATAATCGCGTATAATGCACAAAAATACAATTGAATCATTGGGTTAGCATCAGAATCAAATAAAGAACATGAATCAAGCATTAAAAATCACAAAGAATGCATGAATTGAGATGCACGACTATGAATTTTTTTCTGTACAGGGCCGGTTCGTTGTACCAATTCTTTGAGTTTTGATGAATGTTTTTGATTGGAAATCGTTCTATGAAGCTTCAGCAAGCTAATGAAACAAAAATCGTGCCTTGAATCGCCCTAGAATGAGGTTTTCAGTTTTGAGTTTTTTTGCAAAAATTTCAAGTTTGTGAATTGGTTTCTAGCGCAGCTCAATGGTCTTTTTGATTAGGTTTGTATTCAGGTTTATGTAATGAACCAATTAGGTCAAGAATTCTGATCAAAATCTCTTGCATTCATGGCTTTTGAGATTTGATTTTCAATCATATTTTCTTCAATCTTTTTCATGCAATTTTTGTACCAATCATGATCCAATCAATCCAATTCTTTCCCTATTTAATTATGCACGAATTATTGAGTAGATTTTATGCACAAAAAGATTGTAAAGCTTAGGTTAGATATTTTTCATGTATTTAATTTGATTTAAATGAATTATTACTAATAAAAATTCAAATAAATAAATAAAAAATGAAGAAATACTTCCCTTTGGGCCAAGTGGTCGTGCACATGCCATGGATGATGAATTATGGAAGAAAAATGGGCCCATTAGCAATTTTAGGTCATTTGAACCAATGTTGACTTTTCAAAATATCCAAAAATTTCCCAACTTCCACAAGGCATAACTTGCTCAATTTTTAAGCTTTTCTCATGTTCTTGGACATTTTGGAAAGGTATTTGAGTACTCTAACCAATTACTTTGGTCCCATGTCATTTTGATTTACCAATCTCAAGTTATGGCCTTTGACTTAAAGTCCCTTTTTGTTGACTTTTGAAAATGACCTATAATGTTGAAACTGATAACTTTTTGTGAGAGCATTTCTTGGACTTGAAGTATGAAGATGAGTTGTAGGAAATGTCTTTCTCTTCAAAATGAGCTTTGGATGGAATTTTTCTGATAATCCATGTGAAAGTTATGCCCTGGTCAATTTACAGTTGACTTTTTCAGCTGTCCAAATAAGGAAACTTTTGCATCTTAATGATTTTTGAGCCAAGCTTTGAGAATCATGATCAAGCATTGATCAAATGATGTTTGTGGCTTCAAAATGATATGTTGACCAAAAATTTGAACTTTTGACTGTCAAAAGACCATTTTGCCCCTACAGTTGACTGTAGTGCAATTAGGGTTTTTGACTGTGCATTTTTGTGTTGAAAGCCTTGAAACTTGATATGAGGATGCTTGAGCATATTTGTAGGCATGTGGGACTTGAATGGACCCTTGGAAACTTCATTTCCTTGATCAGAACCAAAACCCTAATTTTGACTGCTTAGGAGACCCTTGCACTATGCAACCCTTGGAGAATTTGAAGCTTGACTTGGCAATTTTTGAAGAATATGGGAGGGAAAATTTTGGGGTACAACAGCAGGCTTCTTGAAGATGTATTTTATTGGATCCATTTTAGATATCAATAAGGTAGTATGAGTCAGCATATACTGTCTTAGCTGGCGAGCAACCCATGCCAGAGTGCAGAAAGTTTTCTCGAGCAGTGAATATCTGGTTTCATAGTCGGTAAACTTTTTGCTCAGGTAATAAATAGCATGCTCTTTTCGGTCAGACTCGTCATGCTTCCCCATCATACACCTCATTGAATTTTCCAAAACAGTCAGATACATGATCAATGGTCTTCCCTCGACTGGTGGCATCAAAATAGGAGATTCTTGTAGGTACTCTTTGATCTTGTCAAAAGAAGCTTGGCACTCATCATTCCATTTGACTACTTGATCTTTCTTCAACAATTTGAAGATTGGTTCACAAGCAGCTGTCAGGTGAGAAATGAATCTGGCAATGTAGTTTAACCGTCTCAAGAATCCTCTAACTTTCTTCTCAGTACGAGGAGCAGGCATCTCTTGTATTTCTTTCACTTTGCCAGGATCCACCTCGATACCTTTGTTGCTAACAACAAAGCCTAGGAGTTTACCATACCTTACTCCAAACGTGCATTTATTTAGGTTCAACCTCAGCTTGTATTTCTTTAGCCTCTCAAATAATTTCTGCAAATGACTAAGATTCTCTTCTTCTGTTTGAGATCTAGCTATCATATCGTCCATATAGACCTCTATTTCGTGATGTATCATGTCGTGAAATAGAGCTACCATGGCACGCTGATAGGTTGCCCCAGCGTTCTTCAACCCGAATGGCATAACCTTATAGTAAAATGTGCCCCATTGTGCGACAAAGGTTGTTTTCTCCATGTCCTCAGGCGCCATTTTGATTTGGTTGTATCCCGAGAAACCGTCCATGAAGGAAAACACTTTGTGTTGTGTTGTATTGTCAACTAGAATATCAATGTAGGTAAGTAGGAAATCATCCTTAGGGCTTGCCCTATTCAAATCTCTGTAGTCCATGCACATTCGTACCTTGCCGTCCTTTTTGGGCACGGGAACAACATTGGTCACCTATTATGGATATGAGGTGACGGACAAGAATCTGGTGTTGAATTGCTTCATGAATTCTGCCTTAATCTTCTCCGACATGTCAGGTTGCATGCGACAGACCTTTTGCTTTACCGGTGGGCAATCCTCTTTTGTAGGTAGACGATGTACCACGATATCTGCATCAAGTCCCGACATGTCTTTGTACGACCAGGCAAAGACCTTAACATAATCGTGTAACAACTGAATCAGACTCTACTTGACACTGGGTTCCAGATTAGCACCCACCTTGACTTATCTTTTGTCTTCTTCAGTACCTAGGTTGATTGTATCCACTGGTTCCTCGTGGGGCTGAATGGTCCTCTCTTCTTGTTGTAGTAACCTGGTGAGTTCCCCTGGTACTTCGCAATCTTCCTCACCTTCGTCTTCGGCTTGGTAGATTAGATTTTCAAAGTCACAAAAGGCCATAGCAGGATCGTCACCCATGGGATCCCGAATGGATGTAGACTGTTGGATAAATGTGATCGGGACAAAATCTCTAGCCTCCTAGTTGCTGAGCCCTCCACTGACAGTTGGGAAAATCTAATCCTCTAGGTTATGGATGTCTTCATCATCCTCCACGGTGTTGACTTCGCGGTTACTGATCTTCAAGGGTGGTCCTTTGACACGAGCAAGACGTACAAATTTTTGGGCACCTGAAGTGAAACCCATACCAAATTTGTCAGATTTGTATGGGATATCTGGGAGATGACCCCAAATAGTGTACCCTCCTTCTTCTATCACTGCCTTGGCATCCTTCAAAGATGACATCTTGAATGGAGGCCTTGTGATCTTGGGGACTTGAGACACAACCTTGGTTACTGCCACATCTTGCGGGACTCTTCAAAGTGCTGGAATGGAGTTTCAATAAATTCACCATCTAGTTCCACATATCTGAAGGACTTTAGATGACTGACCATATATTCTTCTTCTCCATGAACGGTGATGATCTTCCCTTTAATTGGATATTTCAGCATTTGATGCAACATAGAAGTAACAACACCAGCATTGTAAATCCATGGTCGGCCTAGTAAGCAGGAATATGAAGGACGAATATCCATTACATAAAAAGTTGAATCAAATGTTTGGGTTCCAACTTTTATGGGGATGTCCACTTCCCCATGCACCATCCTTTTTGAGCCGTCAAAGGCCCTCACTACTATGTTGCTCAGTTTCAATGTCAATCCTTCACAATCAAGCCTATCAAGAGCCTTTTTAGGCAACACATTCAGAGACGAACCAGTGTCAACCAAGACACGAGCCAACGGCGTGCCCCTACATTCGACTGAGACATGTAATGCCTCATTATGCTTCCTCCCTCTTGGCGTTAAATCAGCATCCGAAAAACCTAAACCATTATCTGCAATCAAGCTGGCTACGAAGTCTTGGAACTGATCGGCAGATGTTTCTTGGGGTACATGGGCAGTTTTGAGGAATTTTACCAAGGCTTTTGCATGAGCCTCGGAACATAGTAATAAATCCAACATGGAAATTTTTTATGGAGTTTGCCCCAGTTGCTCAACTACGTTGTAGTCGCTTCTTTTTATGATCTTTAGAATTTCCTCCATCTCTTTTCAAGAGGTCTCGGGGATAGCTACTGATTGTGCCTTCGTCCGGACAGGCTCAACCAGAATACCTTTACCTCGAGTCTCAATTGACTTGGCAGCAGGAATGTCAGTAGGGGTGATAATAGGGATTGTAGCAGCTTTGTTAGCAGGAGTCTTAGCAGAGATGATTGTAGGACTGGGAATAACCTTTGGATGAGCAACAACAACATGAATGATTATGGATCCAGAAACTGCTTTTGGGGGAGCAATTTCTGGAGAGAATATCCTTCCGCTTTGGGTTATCTTACTAGTCCCTGTTATATTACCGACATCACAATAAACTTTCTCAGAACCTGAACTTGCAGCAGCTGGCCAATCTTGCTTGATACCGTGATAGTAGACATCACCTCCATAATTCCATGGTACGATTTTGTCTGACGAATACGGGATTGGTCCAGGCATTGTAATTATCAATGGAGCTACTTTTGAAACTGATGTAATTCTAACGGGTCTTTTGGTGGAGAACCTGGAAGAATTGTCGGAAATGGTCACGATAGAAACATCATTATAAGAAACAGTTGGAATCGAAGCCTTCTCGAAAAAAAATTCCTTGTTATCTATTAGGCACTGAACGCCTACTTTTAACAAAGGACAACTGGTTGGTGAGGACAAACAGAAATGACAACTTTCATCACAGCCTGGGAATACACCGACATTTAACAAGTTCTTTTTGATAGTTAGGAGTGGGGTCACGAGTTCATCAACCAAAGTAACAAACATATCTTCCTCAATGGCGTTGACATCACGGTCGTGCTTGGGCATAGGGGCAGTGATGACATTGGGGATTTCTGGCGCGTTGAATTCGATCTCTTTGGCTTCAAGAAGGTCTTGTACCTTGTTTTTCAGAGCCCAACAGTTGTTAGTGTCATGGTCGGGACTCTCAAAATGGTATGCACAGCGGGCATTGGGATGATAGTGAGGAGAGGTTGTGTTAGGGTTCTTTGGAGCTTCTTTCAAAGTCACTAGGTTGGATCTTAACAAATATGGCAATACTTGAGATAGTGTCATATTAATTTAAGTGAACTGTCTGGCTGGTCTTTCCGTTCTTGACTGGTTGCTTCTTTGCTGAGCAGGCGCAGGTTTAGGAATCATGACAGCCCCCACCATTGGACGACGTTCAGCCCTATCTTGATTTCTCTGAGGATATACAACAACAACTTCTTTCTTTCCAATGAATGGTTTCCTTACAGCAGCAGGGGATGCATCTTTTTGAATTTTCCCATTCTTTATCCTGGCTTCCACCCTTTCTTCGGTCAGTATCAACTCAGTAAAGCATGATGTGATCGGTGGGAATACAAATGACTGTTTTGGAATGCTGGTTCGCGTTTGCGTTTGTTTTCGCAAAATGTCGCGGTAAGCAAGAGTCGCCACTGTCTTTTATTTTATCCAACAAGGAAAGGACAAAAGCACAGAAAAATTCCTTTTCGAGATGTTTCTCGGGTTCGGGAGGTAGATTATAGAAAGGAAAGTTGTTAGCACCCTTTCTATCCTTGGTTATCCACGGGCTCTTAGGTACTTGCTCATTGTGTTTTCAAAAGTTTGCTTTTCTTTGTGATTGTGGGTTTTGAAAAGAGTTTTATTTGAAAACTTCGATTTAACTCTTGTTTCTGTCCTCAAGAGTGTATGAAGTGTTTTTGAAAACTTTGTTTGAAAAGTGTAAGTGCGAAAAATTTGTTTTGTTTTGAAAGAACAAGTACCTAAGAACCTCTACCTACTCAAAAGGGAATTAAACTGTGCAAATGTCCTTTAGACAGTGCTATCCCACTATTGAGGAGTAGGTAGCACCGTCGTTGGAGTTTTCGGGTCAATTCGATTAAGGGACATGTGGTCACTAAAGCAATGTTAGGACGCCTTAGCGGTAACCCTAATGTCTTAGATCATTTTATCCGAGGCAACTGTTTCGAGGCAACTTATGATTTTTGGACAAGAGGGCGACCTCTAAAACTTCCTATACTCAATGACCACGTTCGAGGCAACCAAGTGAGGCGTACCCTAGGAGTGGCATGTGCAAATGTGTCAATTTTCAGTTATGTTATCTTTGTACATGTTATGGTGAGCTACGGTTGATTTTAAGTTAAGATAGATCTTGTCATGCATAGCCTATTATTCATACATCTAGCAGTTAATGGTTGCGGAAAATAAAACTAAGCTATTACAAGGCGTCGGGTATTTACATCGCCAAAAAACAAACCCTTGAAAAGTAAATGCGGAAAAGTAAATAAAAGCGATAAAAGGTCCTAAGTTAAAACTATTACATCCTTGGAGCAATTACAATTATATGGATAAAAAATCAAAAAAAAAAAATACGCGCGAGAAAAATTGAATCGGAGAGTTTTTTAGGATTTTGACCCTTTTTTAAGAAAGAAAGCATATTTTTGTTATTTTGAATTAAACAGAAATTAAATCTAAGTTAATTAATTAATTAAAAAATATTTTTTTTTGGGTTTTTTGTATTTAAGGAAATAAAAATAAAATGATTAAAATTGTTAAAAACCTAATATTCTGATTAATTTTAATTTATTGCAAAAATGTTAAAATTATGCCTAATTAAAAAAACTAAGTCAATTAAATTGTTTATTTATAAAAATAATGAAATTAATAAAAATAATATATTTTTTATATTTTCTGGTTTTTATTAGGAAAAATAAATTAGTTAGTATAATAATAATAATTAATAAAAAAAACAATTAAATAAAAATATAAAAAGAGAAAAAGAAATAAACCCAGGGGGGTGCTGGGCCTGACTTGAGGTGGAATCAGCAATTTTCCAGGCCCAATCCAAACCAGCCTTGTTGACTTTCCAGGATCTCACGCGCATGCATTGACTAGGGAGTATGATGATCCTTCATTCATGACCACTGGATCTAGGTTTGGAGCCATCTGGCGCACTGAGATTTGAGGTGTATGGTAGACCTCCCTTTGCAAACTGCACATGAATACCTGAAGGAGAAAAGTAAACAAGGTTTTGGGGGACCTGGGATTCAAACCCAGGTACCGTTAGCCAATGAACAAACGCCCTAGCCACTGAGCCATTTGCTTGTTTTGTAATTATAATATACAATGATTAATATATATCAAACAAACACTTATGCCTGAAAAAAAAATAAAAAGTGCGCTATTTCAAATGGGCCAATGGGAGGGCGACGTGTGGTCGTCTTCTCCAACGAAACTCTGGTTTTCTTACCTGCGGATTTTTATCCGCAGGAAGATTCGTGGGATCGTTCAAAAATGCGTTTTAGGCCATAATAATCCCATCCAAGCACATGGACGTGGTCTCCTCTTCCTCCTGAGTTCAACCATTGCCAAGATTCATCCTAATTGTCCCTGCAAAATGAAACCCCAAATGGAAACCTCCAAAACCCTAGGTTCGGGTAGGGATTTATAGGCTACAAAAAAGCAATTGAATGATGCAGAATGAATGGAAATTTAAAGGCAAGCATACAAAAATATTGGCAAGAGGATGCAAGGAAGTGGTTTTACGATATCATGTTCAGAGCCATAATCGTGACGACTTACAGTGCGTTTCAGGGGGTCTTAAGGTCCGATTTTGGTTGCTATGGCTTCAGGAGATTGCAAGCAAGAACACCATGTTGAGATTTTTGATTGAAACAAGCTCTAACCAAGAATTCGATCTCTCTCTTTTTCACCCTTTTTTCAGTTTTGGTATGGCCGTTTTAACAGAGCTTAGGTCGTCAATTAGGTTTTTCATGCTTGTGTGCATATAATAGAATGATTTTAGGTTAAGAGTTGGGCCAATATCCTTGTGCATTGAAGATGGAAGATTTGTTTGACCACCATTGTTAACCTTTCCAAAATAAGCCAAATCTGAGATTTTGTGCTTGAATGAGCCTTGACACGATTTGATTGAGTGAATAATGATAATTCAAGCTGTACAAATCACAAAGATCCCTTTACATCAATTTTTGGATTTTATTTGATTTAATATTGATTAATAATGAATTAAATCAATAAAAATGAAATAAAATAGAAAAATAAATGTTTGGTTATGAAATTATGTATGGGACACGTGTGTGGCAAGACAAGACCATATCAATTGGAAAAAAGTGGGCCCTTTTGTCAAAAATTGGAGTTTTGAGGATAGTTGACTTTTGACAATTTTGGAAAAATACCCAACTTCAACAATGCATAACTTCCTCAATTTTGAACTTTTGGAGGTGTTCTTAGACTTTTTAGAAACCTTTAGATATCCTCGAATCAACCGTTTTGGTCCCATCTCATTTTGATCTTCCATTCTCAAGTTATAAGCTTTGGCAAAAAAGGTGTTTTTGTTGACTTTCAAAAATGACCTATAATGTCCAAATTTGTAACTTTTTGTGAGAGCATTTCTTGATCTTGGGGTGTGAAGATTGATTGTAGGAAATTGCATCCTCTTCAAAATGAGCTTTGGATGGGTCATTTCTCAGAAAGTATGAGAAAGTTATGCTTGGTCAAAGTTGAGTTGACTTTTTCTACAAAACCCTAACTTAGCAACTTTTGAATCTTGATGAATTTTGAGCAATCCTTGATGAATCATGATCAACCCTTGATAAAATGATTAATTATCCTTAAAAATGAGAATGTTGACAAAAAATCTGGAGGTTTGACTGTATTTAGGTCACAATTGACTTTTTCCCTAGCACAGTCGATTTTTGGGTCTCTTGAGCAATTGACTGACCAAAGTTTCTCTGCAAGACTTAAAATTTGTCATGGATGAACTTAAGAACATATTAAGACATTGGGAAGCACTTGAGGCCATTTGGATGTAAGGACCTTGATGCAACACAAAACCCTAATTTTGAATTGACTGCCTTAGGAGGTGATTTGACTGTACAACCCTTGAGCCATTTTGAGCAATTTGAGGATCATTCTTGACAAATCTTGAGGAATATGGGAGGGCAAATTTTGGGGTACAATAGTTGCCCCTGTTCAATCTTCTTAAACCTGAGGATGTAGATTCGCTTGCATGCCTTTCGTGATCCGAAGGTGGAAGATGATTGAACACTAAAGTGCCCAGAAATTTGCACTCGCATGATGTAGTATCAGCATTGTGATATCAGGAATGGGCTTACAGATTCCATTTGGAGATTGTTGGTAGGAGGCTGGGCTTATAGATGCCATCTGGAGATTGTTTGTTGAATTGTAATTTTGTAAGTTGAAAGAAGGATCCTATGTAGGGTTGCCTGATGATGAGTCCGTGTGAAAATTCATCTGAAAGAGAGAAGGAACTGGTGTATGGTTGCTTCATGATGGTCAAATAGATAATTGTCCTGTCTGGTTTCAGGTATTAACCTACAATCAGTCGTCCACAGAATTTTCCTGGCTTGTTACAGGTATTAATCTGAAACTTGAAAAGGTTGACCGATGAGATAGTTGTCCTGGCTGGTTACAGGTATTGATCTCTGACCTGAGAAAGAAAAATAGTTTTCCTGGCTTGTTACAGGTATTGATCTTCAATCTCTTCATGTAGGTGGTTTTCCTGGCTGGTTTCAGGTATTAACCTACAATCAGTCGTCCACGGATGTTTTTCCTAGCTTGCTACAGGTATTAATCTGGAACTTGAAAAGGTTGGCCGATGAGATAGTTGTCCTGGCTGGTTTCAGGTATTAATCTCTGACCTGAGAAAGAAAGATAGTTTTCCTGGCTTGTTACAGGTATTAATTTTCAATCTCTTCGTGTAGGTGGTTTTCCTGGCTGGTTTCAGGTATTAACCTACAATCAGTCGTCAACAGATGTTTTTCCTGGCTTGCTACAGGTATTAATCTGGAACTTGAAAAGGTTGGCCGATGAGATAGTTGTCCTGGATGGTTTCAGGTATTAATCTCTGACCTGAGAAAGAAAGATGGTCTTCCTGGATTTTTACAGGTATTGATCTTCCATCTCTTCATGTAGATAACTTTCCTGGCTTGTTACAGGTATTGATCTACAATCAGTCGTCTACAGATATTTTCCTGGCTTGTTACAGGTATTCATCTGGAACTTAAAAAAGGTTGGTCGAGGAGATAGTTGTCCTGGCTGGTTTCAGGTATTAATCTCTGACCTGAGAAAGAAAGATGGTCTTCCTGGCTTATTACAGATATTGATCTTCCATCTCTTCATGTAGATAACTTTCCTGGCTTGTTACAGGTATTGATCTACAATTAGTCGTCCACAGATATTTTCCTGGCTTGTTACAGGTATTGATCTGGAACTGCAAAGGTTGATGGTAATCATCTTTTGATTGACCTTTTCCTGAAAAGGCAAAACATTAGTTGTATGCAATGTCATGATGTATGAAATGTATGATGTTCTCAAAATAAATGAGATCGTGTCGTATGCACTTTATCATGTATGTAAATAGGAGGTATGAAATGTGAAATGTTTATGAATGTATTTTCGTCTGGGAAAATAAATCCTGGAGCTTCTGGAGAATAGAGTTGAGTTCTTCGTTTCTGCTGGGGATGATGAACGAAGATGATTATGAGAATAAACCTGCAGGAGAAAAGAACTTCGTTGGGGAATAAACTGGTGAAGATATTACTCTGCGGGGAATTACTCTGTGAGAAGAGATGCTTTGCTGAGATTTTAACGATAACTCCGCTGGGGATTCTGTTGATAAGCTCTGTTGGGGATTTTGATGATGAACTCTGCTGGGGATAGAAAGAACTTCGCTGGGGATGATCTTTCAGTTGCAACTTGCTGAGGATAACCCAGTTAGACTCTTGTGGGGATAACCTCTGAATTTGGCTGAGGAGATGCATTTGTATTCTGCAGGGGACAAGCTTCCAGAATCTACTGGGTAAGATGATTCAATTCTCTATTGGGGAAACTTTTTTAGACTGCGCTGGGGAAATGGCTCCACTGGGGGTATCTTGTATTCCGCCGGGGAACATTCTTATATTTCATTGAGGAATATTAAGACTGTCGGGGATGCTCTTTACGCTTGCTGGGGAATATATGTATACTCCACTGGGGAATATTAAGACCTTATGGGAATACCGAGCCTTTTCGGGACTGACGGTAGCTAACTCTGCTTGGGGGAGAGTATTGCTGATTTGTACATAGCTGCAAGTCTCAGTCGAGAGAGCTACCATTACTGTCTTACTCTGCGGGTAGTGACAATATCTTGGTCATATTCATCAGCTGAATCTACCTTTGTACCTGATGAGCAAAGCAGCTAGACCTCTCAGACAATTCTTATTGCCCCTACTTCTGATATCACCCGTAATTAGTCCTTTGTTTCGCATGCAAATATTTATGAGCAGCAATTAATGTCAAATGCATATATCAAAAATGAACATTGGACGTTCTTTGTAAAATAAAACAGATAAAGAAAAAAGCAATTTGCAATTTGTCTGAAGAATGAACTTGTATTGATTTTGAAGTTTGCCTGTAAATAGGCGCTTTTATACAAGAGGCTGACGTCCTAGTAAGAGAACGCCGCCGAACAAATAGGATTTATACAATTTGTAAAAAGAAAACAAAACAGCTATGTGAATAATCCCACTGGGTTCCAACTCTGCTATCGCCTTTATATCTTCAAGCATCTCATCACTTTGCTGCTTAGTTAGAGATGAATCTGATTGATTGGTGCCGTCCGAGCCTGATAGTTGATACCAAAGTCTGGATGCAGGGTGATCCAATGAGACATAGTGTTATGCTTATCCCTAACTTTTGCCTGGACCACCCTTTCGGGTTTTCAGTCCACCGGGATACCCATTTTTGCCCAAGCCGCCTTTTCAGGTTTTCGACTTGCCGGGTGTACATATTTTTTTTATATATTTTCATCCCTTATTTTTGCCCGAACCCTTTTGGTTCGCCGGGAAGCCCTTATTTTGCCTAGGCCAGTCAACCTAGCGGGTCTTTGATTATGCGTAGTATCTTTTTACTATGTCTGCATTGACGGGGTGAGGAAGGTCGTCACCATCCATGGTGGTTAGAATCATCGCTCCTCCTGAGAAGATATTCTTGACCACAAATGGCCCTTCGTACGTAGGGGTCCATTTGCCCCTGGGATCACCTTGAGGTAGAATGATGCGCTTGATTACCAGGTCCTTGACTTGATACTCTTGTCGTCTGACTTTCTTGTTAAATGCCTTGATCATCCGTTTTTGGTACGTCTGACCATGACAAATAGCAGTGGGTCTCTTTTCGTTGATTAGGTTCAGTTGATCAAGCCGGGTCTGGATCCAGTCGTCTTCACTTAAACCCGCATCTTTCATGATCCGGAGAGAGGGTATCTGAACTTCAATGGGCAGGACGGCCTCCATGCCATATACCAAGGAATAGGGTGTTGCCCCTGTTGACGTTTGTGCTGAGGTACGGTACCCATGAAGAGCAAATGGTAACATCTCATGCCAGTCTTTGTAGGTCACTGTCATCTTCTGCACAATCTTCTTAATGTTCTTATTAGCTGCTTCTACAGCCCCATTCATCTTCGGCCGGTAGGGAGAAGAGTTATGGTGCTGTATCTTGAATTGCTCGCAGAGCTCAGTGATCATCTTGTTGTTAAGATTGGTACCATTATCCGTAATGATCCTCTCTAGTACATCGTATCTACAGATCAGGTTGTGCCGAATGAACCGTGCACGACGTTCTTGGTTACGGTGGCAAAAGAAGCTGCTTCAACCCACTTCGTAAAGTAATCAATCGCTACCAGGATGAAACGATGCCCGTTGGATGCCGTAGGTCTGATCTCGCTGATCATATCAATTCCCCACATTGCAAAAGGCCAAGGTGCTATCAAGACGTTCAAAGGAACCGGAGGAATGTGCACCTTATTAGCATAGACCTGGTACTTGTGACATGTCCGAGAATGCTGATAACAGTCGGCTTCCATTATGGACCAGTAATATCCTGCCCGAAGGATTTTCTTTGCCTTGGTATGTCCACTGGAATGAGTCCCGAAAGTACCTTCATGCAGCTCTGCCATGATCCTTTCTGCTTCAATCTTATCCACACAACGCAGTAAGGTTGAATCATGGTTACGTTTGTAAAGAATGCCATTGCTGATGAAGAACTTTACCGCGAACCTTCTCAGAAAATTCTTGTCATTAACGGATGCACCCTCGGGGTATTCTTGAGCTTCAAGGTATCTCTTCACTTCATGATACCAAGGTTTTTCTGTTACCTCTTCGGTCTCAAGGTCACAACAATGTGCAGGTTCATCCAATTTCCAAATAATGATCCGGGGAGCCTCGTTGTCCGACTTGACTTTGAACATTGAATACATTGTAGCTAACGCGTTCGCCAACTGATTTTCCTCTCTTGGGAAGTGTTCAAAGGTTATTTCCTCGAAGTGAGGAAGCAACGTCAACACATACTCCTTGTAAGGAATAAGATTTGGGTGTTTCGTATCCCACCCGCCTTTGATCTGACTGATCACGAGAGTGGAATCTCCGAAGACACTCAGAAACTTAATCCTTAGGTCAATTGCAGCTCGAAGACCCATGATGCATGCTTCATACTCTGCCATGTTGTTGGTGCAGTTAAAACACAGTCGGGCGGTGAGCGGAGTATGAGAGCTCTTAGGAGATATGATCACAGCGCCAATACCGTTACCCAAAGCGTTTGAAGCTCCATCAAAGTGCATAGACCATCGGGATCCTTCCTCAGGTCCTTCATCTGGTCCAGGTATTTCACAATCAGTTATCAATATGATAGTCTCGTCCGGGAATTCAAAGTTCATAGACTGGTAATCATCCACTGCCTGATGTGCCAAATGGTCTGCCAATACACTTCCCTTGATTACCTTTTGAGTTGTGTATTGGATGTCATACTCAGTCAAGATCATCTGCCATCTTTCTATTCTTCCGGACAAGGCAGGCTTTTCGAAGATATACTTGATTGGATCCATTTTTGAAATCAGCAGAGTGGTATGAGTCAGCATATACTGTCTCAGCCGGCGAGCAGCCCATGCCAAAGCGCAGCAACTTTTCTCGAGCAGTGAGTATCGGGTCTCACAGTCGGTAAACTTTTTGCTAAGGTAATAAATAGCATGCTCTTTTCGGCCGGACTCGTCATGCTGCCCCAACACACACCCCATTAAGTTGTCAAGTACTGTCAAGTATAAAATCAACGGTCTCCCTTCAACTGGTGGCATAAGAATAGGTGGCTCCTGGAGATACTCTTTGATTCTTTCGAAAGCGGCCTGGCACTCATCGTTCCAACGTACCACTTGATATTTCTTCAGTAGCTTGAAGATTGGCTCACAAGTAGCAGTTAGATGTGAGATGAATCGGGCAATGTAGTTCAGACGTCCTAGGAAGCCTCTGACCTCTTTCTCTGTCCTGGGAGCTGGCATCTCTTGTATAGCTTTCACCTTGGCAGGGTCCACTTGAATACCTTTGTCACTCACGACGAAACCTAGCAATTTACCGGACCTCATCCCGAAGGTGCACTTGTTCGGGTTCAACCTCAATTTGTACAACTTCAAACGGTCAAACAGCTTCTGTAGATGGTCAAGGTGTTCCTCCTCCATTTGGGACCTCGCAATCATATCGTCGACGTATACTTCAATCTCCTGATGGATCATATCATGAAACAAAGCAACCATGGCACGCTGATACGTTGCCCCAGCATTTTTCAACCCAAAAGGCATGACCTTGTAGCAAAAGGTACCCCACTGAATAACAAAAGTGGTCTTCTCCATGTCTTCGGGAGCCATCTTTATCTGATTATAACCGGAGAAACCGTCCATGAAGGAGAATACCTTATGCTGAGCAGTATTGTCAACCAGAACGTCGATGTGAGGCAGAGGGAAGTCATCCTTAGGGCTCGCCCTGTTCAAATCCCTGTAGTCAACACACATTCGGACCTTACCATCTTTCTTCGGCACTGGAACCACATTAGCGACCCACTGAGGGTAAGAAGTTACTGCTAGAAACCCGGCGTCAAATTGTTTCATAACCTCAGCCTTGATTTTCTCGGACATCTCTGGGCGCATACGGTGCACCTTCTGTTTCACGGGAGGGCAGTCTTCCTTGGTAGGCAGGCGATGAACCACAATGTCAGTATCCAACCCAGGCATATCTTCGTAAGACCAGGCAAAGATTTCCACGTAGTCATGCAGCATCTGAATCAACCGTTGTTTCACACTAAGCTCTAGATTTGCACCGATCTTGACTTCCTTTTTGTCTATCTCAATACCCAGATTCACCGTTTCCACCGGCTCTTCATGTGGTTGAATGGCCCTCTCTTCCTGAAGTAGCAGTCTTGCAATCTCACCCGGCACTTCGCAATCATCTTCACCTTCGTCTTCGGCTAAGTTGATCGGATTTTCGAAGTCATAACTGGCAGTAGCAGAGTCGTTACCAGTGAGATCCAGAATGGATTGAGACCTGTATATGTGAGTGTGTGTAAAATAGTTGTTTTGCAATATATGATAAAGAAAGACAAGGAGCGCAAAATTTGAAATGCAAGAACGTCCAATGCTTTTATTAATGATATATGAAAATGGCACACAAAAGCCCTCACAAATGAAGCCACGGTGCCCCGGGTAAGACACCGGGCCATAAAGTTTCACAATATTGTCTGTTACAAATTTAAAATAAAAGAGTTCATTACTGAGTAACAAAAGTAATAGGGACGAAGTCCTTTGCTGTCCAGTTGTTTGGTCCGCCGTTGGTTGTAGGGTAGATCCAGCTGTCGAATTCAGATTCCTCCACGTCATCTTTGATGGCATTTACTCCCGAGTTGCTGATGAACACAGGAGGTCTTCCAATCCTTGCACTACGAACATCCCTTTGAGCTTCTGCAGTGAAACCCAAACCAAACTTGTAAGTCTTCTGAGTGAAATCAGGAAGTCGGCCCCAGTTTGCATACTCACCCTTCTCAATAACAGCCCGGGCATCCTTTAAGGAAGCCATCTTCAAAGGAGAATCTTCAGCCACAGTCTCAGCTGATGCCAGTGTCTGAGGAACCTCTTCAAAGTGTTGAAATGGGGTCTCAATGAACTCCCCATCCATCTCTATGTATCGGAACGAGTTGAGGTGGCTGACCATGTACTCTTCCTCCCCCTGTACTGTCACAATCTTCCCTCTGACCGGGTACTTCAGCTTCTGATGGAGTGTGGAGGTTACAGCTCCAGCTTTATGGATCCATGGACGACCCAGCAAACAAGAATAGGACGGTTGAATATCCATCACGTAGAATGTAGAATCGAAGACCTGAGAACCAACTCTAATTGGAATATCGACTTCACCATGCACCATCCTTTTAGACCCATCAAAGGCCCGGACAACAATGTTACTTGGCTTTAGCTCCAACCCTTTGCAATCCAACCTGTCTAGAGCTTTCTTGGGCAAGACGTTCAATGAGGAACCAGTGTCAACCAACACATGTGCAAGAGTAGTGCCCCTGCATTCAATGGAGACATGCAGGGCATCGTTATGGTTCTTCCCTTTAGCAGTCAGATCAGCGTCGGAGAAACCCAAACCATTATCAGCAGTTAAATTGGCCACACAATCGGTAAACTGATCAACTGATGTCTCTTGTGGCACGTGGGCCGTCTTCAGGAAGGTAATCAGAGCCTTGGCATGGGCCTCTGAACACAACAACAGTGATAATATGGAAATCTTGGATGGGGTTTGCCCCAGTTTCTCAACTACATTATAATCACTCTTCTTAATAATCTTCAGAATCTCTTCCATCTCCTGTTTGGAAGCTTCAACAGTGGTTGTCTTTGGCGCCTCCGTCTGGGCAGGCATATCGGTGGTGGTCCCTTTGCCCCGAGCATCAGATGACTCGGCGACAGGGGTAGGAATAGGAACTTGATCAGGAATGGAATTAGGCACACTTGCAGGGGTGATGACAATAGGTCTTCGGACAGTTGGTGGCGCAATATCAGGTGAGAAAAGTCTACCACTGCGGGTGACTTTAGCAGGCCCGGTAATGTTGCTGACGCTGGTATTAGTATCAAACTCTTGCTTAACTCCAAGAACATAAACATCTGCCCCATAGTGCCAAGGGACAACTTTGTCAGAGGTGTAGGGAATAGGCCCCGGAACAGTGATGATTATGGGTGCAATTTTCTGAACAGGCGTAATTTTGACAGGCTTCCTCGAGGGAGCCTTGGGAGAATTGTTGAAAATGGTAATAATGGAAACTTCTTCAGTAGGGGTGGCGGGAACAACAATCTTCTCAAACAGGATTTCCTTATTATCCATCAGGTTTTGGATGCCTGACTTCAAAGATGGGCAACCAGTAGGTGAAATAGAACACAGATGGCAACCTTCACCACATCCCGGAAATAAACCGGCTAGAAACAGGTTCCTCTTGACGGTCATCAGCGGGGTAACAATATCATCCACAGAGGCTACAAACAAGTCTTCCTCTACAGCATTTACTCCATGTTTGGGCATGGGAGCAGTCACAACATTAGGCCTCTCGGGCGCCTCGAACTCAATCTCCTTTGCATCGATTAGGTCCTGAACCTTATTCTTTAAAGCCCAACAATCATCTGTATTATGCCCCGGGCTGTCAGAGTGATAGGCGCAGCGGGCGTTAGGATTGTATTTTGGGGATGTTGTGTTTGAAATCTTCGGAGCTTCTTTTAGAGTCACCAGATTGGTCGTTAATAACTGTGGCAATATCTGAGACAAGGTCATGCTGAGACGAGTGAATTGCCTTCGAGGTCTCTCACCCCTTTGTTAGTTGTGATGCTGAGGAGCACCAGCAGGTTTTGAAATAACAACCGCGTTGATAGCTTGGCGGTGTTCCGGTCTATTATGTCTTCTTGAACCGTAGACAGCACTAGATTCTTTCTTGAACGACTTCTTCTCAGTGCTCGATGAGGCACCCTTCTGTATCTTCCCAGCCTTGATACCAGCTTCAATCCTCTCACCAGTCAAGATAAGGTCTGTAAACCCGGCTGAAGAGTTTCTAATCAAATGGTTAAAGAATGGACCAGACAGGGTCCCCAAAAACATATCAACCAGTTCACGATCAGTTAAAGGTGGCTGCACCCTTCCGGCAAGGTCTCTCCATTTCTGAGCATACTCTTTAAATCCTTCACCCGTCCCTATTGACATACCCTGGAGTTGGGTACGCGTAGGAGCGAGGTCGGAATTATATTGATACTGCTTATAGAATGCAGTAGCCAAATCTTCCCAGTTACGGATACTGGCTCCTTCCAGCTGATAGAACCACTCAAGCTGAGTCCCTGAAAGACTGTCTTGAAAGAAATGGATCCACAAATTCTTATCAGCGGTGTAAGGTTGGATCTTCCTTACATACGACCAGAGGTGCAGCTTTGGATAGGAAGCTCCGTCATACTTGGCAAAGGCAGGTGCCTTGAATTTATGGGGAATCACCACCCCAGAGGATAGACCTAGGTCTCCGAAGTCCAGCCCGGGCACGTTCTGTATCTCCATAGCCCTCAAGCGGTCCTCCAACTGTTTGTACCTATCCTCAGCAGGAGGATACTGTTCTTCATCATAATCCATCTCGTTGTCGGAGACTATAGGGCTAGGAACCCTTCTCTCTTGTGGACTGTCTTTCCCTTCAGATGAGGTGGCCAGATCAACCTCATTCTGCAGTCCATTTCCAAACCTACGTCCAGTGTTGAACAGGACGGTCCTCTTCTTCTTCTTCTTCTTCCTCTCTTTCAAAATCAGGGTCTTCAAGTCCTGTTGACCCTTAGCTAGGCTCATAACCAACTCTTGAAACTGGGCAATCTGGGCCTGGAGGGCCTTGATAGCTTGCTCAGTGGAGGGTTCAGTAGACATGATGATTGCTGAAATAAACAGCGAAGGAGATAAGAAACCTGTAAATGGGTACCTGTTTATGCAGTGCATGAGATGAAATGCGTATGATTTATGATTTCAAAGACAATCGGGATTCAAATTTGTAGACAAGAAAGGAAACACACTTTATTAGATTTAACTTCAGAATTTAAATTGTTCAACAAATTGCCCTTAGGCGTTACAAGAATGGAAATACTGAAAAGTAAATAAAACCATAAAAGAAATCATCAATAGGTCCATCAATGTTCCCATGGCCTCTTCTTCTCAGTGCAGATATAATCATTCAGGATCCGCTCGTTCTCCAATTGCTTAGTCAGCTTCTGGATCTTCTGTTCTTGTTCGTTGAACCTCTCCCGATAAGAGTCCCGTTCTTCCTGCAGTTGCGCCCAAGACCTCTTCAGTGTGCCAACATCAGTGGGCGTATGAGGATGGAGAATAGTTGGAGGAACCTCGTCTTTATCAGCAACTTCAAGAGTAATAGGCCTGACAGCTTCGTATGGCATACCTAACTTCTGGGCACGGATGCGGACCCATCTGAGATATGACTCCATTGGCAGAGAAGTCTTTGGTCCCAACTCATGTGGGTCAGATTTGTGAACTCTATCCCAAGCCCTGATGAATCTACGATGCAGCTCGTCGCTATCTCCCTGAAAATCAAAGATGATACGAGGTATCAACATCTCATGAGGCCCTTCTCTTCTGGCTCTTCCAAATTGACGGAGAGCTAAACATGGGTTATAAGAGATTCCTCCGTGGGTTCTGATCAGTGGAACATTAGGATATTCTCCACAACGATCAATGACAACCACCTCATCTAAGCCTTTGAGAGTCCAAATAATGTCATTATTAGTAAGAGACATTATCCTATGAGCCCAGCCCATTCCTTCTTTGTTCTTCAGTACGAACTTAGGGAGGTGCGAAATAAACCACCTCGACAATAAAGGAGCACAGCACATCAAAGTTCCCCGCTTTCGGGCAGTACGAGCATAGAGCTGATGAAGGATATCACCTAAGAGAGTGGGTACAGGGTTCCGAGAGATGAAGATCCTTATGGCATTAACATCAACAAAGGTGTCAGGATTTGGAAACAATACCAGACCATAGATTAAGAGAGCCAGAATGTCCTCGTACGCTTTGAAGTCTAAGTCATCCCAGAAACAATTAGCTTTGCCAACCAGAAACTTAGCCAAAAAACCCTTAACTCCACTTCTAGTCTCCCAGTTAGCCATTACCTCCTCTTTGGTCAAGTGAAGGGCTGCAACAATCTTTTCAGGTCTGAGAGTCTTTTCCCAACCAGTGAATGGAGTCTGTTCCAAAACAGAGATACCAAGCAACTCAGAGAATTCTTCCAGGGTAGGGACCAGCTGGAAGTCTTGAAAGGTGAAGCAATGGTATAGGGGATCATAAAACTGGACCAGGACACTCATCATTTGTTTGTCCAACTTTGAGGTGACTAAACCGAGAAGAGAACCATGCCTCCCGATGAAGGAAGTAGTGTCTAGAATCCTGTCAACCAATTCTTTAGGCAAAGTAGGTGCTTGAACAAAGTTGAGCCGGATAGTATTCCTACGCATGGGCATCATGAGGTCCTACAAAATAGAGCAAAGATGAAACCCTCTTGTCTTTGAAATGGGTTAGTCCTTATGCAAGATGTATGCAACGTTATGATGTTATGATGTCATGGTAACGGCACACCATAAGTATTCACAAAAGGCAAACATGGTAAAGGCACACAAGTCACACAAAAGAGCCCTTAGATTTCAGGCTGACATGAAGTTTAGGTACTACCCTCTTTCAGTTTCAGTTGGTTAAGACCTGTCCTAAAAATAGTAACTGGGTTCTAGAGGATCTCAATATCACTGACTACCCTCAATCGGTCATAATTCCAGTTTAGCAACCTTTCCTTGCGGCCGGAATCATCGCGAGAGTTTAGTCTCAATGAGTGTAGCATACTGCTACTGTTCTATGGCCAAGTTGGTCAATTTAAAGTTCTAAGGTCAGTTGGTGCTTAATGACTCCTCAGAAGACCCATATTCTCCTCGTTCCAACACAAGGGATATCGGTACAGACCAAGGTGTCACACCAACGTAGCTACTGCTTCATCCGTGTCGGTCTACGCCGGACAGATCCCTCACAGTTTATTGCTACTTACCTAAAAAAGGGTACCCTCAGATCCGGGTTAAGATCTATAAAACTCTGATACAAGCCCACAAAATTTAAAGCATACAAAGCATACAATTGAAAACACAAGTGATCTAATCCTAAGGTACACCTCACTTATTGTCCCCAGCAGAGTCGCCAGTTCTGTGATCGGTGGGAATAGAACTGACTATTTTGGAATGCTGGTTCGCGTTTGCGTTTGTTTTTGCAAAATGTCGCGGTAAGCAAGAGTCGCCACCGTCTTTTATTTTATCCAACAAGGAAAGGACAAAAGCACAGAAAAATTCCTTTTCGAGATGTTTCTCGGGTTCGGGAGGTAGATTATAGAAAGGGAAGGTGTTAGCACCCTTTCTATCTGTGGTTATCCACGGGCTCTTAGGTACTTGCTCATTGTGTTTTCAAAAGTTTGCTTTTCTTTGTGATTGTGGGTTTTGAAAAGAGTTTTATTTGAAAACTTCGATTTAACTCTTGTTTCTATCCTCAAGAGTGTATGAAGTGTTTTTGAAAACTTTGTTTGAAAAGTGTAAGTGCGAAAAATTTGTTTTGTTTTGAAAGAGCAGGTACCTGAGAACCTCTACCTACTCAAAAGGGAATTAAACTGTGCAAATGTCCTTTAGACAGTGCTATCCCACTATTGAGGAGTAGGTAGCACCGTCGTTGGAGTTTTCGGGTCAATTTGATTAAGGGACATGTGGTCACTAAAGCAATGTTAGGACGCCTTAGTGGTAACCCTAATGTCTTAGATCATTTTATCCGAGGCAACCGTTTTGAGGCAACTTATGATTTTTGGACAAGAGGGCGACCTCTAAAACTTCCTATACTCAATGACCACGTTCGAGGCAACCAAGTGAGGCGTACCCTAGGAGTGGCATGTGCAAATGTGTCAGTTTTCAGTTATGTTATCTTTGTACATGTTATGGTGAGCTACGGTTGATTTTAAGTTAAGATAGATCTTGTCATGCATAGCCTATTATTTATACATCTAGCAGTTAATGGTTGCGGAAAATAAAACTAAGCTATTACAAGGCGTCGGGTATTTACATCGCCAAAAAACAAACCTTTGAAAAGTAAATGCGGAAAAGTAAATAAAAGCGATAAAAGGTCCTAAGTTAAAACTATTACATCCTTGGAGCAATTACAATTATATGGATAAAAAATCAAAAAAAATAATACACGCGAGAAAAATTGAATCAGAGAGTTTTTTAGGGTTTTGACCCTTTTTTAAGAAAGAAAGCATATTTTTGTTATTTTGAATTCAACGGAAATTAAATCTAAGTTAATTAATTAATTAAAAAATATTTTTTTTTGGGTTTTTTGTATTTAAGGAAATAAAAATAAAATGATTAAAATTGTTAAAAACCTAATATTCTAATTAATTTTAATTTATTGCAAAAATGTTAAAATTATGCCTAATTAAAAAAACTAAGTCAATTAAATTGTTTATTTATAAAAATAATGAAATTAATAAAAATAATATATTTTTTATGTTTTCTGGTTTTTATTAGGAAAAATAAATTAGTTAGTATAATAATAATAATTAATAAAAAAACAATTAAATAAAAATATAAAAAGAGAAAAAGAAATAAACCCAGGGGGGTGCTGGGCCTGACTTGAGGTGGAATCAGCAATTTTCCAGGCCCAATCCAAACAAGCCTTGTTGACTTTCCAGGATCTCACGCGCATGCATTGACTAGGGAGTATGATGATCCTTCATTCATGACCACTAGATCTAGGTTTGGAGTCATCTGGCGCACTGAGATTTAAGGTGTATGGTAGATCTCCCTTTGCAATCTGCACATGAATACCTGAAGGAGAAAAATAAACAAGGTTTTGGGGGACCTGGGATTCGAACCCAGGTCCCGTTAGCCAATGAACAAACGCCCTAGCCACTGAGCCATTTGCTTGTTTTGTAATTATAATATACAATTATTAATATATATCAAACAAACACTTATGCCTGGAAAAAAATAAAAAGCGTGCTATTTCAAATGGGCCAATGGGAGGGCGACGTGTGGTCGTCTTCTCCAATTAAACTCTAGTTTTCTTACCTGCAGATTTTTATCCGCAGGAAGATTCGTGGGATCGTTCAAAAATGCGTTTTAGGCCATAATAATCCCATCCAAGCACATGGACGTGGTCGCCTCTTCCTCCTGAGTTCAACCATGGCCAAGATTCATCCTAATTGTCCCTGCAAAACGAAACCCCAAATGGAAACCTCCAAAACCCTAGGTTTGGGTAGGGAGTTATAGGCTACAAAAAAGAAATTGAATGATGCAGAATGAATGGAAATTTAAAGGCAAGCATGATTATACAAAAATATTGGCAAGAGGATGCAAGGAAGTGGTTTTACGATATCATGTTCAAAGCCATAATCGTGACGACTTACAGTGCGTTTCAGGGGGTCTTAAGGTCCGGTTCTGGTTGCTATGGCTTCAGGAGATTACAAGCAAGAACACCACGTTGAGATTTTTGATTGAAACAAGCTCTAACCAAGAATTCGATCTCTCTCTTTTTCACCCTTTTTTCAGTTTTGGTATGGCCGTTTTAACAGAGCTTAGGTCGTCAATTAGGTTTTTCAGGCTTGTGTGCATATAATAGAATGATTTTAGGTTAAGAGTTGGGCCAATATCCTTGTGCATTGAAGATGGAAAATTTGTTTGACCACCATTGTTAACCTTTCCAAAATAAGCCAAATCTGAGATTTTTTGCTTGAATGAGCCTTGGCACGATTTGATTGAGTGAATAATGATAATTGCAAGCTGTACAAATCACAAAGATCCCTTTACATCAATTTTTGGATTTTATTTGATTTAATATTGATTAATAATGAATTAAATCAATAAAAATGAAATAAAATAGAAAATTAAATGTTTGGTCATGAAATTATGTATGGGACACGTTTGTGGCAAGACAAGACCATATCAAGTGGAAAAAATTGGGCCCTTTTGTCAAAAATTGGAGTTTTGAGGATAGTTGACTTTTGGCAATTTTGGAAAAATGCCCAACTTCAACAATGCATAACTTCCTCAATTTTGAACTTTTGGAGGTGTTCTTGGACTTTTTAGAAACCTTGAGATGTCCTCTAATCAACCCTTTTGGTCCCATCTCATTTTGATCTTCCATTATCAAGTTATAAGCTTTGGAAAAAAAGGTGTTTTTGTTGACTTTCAAAAATGACCTATAATGTCCAAATTTGTAACTTTTTGTGAGTGAATTTCTTGATCTTAGGGTGTGAATATGGATTGTAGGAAATTTCATCCTCTTCAAAATGAGCTTTGGATGGGTCATTTCTCATAAATTATGAGAAAGTTATGCTTGGTCAAAGTTGAGTTGACTTTTCCTACAAAACCCTAATTTAGCAACTTTTGAATCTTGACGAATCTTGAGCAATCCTTGATGAATCATGATCAACCCTTGATCAAATGATGAAATATCCTTCAAAATGAGAATGTTGATAAAAAATCTTGAAGTTTGACTGTATGTAGGTCACAGTTGACTTTTGCCCTAGCACAGACGATTTTTGGGCCTCTTGAGCAATTGACTGACCAAACTTTCTCTGCAAGGCTTGAAATTTGACATGGATGAGCTTGATAACATATTAGGACATTGGGGAGAATTTTGAGGTCATTTGGATGTAAGTACCTTGATGCAACACAAAACCCTAATTTGAGGTTGACTGCCTTAGGAGATGATTTGACTGTCCAACTTTTGAGCCATTTTGAGCAATTTGAGGATCATTCTTGACAAATATTGAGGAATATGGGAGCGTAAATTTTGGGGTACAACACATGCCGATGAACTCCCAATTAAGTGATTGAAGAAAGGACCGGACAAAGTACCCAAGAACATATCTAATAATTCTCTTTCATATAAGGGAGGTTGGACTCTTCCTACTAAGTCCCTCCATTTTTGTACATAGTCTTTAAAGCCTTCACTTGAAACCATGGCCATACTCTGGAGTTGAGTACAGGTTTGCGCAAGATCAACTTTGTATTGGTATTGTTTGTAAAAGGCAATAGCCAGATTATCCCAGTTATGAACATTGACTATTTCTAACTGATAAAACCAATCAAGTTGATTTCCAAACAGACTGTCTTGGAAGAAGAGTACCCATAAATCCTTGTCAGCAGTATGAGGTTGGATTTTCCTCACATAGGACCGGAGATGCATTTTGGAACATGAAACTCTATCATATTTGGAAAACACCGGTGCTTTGAATTTTGGAGGAATGACAATCCCATATACTAAACCCAACTCCTCAAAGTCCAGTTCAGGCACTTTTTGAATTTCCATTGCACTTAACCGTTCTTCCATATGCTTATACTTGTCGTCGGCCGGAGGATATTGTTCTTCAGAATAATCTTCTTCTTCCTCTTCCTCTTCTGAATCTGGCTGGGCAACAACTTCCTTGCCTTTCCCATCTTGATTGTCTTTCTCACCAGATGACGTTGAAAAGTCTAGGGTCCTTCTTGCTTGTCCTTGGAATCTTCTTCACATATTTAAAACTCTAGTTATTTTCTTTGTTTTCTTCTTTTTCTCTTCGACCAACAAGGTATTCAACTCTTCTTGTCCTTTGGCTAGAGTTAAAAACATCTGTTGAAACTGAGCATTCTGTGCTTGGAGGTCCTTCACTGTCTGCTCGAGATCCATCTTACTTAAATAAACAGTAGAAAGATGAGGAGACTTGTTGCAAGAAACCTGCTTATGTTATGATGAATGGTAGATGCATATGAAATGATTTCAAGTATTTTTAGAGATTCAAATTCATTTTAGACAAAAAGGAAACACACGTTATATTAATAAATTAAAGCTTGAGTACATCAATGCCTCTTTGGGAAAAAATACAAAAAATCTAAGATAAAAAGGTTGTACGCATCCGCTTTGGTGCGATGTAGGCATTCAGAGTCCGCTCCTCATGAAGTTGCTTAGTGAGCTCCATATTCTTCTTCTCGCTAGCGTAGAATTAGGCCTCAAAAGTGTCTCTCTCTCCCTTTAGCCGTATCTAATCTCTTTGTAAGTCTTCAAGAGAGGTGGGCATGTCAGGATGCAGGATGGTGTACGGAACATCTCCTTCCATAGCAGGCTCTATAATTACCAGGAGAATGGTGGGATAAGGCATCATAAGACTCTGAGCACGAGCTTGTACCCATTTGAGGTAAGGCTCAAGAGGGATGGAATTTTTATGCCCCAATGTCTTGCTATCTATCTTGTTCAACATCCTCCACGCTCGGATAAACCTCTGGCGAAGACCTTGATTGTCACTTTCATAGTCGAATACTAATCCTTGAATCAGCATCTCATGGGGACCATCCCTTCGGGTATAACCAAATTGTCTTAGAGCCAAACATGGGTTATAGGTGATACCTCCCCTAATTCCAAGTAAGTGGACATTAGGGAGCTCTCCACAACGGTCAACAATGATAACATTCTCTATAGATCGGGAACACCAATGGATATCTGAATGCTTGAGCGTCATCAACCTTTGTGACCACCTTGAGCCTTACTCGTTTCTTAATACAGATTGGGGAAGATGCGAGATAAACCATCTTGCCAAGATAGGAGTGCAACACATAAGGATACCTTTTTTCCTCATAGTGCGAGTGTGAAAAGAATGTATGATGTCCCCTAGCAAAGTAGGCACCGGGTTACGAGACATGAAGATTTTGACGGTGTTCACATCTATGAGTTGGCCATGGTTTCGAAACAAAGCCATCCCATAGATGAGGAGAGCTACAATCTCTTCAAAAGCTTGCAAGCCCAACGAATTCCAACAGCTTTAGGCTTTCTCAAACAAGAACTTAGCTAAGAAGCCTTTGATGTAACGCCCTGATATTTAATTATTTATTTAATTAAATATTGTTTTGATTATTTTATTTTTTTAATTCGAATTTTTATCGTTGAAGTCGGGATTATTTTATTAATTTGGAATAATCATTTAATCAGGTTTATATTGGTATAAATAAGTTGGAGTAGCATTTTACTAGTGAGCTTAGATTTGATGTTGGGCTTAAGTGTGGTGTCTCAAAGTAATGAGGAGGGTGTATTGGTTAGGCATATTTAAGTTACTAAGAATTGAATAATAGTATTTTATTAGAAAAATAGAAGAAAGAGGGGAAGTGGTGTTATCAGGAAAAACAAAAAAAATAAGAGAAAGGAGAATAGGGTTTGTGAGAAGAGGAGAAGAACGAGGAAAAGTTGCTGCTAGGGGCAATCTCAGAAATTCCATTGAAGCTTCCTTAAGTGTTTTCAAAATCAAACCAGGTAAGGGTGGGTTTCCTATACTATAATGGGTTGTATGATACTTGTATGTGGGAAATTGTATGTGAAATCGTTAATGTTTTATTGACTTGTGCTTGGCTTGTGTTGTTGTGATAATAAAGATTAATATTGATTCAGATATAGAATTGTCAATGAAAATATATGGGTTGCTGTGTTATTGTGTGGGTTGAGTTGGATTAGGAGAAAGAAGGATTACTGAAACAATATAGAAACTACGCATAGAAATTAAGTATAGGAAATAAGAAGAATGGAAGTGTCGTCCGGCAGGGGGAGGTTTTCGTTCGGAAACCTTTGGCAAAAGGAGAGGTGCCGATCAGCACATGTGTAGTGGGTGGAGGCAAGTGCCACTTTGGCACTGTGAGGCAGGGGCACTTGCTTCTGTCTGTTTTCTCTATTTTCTCTGTTTTGTTCCTCTATGGCACTATCTGCATAATTTTTTTAATAGATATCAGTAATTTCTCATAGCAGTATATATAAATGTCACTATTTTCAGTAGCAGTAAATTAATTTAGTTGCTAGAAACTAGTTTTATATGGAAGAATGGCACACCCATTAGTTGCATAATAAGTTAGCAATTTTAGGGAGAACAAATAACAGTGGACTATATATATTTTTTAAATGGTTGAATTAATATTTTATTGGTTATGAAAATAATTTAGCAATGGGATTAATTGATTAAGTTGGTAAATAATTGGAGACGAGTTGATTAATTCAGTATGTTGGTATATTGATGTATTTTGCGAATTGACCAAAATGTCATTTTGTTTCGATATATCCGTGGTGAATAAATGTTGTGTATTTACCCTTGATTAATTGGTCATAATGGTGATATAGGCCTTTGGCCAATGTTGAAGGTGCGAACTGTTGTTATGTTGATCTTTATTATGTTGTTGTCGTTGTTGCGTTGCCAAGTTGTGGTTGTTTATATCATCGCATAGCATAGCATAGCATTAAAGTTGGCCTAGATTGGCATGTTCTAAGTTGGAGCGAATTCTCACCACGTTGGCCTTTATTGGAAAGATTTATATTGAGGGCTTATGCCTTATGCCTCGGTAAACTGGCAATTTCTAAGTTGGGAGTTCTGCTCCAATGGTATCACATGCATTTGCATAATCGAGTCGCATTTGGAGTCGTTGATTTATTGCTTATTTGAAGTGTTGTTTACGCACGGTAATGTTATAAGTTGAATTGAGGTGTTGGTGAATGGTATTGTCTTATGTTGATTTGACATGAAGTGGTGATTTTACATAAACTGATTTCGATATATTATTTATCATATGTTCTATTATGGTATTCTATATCTCATCCCTTCTGTTTGAATGTTACCCTTTGTTGGTAACGTGTAGGTAACCAAGAGGAGTAGCCGTTAGCGTTGTTAGTCCGAGTTTGGTGTTATTTGCTCTGATACGTAGCACTCGGGGAGGAAATGAATGCTTGTCTTATTTTATTGTTTATTTATCAAACCTTATGTTGTTATTTGAATAATTATCAAATTGTTGTTGTTTTATAATTCAAAAGATGTTGTGTCTCATATGGAGAACTATTATGAATTTGTTGCGTAATTAATCAAAGTTGGTTTATGTTATGAAGACTTTATTCATGAGTTATATTCATTCCATTTTCTTTAAGTGTTATGTATCTATTCTAAAAGCATGACAGGTTTATGTGTCTCGTGTGTCTCATGTGTAGCATCCTGATTATTTTAGAAATTTTCATACTCTGATTTTCCATAAATTGTTTGGGGTAGAATTAGGGTGTTATATTAGTGGTATCAGAGCAGATTGGTTTGTCCGGTCAAGTTATCGAGTCGTAGTTATGTAACAATCGAGTGTTGTTAGTTTCTTAAATGTTGTTTATGTTGCAGTGTTGAGATAATATGGATGGGAGGAACGATGTTGCAATTGTTGCTGCTCTGCAAGCGGTGGCTCAGGCTATGCAGAATCAACCGATTACGGACGAAAATGTCGGATCTCGTAGCTTGGCGACTTTTTAAAGGGAGAATCTGCTGGTGTTCAAGGGTAGGCATGATCCTGGTGGAGTACTAGATTGGTTGAAGGAAATCGAGAGGATTTTCTATGTGATGGATTGCACCCCAGCACAGAAGGTTCGGTATGGCACTCACATGCTAGCAGTTGAAGCTGATGACTGGTGGCTAGAAATACGTGCAAGGTGGAAGCTGCAGGTGAGGAAATCACTTGGGTTGTGTTCCGTAGGGAGTTTCTGAGGAAGTATTATCCTGAAGATGTTCGGGGTAAGAAAGAGATTGAGTTCCTCGAGTTGAAGCAAGGGAACAAATCTGTCACTGGTATGCTGCTAAGTTCATTGAGATAGCTAAGTTCTATCCACATTTTGATGGTGAAGGTGCTGAATTTTCTAAGTGCATCAAGTTTGAGAATGGGTTGCGCTCGGAAATCAAGAAGGTTGTTGGATATCAAAAGATTCGCGTCTTTTCTGATTTGGTTGATAGTTGCAGGATCTTTGAAGAGGATAACAATGCTCATCACAAGATTTTTAGTGATAAGAGAGGCAAGAATCAGCAGAACTGTGGCAAGCCTTATGATGATGGTAGGGGTAAACAAAGAGTTGCTCATGGTCAGAGGACTAGTGGGGGAGATGCTCCTGCTAGAGTTGTATGTTTCAAGTATGGGCAACCTGGTCACAAGAGTAATGTGTGAACTACTGCTGATGGGAAGAGGTGTTTCCGTTGTGGTAAGATTGGGCGTACGATATCTAACTGCAAGCATAGGGAGATGATATGTTTCAACTGTGGTGGAGAAGGACACATTGGTAGTAATTGTCTGAAACCAAAGAAGGCACAAACTGGTGGCAAGGTGTTTGCTTTGGCTGGGACTTCAACAGCTAGTGAGGACAGACTCATCAGAGGTACATGTTTCATTAATAGTACTCCTTTAATTACTATTATTGATATTGGTGCTACTCATTATTTTATTGCTGCTGATTGTGTTGAAAGATTGGGTCTTGTGTTGTCTTCTATGGATGGAGAAACGGTCGTCGAGACCCCAGATAAGGGATCAGTGACTACTTCTCGTGTGTGTTTGAATTGTCCTTTGTCGATCTTCGATAAGGACTTTGCTGTTGATTTGATTTGTTTACCGTTAAGCAGGTTAGAGGTGATCTTGGGTATGAATTGGTTAGAGTATAACTATGTTCATATCAATTGCTATAATAAGTCTGTGAGGTTTTCTACTCCTAAAGAGGAAAGAGTTGGTTTGTTAACCGGTAAATAGTTGAGGCAGTTGATGCAAGACGAAGCGCAGATGTTCACATTGATGGTGTCGCTATCAATGGAGAACCAAGTTAGGATTGATGAGTTGCAGGTGGTGCGAGAATTTCCTGAAGTGTTTCCTGATGAAATTCCTGATGTACCGCCAGAGAGAGAAGTTGAATTTGCGATTGATCTTGTACCTGGTACCAGACCTGTTTCTATGGCACCGTACAGGATATCTGCATCTGAACTGTCGGAATTGAAGGAGCAGTTAGAAGAGCTACTTGAGAAAAAGTTTGTAAGACCTAGTGTATCACCGTGGGGAGCGCCTGTGTTGTTAGTAAAGAAGAAAGATAGATGTATGAGGCTTTATGTTGATTACAGGAAGTTGAATAAAGTGACGATTAAGAACAAGTATCCGCTTCCGAGGATTGATGAGTTGATGGATCAATTGGTGGGTGCAAGTGTGTTTTCTAAGATTGATTTGAGGTCAGGATATCACCAGATTAGAGTGAAAGAAGATGATATTCAGAAGACCGTGTTCAGGACTCGGTATGGACACTACGAGTATTCGGTGATGCCTTTCGGTGTAACCAATGCGCCGGGAGTATTCATGGAGTACATGAATCGTATCTTTCATACTTATTTGGATCGGTTTATGGTGGTATTCATTGATGATATTCTGATTTACTCTAAGTCAGAAGAGGAACATGAAAAGCACCTAAGAGTTGTATTGCAAGTTTTGAAAGAGAAGAAGTTGTATGCGAAGTTGTCCAAGTGTGAATTTTTGTTGCATGAGGTTAGTTTCCTTGGTCATGTCATTTCTGGTAGTGGCATCACTGTGGAACCTTCTAAAGTTGATGTTGTGTTGCAATGGGAAGCTCCAAAGTCGATTACTGATATTAAAAGTTTCTTGGGATTAGCCGGCTATTATAGACGGTTTATAGAAGGTTTTTCTAAGTTGGCACTTCTGTTGACGAAGTTGACTTGTAAGGGTAAAGCCTTTGTGTGGGATAGTCGATGTGAAGAAAGTTTTATCGAGTTGAAGAAGAGGTTGACGTCGACTCCAGTTTTGACCTTGCCTAATCCGGGGGAACCTTTTGTTGTGTATTGTGATGCTTGTCTGATGGGGTTAGGCGGTGTACTCATGCAGAATAGTAAGGTGTTTGCTTATGCGTCGAGGCAATTGAGGACTCATGAAAAGAATTATCCTACACATGATTTAGAATTGGCTGCAGTTGTCTTTGTGTTAAAAATCTGGAGGCATTATATCTATGGTTCTAGATTCGAAGTGTTTAGTGACCCTAAGAGTTTGAAGTATCTTTTTGATCAGAAAGAGTTGAATATGAGGCAGCGAAGATGGTTAGAATTGCTGAAGGATTATGATTTCGGTTTGAATTATCATCTAGGAAAAGCTAATGTTGTGGCCGATGCTTTGAGCCGAAAGACTTTGCACATGTCGGTAATAATGGTTAAAGAGTTGGAGTTGATTGAGCAGTTCCGAGATTTGAGTCTAGTTTGTGAAGTGACACCGCAGAGTGTTATGTTGGGAATGTTAAAGATTTCTAATGACTTTCTCAACAGTATTAGCAAGGCTCAAAAGCTAGATGTGAAGTTGGTGGATAAGATAATGGGAATAGATCGATCTGAGAATGATGATTTCAAGATAGATGTGCAAGGTGTGTTGCGATTCCGAGATCGTATTTGCATTCCTGATGATGAAGAGATTAAGAAAGTGATTCTTGAGGAAAGTCACAGAAGCAGTTTGAGTATTCATCCAAGAGCTACTAAAATGTATCAAGATTTAAAAGGTTTATTTTAGTGGCCTGGTATGAAGCGAGATGTGGCACAGTTTGTGTATGCTTGTTTGACTTGTCAGAAGTCGGAGGTTGAGCATCAGAAGCCTGCAGGGTTGATTCAACCGTTAGAGATTCCAGAATGGAAATGGGATAGCATTTCAATGGACTTTGTAACGGGATTACCTAGTACCTTGAGGGGACATGATTCGATATGGGTGATTGTTGATAGGATTACGAAGTCGGCACACTTTATACCTATTAACATCACATATCCAGTTTGGAAGTTGGCAGAGATTTACACCAGAACAATTGTGAAGTTGCATGGTGTTCCTTTGTGTATCGTGTCGGATAGAGATCCGAGGTTTACTTCTGATTTCTGGAAAATTTTGCAAGAGGCGTTGGGATCTAAGTTGAGGTTGAGTTCGGGGTATCATCCTCAGACGGTTGGTCAGACCAAGAGGACTATTCAGTCGTTGGAGGATCTGTTGAGAGCATGTGTTCTTGAACAAGGAGGTTTGTGGGATACTTATCTTCCGTTGATTGAGTTCACTTATAATAACAGTTACTATTCTAGTGTTGGGATGGCACCTTTTGAGGCGTTGTATGGTCAGAGGTGTAGGACTCCATTGTGTTGGCATGAATCTGGTGAAAGTGTGGTATTTGGACCTGAGATTGTTCGAGAGACTACTGAGAAAGTGAAGCTTATCCGAGAGAAGATGAAGGTTTCTCAAAGTAGACAAAAAAGTTACCATGACAAGAGAAGGAAAGATTTAGAATTCCAAGTTGGTGATCATGTGTTTTTGAGAGTCACACCTGTGACTGGTGTTGGGCGAGCTCTGAAGTCTAAGAAGCTCACTCCTCGTTTTATTGTTCCGTATCAGATATCGGAACAAGTTGGGAAGGTTGCTTACCGAGTGGCGTTACCGCCAAACCTTGCTAATTTGCATGACGTGTTTCATGTATCGCAACTTCGAAAGTATATTCCCGATCCGTCTCATGTGATTCAGATGGACGATGTGCAAGTACGGGATAATCTCACGGTGGAGATGATGCCTGTGCGAGTCGCGGATCGCGAGATGAAGATCCTAAGGGGAAAGGAGATTGCATTAGTGAAAGTTTTCTGGTTAGGAGCTGCTGGAGAGAGTATGACCTGGGAGTTGGAGAGCAAGATGCGAGACTCCTATCCCGAGTTATTTGAACCAGGTAAACTTTTATTTTCGAGGACAGAAATATTCTAAGTGGGGGAGAGTTGTAACGCCCCGATATTTAATTATTTATTTAATTAAATATTGTTTTGATTATTTTATTTTTTTAAATCGAATTTTTATCGTTGAAGTCGGGATTATTTTATTAAGTTGGAATAATAATTTAATCAGGTTTATATTGGTATAAATAAGTTGGAGTAGCATTTTACTAGTGAGCTTAGATTTGATGTTGGGCTTAAGTGTGGTATCGCGAAGTAATGAATAGGGTGTATTGGTTAGGCCCATTTAAGTTACTAAGAATTGAATAATAGTATTTTATTAGAAAAATAGAAGAAAGAGAGGAAGTGGTGTTATCAGGAAAAACAAAAAAAATAAGAGAAAGGAGAATAGGGTTTGTGAGAAGAGGAGAAGAACGAGGAAAAGTTGCTGCTAGGGGCAATCTCAGAAATTCCATTGAAGCTTCCTTAAGTGTTTTCAAAATCAAACCAGGTAAGGGTGGGTTTCCTATACTATAATGGGTTGTATGATACTTGTATGTGGGAAATTGTATGTGAAATCGTTACTGTTTTATTGACTTGTTCTTGACTTGTGTTGTTGTGATAATAAAGATTAATATTAATTCAGTTATAGAACTGTCAATGAAAATATATGGGTTGCTGCGTTATTGTGTGGGTTGAGTTGGATTAGGAGAAAGAAGGATTACTGAAACAATATAGAAACTACGCATAGAAATTAAGTATAGGAAATAAGAAGAATGGAAGTGCCATCTGGCAGGGGGAGGTTGTCGTTCGGCAACCTTTGGGAAAAGGAGAGGTGTCGATTGACACATGTTTAGTGGGTGGAGGCAAGTGCCACTTTGGCACTGTGAGGCAGGGGCACTTGCTTTTGTCTGTTTTCTCTGTTTTCTCTGTTTTGTTCCTCTATGGCACTATACAACATAATTTTTTTTAATAGATATCAGTAATTGCTCATAGCAGTATATATAAATGTCACTGTTTTCAGTAGCAATAAATTAATTTAGTTGCTAGAAACTAGTTTTATATGGAAGAATGGCACACCCATTAGTTGCATAATAAGTTAGCAATTTTAGGGAGAACAAATAACAGTGGACTATATATATTTTAAATGGTTGAATTAATATTTTATTGGTTATGAAAATAATTTAGCAATGGGATTAATTGATTAAGTTGGTAAATAATTGGAGACGAGTTGATTAATTCGGTATGTTGGTATATTGATGTATTTTGCGAATTGACCAAAATGTCGTTTTGTTTCGATATATCTATGGTGAATAAATGTTGTGTATTTAACTTTGATTAATTGGTGATAATGGTGATATAAGCCTTTGGCCAATGTTGAAGGTGCGAACTGTTGTTATGTTGACCTTTGTTATGTTGTTGTCATTGTTGTATTGCCAAGTTGTGGTTGTTTATATCATCGCATAGCATAGCATAGCATTAAAGTTGGCCTGGATTGGCATGTTCTAAGTTGGAGAGAATGCTCACCATGTTGGCCTTTATTGGCAAGATTTATGTTGAGGGCTTATTCCTTATGCCTCGGTAAATTGGCAATTTCTAAGTTGGGAGTTCTGCTCCAATGGTGCCACATGCATTTGCATAATCGAGTCGCATTTGGAGTCGTTGATTTATTGCTTATTTGAAGTGTTGTTTACGCACGGTAATGTTATAAGTTGAGTTGAGGTGTTGGTGAATGGTATTGTCTTATGTTGATTTGACATGAAGTGGTGATTTTACATAAACTGATTTTGATATATTATTTATCATATGTTCTATTATGGTATTCTATATCTTATCCTTTCTGTTTGAATGTTACCCTTTGTTGGTAACATGCAGGTAACCAAGAGGAGTAGCCGTTAGCGTTGTTAGTCTGAGTTTGGTGTCATTTGCTCTGATACATAGCACTCGGGGGAGGGGGGGGGGGGAATGAACGCTTGACTTATTTTGTTGTTTATTTATCAAACCTTGTGTTGTTATTTGAAGAATTATCGGATTGTTGTTGTTTTATAATTCAAAAGATGTTGTGTCTCATATGGAGAATTATTATGAACCCGCTGCGTGATTAATCAAAGTTGGTTTATGTTATGAAGACTTTATTCATGAGTTGTGTTCATTCCGTTTTCTTTAAATGTTATGTATCTATTCTAAAAGCATGACAGGTTTATGTGTCTCGTGTGTTGAATGTGTAGCATCCTGATTATTTTAGAAATTTTCATACTCTGATTTTCCGTAAATTGTTTGGGGTAGAATTGGGGTGTTACATTTGACACCACTTCTTGTTTCCAAATTAGTTGTGACATCAGATGGTTGCAAGTGTAGAGCTTGAGCAATCTCTTCTGGATTTGGATCTCTTTCTGTATTGTTGAAAGGTAGTTGATTGATAATGGGAATCCTCAAGAGTTGGGAGAATTCTTCCAAAGTTGGCACAAGCTGATAATCGGGAAATGTGAAGCAATAATGTAGAGGATCAAAGAACTGGAAGAGCACCTTCATCATGTCTTCATCAGTGTTGGAGGTAACCAAGTTTAGTAGGCGACCATGTCTCTCGGTGAATGGAGAGTTTTCAGGAATCCTTGAAGTTAGCTCTTTAAGTTGAGGGGAAATCCTTACAAGGTTGACTTGAATAGTTTTCCTGCAAAGAGAATCCATGTCCTACAAAACAGAAACAAAGATAAATCCCAGAACTCCTTGAAATGGTTAGTGAGTATGAGTATGATGTTATGATGTTATGATGTTCATGATGTTATGTACAAGTAAAATATACATAAACAAAGCAAACAAGTCCTTAGGTTTAGGCTTTCATGGAGTCTCATGGGTAAGTACCCTCTTGAAGTTTAGTCAGCTCAAACATGTCCTAGTAATAGTAACCGGGTTCTAAGGAGATCAATATCACTGGTTTGTTTCCTTGGGCATTGTTTCAGCACAAACCTCTTTAATAACGATCGAAATATCCCAAAGAACCAAACCTCAATGAGTGTAGTATCGAGTATCTACCAACTTCGGAGTGCACCAAAGTCGGTCATCTCACTACGTCCTAATGGCCAAGTTGGTCAAGTAAAGGTTCTAAAAGTTCATTAGTGCTTCATGACATCACTCAGCGGCCCCGTATTCTCCTTGACTACTCAAGGGCTATCGGTACCCACAAATATGTTACAGTAACGTAGCTATTGCTTAAACTGTGTCGGTATACCCCGCACAATTTCCACAATGTATTGCTACTTACCTATAAGGTATCCCAAACCCGGGTAGAGGATTCAAACCCAAATAAAGAACCATAATGTAAAGCATACAAGCCAAACAATGAAAGCAAGTAAGTGTGATCTAGCCCTAAGGTAACCCCACTTTTAGAATAATCCCCAGCAGAGTCGCCAGTTCTGTGATACGGTGGGAGAACTGACTCGGGTCGTTTGCGTTTGATCATAATTATGCGGTTAGCAAGATTCGCCATCGACTTTTCTTTTATCCAATAAGGAAAAGTAAAAAAGCACAGGAAAGACCTTTCGAGATTACTTCTCGGGTTCGGGGGATAGATTATAAAAAGGGAAGGTGTTAGCACCCTTTTCATCCATGGTTTTCCATGGGCTCTTAGTTGCTCGCTAGATCACTTGCTTTGTTTGGTGTGGGTTTTGAAAGTATTTTGAAAATGTATTTGCAATAGTTCTCGTCTCTATAAGAACGCATACAAAGTGTTGTTTCGAAAAATAGTTCAAAGAGGTGTTTGTGTATTGTGTTTTTTGAAGGTGATTTTGAAAAGATGTTTTTGTAATAGTTCTCGTCTCTATAAACGTATACAAAAAGTTTTTGTCTTTTGAAAAAGGTTTTAATATGAAAGCGTTGGTGTAAAATGTTTGGTTGTGAGCAAGCGAGCAATTAAGAGCGAATCTACCTACTCGAAAGGTCTTAAATGTTCTTTTCCTCCTTTAGATGTTTCTATCTTATCATTGATTTGGTAAGAAGCCCCATCGTTGGATGTGAAGGGACAGGCGCGGGACATTTTTACAGTCATAGAAGGCAACTTGTGAGACTCTTTAGCAATTTTTGTAAGGGACTAGATCGTTTTACCGAAGGCAACATCGAGGGACATCGTGGGATTACGATCTTTTTTATCGAAGGGTCTTTGCTAAAGCGTCCCATATTCGAAGGACATGACTGTGTTTCCGAGGCAACGAGCGAGGTTACCCTAGAGGTGCGTGTGTGAAAAAGTGTGTTTGATTCAAGTTAAGTTGCTCTTTGATTAGGTTATCTAACGATTGATTTTGAATCTTGCCATACACGCCTATTTACTATACAATATATAGAAAACAGTAAATTGTGGAATTTAAAATTCTACGCTATTACAGAGCTTTCGGGAATGGGGAGTACAAATTCACAAATGGGGATGAATTAGTACAATTAAATGCCTAAATAGGCAAACAATACAACCAAATCGAACTGAGAAATTAATCGAAATTATAACAGTTTATGAAATGAAATTAATTGACAAAGTATAGGAATTTTTGGTATTTTTGTTTGTGAGAAATTTTGAAAAGAAAATAAAATCCTATTCTATTATTTTAAAATTTTGCTTATCATGAAGAAGTTAAACAATTTATGGAAAAAAAAATGTTAACTAAAAGTTAATTAACTAAATTATTCAAAAAAAAATTGCTAACTAAACTAACTGAGAAGATTAAATAAATCAAAATTACGAATCTAGAATTAAAACTAAAGATTAAATTAAATCTAAATTAAAATTAATAAGATAATTCTAAACTAAAACTTAAAACTCTAAATAACTGAATTAATCCTAAAACTAAATTAAAATTATAGAATTCTTAAGTTAGATCTAAAATAAATTAAAAAAATCTACAGTTACTAATTAAATTAAAATTACTAATTTAATCCTAAACTAAATTAAAACTTAAGATCATTAACTAAACCAAAATAAAATGTAGAAAGAAAAGAAAATTAAGGGTGCAACAGAGATCAGAATTGGGCTTAAACAAAATCAAAACCCAAAATAGGTTAAAGGGAAGGGATTAGGTTCAGATTGGGGCTTTAAGGCCAAGCCCACGAACCCGATCCAATGAAGCAAAAGGGGGGATTCTCGAAACCCTAATCATGGAGAGGGCAGCCGCTGGCACTGTCAAACCAAATCTCAAACTGAAACGACTCATCTTCCTCTCTCTGCTTGTTCCTCGATCCCTCTATTCTCCATAACACAACAACAACACGCTATGGAAATGAACACCCTAGGTCTCTCTCTCAACCTCACACTCTCAATCACGAATCAAAACCCACAGCAGTGAAACAAAACCCAAGAACCCGATGCAAACCCTTATCCCCAAGTTTGATTTCAATGAATCCGACAGGTTTTATAAGTTATAACATGAGCAAACAGAGATTCAAGTAGCAAAATCGACAAGAAATCATACCAGTGAGACTCCGGGTAAGCTTCTGAATTTGATACTTTTCTATGATTTTTGCTTCTGAAATACGTATGTATTTGAATGGGGTTATATATTGATTGTTGAATTGATTGAACAGAAGGTTAACAATTTTTCTTTGTATGATGTTGTTAATGTTTGTAGATGAACATGGAAGATGAGTGAAGTGGTGTTATGTTAGGCTTGGGCGAATGGTTGTTGACAGAAGGAGGTATTCATTCAGGGAAGATGATGGTTTGATGAATGGAAGAAAATAGATGTTTTGATGGTTGGAGGATTTTTGGACAGAGGGAGTATAGGTTTGTATGAGTTTGTGTTTGCTATTGTTCTTGGCTTGATTTTGTTGGTTCTGTATTGTCTTGGTTCTTTTTTTTTACTTATGATTTTTGTGCTGTGATTTGTAGTTTCTTAGTTTTCTGTTTTGACAGGGGTTTGTGCAATGAGTTTTCAGTGATTTGTTTTCTCTGAGTTTTTGCTCTTGGTTTCTATATTATCCTCTCTCCTTTTTGTTTTATGGAACAATTCCTCTGTTATATTGATAACAAGATGGAAAAATGGGGGGGGGAGTTGGTGAAGTTTTTGAACATATGTGGTATGCTGACCTTGGGCTTTAGGGTACAGGTTAAGTTATGTCTACTTTGGTGCAAATTTTGACTGATTTTTGGGCAACATTTTGTCTTTCCTAGTGCAGGTTTAGGGCAGCCATAACACATGTTATGCAGGGCTGCCTTTTTGGCAATTTTGCAGGATTTTTTGGACTGTTGTATGGGCTGTATTGCTAGGTGATATCTCTTTCATTTTTCCTTTTTCATCTTTCCATGAAATAAAGTAATTTTGATTATTTCACAAGAAATTCTGAAGGGTTTGTAAAAGCTTTTGGAAAATGATGATATGCTTTTTTTGTTGAGCAAGCTTTCTGTCTATACTTTGCCTTGTTCCATTTTGTTTTACTTATTGCTACCTTCTTCTGTCATCCTGGCAGCCTATGCTACCTTGCTTGCCATGTTTTGCTGTTATTTACTGTGATATTTGTTGCAATTTTTTAGCAAACATGCCCTGCTGTTCTGCTTGTTACAGGTTTGTTTGGCAGCTTGTGCTGCATCCTTGCAGCATAATGCTGCCTATTTTGCTGTGTTGGTATTTTACTTGCAGCTTGACCTTGGACTTGGCAGCTTGCCTATTGATGTATTGTTGCTGCTTGGCAGCCTTGGACTTGGTAGCTTTGCTTGGCAGCTTTGACTTGTTTTGTAGCCTGTTCTTTTGCAGTCTTGGACTTGCTGCTATATTTGTTTGTTTGCATATTTTGTTGTTGGTTGCTTCTTGTATAGAAGCTTGTTGTTTGGCAGCCTGCTCTTGCTGCTATGCTTGCTTTGTTTGCTGGTTTTGCAGTCTATTCTTGTGTAGCAGTTTGCTGCTACTTGTTTCAACTTGCATATTTGCTTTCCTTTCTTGTGAACCAAGGTCCAACCTTGTGATTTGCAAGGATGGGAGAAGAGAGATTATGATAAAACAAAACAAACTTAAAATCTGATTCCTATATACAAACCCTAGTGATGAAATTCTCTTTTCTTTTCTTTACATATCACCTTGCTTGAATTTCTAATTTTCTCTTCTTTGTTTCATGAACATGAGGCGTGGATGGCGAGCGAGGATTGCTTGAAGCTGAAGCAACGAAGACTTGAAGAAACAAAATAAAAGTTCTCTCTTTGTAGACAAAAAAATTGTGTTTTTTTGTAAACAAAACAAAAACTTGTAAATTATTTCATTTGTAATGTAATAAATACAAATCCTTGAATAAATTTGGTGTAATGAAATTTATTGTTCAAAACTTGAATTTACTTAAACTTTGCAATTCTCAATTGAATGTTTTGGATTAAAACATCTTGGTTTGGTAACTTGGATTTCAAGCAATCACAAAATGATCAAATAACCAATGCGCCTTGTACTCCAATCAAATTTCTAAACAAAATAAATGTTTAAGAATTTAATTCTAACTTGGTTAACTCGAACCCAAAGCCATGGTCATCTAAATGACAGTCTTAATCTTCACCTCTTGTCCATACCAAATTTGAATTCAAAATGAAACTCGCATGCCATGCTCGATGAAAATGGAACTTCATTTCCAAACAATCATGCTTTGAGAACCATCATCAACCTTACCAAATTTCAAAAACAATGATGATTAAGAACACTTGAAATCAAACAAATGACTTGCGACGATTTGATAACTTTCAAAGTCTTCCCAATGCAATTTTCTTTCGATCTTTGAAGATAAACTCGTATGCAACATCATTTATGACCATAAGCAGAAATAACCGTCTCAAGACCTTGTAATTTGAGGAAATCACAATTCTTAGAAATCAGGCGACATTTATTTAAGATTAGGTCAAAATCCATGAAGTATCTTCTAACTCATTCGAATTTGGTGATCTTCTACACATAACCAGCTCTTGATTTGTGAAGAGAAATTGGAGATAACTTCGGGGAGAGCCATACGCAAGAAGAACTGCTCAAAAATATCAAATAATGAAGAAGTTACAGTCGCTTGAATTTGGTCTCGCAAAAGGTCAGCTTTTGGGTTAATGGAGTCATTTTCAGTCGTCTGAACCATTGACTGAGCAAACTTGTGACACGAGGTTCAAAAATCGGCATGAACATCCTTGAGGAGACATGAAGATCTATGAAGACCATTTGAACCCTTGAAGAATAAATTTTATTTGAGAAACGTCAAACCCTAATCGTTGACTTACTGCCTAGGAAGAGAATTTGTCTGATCAAACTTCTGAGCCAAATTGAGTATTCGAGAAGACCTAGGATAGTATATTGAATAAAAAATGAGAGGGTAAATTTTGGGGTACAACAAGTCCCTAATGAAATGCTGTTTTATTTCTATATGCTTAGCCCTAGAATGTAAAATAGGATTTCTGGATAAACAAATGGCAGAGGTATTATCACAAAGTATAAGAATATTACTCTAAAATATGTTGAAGTCTTCAAGCTGACTTTTCATCCAGAGCATCTGTGTGCTGCATCCAGCTGCTGCTACATATTCAGCTTCAGCAGTTGATAATACGATGGTGGATTGCCTCTTGCTGGACCACGAGATAAGATTTTCTCCCAGAAATTGGTAGCTTCCAGAAGTACTTTTTCTTTCTATTTTTTCTCCAGCGAAGTTAGCATCACAGTACCCTACTAACTTGTATTCTTTGGTTTTTCTATAACATAGACCAAGATTAGTAGTACCTTTCAGATACTTGAAAATTTGCTTAAGAGCTGTTAAGTGAGATTCTCTAGGATCTCTGTAGATCTTTTGTTCTACCTTCTTACTTACCTCTTCCTTTTCCATAATGCATGTAGGATGCATGGGACTTTTGGTTGGCTTACATTCTGATAGGTCAAATTTCTTCAGAAGTTCTTTGACATACTTGCTTTGATGTATGTATGGTCCTTCTGGGGTTTGATTGATCTGGATGCCTAGAAAGAACTTGAGTTCTCCCATCAAGCTCATTTCAAACTCTGCCTGAATAAAATTAGCAAATTGTCTTCCCATAGAGGCTTTAGTAGATCCAAAAATAATATCATCTACATAGATTTGACAAACTAGAATGTCATTTTTAAATGGCTTACAAAATAAAGTTGTGTCCACCTTCCCTCTTGTAAAATCATTTTCTAACAGAAAGCTACTTAGTCTTTCATACCAAGCTCTGGGAGCTTGTTTCAGACCACATAGTGATTTCTTTAGTTTAAAGACATATTCTGAATGTTTTTAATTTTCAAAACCAGGGGGTTGGTGCATATAAACTTCTTCATCAATGTAACCATTTAAGAATTCACTTTTGACATCCATCTGATAGAGAGTGACGCCATTATTTACAGCAAAATAAATTAAAAGTCTGATAGACTCTAACCTGGTGACTGGAGCAAAGGTTTCTGTATAGCTATCTCCTCTTACTGACTATAACCTTGTGCCACCATCTGTGCTTTGTTTCTGATGACTTCTCCTTGTTCATTCAGTTTTTTTCTGAATACCCATCTGGTTCCAATGATGTTGAACCCTTTTGGTTTAGGAACCAAATCCCACACATTGTGTCTGGTGAATTGGTTTAATTCTTCCTGCATTGCAAATATCCAATCATTTCCCAGAAGAGTTTCGTCAATGGAAGTTGGCTCAATCAGAGACACTAATCCCATGAGAGATTCTTCAGAGTTTTTGAATGTGGATCTTGTTCTGATTGGGTCTTCTTTCCCAGAATTTTGTCTTCTAGATGAGCTAAGCTGCTTCTGGATTGTCTTTTCTGGAGAGGCTCTTCAGATGTTGTTATAATATTTGTGACATCTTCTTCTAGAGTTGATTGTGATTTTTTGTGAGAAACTTCTGATGCAATGTCTTTAGTACTTGTAAATTAGACTTCTATATCTGCAAAATATTTATCTTGCTTTTACTTTTGAGAGCCAAGCTTATCATAAAATCTAACACTGATTGACTCTTCTACAATCCGTGTTTCTGTGTTGTATACTCTATAGCCTCTTGAGCGTTTAGAGTATCCTAACGTGAGACAATTTTTTGCTTTAGAGTCAAACTTGTTCAGATGTTCTTTAGTGTTCAAGATAAAATAGGTACATCCAAATGGATGGAAATAAGAAATGTTGGGCTTTCTGTTTTTCCACAGTTCATATGGCGTCTTATCCAGAATAGGTCTTATGGAGATTCTATTCTGAATATAACATGATGTGTTAATTGCTTCTGCCCAGAAGTTCTTAGCAATGTTAGTTTCGTTGATCATGGTTCTGGCCATTTCTTGTAAAGTTCTATTCTTTCGATCTACAACTCTGTTTTGTTGATGAGTTCTAAAACAATAGAAATCATGAGAGATTCCATTCTCATTAAAAAATAGTTCAAATTTTTTGTTTTCAAATTCTCCACCATGATCACTTCTGACTTTAACAATTCTAAGATCTTTTTCGTTTTGGACTTGGTTACAGAAGGCAAAGAACATAGAGTGTGACTCGTCCTTGTGTCTTAAGAACTTTACCCATGTACATCTGCTATAGTCATCTACGATCACTAATCTATATTTCTTGCCACTAATGGATGCAGTTTTCACTGGTCCAAATAGATCTATATGCAGAAGTTCTAATGGTCTAGAGGTAGAAATAACATTTTTGGTTTTGAAAGAAGGTTTTTCAAACTTTCCTATTTGACATGCTTCACACAGAGCATCTGAGCTGAACTTCAGGTTAGGAAGTCCTCTGACCAGATTGAGTTTGTTAATCTGAGATATTCTTCTCATACTAACATGCCCTAATCTTCTATGCTAGACCCATTACTCATCGTTAACAGACAATAGGCATTTTACATTCTGACTTTTCAGTTCAGAAAGTTTTATTTTGTAAATATTGTTCTTCCTCTTTCCATTTAAGAGGATAGATCCATTTTTCTGACTAACTGCTTTACAGGACTTTTGGTTGAAGATTATATCATAACCGTTATCACTTAATTGACTTATGGATAACAAGTTATGCATTAATCCATCTACTAACAGAACATTCGTTATAGAGGGAAGAGTATCGTTACCAATAGTTCCAGAGCCAATGATCTTCCCCTTCTGATTGCCTCTGAAACCTATGTAGCCTCCAGCTTTAAGCTCCAGGCTTTGGAACATATGCTTTCTTCCCATCATGTGTCAAGAGCATCCAGAGTCCAGGTACCAAGCTTGGTGTTTCAGTCTTGCTGTTAAAGATATCTACAACATAGACAATTTTATCCTTAGGTACCCATATCTTTTTGGGTCCTTGTTTGTTAGAGTTACCAAAATTATGTTTGAATTTTGGTTTAGCAGAAAAAGAATTACTAGTATACTTTAAGTCATGTGTGTGCCCATAGGTGAAGTGAGAATTTAGAGGTCTGCGCTTAATTACCAAATCCTTAACTTTCTTAAGTTGAGATACTTTACCTTTGTATCCTATTCCTTTTCTGCCATTTCTTCTAACTGCATAGATCATAGAAGCCATCTTACTTTTATCTATGTTTTTAGCAAGAAATTTCTGAAAGTTGTGATCATATTCCTTTTTGATCTTATCAGAGTTACTAGGAACTTATGAGACAGTTTCATTCTGAGCATTTTGTAATTTACTTTCAAGTTTTGAAATTGTTTCTTTCAGCTCAGAGTTTTCTGATCTCAATTTCTTAGTTTCTTCAAAGTCAGAAACTAGATCCTTTTTCAGGTTCTTGTTTATGACTCGAAGTTTCTGATATCTTTCTAGAATTTCTGACATACTCTCTTCTAATTGAGATCTAGAAAACGTATAAAATACCTCTTCTGCCTGAGTCTGATTCTGATCCAGATGATTCAGTATCATCTGATACGTTGGCCATAAGGGCTATGTTGGCTCTTTCATCTTCTGATTCTGTTTCTGCTTCAGAAGAATCTGAGTCATCCCATATTGCCATGAGACTTTTCTTCTTCTCCTTAAAGAACTTCTTTTTAGGTTTCTCCTTTTGAAGCTTTAGACAATCACTTTGGTAATGCCCTTGTTCATTACATTCGCAGCAGACAATGTCTCTATTACTTGACTTTCTGTATCCAAAAGATGGTTCAAACTTTCTGTATCCAGACGATGGTTCAGACTGATTCCCTATTCTTCTGGAATTTCTGAACATCCTTTGCCTGTGCTTCCACAACTGATTGACTCTTCTGGATAGAAGAGACAGTTTGTCTTCCTCTGATGAGGATCCACCAGAGTTTTCTTCTTTTTCCTGCAAAACTTTTGGTTCATATTTTTTGTTAGAATTAAGAGCTAAAGACTTACCTTGCTTCTGGGGCTCATCTTCTTCTAACTCTATCTCATGACTTCTCAAGGAGCTGACAAGTTCTTCGAGAGAGATTTTGTTCAGATCTTTGGCCAATTTGAGAGAAGTGACCATGGGTCTCAATTTCTTTGGTAAACTTCTAATGATCTTCTTTACATGATCAGCAGTTGAGTACCCTTTATCCAGAACTTTTAGCCTAGCAACCAGATTTTGAAATCTTGAGAACATTGTATCAATGGTTTCATCTTCTTCCATTTTGAAGGCTTCATACTTCTGAAGGAGCATAAGAACTTTGGTTTCTTTGACTTGCGTGTTTCCTCCATACGTCATTCTCAAGGAATCAAACATGTGTTTTGTTGACTCTCTGTTTGTGATCTTCTCATACTCTGTGTATGAGATAGCACTCAAGAGAATAGTTTTGGCCTTGTGATGATTTATGAAATCTCACTTTTGATGATCTGACATTCTTTTTCTGTCAATCTTCTGACCGCTTTCATCAACAGGATGTATGTACCCATTAGTCACCATATCCCAAAGATCATTGTCATAAGCCAAAAAGAAACTTTCGATTCTGTCTTTCCATTCATCGAAGTTCTCACCATCAAAGATTGGAGGTTTACCGCTAATTATGTCTTTCTCATCATGGTAGTCATTGCTGATGTTCTGACTTGGTCCCACCATAGTGTTTTTCTTAGCTTGGATCTTTTTCTAACACGGTTAAGTGCTTGTACTCAGAACCAGGCGCTCTGATTCCAATTGAAGAATGGAAAAACACAAGAAAGGGGGTTTGAATTGGGTTTTTTAAAATTAAAAGAAACGAACACGTTGGTTATCCTGGTTCGTTTGAACTCAAACTACTTCACTCCATCCTCCAAGGTGATTTCGCCTCTCTCAATAAGGTCTTAATCCACTAATCAAACTTTATTTCAAAGCTACTATGACAATTGTCAAAGTATTCTTGAGTTTAAAATACAAGCCGATTTTCTCAAGTAATTTCACTAAAAAATATTGAATAAATGTGTACAAAAATGTTTTCTAATAAAACAGTATCACAAGTGATGTTTTACACAATTTTTCTTTTGAACGTTTGAGGATGATGAAGATTGCTTCGTTATTGTTCGTGAAAATTGTAAATGATTTATCCTTCAAACTTTGTTTAAATAGGCGAAGCATGTAGGAGCTTTTGGAATATTGATCAATGATAATTAAAGAGATTTCCAAAAATAGAGATCCTTGTTTCCTTCCAGCCATTACTTTTAAAATGGTAATAATTGATTTGTAATGCTTCAGAACATGCTTGCTTCAGAAGATGAAAGTTTCTATTGCTTCTTTCCAGAGCTTTGTGGATCAGAAACACCAAGTCCTGTTTGCAGCGTTAGAACTTCTTTAAGAGATGTTTAGAATCAGAGTTGAAATAGCTATTTAACTCATCTTCTGAGCTTCTTCCATCAGAACTTCTCTGCAAAACAAAATACTCATTTAGGGAGCATAATTTTTCTTTGAATGTTTGTTATCATCAAAACTCTTACAAGGGTTGTAGAATCAAACTATGTTCTAACAAAACCTATCGACCAGTTATACTCAACCTATAAGACTCATCAATTTCATCATGTATCAAACACAACACCCACTATATCATCTTGATGGCGATCTCTCAACCAACCTCAACAATACATAATTCAATCATGCTACTCGCGTCGACAATCTCTCAGCACGACTCAACCAACACAAATGCATTAATCATAGACACCCTAAGTGAATAATAACACTAAATCTATCTCTAGAATCTAGACACTATTAGACAATCATCCTAAATAAGAATCCAATTAGTATATGTCTATAGTAACTCAAATCCATAGCACAAAGCAAAAATCAAGGATAACAACCGACAAAGATTATTAAAGCAAGTTAAATATAATGCTATGGGTGACAAATATACATGAGTTCAAAGTAAAAATACAAAAAAACAAACAAAAGAAAAATACATAGAGAGGAGAAGAGATAAACCACAAATCTTCCGATTTTTCATTGTCGATCGATGAGAAAACCACCTCTAATCATCCATGAGCAAAGCCCTAGTATTGTTTTCTATGCTAAACCAAAGGAAAAATGAGGTTGATGGAGTTGGGAGAACAAAATTCACCCACCGAAACCATAACCTTACAAATGAAATGAAATTGAAATATAAATAAAAAATTTGTTTCGCATGCATCACCTGGTGCTGGAAAAGCATCACCCGATGATGGCCTTATTACACTTAGCCCGGGCTGCACCACGTATGCAACTAGTCATAAATATCCTCTCTCGCCCTACGAAGGAAAAACATCACCCAGCGCTGCTTCATTTCCTCGCCCAGCAACAAATAAGCGAAGCAAGACAGAAGCAACTAGAAAATTGATCCAACCTCTCTCCCCTCCGTCACCCGGCGATGCAGACGCTGTTGTAACCCAAAAGTTGCCCTCCCACATTTCTCAAGTAAGGTCTTCAAATTGCTCAAGGAAGTCCAAGAGTTAACCAAACAAACTCTCTCCTAAGACAGTCTACCTCAAATTAGGGTTTCATTTTGCATCAAGATGTTTGAGTCCAAAGGATCCCAAATGTTCACTATTGTCCTAATATGTTCTCAAGATCATCCATGCCAAGTTTCAAGCCTTGCAGAGGAAGTTTGCTCAGTCAATTGCTCAAAGGCCTGAAAATCGACTGTGCTAGGGCAAAAGTCAATTGTGTCCCACATACAGTCAAACTTCAAGACTTTTTGTCAACATTCTCATTTAGAAGTTTTATTCATCATTTGATCAAGGGTTGATCATGATTCCTCAAGGATTGCTCACAATTCATCAAAACCCAGAAGTTGTTAAATTAGGGTTTTGCAGGAAAAGTCAACTCAACTTTGACCAAGCATAACTTTATCATACTTTATCAAAAATGACCCATCCAAAGCTCATTTTGAAGAGGATGTAATTCCCTACAATTAATATTCAGCTCCCAAGTTCAAAATATTCACTCACAAGAAGATATGAATTTGGACATTATAGGTCATTTTGAAAAGTCAACAAAAACACCTTTTGGGTCAAAGCTTCATACACGAACATGGAAGACTAAATTGAGATGAGACCAAAAAGGTTGCTTAGAGGAAATTTTAAGCTTTCTAAAAAGTCAAAGAACACATCTCTAGGGTCAAAATCGAGAGAGTTATGCATTGGCCAAGTTAACCCTTTTTGCAAAATTGCCAAAAGTCAAAAGTGTCCAAAATTGCATTTTTTGTCAAATGAGCCCAACTTTTTATGCTTGCACTGAGTTTGTAATGTGACCCACGACCCATGAGCCCTTCCACTTGTCATTCTTTTATTTTTGTTATTTATTTTGATTTTATTTCATTTAAATCAAATAAAATCAATATAAAATAGTGAAAATATCAAAAACTAATTAAATCTTGAGATTTTGTGCATGATTAGGTCCATTATATAGCTGGAGACAAGATAAAATCGTGCAAGGCTTCATATGGACACAAAAAGATTGAAATTGCTTATTTTGGAAAGATTTGGTGCAACGATTGAATCATGGATCAATATTCATAATTGGAAAAGATTTGATACAAATTGTAACCCTAATGCATTCTAATATACATAAGGAACAAAGGCAGATCAAGAGAAAGGGGCTAGAGGCGTGCAAAGGCAGAAAACAAATTTCAAAAATTCAAGAAAAAGTTGCAAACCAATTTCTAAGTTTCAGGCCATTTTAAGCCATTCTAATCATACCAATCGTTTGCTGGACATCCTAGGACCGTGTTTCAATTGTTAGAAAGCTTTACCACGCCCTGAAACTCATCATAGCAGTCACACAGTTTGGCTCTTTTCTTGAAATCGATTACATTGATTCTGGCATATTTAGCATGATTAATTGACATATTTATAATCCTTGAGATGTTTGCAAGCTAATGGTTGTATTCAATTGCGTTTTTATTAACTGTGCATCAAACTGCCATGGCTAGGGTTCGTGTTTCGTTTTTAGGGATTTCTTGTACAGGGAAAATTGGACAATGATAATGGTACCATGATGCTCATGGGCTTGAAACAAGTTGATTGGTACCATTGATTTTCATTTATCATGCGTATATAAGATTTTGGAAATGCACAGGGGCTATACCTACGCTTGATGTCTGTAGGTAAAAGTCTTTTATATAAAACGACGGAAGCAACGAAGAAGACAATGGCGTGGCAGTGTGTGAGTGGCTTGTTTGAATTTACGCGCGTTTTGGGAGGCGTGGCACGTTATTTGTATTATATTTTATTTGTTTAGTTATTATCACAACTAATAAGCTAGCGCAGATGGTGAGGTTGTTGGCCTTTGATGCACACGTCCTGGGTTCGATCCCAGGCGTGTGCATTTTATTTTCTCAACACTTTCAGGGCAATCCAGTGTATCATAGGGCAAGGGATCCATCATGTAATATCCAGATATGTCCGTCCCATCCATCAACGCCCCAGATCCAAGGCTATCCCTTGAAGGTCCACCATGCGCCTAAGTCAAGCATGCATACAGGATTGAATAAATTCAAAAGGGCCAGGAGCTTGTTGGGCCAAGGAATTGCAAACAACACCCCCCTTCTTGCTAAGCAACCAGGCCCATCTTTCTTTCTTTTCTATTTTATTTTATTTATTTATTTAATTTGCTTAATTATTTTTAAACAAAATAAATTTCTTTTTCACAAAAAAAATGTAAAATCAAGAGTTTACAAAAACTTAGAATTAGTTTGTTTCTTTTTATCAAATTTAATTTAATTTAGTTTCATTTAATTTAGGGAAATTCTAACCTTTTTTGTATAATTAAAACCAATTAGAAAAATTAGGGTTAACTTTTGATTTAATTTTTTATTTCTTTCTCAAAATAAAAAATACAAAAAAATAGGTTAATTTAATTATTTTTCTCAATTAAAATTAAGTTAGTAATTAGGTTTTGTTATTATTCAATTAAGCTATATTTTCTAAAATAACACAAAAACGACAAAAGAAAATGATTTTTCTTTTAAATTACAATTAGGCTTAGTTGGGGTCAAAACCCTAATTATTTTGCATTCGATTCATCGCGCGCGTTTATTATTTTTTGCAATATTGATGTAACTGTCTACAGTATGTAAGAGTTTAAATTAGGATTTTCTTTATTTTATCGTCTTTTGCGGGTTTTTTTGGCTATGTAATCAATCCCTACCCCGAAGCCTTGTAATAGCGTAGGTTTATTTTCTCGCATTTTAATTCTAGCAAATACTGACTGTTTAGATGTATGTTTATAGGATTGTATGACAAGATTGCATGAATATTTTAAAACGGCTAGAAAACCCTAATGTGCAAAGATAATAACTGAAATCAAATCACTCACACATGCGCACTCTTAGGGTATACTCTACTTCGGTTGCCTTCGGTAAACGATCATTAAGTATAGGGTGTCTTAGTGGTTGCCCTCCTGTCTAACAAAGATCAAAAGTCCCGTTCGGAAACGTCGCCTCGGAAATGTTGCCTCGAATATGATCTTAATACTTTAGGGTTATTACTAAGATGTCCTAACATTGCTTTAGTGATCGTACGTCCCTTACGAATTGACCCTTACAACTCCAACAACGGTGCTACCTATTTCTCAATAGTAGGATAGCGCTGTCTAAAGGAAACAAGAATAGAAACAATCTTTTTTCGAGTAGGTAGATGCTAGTAGGTACTTGCTCAAATCAAAAACTTTTCACACTTACACTTTTCAAATAAATTTTCAAAACAACATCGTCACACCCTTGAGGACTGATACAAGGGTTATCACAAAGTAAAACTTTTCAAAACAAAGCTCACACAAGCAATTTAAAAATGAGCAAGTACCTAAGAGCCCATGGAAAACCATGGATAGAAAGGGTGTTAACACCTTCCCTTTCTATAATCTACCCCCCGTACTCAGAATATCTCAAAAAGGATTTTTTTCTGTGCTTTTTTCCTTTCCGGTTGGATGAAATAAAAGTCGATGGCGACTCTTGCTTACCATGACATTTTGCGAATACAAAATGCAAAATGCAAACCAGCATTTTCAAAACAGTCGGTTCTGCCACCGTATCACATACGCGATGCTCCTCTCCTGAGCATCGCCTGATGCTGGACACCAGAAAAACAACTTTTGTTGCTTTCACTGCACAACTTTAAATGGCATTATTCTTTTGCCTTATTCCTTTATTGATTAAAATCACATCTTTGAGCTTAATTTGGACTTTATTCTAAATGCTCCAATAATGCCTGAATATCTATGAAATGAATATAAAACTATCAAACGATACACTATGTACACGAAAACACAAACATATACAAACTAAACGAATTTACCAATAAAGCGGAGAATTATTCATAAAATGTTAACAAAATAATTGATAAGTGCAACAAAAAGTATATACAAAAATAATATAATTTGCACTTATTAACTAACAAATTGGTATCTAGAGCTCTGGTTAGATTCTTGATCGTGTTTTCAAGAATCACACATAAGAGATCATATTTCTGAGATTGTGGGTTTTTCACTAGTAATCGTTCCAAAGATGAATGGTAACAATAGCATTATGAATTTTCTTCAAACTCTTGTCGGAAAGAATTGGATTCGATGGAGAAAACAGGTGCAATCTCTGTTTGGCTTTCATGAAACCCTATAAGTGGTAACTAATGGAGTTTTTGCATTGGCTGCAGATGCAATCGATGCATAGAAAATATCCTACAATGAAGCCAAGAAGAAGGATTGCAAGGCTGCATATTACATTCAGACGATGGTCGATGCGAAAAACTTTGACATGAGCTCTCATGTTGAATCAGCGAAGGAGGCATAGGATATTTTTGTCAAGTACTATGAAGGAGGTGAGAAAGTCAAGGTTGTCAACTTGGATACCTTGCATCGACAATATGAATTATTGTCGATGGGAGAAGACGAAAAGATTACAGAGTATGTGTCGAAGGTGCAGAAACTCCTCCATCTCATGAAGGATTATGGCAAAACCCTAACTGATAAGATGATAGTCAAGAAGGTAATGCGTATACTGACCTCTCACTTTGATCATGTTATCGTAGCTATTCAAGAATCCAGTCAACTTGAAACCCCAAAAATGGAAGATTTGGTTGGTTTGTTGGAAGCGCATGCGATTAGTATTGTCGAAAAGAAAGGAGTTTGTTACTTGATACAAGATTTACAGGCTCAGTCATGGAAAAAGAATGGTGGTTCTAACAAATTCAAATGCAAGTTCGAAAAGACTCAGGGCAAGAAGTCTTGGTCGAATCCCCATAAGAATAACATCGATGATAGGACTTCTGAATCCTCGAAAAGAGGAGGAGGAAACTATCAAAAGGACAAAGAAGATAAAAAAGGTGTGCAGTGCTATAATTGTGAAAAGTGGGATCACTTCTCTAAGAATTATTGGTACAGGAAAGATACGGGATCGACAAGCAAGGATGAAGAAGAGAACCTTGAACGCTAATATTCAAATGATTCTAAAGGTATGGTGGTTATGGCTGCAGTTGCACATAACCATGTCGAATCTAAGATCTAGTTCCTTGACTCAGGCTGGTCAAATCACATGACTGGTCAAAAGGTGTGGTTGTTAGATTTCTAAGAGTCGAAGATGAGCAAGGTAAAACTTGCTGATAATAGTTCGTTTCAAGTAGAAGCTACTAGTAACATAGTTTTTCAAATGAGTAATGGAGGAAAAACTATGATCAAAGATGTGCTCTATGTACCTGGAATAAAGTGCAACCTGCTAAGTATTGGATAACTGGTTGAAAAGGTTTCTCAGTTGTCATGAAAGATGGAGCTTTAAAATTGTTCAAAAACCAGAACTATTTGGTCTTGGAATCTCCTTTGTCGAAGAACATGACGTTTAAGACTATGATCAGTTCAACATAATTTCAATGTTTGAAAATAGTTGTCGACCATAAGGATAATTAGTTGTGGCATTTGAGATTTGGAAATTTAAACTTTCGATCACTCAATTAACTAATTACTCAAGATATGGTAATTGGTATCCCAAGTCTTGAGATGCCTGACAAACTCTGTGAAGGTTGTTTAGTCGAAAAGCAATCCAGAAATTATTTCATTTCGAATATACCAATGAGATCATCTTGCATACTCGAAGTGGTACATTAAGATGTATGTGGCCCATTCGAAGAACATACTGTGATCGGTGGAAATAGAACTGACTGTTTTGAAATGCTGGTTCGCGAAATGTCGCGGTAAGCAAGAGTCGCCACCGTCTTTTATTTTCTCCAACAAGGAAAGGACAAAAGCACAGAAAAATTCCTTTTCGAGATGTTTCTCGGTTCAGGAGGTAGATTTATAGAAAGGGAAGGTGTTAGCACCTTTCTATCCGTGGTTATCCACGGGCTCTTAGGTACTTGTTCACTATGTTTTCAAAAATGTTTGCTTTTCATGTGTTTGTGGGTTTTGAAAAAGTTTGTTTTGAAAACTTCTAGGTAACTCTTGTATCAGTCCTCAAGAGTGTATGAAGTGTTTGTTTGAAAACTTTTTGAAAGTGTAGGTGCGAAAAGTTGTTTTTGTTTTTTGAAAGAGCAAGTACCCAGGAGAGATCTACTTACTCTAAGGAATTAAATTGTGTAAGAGTCCTTTAGACAGTACTATCCCACTATTGAGAAGTAGGTAGCACCGTCGTTGGAGTTATTCGGGTCAATTCGATTATAGGGACATGTGTGGTCACCAAAGCAATAGTAGGACGCCTTAGCGGTAACCCTAATGTCCTAGATCCTTTTTATCCGAGGCAACCGTTTCGAGGCAACTGGATCTTTAGACAGGAGGGCGACCTCTAAAACACCCTATACTTAATGACCACCTCGAGGCAACCAAGGGAGGCGTACCCTAGGAGTGGCATGTGCATGTGTGTCAGGTTTCATGTTAAGATTATCTTTGCACAAGTATTATGGTGAGCTACGAGTTGGTTTTATTTTTTCAAACAAGTCTTGCATGCATAATTAACAGTTAATAATTGCGGAAAATAAATTGCGGAAAGTAAATCTACGCTATTACAAGGCGTCGGGTATTTACATCGCCAAAACATAACCCTTGAAAATAAATTGCGAGAAAATAAAGAAAGCGATAAAAGTCCTAATTAGCTATTACATTCTTGGAACAGATACATAAATATGATCAAAATAATAAAGTGCGCGCAAAGAAATTGAATCGGGAAAAGTCTTAGGGTTTTGACCCTTTTTGAGAAAAGAATGGATTTTGGTCCTTTTTATAATTAATTAATATTAAACCTAATTTACTAATTAATTAAGTAATTACAAGAAAAAGTATTTTTTATGTTTTTATGTTTTAATAAAAATAAAAGAAATCAAGTCAAAAGTTAGTAAAACCCTAATTCTAATTTATTTTATTTATTGCAAAAAAAAAAGTTAAATTTAACCTAATTAACTAAATTAATTTGTTAGTATTTATTTACAAAATAATAATTAATATTGAAATTAATAAATAATAATAATAATAAAAATATTTACATTTTTTAGTTGTCTGATTTTATTGTAAAAATATAATTTGTGAGGTAATTAAATAATAATAATAATTATAGTTAATAAAAGAAAATAAAAAGGAAAAAGAAAATAAAAGAGGAAATATAAACCACGGGGGGTGTTGGGCCCTTTTGGAGGTTAGAAAGCAATCTGGCCCATTAAGCTGCCAAGCCACGTTTGACTTTGGAGATTTGTCCACGCGCAGGGTTGACCAGGTGTATGGTGTTCTTCATCTTTTGCCTTTAGATCTGTGCTTAAGGACACATGGCGCATTGCTGATTGAAGTGCATGGCGGAATGCTTTTAGGATGCCTGCATGTGAACCTGTAAAGAAAAATATTAGAAACATTTGGGTGGACCTGGGAATCGAACCCAGGTCCCAATGATTACCAGCCACCTCACTATCCACTGAGCCATGCGCCTGCATTTGTTAGTATAATGACAAACAATAAATATATTAAGTAATTAATTCATAGGCTGTAAAAACGAAAACGCGCGCACTTATTCAAACTGTCCAACCACGTACTAACAGCTCATCATCTTCCTCGTGCGTTCCTGCAAAAAACAAGACAGATAGCGGGGGTTTTTAACCCCCACAATATGGAACGACGAATAATAGCGATTAGGCATAGGGGCTGCATAAATATTTCGCGATATGTCCTTTGAATTCGTATGGTTCTCACGAGTTCAGTCATGGGTCTCTCAAGGCTTGATTTTTCCTATACTGAAAAGCCCCAATTTAGAAGCTCAAGAACCCTAGCTTTTGTCAATGGCATCTTTGGATTTAGGGCGTTTCAATGCAATTAAACCACACCACTAGCTTCGTATGATTCCTGTGAACATAAACCAACCACAAGAATATGTTAAATATGCATGAATCAATATATACGATTATGGAAAAAATCTTCAAACCGTGACACTGTAATGGGCGATTCCTGGAGTTTTAGTATTGGAATTTGAGTGTAACACGTCCTGGGAACCTCCTGCAGTGTATCAGAATCAAGAAAATGCGTTGAATTGGCCTGGAAGATTGAAAACAGTTTTGAGATTTCTTTGAATTTTCTCAATGTGATTATGGCTTTTTCTGCAGAAAATTCACGTCTAATGCATTAGGGTTGAGTTGTGTATATATAGGAGACTGAGTTTAGGTTAAATCCTTGAGCAAAGATCCATGGAATTATGGTTTCAATATTTGATTGAAAATCAAATATTTTTCAATCTTTTTGATTGGAAAAACTTGCCAAACTTGGAGATTTTTGTCTCTTTGATTGATGCACGAATTTGCCAGCTCTTTTAGGTCATATTTGCTTCATGAAAAGATTGAAAAACCATATCTTGATATTTCCTACAATTTAAATTAATTAAATGAATTAAAATTGATTAAAAATCCAATTAATTAATAAAAAATAAGAAAATAAATCAATTTAAGCTTGATGGGTCGTGCATAGGCCTTGGATAAAGTTTCAAGAAGAAATTTGAGGCCCATTAGCAAAAACAAAGTGTTTTGAGCAAAGTTGACTTTTGCAAATTCACAAAAATTTCCCAACTTCTCCAATGCATATCTTGCTTAATTTTGATCATATGAACATGTTCTTTGACATTTTGGAAAGGTCTTGAAGTCCTCTAACCAATGCCTTTGGTCCCATGTCATTTGGATTTACCAATCTCAAGTTATGGTCTTTGACTTAAAGTGCATTTTTGTTGACTTTTGAAATTGACCTATAATGTAGAAATTGATAACTTTTTGTGAGAGAATTTATTGGACTTGTAATGTGAAGATGAGTTGTAGGAAATGTCATCCCCTTCAAAATGAGCATTGGATGGGATTTTTCTGATGAACCATGAAAAAGTTATGCCTTGGTCAAGGTACAGTTGACTTTTCTACTGTCCAAAAATAGTAACTTTTGCATCCTTGATGATTTTTGAGCCATGCTTGTGGAATCATGATCAAGACTTGATCAAATGATGATTGTGGACTCAAAATAAGATGTTGACCAAAAATTCTGACTTTTGACTGCCAAATGACCATTTTGCCCCTGCAGTTGACTGTGAAGCAAATGGAGCTTTTGACTGTGCAAATTGGCACTGTGAGTCTTGAAACTTGGAATGTAGATGTTTGACAATGTATATGGGCCTATGAGACTTGATTGGACCATTGAAAATCTCCAATTCCTTGAAGGAACCAAAACCCTAATTTTGGCTGGCTTAGGAGGTGGTTTGAACTGTGCAATCCTTGAGTAGACTTGAGCAATTTGAAGATGATTCTTGATGAATCTTGAGAGATATGGGAGGGCAAATTTTGGGGTACAACAGTTTCCCATGTTCAATCTTCTTAAACCTGAGGATGTAGATTGGCTTGCGTGCCTTTCGTGATCCGAAGGTGGAAGATGATTGAACACTAAAGTGCCCAGAAATTTGCACTCGCATAGCGTAGTATCAGCAATGTGATGTCAGGAATGGGCTTACAGATGCCATTTGGAGATATGATGGATAGGAGGATGGGCTTATAGATGCCATCTGGAGATGTAACGGATAGTTGTGGAGATGGGCTTAAAGATGCCATCTGAAGGTGTCGATCGCGTAAGAGATTCCTTAGCGAGAACTTGCATACTTGAGAAAGAAAGATGGTTTCCTGGCTTGCTAAAGGTATTGATCTTCAAATCAGTCGCTCACAGATATACCCTGGCTAGATACAGGTATCGAATCTGTAACTTCAAAAGGTTGGTAGAGATAGCTTTCCTGGCTGGATACAGGCGTAAACCTCTAATCAGTCGCTCACAGATATGCCCTGGCTAGATACAGGTATCGAATCCGGAACTTCAAAAGGTTGATCGAGATAGTTTCCTGGCTGGATATAGGCGTAGATCTCTGACCTGAGAAATAAAGATGACTTCCTGGCTTGCTACAGGTATTGATCTTCAATCTCTTCCTGTAGATAACTTTCCTGTCTGGTTTCAGGTATAGATCTACAATCAGTCGCTCACAGATATGCCCTGGCTAGATACAGGTATCGAATCTGGAACTTTAAAAGGTTGATGGGTTGTCTCTAATGACAGGTTATCTCAGAAAAATCTTTAGGAATCGATTTAACTGAACCAGGGGAGGTTTTGTCTTCTTTGACGAGTTATCTTCTTTTAACGGGTTGTCTTCATGGACGGGTTGTCTTTATTGACGGGTTGTCTTCAACGACGGGTTGTCTTCAACGACGGGTTGTCTTCAATAACGGGTTGTCTTCAACGACGGGTTGTCTTCATGGACGGGTTGTCTTCATGGACGGGTTGTCTTCAACGACGGGTTGTCTTCAACGACGGGTTGTCTTCAACGACGAGTTGTCTTCATTGACAGGTTGTCTTTATTGACGGGTTGTCTTCATTGACGGGTTGTCTTCAATGACGGGTTGTCTTCATGGACGGGTTGTCTTCATGGACGGGTTGTCTTCAACGGCGGGTTGTCTTCATTGACAGGTTGTCTTTATTGACGGGTTGTCTTCATTGACGGGTTGTCTTCAACGATGGGTTGTCTTCAATGACGGGTTGTCTTCAACGACGGGTTGTCTTCAACGACGGGTTGTCTTCAACGACGGGTTGTCTTCAACGACGGGTTGTCTTCAACGACGGGTTGTCTTCACCGACGGGTTGTCTTCACCGACGGGTTGTCTTTATTGACGGGTTGTCTTTATTGACGGGTTGTCTTCATTGACGGGTTGTCTTCAATGACGGGTTGTCTTTATTGACGGGATTTGTCTTTATTGACGGGATTTGTCTTCATTGGCTGAATTTGTCTTCATTGACTGAATTTGTCTTCATTGACTGAATTTGTCTTCATTGACTGAATTTGTCTTCATTGACTGAATTTAGAGTTTAACTGCATCTTTCCTGAAAGGTAAAGGTCAGTCATATACACTGCATGATATGGATCGAGCAATGATGTTCTCAACATAAATGAGATTGTATGATATAATGCGTATATGCATGTATCATGATGTATGACAATGTGATGTTTATGAATGTATCTTCGTCTGGGAAAATAAATCCTTGACGAATGCCAGGAAGTTCGTTGAATCCTGGGCTGATGTTGAACAGTAGAGTCTTTCGTTTCCGTTGGGGATGATGAACGACAATGATTGCAAGAATAAACCGGTAGGAGAAGATGACTCCGTTGGGGAATAAACCTGGAGACGAGATTACTCTGCGGGGAATTACTCTGTGGGAAGAGATGCTTCGCTGAGATTTGAACGATAACTCCGCTGGGGATTCCGTTGATAAGTTCTGTTGAGGGATTTTGATGATGACTCCACTGGGGATAGGAAGGATTCGCCGGGGACGATCTTTCCGTTGCTATTTGCTAAGGATAACCCAGTTAGACTCTGGTGGGGAATAACCTTCTAAATATGGCTGAGGAGATGCATTTGTACTCTGCAGGGGACAAGCTTCCAGAATCTACTGGGAGATGGTTCAACTCTCCTGGGGGAACTTTTTGGACTGCACTGGGGGAATGGCTCCACTAGGAGTATCCGGTATTCCGCCGGGGAACAATCTTATATTTCTGTCGAGGAATATTAAGACTGTCGGGGATGCTTGCTCAGGAACATCTGTATACTCTGCTGGAGAATATTGAGATCTTCTGGGGATACCCAACTTCCTTAGGGATGATAGTAGCCTATCTCTGCTTAGGGAGAGTGTTGCTGATTTGCTGGAGATACTGTGCCTTTTTAGGGCTGATGGGAGGCCAACTCTGCTTGGGGAGAGTATTACCGAATCTTGTCTTACCCTGCGGGGAGTGAAGGTATCTTGGTCGTATTCTTCAGCTGAACCTACCTTAGACCTAGAGGACAGAGCAGTTTGTACAGTTTGGACAATTCTTATTACCCCAGTTTCTGCGGGAGAAGAAGGCCTATGAGGTGCTTGGTCATTGCCGATTGAAGTGACAAATCTTCTTCTGGTAGGCAAGTGACGAGATGACAGGACATAGTCATATGCTTTGATCCCTAACTTTTGCCTGGACCGCCCTTTCGGGTTTTCAGTCCACCGGGATACCCATTTTTGCCCAAGCCGCCTTTTCAGGTTTTCGACTTGCCGGGTGTACCTATTTTTTATTTTCATCCCTTATTTTGCCCGAACCATTTTGGTACGCCGGGAAGCCCTTATTTTTGCCTAGGCCAATCAACCTAGCGGGTCTTTGATTATGCGTAGTATTTTTTCGACTATGTCCATGCTCTCAGGATGTAGGGAGTTGTCGCTGTCAGTAGTGTTGTGTTGCCATACTACTAGAAGATGTCTGATCATGCAAGATTCGTTGCTGGAATTCAAGTCCAATGCCCCAAGTGACTCAGGCGGAGATTTGCCCCTGGCTATTTGGCCTCTTGAGAGATTCCTTGAATCTTGACTGGACTGCCCCAGATGATGGACACTGCTCACGTCATGCCCCTTGGATTGGAAGTGCTTTTGTTCACTAGATATTCTTCGTGCGAATTTCTCTGCTGTTTGAACAAATAGTCATATGCAAACAATGTTATTTTAAGAATGCAAAGCTTATGTCTGTTTTGAAGTTTTTTTTTGAAAATGCACTTTTCAGTAAAACAAGTGAATGTGATGTCAACTCAAGATTTTACAGCGAGCCCTAAGGAGTCAGGATACCTTTTGTAATAGTATGCTTTCGAACTAACCCGTGCTTCAGCTAGGACTTTTAAGAGTTATAACGTGGCCTGGTTCACGGTTTAAGAAACAAAGGATAAAGGCTCAAAGTATATTTGTTCCCACCCGCTCTTCGTGATATTCTTCGACCCTAAACTCAGCTAATCGTGCGTTAGATCTCGTTTGAGTCCTTGCTCTGATATTCCAGTGATGGTTCAGATACCGATAGTTTATCTTGAATAGACAGTCATTTCTTTTTTTTCTTTTTTTTTGTTGAGGGTTTGTAGGACCTCTTTCTTTTTTGATTTTATTATCCCTATCTTTTACCTGAACTGTTTCTTTTGTGATTACAGTCAGCGGGATGCCCCAGTTTTGTAAGTCTCCTTCATAGGTTTTGACTTAATGGGCTTTTATTTCTGAGAGATGATGACTGCCTGTATTTATGATTATTCGGAACCATCACTGTCTTTTTGTCTCGGAAGGACTTCTTTGATGCCATTCATTGTGCACCTGGATCAACTGAGAAAACTACCCTGCCCCAGGTTATAATTAAGGGTTTTAATTTTTTTTGCGAAAAGAAAAACTCCAACTTCTTTGGCTCAAAGGGGTTGACGAGGGATTATCTTCCTTATAACTCCACTATTTAGGATTTGAAACAATGCATGTACATCGTCAGCGGGGTCCGTTCAAAAGCATACTGTAAAGATCGTGGTATCGTTTTCGTCATCCTCCCCCAAAAGGTTTAGAATTTTTAATCGAGAGTTGATCATCACAAAAAAAATGAAAGCAATTTGAATATAGTGAATACGAATGGATTGATTCAAAACAGACATATGCAATGCATTAATGAAATAAAAGAGTTTGACATGATTATTGTTTGAATAAGCAAAGAAAATACAACTTGAAAATTCCAATGAACAAAAAGTCTCTCGATCCTAGCCATGTTTTGGCAAGGGAGTAGTGATCACATTGGGAGTCTCGGGCACTTCGAACTCGACCTCCTTTGCATCGATTAGGTCCTGAACCTTGTTCCTCAAAGTCCAACAATCATCTGTAGCATGCCCCGGGCTGTCAGAGTGATAAGCGCAGCGGGCGTTGGGGTTATACCTTGAAGGTGTCTTGTTGGGATTCTTAGGAGGGTCCCTTAGAGTTACCAAATTGGTCTTCAGCAACTGCGGAAATATCTGGGACAAGGTCATGCTGAGGGGAGTGAATTGCCTTCTAGGTCTCTCTTCCCTTTGTTGGTTGCGATGTTGAGGAGCACTGGCCAGTTTTAAAATAACTACCGCGTTGACAGCTTGGCGGTGTTCGGACTCATTCTGTCCTCTTGAACCATAGACATCACTAGATTCTTTCTTGAATGGTTTCTTCTCAGTGTTCGAGGAGTCCCCCTTTTGTATCTTCCCATACTTGATACCAGCTTCTATTCTCTCACCAGTTAAGATAAGGTCTGTAAACCCTGCAGAAGAATTCCCAATCAGATGGTTGAAGAACGGACCAGACAGGGTCCCCAAGAACATATCAACAAGTTCACGGTCAGTTAAAGGTGGCCGCACCCTTCCAGCAAGGTCTCTCCACTTTTGAGCATACTCCTTAAATCCTTCACCCGTCCCTAGTGACATACTCTGGAGTTGGGTACGCGTAGGAGCGAGGTCGGAATTATACTGATACTGCTTATAGAACGCAGTAGCCAAGTCCTCCCAGTTACGAATACTGGCTCCATCCAGCTGATAGAACCATTTGAGTTGAGTCCATGAAAGACTATCCTGGAAGAAATGGATCCATAAATTCTTGTCAGCTGTATACGGTTGGATCTTCCTCACATACGACCGGAGATGCAGCTTAGGATAGGAAGCTCCGTCGTACTTTGCAAAGGCAGGTGCCTTGAACTTATGTGGGATCACCACCCCAGAGGATAAGCCTAGGTCTCCAAAATCCAACCCGGGCACATGTTGAATCTCCATAGCACTTAAGCTGTCCTCCAACTGTTTGTACCTGTCCTCAGCAGGAGGGTACTGTTCATCATTATAATTCGTCTTGCTGTCGGAGACCGCGGGACTAGGAACCCTTCTCTCTTACGGACTGTCCTTCCCTACAGATGGGGTAGTCAGCTCAACCTCATTCTGCAGTGCATTCCCAAATATGCGTCCAGTGTTGAACAGAACGGACCTCTTCTTCTTCTTCTTCCTCTCTTTCAGAATCAGAGTCTTCAAATCCTGCTGACCCCGGGCTAGGCTCATAACCAACTCTTGGAACTGGGTGTTCTGGGCCTGGAGGGCCTTGATAGCTTGTTCAGCGGAAGGTTCGGTAGACATGATGATTGCTGAAATAAACAGTGAAGAAGATAAGTGACCTGTAAAAGGGTACCTGTAATGCGATGATATGTATGGTATGCATGCAATGTTTTCAAGGATCTCGCGGGGTAAACAAGAAAATTGTTAGAATTTGAATCGGGTAGCTTGATTGAAGGAACTTCATGTTGTTGAGAGTCCTTCTTCAAGAGTCAAGGCTCACCATATCGAGTGGGTCATAGCCCCTGACTCAAATCATCATATTTTGATCTCCAAACAAACTTTGGCTAGAGGAAAATAAATCCCCTTTGCCCCTTGCTAGACAGTTGGTTCATCATGACCTGCATCACAAACCCTTGAGATCCTTGAAATGGGTTAGTCCTTATGCAAGATGTATGCAATGGTATGATGGTATGATGTTATTCTATGCGTTGAGTGATGTAAATAAACCTTGTTATAAGCCCTGATTAAGGACTGTAAACAAAACCTGCAAGGAACTCATGTTGTCAGTAGTTCAAGTTTGAAGGCACACAAGTCACACAAAAGAGCCCTTAGATTTCAGGCCGGCATGAAGTTTAGGTACTACCCTCTTGAAGTTTAGTTGGCTCAAAACCTGTCCTATGAATAGTAACTGGGTTCTAAGGAGCTCAATATCATTGGATTATTTTCTACGTTCATTGTTTTGATTTAGCCACTTAACTGGCGACCAAAATATTCCAAGAAAACAACCCTCAATGAGTGTAGTATCGAGTATCTACCAACTTCGGACTGCACCAAAGTCGGTCATCTCACTACCCCTAAAGAGGCCAGGATGGTCAAGTAAGGTTCTAGGTCAGTTGATGCTTCACGACACCATGCGGCGGCCCCGTACTCTCCTTGACTTGACTCAAGGGTTACCGGTACTCACCAAAGTGCCACATCAACGTAGCAACTGCTTCAACCATGTCGGTATACCCCACACAGTTCCCTCACAGTTTGTTGCTACTTCTAAAAGGTATCCCCAGATCCGGGTTGGGATCTATGAAACTCCGATACAAGCCCACAATATTAAAGCAAACAAGGCATACAATTGAAAACATAGCATGATCTAATCCTAAGGTACACCTCACTTATAAATTTCCCCAGCAGAGTCGCCAGTTCTGTAATCGGTGGAAATAGAACTGACTGTTTTGAAATGCTAGTTCGCGAAATGTCGCGGTAAGCAAGAGTCGCCACCGTCTTTTATTTTCTCCAACAAGGAAAGGACAAAAGCATAGCAAAATTCCTTTTCGAGATGTTTCTCGGTTCGGGAGGTAGATTTATAGAAAGGGAAGGTGTTATCACCCTTTCTATCCGTGGTTATCCACGGGCTCTTAGGTACTTGTTCACTATGTTTTCAAAAATGTTTGCTTTTCATGTGTTTGTGGGTTTTGAAAAAGTTTGTTTTGAAAACTTCTAGGTAACTCTTGTATCAGTCCTCAAGAGTGTATGAAGTGTTTGTTTGAAAACTTTTTGAAAGTGTAGGTGCGAAAAGTTGTTTTTTTTTTGAAAGAGCAAGTACCCAGGAGAAATCTACTTACTCTAAGGAATTAAACTGTGTAAGAGTCCTTTAGACAGTACTATCCCACTATTGAGAAGTAGGTAGCACCGTTGTTGGAGTTATTCAGGTCAATTCGATTATAGGGACATGTGTGGTCACCAAAGCAATAGTAGGACGCCTTAGCGGTAACCCTAATGTCCTAGATCCTTTTTATCCGAGGCAACCGTTTCGAGGCAACTGGATCTTTAGACAGGAGGGCGACCTCTAAAACACCCTATACTTAATGACCACCTCGAGGCAACCAAGGGAGGCGTACCCTAGGAGTGGCATGTGCATGTGTGTCAGGTTTCATGTTAAGATTATCTTTGCACAAGTATTATGGTGAGCTACGAGTTGGTTTTATTTTTTCAGACAAGTCTTGCATGCATAATTAACAGTTAATAATTGCGGAAAATAAATTGCGGAAAGTAAATCTACGCTATTACAAGGCGTTGGGTATTTACATCGCCAAAAACATAACCCTTGAAAATAAATTGCGAGAAAATAAAGAAAGCGATAAAAGTCTTAATTAGCTATTACATTCTTGGAACAGATACATAAATATGATCAAAATAATAAAGTGCGCGCAAAGAAATTGAATCGGGAAAAGTCTTAGGGTTTTGACCCTTTTTGAGAAAAGAATGGATTTTGGTCCTTTTTATAATTAATTAATATTAAACCTAATTTACTAATTAATTAAGTAATTACAAGAAAAAGTATTTTTTATGTTTTTATGTTTTAATAAAAATAAAAGAAATCAAGTCAAAAGTTAGTAAAACCCTAATTCTAATTTATTTTATTTATTGCAAAAAAAAATAGTTAAATTTAACCTAATTAACTAAATTAATTTGTTAGTATTTATTTACAAAATAATAATTAATATTGAAATTAATAAATAATAATAATAATAAAAATATATACATTTTTTAGTTGTCTGATTTTATTGTAAAAATATAATTTGTGAGGTAATTAAATAATAATAATAATTATAGTTAATAAAAGAAAATAAAAAGGAAAAAGAAAATAAAAGAGGAAATATAAACCAGGGGGGTGTTGGGCCCTTTTGGAGGTTAGAAAGCAATCTGGCCCATTAAGCTGCCAAGCCACGTTTGACTTTGGAGATTTGTCCACGCGCAGGGTTGACCAGGAGTATGGTGTTCTTCATCTTTTGCCTTTAGATATGTGCTTAAGGACACATGGCGCATTGCTGATTGAAGTGCATGGTGGAATGCTTTTAGGATGCCTACATGTGAACCTGTAAAGAAAAATATTAGAAACATTTGGGTGGACCTGGGAATCGAACCCAGGTCCCAATGATTACCAGCCACCTCACTATCCACTGAGCCATGCGCCTGCATTTGTTAGTATAATGACAAACAATAAATATATTAAGTAATTAGTTCATAGGATGTAAAAACGAAAACGCGCGCACTTATTCAAACTGTCCAACCACGTACTAACAGCTCATCATCTTCCTCGTGCGTTCCTGCAAAAAACAAGACAGATAGCGGGGGTTTTTAACCCCCACAATATGGAACGACGAATAATAGCGATTAGGCATAGGGGCTGCATAAATATTTCGCGATATGTCCTTTGAATTCGTATGGTTCTCACGAGTTCAGTCATGGGTCTCTCAAGGCTTGATTTTTCCTATACTGAAAAGCCCCAATTTGGAAGCTCAAGAACCCTAGCTTTTGTTAATGGCATCTTTAGATTTAGGGCGTTTCAATGCAATTAAACCACACCACTAGCTTCGTATGATTCCTGTGAACACAAACCAACCACAAGAATATGTTAAATATGCATGAATCAATATATACGATTATGGAAAAAAGCTTCAAAACATGACACTGTAATGGGCGATTCCTGGAGTTTTAGTATTGGAATTTGAGTGTAACACGTCCTGGGAACCTCCTGCAGTGTATCAGAATCAAGAAAATGCCTTGAATTGGCCTGGAAGATTGAAAACAGTTTTGAGTTTTCTTTGAATTTTCTCAATGTGATTATGGCTTTTTCTGCAGCAAATTCACGTCTAATGCATTAGGGTTGAGTTGTGTATATATAGGAGACTGAGTTTAGGTTAAATCCTTGAGCAAAGATCCATGGAATTATGGTTTCAATATTTGATTGAAAATCAAATATTTTTCAATCTTTTTGATTGGAAAAACTTGCCAAACTTGGAGATTTTTGTCTCTTTGATTGATGCACGAATTTGCCTGCTCTTTTAGGTCATATTTGCTTCATGAAAAGATTGAAAAACCATATCTTGATATTTCCTACAATTTAAATTAATTAAATGAATTAAAATTGATTATAAATCCAATTAATTAATAAAAAATAAGAAAATAAATCAATTTAAGCTTGATGGGTCGTGCATAGGCCTTGGATAAAGTTTCAAGAAGAAATTTGAGGCCCATTAGCAAAAACAAAGTGTTTTGAGCAAAGTTGACTTTTGTAAATTCACAAAAATTTCCCAACTTCTCCAATGCATATCTTGCTCAATTTTGATCATATGAACATGTTCTTGGACATTTTGGAAAGGTCTTGAAGTCCGCTAATCAATTCCTTTGTTCCCATGTCATTTGGATTTACCAATCTCAAGTTATGGTCTTTAACTTAAAGTGCATTTTTGTTGACTTTTGAAATTGACCTATAATGTAGAAATTGATAACTTTTTGTGAGAGCATTTCTTGGACTTGGAATGTGAAGATGAGTTGTAGTAAATGTCATCCCCTTCAAAATGAGCATTGGATGGGATTTTTCTGATGAACCATGAAAAAGTTATGCCTTGGTCAAGGTACAGTTGACTTTTCTGCTGTCCAAAAATAGTAACTTTTGCATCCTTGATGATTTTTGAGCCATGCTTGTGGAATCATGATCAAAACTTGATCAAATGATGATTGTGGACTCAAAATAAGATGTTGACCAAAAATTCTGACTTTTGACTGCCAAATGACCATTTTGCCCCTGCAGTTGACTGTGAAGCAAATGGAGCTTTTGACTGTGCAAATTGGCACTGTGAGTCTTGAAACTTGGCATGTAGATGTTTGACAATGTATATGGGCCTATGAGACTTGATTGGACCATTGAAAATCTCCAATTCCTTGAAGGAACCAAAACCCTAATTTTGGTTGGCTTAGGAGGTGGTTTGAACTGTGCAATCCTTGAGTAGACTTGAGCAATTTGAAGATGATTCTTGATGAATCTTGAGAGATATGGGAGGGAAACTTTTTGGGTACAACACATACCATTGGTGGAAACATATATTTTGTTTCATTTGTCGATGAGTTTAGTCGAAAGCTCTGGATTTATGTGATCAAAAGAAAGGATAAAGTATTTGAAATCTTTAAGAGATTCAAGATACTTGTCAAAAACCAGAGTGATAAGAAGATCAAAGTTCTGTGAACAGATGGAGGTGGAAAATAAACATCCAACATGTTTGAAGATTTATGTGAAGAACATGGTGCCGATCATGAGGTAATTTCTCTTTATACGCCTCAACATAGTGAAACCGTATAAAGAAGAAATAGAACCATATTGTATATGGCGAGATGCATGTTGAAGCAGAAGAGTTTTCCAAAATCCTTATGGGGAGAAGTTGTTTTGACTATAGTTTATTTCCTGAGCAGGTGCCCTATCAAGATATTGAATAACAAGGTTCCTGAAGAAGTATGGAGTGGAAAACGACCATCAGTGAGTCATCTGAAGGTGTTTGGCCGTGTTTCTAATGCAAGGAGAAGGAAGCTTGGTGATAAAAGTGAACCTATGGTTCTGGTAGGATATCATAAAACTGGTGCATACAAACTATTCAACCCAATTAACAAGAAGATTGTGTTAATTCGAGACATAGTGATTGATGAAAATTATGCCTGGGATTGGAATTTTAATGATGAAATTAACAAGTCATTGATGAGTTATGGTTTCAACAAAGAAAATGATGAAGTCATAGTTGAAGAAGTTACAAATATTCCATTCGAAGCAAATGCTGACATTTTCGAAACTGTCGAAGTCGAAGAGGGTGTGGCTAGCACAAGCAAATGACCTCAAAGAACTAGAGTTCTTCTAGTAAGACTTCATGATTATGAAGTGGTTGGTGAAAATGAAGTCACACCAGATGGAGAATTAGTTCATTTTGCTTTACTTGTAGATGCTGAACCAATCAACTATAGTGATGCTTTGAAGATTAAATAGTGGAAGTCTACTATGGTCGAAGAGTTACATGCAATCGAAAGAAATAATACATGTGAGTTAGTCGAATTATAAGCACATACAAAATCTATCAAAGTTAAGTGGGTGTTCAAGTTGAAGCACAATGTCGATGTGTCGATAGCAAGACATAAAGCAAGATTAGTAGCTCGAGGTTTTCTTCAAAAAGCATGACTCAACTACTCTGAATTATTTTCTCCAGTAGCAAGATTGGAGACTGTTCAACTAGTGGTAGCATTGGCATGCAACCAAGACTGATCAATATTTCATTTAGATGTGAAACCAACATTTCTGAATGGTCCTTTAGACGAAGAGGTCTAAGTCACACAACCTCCGGGGTTTGTGGTTCAGAAGGAAGCGAGTAAAGTATATAAGTTGCACAAAATGCTCTATAGCCTCAAGCAGGAACCTAGGGCATGGAACAAGAAGATCGACTCATACTTAGTCAAATTAGAATTTGTATAATGCAAGTCTGAGTATGGTGTATATGTTCAGGTTGTAGCACAAGATATAACAATCGTCTGCTTATTTATTGATGACTTACTGGTAATTGGAAATAGCTTGGAGAACTTGTCGAAGTTCAAAGAGCTGATGATGAGAGAATTTGAAATATCGGATCTGGGAAAATTTTCTTTTTTCCTAGGAATGGAATTTCAAATGTCAAAGCAAGGTATGGTGCTACATCAAAGGAAGCATGTCAAAGAGATACTCAAGCGGTTCAAAATGGATGATTTGAATCCTGCATCCTCACCCGTTGAACCAAACTTGAAGTTGTAGAAGAATAGAAAGGAAGACAAAGTTGATGTAACTTTGTTCAAGCAAATTATGGGATCTCTGAGGTATGTGTGCAACAGTCGATCTAATATAGGTTTCACAGTCGGATTAGTAAGTAGATACATGAGTGAACCAAGAGTGATACACATGAAGGCTGCAAGAAGAATTTTGAGATACTTAAAATGATCAATAGACTATGGAACTATATTTCGACGAGACTTTGAAGGCAAAGAAGCAACAATTAATTGTTTTTCAAATGCTGATGGATATGGAAATAAGGAAGATTGAAGAAGTAGAACTGAATATTTTTTCAAGTCTTTGGTTTCCAAATCTCATGGTGCTCGAAAAAGCAACCTGTGGTGGCATTATTATCGTGTGAAGTTGAATATATAGCATGATCCTATGTTGTATGTCAAGCAATTTGGATCATATTTGTACTTGAAGAAATGGAGGTCTAAGTGAAGAAACCTCTTGTGTTGCAAATCGACAACAAGCCAGCCATGAATCTGGCGAAGAATCCAGTTCTGCATGGAAGAAGTAAGCATATTGAAGCTAGATTTTACTTCTTGAGAGAAAAGATAAATCGAGGTGAACTTGAAGTTAGGAACTGGTCAAGTGAAGCACAGTTGACCGACATTTTCACCAAAGAATTGAAGATCGACAGATTCCTAAATTTGAGAAAGAAATTAGGAATAGTTTAAATCAACTATGACTAGCGTATGTTCGATAACTTGGATTATAGGGGTATGATGAATATTAAATATAATATTAGATATAATCCAAGTTGTGTAATCCAAGCCCAAACCCAATTAGAGTTTGTTAGACTACTTAGTGTATAAGTTAGTTGTATATAAATAGACTAGTTTGTATCATTATTTATAACAATTCAAGTCAATAATATAATCCTTATTTCTTTTATTATTTCTTTCTCTCCTCACTAAAATTGTCTCACGCACTAACAACTCATCCATTGGACGAGAGCCTTCATAGAATTTTTTTTCTTTATCCACTCGCCCATCCATTGGGCGAGGCCTTGAAGGGAAATTTTTTTCCACGTACCCGTTCATCCATTGAACGAGAAAGTGTAAAAATATGGTACATTAATAAGTTAATTTCAGAGTGTGACAAAATGGTACATAATTTTTTAAAAGGTGACAATATGGTAAAAAAATCTATTTTTTAAGAGATTTTTTAATAACTAATATGTAAATATGAATTGATGTGGTACTATTTTATCAAACAGTGTTTTTATAATATTTTTTTATATAAATTTAATATTTATTTTTGAATTATTATTGCATGTAAATAAGTATATATTAATCAATATAGTTAATATAATTATATAATGATGTAAAAAGATCTTAAATGAATTCGTTTAAGATTTTTGTATATTGATTAAAGAATATAATAATATCATTATGAAATATTACGTTTTATTAAATTAATTTTATCAATATATTAGACGTAATTGAATAATAATTAAAAAATAATAATTATTCCTAAATTAAAAATAAAAATTATAATCATTTTAAAATAAATTTTGTTTAATAAAACGAGAGTTGTCAAGGTTTAAAATAATGAAAAAAACATTTTTAAAATTGTATTGCTAATGGTTAAAAATGAATTAGTTTTGAATACATAAACTTTATGTGATTAAAGAATCTTCTAAGGTTTCTTCATAACAAATGTGTGTTTCTGTTAAGTTTTTTAGTCCATATTTTAAATTTAAGTTTATTTCATAATTTTTGTTTTAACTTTCGGTAGCAGTACTTTAATTTTATTAAAGAGTTTATTAATTTGTACTTTATATGTCATTTTTATTAATACTAATTCAATCATGCCATAAATAATAACGTTCTCTATTTTAAATTAAAAATTTATTTAACATTTTATGCAGATTAAAAATCTAATCTTTTAAATTTTATCAAAATTAGTTTTTTTTTCTTTTTTTAGTCTTGACAAATCATTTAAGCTCTATAAAAAAAACTAAAAATATTAATATTATCCACTCATAAATTCATTCTCATAATTTTCGTTTTCCTCTTTATTAGAATAGAATCTCTAATTTTGAACATAGATTAACATTAGCATAGCATTAAGGTTTTACTGTATATATATTTAAATTAGAGCATAGATTAACATTAGCATAGCATTAGGGTTTTATTGTATATATTTAAATGAGAGGTGAATTTAATAAAACTAGAGAAATATTGTGATTGTATAAGGAATGAGAGGTGAATTCAAAATTTATTATTTATTTAAATACAATTAATTATATAAGAAATAGATAGATGAATGTTTTGATGTGAGTACTAAATAAATATACAATGCTATTTATAGTAATTTAATAAAATATAATATTTTATAACAATATTATTTGATTTTTTAATTTATGTATAAAAATTTTAAACAATTAATTTTGTTTTTAATTTTGATCCATGAAATATCAGAAAAAAATCTTTATGAAATAAATAAATAAACAGCTAATGATGTGAATACAAATAAACACATAATATTATTTATAAAAAATTAATAAAGATTATTAAAATAATAATGATAAAGAAAACAAAAAATATTAAAATATTCATCTACTCATCCCATGAATAGACGATGAAGTTCATTAAAGGTGGTATTTTATTTTTAAATATGTGGCAAGATAAGTAAAAAATCGTGGAAAGAATCTATGAAACTCACATGATTTAGTGATGAAAAAGAAGATGAGGTAATAATGTTGCTGGAAATGTGTCAGAGTGAAGTGAAATCAGACATAGAAAAAGAGCTGAGAAAACTATTGAAATTTGTGCAGTTGCTTGCATGAGAGAGAAAAATGGAAAGATGGTAAGACCATTTACAATGGTTGAAAAACTCAACACCCACTTTTTCAACTCCCAACACTCCACATCATTTTCTCTTTCTTCCACCTAATAACTCAACACTCATTCAACTTTTATCCTCTCCAATGGTTTTTCACTCAACACCCTACCCCACTACTTTTTATTTTCATATTCTTATTTAAATTTTATTTTTATTTTTATGATTACATAAAATTACAATTATCGATTAAAATTAAATTAAAATAATAAATACTTAATAATTTATTTTTTAATTTTTTGTAATAAAAACAAAATTTATTTAAATAATTGGATACGATACAAATCATCTTAAATTAATTTAAAATACAACACACAATTAAAATACAACACACAAAATAGTTGGGATTTTGATAATTGTTGGGATTTGGAAAATTGTTGGGATTTTGGTTAAATGGAAAATTAGCAGAATTTTGAGTGTTAAAATGATTATTGGGATCCATTTCACTAAAAAAAGACACTTAACTTCAAAATAAACACTAATAATAAAATTAAGATAGTGAAAAACTTAGTTTTTTTTTCTGTGTCCAAATCAAATGAACCAAGTCTCTATTTATAGAGAAAAAAAAATTATGAATTTTGGTAAAAAAATAAAATAAATTAATTTGCAACGAAATAATTGAGTTCAAAGTATTAAATGGATAAAAATCTGGTCAGCCAATCAAGCACAGCCACGTGGCTGCACTTTTCCCTTTCAATTGTGTTGAGTTTTCTCAACACCTCTCTCTTCCAACACACACTCAACACCTCTCTCAACACCCATTGGAGGAGATTTTGCATGTTGAGTTCAAACCCAACATACCCATTGCACATGGTCTAATAGGGGAGGAACAAGTTTTAAACAACTTGAAATGTGTGTATACTATCTATCTATCTACTACTCCTATCAAATTTAAAGAAATGAAATGTTTTCTTATCAAGTCTAAAATTCAAACATTTCCATTTCCATTAAATAAAATAATATTTTAAAATAATTAACTTATTTCAATTTTTAATATATTTTTTTCAATTTTATTTTTTAATTAACTAAATTTTTATCATTTCTAATATATGTTAAGAGTATAAAAGTAAAAATATTATTATCTCTATTATTTTTTTATACTTTTTTTAATATTGATTTTGTAGATTTTAAAATTATTTTGATATGTTTAATCCATCTCAAGTTAAATTTATTATAATTTTTAAAGTTAATTTTATTTAAAATAAAATCGATAACTTTTGAATTAAAATGTAATTTTAGAATGAAATTAATTATTCAACTTATTTTTTAAAATGTAATTTTAGAATGAAATTAGTTATTCAACTTATTTTTTTTAAAAAAATATTTAAAAATAAATTATTTTATATTCAATTCATTTTACTTTTAATTAGAATCAATTTTACATAATTAATTAATTCAAAATTAATTATATTTACTACAAAACCAAATATCTTTAACTTGAAAAGGTTGAGTAGAAAAATATACTTTCTATTCTTTATTTTAAAAAATATTTATTTATTTTTAGATTTAAGAATTTTATTACTTATTAATTACTATATTAGTTTTTAAATTTTATATTTAATAAAGTATTAATTTGAAAATCTATTTTCACGGATGATGGATTAGTGCGGCCAAATGCAATTTTTCTTGTGAAAAAAATAGAATTTATAAGTTATAACATTGAATGTTCACAATTTTTTATTATTTAAAATATTTATAAAATTTAAATATAAGTTTGTAACTTAAATATAAGATAAGTGTTTCCTATTATAATTGTTTTTTCTTTAAATATATTTTAATACTAGTAGTATATAAGAATTTACCATTTTAATATTAGACAAAATAAAACACATTTTTAATTACAATCAATTTTAAAATTAATGTAATTTAAGTTTTTTTTTTGGTCATAACATAGCCGGATAGTCCCATAGGAGAATAAGCATTTAGACACATACACATAAATTATATATCATTTAAATATTATAAAAATAAATATTATTTAATTGTTTTATTTTTTTCATTTTTGTGTGAATGTACCAAATTTTGTGTTCAAGCAAGACTTCCTTGTTGGATACACACTTGATATAATATTATTTTTATTTTTTATTATAAATTAGAGATTAATTAGTATGTATTATTAGCATAAATTTTTTTACACAGTGCATCAAACCCATTCAAAAATGTTATTTTATAAATAATTAAAATAAAAGTTAAATATTATTAAAATTCTATAAATTATGTTAACACTTTAATTGCTTTTGAATATTATTTAAATTTTTTAAATAAATATATATTTTTAAATAAATAAATTCTTTTTATTTCAAATGTATTGAATACAAATATATATTTTTTAAAACAAACATTTTTATTTATTAAAAAGTTAATTAATTTAATTTTTATTGTATTAAATACAAATCATCAATTATATAACTACTAACTAGTAAGAAACTCATATTGTCGCACGGGTTCCGTCTGGATTCATATTACATATCTACCAAATTATCATTTATAAAGTTTGAATTCATTCTTCAATTGGTTAACATTAACATAGTTACAAATATATGTTAATAGTATGCACTAACTTTTAAGCATTGATTCGTAGTTACAATAAACTGTGCAGTCGATTCTCTAACTTCAATTATATAAAACAATATCAAGAGAAGTATTTAAAAGATAGACATTAAAATGATCAGTCAATAGCTGATATCTCATATATACGTTCACATCTACCCGTCAATCTAAAAATTTATTAAACTTATTTTAAATATTAATCTATTTTTCCAAATCTAAAATGTATGACAGCTCTCGTCAAATACTTAAAAGTTTCTACGTCTAATATATATTATTATAATAATTACAATTAATGAATATTATTTTTTACGTTTTTATAAAGAGACAAAACTTATTTTAGTGCGGTGATAAACTTTATTTTATATATACTAATTAAATAAAATGATAATACATATTTATGTACTCTCTCTCTCATAAAATATTGCGTTTTTACTAAATTAACTCTACTAATATGTTGAAAGTAGTGCACAGGCTAATTACTAAAAAATATAATTAGAAAAATAACAATCATTATTACATTGAAAAGTGATAATGACATTTATTTTAAAATAATTTATTTTTTTTAAAACGATACTAATTTTAAAACGGAGGGAGTATCAATCTACTTTAATTGCCCCTTTATTTCAAAATAATTACACTTTAAAAAGGACATAAAAGTAAGTCATTAATAACCAATTTAATCATACAAATTACTCAACACTCTTATGACATTTATCTATTCTCCTCTCTCTCTCATTTCCTTTCAAATTATTTTCCCTCTTTTTACTCACCTTTCAAATTTTATTCAATTATGTTTTCTTATCTTTTACTTGTTAGATTTTATCTATATTTTAGGAATATATTTTGGATATTAATCTATATTTTAGGATTATATTTTGGATATTAATCTATATTTTAGAAATATCTTTTTAGAATATATTATTATATCTTTTTATCTTTGTTGGAATATATTTAGGATTTTATTTTGTGTATAAATAGCCTAGTGAGGTAGCTCAATGTAATTCATTGTAAATCATTATTCCTTATTTTTGTAGCCGTCATTAGATATATTCCTTTTGCCTTTCATCTCTTCTTTGTGCACCAACAATTGGTATCTAGAGTTCCGGTTAAAAATCCACGGGAAACACGAGAGAACAATGAGGTGTTGTATGTTGATAATCGTTGTTTCTGATTCTGGCGATTTGGGAAACACTACTTTATTGAGTTGATAATCATAAGTTGCACAAGGTAGAAGATGAACGGAAACAGCGGCGATATTCATTCCAAACTTTCAGTATTTGATGGCAAAAAATGGAATCGTTGGAAGATCCAGATGCACGTGTTGTTTGCCTCTCAAGATGTGTTAGATCTTGTCACCGATGGCTATGATCTGTTAGAAGCAGATGCAACAGAGGCACAGAAGATAACACAGAGGGCGCTAAGGAAGAAAGATCAGAAGGCGTTGTTCTACATTCATCAATGTGTGAATGCAAATGTGTTTGAGAAGATTGTTGATTCTGAAACAATAAAGGTTGTGTGGGACACACTGGTCAGATGTTACGGTTGTGATACATCATTGAAGAAGGTGAAGCTTCAGTCTCTCAGAAAGAAATACGAGAATCTCAACATAAAGGACAACAAGAAGGTTTCTGAGTACATCTCTAGAGTGATTTTGATCACTAATGAGATGAAAGCATGTGGAGAAACTCTTTTTGAACAAGTTATCATTGAGAAGATATTGAGATATTTAACTTCTCAGTTTGATTACATTATGGTAACAATTGAACATTCCAAAGATATGAGCACCATGAGAGTTGAAGAGCTACAAAGTAGTCTAGAGGCTCATGAGTTGCGTATGACTGAGAGAACTTCTGAGAGGGAAGTAGAGCAGCAGGCTCTGAAAGTAACTTCTGGTAAGAAGTATCAAAAGAAGACTTGGTCAGAAGCCAGGAAGAAAACTAATGGTGGTCAAAGGTCAGAAGCTTCAAACTCTGATAGGCAGAAGAATGTCCAGAAGGGAAAGGAGAAGTCTGACAAGAAGAATATTCAGTGTCACTGTTGCAGGAACTTTGGTCACTATGCCAAAGATTGTTGGTCAAACAAAGAAAGGAAGTCAGAAGAAGCAAATATAGCCAGAGGAGATTCAGATGATGAACTTGTGCTATTTATGGCTTATGAATCTGACGAGGAACCAACGAAATTGTCATTTTATGATTCTGAAGGGGAAGAATATGACTCTGAATATTCTGATTATGGAGTGTTTGAATACGAGTCAGAATCAGAAGATGACGCTGAAGATTTTGAAGACAAGTCAGAATTCAAAGAAGATTATGATTCTGAAGAGTCAGAAGATGATGACTCTGGAAACTCTGAAGGTGAGTCAGACAGTCAATCTGATTATGATCTAAATTTTGATGATGATCCAGAATTTGGTGGTGATCATGCTTCTGGAAGAGAAAACTCTAAAGACGTAGGTTCTGGAGGACAAGCTTCTAAAGATGATCAGGTTTCTGGTGGAAATCATGACTCTAAGGATGGACCTTCTGAAGGAGGAGCTTCTGAAGGAAATCCAGTCTTTGACGGTGATCATGATTATGAAAGTGGAACTTCTGAAGGCAGAGCTTCTGAAAGTGATCCAATTTTTGAAGATGGTATTTCTGAAGGTAGTTGTTATGAACGATGTCTAGAAGCTAACAAAGGTGGAGCTTATGGTGGTAGTCAAACTTCTGAAGAAAGTCCAGAAGGAGATATTGTTCCAGAATCAGAAGGTGATTCTGAACAAATTCATAGGTCACATAGAATCAGAAATATACCAAGAAGATTTTCAGAGTTTGACATGTTGCAAGACACTAAAGTAGACTCTGAAGGAGAAGTTATTCAGTATGCAATGTTAGTAGACTCTGAACCCGTGAGTACGGAAGAGGCTCTTAAGCAACAAGTTTGGTTACATGCCATGAAAGAAGAACTTGATACTATAGAGAGAAACAAGACTTGGAAGCTAACAGAACTTCCAAAAGGCAAGAAAGCCATCAACGTCAGATGGGTTTTCAAGCAGAAGCTAAATCCAGATGGATCAATTGGCAAACAAAAAGCAAGATTAGTAGTAATAGGCTTTCTACAGAAGCCTGGGCTGGATTACTTTGAAGTGTTTGCACCTGTAGCGAGACATGAAACAATCATACTAGTGATTGCAATAGCTGCTAACAAGAATTGGCCTCTGATGCATTTAGATGTAAAATCTGCATTTCTGAATTGTCCATTACAAGAAGAGGTATACGTGTCACAACCTCCTGGATTTGAGAAAAAGAACCAGGAAGGAATGGTGTTCAGATTACACAAATCCTTGTATGAATTGAAGCAAGCGCCCAGAGCCTGAAATTTGAAGATTGATTCGTTTTTTAAGGAACAAGGGTTTCAGAAGTGTGAGATGGAGTATGTGTTTATGTTCAGCACACTTCAGAAGGTAATATGATTATGGTATGTTTGTATGTTGATGATGTAACACCCGTAATTTAATTAATTATTCAATTAAATTATTTTTGGAATATTTGTGAAGATATGTTATTATCAAATTGGATTTATTTTATTAAGTGGAGAAATAATAATATTAGAGGTATAATATTATTATTTGGTGAAATAATGTTAGAAGTTAATATTATTTTGATATGGGCCTATTTTGAGATAATAGAAGTAATAAGGGGGTATAGATTTTGAGCCCAATAAGAAATAAGGAATAATAGAATATTAGGTTATTCTATTATTTATGAGAAGGTAGAGAAGAAAGAAGCAGTAGGAGAAAATAAGGATTTGGAAGAGAACGTGAAGTTGCTGAAAAAAAAGTGGAAAACGGCAAGAACGAAGATTCAACCCGGAAATTGTAGAGCGACCTTCAATCTAAGGTAAGGGTGAGGTTCTGACTTTATAATTGGGTTCATGATGTTTGATATATGGGGTTAGAGGATTGTTTTTTTGTTCTTGAATTGGATATGTATACGATGATGTATGATGAAGATGGATGAATTTTGGATGAATAATGATGCCATGATGTTGTTTAATCGATGTAGTAATATATGTTAATGTTAGGTGATGAATTATCATGATTATATTAAAGTTTGTAGGACTGTAACATAATTCCCGTAGTGAGATTACAGAAGAAAACGCAGAATTATGCAGGAATGGGTCAGTATGTGTCGACCTCAAGCTGGATGAGTCGATACATAGGCAATGATAGACTCAGGATGAGTCGATACAAGAAGGGCTTGCGTCGATGCATGGTAGTTGCAAGACTCAGGATGAGTCGACCGGTGAGGTGCATGTGTCGATACATGCTGTGATTTAAAGTCAGGATGAGTCGATCCATAAGGTTTTGCGTCGACCCATGTTGTAAAGGAGAAGCAGGATGAGTCGATCCATAGGGTTTTGTGTCGATACATAATGTCTGGTTTTTGACGGAATTGGCTTTTAATTGCTGTAACTTGAGTTTTAAGATGCTGTTTGAGATGTCGTTCGAAGCGTCGATAAACTAACGCGATGAACTTTATTCTAGATGATTAAATGATGGATAAGAAGTGTAATCCTAGCATATAATGCATGATGTAGGATTAATTCCCGTAGATGACCGTTGTGCTGATTTTTGGACAGAACGATGAATAGTAGATGTTTAGAGGCTAGTGTTAGAATTATGACAGTTGGATTAGGGACAGTAACGATATAAATTAGCAGAACAACAGGATGGGTTACTGTACTATTAATATACAATTGAGTATTAGTGAGATGTTATTGATGAAGTTGTGTTCGATGATTTTGCGATGATAAATGATGTTTAATAAATTATGAGATGTTGTTAATTGAGATGTTTTGAGATGATTGAGATGTTGTTGTTTTGAGATGATTGAAATGTTGTTGTTTTGAGATGATTGAGATGTTTTGAGATGATTGAGATGTTGTTGTTTTGAGATGATTTAAAATGTTGTTAACTTGGATGTTGTTATTACATTCATGATGAGTCGCATACAATGCATTTTTGAGATGGAGCTTATGCTCGTTGATATGGCCTGGATTGGAAAATTTTGAGATGAAGGCTATGCCTTGCTGATGCCTCTATTAATTGGCAGATTTTTGAGATGGGAGTTCTGCTCCAATGGTACCACATGCATTTGCATAGTTTTGGAGTCGCATTATATGATTGAATAATGAAGTGTATTTGATGTTGATGAATGAGTATATATGCTGTAATTATTGTTGATTATGAGATGAGAAGTGGTGATATTAGTGATCTAATTTAATATATTAATTATCATGCATTTTATTATATTGTTAGATATCTCATCCCTTCTGTTTGAATGTTGCCCTTATGTTGGTAACGTGCAGGTAATCACGAGTGAAGGCCGTATACCTTCAATAGTTCGAGTCGGTGTCATTGCTCTGATATGTAACACTCGGGGGGATGAACGTTTGCTGGTTTTTGATCATTTATTTTCAGTTGTTGAATTTTAAATTGATTATCATTAAATATGAGATGTTTCGAAGTTGCTGTTTTGTTAGAGATGTTATTAAGAATTCCGCTGCGTAGATGTTGATCTATTTGATTAAAGATGTTATGTTGACGGTTCATCCGATGTTTGAAAAAGTGTTATATATCCACGATGAATGCAATGAATTTGTTAGAAGAATTTGTGACGTCCCGATTCATTTGTATGATCGAAATTTTATAACTCTGATTTATTTTTCATAAATTGCTTGGGGTAGAATTGGGGTGTTACAAAGTTGGTATCAGAGCAAAAGGTTGGTCCGACCTTGTCGTCGAGTCTTAGTTGTCTAACAATTGAGTATTGTTATTTGAGTTTTAATCGTTGTTCGTGTTATAGTGAGAAGTTGAGATGGCCGGAAGGAATGATGCTACTCTTGCTGCTGCTCTAGAAGTAATGGCTCATGCGATGGAAAATCAACCGAATGCTAACGGGAATGCTGGATCTCGTAGCTTGGCGACTTTCCAGAGAGAGAATCCACCTACGTTCAAGGGAAAGTATGACCCTGATGGAGCTTTGGAATGGTTGAAAGAGATAGAGAGAATCTTTCGCGTGATGGACTTCACTCCAGCGCAGAAGGTTCGCTATGGGACTCATATGCTAGCAGTCGAGGCTGATGACTGGTGGCTAGAGACTTACCAGAAGTTAGAAGCTGCAGGTGAGAATGTCACTTGGGCTGTGTTCCGTATGGAGTTTTTGAGAAAGTATTTTCCTGAAGATGTCCGTGGTAAGAAGGAAATTGAGTTCCTTGAGCCGAAGCAAGGAAATCTGTCTGTTGTTGAGTATGCTGCCAAGTTTGCTGAGTTGGCCAAGTTTTATCCGCATTACGCAGAGGAAAATGCTGAATTTTCAAAGTGTATTAAGTTTGAGAATGAGTTGCGCCCGGAGATTAAGAAAGCAGTTGGATATCAGAAAATTCGTGTCTTTGCTGACTTGGTTGATAGCTGTAGGATTTATGAGGAAGACAATAATGCACATTACAAGATTATCAGCGAGAAGAAGGGTAAGCACCCACAGAGTCGTGGTAAGCCTTATGATGCCCCAACTGGTAAGGGTAAGCAGAGAGTTGCTCATGGTCAGAGGACTAGTGGGGGAGATGCTCCTGCTGGTGTGATTTGCTTTAAGTGTGGGAAACCTGGACACAAGAGTAATGTGTGCACTACTGAAGTGAAGAGGTGTTTCCGTTGTGGCAAGAGTGGACATGTTGTATCTGAGTGTGAGCACAAGAGTGTGGTTTGTTTCAACTGTAAAGAAGAAGGGCACATTGGTAGCCAGTGTCCGAAGCCGAAGAGGGCTCAGTCAAGTGGTAAAGTGTTTGCTTTGGTTGAGGATCAGACAGTTGCCGAGGACAGACTTATTAGAGGTACACGTTTCATTAATAGTACTCCTTTAATCACTATTATTGATACTGGTGCTATGCATTGTTTTATTGCTGCTGATTGTGTTGAAAGATTGGGTCTTGTGTTGTCTTCTCTGGATGGAGAAATGGTTGTTGACACTCCAGCCAAGGGGTCGGTGACTACTTCGTTTATGTGTGCTAAGTGTCCCTTGTCGATCTTCGACAGAGACTTTGTTATTGATCTGGTTTGTTTGCCGTTAAGAGGTTTAGATGTGATTCTGGGTATGAACTGGTTAGAGCATAATTGTGTTCATATTAACTGTTATGACAAGTCGGTGGAGTTTTCTACTCCTGAAGAAGAGGAAGATGGTTTGTTGTCTGCTAGACAGTTGAGAAAGTTGATGCAAGAGGAAGCACAGATGTTTTCGTTGATGGTGTCGCTATTTGTAGAGACTTAAGCTATAATTGTGGAATTGCATGTGGTATGTGAATTTCCTGAAGCTTTCCCAGATGAGATTCCTGATGTACCGCCAGAAAGGGAAGCTGAATTTGTAATTGATCTTGCACCTGGTACCAGACCTGTGTCTATGGCACCATACAGGATGTCTGCGTCCGAGTTGTCAGAATTGAAGAAGCAATTGGAAGAGTTACTTGAGAAGAGGTTTGTAAGACCAAGTGTATTGCCGTGGGGAGCTCCAGTGTTGTTAGTGAAGAAGAAAGATGGAAGTATGAGGCTTTCTGTTGATTATAGATAGTTGAATAAGGTGACGATTAAGAATAAGTATCCGCTTCCAAGAATAGATGACTTGATGGACCAATTAGTGGATGCTCGTGTGTTTAGTAAGATTGATCTGAGGCTGGGTTATCATCAGATTAAAGTGAAGGATGAAGATATTCAGAAGACGGCTTTCAGAATGCGTTATGGACATTACGAGTATTCGGTGATGCCTTTCAGTGTTACTAATGCGCCGGGAGTATTCATGGAATATATGAATTGTATCTTTCATACTTATTTGGATTGGTTCATAGTGGTGTTCATTGATGATATTTTGATTTACTCTAAGTCAGAAGAAGAGCATGCTGAACACTTAAAAGTAGTATTGCAAATTTTGAAAAAGAAAAAGTTGTATGCAAAGCTGTCCAAGTGTGAATTTTGGTTAAAAGAGGTTAGTTTTCTTGGTCATGTGATTTCAGGTAGTGGCATTGCTGTAGATCCATCGAAGGTTGACATTGTGTTGCAATGGGAAACTCCAAAGTCAGCTACTGAGATTAGAAGCTTCTTGAGATTAGCTGGTTATTATACAAGGTTTATCGAAGGATTTTCTAAGTTGTCACTTCTGTTGACTAAGTTGACTTGTAAAGGTAGAGCTTTTGTTTGGGATGTTCAGTGCGAAGAAAGTTTTACAGAATTAAAGAAGAGGTTGACGTTGGCTCCGATTTTGACGTTTCCAAATCCAAGAGAGCCTTTTGTGGTTTATTGTGATGCTTCTAAGATGGGTTTAGGAGGTGTGCTTATGCAGAATGGTAAGGTAGTTGCTTATGCGTCGAGGCAGTTAAGGACTCATGAGAAAAACTATCCTACGCATGATTTAGAACTTGCTGCAGTTGTTTTTGCATTGAAGATTTGGAGGCATTATCATTATGGTTCTAGATTTGAAGTGTTTAGTGACCATAAGAGCTTAAAGTATTTGTTTGATCAGAAAGAGTTGAATATGAGGCAACGAAGATGGTTGGAATTATTAAAGGATTATGATTTCGGTTTGAATTATCATCCAGGAAAGGCGAATGTGGTAGCTGATGCGTTGAGTCGAAAGACTTTACATATGTCAGCAATGATGATTAAAGAGTTGGAATTGATTGAGCAGTTCAGAGATATGAGCTTAGTTTGCGAGGTTACTCTGCAAAGTGTTATGTTGGGTATGTTGAAGATTAATAATGAATTCCTAGACAGTATCATAGAAGCTCAGAAGTTGGATGTGAAACTGGTAGATTTGATGGTTGGGACTGATCAATCTGAGAATAATGATTTTAAGTTAGATGAGCAAGGTGTGTTGAGGTTTCGTAGTCAGATTTGTATTCTTGATGATGTTGAGATGAAGAAAGTGATACTTTAAGAGAGTCATAGAAGTAAGTTGAGTATTCATCCAGGAGATACAAAGATGTATCAAGATTTGAAGGGTTTGTTTTGGTGGCTTCGGATGAAGAGTGATGTGGCTCGGTTTGTGTATGCATGTTTGACTTGTCAGAAGTCGAAAGTTGAACATCAGAAGGCTGCATGATTGATGCAACCATTGGAAGTTCCAGAATGGAAATGGGATAGCATTTCAATGGACCTTTGGACAGGGTTTCCTAATACTTTAAGAGGACATGATTCGATTTGGGTGATTGTTGATAGGCTTACGAAGTCAGCTCATTTTATTCCTATTAACATCAGTTTTCCAGTGTCGAAGTTAGTTGAGATTTATACTAGTGCGATTGTGAAGCTGCATGGTGTTCCTTTGTGCATTGTGTCAGATAGAGATCCAAGATTTACTTCTGATTTTTGGAATAATTTGCAAGAAGAGTTGGGTTCTAAGTTGAGGTTGAGTTCAATGTATCATCCTCAGATAGATGGTCAGACTGAACGGACGATTCAATCTTTAGAAGACTTATTGAGAGCATGTATTCTTGAGCAGGGAGGTTCGTGGGATACTTATCTTCTGTTGATAGAGTTCACGTATAATAACAATTACCATTCTAGTATTGGGATGACACCTTTTGAAGCGTTGTATGGTCGAATATGTAGGACTCCGTTATGTTGGCATGAATCTGGTGAAAGTGTAGTACTTGGACCTGAACTTGTTCGTGAGACTACTGAGAAGGTGAAGTTAATTCGAGAAAAGATGAAAGCTTCACAAAGTAGACAGAAGAGTTATCATGACAAGCGAAGGAAAGATTTAGAATTTCAAGTCGGTGATCATGTGTTTTTGAGAGTTACACCTGTGACTGGTGTTGGGCGAGCATTGAAGTCTAAGAAGCTCACTTCTCGTTTTATTGGACCGTATCAGATTTCAGAGAGAGTGGGGAATGTTGCTTATAGAGTGGCTTTATTGCCTAATCTTTCGAATTTGCATGATATGTTTCATGTGTCGCAACTTTGAAAGTATATTTCAGATCCATCTCATGTGATTCATATGGACGATGTGCAAGTACAGAATAATCTTACGGTGGAGACGATGCCTGTACGGATCGCGGATCGTGAAACGAAGACTCCGAGGGGCAAAGAGATTGACTTGGTTAAAGCGGTTTGGATAGGAGCTGCTGGTGAAAGCATGACTTGGGAGTTAGAGAGCAAGATGCGAGACTCCTATCCTGAATTGTTTGATTGAGGTAAATTTTCGAGGACGAAAATATTCTAAGTGGGGGAGAGTTGTAACGCCCGTAATTTAATTAATTATTCAATTAAATTATTTTTGGAATATTTGTGAAGATATGTTATTATCAAATTGGATTTATTTTATTAAGTGGAGAAATAATAATATTAGAAGTATAATATTACTATTTGGTGAAATAATGTTAGAAGTTAATATTATTTTGATGTGGGCCTATTTTGAGATAGTAGAAGTAATAAGGGGGTGTAGATTTTGAGCCCAATAAGAAATAAGGAATAATAGAATATTAGGTTATTCTATTATTTGTGAGAAGTTAGAGAAGAAAGAAGCAGTAGAAGAAAATAAGGATTTGGAAGAGAACGTGAAGTTGCTGGAAAAAAAGTGGAAAACGGCAAGAACGAAGATTCAACCCGGAAATTATAGAGCGACCTTCAATCCAAGGTAAGGGTGGGGTTCGGACTTTATAATTGGGTTCATGATGTTTGATATGTGGGGTTAGAGGATTGCTGTTTTGTTCTTGAATTGGATATGTATATGATGATGTATGATGAAGATGGATGAATTTTGGATGAATAATGATGCCATGATGTTGTTTAATCGATGTAGTAATATAGGTTAATGTTAGGTGATGAATTATCATGATTATATTAAAGTTTGTAGGACTGTAACACAATTCCCGTAGTGAGATTACAGAAGAAAACGCAGAATTATGCAGGAATGGGTCAGTATGTGTCGACCTCAAGCTGGATGAGTCGATACATAGGCAATGATAGACTCAGGATGAGTCAATACAAGAAGGGCTTGCGTCGATGCATGGTAGTTGCAAGACTCTGGATTAGTCGACCGGTGAGGTACATGTGTCGATACATGCTGTGATTTAAAGTCAGGATGAGTCGATCCATAGGGTTTTGCGTCGACCCATGTTGTAAAGGAGAAGCAGGATGAGTCGATCCATAGGGTTTTGTATCGATACATAATGTCTGGTTTTTGACAGAATTGGCTTTTAATTGCTGTAACTTGAGTTTTAAGATGTTGTTTGAGATTCCGTTCAAAGCGTCGATTAACTAACGCGATGAACTTTATTTTAGATGATTAAATGATGGATAAGAAGTGTAATCCTAGCATATAATTCATGATGTAAGATTAATTCCCGTACATGACCGTTGTGCTGATTTTTGGACATAACGATGAATAATAGATGTTTAGAGGCTAGTGTTAGAATTATGACAGTTGGATTAGTGACAGTAACAATATAAATTTGCAGAATAACAGGATGGGTTACTGTACTATTAATATACAATTGAGTATTAGTGAGATGTTATTGATGAAGTTGTGTTCGATGATTTTGCGATGATAAATGATGTTTAATAAATTATGAGATGTTGTTAATTGAGATGTTTTGAGATGATTGAGATGTTGTTGTTTTGAGATGATTGAAATGTTGTTGTTTTGAGATGATTGAGATGTTTTGAGATGATTGAGATGTTGTTGTTTTGAGATGATTTAAAATGTTGTTAACTTGGGTGTTGTTATTACATTCATGATGAGTCGCATACATTGCATTTTTTTAGATGAAGCTTATGCTCGTTGAGATGGCCTGGATTGGAAAATTTTGAGATGAAGGCTATGCCTTGCTGATGCCTCTATTAATTGGCAGATTTTTGAGATGGGAGTTCTGTTCCAATAGTACCATATGTATTTGCATAGTTTTGGAGTCGCATTATATGATTGAATAATGAAGTGTATTTGATGTTGATGAATGAGTATATATGCTGTAATTATTGTTGATTATGAGATGAGAAGTGGTGATATTAGTGATCTAATTTAATATATTAATTATCATGCATTTTATTATATTGTTAGATATCTCACTCCTTCTGTTTGAATGTTTCCCTTATATTGGTAACGTGCAGGTAATCGCGAGTGAAGGCCGTATACCTTCAATAGTTCGAGTCAGTGTCATTGCTCTGATATGTAACACTCGGGGGGATGAACGTTTGCTGATTTTTGATCATTTATTTTCAGTTGTTGAATTTTAAATTGATTATCATTAAATATGAGATGTTTCGAAGTTGCTGTTTTGTTAGAGATGTTATTAAGAATTCCGCTGTGTAGATGTTGATCTATTTGATTAAAGATGTTATGTTGATGGTTCATCCGGTGTTTGAAAAAGTGTTATATATCCACGATGAATGCAATGAATTTGTTAGAAGAATTTGTGACGTCCCGATTCATTTGTATGATCGAAATTTTATAACTCTGATTTATTTTGCATAAATTTCTTGGGGTAGAATTGGGGTGTTACAAATGACATATTGCTATCAAAAAGTTCTGAATAAGAAATAACTGAGTTCAAGAAGGTTCTGATGAATGCGTTTGAGATGACAAATCTTAGGAAAATGAGTTTCTTTCTAGGGATGAAATTTATATATTCTGAGAAAGGAATCATTTTACATCAGACTGAGTATGAACTTGAGCTTCTGAAGAGATTTGAGCTAGAGAATTGCAAAGTTTCTACCACACATGCTGATACGAATCAGAAGTTGGACTCTGATTCTGATGGAGAGGATGTGGATGCTACAACCTTCAAACAATTGGTTAGTTCTCTGAGGTATTTGTATAATATCAGACCTGATATTTGCTATGTAGTTGGAATGATTAGCATGTTTTTGAGTAAACCAAAGTGGTCTCATTACCAAGATGCTGTCAGGATTCTGAGGTATGTGAAGGGAACTCTGAAGTATGGAGTGTTATTTCCGTCTGGAAGAAAAATTGAATCAGATCTTCTGAGTTATTCAGACTCTGATTGGCGTGGAGATAGAGTTGACAGAAGAAGTACTTCTGGGTACTTATTCAAATTTCGGGGAGGTCCTATTTCTTGGTATTCCAAGAAGCAACTTGTTGTTGCACTGTCAACCTGTGGAACTGAATATATTGCATGCGCTATGACTGCATGCCAATCTGTGTGGATTCTGAACTTGCTAAAAGATCTAAAGATTGAGGTAAATAAACCTCTGAAGTTGATAATTGATAACAATTCTGCAATCAATCTTGCCAAGAACCCAATGTTGCATGGGAGAAGCAAGCATATTGAGACCAAGTATCACTTTCTGAGGAATCAGGTTCATAATGGAATATTAAAAGTTGTGCACTGTAGCACTCAGAAGCAGCTGACAGATATTCTAACAAATGCTATCAAGACTGATTAATTTCTTCGCTTGAGGGATGGAATTGGTGTTGTCAGTTTTAGATAAAATATAAATTAAGGGATGGTGTTAGATTTAATCTAAATTTTAGGAATATATTTTGGATATTAATCTATATTTTAGAAATATCTTTTTAGAAGATATTATTATTATTTTTTATCATTGTTGGAGGATATTTAGGATTTTAATTTGTGTATAAATAGCCTAGTGAGGTAGCTATATTCCTTTTGCCTTTTATCTCTTCTTTGTGCACCAACAATTACCATGTTGGAGGGAGATACTAGGAGCATTGATACATAATGTAGAAATAAGCACCTTTGTGAGAGACACACCACTTATCCACCTAAAACTTTAAGGTGATAGGTGAGTGAGTTCTCTCACTTATATATGCTCAAGTCTCCACATTCCTACCCAATATTGGACTATTCCCCACTTACTCATACTTGCTATATTATTCCAACACTCTTCCTCAAGTGTGAGTCCACAATGCTCCCTCACTTATACCACTATTGACATCTTACAAACGGAACACCACAAAGGCTATCAAGACTGATCAATTTCTTCGCTTGAGGGATGAAATTGGTGTTGTCAGTTTTGGATAAAATATAAATTAAGGGATGATGTTAGATTTAATCTATATTTTAGGAATATATTTTGGATATTAATCTATTTTAGGAATATCTTTTTAAAAGATATTATTATATCTTTTTATCTTTGTTGGAGGATATTTAGGATTTTATTTTGTGTGTAAATAGTCTAGTGAGGTGGCTATATTCCTTTTGTCTTTCATCTCTTCTTTGTGCACCAACAATTACCATGTTGGAGGGAGATACTAGGAAAATTGATACATATTGTATGAATCAGCACCTTTGTGAGAGACACACCACTTATCCACCTAAAACCTTAAGGTGATAGGTGAGTGGATTCTCCCACTTATATATGCTCAAGTCTCCACATTCCTATCCAATGTGGGACTATTTCCCCACTTACTCACACTTGCTATATTATTCCAACACTCTTCCTCAAGTGTGAGTCCACAATTCTCCCTCACTTGTACCGTCATTGACATCTTGCAACGGAACACCACTTCCTAGACGTATTTTGATACAAGTCTCTTTCGGTCCCTTTCTCGAACCAAAGACTCTGATACCATGTTGGAGAGAGATATATTAGGAGCATTGATACATAGTGTAGGAATAAGCACCTTTAGGAGAGACACACCACTTATCCACCTAAAACCTTAAGGTGATAGGTGAGTGAGTTCTCTCACTTATATATGCTCAAGTCTCCACATTCCTATCCAATGTGAGACTATTTTCCCACTTACTCACACTTGCTATATTATTCCAATACTCACTTTTAATTTAAACACAAGTCATTTCAAATTTTCTACTCTTTATTTTTTATTATCAATAAAAATATTAATAATTTATTTTTTAATTTTAATAAAATTAATCATTTATTTTATTTCACGAGTCACTACAATACAATATCTATTTTATTTTAATCAATCCTTTTTAATTGTCTTAATTTGAGAGACAAAATAATTTTTTTTCAATATTAATCTTTTTTCTTTCTCCATCTCACGATTCCTGTTTTTCTTTTTTGTATGATTAATTTTTTTTGTATGATTATTTAGTACAAATAAATTTATATGATTATTATTTATTTCACAATGAAGTAAATTATTTCAAATTTTGCATGTGAATTTAAATACATTTTATATTATATCAAATAAATTTTTTTCTCAAAGGTCATTATCAGTACAATATCTATTTTATTTTAATCAACAACTTACTTTGAATTAAAAGACAAAATCATTATTTTAAAATATCAAAATTTTTTTTTTTTTCTTTCTTCTTCTCAAAATCCTTATTTTAAAACACGAGTCATTTCAAATTTTTCTCTCTTTATTTCTTTATTATCACTAAAAGTACTAATAATCTATTTTTTAATTTTAATAAAATTAATAATTTTTTTATTTCATGGATCACTATCAACACAATATGTATTTTACTTTAATCAATCATTTATAATTGTGTTAATTTGAGAGACAAAATCCTTATTTTTAAATATTATTATTTTTCTCCATCTCACTATTTATTTTTTTCTTTTTGTATGACTAAATATTTTTTTTTTGTATTCTATTTAAGATAATTAAATTTATATGATTATTATTTATTTTACAATTAAGTAAATTATTTTAAATTTTGCATTAAAATTTAAATACATTTTATATCGTATCAAATAATTTTTTTCTCACAGGTCATTATTAGCACAATGTCTATTTTAATTTAATCAATAACTTACCTTGAATTAAACGACAAACTCCTTATTTAAAATATTAAAATTTCTTTTTTTATGTCTTCTTCTCACGAGTTATTTTTTTCTTCTTTTTCATGATTATTTAATGCAATTGAGTTTATATAATTATTTTCTATTTTACAATTAAGTAATTCTTTTCAAATTTATATTTGTATATAAATAGATTTTATATTGTATCAAATAAATTTTTTATTTCATGAGTGACTATCAGTATATTACATATTTTATTTTAATCAATAATTACCTTAATTTAAAAGATTAAATTTATATTTTTTAAATATTAAATATTTCTTTTTCTTTCATTTCACGAGTCTTTTTTTTTCTCTCTCTTTATATTTTGATACAATTGAGTATATATAGTCATTGTACATTTATGAATTAATAATTAATTTCAAATTTAAATATATATATAAATACATTTTATATCGTATCAAATAAATTTACCCGTACGACAACACGAATATCTAACTAGTCTTTCTTAAAAAAAAAACTTAAAGTTGACATTTCCTTAGTTATATTAATGCTGCTATATTATGAAGTGTAATAATTATTTTATAAAAATAGAATATTAAGTATGCTTTTATAACTTTACATAATAAATATATGATCAAATTACGTGTCAGAAACAAAAACTAGTAGTACATCTTTATTTATAAAATATTTTTAAAACTTTATTTGTTCTTAAATATAAAAATTTAATAAGTTATTATACTATATTTATTAGTTTTTCAAATTTATACTATATTAATTTAATATAGGACCTGTTTGTTTCAGCTTTAAAGAGATGGATTTTTTCTTTGTATTTTTGAAAATAGATTTTACAAAATTGTTTTTTTAAATATTACAAAATTTTTTATATTTATTTTTTCTAAATTGAAACATTAACTTTGACATCCTATAACATAAACATACATTATTGAAGAGCAAAACATAGTCAAAATCGCAATTTTTAAAAAAAATTGTATTTCAAAAATGATTTTTATGAAAATCTATTTGAAATAGCTTCAAAATTAAGTGATTTTTTTTAAAATTTTGATATCCAAAAAAAATTTGAATAAAAAAATAAAATATCTAAAATAACATTTTAAAAAACTATTCAAACCAAATATTCATTTGAAGCTTTTATGAAAAATTTCTTTGTAATTTTTTTTACACAAAATTATGCAATACTATTAAAATCATTTTTAAAAAAGTTAAAACAAATGGGCCCATAATTTTAGAGAGTAATGGCTCTACGCAGTCAAATGCGATTTTTCTTGTGAAACAATAAAAAATCGTAAATTATAATGTCTTTAACTATGCGTTTAGGTCCATTGTTCATGAAATCTTTTCCTCCATCCGTTTCAAAATAAATGTCATTTAAAGTTTTTATACACAGATTAATAAATGTAATAATAGTGTCATAAGATATTCCACTTTGATTATATTAATCGTATAAATATGTTGGAAGTAGTGTAGAGAAAAATAATTAAAGAACATAATTAGAAAAATAGAAATCATTTCTATATTGAAAAGTGAGAATGACATTCATTTTAAAATAAATTTTATTTACTAAAACGACATTCATTTTAAAATAAATTTTATTTGCTAAAACGACATTCATTTTAAAATATATGGAGTATTATTTTGAGTACTGTTAGGATAAGATAAATATAGAAAATTAAAGATAAACAAAAATAAAAGACGAATACACGATTGATTTTTGTTAATGCGTTTTGGTTCATGGTGTTGACCTCTATGATTATAAAACAATTATAGTTCCTTTTTTATTTTTATGATGAATTAGGGTTACAATATTATAAATAATATACATAATATTACGACCCAATTTACAATAATACCACAAAATCATATTGTTGGGATTGTCGCCCCTACACACGCTAGTCACCTACTCACTACAAACAGTTGGGCCTGAGACGCGTTTTGAGTTTTCACATATAACGTTCCTATTTATCCAATATATTATATTCCTCTTTGTCTTAATATGAATAATACAATCTCCACTTTGGCGAATATCAAATATCATATGAAGACTTCTTGCATGACGATCACATCCTAGAAACTTAGGAGGTACGCCTCTTGATTAACAATTAGAAACATGTAATAAGTCCAACCAGTGCTTGAACTTGTTACTGATGATTGGCTTGGTCAATATATCAATTGCATTCTTTGAAGTATGAATATTTCCAAGTGATATATGTCTAAATGCAAGTAACTCTCCGATCTTGTGAAACCTCACATCAATATGCTTGGTCCTTGCATGATAGACCTGGTATTTCGCTAAATAAATGATACTCTGGCTACCAAAATGCAACTAAACTCCACCTTACCCAACACTCAATTTTCTCACCAATCTAGTAAGTCACAAGGCCTCTCTGGCAGCTTCACTTAATGTTATGCACTATGTTTGAATTGTCGACATTGACCATTATGGGTTGAACTCGATGATTTCCAACAAATAGGTCCTCTTGATAAAGTAAATACATATCATACTGTAGATATTCTATAATCCATATGACTAACATAGTCTGAATCAATATACCGTACAATTGAAATATGACCATGTTTGCTTCTAGACATGATACCATGACCCGTTGTACCCTTAAGTACCTGAAAATCCATGTGACTGCTTCACAATGGTGCTTGCCCGATTTGGACATAAACATATAAATTTGACTTATAACTTGTGTCAAATTTGGTCTGGTGCAGACTATAACATACATTAAACAACCAACAATACTGGCATAAGGAACCTTTGACACAACTTCTACATCTGTCTTTGGACATTGATCCAATGAGAGATTATAGTGATTAATCAATGGAGTACTCATAGCCTTTGAATTAACTGTGTCAAACTATTCTAGCAACTTTTCAACATGGATTTCCTGAGAGAGCCATAATTTTCTAGTATTCATATCCTTGTGAATTTTCATACCAAGAATCTTCTTAGAAGCACCTAAGTCTTTCGTTTCAAACTCCTCCCCGACAAGATTTTCAGTTCATTTACGTCATATAAATGATTAAAAGCAATCAACATGTCATTAACATAAGAAAAATAGAATAATCATCATCAAGACTCCTAACATAAACACAATAGTCATACTTGTAGTGTTATATTTGTGAGAGTCCCAAATAAGGGCGACACAAGGGTCCCCGATTTGTGAGGAATTGCCTGTCTACTGCCTTTGCATAACAGGGGGCTCTCCCTCATAATAATACATATGTACAATACCATTATCCCTCCACTAGTCATGCAGTCTAGGTCATACCACGTATCATAATGAGTTACTTGGGTGTTTCCTTTGTGTAGAAGGGGCTTTCCCTTAGAATAATACATGATTACAATATCATTATCCCTCCACTAGTCATGTCGACTGAGTCATGCCAAGATTTCCTAGAAAATAGATTATCAACAGTCTCCCCCGACCAAGGGGGGGCAATTACGTTTTTGAGGGTTTCCTAAACCGTAGGCCCAATGGTCTCTGTATCACCCTTCTAAACCCCAAAAAATATTCACGAAATAATTTAATAATTAAATCAGAGTAATACACCAAAAAAGGCGTCATATTTTCTTCAAACAAGCTTCATAGTAAAACACATCCTGCTCCGTAACACATGTTTTCAAAAATCAATTACATTAAGTACTTCATAATTAACAACCATAGTTTTTCAACTTACTCGCAGCGGAAATTCATAATTTAAAACATCTTTATTAAGATACTTCTAAATAACTTCATCAAATCAAAACAACTCAAATACCACAATGGTAGTTCAAATCTCAAAATAAACGAAGTAATCGTGGTTATTCAAAACAAATGATCTCATCCCCGATGTTACACATCATAGAAATACCCTCTTATTCTACAGGAAATAAAAAATAATACACTTTGCAGCCATCCTCTAAGCCTCGACAGACTATTCTTGATTACCTGCAGGTTACCCACGTATAGAGGCAACATTTCCAAGCAGCAAGGATGAGTAAATCATAATAATTATAAAAGACATAAAGAGTAAATATAGTAGTTATAATACAACACCAAAGAAACAAACCATAGAAACCTCATGTTATACTCACACCTTCAAGCATCATAATACACATAGACACATGGTAATACCATCAATTAGCAATTAACACAAACACACATTCACAAAAAATCAGTCAATCAAATCATCATGCAATGCCATATATAATGCAATGTAACTTTTTTAGATTCATGCATATGGTGCCAAAACTTCACTGATGACACTGTCATCATTTTCTCCAAAGACCCCCCAATAGGATCAGTTCCTGCTTGGAACCAGAGCACATCATAAATTGAACTCAAATCCACACTATGGGATTGAGGCCATCACTGAACCAATCATCCTGCAACTTCACTGGACGAAGTCCTAAGAACATCACTGGACCGAAGTCCTACTCTTATGCCATGAATGCATGATGTGAAACATCTTAGTAAATAAGTGACCACTGCTAGTCAAAACGCATCATCATTCATATAATCATCATAATCATCAATACATACATCATAACGCGAAACAACATCATCATAGCATCAACGATTCATTATATACACATACGTCACACTAAAATAATCTTTGAATTGTATTATTCATAAAATCATAGGTACTAGAATTATACTTCTTGTTATCAGTTTTATCCCACATAGTTATAGTTCATTATGTTAGCTATCCAACACTTTGAATGGGGCCTCAAACAAAGTTCTAAAACTCAAGTTATGGCCCTTTAAAAAAATCTTGCTAATGTCCATCGCTTGGTGCTCGCCCGACGATGCACACTTCTCACCTGGGGCTCTCTCGGCGATATAGGAGAGACAGCCCACCAATTCCCATATGGCCTCTATCGCCCAACAATGCATCTTTCTCGCCTGGCAACACACCTCTCGCTCCTACATCACCCGATGATGACGCGAGCGATACACTCCAGTAGCTCCACTTTTCTACCCATTCCTTCGCTTCCAAGCTCTCCCGACGACGACCAAGCGACATCATTATTTCCGGATGATGCTTCTTATTTCTCGGATATCTTTCACGAATAGGACTTCCCTATTACGATCTCTGCATGTACCAGTCCGATTTTTACACAATTTCATCATATTACAGGTCTCCAATCATCATGAATTCAGTTGGTTTCATCATATAACAACAACACAATTTACCATACATCATATGCATCAATTATTTGCAATAAGACATTACAATTTCACCAAGTTATCATCAAACATCATGTTATCATCATCAAACAAAAACCCAACACAAACCTACAATGTCTAAACCTTAGATCAATTATAATAACAATGATAAACTCTCTTATCTTAGACTTATCCTAGAAATTGATTTCTCTTCACGTTCTACCGAATCCCTCTGAGTTAATCCGTGCCCTAACTCTCTTTATAACATTCTTCTCTTTTCACGATTACACAGAATGAACACTGACACTCTTGTTTTCCCTAGTTTAACCTTTGGACCATTTATATGATTTTTCCATCTTACCCTCACTTACTTCACCATATTACCACCTTTCCCTCATATTCTCCACATCATATTTTATCGCTATTTAATTAATTCAAATAATTCTGATTAATCATTCTAATTATCTAAATTGTTCTAAAATACTCTATACCTTCTTAATTCCTACCATCCCAATATATACCACACAAAACATCATATCAAGCATCATGATCATCCATATATTGCATGAACATCACAATTAAGCCACAAATACTCAACATAAATTGATCAAATAATTAAATAAATAATCTAATTATTTTAGGGTGTTACAACTCTCCCCCACTTAAAATAATTTTCGCCCTCGAAAATTACCCGACGAAAAAAATACGAATAAGACTCCCTCATTTGATCCTCGCGTTCCCAAGTCCAACTTTCGCCGGCTGGTCTACCCATAATACCTTCACTAAGGCGATGCCTTTACCCTACAATTGCTTCACTTCCCATCCTTCTATCCGCGCGGGTGATGCTTCAATATTCAATTTATCCCTCACTTGTACATCATCCATTTGAATTACATGGGAAGGATCCATAATGTATTTCCTCAACTGAGACACATGAAACACGTCATAAAGATTCGTGTGATACGGTGGCAGAACCGACTGTTAATACTGGTTTTGCATTTTGTATTCTCAAATGTCGCGGTAAGCAAGAGTCGTCACCGACTTTTATTTTATCCAACAAAGGAAAAGGTGAAAAGAACAGAAAAAGACCTTTTTCGAGATTTTCTGAGTAAGGGGGTAGATTATGGAAAGGGGAGGTGTTAGCACCCTTTCCATCTGTGGTTTTCCACGGGCTATTAGGTTCTTGCTCATTTTTTAAAACTGTTTGTGTTTGTGTGTTTTGAAAGTTTTTTGTTTGATTTATGGTAACTCTTGTATCAGTCCTCAAGAGTGTGATAAAGCGTTTTGAAAAGATTTTTGAAAGTGTGTAAGTGTGAAAATTTCAAGTTTGAGCAAGTACTTAAGAGTCATCTACCTACTCGAAAAAAGACGTTCTTTTTCCTCCTTTTCTTTAGATAGTGCTATCCTACTATTAGTGAGTAATGCACCCAAATCTAAGCTTTAAACCCTAAAAATGGTAATGCACAGTTCCTGCATCAAAAACTCAATCCAACCATATAGAAAGCTTGCAAATGATTAATAAACCAGAAATGCATGATTAAATCACATGGAAATTACATGAATTGTACAAAACAAAATTTCAAAATGAAGCAAATCGTGGATGTTGGTGGACGCGTTAGGAGATGCTTCCAGGCTTGATAATGGCTGAAAATGATTCAAGGGATCTCCAGGAGTGGATTAAAATCCTTGGCTTGGAGCAAGGGAGGCTGGAATTTGAAATCTGAGTTTGAGAACTTTGATTTTTTTTGCAAAATGGGCAGGGGTTCTCTAGGTTCTGTGTGCGTGTCTTTGGCTTGCCAATGTGTTGTTCTTATAGTATGGAAGGAGGAGACACCATTAAATATGCAAGATTATGGCCATAACTCAAGTTTTCCAATAAGAATCCAACCAATTCAAGGCCTTCCAAATTTGTCAAAACATGCCTTAACTTTGCTTGGATGAACCTGACCATTTGTGCATGAAATCTTGGGCCTCTAATCAAGCCAAGACATTATCCCACATGCCTAAACCCATTTCCAAATATTTTATACAATTTATTTTATATTTACTTGAAATAAATTAAAATAAATATGTAAAAAAACAGGTAGAAAATACAAGGCCATGCAAAAATAAGATTAGAGGTCCTCTATGACCTTAGTAAGATATTTGAATCTTAAAAAGTTAGGCCATTGACCCAAAAATTCAAATTTTCTCAATGCACCACTCTTGAAATTTCCAAAAGTTTCCCAAGTTGGGAAAGCCATAACTTTCTCAATTGTTATCTCATGGTGATGATCTTTTACTTTTTGAAAATCCCAAGATGTCTAATTCAATCCCTCTTTTGATCAATTTTGCATTTGAAGATGTTGTATTGATGTAAAAGGTCTTGGAAAAAAGTGGCTTTTGTTGACTTTCTAAAAATGACCTGTAATGTATGAACTTGTATCTTTCAAATGGTGAATTTCTTTAAATAGAGGGCTGAAGAGAAGTCGTAGGGCATTGAATTCCCTTCAAAATGAGCCTTGGTTGAAAAATTTCTGACAAAGTATGAGAAAGTTATGCTTGGTCAAAGTTTGGTTGACTTTTCCTATAGAAACCCTAATTTGCCATTTTTGACTTTTAATGTGTTAGGAGCATTTCTTGAAGAATCATGACCAACCCTTGATCAAATGATGGCTATCACTTCAAAATGTTGATGTTGACCACAAATCTTGAAGTTTGAGTGCTCATGGGCCACAGTTGACTTTTGACCTAACATAGTTGATTTTCCAATACTTGAGCAAATGACTGAGCAAACTTATTGAGAAAGGAATTAAACTTGGAATAGATGATCTTGAAGACATATTACGACCATGGAAATCATTTGAGACCTTTGGAGCTCATCCATCTTGATGAAAATTGAAACCCTAGTTGGGGGTTCATTGCCTTAGGAGGAGAATTGTCTGGTCAATTCTTGGTCAACTTAGGGCAAGTTGGGAACCTCTAGGAGTATGTATTATGTGAAATGGGAGGGAAAATTTTGGGGTACAATAGCTTCCCCTGTTCAATCTTCTTAAACCTGAGGATGTAGATTGGCTGGTCTGCCTCTCGTGATCTGAAGGTGGAAGATGATTGAACACTAGAGTGCCCAGAAATTTGCACTCGTCTGAAATGATACTTGAATGTGTAGGTAATGTCAGGAATGGGCTTATAGATGCCATTTGGAAAAGATGACAGAAGACTGACGGAGATGGGCTTAAATATGCCATCCAAGGACTATGACAGAGAGTCGTCAGAGATGGGCTTAAAGATGCCATCCAAAATAGATGCTAACTTCATAAGGAGTCTCTTTGTGGGGATTCCTATTCCTGCTGTCCGAGGAAGAGTCCGCTGGGGAATGTTTTTTAGGGGAATAAAGTCTAGGAGCTTTGGTTGTCCATTACTCTACTGGGGAGTCATCTCTTGACTTAAGAGATAGAAGTGAACTGCTATCTGGTTAGGATCCAGGCTTCACAATGACATGCTGAGGATGATAAGGCTGACTGCTATTTGGTCGTATTCCAGGCTTCACAGTGATTTACTGGGGAAATGCGATTAAACTATTGTCTGGTCATACTATAGGCTTTGCAGTTTCTCAAACTGAGATAGAAATCAGAAAAATCTTAGTGTCTATTTAAGTGAACTAGAGAAAGGATCTACCGGAAAATAATCAGTAATAAATCAATGGTCGATTCAAACTAAACCAGCAGAGGTCTTGGTTTATCTTTGAGTGGATAAGAATCATAAAAATCTTAGTGTCGATTTAACTGAACCAGGAAAAGGTCTTTAATTAACTTTGACTGGATAAGAATCAGAAAAATATTAGGATCGATTTAACTGAACCAGACAAAAGGTCTTGGATTATCTTAAACTGGAATTGGAATCAGAGAGATCTTAGTGTCGATCTGACTGAACCAGATAAGGTCTTGGATCAACTTTGACTGGATAAGAATCAGAAAAATCTTAGGATCGATTTAACTGAACCAGACAAAAGGTCTTGGATTATCTTCAACTGGAATAGGAATCAGAGAGATCTTAATGTCGATCTGACTGAACCAGAGAAGGTCTTGGATCAACTTTGACTGGATAAGAATCAGAAAAATCTTAGGATCGATTTAACTAAACCAGACAAAAGGTCTTGGATTATCTTCAATTGGAATATGAATCATAGAGATCTTAGTGTCGATCTGACTGAACCAGAGAAGGTCTTGAATTAACTTTGACTGGATAAGAATCAGAAAATATTAGGATCAGTTTAACTGAACCAGACAAAAGGTCTTGGATTATCTTCAACTGGAATAGGAATTAGAGAGATCTTAGTGTCGATCTGACTGAACTAGAGAAGGTCTTGAATTAACTTTGACTGGATAAGAATCAGAAAAATATTAGGATCGATTTAACTGAACCAGACAAAAGGTCTTGGATTATCTTCAACTGGAATAGGAATCAGAGAGATCTTAGTGTCGATCTGACTGAACCTGAGAAGGTCTTGGATCAACTTTGACTGGATAAGAATCAGAAAAATCTTAGGATCGATTTAACTAAACCAGACAAAAGGTCTTGGATTATCTTCAACTGGAATAGGAATTAGAGAGATCTTAGTGTCAATTTGACTGAACCAGAGAAGGTCTTGAATTAACTTTGACTGGATAAGAATCAAAAAAATCTTAGGATCGATTTAACTGAACCAGACAAAAGGTCTTGGATTATCTTCAAATGAAATAGGAATCAGAGAGACCTTAGTGTCGATCTGACTGAACCAGAGAAGGTCCTGAAATAACCCTTCATTAGACGTAGCTTTTAATAAGACTACCAGGTCACATAAGTAGTCAACGATGTTTGTTGATTTGATCTTTTCCCTGAAAAAGGCAAAGAGTTAGTCAGATGCAATGTCATGATGGATGAAATGCATTGTGGTGATGTTCTCAAAATAAATAAGGTTATGTTGTATGCGATGTGTATGCGCATGCCATGATGTATGAATATGGAATTCTATTGCGATATTTCCCAGTCTGGGAAAATAAATCCCGGACTACTGCTAGAGAGTATTGGGAAGCTGAATCCTTCATTTTCGCTGGGGATGATGAATGGAGATGATTTGCTGGGGATTTCCTCTTTCTGTTTGAGGATATTCTACTGGGGATCTTTGGATCCTGCTTGAGAATGACCCTGTGGGGAGAAAGATTCTCTGTTGGAAGATTTTTTCGATGTAGAGAAATAAACTCTGTTGGGGCCTGAACTTCCGCAGTTAGAGAAATAAACTCTACCGGGAGGAGTTTCATAAACTGTTTGAAAAACTCGGTTGGGGAAGGCAGATTTCAGCTCTCTGAAGGAACTTTGCTGGAGGAGATCATTCCTGCTTGGGGAAGGAGAGATCAAAACTTTGGTTGTTTCCACCCTGTGGGGAATATAGATGTCACAGGGTCGTATGTAATGGTGACCTCATCTCAAATTGTTTCCTCCCCTGTACCTGCCGGAGAAAGTACCTGTGAAGACTTTATGGATAGTTTGAGTGTCATCCCTACTCATGGGGTGCTTGGTAAATGTTGATCAGGATAACAAGTCTTCTACTAATAGATAAGTGACAAGATGACGGGACATGGTCGTACGCTTTAAGCCCTAACTTTTGCCTGGTGTTGTACCCCAAAATTATCCCTCTCATTTCTCAAAAATTCTCTCACAAGATCTTATATAGCATCAAGTTTACAGTACTAATACATCAATTTAGGCTTGGAATTGGCATAAGGGCAAAATGGTCATTTGCATACTAAAAAGTCAAACTTTGACTTTTGGGTTAAAATCAAGTTTCAAGAATCATATTTCATCAAGACATGTTGAAATATAAAGTCTGTTTCATCAAGAAATTCAAAAGTCAAAGCTACTTTGGAAAAGTCAAAATTCTAAATACTTGGAAATTTTTCTAAGTATTTATGAAAGATGATAAATTCAGAACTTATGGCAAGGTTTTCACCATGTTAGAAGTTGATTCTGGAAGAAATTCTGACACAAGAGTTATGGACTCAAACAAGATCTGAAACATTGCAGAACAAAGCTTCTCCTAGGAATATTGGGATTTCAAGTTATGACTCCTCAAAGACACGTCCATGAAACTGAAGCACTAAGCAAATTCTGGACAGTTCCAAGACTGAGTTTGGTTACAACTTCTGGGCCAGTTTTCACAAATATTTAGTTAGAGTTTGCAAGGGTAATTCAAAGAAGGTTTACAAAGTGTATTGCAAGCTTCCTAGAAAGTCTAGAATCTCTTTCAGAACATGCTGGAGCAAGGAGATACAAGGATCAGAAGTTGGATGTCTACTCTAAGTTACGCTGAAGCTGAACTTCTGATCCAGAATTAAGTAATGATGCAGAATCTCTCACTGCAGGATTTCTGGTTTGATAAATCTCATAATCATTTAATGCTCACAACCACTTTTCGGTATTTATCCAAAGGATTTCCCCACGTGTGGTATAGAAGTACCATTGTTGTCTTGGAAAAGTAAACTTTTGTACAAGAGTGTGCTGGGCCCATGCATTGCTGTTGCCTTTGAGGGTACTTTTCCTTAATCCTTGCTTACAAATCCAGCTTAAGCGCGGCTAAAGCTGCTAACCACCATACATATTTGAACTTGCTTCAAGAACAAGTCAACGCCTAACATATTATGGTTGTACCCCTGACCTCTCCAAGCTACTAAACCTTTGCATATAAATTGAACTTCATTGGCCACTGTAGAGGGTCAGAAATTTGAGAAAGAAAAGCCTTGAACCCCTGCTAAAATTCCAAGAGTCCAAAACTGCAAACACAAAAATACAAAACCTGTTAGCTTTGGATTCTTGCATTCAGACTCCATTTTTTCCTCAAGTGTTTCTTGACCAAAGCCATCCATACAGTTTTTGATATACATTTAGAAACCATCCTAACTTCCATGTTCAGACTGTGACATACTCTCTATCAATATCCACTTCAAAGAAGTCAGAACTTTACTCTTTGACTATTCTAGAATTTTCCAGCCATTCAAAGGTTTCTAGCCTGCTGGGCACGTGAGGAAGCTGGTCAGAACATCACAAGCGGTCAGAGCCAGACTCCAGCTCACAGAACATTTTCCAGCTGCAAGGTAAGCTTCTGCTGACTCTCGTCATATTACTTAGGCATTGTTAGACTTGCATGTTCAAAATACAATGTAGACATCCTGATTTTGATGCTGTATATATTCTGAGGTTTCATGTATTTGCTTGCCTAAGTAGAGAGAATTTCAGTTCAAAACTTTTTGAAGGAATTAGAACTCAGAATTAGGATTAGAAAATTCATGTTTGCTTCTGATTTATAGTTTTGATATCTCTTGTTTCTGAAACATTATGAAACCTACCATAACTGTTATATGCGCATCTTCTGTTCTATTGAGAGATGACTAAGTTGCAGATGTTCTGACTAGCATGGAGAGGGAGACTAAGTTCTGCCAGTGGCATCAGAACTTCTGAAATCTTCTTTGTTCCCAGTGGACCCAAAACTTCTGACTTTACCTATTTCTACTAATATGATTTCTGTTTTTGCAGCACGCCAGAGTCAGAACTTCTGGTCTCTTTTAGTTCAGCAATGCGCTGATTCTATTTTCTTGTTCCTTAATATTTTTTTCTATCGCTTCTATTTTCACTAATCAAAAACACCAAAAACATTTTACATTTTACATGCTTTATTTATTTCTTAAAACAAAAAGATCAAAAATATTTTCTTAAACAAAACTTATTTCTTTTCTTAAACAAAACAAGTCCATTTCACATTTTCTTGTACATTCTTATCCATTCAATATGGTTGTAATAGTAACTTAAGATTTAATTTTATTTGCAATCCCCATTTGTAAATATGTACACCCATCCCCCTAATGATTGTAATAGCGTAGGATATTTAATTTCTGCACTTTTTATTGCTTTCATATATTGCTAGTAATTAGGATGTGTATGGAAAGACATGAAATCAAAAAGTAGCAAACCCTAATCAAGACAAAAATGCATGCAATCAAACACACTTTGCACATATGCACACCTTAGGGTAATCTCACTTGTTGCCTATTAGAAAAATAGTCACGTCCCTCGAATATGGGAGTTTTAGCAAAGACCCTCGATACAAGATCATAGTCCCTAGATGACGCTATCTAAGTTTCCTTTCAAATGATATTAGTCCCCCCCAAAAAAAGAATGATAAGATACCTTGCAACATTGATAATCATGGTTGTACGATGACCCACACCCGTCCCTTCACATCCAACGATGGGGCTTCTCACCAAATCAATGGTAAGATAGCAACACCTAAAGGAGGAGGAAAAGAACATCTAAATACCTTTTGAGTAGGTAGATTCGCTCCTAGTTGCTTGCTTGCTCACAAAAAAAAAACATTCTATACACCGACACTCTCACTTTGAAACATTTTCAAAAGACAACACTTTGTATGCGTTCTTATAGAGACGAGAATCATTACAAAGACACCTTTTCAAAATCACTTTCAAAAACACATCTCACAAACACTTCTTTTTGAATCATTTTTGAAACAAACACTTTTGTATGCGTTCTTATAGAAACAAGAATCATTACGAAGTTACATTTTCAAAATACTTTCAAAACCCACACCATACAAAGCATAATTTCCAAACAAAAGCAAGTGATCTAGCAAGTAACTAAGATCCCATAGAAAACCATAGATGAAAAGGGTGCTAATACCTTCCCTTTTAATAATCTACCCCCTGAACTCAAGAAATAATCTCAAAGGTCTTTCCTGTGCTTTTTCACCTTTCCTTTTGGATAAAAGAAAAGTAGGTGGCTACTCTTGCTAACCGCAACATTTGCGATAAAATGCAAAACCTTCAAGTCAGTTCTCCCACCATATCACAGAACTGGCGACTCTGCTGGGGAATTGATCTTAAAAGTTGGGTTACCTTAGGGCTAGATCATATTTATTTGCTTTCATTGTTTGACTTGTATGCTTTACATTTTGGTTCTTTGTTTGGGTTTGAATCCTCTACCCGGATTTGGGATACCTTATGGGTAAGTAGCAATACATTGTGGAAACTGTGCGGGGTATACCGACATGGTCTAAGCAATAGCTACGTTAGTGTGATATATTTGTGGGTACCGGTAGCCCTTGAGTAGTCAAGGAGAATACGGGGCCGCTGAGTGATGTCATGAAGCACTAACTGACTTTTAGAACCTTTACTTGACCAACTTGGCCATTAGGACATAGTGAGATGATCGGCTTTGGTGCAGTTCGAAGTTGGTAGATACTCGATACTGCACTCATTGAGGTTTGGGTTTTTTGAGATATTTCGGTCGCCATTAAAGAGGCTTGTGCTGAGACAATGCTCAAGTAAACAAACCAGTGATATTGAGCTCCTTAGAACCTGGTTGCTATTACTAGGACAAGTTTGAGCCAACTAAACTTCAAGAGGGTACTTTCCTACTAACTCCATGCAAGCCTAAATCTAAGGACTTATATTCTTTGTGTGAATATGACTATTTGTACATAACAATTTTCCTACTTCGCATACTTGTACATAACATCACACCATAGCATTTTCAATAACGGTTTGAAGGATCTAAAGGGCCTATGATGCAGGGTCACGTTGAACCAGACATATAGCAAGGGGAAAGAGGATTTATTTTCCTCTAACCAAATGCCGTCAAAGATCAAGTACAACAACTTGAGTCAAGACTACAACCCACTTGACATAGCGAGCTTAATTCTCGTGGAAGGACATCCACCGATACAAAGTTCTCCAATCAAAACTGTAAGTGACTACTAACCCCGCGAGATCCTTGAAAACATGCATCCACATATCATGCATCATATCATGACAGGTTTCTCCCATACAGGTCCCCTTATCTTCCTACTGTTTATTTCAGTAAGATGGATATGGAACAAACGGTCAAAGATCTCCAAGCTGAAAACGTTCAATTTCAACAAATGTTCCAGGCCATGGCTAAGGGGCAAGAGGACCTAAAGACTCTTCTTCTCAAAGACAAGAAGAAGAAGCTTAAGAAGCCATTAGGCGTCCTGAACTTGGGAAGAAGACTTAGAGGACCAGCCAAGAGAGCTCTAGATCTCTCAACTCCATCCAACATGGGGGATAGTCATGAAGAAGACAACAATCTGGAGATTGATGAAGCCGAAGCTGACTACTCTGAGGAACAATATCCTTCCGTCGATGACAAGGATCGCCTCAATGCTATGGAGATTCAACAGATACCTAGTTTAGATTTAGGAGATATGGGTTTGGTTTCTAGAGTGGTCATCCCTCCAAAGTTCAAAATCCCTACCTTTTCCCCGTATGATGGAGTATCTTGTCCTAAGAGGCATCTAAAGTCTTATGTCTGTAAGATTCAGCCATACACAAATGATCAGAAGCTTTGGATCCATTTATTCCAAGAGAGCTTAGTTGGGACATAACTTGAATGGTTCTATCAATTGGAGGGTTCTTGCATCCACACCTGGGAGGATCTAGCTGATGCTTTCTATAAGCAGTACCAATACAACGCTGATCTTGCACCCACTCGTGTGCAATTGCAGAACATAACCATGGGTTCTAACGAGAGCTTCAAAGGATACGCCCAAAAATGGAGAGATCTGGGTGGTAGGGTGCAGCCTCCATTAACTGACAGAGAGCTGATTGACATCTTTATGGGAACTTTGACAGGGCCTTTCTTCCAACACCTAATTGGAAGCTCCTCAGTCGGGTTCACTAAGCTAATACTGACTGGCGAAAGGGTCGAAGCTGACATCAAAAGTGGAAAGATCCAAGGAGCTACACCCTCCGATGCTCAGAAAAGCCATATAATAGGAAGAAAGAGTCCAATGATGTGTATGGTCAAAAGAGTCATCATGACCAACACGTGGGGGCAATCCTGATCTCTGGTTCTGCGTCACACCGACAACAGCAAAGGGGAAATCAAGAAAGGCCAGACGAGCCCAAATGATAGTTTACCAACATCAATATGTCGCTGTCTCAAGCGCTACAACACTTGTTAAGGATGAATCTGATTACATTGATAGGACCTCATCCAAACCCCAAAACTTCTTCTCCTAACTATAATCCTAATGCTTTATATGCTTATCATTCTGGCAGTTCCGGGCATGACACTAACAATTGTTGGGCATTGAAGTACAAGATTCATAATTTGATTGACGCCAAGGAGATCGAGTTTGACCCTCCGGAGACTCCAAACACGATCACTGCTCCTATGCCGAATCATTGAGAGCGTCTTGTTCATTTTGAATTTTCAATTGTAATTTCTTTTGTTATTCAAACAATTATCTATTAATGTCAAACTTTGTTTCATTAATGCATTAAATATGTTTGTCTTGAATTAATCCATTCATTTTCATTCTATTTAAATTATGCTTCTTACTCCTTTTATGATATTCAACTTTTGTTTTAAAAGGTTGCAAGCCTTTAGAGGGAGGATGACGAAAACAATGTCATAATCTCATACAGTATGCTTTTGAACAGACCTTACTGACGATGTACAAGTGTTCTTTCAAATCCTAAACACTGGAGTTATAAGGAAGATAATCCCTAGTCAACCCCTTTGAGCCAAAGAAGTAGAAGTTTTCTTTTTACACACAAATTGAAACCTTTAAATCAAAACCTGGGACATGGTAGTCTCTCAGTTAATTCAAGAGCGCGTTCAGTCGCAAACTTCCACTTTGTAATACAACGAATGACATCAAAAATAAAAAGACAAATGATGGTTCCCTACCACGTAGGCAGTCATTATCTCTCAAAAAAAGGCCCACTAAGTCAAAACCTACAAAGGAGACTTAAGAAAAAAACTGGGGTATCTCGCTGACGTAATCTCAAAACAAGAACAATCAGGTAAAAATCAGGGATGACAAATAATAAAAAAATGGTCACTACAAATCCTCAACAACATGAAAAATGTTGCAAAAAAAAGGACTGCCTTCCGATAAACTTAACTTGTCTGAACCATCACCGAAACATCATTCCAGACTCAACCGGAGTTCAAACGCACAATTAGCTGAGTTTAGGACTGAAGAACATCACGAAGAGCGGGTGGGTACAAATACACTTTGAGCCTTTATCCTTTGTTTCTTAAACCGTGAACCAAGCCACGTTCCAACCCTTCAAAAGTCCTAATTGAAGCATGGGTTAGTTCGAAAGCATACTATTACAAAAGGTGTCCTGACTCCTGTAGGGATTTACTCTAAATCCTGAGTTGAATTTTTCTTACAAAATTTCTTTACTTGCTAAAACGCATTTTCAAAACTTCAAGACAAACATAAATTTTGCATTACTTGAATATCACTATTTGCATATGGTATTCGTTTGACAACTGAGAAATTCACACAACAAATATCCGATGAACAAAAGCTCTCTTAGTGAACAAAATTACTTCAATTGGGATGACATTTCCAATGGAAAATCTCCTGTCAACAAGGGGGCATGACATGTCACTATCCAGCACACCTAGGGCAGTCAAGTTAAGATTCAAAGAATCTCTCAAAGAATTGTTGAATAACCAGGGGCAGGTCTCCATCACTTGGGGCATTGAACACAAATCCCGACAGAGGTTTACTTACAATCAAATAGTTCCTGGTAATGCCACAATCACTCGCTACTAGGGGAAGTTACAAATCTCCCCAAAATCCTTCTCATAGGATGATTCCCCAGCCAAATTTTCCATATCTGAAAACCCCTTCCCAACTGAGTCAACTTCAAGAATCCTCGAGGATTTCTGCCAGTGAAGTTGCCGCCTCTCCAACAGATTAAACAACAGGGTTTATTTCCCCAACAAACGGAAGGATTCCCCAGCTTGAGGCGACCTCTCCGATAACTACAAATCAAATGACCACAACTCCTCTTCCCCAGTAGACTACTCTATAATCCCCATCAAGTTACTGTGAATCCTGGACCCGACCAGACATCAGTTCAAATTTGACTCCCCAGTAGAGCAACGGACAATCGAGGCTCCTGAACTTTTTCCCCAAGCAGGAATCAACACTCTCCGCAGAGTTTTCAACTTTCCCCAGTGGAGTTCTCCTCAACAAAACAGGGATCCTCAATGGAAACATTCTAGGCAAAGTTTGAAGACATACCTACTCTTCAACAATAATCTGGGATTTAATAACTCCCCAACATTTTGTCAAGGATTTATTCTCCAAGACAAAATTACATTTCAACAACATTCATAGCATATGCATGCAAAATACATATAACACAAATCTCATCATGCATACATCATGACATTGCATACAATTAACTCTTTACATTTTCAGGAAAGATCAACCAACAGATAAAGGTCATTATCTTTTTGGAGTAGTAATCCTCCAAGATTCCTTCATCATCCTGCTGAGGTAGTAATCGTCTAAGATTCCTTCATCATCCTGCTGAGGCAGTAATCGTCCAAGACTCCTTCATCATCCTGCTGAGGTAGTAATCGTCCAAGATTCCTTCATCATCCTGCTGAGGTAGTAATTATCCAAGATTCCTTCATCATCCTGCTGAGGTAGTAATCGCCCAAGATTCCTTCATCATCCTGCTGAGGTAGTAATCGTCCAAGATTCCTTCGTCATCTTTTTGGGGTAGCAATCGTCTCAGATTCCTTCATTCAAAGACAACTTTCAGATACAGTTCAGATACGCACCAGATACAGATGCCATCCTGATACTCATTCAGATTCAGCTTTCAGATATAGTTCAGATACACACCAGATATGGATGCCATCCTGATACTCATTCAGATTCAGCTTTCAGATACAGTTCAGATACGCACCAGATACGGATGCCATCCTGATACTCATTCAGATTCAACTTTCAGATACAGTTCAGATACACACCAGATACGGATGCCATCCTGATACTCATTCAGATTCAACTTTCAGATACAGTTCAGATACGCACCAGATACAAATGCCATCCTGATACTCATTTAGATTCAGCTTTCAGATACATTTCAGATACACTCATGATACGGATTCCATCCTGATATTCGTTCAGATTCAGCTTTCAGATACAATTCATATACACTCTAGACACGGATGCCATCCTGATACTCATTCAGTACCTTTCAGATACGAGTCAGATACAATCTATTTATGGATATTATTCTGGTACTTAACCTAACACATCCACTATTTCAGTATAAATCGACCAGAGATTTATTCTGACACTTCTTCAATTTTTTATCACCAATCACCTTTGGGTGGAATCTTTAAGCCTATTCCCCTAATAATTAACCACCACTTCATACGAGTGCAAATTTTCGGGCACGTGAGGAAGCTGGTCAGAACATCACAAGCGGTCAGAGCTAAACTCCAACTCACAGAACATTTTCCAGTTGCAAGGTAAGCTTCTGCTGACTCTCGTCATATTACTTAGGCACTGTTAGACTTGCATGTTTAAAATACAATGTAGACATCCTGATTCTGATGCTGTACATATTCTAGGGTTTCATGTATTTGCCTGCCTAAGTAGAGAGAATTTCAGTTCAGAACTTATTGAAGGAATTAGAACTCAGAATTAGGATTAGCAAATTCATGCTTGCTTCTGATTTATAGTTATGATATCTCTTGTTTCTGAAACATTAAGAAACCTACCATAATTGTTATATGCGCATCTTCTGTTATATTGAGAAACGACTAAGATGCAGATGTTCTGACTAGCATGGAGAGGGAGACTAAGTTCTGCCAGTGGCATCAGAACTTCTGAAATCTTCTTTGTTCCCAGCAGACCCAGAACTTTTGACTTTACCTATTTCTACTAATATGATTTCTGTTTTTGCAGCACGCCAGAGTAAGAACTTCTGATCTCTTTTAGTTCAGCAATGCGCTGATTCTATTTTATTTTTCCTTACTATTTTTTTCTATCACTTCTATTTTCACTAATCAAAAACACCAAAAACATTTTACATTTTACATGCTTTATTTTATTTCTTAAAACAAAAAGATCAAAAATATTTTCTTAAACAAAACTTATTTCTTTTCTTAAACAAAACAAGTCCATTTCACATTTTCTTGTACATTCTTATCCATTAAATATGGTTGTAATAGTAACTTAGGGTTTAATTTTATTTGCAATCCCCATTTGTAAATCTGTACACCCATCCCCTTAATGATTGTAATAGCGTAGGATATTTACTTTCCGCACTTTTTATTGCTTTCATATATTGCTAGTAATTAGGGTGTGTATGGCAAGACATGAAATCAACAAGTAGCATACCCTAATCAAGACAAAAATGCATGCAATCAAACACACTTTGCACATATGCACACCTTAGGGTAATCTCACTTGTTGCCTATCGGAAAAATAGTCATGTCCCTCGAATATGGGCGTTTTAGCAAAGACCCTTGATACAAGATCATAGTCCCTAGATGACGCTATCTAAGTTGCCTTTCAAATGATCTTAGTCCCGCAAAAAAAGTATGCTAAGATACCTTGCAACATTGCTAATCATGGTTGTACGATGACCCACACCCGTCCCTTCACATCCAACGATGGGGCTTCTCACCAAATCAATGGTAAGATAGCAACACCTAAAGGAGGAGGAAAAGAACATTTAAAGACCTTTTGAGTAGGTAGATTCACTCCTAGTTTCTTGCTTGCTCACAACAAAAACATTTTATACACCGACACTTTCACTTTGAAACATTTTCAAAAGATAACACTTTGTATGCGTTCTTATAGAGACGGGAATCATTACAAAGACACCTTTTCAAAAACACTTTCAAAAACACTTTCAAAAACACATCTCACAAACACTTCTTTTTGAATCATTTTTGAAACAAACACTTTTGTATGCGTTCTTATAGAAACGAGAATCATTACGAAGTTACATTTTCAAAATACTTTCAAAACCCACACCACACAAAGCATAATTTCCAAACAAAAGCAAGTGATCTAGCAAGTAACTAAGATCCCATGGAAAACCATGGATGAAAAGGGTGATAATACCTTCCCTTTTCATAATCTACCCCCCTAACTCAAGAAATAATATCAAAGGTCTTTCCTGTTCTTTTTCACCTTTCCTTTTGGATAAAATAAAAGTTTGTGGTGACTCTTGCTAACCGCAACATTTGCGATAAAACGCAAAACCTTCAAGTCAGTTCTCCCACCGTATCACACCTGGACAGCACTTTCGGGTTTCAGTCCACCGGGATACCCTCTTTTGCCCAAGCCGCCTTTTAAGGTTTTCGACTTACCGAGTGTACAGCTTTTTTCATATGTATATCCCTAACTTTTTCCCGAACCCTTTTGGTTCGCCGGGATGCCCTTATTTTTGCCTAGGCCAGTCAACCTAGCGGGTCTTTTTCATGCGTAGTCTTTTCTGACTATGTCCATGTTTATCGGGTGCGGAGAATTGTCATTGTCCTTAGTAGTAAGTGTTGTCACACTGCCAGAAGGTGTTTGTTTGATCATACATGATTCGTTGCTGGAATTCATGTCCAATTCCCCAAGTGATTCAGATGGAGTTATTCCCCTGGCCATTTGGAATTTTTGAGAGATTCCTTGAACCTTGACTTGACTGCCCCAGATCAGCTGGACACCATGATATTCCCCTTGATTATGAATGGCCTATCACTGGAATGTCTTTCCATGTGAGGAGATTCTATCCACTGAGAAGGTTTCTGTTCATCGAATATTCATCGTGCGTTTTCTCTACTGTTGAACAAATAGTCATATGCAAATAGTGGTATTTTAAGAATGCAAAGCTTATGTCTGTGTTGAAGTTTGAAAATTCATTTTGTTTTACCCCAAAATTTTCTCTCTCATTTTACTCAATACATGCCCATTGAGATCTTCAATTTGCTCAAGGTTGCCCAAGAGTTGACCAGACAATCTCTCTCATAAGGCAGTGTACCTCAAATTAGGGTTTCCATTTTCATCAAGATGGGTGAACCATAAAGGCCTCATATACTCTCCATGGTATTAATATGTTCCCAAGACCCTACATGTCAAGTTTCATGCCTTGTACAAGAAGTTTGTTCAGTCAACTGCTCAGATGCTTGAGAATCGACTGTATTAGGTCAAAAGTCAATTGTGGCCCACATACAGTCAAACTTCAAGATTTTTGGTCAACATTAACATTTTGAATTTACTTTCATCATTTGATCAATGTTTGATCATGATTCCTCAAGGAATGCTCCAAATTCATCAAAACCCAAAAGTTTCTAAATTAGGGTTTCTTAGTAAAAGTTAACCAAACTTTGACCAAGCATAACTTCCACATGCTTTATCAGAAATATTCCATCCAAATCTCATTTTGAAGAGAATGCAATTCCCTACAATTCATCTTCAGCTCACAAGTTCAAAATATGCACTCATAAAAAGATATGAATTTCTACATTATGGGTTCTTTTGAAAAGTCAACAAAAACACCTTTTGGGTAAAGGCTTATTACATGAATATGGAAGACTCAATTGAGATGAGACCAAAAGGGTTGCTTAGGGGACATCATAAGCTTTCTAAAAAGTCCAAGAACACCTCTCTAGGGTTAAAATTGGAGGAGATGTGCCTTGTCAAAGTTGACCTTTTTTGCAAAATTGCCAAAAGTCAAATATGCTCAAAAATGCATTTTTTTGCTAAATGGGCCTAACTTTTTATGCTTGCACCTCACTTATAATGTGGTCCACGACTCAAATATTTATCCACCCATTATTTTCTTCACTTTTCAATTTATTTTGATTTTTTATTAATTAAAAATTGAATAAAATCAAATAGTTGATGAATAATAGAAAATATATGATTTTATTTGGTTTTTGGACAGGTTGGCAATCAAAATATGCTGAATTATCAAGGCCAAAACGAATCAAGCATAATTGGTACAAGAAAGGGAAGATTTGGCTCAAAATATCAAGTTTGCATATGGCTAAAGAATCAAATCAAATCTCATCAAATTACAAGATTCAATCCAAGTTTATAACCCTAATTCATCCCTAGCTATATATGGGAAAAGAATAAAGCAAAAAACAAGGGTTAGCAATCGTGAAAGAGCCAGAGCAAATTCAAAAAAATTCAAGGAAAAGTGTGAATCGGTTTTCATTCCACAGGCCAATTCAAGCCATTCCAACGCTTCCAATCGTTTCCTGGACCTTCCCAGAAGCCAATTGGATCATTTGCAAGACTTGAAACACCCAGAAACACGCACAATCACTCTCACGGTTTGCTCATATTTTCAAAATCGATTACTGTATTTCTAGCATCATTAACATGTTTAAGTTATATATTTGTGACCCTCATCGTGTTTGCAAGCTAACTGCACAATTTAATTGCATTTTTGAAGCCTGTACATGCCTTTGCCATTGTTAGGGTTTGTATGTGTAGTTTAGGGGTTTTGTCCACAGGTGAAATTAGCCAAAAAGAAGGGTACCATGATGTTCACGAGATCAAAACGAATGGATCCATATAGTTAGAAGTCATTTATCGTGTGTCTTGTGCATTTTGGAAATTTGTAGGGGCTATGGCTACGAACATGTGACTGCAGGTAAAAGTTATGTGCCTAAAACGACGGATGAGGAAGAAGAAGACAACGGGTCTAGTCATCACTGGACTATTTGAAACTGGCGCGCATTTTTTTGTCTTTTATTCATTAATACATTTGATTTTATTTAATATTATTTATTTTTGTTATACTAACAAACAAGCAAGGTAGCTCAGATGGTGAGGCACGCTAGTGGAGAGTATAAGGACCTGGGTTCGATCCCAGGTCCCAACAATTCTCTTTATGTTATTTTCTTTCAATAAATCTAGCGCATCACTTGTCTTGGAGAACATCATACACCCTTGAGTCCAACTGTTTGATCAAGCAAGCTATCCGATCCAACGCTTCAGCAGTGAGGGCCTATGATACGCCCTCAAGTCAACGCTACAAGGAATCCAAGGATGATTGGGCCTGGAGCGTTTTGGGCCTTAAAAAATTCAGAATGACACCCCCTCCTTTGCTAGCATACAGGCCCATGTTTGCATCTATTTCTATTTCTATTTTTTTAATTTCTATTTCAATTAATTTATTTTATTTGTTTTAATTAATTAACCCAAAAATCATTTCCTTTTTTTAATCAAAAAATCACAACAAACTACAAAAATCTTGTTTTTTAATAAAAAATATTTTATTTCTTAATTAATTTAGTTTAATTAATTTAAGGCAATTTAATCTCTTTTTATAATTAAAAATAACTAGACCTGGGATTTGAATTGTACATAATTTAATTAATTTTATTTAAAAATACACAAAAATCATTTTTTTTCATTAAAATATTTATTTTAATTAATTAGGTTAATTAGATTAACTTAAATACTTTTTTTTCCATAATTAAAATAATTAGAATTAGGGTTTTAGTCGTACATAACTCAATTAATTCTTTTCTCAAAAATAACTTAATTATTTTTCAATTAGATTTTAGGGTTTTCAATTCATCCCTCGTATTTAATTCGTCGCACATTTAATTATTTATTTTCCATTATTTTTGTAACTGCCAATGGTTTGTAATAGTTAAACTAGGGTTTTATTTTACTGCTTTAATCCCCGATTCTTTAGTTATGTAATTAATCCCCACCCCCCGAAGCCTTGTAATAGCTAGGCTTATTTTTCGCACTTTTAAATTCCTGCAAATATTTAACTGTCTAGATGTATGTTAATAGGATTGTATGGCAAGAATATCTGAAATTAAAATAATAGATCACCTAATGTGCAAAGATTAAATAACTGAAACAATTCATACGCAGATATTCGCTCCTAGGGTTTACCTCACTTCGGTTGCCTTCGGTAAACAATCATTAAGCATAGGAGATTTTATTGGTTGCCCTCCAGTCTAAAAAGATCAAATTGTCCCATTCGAATGTTGCCTCGGAAATGTTGCCTCGGAAAGATCTTAAGACTCTAGGGTTACTACTAAAGTTTTCTAACTATTGCTTTAGTGGTTGTATTTGTCCCTTTCGAGCGTCCCTTACAACTCCAACGACGGGCTACCTACTCCTTAATAATAGGATAGCGCTGTTTAAAAGAAACAAGAATAAACAATCTTTTTTCGAGTAGGTAGAATCTTAAGTACTTGCTCAATAAAAACTTTTCACACAAACACCTTTCAAAACAAATTTTCAAAACAAACTTCGTCACATCCTTGAGGACTGATACAAGGGTTATCACGAAGTAAAACATTTTCAAGACAAACACACACAAGCAATTTGAAAAATGAGCAAGTACCTAAGAGCCCGTAGATAAATACGGATAGAAAGGGTGCTAACACCTTCCCTTTCTATAATCTACCCCCTGTACTCAGAATATCTCGAAAAAAGGTTTTTCTGTTCTTTTTCCTTTTCCATGATTGGGTGAAATAAAAGTCGGTGGCGACTCTTGCTTACCGCGACATTTTGCAAATGAAAAGCGCAAAACGCAAACCAGTAAAAATAGTCGGTTCTGCCACTGTATCACAGAACTGGCGACTCTACTTGGGAAGATATAAGTGGGGTATACCTTAGGATCTATGCAATTAAATTGCTTCTCTTGATTATCTTGATTACTTTACTTTTGAGGGTTTGTTTGGGGTTACTATAGATCCTACACCCAGATCTGGGGGCACTCAGTAGGTAAACAGGAATAGATCGTGGAGAATGTACGACATAGACCGATATGGTTTAAGCGATGGTTGTGTTGGTGTGACACTTTGGTTGGTATCGGTATCCTTCATGGGGAAACAAGGAGAATACGAGGCCGCCACGTGGTGTCGTGAAGCACTAACGAACCTTAGAACCTTAGTTGAACAAACCTGGCCATTAGAAAGTAGTGAGATAACCGGCCTCGGTGTAGAGCTAAGGATTGGTTGATACTCTATGCTACACTCATTGAGATCAGACTTTCGGGATATTTCGGCCGCAAGAAAAGATTGATTGAGCTGAAACAATGCCCGATAAAGGATGGTCAGTGATATTGAGATCCTCTAGAACCCGGTTACTTTTTAAGACAGGTTTGAAACCAACTAAACTTCAAAAGGGTACTACCTTTAACCTCATGCAAGCCTTAAACTTAAGGACATTGTGTGATTTGACTGTGTTTGCTATACATGTGTTTGCTATACCTGTGTTTTCTCATGACATCATGCCTTATAACATGGCATCCATTCTTATTGCACTAGCCATTTCAAAGACCAAGGGAATTTATCTTTGTCCTGTTTTACAGATCATGGCTTCCGTTCGTAGAAACACTATCTGAATGAGTTTTGTGAAGATACCTTCCCAACTCAAAGAGCTAGCATCAAGGGTTTCTGAAACTTCCGCGTTCACTAAGAGACATGGTCGACTTCTCAACTTGATTACTTCAAACTTTGATGAAAAGATGATGAGTGTACTCTTCTAGTTCTTTGATCCTAAACACCACTGCTTCACCTTCCCAGACTATAAGTTGGTACCTACCTTGGAAGAATTCTCTCAGCTATCGGATATACCTATTCTTGAACAGTTGCCCTTCACAGGTCTAGAAGAAGTTCCTAAGCCAGAAGTCATTGCCTCAGCTTTGCATCTGAAACAGGCCGACGTGGTATCCAATTGGAAAACGAGAACCAGAGTCAAGGGTTTTCTAGCAGAGTTTCTGATAGACAAGACCCAATTGTTTTGGGATGATATAGATTTTCAGGCTTTTGAGGAGGTCTTGGCTCTTCTAATCTATGGGTTAGTCCTATTCCCTAATCCGGACTCATTCATAGATGTAAATTTTATCAAGGTTTTTCTCTCCCGCAACCCTGTGCCTACATTGCTCAGAGATATTTTGCACACTCTTCATACTCGTACCATGAAGGGAAGGGGGATTCTTGTGTGCTGCATGCCATTACTGTCGAGGTGGTTTATTTCTCACCTCCCCAAGTCCGTACTGAAGAATGAAGAAGGTTTGGTTTGGTCGCAAAGGATAATGTCACTCGCTCATACGGATATTCTTAGGTGTTCTCGAGCTATGAAAAGACTGCTATTATTGACCGCTGCGGGGAGTACCCTAATGTCCCATTACTTGGTATTAGAGGGGGTATGACCTATGATCCTTGTTTAGCTCTGTGACAATTTGGTTACGCTCGAAGGGAGGGTCCCCACAAGTTACTTATTGAGGGTATTGTATTCAACTATGAGGATGATATTAAAGAGTATCTGTTGTACCCCAAAATTTGCCTTCTCATTTCTCAAGGCATCTCTCATAATGATTCTCAAAATTCAAGCTTGCACAAGTACATTGGGATTTTCCAGCACCAGAATTAAGAGGAAGCTGTCAAAAAGGGAGAAAACAGATGAAAATAACATTTTGACGAATTTGGAGGAAAATAGGTCTCGTTCGATTCAGCCCCCTTTGATTGGACTTTGCACCTCCTTCGATTGCTCAAAAGTTGTTGCTAGCGTGCTTCTTTCGTCTGGGCATGTGACTTCAAATAGGTCTCCTTCGATTCAGAAGGAAATGATCTTCATACAAGCTTCAATTGAGTTTTTGTTTCCCTTTGAAACAGTGTCCTTCGACTCAGGAATGTCCTTCGACTCAGGAATGTCCTTCGACTCAGGAAGTAAAGGCCTCCTGTTGTACCCCAAAATTTTCCCTCTCATGTTTTCAAAAGTCTTCCCTTACATGGTTGGTCACAAACATTTGCCTAACGAAAATAAAGTTTTTTGAAGATGAACAAAGTGTCTTTCGATTGGAATATGGGAAAAGTCTTCGATTGGGTATCCAAAATACTTCGATACAGGCTTGACTCACCAGTCTTCGATTGGGCATTTGGCACTCTTCGATCAGGCTTTGATTAGTAAGCTTCGATTAGGTGTTTGGAACCTTTCGATCAAGCTTTGGTGTGCAAGTCTTCGATTGAGCGCTGGACCCCTTCGATCAAGTCAATTTCATAATGCTTGGATTAGTACTTCAGAGGGTCCTTTGACTGGAACTTCATACTTTACCTCAATCAGAACATCAGAACGAAATGACCTTCGAATGGAATTTTAGTGCAGAGTTTCTCTTAATCTAAGATGCTCTGATGAAGGAAGTTCTGGACACTTCAAATCAGAACTTAGACTCATCACAAGGCCAAGGGATGGTCGAAGTTGTCTAATAGGGAATGTTCTAAATAGATTGGAATTGGACTTTGAAGCTGGCAAAGAAGGAAGATTCGAAAGAATGAAGTAGGCTGGCATGACTAAGCAAAAACGCATATCCTAACCTGTCCAGGTTCACCCAAAGTTCACAATGGCATGTGTCCCTTGCAAATGTAGAAATAATTAAATGCTGATTGTGGACTCAATTATTTGAATTAAAGGCCAGATTCTTACCTTGTTTGCTCCCAATCCTACAAGAGCTGATTCGACCAGGGTGATCCTTTTCGAATCAAGCAATCGAAGCAGAGAGATGCTCAATCGAAGGGGCTATGAAATTGAAGCTGGAGTAATTCGATTTGGGACTTTGAAGCTATCAAAGAGAAGCATTCAAAGGGTCATTCGAAGAACATTCAAAAGGTCCATTTGAAGAAGCATTCAGAAGGCCCATTGAAAGGGCACATAAGAAGTCCATTCGAAGGAGGCAACTCAAGACCAATCGAAGAGCATGGCCTGGAGGCATTCGAAAATCAAAGGTGTCCAGGTTCATTCAAGATTCCAAAGAGACATGAATATTTCAAAAAAGGAAATCTTTTAATATGTCTGATTCTTGTCTCATGGCTTTAAAGGCCTGTTTAATTGGTTGTCTCTTGCCGTTACTAGACCATCATACTCCTATAAATACAAGGGCCAACATACAGTGCCAAGGGGGGAACGAAAAAAAGGAGAAAAAGAAAGAAAAGGAGGATTTGGAGATACGCTGCCCATAAACCCACCAAAGGTTATCAACATTTTCATAAGTAATTTAGGCCAAAGCAGCCATTCAGCGAACATCTCCACACCCAGAGCCACAAATCATATATCTTTAATTACACAAAGATGAGATCGTGCCATTGCTGGGGCACGATCTAAGTTTCTCCTTCGAATCTCAGGATAAAACAAACCCAGGCCCATATTCAGCAGATTCAAATTGATGAAGGATTCGAATTGGGAGGAGATTTGAATCAGGGGGGTAAAGTCCCCCCTGGATCTTTAATATTTATCTCGTTTTGTAGGAAATATCTTCTCAGAATTTTGTTCAGAGCTTCTAAGCTTAGCAGCTTAGCTTCGAACTGGTTCCAGGGTTCTCAGATCGAAGGATGACATATCTAGATCGAACACCCCCAAAGTGCAGCCCCTCAGGCACCTTCGATCAAGCCTCTTCACTGGATCGAAAGACAGCCCACACCTCTTTCAATCCAGGCCTCCAGAATTATACATTTACTACATGTTCCTTCGATTTCATCTTTGTTTTGACTATTTTATTTCTTTCTTTTAATCAACATAAAATCAATTAAAAAAAACCACAAAAACATTAGGCTAGTTTTTTCTATTAAATTAACTTTGTTAATTAATCATTTAATTATCTTAACATTTTCTCAAAACTAAAATTAAGAAGATTAAGATGATTTTCCCAAAATAAAATAAAACAACAAAAAGATTTTATTCTTAGGATTTTTAGAGGTTATTTTCAGATTCGCGCGCGTTTATTTTATTGTAACTATCTACTGGTTTGTAATAGCTTAACTAAGACTTTTACACTTTACTGCTTTATTCCCCCAATTTTGGACATGTAAATAATCCCCCTCCCCGAAGCCTTGTAATAGCGTAGGAATTAATTTCCCGGCATCCGTCAAGGATTTATTTTCCGAGACGAAAATACAGTCATAAATATCACATCTTCATACATTATAGCATGCATACGCATCATACAACACAAATCTCATTTATCTCTGAGAACATCTTAAAATCATGCAGTTCATGCATCATGACATTGCATACGACTAATACTTTGCCTTTTCAGGAAAAAAGTCAATCAAAAAATGATTACCATCTACCTTTACAGTTCCAGATCAATACCGGTAACAAGCCAGGAAAATTTTGTGGACAACTGATCGTGGGTTAATATCCGAAACCAAACAGGACAATTATCTACTTGATCATCCTCGGGAAACCCAACACCGGTTCCTTTTCTTCTCAAAAGAAGTCTTACACGGACTTATCATGAAGTAACCCCACACTGGTTCCTTCTCAACTTCAGATGCGGTCTTACACGGACTTATCGTCATAAGTAACCCTACACCGGTTCCTTTTCTTTTAGAAGAAGTCTTACACGGGCTCATCAACAGGCAACCCTACACCGGTTCCTTTTCTTTTAGAAGAAGTCTTACACGGACTTATCATCAAAGTAACCTTACACCGGTTCCTTTACTTTCAGAAGAAGTCTTACACGGATTTATCTCAAAGATGACCTTACCCCGGTTCCTCCAGAAGTCTTACACGGACTTGTCTCAAGATGACCTTACCCCGGTTCATCCAGAAGTTTTACACGAACTTATCCTGCAGTAACCTTACCCCGGTTCCTCCAGAAGTCTTACACGGACTTATCCCGAAGTAACCTTACCCCGGTTCCTCCAGAAGTTTTACACGAACTTAGCCCGAAGAAACCCTACACAGGTTCTCTCTCTCCAGACGTAGTTTTACACGGGCTCGTCGTCAAAGAAACCCTACACAGGTTCTCTCTTCCCAAAGACGCAGTTTTACACGGACTCGTCATCATAAACTCTACCCAGGTTTTACTTCTCCCAGGATGCAGTTTTACACGGGCCCATCATCAAGGTAACCCCACAAAGGTCCCCTTCTCAAACTTCAGACGTAGTTTTACGCGGACTCGTCATCAGTAAACCCTACACAGGTTTCCTTCTCAGCTCTAGATGCAGTTTTACACGAACTCGTCGTCGAAGCAACCCTACACAGGTTCCTTTTCCATTTCCAAGGATGCAGTTTTACACAAGCTCATCACCAGGCAACCCTACACAGGTTCCCTCTTTCAACTTACAAAAATTACCTATCAACTGTCGAAACTCCAGATCCGATTCCTGTATCTTGCCAGGGTGTATCTGTTGAAGACTATATTCTAGACTCGATTCCTGTATCTTGCCAGGGCACGTCTGAAGAGTCCGAAGATCCGATTCCTGTATCTTGCCAGGGTGTATCTGTTGACGACTATATTCTCCAGACTCGATTCCTGTATCTTGCCAGGGCACATCTGAAGAGTTTGAAGATTCGATTCCTATATCCAGCCAGGGCACATCCACATAAAGGGTTTGAAGATCAACTCCTGTAACAGGCCAGGTAGTTATTTTCTTTCTCAGGTACGCAAGTTCTCGCTAAGGAATCTCTTACGCGATCGACACCTAGATGGAATCTATAAGCCCATCCTCCCATCCATCAGTCTCCAAATGGCATCTGTAAGCCCATTCCTAACATCACACTGCTGATACTCTACTATGCGAGTGCAAATTTCTGGGCACTCTAGTGTTCAATCATCTTCCACCTTCGGATTACGAAAGGCACGCCAGTCAATCTACATCCTCAGGTCTAAGAAGATTGAACAGGGGCAACTGTTGTACCCCAAAATTTGCCCTCCCATATTCTCCAAGAGTTGGCAAGATCAAGCAACAAAATCTCTCAAGAGTTGCACAGTCCAATTGCCTCATAACACAGTCAAAATTAGGGTTTTGGTTCTTGCAGAGAAATTGAGGTTTTCAAGGGTCCAATCAAGTCCCACATGCCCATATACATTGTCAAGCATTCATATGTCAAGTTTCAAGACTCACAACATCAAATTGCACAGTCAAAAACCCTAAATGCTCCACAGTCAACTGCAGGGGCAAAATGGTCATTTGACAGTCAAAAGTCAAAATTTTTGGTCAACACCTTATTTTGAAGCCAAAAACATCATTTGATCAATTCTTGATCATGATTCTCAAAGCATGGCTCAAAAAATCTCAAGATGCAAAAGTTTCTATTTTTGGACAGTTGAAAAAGTCAACTGCAAATTGACCAAGGCATAACTTCTTCATGGTTTATCAGAAAAATCCCATCCAAATCTCATTTTGAAGAGGATGACATTTCCTACAACTCATGTTCACATTTCAAGTCCAAGAAATGCTCTCACAAAAAGTTATCAATTTCAACATTATAGGTCATTTTCAAAAGTCAACAAAAAGGCACTTTAAGTCAAAGACCATAACTTGATATTGGTAAATCAAAATGACATGGGACCAAAGGCATTGGTTAGAGGACTTCAGGACCTTTCCTAAATGTCCAAGAACATGATCATAGCTTCAAAATTGAGCAAGATATGCCTTGTAGAAGTTGGGAAATTTTTGGGAACTTTGAAAAGTCAACTTTGCTTCAAAAGCTTCAAAAATGCTAATGGGCCTCAAATTCTTCCTTGAATCATTACCCAAAGCATATGCACGACCCATTAAGCTCAAAGGGATTTATTTTCTTATTTTTAATTAATTAATTGAATTTTTATTATTATTAATTCATTTAATTAGATTTAAATATGAGAAAAATATCAAATAATGGTTTTAAATCTTTTTTGTGCAGCAAATATCTTCCACACATGCTAGAGATTTCGTGCACCATCTCAAGGGGACAATATCATCCATATTTGGCAAGAATTGCATGGAAAAAGATTGAAAAAGATATGAACAAAATCAAATATTGAAATCATTAATTCAATGGATTATGGGCTTGTTTCTTGACCTAATTCCATTCATGTACAAAGGCATAACCTAACCTAATGCAAAGAGACACGAAAGAGCTGCTAGGGAGGCATAACAAAATTGCAAAATTTCCATACAAACTTGAAATCTGAAATCATAGTGGGAGCATGTTTCAAAGCACAAAAAGCATTCTAATACGTTCCTGACATTGCTAGGAATCAATTGCAATCAAAAACGAGTCTCCATACTCCAAGAATTGGTAGAACAAAATCGTCTTCTTCATGAACATGTCCACAATCGTTTTATAATTTTCATGCATTATTCATATGTTTTAACTGTTGATTCTTGCTACTAATGATGTTTTGAAACTTTTGGCATAGTTTAATTGTCCTAACAATGCTTGAAACGAGATTTGCCATTAACGTTTTCTAGGGTTTCAGAAGCTCTAAATTGGGGCTTTCCTCATATGGAAAAATCAGACCACCAAACCTGTATGAATACGTTCGTGACAACAGGACGAATCCATTGATGACCTCGCGTTTTTTTTTATATTGAGGCATGCTCTAATCGCTATTTTTTCCAGGCTTCATTTAGTGGGGGTTTGAAACCCCCGCTATTTGTTTATATTACAGGCAGAAAGATGAAGAAGACGCTGAGGTGTCATAACATGGTTGGAGTATTCAAAATCTAGCGCGCTTTTTCTTGTTTCATATCATTAACTTTGTTTTTTATTATATATAATAATTATGCTCCATTACATTAACAAACGCACGCGATAGTTGAGTTGGTAGAAGACGTGTCTTGCAGGTACAGGACCTGGGTTCGATTCCCAGGTCCCCCCAAATGTTTAATAATTTTTGTCTTAATGTGTTCATACGCAGCGCCTCCTTCAGAATCCATCATACAACCTCACATCCAAGCCTGCCACGCGCCCATGAGCTTCAATCCAAAGGCTACAAAAGGAGTTCTACCATGTACCTCAGTCAATGGACACGCACGCAAGCACAGAAAGTCAAAAAAAGGCTTTGATTCAGTGGGTCAAAATGCTTCAATTCACCTCCTAAATGGGCCTGATACCCCCCATAGTTTGCATCATTTTTATTTTTTTATTTGATTTTCTTTTAATTCTTTTTAGTGTTTTAATTATTTCTTTTAATTCCATAAAATAACTTTTCATAACATAAAATACAAAAAAATCAAAAAATGTTTATTTTTATTAATATTAATTTCACCAATATTATTTTTGTGAATAAACTTTAGCAATTAACTTAGTTTAATTTAGGTTTTTAAAACTTTAATATTTTCTTAATAAATAAAATAAGTAGAATTAGGGTTTTTAACCTTTTCATCTTTTTTTTAATAAATAATTTTCTCATCATTATTATTATTATTAATTACTAAATATTTTTGTAAATAAACATGTACATTAATTATTTAGTAAATTAAGTTAAACTTTAATATTTTTCATTAATAATTAAAAACAACTTAGAATTAGGATTTCTCTCGATTTTCAATTTTCTTTATTTTCATAAAACAAAAACCTAAAAAACATTTCTTTTCTTTAATTTAATAATCAATTAGCTTTTAATTCAATTTAATTTCAAAAGGGTCAAAACCCTCGGACATTCAATTTTAATTCCTCTTTCGCGCATTTATTTTCTCTTCGAATATTATGTAACTGCTCAAGGCTTGTAATAGTAATTAGGTCTTTTTATTTTCCACATTTTTTACCAAACGGGTCTTTGTCATTTGGCGATGTATAGACCCGCGCCTTGTAATAGCGTAGGATTTATCTTTCCGCATTTAAATTTCCGCACTTTTAAACTGCTAAACTTTGCATGAAAGAATGTATGGCTAATTAAAAATAACTCGTAGCTCACAAATGCCCTGATCAAAGATAAATATTGACATGAAAATAACACACAAATTCACACACCACTTCTAGGGTACGCCTCACCTGTTGCCTTACCTTCGAAACATGGTCGTCGAGTATAGGACGTTTTAGTAAGTCCTTATGTCCATGATCCAGTTGCCTCGAAACGGTTGCCTCGGATTAAAAAAGGATCAATGGCATAAGGGTAGCTTCTAAGGTGTCCTACTGTTGCTCTGGTGACCACACTGTCCCTACAAACGAATTGACCCGAACACCTCCAACGGTGGTGCTACCTACCTCTCAATGGTGGGATGGCACTACCCTAAGGACATTTACACAGCCTAATTCCTTAGGGTAGGTAGATGACTCATAGATACTTGCTCTATTAAAAAACAAATCAAAACTCTTTTCGCACTGACACTTTCAAAAAGCTTTCAAAACAATTTTTCAAACACTCTTGAGGACTGATACAAGAGTTATTCCGAAATCTTTAAACGAAACTTTTTCAAACCCACTCACAATTGAAAAGCAAACACTTTTGAAAACACAATGAGCAAGTATCTAAGAGCCCATGGATAACCATGGATAGAAAGCGTGCTAACACCTTCCCTTTCTATAAATCTACCTCCCGAACCGAGAAACTATCTCATAAGGAATTTTGCTGTGCTTTTGTCCTGTCCATGTTGGAGAAAATAAAAGACGGTGACGACTCTTGCTTCCGCGATATTTCGCGAACCAGCGTTAAACAGTCAGTTCTAAATCCACCGATCACAGAACTGGCGACTCTACTGGGGATATCTTATAAAGTGAGGTGTACCTTAGGATAGCTCATACTTGTATTTTCAATTGCTGTGTTTTGTTTGCTTTATTATTGTGGGCATTGTCTCGGAGTTTCATAGATCCTAACCCGGATCTGGGGAATACCCTTTTAGGTAGCATAAGCTGTGAGGGACCTGTCCGGCGTAGACCGACACGGGTGAAGCAGTGGCTACGTTGGTATGGCACCTTGGTCTGTATCGATATCCCTTGTGTTGCAACGAGGAGAATATGGGTCTTCTGAGGAGTCATTAAGCACCAACCGACCTTAGAACCCTAATTTGACCCAACTTGGCCATAGAAGAGTAGCAGTATGCTACACCCATTGAGGCTAAACTCTCGTGATGGTTCTGGCCGCAAGAAAAGATTACGACGCTGGAGTTATGACCGATTGAGGGTAGTCAGTGATATTGGGATCCTCTAGAACCCGATTACTTTTTGGTAGGACAGGTCTTAACCAACAAAACTGAAAGAGGGTAGTACCTAAACTTCATGCTGGCCTAAACTCTAAGGGCTCTCTTGTGTGACTTGTGTGCCTTCAAACTTGACTACTTGCATGCTTGTTACCTAACACATGAGTTTCTTGCAGGGTTTGTTTACAGTCCTTAATCTGGGCTCATAACAGGGTTTACTTACATCACTCCATGCATAGCATAACATCATACCATCATACCATTGCATGCATCCTGCATAAGGACTAATCCATTTCAAGGATCTCAAGGGCTTGTGATGCAGGTCATGATGAACCAGAATGTCTAGCAAGGGGCAAAGGGGATTTATTTTCCTCTAGACAGGTTGATGAGTTGAGTCAGGGGCTATGACCCACTCGATATGGTGAGCCTTGACCCTTGAAGAAGGACTCTCAACAACATGCAGTTCCTTCAATCAAGCTATCGGACTCCAATTCTAACAAGTTTCTTTGTTTACCCCGCGAGATCCTTGAAAACATTGCATGCATACATACATATCATTGCATTACAGGTATCCCTTTTACAGGTTGCTTACCTTCTTCGCTGTTTATTTCAGCCGATCATCATGAATCCTGAGTCATCTACTGAGCAATCCATCAAGGCCCTCCAGGCTCAGAACGCCCAGTTCCAAGAGTTGATTAAGAGTCTAGCCCAGGGTCAACAGGATTTGAAGACTCTGCTCTCGAAGAAGAAGAAGAAGAGAACGGTGTTGTTCAACCCGAGACGCAAATCTGGGAATGGATCACAAAATGAAGCTGAGCTGACTACCCCATCTGTTGGGAAAGACAGTCCCCAAGAAAGGGAGGTTCCTAGTCCAGTGGTCTCCGACAACGAGACCGATTACAATGATGAGCAGTACCCTTCAACTGAGGACAGGTATAAACAGTTGGAAGACCGGTTAAGTGCCATGGAGATACAAAAAGTGCCCGGCCTGGACTTCGAAGATCTAGGTCTGTCTTCTGGGGTAGTGATCCCACACAAATTCAAGGCACCTGCCTTTGCAAAATACGACGGGGCATCCTGTCCTAAGCTGCATCTCAGGTCATACATAAGGAGGATCCAGCCCGACACGGCTGACAAGAATTTGTGGATTCACTTCTTTCAGGATAGTCTGTCAGGAACTCAACTCGACTGGTTCTATCAACTGAATGGAGCCAACATCCGCAGCTGGGAGGACTTGGCCACTGCATTCTAAAAGCAGTACCAGTACAATGCTGATCTTGCTCCCACGCGTACCCAGCTTCAGGGGATGTCTATGGGTACATGCGAAGGCTTCAAAGAATATGCTCAAAAATGGAAGGACCTTGCTGGAAGGGTACAACCACCTCTGACTGATCGGGAACTTGTCGATATGTTCTTGGGGACCCTGTCTGGGCCGTTCTTCAACCATCTGATTGGCAATTCTTCTGCTGGGTTTACAGATTTGATCATGACTGGGGAAAGAATTGAAGCTGGTATCAAGGCTGGAAAGATTCAAGAGGCCGCACCTTCTGATACTCACAAAAAGCCTTACATGGGGAAGAAAGAGTCTAATGCTGCATACAGTCAAAAGAGTCATCGTGACCAACATGCAGGGGCAGTCATGATCTCTGGTTCTGCACCACGCCGACAACCACCAAAGGGAAATCAGCGAAGGCCGGACGAGCCTAAAAGACAGTTCACCAACATCAACATGCCATTGTCACAAGCATTGCAGCACATGTTGAAGATGAATCTGATTGCGGTGATCAACCCTCCTGCAAACCCCAAGACCTCTTCTCTAAACTACAACCCATAAGTGAGGTGTGCTTATCATTCTGATAGCCCGGGGCACGATACTGAGGATTGTTGGGCGCTGAAATACAAGATCCAGAATATGATCGACGCTAAGGAGATCGAATTCGAGCCGGTTAAACTCCCAATGTGACCACTGCTCCCTTGCCAAAACATGGCTAGGATTGGAAATTTTTTGTTCATTCGAATGTTCAAGTTGTAAGTTTCTTTGATTGTTCAAACATTTTATATCAAACGTTGTTATTTCATTAATGCATCGCATATGTCTGTTTTGAAGCAATATATTCGCATTCGCTATATTCAAACTACTTTCATTTTTGATGTCAACTCTTAATTAATAATTCTAAGCCTCTTGAGGGAGGATGACGAAAACGATACCACGATCTCTACAGTATGCTTTTGAACAGACCCCGCTGATGAGGTACAGGCATTGTTTCAATTCCTAAACACTGGAGTTATAAGGAAGATAATCCCTCGTCAACCCCTTTGAGCCAAAGAAGTAGGAGTTTTTCTTTTCGAAATTTAAAACCCTTAATCATAACCTGGGGCAGGGTAGTTCTCTCAGTTGATCCAAGTGCATAACGAATGACACCAAAGAGGTCCTTACAAAACAAAGAAAGACAGTGATGGTTCCGAACAATCATAAAGACAGGCAGTCATTACTTCTCAAAATAAAAACCCCTTAAGTCAAAACCTATGAAGGAGACTTACAAAACTGGGGCATCCCGCTGACTGTAATTCCCAAAAGGAAACAGCTCAGGCAAAAAACAGGGACAACAAAATCAAAAAAGAAAGAGGTTCTACAAACCCTCAACAAAAAAGGAAATGACTGCCTGTTCAAAATAAATTGTCAATATTCGAAACATCACTGGAATATCAGAGCAAAGATTCAAACAAGGTCTAACGCACGATCAACTGAGTTTAGGTTTGAAGGACATCACGAAGAACGGGTGGGTACAAATACTTTGAGCCTTTATCCTTTGTTTCTTAAACCGTGAACCAGGCCACGTTATAACCCTTAAAATTCCTAGCTGAAGCATGGGTTAGTTCGAAAGCATACTGTTACGAAAGGTATCCTGACTCCTTAAGGCTTGCGGTAAAATAACGAGTTGACATCACAGTTTACAAAAAAATTCACTTGTTTTTATGAAAAAAATGCATTTTCAAAAAAACTTCAAGACAGACATAAGCTTTGCATCTTTAACATAACTTTGTTTGCATGTGACTTTTTGTTTGAACAACATAGAAATTCGCATGAAGAATATCTAAGGAACAAAAGCACTTCCAATCAAGGGGCATGGCATGATCATTGTCCATCATCTGGGGCCGTTAAGTCAAGATTCGGAGAATCTCTCAAAAGGCCAACCAACTTGGGGCAAATCTCCATCTGGATCACTTGGGGCATTGGACGATCAAACGAAGATCTTCTGGTGGTACGGCAACACAATGCTATTGACAGGGGAAACTCCATACATCCTGAGAACGCGGACATAGTCGAAAGAATATTGCGCATAATCAAAGACCCGCTAGGTTGACACACCTAGGCAAAAATAAGGGCTTCCCGGCGAACCAAAAGGGTTCGGGCAAAAATAAGGGATGAAATGAAAAAATCTGTACACCTGGCAAGTCGAAAACCTGAAAAGGCGGCTTGGGCAAAAATGGGTATCCCGGTGGACTGAAAACCCGAAAGGGCGGTCCAGGAAAAAATTAGGGATCAAAGCGTACGACTATGTCCCGTCATCTCGTTACTTGCCTACCAAAAGAAGATTTGTCGATCGGCAGTCACCAAGCACCTCTACAGGGTATCTTTCTCTCCCACAACAGAAACAGGGGCAATAGTGAGTTGTCCAAGCAGGTTTAGTTGCCCTGTCCACCAAGGTACCAAGGTAGGTTCAGCTGAAGAACGACCGGATATCTCCATTCCCCAGAGAGTGAGCCAAGGTTCAACAATTCTCTCCCAAGCAGTGGGTCTCCCACCAGCCTTAACAAGGCACCGTATCTCCAGCAAGTTAGCAATACTCTTCCCGAGCAGATTTATCCTCAATCAGTCTCAAGGAAGTTGGGTATCCTCCAGAAGATCTCAACACTCCCCAACGGAATATACAAACATTCCTAGCAAGCATCCCCGACAATCTTGATCTAAGATTGTTCCCCGGCGGTATACAAGACATCCAGTGAAGCCACTTCCCCAGTGCAACCTCAGAAGTTTCCCCAGGAGAACTTAATCAAACTCCCCAGCAGGAAGCTTATCCCCAGTAGATTCTGGAAGCTTGTCATCCGCATAGTACGAACGCTCCCCCAGATTTATTCAAAGGTTGTTTCCCCACCAGGATATAACTGGGTTATCCTCAGCCAATTACCGTGGAAAGATCGTCCTCGGCGAAGTCTTCCTATCCCCCAGCGGAGTTCATCAAATCTTTCAACATAACTCAACAATGGTATCCCCAGCGGAGTTATCATCAACCTCAGTAAAGTATCTCTTTCCCCACAGAGTTTACTCCCCGTAGAGTAATCCATTCGCCAAGTTTATTCCCCAACGGAGTCATCTTCTCCTACCGGTATTCTTGCAACCACCATCCCCAGCGGAAACAAAGAACGCTACTCTTCAATATCAGCCCAGGAATTAATTTCCCGGCATCCGTCAAGGATTTATTTTCCGAGACGAAAATACAGTCATAAATATCAAATCTTCATACATTATAGCATGCATACGCATCATACAACACAAATCTCATTTATCTCTGAGAACATCTTAAAATCATGCAGTTCATGCATCATGACATTGCATACGACTAATACTTTGCCTTTTCAGGAAAAAAGTCGATCAAAAAATGATTACCATCTACCTTTACAGTTCCAGATCAATACCGGTAACAAGCCAGGAAAATTCTGTAGACAACTGATCGTGGGTTAATATCCGAAACCAAACAGGACAATTATCTACTTGATCATCCTCAGGCAACCCAACACCGGTTCATTTTCTTCTCAAAAGAAGTCTTACACGGACTTATCATGAAGTAACCCCACACCGGTTCCTTCTCAACTTCAGATGCGGTCTTACACGGACTTATCATCATAAGTAACCCTACACCGGTTCCTTTTCTTTCAGAAGAAGTCTTACACAGGCTCATCAACAGGCAACCCTACACCGGTTCCTTTTCTTTTAGAAGAAGTCTTACACGGACTTATCATCAAAGTAACCCTACACCGGTTCCTTTTCTTTCAGAAGAAGTCTTACACGGATTTATCTCAAAGATGACCTTACCCCGGTTCCTCCAGAAGTCTTACACGGACTTGTCTCAAGATGACCTTACCCCGGTTCATCCAGAAGTTTTACACGAACTTATCCTGCAGTAACCTTACCCCGGTTCCTCCAGAAGTCTTACACGGACTTATCCCGAAGTAACCTTACCCCGGTTCCTCCAGAAGTTTTACACGAACTTAGCCCGAAGAAACCCTACACAGGTTCTCTCTCTCCAGACGTAGTTTTACACGGGCTCGTCGTCAAAGAAACCCTACACAAGTTCTCTCTTCCCAAAGACGCAGTTTTACACGGACTCGTCATCAGAAACTCTACCCAGGTTTTACTTCTCCCAGGATGCAGTTTTACACGGGCCCATCATCAAGGTAACCCCACACAGGTCCCCTTCTCAAACTTTAGACGTAGTTTTACGCGGACTCGTCATCAGTAAACCCTACACAGGTTTCCTTCTCAGCTCTAGATGCAGTTTTACACGAACTCGTCGTCAAAGCAACCCTACACAGGTTCCATCTCCATTTCCAAGGATGCAGTTTTACACAAGCTCATCACCAGGAAACCCTACACAGGTTCCCTCTTTCAACTTACAAAAATTACCTATCAACTGTCGCAACTCCAGATCCGATTCCTGTATCTTGCCAGGGTGTATCTGTTGACGACTATATTCTAGACTCGATTCCTGTATCTTGCCAGGGCACGTCTGAAGAGTCCGAAGATCCGATTCCTGTATCTTGCCAGGGTGTATCTGTTGACGACTATATTCTCCAGACTCGATTCCTGTATCTTGCCAGGGCACATCTGAAGAGTTTGAAGATTCGATTCCTGTATCCAACCAGGGCACATCCACATAAAGGGTTTGAAGATCAACTCCTGTAACAGGCCAGGTAGTTATTTTCTTTCTCAGGTACGCAAGTTCTCGCTAAGCAATCTCTTACGCGATCGACACCTAGATGGCATCTATAAGCCCATCCTCCCATCCATCAGTCTCCAAATGGCATCTGTAAGCCCATTCCCGACATCACACTGCTGATACTCTACTATGCGAGTGCAAATTTCTGGGCACTCTAGTGTTCAATCATCTTCCACCTTCGGATTACGAAAGGCACGCCAGCCAATCTACATCCTCAGGTCTAAGAAGATTGAACAGGGGCAACTTTTGTACCCCAAAATTTTCCCTCCCATATTCTCCAAGAGTTGGCAAGATCAAGCAACAAAATCTCTCAAGAGTTGCACAGTCCAATTGCCTCATAACACAGTCAAAATTAGGGTTTTGGTTCTTGCAGAGAAATTGAGGTTTTCAAGGGTCCAATCAAGTCCCACATGCCCATATACATTGTCAAGCATTCATATGTCAAGTTTCAAGACTCACAGCATCAAATTGCACAGTCAAAAACCCTAAATGCTCCACAGTCAACTGCAGGGGCAAAATGGTCATTTGATCAATTCTTGATCATGATTCTCAAAGCATGGCTCAAAAAATCTCAAGATGCAAAAGTTTCTATTTTTGGACAGTTGAAAAAGTCAACTGCAAATTGACCAAGGCATAACTTCTTCATGGTTTATCAGAAAAATCCCATCCAAAGCTCATTTTGAAGAGGATGACATTTCCTACAACTCATCTTCTTATTTCAAGTCCAAGAAATGCTCTCACAAAAAGTTATCAATTTTAACATTATAGGTCATTTTCAAAAGTCAACAAAAAGGCACTTTAAGTCAAAGACCATAACTTGAGATTGGTAAATCAAAATGACATGGGACCAAAGGCATTGGTTAGAGGACTTCAGGAACTTTCCAAAATGTCCAAGAACATGATCATATCTTCAAAATTGAGCAAGATATGCCTTGTAGAAGTTGGGAAATTTTTGGGAACTTTGAAAAGTCAACTTTGCTTCAAAAGCTTCAAAAATGCTAATGGGCCTCAAATTCTTCCTTGAATCATTACCCAAAGCATATGCACGACCCATTAAGCTCAAAGGGATTTATTTTCTTATTTTTAATTAATTAATTGAATTTTTATTATTATTAATTCATTTAATTAGATTTAAATATGAGAAAAATATCAAATAATGGTTTTAAATCTTTTTTGTGCAGCAAATATCTTCCACACATGCTAGAGATTTCGTGCACCATCTCAAGGGGACAATATCATCCATATTTGGCAAGAATTGCATGGAAAAAGATTGAAAAAGATATGAACAAAATCAAATATTGAAATCATTAATTCAATGGATTATGGGCTTGTTTCTTGACCTAATTCCATTCATGTACAAAGGCATAACCTAACCTAATGCAAAGAGACACGAAAGAGCTGCTAGGGAGGCATAACAAAATTGTAAAATTTCCATAAAAACTTGAAATCTGAAATCATAGTGGGAGCACGTTTCAAAGCACAAAAAACATTCTAATACGTTCCTTACATTGCTAGGAATCAATTGCAATCAAAAACGAGTCTCCATACTCCAAGAATTGGTAGAACAGAATCGTCTTCTTCATGAACATGTCCACAATCGTTTTCTAATTTTCATGCATTATTCATATGTTTTAACTGTTGATTCTTGCTACTAATGATGTTTTGAAACTTTTGGCATAGTTTAATTGTCCTAACAATGCTTGAAACAAGATTTGCCATTAACGTTTTCTAGGGTTTCAGAAGCTCTAAATTGGGGCTTTCCTCATATGGAAAAATCAGACCACCAAACCTGTATGAATACGTTCGTGACAACATGACGAATCCATTGATGACCTCGCGTTTTTTTTATATTGAGGCATGCTCTAATCGCTATTTTTTTCAGGCTTCATTTAGTGGGGGTTTGAAACCCCCGCTATTTGTTTATATTACAGGCAGAAAGATGAAGAAGACGCTGAGGTGTCATAACATGGTTGGAGTATTCAAAATCTAGCGCGCTTTTTCTTGTTTCATATCATTAACTTTGTTTTTTATTATATATAATAATTATGCTCCATTACATTAACAAACGCACGCGACAGTTGAGTTGGTAGAAGACGTGTCTTGCAGGTACAGGGACCTGGGTTCGATTCCCAGGTCCCCCCAAACATTTAATAATTTTTGTCTTAATGTGTTCATACGCAGCGCCTCCTTCAGAGTTCATCATACAACCTCACATCCAAGCCTGCCACTTGCCCATGAGCTTCAATCCAAAGGCTACAAAAGGAGTTCTACCATGTACCTCAGTCAATGGACACGCACACAAGCACAGAAAGTCAAAAAAAGGCTTTGATTCAGTGGGCCAAAATGCTTCAATTCACCTCCTAAATGGGCCTGATACCCCCCATGGTTTGCATCATTTTTATTTTTTTATTTGATTTTCTTTTAATTCTTTTTAGTGTTTTAATTATTTCTTTTAATTCCATAAAATAACTTTTCATAACATAAAATACAGAAAAATCAAAAAATGTTTATTTTTATTAATATTAATTTCACCATTATTATTTTTGTGAATAAACTTTAGCAATTAACTTAGTTTAATTTAGGTTTTTAAAACTTTAATATTTTCTTAATAAATAAAATAAATAGAATTAGGGTTTTTAACCTTTTCATCTTTTTTTTTAATAAATAATTTTCTCATCATTATTATTATTAATTACTAAATATTTTTATAAATAAACATGTACATTAATTATTTAGTAAATTAAGTTAAACTTTAATATTTTTCATTAATAATTAAAAACAACTTAGAATTAGGGTTTCTCTCGATTTTCAATTTTCTTTATTTTCATAAAACAAAAACCTAAAAAACATTTCTTTTCTTTAATTTAATAATCAATTAGCTTTTAATTCAATATAATTTCAAAAGGGTCAAAACCCTCGGACATTCAATTTTAATTCCTCTTTCGCGCATTTATTTTCTCTTCGAATATTATGTAACTGCTCAAGGCTTGTAATAGTAATTAGGTCTTTTTATTTTCCACATTTTTTACCAAACGGGTCTTTGTCATTTGGCGATGTATAGACCCGCGCCTTGTAATAGCGTAGGATTTATCTTTTCGCATTTAAATTTCCGCACTTTTAAACTGCTAAACTTTGCATGAAAGAATGTATGGCTAATTAAAAATAACTCGTAGCTCACAAATGCCCTGATCAAAGATAAATATTGACATGAAAATAACACACAAATTCACACACCACTTCTAGGGTACGCCTCACCTGTTGCCTTACCTTCGAAATGTGGTCGTCGAGTATAGGACGTTTTAGTAAGTCCTTATGTCCATGATCCAGTTGCCTCGAAACGGTTGCCTCGGATTAAAAAAGGATCAATGGCATAAGGGTAGCTTCTAAGGTGTCCTACTGTTGCTCTGGTGACCACACTGTCCCTACAAACGAATTGACCCGAACACCTCCAACGGTGGTGCTACCTACCTCTCAATGGTGGGATGGCACTACCTTAAGGACATTTACACAGCCTAATTCCTTAGGGTAGGTAGATGACTCATAGATACTTGCTCTATTCAAAAACAAATCAAAACTCTTTTCACACCGACACTTTCAAAAAGCTTTCAAAATAATTTTTCAAACACTCTTGAGGACTGATACAAGAGTTATTCCGAAATCTTTAAACGAAACTTTTTCAAACCCACTCACAATTGAAAAGCAAACACTTTTGAAAACACAATGAGCAAGTATCTAAGAGCCCATGGATAACCATGGATAGAAAGGGTGCTAACACCTTCCCTTTCTATAAATCTACCTCCCGAACCGAGAAACTATCTCATAAGGAATTTTGTTGTGCTTTTGTCCTGTCCATGTTGGAGAAAATAAAAGACGGTGGCGACTCTTGCTTCCGCGATATTTCGCGAACCAGCGTTAAACAGTCAGTTCTAAATCCACCGATCACAATCACTATGTTTTCAATTATATGATTTATATGCTTTCATTTTGTGGGCTTGTATCGGAGTTCAATAGATCCTAACCCGGATCTGGGGATACCCTTTAGGTAAGTAGCAATAAACTGTGAGGGATCTGTCTGGCATATACCGACACGGATGAAGCAGTAGCTACGTTGGTGTGGCACCTTAGTCTGTACCGATATCCCTTGTGTTGAAACGAGGAGAATATGGGTCTTCTAAGGAGTCATTAAGCACCAACTGACCTTAGAACCTTAAATTGACCAACTTGGCCATAGAACAGTAGCAGTATGCTACACTCATTGAGACTAAACTCTCGCGATGATTCCGGCCGCAAGAAAAGGTTGCTAAACTGGAATTATGACCGATTGAGGGTAGTCAGTGATATTGAGATCCTCTAGAACCCGATTACTATTTTTAGGACAGATTTAAACCAACTAAACTGAAAGAGGGTAATACCTAAACTCCATGCCAGCCTAAACTTAAGGCTATATGTGTGACTTGTGTGCCTTCAAACTTGAACTACTTGCACATTCTTGTTATCTGACAACATGAGTTCCTTGCAGGTTTTGTTTACAGTCCTTATCCAATAATTTGGATTTATCGCAGGGTTTACTTACATCACCTCACACTTTTGCTTAAACGCATAACATACACATCATAACATCATGCCTTAACATTTCTTTAACCATTTCAAGGATCTCAAGGGTCTGTGATGCAGGTTATGGTAAATCAAATGGCTAGCAAGGGGCAAAGGGGATTTATTTTCCTCTAGCCAAGGTTGTCTAGAAATACAAGCATGATAACTTGAGTCAGGGGCTATGACCCACTCGATATGGTGAGTTTGACTCTTGAAGAAGGACTCTTAACGACATGAAGTTCCTTCAATCAAAGCTACAAGATTCAAATTCTAACAGTTTCTTGTTTACCCCGCGAGATCCTTGAAAACATTACATACATATATCATACATATCATTGCATAACAGGTCTTCCAGTACAGGTCTCTCATGTTCTCGCTGTTTATTTCAGCAATGGCTCTCCAACAAGATAACCAAGATCTTCATACTCAAGAGACTCAGTTCAGGGAAATCTTCCTAAACCTATCCAAGGGGAATGAAGAGTTGAGAACACTCCTCATAGGGAATTTGGTTAAGAAAAGTCCTGAAGACAATAAGGACGAACGGCTGGAACAACTGCAAGCTGAGTTCAGTGCCATGAAAACCCAAATGCTGGGGCAGATGGCTCTTATCCAAGGCTTAGCTCGGGAACAAGAAGAGTTGAGAACCATGATCAACCAGCTTCATCAAGACAGATACAACAACATGAAGCAAACAGTCAAAGTCGGGGACCAAGTCATTGATCAGCCTCCAAGAAGACAAGTGTTTGGTTTGGTAAAGAATGGACCTCTCCAAGTTGCTACTACCTCAAGGGTCCAACAACAACCTCACCAAAAACAACAGGTTGATCAGAGTAAGCCAAAAATGGCCAAGAGGCAATTTACTAAGATCAACATGTCACTGACTCAAGCACTACAACACATGTTGAAGGCATAGCTGATTACATTAAAGGCTCCTCTCCGGAACCCAAATACTTCTGCTCCTACCTATCATCCCAATGAAAGGTGTGCATACCACTCTAACAGTCCGGGACATGACACAACCAATTGTTGGACTTTGAAGAACAAGATCCAAGACTTGATTGATGCCAAGGAGATCAAGTTTGACCCTCTGAAGACCATAAATGTGATCACTGATCCTACGCAAAATCATTGAGAATGTCTTTGTTTCATTTGAATTTTCAAGTTGTAATTTCTTTTGTTATTCAAACAATTATCTATTAATGTCAAACTCTGTTTCATTAATGCATTGCATATGTTTGTCTTGAATTCATCCTTTCATTACATTTAAACTATGATTTTTACTCTCCTTATGACATTCAACTCTTGCTAAAAGTTACAAGCCTTTAGAGGGAGGATGACGAAACAATGCCATAATCTCATACAATATGCTTTTGGACAGACCTTGCTGACGATGTACAGGCATTTCTTTCAAATCCTAAACACTGGAGTTATAAGGAAGATAATCCCTAGTCAACCCCTTCGAGCCAAAGAAGTAGGAGTTTTCTGTTTTAAACACAAATTGAAACCTTTAATTTAAACCTGGGGCAGGGTAGTCTCTCAGTTAATTCCAAAGATGCGCATTTAAGTCGTAAAACTCTCAGTTCATAATACAACTAACGACATCAAAAGCATTCCTCTGGAATCAAAAGACAGTGGTGGTTCCTTATCTCATAGGCAGTCAATCTCTCAAAAGAGAAAAGCCCACTGAGCCAAAACCTATAAAGGAGGCTTAAGAAAGCTGGGGCATCCCGCTGACTGTAATCTCGAAAATAGAAACGGTCAGGCAAAAATTAGGGATAATAAATTAAAAGAACGAGGTCATTAAAAATCCTCGACAACATGAAAAATGTTGCAAAAAAAAATGATGTCTGCCTTCAAAAATCCAACTTGTGTGAACCATCACCAAAACGTCGTTCCAAATTCGAATCGAGTTCGACGCACAATTAACTGAGTTTAGGATTGAAGAATATCATGAAGAGCGGGTGGGTACAAATATACTTTGAGCCGTTATCCTTTGTTTCTTAAACTGTGAACCAAGCCACGTTACAACCCTTCAAAAGTCCTAATTGAAGCATGGGTTAGTTCAAAAGCATACTGTTACAAAAGGTATCTTGACTCCTGTAAGGCTTTTCCCTAAATCTTGTGTTGAATTTGTCTTATAAAAAGTTTTCTGCTAAAAAACGCATTTTTCAAAACTTCGAGACAAGCATAAACTTTGCATTATTTGAATATCACTGTTTGCATTTGGCTATTTGTTTGACAGCGGAGAAATTCACACAACGAATATCCGATGAACGAAAGCCCTCTCAGTGAACAAAATCACTTCAAAAAGGATGACACTTCCATTGACAAATCTCCTATCAACAAGGGGACTTGACATGTCACTATCCAGCACACCTGGGGCAGTCCAGTCAAAGATTTCAAGAAATCTCTGAAGAAGTGCAGAGTAACCAGGGGCAAGTCTCCATCTCCGTCACTTGGGGCATTAGACATCAATCTCAGTGAAGGGTTACGTACAATTAAACATTTTCTGGCAATGTCACGAACACTTTCTACTAGGGGCAATGACAAATCTCCCCAAAATCCTTCTCATAGGATGACTCCCAGCAAGTGTTTAATCTCTGAAAACCTTTCCCCAACTGAGACAACTTCAACGAAGTCGTCACCTCTATAGCAGACCGACAACTGGGTTTATTTCTCCAACAAATGGCAGAAATCCCCAACTTAAGTTTGCCTCGCCGACTACTACAAATTAAAGGACCACAACTCCTCTTCCCCAGTAGACTACTCTACAATCCCCAACAAGTTACTGTGAAACCTGGACCCGACCAGATGTCAGTTTAACTTTGACTCCCCAGTAGAGCAACGGACAACCGAGACTCCTGAACTTGTTCCCCAAGAATGAATCAATACTCTCCACAGAGTTCATAACTTTCCCCAACGGAGTTCTCCTCAACAAAACAAGGATCCTCAGTGGAAACATTATAAGCAAAGTTTGAAGACATACCAACTCTTCAACAGCAGTCCAGGATTTAATAACTCCCCAACACTTGTCAAGAATTTATTCTCCAAGACAAAATTACATTTCAATAACATTCATAGCATATGCATACAAAATACATATAACATGAATCTCATTTATTTTGAGAACATCATTACACAATGCATACATCATGACATTGCATACAACTCACTCTTTACCTTTTCAGGAAAGATCGATTGACAGATAAAAGTCATTACCTTTTGGAGTAGCAGTCGTCAAATATTCCTTCATCATCCCGTTGAGGTAGTAATCGTCCAAGATTCCTTCATTATCCCGTTGAGGTAGTAATCGTCCAAGATTCCTTAACCATCCTGCTGAGGTAGAAGTTGTCCAAGATTCCTTCATCATCCTGCTGAGGTAGAAGTCATCCAAGATTCCTTCACCATCATGCTGAGGTAGTAATCGTCCAAGATTCCTTCACCATCCCGCTGAGGTAGTAATCGTCCAAGATTCCTTCATCATCCTGCTGAGGTAGAAGTCATCCAAGATTCCTTCATCATCCTGCTGAGGTAGTAGTCATCCAAGATTCCTTCATCATCCTCCTGAGGTAGAAGTCATCCAAGATTCCTTCATCATCCTGCTAAGGTAGAAGTCATCCAAGATTCCTTCATCATCCTGCTGAGGTAGTAATCGTCCAAGATTCCTTCATCATCCTGCTGAGGTAGAAGTCATCCAAGTTCCTTCATCATCCTGCTGAGGTAGTAATCGTCCAAGATTCCTTCATCATCCTGCTGAGGTAGAAGTCATCCAAGATTCCTTCATCATCCTGCTGTTGTAGTAGTCGTCAAAGATTCCTTCATCATCCTGCTGAGGTAGAAGTCATCCAAGATTCCTTCATCATCCTGATGAGGTAGTAATCATCCAAGATTCCTTCATCATCCTGCTGAGGTAGAAGTCATCCAAGATTCCTTCATCATCCTGCTGAGGTAGTAATCGTCCAAGATTCCTTCATCATCCTGCTGAGGTAGAAGTCATCCAAGATTCCTTCATCATCTTGCTGAGGTAGTAATCATCCAAGATTCCTTCATCATCCTGCTGTTGTAGTAGTCATCCAAGATTCCTTCATCATCCTACTGAGGTAGAAGTCATCCAAGATTCCTTCATCATCCTGCTGAGGTAGAAGTCATCCAAGATTCCTTCATCATCCTGCTGAGGTAGTAATCATCCAAGATTCCTTCATCATCCGACTGTTGTAGTAGTCGTCCAAGATTCCTTCATCATCCTGCTGAGGTAGTAATCGTCCAAGAATCCTTCATCATCCTGCTCAGGTAGTAATCATCCAAGATTCCTTCATCTTTTGTTTGGAGTAGCAATCGTCTCGGATTCCTTCATCACACATCATTATCAAAAAAGACCTCCTCTGGTTAGATTTATTTCTTCCAGTTAATGACAGGCAATCAGAGACCTTCAAATAATAGTCCAGATACGATCCAGATTCGGATGTAATTCTGTCAATCATTCAAATACAGTCCAGCAATCGCCCCTGGATGGCATCTTTAAGCCCATTTCCAATGACTATCCATTACCTCTCCAAATGGCATCTTTAAGCCCATTCCCTACATAATTAACCAACACATCTTCGAGTGCAAATTTTCTGGGCACTCTAGTGTTCAATTATCTTCCACCTTCGGATCACGAAAGGCTCGAAAGCCAATCTATATCCTCAGGTTTAAGAAAATTGAACAGGGGTAGCTGTTATACCCCAAAAATTTCCCTCTCATGTTTTCACAAGTCTTCCCTTACATGGTTGGTCACAAACATTTGCCTAACGAAAATAAAGTTTTTTGAAGATGAACAAAGTGTCTTTCGATTGGCATCTGGGAAAAGTCTTCGATTGGGTATCCAAAATACTTCGATACAGGCTTGACTCACCAGTATTCGATTGGGCATTTGGCACTCTTCGATCAGGCTTTGATTAGTAAGCTTCGATTAGGTGTTTGGAACCTTTTGATCAAGCTTTGGTGTGCAAGTCTTCGATTGAGCGCTAGACCCCTTCGATCAAGTCAATTTCATAATGCTTCGACTAGTACTTCAGAGGGTCCTTTGACTGGAACTTCATACTTTACCTCAATCAGAACATCAGAACGAAATGACCTTCGAATGGCATTTCAGTGCAAAGTTCCTCTTAATCTAAAATGCTCTGATGAAGGAAGTTCTAGACACTTCGAACCAGAACTTAGACTCATCACAAGGCCAAGGGCTGGTCGAAGTTGTCTAATAGGGAATGTTCTAAATAGATTCGAATTGGACTTTGAAGCTGGCAAAGAAGGCAAATTCGAAGGAATGAAGTAGGCTGGCATGACTAAGCAAAAACACATATCCTAACCTGTCCAGGTTCACCCAAAGTTCACAATGGCATGTGTCCCTTGCAAATATAGAAATAATTAAATGCTGATTGTGGACTCAATTATTTGAATTAAAGGCCAGATTCTTGCCTTGTTTGCTCCCAACCCTACAAGAGCTGATTCGACCAGGGTGATCCTTTTCGAATCAAGCAATCGAAGCAGAGGGAGGCTCAATCGAAGGGGCTATGCAATTGAAGCTGGAGTAATTCGATTTGGGAATTTGAGGCTATCAAAGAGAAGCATTCAAAGGGTCATTCGAAGAACATTCAAAAGGTCCATTTGAAGAAGCATTCAGAAGGCCCATTCGAAGGGCACATAAGAAGTCCATTCGAAGGAGGCAACTCAAGACCAATCGAAGAGCATGGCCTGGAGGCATTCGAAAATCAAAGGTGTCCAGGTTCATTTAAGATTCCAAAGAGACATGAATATTTCAAAAAAGGAAATCTTTTAATATGTATGATTCTTGTCTCATGGCTTTAAAGGCCTGTTTAATTGGTTGTCTCTTGCCGTTACTAGACCATCATACTCCTATAAATACAAGGGCCAGCATACAGTGCCAAGGGGGAACGAAAAAAAGGAGAAAAAGAAAGAAAAGGAGGATTTGGAGATACGCTGCCCACAAACCCACCAAAGGTTATCAGCATTTTCATAAGTAATTCCAGCCAAAGCAGCCATTCAGCGAACATCTCCACACCCAGAGCCACAAATCATATATCTTTAATTGCACAAAGATGAGATCGTGCCATTGCTGGGGCACGATCTAAGTTTCTCCTTCGAATCTCAGGATAAAACAAACCCAGACCCAGATTCAGCAGATTCAAATTGAGGAAGGATTCGAATTGGGAGGAGATTCGAATCATGGGGGTAAAGTCCCCCCTGGATCTTTAATATTTGTCTCGTTTTGCAGGAAATATCTTCTCAGAATTTTGTTCAGAGCTTCTAAGCTTAGCGGCTTAGCTTCGAACTGGATCCACGGTTCCCAGATCGAAGGATGACATATCCAGATCGAACACCCCCAAAGTGCAGCCCCTCAGGAACCTTCGATCAAGCCTCTTCACTGGATCGAAAGACAGCCCACACCTCTTTCGATCCAGGCCTCCAGAATTATACATTTACTGCCTGTTCCTTCGATTTCATCTTTGTTTTGACTATTTTATTTCTTTCTTTTAATCAACATAAAATCAATTAAAAAAAACCACAAAAACATTAGACTAGTTTTTTCTATTAAATTAACTTTGTTAATTAATCATTTAATTATCTTAACATTTTCTCAAAACTAAAATTAAGAAGATTTAGATCATTTTCCCAAAATAAAATAAAACAACAAAAAGATTTTATTCTTAGGATTTTTAGAGGTTATTTTTAGATTCGCGCGCGTTTATTTTATTGTAACTGTCTACTGGTTTGTAATAGCTTAACTAAGACTTTTACACTTTACTGCTTTATTCCCCCAATTTTGGACATGTAAATAATCCCCCTCCCCGAAGCCTTGTAATAGCGTATGATTTACAATTCCCGCACTTTAAATTTCTGTACATATATTAACTGTTTAGATGTATGCTAACTAGGATTCCATGACAAGATCTATCTTGACTTAAAATCAACAGTAGCTCACCATGACATGTAAAGATAATATAAACTGAAAATTTACACACTCGCACATGCCACTCTTAAGGTATGCCTCACTTGGTTCCCTCGAACGTGGTCATTAAGTATAGGAAGTTTTAGAGGAGGCCCTCTTGTCCAAAGATCATAAGTTGCCTCGAAACGGTTGGCTCGGATAAAATGATCTAAGACATTAGGGTTACCGCTAAGGCATCCTAACATTGCTTTAGTGACCACACGTCCCTTAAATCGAATTGACCCAAAAACTCCAACGACGGTGCTACCTACTCCTCAATAGTGGGATAACACTGTCTAAAGGACATTTTCACAGTTTACTTCCTTTTTGAGTAGGTAGAGGTTCTTAAGTACTTGCTCCTTTAAAAACAAAACAAAACTTTTTGCACTTACACTCTCTTCAAAAACAAAACTCTTTTCAAAACCCACAAACACAAAGAAAAGCAAACTTTTGAAAACATAGTGAGCAAGTTGTTGTACCCCAAATTTTGACCTAAGATACCATCTCCCATCTGCATCATTACATTGCAAAGGTTTTGACCTATTTTTATTAACTTTCAAAGCAGATTTTAAATTCATAACTTTTTCGAGTCAAGAGCTGTTTATTTTTGAAATGCTAAATTTATTAATCGATCAATGCTAAAACAATGTTTATTTAATTATTTATTATTCTGAATTTAAATAATTGGAATTTATTTTCAGTTATTATATAAATTAAAGAGTTATAAATAATAAAGTAAATATTTGAGAAGAAGTTTATTAATTGATCAACAATGTTTATTTAATTATTTGTTATTCTAAGTTTAAATAGTTGAAATTTTATTTTCAGTTATTATAATTTAGAAGAATTATAAATAATGAAGTAAATAATTGAAGAGAAGTTAATTGATCAATGATGTTTATTTAATTATTTATCATTCCTAAATTTAAATAATTGGAATTGATTTTCAGTTATTATATAATTTAAAGAATTATAAATGATAAAATAAATAATTGGAAAGAAGAAAAGAATTAATTGATAAAATATTGGAGTTTTACTCATTTTATTCTAATTGTTACAATTGTTGTTTAAATACCGTATTTATTTACAACGTATTTACAATGATAATTTTTACAATGTTTAAAATGAAATAAAAGCTATCCTAATTTTTTCCTAAGTTCTAAATCTTCATCTTCTATACAATACTTCTTTGATTGCTCATTTGATTTTACCTGCAAAGAATTAAAAGAAAAGTCAGAAATAAATATAATTAAAAGCGGACAATTAATTTAGCGTTCATCATTAAAAGCAAACGGTTGGAATCAGTTTTTTTACCCTGTTTGCAAATCACGGGATTTCTCCCGGTTCACAAAAAGGGATGAATTTTATTGACAAATATGAATGCACAAGTTAAAAATATGCACAAATTCACTTTTGTCAAAATTGCACAAATTCATTTTTTTGTCAAAACTGCATATTTCAAAATCAACATCATATGCATAGTTCAACAACATATGCAATTTTCAAAGCCAATATGCAACGTAAACTACCCAAAGTGTGGGAAGAAGTCAAAACACAAGGCTCCCTACTGTACAATGCAGTTGACAAAGAGAAACATGTGCAATTTTAAAACCAAATATGCAAGCAAAAATATTCCTATTTTTCATCATTTTCCAGCTTTACTTTTTCAGAACTTAAAAGTACATAACATCATTTTAATGTCAAACTATACTTAGGAGAGAGAAGAGAGAAAGAGTGTGGGTTTACAGGTTTTGGCCTTAGGCAGAAAATGGACACAAAACAAAACAGCAGCAATACAGTAAAGAAAAGGAAAGCATGGAAAAAGGATACAAACAAACTGAATGAAGCAGTAGAGTGCAGAGGTCAAAGACAATATAGTAAAAGTATTCATAACCTGTAACATAAACCTCAAGGCCAACTAACTGATATAACAACAACAAACCCTTCAAAAAAGAGAGAGAGTTGACAACCTGTTTTAAAAACCTTCAAAAACTCAAAACTGAAAAACAAAAATACAAAGCCAATTCTCAAGGTACCAAAAACCTCACCTCAAGAACCTGCTGTCTTAATACCAAAACCTCAATGCAACCTGCTATCTCAAAACCAACAACCAATATGGCCTAAAAACCAGTATACTCTGTTAAACCAGAAAACCAGAAAAGCCTCAACCAATATGGCCTAAATCGTTAAACCTTTAAACCTTGTCAAAGCCTAATAACCAGCTTAAGCCTTAAACCTGTAACATAGGCCTCCAGGCCAAACCTGAAACCATAACCATTTCAAACCATAACCTGTTCAACCTATTTACCTGCCTAAAACCCTCATACCAACCAACATCCAAGGCCAAAATTGGTACCATCCATACACGCCCAAAAGCCAAAAACCAGAATGCCACAACAACACAAACTTTGAAAAAAATGTCCAAACTGGCAAGCCTCAGAGTTATCCCATCATAGGCCAATAATAAAAAGCAACGGAAGTAAGGCAAGAAGAAGAAGAGGAAAAAGCATACAAACGAAGGCAACAAAATTCTCAGAACCCAAAAGGTTCATCCTTGAAACATATCAACAAGCATTCAAAGGCAACAGAAGATTTCATCACCAAACAAAAAATAAGAAACGAAATACCAGGAGTCCAATCAAAGCCCAGTATCACGCGCCATCCCCTCGCCTTGGCCTCATACGCACATCCCCAACCTTTCTTCCTTCGTCTCCAAAGGTAACATTTCCCCCTCTTTTTCTGTCATATACCTCAAATCACCATAATAATAGGAAGTCAGAATCAAAAAATGGATGTAAAAATCACCACATGCAAAATTGTAATAAAACCCCTTTGAGATTCAAAACGAAATTTACCTTAAATCTGTCGCCCTAGCTTTCTCGTTGGAGGGAAGAGGAAGTTGAGGATGCCGGTGGCCATGGGCAAGGAACTCAGAGGCAGAGACTTTTGACGAACGAAGAAGACGAGCGAAGAAGAACACGAGACGAAGAGCAGCGGCGCAAGACCTTAACCCTTTTTTCCCTAAACTAAAACAATATGCTTAACCCTAAACATTGTCCCTTTGTGTGGGCTCAACCCGTTTCCCTTTGCCTAAAAGCCCAGCGGCCTCCTACGCACACCCCCCTTTTTATTTTGCTTTCTTTTAGTTTTTTTTTTCTTCAGAATTTTATTAATTTAGTTTAGTTATAAAACTTAATTAAATGGAGGTGTAATTTAATTAAAACAAATTTTAATGGTTTGACCATTTTTATTAGTTTAACTTTAGGATTAATTTAATAATTTTAGTATTCCCTTTTTAAATTAGATTTAAGTTAATAACTTTTAAAGTTTTAATTTAGTTTAGATTTATTTATTAATTCTTAAATAATACTTTATATTAAAATTAAAAAAACATATAAAAATAGAAACATAAAAAATAGAAAAAAATTAAAACATTTTCTTTTCTTTAATTAATATTAAACAAAAAAATATAAAAATGCATGTTCATATCATTTAATCTGTTATTTAATCATTGTTGTGGTTATATGTCATTTAGCTATTTAATCATTATCTATCTGATTTTCAGTTTGATTTATTTCATCTTTATTTGATTATTCCGTTTACATCTAAATCCAAGAGAAAAATGATTAAACTGGTTGACTTCATGTCCTCAAGTCCAATCACACGAACATCGGCATTTCATTAAAACTTAAGACAATTTTTCCCCAAATATTCAATCTTTTCAAAATTTATACCTTTTAAGCCAAAACTTCGACATTAGGTCGTCGTACCTTCAAAAAACCCATCCGTACCCCTTTTCGGCCAAAACAATTTATTTTTAATCAAACGAACATTTCAATAAACAGATATTTCAAAAGGTTCCTATAGAATACTATAGATACATTGGGTACTAATACCTTCCCATTGTATAACCAACCCCCGAACCATAAATCTCTTTTCAAAAACGCCTTGTATTTTTATTACTTTTAGTAAGTATTATTTTACATTGCATACTTTAGGGTTTTATTTCGCTCTTTCCCCTTTTCCCTTGGAAATAATAAAGCGCGGTGGCGACTCTTGCTTTTGTGAGACGAATTAATCAATAATTCGATCTCCGATTTACCCCGCTACATTTTTTATCGCTACACAAGTACCTAAGAGCCCGTGGATAATCACGGATAGAAAGGATGCTAACACCTTCCCTTTATATAATCTACCTGCCAAACCCGAGAAACATCTCGAAAAGGAATTTTTCTGTGCTTTTGTCCTTTCCTTGTTGGATAAAATAAAAGACGGTGGCGACTCTTGCTTACCGCGACATTTTGCGAAAACAAACGCGAACCAGCATTTCAAAAACAGTCAGTTCTCATTCCCACCGATCACACCTCCTTTTGGTTTTCTTCAATTCAAAAAGTCAATAATCTTATGAAAGCTTCCTTCGATTCAGAAGTTAATAACCTTCTGAAAAGTGTCATTCGATTGCACCATTCGCCCCTCACCTGTTTGCCTTGGATTCATAAGTTTTCGATTGGATGAATGGCTACGTTCCTGTGACTTTAAAATTCATCTTCATGTATGATTCAAATACGCCTTCATATCACCTTCGAATCCATCTGTAAACCCTTCAATATGCCATAGTCCTGCATTATGACACACAACTTGGTGGTCCATTCGAAGGACTTTCCATAGTTGGGGAATAATTGTTCTCTTACTTTGGAGTCTAGTCGAAGGTTTGGGCCTAAGTTATTAAAAGCAAGAAGACTCAAAATAGCATATTCAGCTAAAAAGGGCCATTCGAAGAACACACAGTTGGTTCATTTGAAGGACACACAACTGGTGAAAACAAATGCTGTGTTGTTCTAGTCTGGTCGAAAGGTGTAGAAAGATGGAGGATTCGACTCAAAAGATCAAGTTGAACATTTAGACCCATAGGCTAGGCTACGTGTTTTTCCCTTTTCAGGCCTCAAACCTATGACTCACTCTATACTTAATTATTTATGCAAGATAAAATAGGCCTTTACCCATTTGTTATCCAAGACCACTTGCACTTAATAGCATAGTACTACCTTTTAGAAAAGTTTGTCTTGAGTCTTGCGCCTATTTTCCTTCAGAAAGAAGCAACCCATCTGAACCATTCATCTTGCTTTTATGGCACAAGTGGACACTTACTTTCCAGCTGAGCCTTATTTTATTATTTTTGCTTCCCAAGCTTCCTAAAAACCTTTCTCTATAAATAGAGAGTTCATTTGCACAAAGAGAGAGAGGATCTTTGGACCAGAGGAACGAATCCCCCAAATTTTCTCAAACACAACAAAAAAACTCTCAAGTTCATCAACACTTGAGAAATCACAAAAAAAGCCCAGAATCACATTCATCTCCTTCAATTCTGAAGAACAACCACACTTCAGTCTCCTTCAAAATCGAAGAAGCATCACACTTGCTTTTTCCCCTCTTTCGAATCCAGCATCCTGGGCCTCCACTCAAGGTCCCACATCCATTCAAGGCCTGAAGCAAGGTAAGTTATTCTTACCTTTGAACTTTTTGTTTCATGGCATAGTAATTTTTCCCTTTCATTTGAAACATGTACATACCATTGTTCCTTTCGTTTCCACCCTTTTAACATATTTTTCAGAGCTAACCCTTTCGTTTTGCTTTCTGTTTACCTGAATTTGCTTTAACTATTAAACTGTTTACAAGACAAATAGTAGCATGGCCTCAGGCCATGTTGCCATTTAATGCTTTAAATAAAAGAAACAGGAAACAGGAAATAGGAAACAAAGCTTCTGGCTTCTACCCTCTTTTTCCAACTCAAACGAAAGAGACAACTAGGAGGAAAACCATGTTGACTTCTAGGCCCAGACGAAAAGCATGCCTTCACTGATTCCAGTCTCAGTCGAAAGGCATACCCTCACTTCTTTCGACCTCCAGTCGAAGAAGGCAACAAGGCAGAACCAGAAGGCTTCGCCATGCACATACTTATCCAATCGAAGGCCATGACCTCACTGGTGCTAGCCCCAATCGAAGGAGGCCAATAGAATGCAAATCGAAGGGTGCTCTTGCCTGGGTCGAAGAGCTCATTTTCCTTTCTTTTATTTTGTTTTTGCCTTTACATTTTCTTGCCTTTCAATATGGTTGTAATAGTGAAGGATATTTATTTCCTGCATTTTTATTGCTTTGTACAAATGCTAGTAATTAGATGTGTATGGCAAGATAAAACCAACAAATAGACAACCCTAATCAAAGACTAAATGCCTCAATCAAATACACTTGGCACACATGCACCCTTAGGGTAATTCCACTTGTCGCCTTACAAATGGCCATGTTATGCGTGTGGGATGTCTTAGCACAAACAAATCGAAAAAGATCATAGTCCCTCGATGACGCTATCAAAGTTTCCTTTCAAAACCACACAAAAAGCACAATTTTCAAACAAAAGAAAGTGATCTAACAAGTAACTAAGAGCCCATGGAAAACCATGGATGGAAAGGGTGCTAATACCTTCTCTTTTCATAATCTACCCCCCGAACTCAAGAAAACATCTCGAAAGGTCTTTCCTATGCTTTTTCACCTTTCCTTATTGGATAAAAGAAAAGTCGGTGGCGACTCTTTCTAAACCGCAACATTTTGCAAACACAAACGCAAAACCCCCAAGTCAGTTCTCCCACCGCATCACAGTATCGCCGGAGGTTCATACGAGCTTGGGGAACGGTAAACAGATCTGGCACCAAGGCTTTAGGGCCAAAAACTTCCATTCCTATGGAACCTTACCTCCAATGGGTACGAGCTCATGCCCAGAAGCTTATGATGCCCTATTTGGCCATTTTACCAGTGATTGTGGAACCCACTACTGAAGAAGGTATTCCTTACACGGTTCTCTATCCTTATATGCCCACGGATCTTGGAGATTTACAGAGGTCTTGGATTCAGTTAATGAAGGAGCGGGATACTTACAGGGATCAATTCCATGCTCAGGAGAGGAAGGTTCTAGAGCTCACAAAGCAACTGCACGAAGAAAAAGGACTCAATGACTATCTCGACACAAAGAGGAAGAATCCATGGGAATTTTGATATCTTTTATATTTTTAGATTTGTTTTAATTGTAACGGCCAAAAGGCATTTGAACTTCAAATTCAGCTAATAAAATCTTTGTTTATTTTGGTTTGCAAATTTAAATTTCCTGAAGTCTTTGAAATTATTGCATGCGCATCCCATTATCATACACATCATTACAAGTACCATTACAGGTTTCTCATCTTCTTCACTGTTTATTTCAGCACGAAATGTTTTCCGAGCAAACCATCAAGGACCTTCAGGCACAAAACTCCCAGTTCCAACAAATGTTCATAGGTCTGGCAAAAGGACAGGAGGATCTGAAAGCCCTCATCCTGAAAGAAAAGAAGAAAAAGAAGAAGGCTTCCGGTATTCTGAATATGGGCAGGAGGTTTGGAGAGCGGTTGAAACGACAAGTCGATCTGACCTCTTCATCTAATGAAGGGGAGAATCAGGAAGAAGAGAAAGACCCCAGTCCTGCAGTTTCTGACAATGATACCGATTATAATGATGAGCAATATCCTCCTGCTGAGGATAGATACAAACAGTTGGAAGACCGTCTGAGTGCCGTGGAAGTTCAGAGGATACCTGGACTGGATTTCGAAGAATTGGGATTGGTGTCGGGAGTAGTCATCCCACAAAAGTTCAAAGCTCCAGTTTTTGCTAAGTATGATAGAGTGTCCTGCCCAAAACTCCATCTCTGTTCCTACGTTAGGAAAATCCAGCCCCACAACGCTGATAGAAATCTGTGGGTTCATTTCTTTCAAGACAGTCTATCAGGGACTCAACTTGAATGGTTCTACCAGCTGGAGGGAACAAATATCTGAAATTGGGAGGATCTGGCTGCTGCTTTCTACAAGCAGTATCAATACAACGCCGACCTTGCTCCTACTCGTACTCAACTTCAGAGTATGTCCATGGGTGCAAGTGAAGGCTTTAAGGACTATGCACAGAAATGGAGAGACTTGGCTAGAAGAGTTCAACCCCCGTTGTCTGATAGGGAGTTGGTTGATATGTTTCTGGGGACGCTATCTGGTCCATTTTTCAATCATTTGATCGGCAGCTCATCAGTTGGTTTCACCGAGCTGATCCTATGGAGAAAGAGTAGAAGTTGGGATTTGAAGCGGAAAAATACAGAAGGATTCCTCTTCAACTGCAGTAAAGAAGCCTTTCACTTGTAAGAAGGAAGCCAGTGTCATCTATAGCCCGAGGGGAAAAAACAGAGCTAAACATCGTCATACAGTAAGTGTCGTGATGATACCTAGACGTGCAGTTGCTCCACAATGCAACAATCAACAAAGGGTGGAAAGACCATAACGGTAGTGTGATACGGTGGGAGAACTGACTATGGTTTTGCGTTTGTTTTCGCAAATGTTTCGGTTGAGTAAGAGTCGCCACCGACTTTTTATTTTATCCTAAGGAAAGGTTTAAAAAGCACAACAAAAACCTTTGAGATATTTTCTTGGGTTCGGGGAGTAGATTATAGAAAGGGAAGGTATTAGCACCCTTTCTATCCATGGTTATCCATGGGCTCTTAGGTACTTGCTTAGATCAACTTGCCTTGGTTTTCAATTGTTTGAAATGGTGCTTTGTGTGTGGTTTTGAAAATGTTTTGAAAAAGATGCCTTGTCTAGGCTACCCTTGTAACAATTCTTTACTCGAATGTTTTACAAAAGGTGTTTGTCTTTTTGAAAAGATGTTTCAAGGTTTTTTGAAAGTTTGTTTTGAAAGTGTTTGTGAAGTGTGGTTTGGGAAATAGGCAAGTGTTTCTTTGTTTTGCAAGTTGACAAGTACTTAAGAGCTATCTACCCTAAAGTTCTCAAAGATTTTTGCTATGTTTTAACCCTTTTAACAATTTTGTTCCACCATTGCATTTGGTGGACAATCTTGTGTTAGGATGTGAAAGGGACGGGCGCGGGTCATCGTTTAGACCATGATTGCAATGGTGCTAAGTATCTTTGGGCAATTTTTTCCTTGAAAGGGACTTGATCATTTTAGGCAACTTTTCGAAAGCGTCATCGAGGGACTATGATCATTTGAATTGTTTGTTTTGCCCAAAGAAACCTAACATGCAATATGGCCCATTTATTGAAGGCCACAAGTGGAATACCCTAGGGGTGCAAGTGTGATATGTGTTATCCATTTTCATGCTTGTTTATCTTGAAATTAGGTCAAACTATTTTTGTTCTTTTTATTTGCATACAAACCCTAATTCTAACATGGTATATTTAAAAAGCATTAAAGTGCGAAAAATAAAGTTCTAAACTATTACAACACAATATGGGAAGGGGGGTACAAATGTTCAAATGGGGGGTTTTGACAAGGAATTTAAACCTAGCTATTACATCAATTTGGAATTATTTATAAGATAATTGATTGCACAAATTAAATAGAAATAAAATAAATATGCAAGATGCAAAAACAGTTTTTTATATGTATGAAAAAAAAAGTATTTTTATATGTCAAAATAAAATAAAATGAAAAGTATTAATTTTTGGATTTTTTGTGTATTTAGGGCAAAACCCTAACTTTATTAAATAAAATCCAATTATTTAATATATACACATTTATTTAATATATATAAAAATAAAATGAAATGAAGCATATTTATATAAAAAAAAAGTATTTTTAATGTCAAATATTACCAAAAATAAAAATGTATATATTTTTACATTATTTGCTAAATATTCTAATAAATATATATATATTTGTATTAATTTCTAAATATGTATTATATATATATAAATAACAATATTTAATATATATAAAAAAGTATATATTATATAAAATATTTTCAGAAGATAAAATAAAATAGAAATAAAAAAATGAATGTATTTACATTATTTTTTCTAGTTATTTTAAATAATAATATTATGTATTTATTTGTGTACAAACTAACTAAAGACTAATAAATATCAAAATAAATGAAAAAAATGTGGAAAAAATGATTTTTATATTTTTTCATGCTTAAATAAAAATATAAAAATAAAATCAAAAGGAAAAAATGGAAAATGATAAGTAAAAATCAAAATGGGTCAGGGAGGTTCAAAAGCAAAAGCAAGGTGTGAATAGGAACAATAGAACAAGCCCAGCCCAATAGGTCTTTCTTCAACCTCTGGCCAGAATTGTGACAAAAACGCGCGCTTGTACCATGATTCAAACATCCTGATTCCTGGCTTTTTAATGGAAACTCACAACATCAAAAATGTTCAGCATCAAACAACGAATTCAAACATACCAAAAACTTGATTTAACTCTAAAAAATGAGAGAGAATTTCATCATTCCCAAATCTTAACCTAACTTTTTATCTATATTCAGACCTTAAATTCTCACAGCATATGCAAAATAAATGAAAAGTAAAGGTATGTACAGTTTCAGGGGCATGAGTAGAACACTTCTTATTCACAAACTTAGAGCTAATGATGCCTACATTGAGAGATAGAAGTTCAAAAATATACCTGTTCAGTTGAAGTTGTATCTGATGATGGAGGTACTTTCAGAGCAAGGTGATGATTGGTACAGCTTCCTTGATGTCCAGGGATGCTATTCCAAGCTTTACTTTGTCTTGAAACCTTTTGAATCGAGTTATGGAACTTCAGCTGCAAAACAAGAAAATGAAAATGGTGGTGTTGCCTGGGAGTGTTACAGGTCGTGTTTGGGGTTTGGATTAGCTTCAAGGGATGTTGTGGGATGTATTTGAGGTGGTTTTAGCAAGAGTGCATGGAAGGTTTGAACTATGGAACTCAAACTGCAGCAGATGCTCTGTTTGGGCAGTTTGAGGGTGATTCTGGGAATGGGGAGGTATTGGAGATGTTAGGGTCGTGTTTCAGCTCAGTTAGGATGTTTAGGATATGTTTGACAAGTTTGCTTAAGGGTTCTTTAGCTGAGATGAGAGTTGTCGTCCAAAATGCTAGCTTTCTTACACTTTAAGCAACAAATGTCCAAGTTGGTTTTTAGACAGGTAGAGGCCCCCCTAATGTGCTGCAAACCTTGGCATTGATCAGTGTAATTAGTTCCTAAACTTGTGCCAAGGGGATTTGAACTGTACTTCTTGGATTTGCATTTTGACATAAAGCTCACTTTTGCAAAAATGGTTAAAGTGTTTTATCTATTTTGGGATTAAACCATTATGCAATGCTTGAACACATAGAATATGGTCTTGGCACAAAGAGTTTGCATTAAATTTATGAGTGTTGGATGGTTTAGAGGCATGTAATCAAGGAAAGCATGCTGACTTGAAAAATTTCCTAAGTGTATGAACATGGAAATTGGCCAAATCAAAAGTGAGTTTTTCCTATATTGCAAAATTCGATTCTCTCAAACCATGAGGTTGTTTGATGAGTTCTTGGACATTTTGCAAAGCTTGGAATGTGTACTACAATCCATATTTGAAATTCAAATTGAAATTCCAAGTGGAAGTATGTGAAAAATGGTCTTGAAGTTAGGTAAAAACCTTGCCTAAAATAGGTCAAATTTTCTCTAAGTTAAGAATGGTTTGGTACCCTTGTTCCAAAAATTGTAACTTGAGATACAAGCTTCTTTTGGGAAAACTTTGTGAATCAAAGTTGTAGATTTTGTAATAGGCTACAACTTTCATGTTTTGACTTTTTCTTGAATCCAAATGAATCTTGGTGAGAAAGTGGGGCAAAGTTAGGAAAAAATTAGGGTTTTTCATAACTTAGAAAAATTCTAAGTTATGAAAAATCTTCATTTCAAACCCTAATTTTCAATTCTTGATTTCTTGATGAACAAGTTTCATGATTTGGCATGTTTTGATGAAAAATGAATCTTGACACTTGATTTTGACCAAAAAGTCAAAGTTTGACTTTTCAGTATACAGTCAAAATTGATCAATTGACTGGGAAATTCAACTGTCAATCTTGTGCATTTGGGATCTTTTGAACTTTTTGAGCATGTCAAGACAATTCCATGGGGTCCTTGAGTCCATATGTGAGCTTGGTTTGCTATTGGATAGGTCAAACAGTCAAAAATTGCCTTTGTGCAGTCAAAACCCTAAAAATGACCATTTTGCCCTTTTAGTGATCTGATCAAATTTCTTGTGGAATTGTGATCCAAACTTGATCAAATGGTCCATGTGAGTTCATAATGTTGATGTGGGTCAATTTTAATGAGATTTGACTGTCAATTGGCCACAGTTGACTTTTTCCCCAATACAGCTGATTTCTAGGTCAACTGTCCAATTGACTGGGCAAAACTTGGAATCAAGACTTGAAACTTGGTGTGGATAAACTTGGGAGTCCAATATGAAGCATGAGAGTCATCTTAGGCATTTTTGGTCAAAACATCTTTGTGTAAACACAAACCCTAATTTGGGTCAACAGTGCAAGGAGAAGTCTTGAGCAGATGAAACCCTAACTGGATCTTGAGCTTCAAGGGCTTTGTGATGAGAAATCAATGAGAAATGGGAGGGAAAATTTTGGGGTGCAACAGTTGCCCCTGTTCAATCTTCTTGAATCCGAAGAGTTAGATTGGCAAGTTTGCCTTTCGTGACTCGAGGGTAAAAGGAGATTGGACACTAGAGTGCCCTTAAATTTGCACTCGTCAAAGCAAGGGATGTGGGAATAGGCTTAGAGATGCCATTTGGAGATGGGCTTAATGATTCCATCGGGAGGAGTGACAGAAACTTGTCGGGGATGGGCTTAAAGATGCCATCTGGGATGAGTATCAGCAAGGTGTCCATGTTTTGGACCACATCTGAATTGGGGGTATGAATAAGCAATAGATTGACATCCGTATCTGGAGGCATCCGTAAACTGTTTTCAAAAGTTGAGAAGAGTCTGAACAAGCAATAGGTTAACACCCGTTACTTGGAGAACCCGTGAACTGTTTTCAGAAGTCTTGAAGTTGAATAAGCAATAGAGCAGCATTCGTTGTTGGGAAGCGTCCGTAAACTGTTTTCAAAAGTTGCATCTGAACAAGCGATAGATTAGCATCCGTTGTTGGGAAGAATCCATAAACTGTTTTCAGAAGTCTTGAGAAGAATCTGAACAAGTGATAGGTTAACATCCGTTACTTGGAGAACCCATGAACTGTTTTCAGAGATCTTGAAGTTGAATAAGCAATAGAGCAGCATCCGTTGTTGGGAAGCGTCCGTAAACTGTTTTCAAAAGTTGCATCTGAACAAGCGATAGATTAGCATCCGTTGTTGGGAAGAATCCATAAACTGTTTTCAGAAGTCTTGAGAAGAATCTGAACAAGTGATAGGTTAACATCCGTTACTTGGAGAACCCGTGAACTGTTTTCAGAGATCTTGAAGGTGGAGGAAGAACCGGTGTAGGGTTTCCTGATGATGAGCTCGTGCAAAACTGCATTTGGATGAATCTGGAATAAGCATCAGGATGTTGCCATGTCTTGGTCACATCTGAACTATTCCTGGAAAGAATCTCGGAAGATAATAATTTTTGTCTGTCGACTGATCTTACCTGAAAAGGTAAAGAGTTAGTTATATGCAATGTCATGATGCATGATACAATGTATGTTATATGATATGGATGTAAATGAATGCGCATGTAAGCTGGAGAGCTGTCTTGCGAAGGATAGATGAATCCGAGATAGCTGAAGATAAAAGCATCTTGACTGCTGCCGGGAAGAACAATTCCTGGACTGTTGCTGGGGAATAAGGAGCTTGGGTTGCATACCAATCTTCTGGGGAATTCCTGTCTTGAGGAGATCTTCATTGGAGAATCTCGAATATACAATGAGGAACTGAGAACTGAGAGTCTTCAGATTTGCTTGGGGAATACCAGACCTTCAATCATCGAGGGGCCTTAGAACCACTGCGGGGAGTTGGAATTTCCTTGGTGACTCGCAGGGTAAGAGAATTTCTGATGATGTCCACTGGGGATTCTAGAACCTGGTAGACTTAAACTGGGGAGATAAGATTGAGAATCTCTAGTCTAGTGAGAAGCATTTCTGCGGGGAGAAGGTTCACTAGTCTGGTTCCGCTGGGGATAGATAGTTTGAAGTTTTAGCTCTGCTGGGGATACTGAAACTTAAACTCTGAGGGGAGTTGAGTTCTGGAGGATTCTCTGGCTGAGGGTAACAAAGATAAACTCCTCTGGGGATTGTATTGATAAGTTATGTTGGGGAACTCTGATGAACTCCGCTGGGGATAGGAAGAATTTCGCCGAGTGCGATCTGCCATGGCAAATAGCTGAGGATAACCCAGTTATAAGCCCTTGTGAGGAGTAACTTTGAATAAAGCTCGGGAGAGACGTCCGTACTCTTCAGGGGATAAGCTTCCAGAATCTACTGGGGATAAACTTCAAGACTTGCTGAGGGATATGGATTCCAAATCTCCTGGGGGTTTCCTTTGAAAGGGTATCAAGATATCCAACTGCAACTTCAACCTATCAGTAATCCTCTTTCTTGATTCATAAGGAAATGATTATGTTCAAATGCATATGCCTATTTAACAAAACATTGGACGTTTCTCAAAATAAAACAATTAGTGCAAAACAAAAAGGAAATGACACAAATTTCTGGGAAAAGTATTTGCATTAACTTTCGCTGAGTATATTTGTACAAAGGAGACAATCATCCTAGTAAGAGGATTTTGTCGTAAATATTGAAAGATTTATACAAAATAAAGATGGCTATGTGAAATAATTCCATGGGATTCCCTTCCGCTATAGCCTTCACAACTCTGAATATCTGTCCATCCAATGCTTCGTTTGCTGATGACTGGATTGATCAGAAGCCTGGAACTAGTTGATGAAGAGATTGTCTTTGAAGTGATCCGACGAGACATAGTCATACGCGTTAATTCCCTAACTTTTGCCTGAACCGCCCTTTCGGGTTTTCGATCCACCGGGAAACCCCTTTTCGCCCAAGCCACCCTTTCGGGTTTTCAACTTGCCGGGTGTACAGATTTTTTTTTTATCCCTAACTTTTGCCTGAATCGCCTTTTCGGGTTTTCGATCCACCGGGATGCCCATTTTTGCCCAAGCCGCCCTTTCGGGTTTTCGACTTGTCGGGTTATTTTATGCGTAGTATCTTTTGACTATGTCTGCGTTCGCAGGGTGCGGCAAATCGTCGCCGTCCATGGTGGTTAGAATCATCGCACCACCAGAAAATATGCTCTTGATCACAAATGGTCCTTCATATGTAGGAGTCCATTTTCCCCTGGGATCACTTTGCGGCAAGATAATCCGCTTGATTACGAGATCTCCGACTTGATACACTTGACGTCTGACCTTCTTATTGAAGGCCTTGATCATCTGCTTTTGGTACGCCTGACCATGGCATATAGCAGCGAGTCGCTTCTCGTCGATCAGATTGAGTTGATCAAGTCGGGTCTGCATCCAATCATCTTCATTCAAACCTGTGTCCTTCATAATCCTTAGAGAAGGAATCTGAACTTCCATAGGCAGGACAACTTCCATGCCATATACCAATGAAAATGGGGTTGCCCCAGTTGAAGTACGTGCTGTCGTACGGTATCCATGTAGAGCAAATGGTAACATCTCATGCCAGTCTTTGTAAGTGACTGTCATTTTCTGAATGATCTTCTTAATGTTTTTGTTCGCAGCTTCAACAGCACCGTTCATCTTCGGCCGATAGGGAGATGAATTGTGATGATAAATCTTGAACTGATCGCACAATGCGGTGATCATCGTGTTATTCAGATTTGTACCGTTGTCTGTGATGATCCTGTCTAGAACACCATACCGGCATATGAGATTTTGTTTGATGAAGTGGGCAACCACATTTTTAGTAACAGAGGCGAAGGAAGCCGCTTCGACCCACTTGGTGAAATAGTCAATGGCAACCAGGATGAAGCGATGTCCGTTGGAAGCCGTGGGCTTGATCTCTCCAATCATGTCAATGCCCCACATTGCAAATAGCCAAGGAGCAGTCAGAATGTTGAGAGGAACCGGAGGGATATGAACTTTGTCAGCGTAGACTTGACATTTGTGGCAAGTACGGGAATGTTGATGGCAGTCAGCCTCCATGGTAGACCAATAATAGCCTGCCCTTAGGATCTTCTTAGCCATTGTATGCCCGCTCAAGTGAGTGCCAAATGTGCCGCTGTGTATCTCAGTCATGATCAACTCTGCTTCAGCTTTGTCTATGCATCAGAGTAATACACAATCATGGCTTCGTTTGTAAAGGATGCCGTTGCTCAGGAAGAATTTAGCAGCGAATTTCCTTAAGAACTTCTTGTCATTTACGGAAGCTCCTTCGGGATAATCTCTAGTCTCGAGATACCTTTTGATTTCATGGAACCAGGGTTGTTCCACTACTTCTTCGGTATTAATCTCGTGACAATGCGCGGGTTCATCCATTCGCTCGATGGTGATTTGGGGAGCCTCGTTATCCCAGTTGAGTTTAAACATGGAGGACATTGTAGCTAGAGCGTCTGCTAGCTGATTCTCTTCTCGCGGGAAATGCTCGAAGGTAATTTGCTCGAAATGAGGCAACAATGTCAAGACATGTTCTTTGTATGGGATAACACTAGGATGCTTGGTATCCCACTCTCCTTTGATTTGACTGATAACCAAAGCCGAGTCCTCAAATACGATCAAAGATTTGATCCCCAAGTCTATAGTAGCCTTGAGACCAAAGATGCAAGCTTCATATTCAGCCATGTTGTTTATGCAGCTGAAGCAAAGTCGGGCCGTGAAAGGTGTGTGACAACCTTCCGAGGAGATGAGTACCGCACCGATACCGTTTCCAAGTGCATTTGAAGCACCATCAAAGTACAGGGTCCATCGGGATCCCTTTTCGGGTCCGTCATACGGTCCGTTACTTTCAATATTGTCCAAATTCATGATGTCCTCATCTGGGAAGTCAAATCTCATGGGTTGATAATCTTCGATAGCTTGATAAGCCAGATGGTCAGCTAGTACACTCCCTTTTATAGCTTTTTGAGTGGTGTACTGGATGTCATACTCAGTCAGGATCATCTGCCATCTGGCTATTCTTCCAGATAAAGCGGGCTTTTCGAAGATATACTTGATAGGATCCATTTTGGAAATCAACAAGGTAGTATGAGTCAACATATACTGCCTTAGTCGGCGAGCAGCCCATACCAAAGCGCAGCAAGTTTTCTCGAGCAGTGAGTAGCGAGTCTCACAGTCGGTAAACTTTTTGCTAAGGTAATAAATAGCATGCTCTTTTCGACCAGACTCGTCATGCTGGCCCAAAACACACCCCATTGAGTTATCCAAGACGGTCAGATACATGATCAATGGCCTTCCTTCGACAGGTGGCATCAGAATAGGAGGTTCTAGCAAATACTCCTTGATCTTATCAAAAGCAGCTTGGCAATCGTCGTTCCATTCGACTACCTGATCTTTCTTCAAGAGTTTGAAAATCGGTTCACAGGTAGAAGTCAGATGAGAGATGAATCTGGCAATATAGTTCAAGCGCCCCAAGAACCCTCTAACCTCCTTTTCAGTACGGGGAGCAGGCATCTCTTGTATTGCTTTCACTTTTGCTGGATCGACTTCAATGCCTTTGTTGCTTACAATGAATCCTAGAAGCTTACCAGACCTAACTCCAAAAGTGCACTTACTTGGATTCAACCTGAGTTTGTATTCTTTCAACCTGGCAAACAGCTTTTCTAGATGTTCAAGGTGCTCTTCCTCTGTTTGTGACCGAGCTATCATATCGTCTACGTAAACTTCAATATCATGATGTATCATATCATGAAACAAAGCTACCATGCCGCGTTGATAAGTTGCCCCTGCGTTCTTCAGCCCGAACGGCATCACCTTGTAACAAAAAGTGCCCCATTGTGTGACAAAAGTTGTTTTCTCCATATCCTTGGGGGCCATTTTGATTTGATTGTAACCCGAGAATCCATCCATGAAGGAAAACACTTTGTGCTGAGCTGTATTGTCGATCAAAATGTCAATGTGTGGTAGCGGAAAATCATCTTTTGGGCTGGCCGTATTCAAATCCCGATAGTCCACACACATCCTGACTTTGCCATCTTTCTTAGGTACTGGCACGATGTTAGCGACCCATTGAGGATAGGACGTAACAGCCAGAAATCCAGCGTCGAATTGCTTCATCACTTCTGCTTTGATCTTTTCAGACATGTCAGGCCTCATTCGGCGGACTTTTTGCTTGATCGGTGGACAATCCTCTCTTGTGGGGAGACGGTGAACCACGATGTCTGTGTCTAAACCCGGCATGTCTTCATAAGACCAAGCGAAGATTTCAACATACTCATTCAACAACTGTATCAGGCGTTCCTTGACACTTGGTTCCAGATTGGCACCCACTTGCACCTCCTTCCGGTCTTCCTCGGTCCCTAAGTTGACAGTTTCCAATGACTCTTCGTGCGGTAAGATGGCCCTTTCCTCTTGCTGTAGAAGTCTGGCTAGTTCCCCTGGTACTTCACAACCTTCGTCATCTTCATACTCGGCTTGATTGACCAGATCTTCAGAGTTATTGAAGGATATAGCAGAATCGTCACCCCTGGAATCCGGAGTGGATGGGTACCTGCATTTGTGAGTGTGGGTGTGTGTAAGGGATAGCCATCCTTAAACAAAAAAATGCAAAAGAAAGAAAATGAACACAAGCAGTTTATCAAATGAAAAACGTCCAATGAATCATTAAACATGGCATATGGATATGAAAAATAATCAAAACCCTTACAAATGGACCTACATGCCCTGGGCAAGGCATGAGGTGAAAAGATAGTGTACGGATTGTTCGAAAATAAATATTACAGACCAATAGGAAATGTTTGACAGATAAATTACTGATGAATAAAAGTGATGGGGACAAAGTCTTTTGCCTCCCAGTTGCATAATCCTCCTTTGACAGTTGGGTAAATCCACTCTTCGATGTTGCTCTCTTTGTCTTCATCCTCCAAAGCGTTGATTCCGTGGGGAGAAATTTTGACTGGCGCTCTCTCAATCTTCGAACGGCGCATAGCTTTCTGGCCCGCGGTAGTGAACCCTAATCCAAATTTGTCTATTTTATGTGGAATATCAGGCAACTGCCCCCATGCTGAATTATTCCCCTCCTTTATTGCGGCCCTTACATCCTCCAGAGATGCCATCCTGGCCATCTGCCTCGGTACTTCAGCTGCCAACTTTGCTACTGTTATTTCAGGAAGGACTTCTTCGAAATGCTAGAAAGGTGTCTCAATGAACTCCCCTTCTACCTCCACATACCGAAAGGAGTTTAAGTGGCTGATCATGTACTCCTCTTCGCCATGGACGGTTATAATCTTCCCCTTGACAGGGTACTTCAACATTTGATGCAAGGAAGAGGTGACTGCCCCTGCATGGTGTATCCAAGGCCTACCCAACAAGCAAGAGTATGACAGACGAATGTCCATCACATAGAAAGTAGATTTAAACACCTCGGTGCCCACCTTGATGGGAATATCAACCTCTCCATGGACCATTCTCTTCGAACCATCGAAAGCTCTGACAACAATATCACTCGGTTTCAACTCCAACCCTTCACAATCTAGTCGGTCCAAGGCCTTCTTAGGCAGTACATTCAGCGACGAACCAGTGTCGACCAAGACGTGTGCGAGAGTAGTTCCTCGGCACTCGACTGAAATGTGCAAAGCATCATTGTGGTTTCTACCTTTAGGAGTTAGGTCGGCATCAGAGAAACCTAATCCATTGTCCGCAGTAAGGCTGGCCACGCAATTTTGAAATTGATTTGCAGAGGTTTCCTGGGGCACATGGGCTGCCTTCAGGAATTTTATCAGAGCTTTAGCGTGCGCTTCCGAGCAAAGTAGTAGTGCCAGCATGGAGATCTTTGAGGGGGTTTTCCCCAACTGTTCTACCACATCGTAATCACTCCTTTTGATTATCTTCAAGATCTCATCCATTTCCTTCTTGGAGGTTTCCGGGATGACCAAGGGTTGAGCCCTCGTCCTGACGAGCTCATCTTGGATTCCCTTACCTTTATCAGCAGTGGTAGGAGGGACAGTACTAGGAACAACAACATCTTCAATCAAAGGGGTTCTAGCAGAGAGTTTTATTGGTGAAGGGATGACCTTGTCGGCAGATGAGGGTCCAAAGATTGCTCTTGGAGGGGCAATCTCTGGAGAAAATATTCTCCCGCTCCGGGTGATTTTGCTCGTGCATGCAATGTTTCCAATGCTGGCTTCTTCATCATCCGAACTTTCTTCAGTTATTTCGATTTGTTTAATACCATGGTAGTAGACGTCACCGCCATAGTTCCATGGTATTGACTTCTCAGAAACATAGGGGACAGGCCCTGGCATTGTTATCTTCAAAGGAACAGATTTTGTAGCTGGTGTAATCTTAACAGGCTTTTTGACGGCCTTGGAAAGATTGGCGTGAATGGTTATGATTGAGACATCTTCAGTATGGGTTGGAACAGCAGAAACTTTTTCAAACAAAATTTGTCGACTATCCATTAGGCCTTGGATGCCTTTCTTCAGTAACGGACAATCAAACGGCAGAGAGTAACAACAATAGCAGTCTTCTTTACATCCCGGGAAGATCCCGGCCTTTAACAGATTCAACTTGATGGTTAACAATGGAGTTATCAGATCATTGACATCAGCAACATACAAATCTTCTTCAATGGCATTGACATTTCGGCCGTGCTTCGGCATTGGAGCAGATATCACGTTCGGCTTCTCTGGAGCGTCGAACTCTACCTCCTTCGCCTCTATCAGGTCTTGGATTTTATGCTTGAGTGCCCAACAATCGTTGGTGTCGTGCCTGACACTTTCAGAATGGTAGGCGCATTTAGTATTAGGATGATAATGCGGAGAGGACGTATTCACATTTTTTGGTGCCTCCTTGATAGTGGCGAGATTCAACTTCAACAGATGGGGAAGTACTTGCGCTGGTGTCATATTAATGCGGGTGAACTGCCGTTGTAGCCGTTCCACCCGTTGCTGATTTGGTGTGGACTAGTTATAGCGAGACTGCTCACTTGAAGGGTTTTGAATCATTACGGCCCCCAATGTTGGCCGGCGCTCAGTCTTCCCTGCTCTCCTCTGGGAGTATACCACAGTCGTTTCCTTCTTAAAAGGCTTCTTCTCAACACTTGCAGCAACACCCTTCTGAATCTTTCCTAACTTGATGCCAGCTTCTATTCTTTCGCCCGTTAAGATCAAATCGGTAAACCCCGCGGAAGAGTTACCAATCAGATGATTGAAAAATGGCCCAGATAGGGTCCCTAGAAACATATCAACAAGTTCACGGTCGGTTAAAGGAGGTTGCACCCTGCCAGCCAAATCCCTCCATTTTTGTGCATATTCTTTGAATCCTTCGCCTGTTCCTAATGACATACCCTGAAGTTGGGTACGTGTAGAAGCAAGGTCAGAATTGTACTGATATTGTTTGTAGAAGGCGGTGGCCAAGTCTTCCCAATTTCGGACGCTGGTTCCCTCTAGCTAATAAAACCACTCCAGTTGAGCCCCAGAAAGGCTGTCTTGAAAGAAATGAATCCAAAGGTTCTTATCTGCTGTATAAGGTTGGATCTTCCTCACGTAGGACCTGAGATGTATTTTTGGACAGGACAGCCCATCATACCTCACAAAAACTGGCACTTTGAACTTTGGGGGAATCACAATCCCGACAACTAAACCCAAGTCTTCAAAATCCAAACCCGGTACTCTCTGTAGCTCCATGGCGGCCAACCTGTCTTCTAAACCTTTGTATTTATCATCAGCTGGAGGGTATTGCTGATCAGAGTAGTCTTCATCCTCTTCGACCTCTTCTTCTTCCACATCGGACTCGGAAGGTACCGCAGCCCCACCTCCTTTACTGGTCCCTTCATCAGAAGTAGGAGGAAATTCAAGCACTCTCCTGGCCTCTCCGTCAAATCTTCTCCCTAAAGTAGCCACCCCGAGTCTCTTTTTCTTCTTTTTCACTGGGTATTTATTCCCCAGCAAGGTCTTGAGATCCTCCTGACCCTTAGCCAAGGTCATCAGGAGTTATTGGAACTGTGCATTTTGAGCTTGTAGGTCTTTGACTGTTTGCTCGAGATCCATCCTACTGAAATAAACAGCAGACAGATAAGGAAACCTGGCGTGAGACCTGCTTATGCTCATGATGAATGGTATGCTTATGTATGCAATGCATTCAAGGATTTAGAACATTCAAAATTGTTGCAGACAAAGGAGAACGCACGTCATATTAATAAGAAGAAATTTGTTAGTACATAAATGCCCCATGGGCCAAATATTACAAAAACAACTTCTCAAGGTAAAAAGACATTGCGCATCCTCTTTGGTGCGATGTAGGTGTTGAGGGCCTCTTGCTCATGGAGTCGGCGGGTGAGCTCTAGAACCTTCTTCTCACTAGCGTAGAAGCTGGCTTCAAAAGTGTTCCGTTCCTCCTTGAGCTGAATCCAACTCTTCTGCATTTCCTCCCACGATGTAGGCATGTCAGGATGTAGGATGGTGTAGGGAACCTCTCCTTCCTTGACGGGCTCTTTAATCACAGGGAGAACATGAGGATAAGGCATCATTAGACTCTGGGCTTGGGCTCGTACCCACTTGAGATAAGGCTCAAGAGGGATGGAGTTCTTGTGTCCCAGTGTCTTGTTATCAACCTTGTTGGGCATCCTCCAAGCTCTGATGAATCTTTGGCGAAGTCCTTGCGCATCGTTGTCGAAGTCAAAAACTAGGTCAGGAATCAACATGTCGTGAGGTCCATCCCTCCGTGCATATCCAAATTGCCTCAAAGCTAGGCAAGGGTTGTAGGTAATGCCCCCTCTAATTCCAAGTAAAGGAACATTAGAAAACTCTCCACAATGATCGACGATGATGACATTTTCTCTGGACCGAGAACACCAATGTACATCAGAGTGAGTAAGAGTCATCAACCGTTGGGACCACGTTGAGCCTTGGTCATTCTTCAAGACAGATTGTGGTAGGTGCGAAATAAACCACCTTGCAAGGAGAGGAGTACAGCATATGAGAACACCCCTCTTTCTCATTGTTCGTGTGTAAAATGAGTGAAGGATGTCCCCAAGCAATGTTGGTATTGGATTTCAGGACAAGAAGATTTTGACGGCGTTGACATCTACCAATTGGTCAGAATTTGGGAACAAGACCAACCCATAGATAAGGAGTGCCACAATTTCTTCAAAGGCTTGTAGGTCCAATGAATTCCAACATTCTTGTGCCTTCTCAAACAAGAATTTTGCTAAGAATCCTTTGACGCCGCTTCTGGTTTCCCAGTGCCCCTTGATGTCGGATGGTTGTAGATGTAATGCTCGAGCAACATCTTCCGGCTTTGGTTCCTTTTCCGTACCGTTGAAGGGTAGTTGATTAAGGATAGGGATTCTTAGGAGTTGAGAAAACTCCTCCAAAGTGGGCACCAACTGGTAATCAGGGAAAGTGAAACAGTGGTGAAGAGGGTCAAAGAACTGGAATAGCACTTTCATCATGTCTTCTTCAATGTTGGTGTTGACTAAGCTGAGCAGTCTACCATGTCTTTCACTGAAGGATGAGCTTTCTGGAATTCTTGAGGTGAGCTCCTTGAGTTGAGGAGAGATTCTCACAAGGTTGACTTGGATGGTTTTTCTGCGAGGAATTTCTATGACCTACAAAACAAGAACAAAGATGAAGATCCAAACCCTTGAAATGGTTAGTGAATGCATATGATGCTTCATGATGTTTATGATGTATGCACAAAACATATGTACAAGCAAATCACACCAAACCCTAGTTTCAGGCTTGCACGGGGTTTCATAGGTAAGTACCCTCTTGAGTGTAGTTGGCTTAAAAACCTGTCCTATAAATAGTAACCGGGTTCTAAGGAGCTCAATATCACTGGATTATTTTCATTGTTCATTGTTTTGGTTTAGCCACTTAACTAGCGACCAAAATATTCCAAGAAAACAACCCTCAATGAGTGTAGTATCGACTATCTACCAACTTCGGACTGCACCAAAGCCGGTCATCTCACTACCCCTAATAAAAGGCCAAGATGGTCAAGTAAGGTTCTAGGTCATTAGTGCTTAGTGACATCACTCAGCGGCCCCGTACTCTCCTTGATTGAACTCAAGGGTTACCGGTACTCACAAATATGTCGCACTAATATAGCTATTGCTTCAACCGTGTCGGTATCTCCCTCACAGTTTCCACAATGTATTGCTATCTATGAATGTTTCCCCAAATCCGGGTGTAGGATTGCAAACCCAAACAAGAGAGCCAAGATATAAAGCAATCAAATCAAACAATTAGTCATGCAAGAAGATGATCTAAGCCCTAAGGTTACTCCACTTTTAAATTCTCCCCAGCAGAGTCGCCAGTTCTGTGATACGGTGGGAGAACTGACTATGGTTTTGCGTTTGTTTTCGCAAATGTTTCGGTTGAGCAAGAGTCGCCACCGACTTTTTATTTTATCCTAAGGAAAGGTTTAAAAAGCACAGCAAAAACCTTTGAGATATTTTCTTGGGTTCGGGGAGTAGATTATAGAAAGGGAAGGTATTAGCACCCTTTCTATCCATGGTTATCCATGGGCTCTTAGGTACTTGCTTAGATCAACTTGCCTTGGTTTTCAATTGTTTGAAATGGTGCTTTATGTGTGGTTTTGAAAATGTTTTGAAAAAGATGCCTTGTCTAGGCTACCCTCGTAACAATTCTTTACTAGAATGTTTTACAAAAGGTGTTTGTCTTTTTGAAAAGATGTTTCAAGGTTTTTTGAAAGTTTGTTTTGAAAGTGTTTGTGAAGTGTGGTTTGGGAAATAGGCAAGTGTTTCTTTGTTTTGCAAGTTGACAAGTACTTAAGAGCTATCTACCCTAAAGTTCTCAAAGATTTTTGCTATGTTTTAACCCTTTTAACAATTTTGTTCCACCATTGCATTTGGTGGACAATCTTGTGTTAGGATGTGAAAGGGACGGGCGCGGGTCATCGTTTAGACCATGATTGCAATGGTGCTAAGTATCTTTGGGCAATTTTTTCCTTGAAAGGGACTTGATCATTTTAGGCAACTTTTCGAAAGCGTCATCGAGGGACTATAATCATTTGAATTGTTTGTTTTGCCCATAGAAACCTAACATGCAATATGGCCCATTTATTGAAGGCAACAAGTGGAATACCCTAGGGGTGCAAGTGTGATATGTGTTGTCCATTTTCATGCTTGTTTATCTTGAAATTAGGTCAAACTATTTTTGTTCTTTTTATTTGCATACAAACCCTAATTCTAACATGGTATATTTAAAAAGCATTAAAGTGCGAAAAATAAAGTTCTAAACTATTACAACACAATATGGAAAGGGGGGTACAAATGTTCAAATGGGGGGTTTTGACAAGGAATTTAAACCTAGCTATTACATCAATTTGGAATTATTTACAAGATAATTGATTGCACAAATTAAATAGAAATAAAATAAATATGCAAGATGCAAAAAAAGTTTTTTATATGTATGAAAAAAAAGTATTTTTATATGTCAAAATAAAATAAAATGAAAAGTATTAATTTTTGGATTTTTTTGTGTATTTAGGGCAAAACCCTAACTTTATTAAATAAAATCCAATTATTTAATATATACACATTTATTTAATATATATAAAAATAAAATGAAATGAAGCATATTTATATAAAAAAAAGTATTTTTAATGTCAAATATTACCAAAAATAAAAATGTATATATTTTTACATTATTAGCTAAATATTCTAATAAATATATATATATTTGTATTAATTTCTAAATATGTATTATATATATATAAATAACAATATTTAATATATATAAAAAAAGTATATATTATATAAAATATTTTCAGAAGATAAAATTAAATAGAAATCAAAAAATGAATGTATTTACATTATTTTTTCTAGTTATTTTAAATAATAATATTATGTATTTATTTGTGTACAAACTAACTAAAGACTAATAAATATCAAAATAAATGCAAAAAATGTGGAAAAAATGATTTTTATATTTTTTCATGCTTAAATAAAAATATAAAAATAAAATCAAAAGGAAAAAATGGAAAATGATAAGTAAAAATCAAAATGGGTCAGGGAGGTTCAAAAGCAAAAGCAAGGTGTGAATAGGAACAATAGAACAAGCCTAGCCCAATAGGTCTTTCTTCAACCTCTGGCCAGAATTGTGACAAAAACGCGCGCTTGTACCATGATTCAAACATCCTGATTCCTGGCTTTTTAATGAAAACTCACAACATCAAAAATGTTCAGCATCAAACAACGAATTCAAACATACTAAAAACTTGATTTAACTCTAAAAAATGAGAGAGAATTTCATCATTCCCAAATCTTAACCTAACTTTTTATCCATATTCAGACCTTAAATTCTCACAGCATATGCAAAATAAATGAAAAGTAAAGGTATGTACAGTTTCAGGGGCATGAGTAGAACACTTCTTATTCACAAACTTAGAGCTAATGATGCCTACATTGAGAGATAGAAGTTAAAAAATATACCTGTTCAGTTGAAGTTGTATCTGATGATGGAGGTACTTTCAGAGCAAGGTGATGATTGGTACAACTTCCTTGATGTCCAGGGATGCTATTCCAAGCTTTACTTTGTCTTGAAACCTTTTGAATCGAGCTATGGAACTTCAGCTGCAAAACAAGAAAATGAAAATGGTGGTGTTGCCTGGGAGTGTTACAGGTCGTGTTTGGGGTTTGGATTAGCTTCAAGGGATGTTGTGGGATGTATTTGAGGTGGTTTTAGCAAGAGTGCATGGAGGGTTTGAACTATGGAACTCAAACTGCAGCAGATGCTCTGTTTGGGCACTTTGAGGGTGATTCTGGGAATGGGGAGGTATTGGAGATGTTAGGGTCGTGTTTCAGCTCAGTTAGGATGTTTAGGATATGTTTGACAAGTTTGCTTAAGGGTTCTTTAGCTGAGATGAGAGTTGTCGTCCAAAATGCTAGCTTTCTTACACTTTAAGCAACAAATGTCCAAGTTGGTTTTTAGACAGGTAGAGGCCCCCCTAATGTGCTTTAAACCTTGGCATTGATCAGTGTAATTAGTTCCTAAACTTGTGCCAAGGGGATTTGAACTGTACTTCTTGGATTTGCATTTTGACATAAAGCTCCCTTTTGCAAAAATGGTTAAAGTGTTTTATCTATTTTGGGATTAAACCATTATGCAATGCTTGAACACATAGAATATGGTCTTGGAACAAAGAGTTTGCATTAAATTTATGAGTGTTGGATGGTTTAGAGGCCTGTAATCAAGGAAAGCATGCTGACTTGAAAAATTGCCTAAGTGTATGAACATGGAAATTGGCCAAATCAAAAGTGAGGTTTTCCTATATTGCAAAATTCGATTCTCTCAAACCATGAGGTTGTTTGATGAGTTCTTGAACATTTTGGAAAGCTTGGAAATGTGTACTACAATCCATATTTGAAATGCAAATTGAAATTCCAAGTGGAAGTATGTGAAAAATGGTCTTGAAGTTAGGTAAAAACCTTGCCTAAAATAGGTCAAATTTTCTCTAAGTTAAGAATGGTTTGGTACCCTTGTTCCAAAAATTGTAACTTGAGATAAAAGCTTCTTTTGGGAAAACTTTGTGAATCAAAGTTGTAGATTTTGTAATAGGCTACAACTTTAATGTTTTGACTTTTGCTTGAATCCAAATGAATCTTGGTGAGAAAGTGGGGCAAAGTTAGGAAAAAATTAGGGTTTTTCATAACTTAGAAAAATTCTAAGTTATGAAAAATCTTCATTTCAAACCCTAATTTTCAATTCTTGATTTCTTGATGAACAAGTTTCATGATTTGGCATGTTTTGATGAAAAATGAATCTTGACACTTGATTTTGACCAAAAAGTCAAAGTTTGACTTTTCAGTATACAGTCAAAATTGATCAATTGACTGGGAAATTCAACTGTCAATCTTGTGCATTTGGGATCTTTTGAACTTGTTGAGCATGTCAAGACAATTCCATGGGGTCCTTGAGTCCATATGTGAGCTTGGTTTGCTATTGGCTAGGTCAAACAGTAAAAAATTGCCTTTGTGCAGTCAAAACCCTAAAAATGACCATTTTGCCCTTTTAGTGATCTGATCAAATTTCTTGTGGAATTGTGATCCAAACTTTATCAAATGGTCCATGTGAGTTCATAATGTTGATGTGGGTCAATTTTCATGAGATTTGACTGTCAATTGGCCACAGTTGACTTTTTCCCCAATACAGCTGATTTCTAGGTCAACTGTCCAATTGACTGGGCAAAACTTGGAATCAAGACTTGAAACTTGGTGTGGATAAACTTGGGAATCCAATATGAAGCATGAAAGTCATCTTAGGAATTTTTGGTCAAAACATCTTTGTGTAAACACAAACCCTAATTTGGGTCAACAGTGCAAGGAGAAGTCTTGAGCAGATGAAACCCTAACTGGATCTTGAGCTTCAAGGGCTTTGTGATGAGAAATCAATGAGAAATGGGAGGGCAAATTTTGGGGTGCAACAGGTAGTTTACCCGCATCGACATGACATTAGCTGAAGATCTACCTCATCTGCTGAAATCCAACTTGGCAACCTTGAAAGAGGCTCCCAAGAATCTAAATACTACGTCTCCTCGATATAATCCAAATGCCCCGTGTGCATATCATTCTGAGAGTCCTGGCCATGATACAAATGACTGCTGGGCTCTGAGGAAAAAGTACAAGACTTGATTGAAGCCAAGGAAATAGATTTTGATGCTCCAGAGAAGCCTAACGTCATAACTGCTCCCATGCCTAAACACAGTCGTGGAGTTAATGCTGTTGACACTGATTTGTTCGTTACCTCTGTTGATGAAGTTTCTACTCCTCTCATGACTGTCAAGAAGAATTTTCTATGGCCGGTTTATTTTCCGGTTGTGGTGAAGGTTGCCACATGTGTTCGTTTCTACCTTCTGGTTTTCGTTTGCTGAAATTAGGTGTTCAACGCCTGATAGATAGCAAAGAAATTTTGTTTGAGAAAACTTTGGTTCCCGCTATTCCATCTGAAGACGTTGCTATTATAACCATTTCCGCCAATTCTTTCAAGGTCTCCTCGAGAATACCTGTTAGGATTACATCTGCTCCAAGAATTTCTCCGCTGATAATCACTGTTCCCGGTCGTGTCTCGTATGTCTCGGAAAAAGCTGTCCCATGGCATTATAGTGCCGATGTGTACTATCTTGGCATCAAACAAGATTTGAAAGATGAAGAGGCTGATCTTGATATTGATAACATCGTCGGAACCAGCAAAATCATCTGAAGTGGAAGGGTCTTCTCTCCTGAGATTTCCCCTAAGACTGTTAACAAGCCTATTGTCATTCCATCTACTGTTCCTGCTAGTACATCCACTACTGTTTCTGTTTTTACTCCGGTTATTACCCCTATCGGCGAATCATCTGATACCCGCGACAAGGAAATTATAGGTGAGCCTTCCTAGACGGAGGCGCCTAAGAAAATTGTTGTGGAAGCCTCTAAGTAAGAAATAGAGGAAATACTGAAAATCATTAAGAAGAGCGACTACAATGTGGTCGAGCAGCTGAGGAAGACCCCATCAAAGATGTCCATGTTGTCTCTACTGTTGTATTCTGAAGCCCACGTGAAGGCTTTGATTGCATTTCTCAAAACTGCGCATGTGCCGCAAGAGACTTCAGCTGATCAGTTCAAAGATTGTGTGGCCAGCCTGACTGCTGATAATGGGATGGGTTTTTCAGATGCAGCCTTGACACTAAAAGGAAGGAAGCATAATGATGCTCTTCATGTCTCGATTGAATGCAGGGGCACCACTATGGCTCATGTGCTGGTAGATACTGGGTCTTTACTGAATGTTCTGCCGAAGAAGGCGTTGAACCGATTGGATTGTGAGGGTTTAACTCTAAAGCCTAGTAACATTATGGTGAGGGATTTTGACGGATCGAAGAAAATGGTGCACGGGGAGGTGAACATCCCTGTCAAAGTGGGTTCTCAGACTTTTGGGTCCACCTTCTATGTGATGGATATCAGGCTGTTGTATTCTTGTTTGCTAGGTCGTCCTTGGATCCACGAGGCTGGGGTAGTCACTTCCATACTCCACCAAATGCTGAAGTATCCGGTGAAAGGAAAGATTGTCACAATGCGGGGTGAAGAAGAGTACATGATGAGCCACCTCAATTCCTTTTGCTATGTAGAGATGGACGGGGAATTCATAGAAACTCCTTGTTAGAACATCGAAGAGGTCCCTCAGATCCTAGCAACAACTGAAATTATTACCAACAAACCTCCTTTGAAGATGTCTTCTCTCAAGGACGCCAGGGCCGTGGTTGAAGAAGGTGGGTGTGCCAATTAGGGTCAGCTCCCTGATTTCACTCAGAAAATTGACAAATTTGGTTTGGGATTTACTACAGGGGCTCAAAGGGTTGTTAGACGCGCTCGGGCTAGAAGACCTCCCCTACACATCAGCAATCGGGGAATCAATGCCATTGAAGACAATGAGGAAGACTCAGACATCGATAGCTGAATCTACCCAACTTCCAACGGTGGACTGAGTAACTGGACAACTAGGGACTTTGTACCTGTTTCTTTTATTCCACAGTAATTGACTTACTTGTTTTGAGATTTATAATAAACAATTTGAAACGTTACGGCTTGGTGCCTTTCCCGAGGCACCTTGGCTTCACTTGTGAGGGCTATTATTTATCATTTCATATATCATTAATAAAGCATTGGACGTTTCTTGCATACAAATTTTGCGCTCTCTGTTTTTATTTTCTGTTTTCACTTTATCAAAATAGCTATTCTCTTACACACACTCACGTATCATAATGCAGATCCATATCCACTATGGATCCCATTGATAACAACTCTGTTATTGCCAGTTATGACTTCAAAAATCCGATCAACCAAGCTGAGAATGAAGGTGAGGATGATTGTGAGGTGCCTGGAGAACTTGCTAGACTACTACAGCAGGAAGAAATGGCCATATAGCCTCATGAAGAGCCGATTGAGACAGTGAATTTGGGTACCGAGTGTGATACGGTGGGAGGACTGACTTGAGGTTTTGCGTTTGTTTTCACAAATGTTTCGGTTTAGCAAGAGTCGCCACCGACTTTTTATTTTATCCTAAGGAAAGGTTAAAAAGCACGGGAAAAACCTTTGAGATGTTTTCTTGGGTTCGGGGAGTAGATTATAGAAAGGGAAGGTATTAGCACCCTTTCTATCCATGGTTATCCATGGGCTCTTAGTTACTTGATTAGATCACTTGCCTTGCATTTTCAATTGTTTGAAATGGTGCTTTCAATTGTTTGAAATGGTGCTTTGTGTTTGATTTTGAAAGATGTTTTGAAAAGAGGCCATTTGTGGCAACCTTTGTAATGATCCATGTTTGAATGTATACAAAGGTGTATTTGTCTTTTGAAAAGTTTTCAATGTTTTGAAATTTGTTTTGAAAGTTTGTGTTGTGGAGTGTGTTTTGAAAAATGGCAAGGATTTGTTTTGCAAGTTGGTCAAGTAACCAAGAGCTATCTACCCTAAATTTCTCAAAGATCTTTCCTATGTTTTAACCCTTTTAACAGTATTGTTCCACCATTGTATTTGGTGGATAATCTTGTGTTAGGATGTTAACGGGACGAGCGCGGGTCATCGTTTAGACCATGAATGCAATAGTGCCAAGTGTCTTTGGAAATTTCCTTTAAAGGACTTGATCATTTTTTAGGCAACTTGAGAAAGCGTCATCGAGGGACTATGATCATTTAATTTGTTTTTGTTTTGCCAAAGACTCTCAACATGCAACATAGCCCATTTTTGAAGGCAACAAGTGGAGTAACCCTAAGGGTGCAAGTGTGCATTGTGTTATCCATTTTAATGCATTTTTGTCTTTGAATTTAGGTCAACCTATTTGTTATTTTATTTGCATACAAACCCTAAGTCTATCATGGCATAATTTGAAAGCTTTTAAATGCGGAAATTTAAAGTCCTAAATTATTACAACATGATTATGGGGATGGGGGTACAAATGTTTGAATGGGGGTATATTTGGCAAGAAATTAAATCTAAGGCTATTACATCCATATTGAATAGACAAATATTTAATTGTACAATATTTAAATAAATATAATAAATATGCAAAAATGTATTATGCACAAAAAGATTTTTTATGTATGTGAAAGTATTTTTTCATGTGAAATATAAACAAAAATAAAAAAAGTCAATTTTTTGATATTTTTATGGTTTAGGGCAAAACCCTAGTTTTCTAAATAAATAATATTTATTTATTAACTATATACAATATTTGTTAATTATATACAAAAAATAAAAAAAAGAAGTATATTGTAAAAAAAGAGTATTTTTTAGTGTCATATATTAATAAAAATAAAAATGTATTATTTTCATATTTTATCCTAAGTATTCTAATAAATATATACAAGTATTTATATTATATATTAAATATATTAAATATATACAAGAGTAAAATATTAATTATTTACAAAAAAAAGTATATTTTTAGAAAATGTTTTCAAAAGGTAAACAAAAAATATTAACTGAAAAATATTTATTTTTGTATTATTTTCTAGGGTTTTAAATAAAAAAGTTTTTTAATATTTATTTACATATATATGCTAAATAAAACAAATAAATGCCAAATAAATGCAAAAATGGGTGAAAAAATATTTTTAATATTTTTTATATTTGAGCAAAAAATAATAAGTCATAATCAAAAAGAAAAAAGAAAAAATGATCAATATATCACACAATGGGCCAAGGGGGTGTAAATTGGAAAAGGGGGTGCAAAAAGCAGAACCAACTCAGGCCCAGCCCAAGTCAACCTTCTTCAACCTCCAGCCTTGTTTCAAACAGAAAACGCGCGCTTCACCATGTCCAACACAAACTCCTGATTCTTTGACTTTTAACAAGAACTCATAACACAAACATTATAGAGCAGGAAGAGACGAATTCATACATATAAAACACTTGACCTAACTCTAAGAATCCAGGGAGAATTTCTTCATCCCCAATTTCTGACCTAATTTTTCTTCAATGTCCATGGCCAAAATTCTCACAGCACGCATAATATAAATGAAAAGTAAATACATGGATGGCTTCAGGACTATGAGTAGAACATGTTTTCTTCACAAACCTAAGCTTAATCATGCCTGGATAGAGAGATAGAAGTTCATGTTTTTACCTGTTTCAGCTTGACTTGAACAGAACAATGTAGCAACTTCCAATGGATTTTGAGCTTTTGTACAGCTTGCCTGAAGTCCAAGGATGCTTCTCCAACTCCTAGTTTGCTTTAAAATCAACTGAATCGTGCTATGGAAGTCAACCTACACAGCTTGAAAATAAAAATGGCAAACATGGTTATGGGTGTTACAGCTTGTTTTTAATGCTTGGGATAGTTTGTATGGATGATAAAGAATGTATTTGAATTGGTCTTAGCCAAAGTGCACGAGTGGAAATGTTTGTGGAAGTCAAGTTGCAGAACTTGCTCTGTTTCTGCAGCAAGAGGGTGTTTTTGTGTTTGAGGAGGTTTGAGGGATGGTTGATTCGTGCCTTAGGCTTGCTTGGATGTATGAAAGATGTTAACAAGGTTTGTATTTGGCTGTGTTGACAGGAATGAGAGTTGAGACCTTTTTTGCAAGCTTTCCTCCTTTTGAAGTAAGAAGGTTCAAGTTGGGTTATAGGCCTGTCCAATGTCCTCAAGCATGCTGCATATCTTGTTCTTGATCATAGGGATTTGTGTACAAATGCTAGCCTCAAAGATCTGGCCCATGCCTCTTGGATTTGTTATTTGACATAAAGCACTACTTTATCAAAATGGCAAATATGCTTTTTCCAATTAAGGGTTAATCTTGCATGTAAAGACCAAATGAACAAAAATAACACCTTATCACAATGGTTAGGCATTTAATTATGGTGTGTGAGACTGGTTTTGAGGCCTGCAAGCTAGCTTGTACAAGCTGATTTAAAAAATGCCAATGTTATGAACAAGCCTTGGCCAAGAACAAAAGTGGATTTTGCCCAACTTTGCAAATTCGATTCTCCCTAACCACAAGGGTGTTTGATAAGTTCTTGGACAATTTGGAAAGCTTGTAATGTGTACTACAATCCATCTTTATAATTAAAATTGAAACTCCAAGTGGAAGCATGTGAAAAATGGCCAAGAAGTTGGACAAAAATCCTGCCTAGAATAGGTCAAAATTTTTCTAAGTTAAAAATGTTTTGCACCCTTGTTCCAAAAATCATAACTTGAGCTACAAGCTTCCTTTGAGAAAACTTTGTGAACAAAAGTTGTAGATTTTGCAATGGACTACAACTTTCATGTTTTGAGTTTTGTTTGAATCCATTTTCACCTTGGTGAAAAAATGGGACAAAGTTAGGAAAAAATAAGGAAATTTCATAACTTAGAAAAATTTCTAAGTTATGAAATTTCTTCATTTTAAACCCTAATTTGCAATTTTGGATTTCTTGATGAACAAGTTTCATAATTTGACATGTCTTGATGAAAAATGAATCTTGGCACTTGATTTTGACCAAAAAGTCAAAGTTTGACTTTTCAGTACACAGTTAAATTTTGATCAGTTGACTGGAAAATTCATCTGTCAATCCTATGCATTTGGGATCTTTTGAACTTGTTGAATGTGTCAAGAATATGCCATTGAGTCCTTGAGTCCATATGTGAGCTTGGTTTTCCATTGGCTAGGTCAAACAGTCAAAAATTGCCTTTGTGTAGTCAAAACCCTAAAAATGACCATTTTGCCCTTTTGGTGATCTGATCAAATTTCTTGTGGAATTGTGATCAATACTTGACCAAATGGTTCATATGAGTTCATTATGTTGATGTGGATCAAATTTCATGAGGTTTGACTGTCAATTGGCCACAGTTGACCTTTTCCCCAATACAGCTGATTTCTAGGTCAGCTGTCCAATTGACTGGGCAAAGATTGGAATCAAGGCTTGAAACTTGGTGTGGATAAACTTGTGAGTCCAATATGAAGCATGAAAGTCACTTTGGGAATTTTAGGTCAGAACATCTTTGTGCAAACTCAAACCCTAATTTGGGTTAACAGTGCAAGGAGGAGTCTTGAGCAGAGCAAACCCTAACTTGATCTTGAGCTCCAAGGGTCTTGTGGTGAGAAAATGTTGATGAAATGAGAGGGCAAATTTTGGGGTACAACACCGAGGAAGACAGAAAAGAGGTTAAAATAGGTGCAAATCTAGAGCTTAGCTTCAAACAGAGGTTGATACAAATGTTGCATGACTATGTTGAAATCTTCGCCTGGTCCTATGAAGACATGCCTGGTTTGGACACTGATGTTGTGGTACACCGCATGCCGACTAAAGAAGACTGTCCTCCAGTTAAACAGAAGGTCCGTCATATGCGCCCTGAAATGTCATAAGATCAAGGCAAAGGTTATGAAACAGTTCGACACAGGATTCTTAGTTGTCACTTCCTATCCACAGTGGGTTGCCAACATTGTTCCGGTACCTAAGAAGGACTGTAAAGTACAGATGTGTGTTGATTACAGAGATCTGAACAAGGCAAGCCCCAAGGATGACTTCCCACTTCCTCACATCGATGTTCTGGTCGACAACACCGCGCAGCATAAAATCTTCTCCTTCATGGACGGTTCCTCTGGATACAACCAGATCAAGATGGCTCCTAAAGACATGGAGAAGACAACCTTCATTACGCAGTGGGGCACTTTCTGCTACAAGGTGATGCCTTTCGGGTTGAAGAACGCTGGGGCAACCTATCAGCGCGCCATGGTCGCTTTGTTTCACGATATGATTCACCACGAGATATAAGTTTATGCTGATGACACGATAGCCAGGTCTCAGACCGAGGAAGAGCACCTTGATCATCTCCAGAAATTGTTTGACAGGTTGAAGACATACAAGTTGAGGTTAAATCCGAGAAAATGCACCTTCGGGGTAAGATTTGGTAAACTTCTGGGTTTTATCATCAGTGAAAAGGGTATTCAAGTAGACCCTGCGAAGGTAAAGGCCATACAAGAGATGTCGGCTCCCCGCACAGAGAAAGAAGTTAGAGGTTTCTTGGGACGTCTGAATTATATCGCCATGTTCATTTCCCATATGACTGCTACTTGTGAGCCAATCTTCAAGCTTCTGAAGAAAGATCAAGTAGTAAAGTGGAATGATGAATTCCAGACCGCTTTCGAAAGAATCAAAGAATACCTTCAAGAATCGCCAATTCTGATGCCTCCAGTTGAAGGAAGACCTTTGATATTATACTTGACTATGCTAGACAATTCAATGGGGTGCGTGTTGGGGCAGCATGACGAGGCTGGTCGAAAAGAGCACGCCATATACTACCCTAGCAAAAAATTTACTGATTGTGAGACACGATACTCATTGCTCGAGAAAACTTGTTACGCTTTGGCATGGTTTGCTCGCCGACTGAGACAGTATATGCTGACTCACACTACCTTGTTGATATCGAAGATGGATCCGATCAAGTATATTTTCGAGAAGCCCTCTCTCTCCGGAAGGATAGCGAGGTGGCAAATGATCTTAACTGAGTACGACATACAATACATAACCCAAAAAACAATAAAGGGGAGTGTATTGGCTGATCATTTGGCTCATCAGGCCATGAATGACTACCAGCCCATGAATTTCGAGTTCCCGGATGAGAATATTATGTTGGTGACTGACTACGAAGAACCTGGACTGGATGAAGGACCTGAGGAGGGATCCCGATGGTCTATGTACTTTGATGGAGCCTCAAATGCACTGGGTAACGGCATTGGCACTGTAATCATATCTCCCAAGGGCTGTCATACTCCGTTCAGCGCCCAATTATGTTTCAACTGCACCAACAACATGGCCGAGTATGAAGCATGTATCATGGGTCTTCGAGCTGCTATTGACCTGAGAATTAAGTTCTTTAGTGTATTCGGTGATTATGCTCTGGTGATAAGTCATATCAAAGGCGAGTGGGATACGAAGTACACGAATCTCATTCCTTACAAAGAGTACGTACTGACATTGCTCCCACACTTCAAGGAGGTAACTTTTGAACATTTCCCACGAGAGGAGAACCATTTAGAGGACGCGCTAGCTACCATGTCTTCTATGTTCAAGGTTAGGTGGGACAATGAAGCTCCCCAAATCACCATTGAGAGGTCGGATGAACCAGCACACTGCTGTGAGATCGATACCGAAGAAGTGGTAGACAAACCCTGGTTTCACGAAGTCAAAAGGTATCTCGAGGCTCGGGAATATCCCGAAGGGGCACCTGTCAACAATACGAAGTTTCTGAGAAGGTTCGCTGCAAAGTTCTTCCTCAGTAAGGGAATCCTCTATAAATGCAACCATGACTTCACATTACTGCGGTGTGTAGACAAGAGCGAAGCAGAGAGGATCATGACAGATCTACATGAAGGCACCTTCAGAACCCATCCTAGTGGACACACCATGGCTAAGAAGATCCTACGGGCAGGATATTACTGGTCCACCATGGAAGCCGATTGTTATCAGCATTCTCGAACTTGTCATAAATTCCAAATCTATGCTGATAAGGTGCATGTGCCTCCGGTCCCCTTAAACGTCTTGACAACTCCGTGGCCCTTTGCAATGTGGGGCATCGACATGATTGGAGAGATCAGACCTATTGCGTCTAACGGGCATCGTTTCATTCTGGTAGCCATTGATTACTTCATGAAGTGGGTTGAGGCAGCTACCTTTACTACAGTAACCAAGAATGTCGTAGCACGGTTTATCTGGCATAACTTGATCTGTCGGTATGGTGTGCCAGAGAGAATTATCACTAATAATGGTACGAATCTCAACAACACAATGATCACTGAGATCTGTAAGCAGTTCAAGATACATCATCATAACTCTTCTCCCTACCGTCCAAGGATGAATGGCGTTGTTGAAGCAGCTAACAAGAACACCAAGAAGATTGTACAGAAGATGACAATGACATACAAAGACTGGCATGAGATGTTACTATTTGCTCTTCATGGATACCGTACCTCAACACAGACGTCGACAGGGGCAACACCCTACTCTCTGGTATATGGCATGTAGGCAGTCCTGCCCATCGAAGTCCAGATACCTTCTCTCAAGATTATGAAGGATGGGGGTTTGAACAAAGATGACTGGATCCGAACCCGACTTGACCAGTTAATTCTAATCGATGAAAAGAGACTTACTGCTATCTGCTATGGTCAAACGTATCAAAAGCGAATGATCAAGGATTTTATCAAGAAAGTCAGGCGTCAAGAATATGAAGTCGAGGATCTAGTAATCAAACGCATCATACTGCCGCAAGGTGATCCCAGGGGCAAATGGACCCCCACGTACGAAGGACCATTTGTGGTTAAGAACATTTTCTCGGGAGGAGCTATGATTCTAACCACCATGGATGGTGACGACCTTCCTCACCCCGTCAATGCAGACATAGTGAAAAGATACTACGCATAATCAAAGACCCGCTAAGTCTAATGGCCTAGGAAAAAATAAGGGCTTCCCGGTGAACTAAAAGGGTTCGGGCAAAAGTAAGGGATGAAAAGGAAAAAAATCTGTACACCCGGCAAGTCAAAAACCCGAAAGGGCGGCTTGGGCAAAAAAGGGTATCCCGGTGGATTGAAAACCCTAAAGGGTAATCCAGGAAAAAGTTAGGGATTGAAGCGTATCACTATGTCTCATTGGATCATCTTGCGACCAGACTTTGGTATCGACTATCAAGCTCGGACAACACCAACCAATCTGATCAACCTTCGACCAAGTAGCAAAGTGATGAGACGCTTGAAGATATAAAGGAAATATCAGAGTTGGAACCCAATGGGGTCGTTTCATATAACTGTTTTTCTTTCTTTTACATAAATTGAACAATTTTTGTCTTTCGGTGGCGTTCTCTTACTAAAACATCAACCTCTTTGTACAAAAACGCCTATTACAGGCCAGCTTCAAAAATCAATAACAAGTCATTTTCACAAGAAACTTCAATTCGTTTTTCTTTTTCTGTTTTGTTTTGCAAGAACGTCCAATGATTTATTTTTGATATATGCATTTGAAAGTTATTACTGCTCATAAACATTTGCGTAAGAAACAAAAGATAATTACTCGTAGTCCCAGAAACAGGAAAAAACAAGAAGTGCCAAACCGGACGGTTACTCTGCCCAGCAGATATCGGGATAGAGCCAGCTTGGGAACATAATTATTGGTATATACACTCCCCACAAAGTAAGAGTATCCGAAGGCATTGAAACATGATATAACTGTAGGTGTTTAGGTATTGGCTTGCATTTTTGGTAAATTCCAAGTGTATGTGTGAATGTCATGACTGATGTCATAACATTCTAGTTCAGGTTGTACTAACTCTTTAGGTACATATGCAGAAAAATATTGTAACTCAAATACTGATGTTTATAAGTGTGTATCTGAGCATGTTTGCAAAATGATCACACTTTGCTAATCAGTAGACAGGTTTTCTCAGATGTCATAACAGATGTTATGACATCCTGTTCTGAACTAGCAGGATTACAGGATTGGATAAGTCTGAGTTTTTTCAGGAAATAACTCAGTCCTTCCTAAACAGAATCCTGCGTTTTCTGAGGAGTAACCTAGCTCAATCCTAACCTGATCAATGAAGTACTGTGACCTGGTCTTAAGGTCAAACGGAATCAACCCTAGGTTTTTGGAAACCCTAACTGAAGTTGCAGCTGCTATATATTCAACAGAGCTGCGGTTTTTGAAGTTATCCCTGCTGATTGATTAGAAGATCAAGTTTGTAATCTGTATAGATTTGTTTATTGTACTCCAAGAAATTATCATTGTGATAAGTGTCTTGGAATAGGTTTCAATTGTAAGGGTTGTGTAGCACTCAAAGCTTTGAAGCAAGACTGTTTGAATGTTACTTGACTAAAGCTGTGAAGCAGAGTCAAGTTAGTTGTGTACATCACTCAAAGCTGTGAAGCACGAGTGATTGTGTTACTTGATTAAAAAGCGGTGAAGCTTAATCAAGAGTGTGTTTTGAAGAGTGTCTTCATCAATTCTCAAGTCAAATTGGTTTATGTATCACTGCTGTGATTGAGGGGGAGTGAGTAGGAACTCAGGTTTAAGTTGTACTTAGATTAGAATTGCATTGGGTAGGTCTTAAGTGAAGGAGATAAACTGGTTGGTTTATTCCTGAATTAACATCTCTTATAGTGGATTCTCTCCCTGGCTTGGTAGCCCCCAGAGTAGGTGTTATTGCACACTGAACTGGGTAAACAATTGACTGTGTTATTTACTGCTTTTGTATTTACTGTCATATAGTAAGTCAGATACGGTGTTATAACATTGGACGTGACATTGAGTATCTGTAGCCAGAATTTTCAATTGGCCTCAGAGCAGGCACCCTGCCTGTATTACTGGGTGAGATCTAGGGATATCACTTTCTGGCACTATGGACAAAGAAGGAGTTTTTGGAAATAGACCACCCATTCTGGATGGAACTAATTATGACTACTGGAAACCTCGTATGATTGCATTCCTAAAATCTCTGGACAAAAAGGCTTGGAGAGCTGCTGACAAAGGATGGATTCATCCCACCATAACTGAAAGAGATGGGACAATCAGTCTGAAGCCTGAGGAAGATTGGAGTAAAGAAGAAGATGAGTTAGCTCTGGGAAATTCAAAAGCCTTAAATGCCTTGTTCAATGGAATTGATAGAAACATCTTCAGATTAGTACATCAATATGAACTGGCCAAGGAAGTTTGGGACACCCTCAAAACTACTCATGAGGGCACTTCTAAAGTAAAGATGTCAAGGCTTCAGATGTTGACCACTAAGTTTGAGAATCTAAAAATGATGGAAGATGAAACCATCCATGAATTTCACATGAACATCTTGGAGATTGCCAACACCTCAGGAGCACTGGGAGAAAAAATGTCAGAAGAAAAACTGGTGAGGAAGATTCTCAGATCCTTGCCTAAAAGATTTGCAATGAAGGTAACTGCCATAGAGGAAGCCCAGGACATTAGCAAGTTAAAAGTGGATGAACTTATTGGGTCTCTTCAGACTTTTGAGATGGGGATCACTGATAATGGTGACAAGAAGAACAAAAGCATAGCACTTGTAACCAACACTGATGTTGAACACAAGGAGGATGAAGAAGAAAACATATCAGAAGCCATTGCCATGCTTGGAAGACAGTTCAACAGGCTCATCAAAAGAATGGACCCAAAGTCAAGGTCAAATGTTCATAACATTCCTTCTGACATTGACAGTTCCAGCAGAAGACCAAGATCAGAAGATAAGGAAAACCAAGGCAGAGGAATTCAATGCCATGGATGTGAAGGATATGGACATATTCGAGCTGAATGTCCTACCTTTCTTAAGAAGCAAAAGAAAGGAATGACTGTTACTTGGTCTGACTATGATTCAGAAAGCAATTCTGAAGAAGAATCTGCCAAACTAGTTACTGCCCTAACTAGTGTTTGTACTTCTGAAAGTGACACCAGTGATGAAGAAGTAACATTTGAAGAACTGGCTGATACCTACAAGAAATTGTGTATCAGAAGTGGTGAAGTCTGTGTGCAAAATGAGAAACAATCAAAACTCATTGTAAAGCTGGAGGCTGAAAAGAGAGCAAATCTTGAAACTATAAGTCATTTAGAAGGAGAAGTTCAACTGCTGAACTCACAACTGAATCAAATGACCAAATCAGTCAAGATGTTGACAAATGGAACAGACAAATTGGAAGAGATTCTTCAGGCTGGACAAAATATGGGAAATAAATCTGGCCTAGGATTTGTGGAAACAAAGAAATTTGTTACCAGGAAGCAAATGTCAAACCAGATGTCTCAACATTACTCTCAACATCAGGGACAGAGACACATGAAGAAGAAGTACCAAAGATGGAGATGTCATCATTGTGGGAAATATGGTCACATAAAGCCCTTCTGCTACAGACTACATGGATATCCTAATCAGAAATCAGATGTCAAACCTAAGTCTAAAAAGGTACCACACGCTCCTCAATGGAAGAAAAAGGCTACTGCACTGATAGCACATACTTCCCTGAAGATCTCAGCAAAGGAAGATTGGTACTTTGACAGTGGATGTTCCAGACACATGACTGGATTCAAAAATCTCCTCAATAATGTTATGCCTCACACCACCAGTTTTGTGACCTTTGGAGATGGTGCTAAAGGAGAAATCAAAGGAGTTGGTAATTTGGACTACCCTGGAGTTCCAAGTCTGAATAAGGTACTGCTGGTAAAAGGGTTGACTACTAATCTCATCAGCATCAGTCAATTATGTGATCTAGGATTCATGGTCAACTTCTCAAGATCTGAATGTCTAGTGTTTAATGAAAAACTAGATATTGTAATGAGAGGAATAAAATCCAAAAATAACTGTTATGTGTGGCAGCCTGAGAACACTGATATCCCCACTTTGAGTCAAATCATCAAAAAGAAAAAAGATATGAAACAGTGGCAGCATAAACTTGAAGGAATGAAAAGAGCTATTCCTATGGAAGATGTCAGAAGAACTCCTAAACTACAGGCTGATAATATATGTGATGTGACAAAGAACAAGTCTCATAAATTCTGTTCTCAAAAATTCTGGTCAACACAGATGCTACCTGAAGACAATGTTACACAAGATGTTGTGACATTGTGGTGTGATAATCTGAAAACATTCAACATTTCCTTAAACCCTATTGACTTTGGAGAGAAGAAATCATTTAAACTGAAACATAGTTTCTCTGAGCTTCAGCTAACTGATTCTTCTACCAAGGTACTTGTTGGAAATCAACTTGAAAATTTGAGGGGCAGATTGGGCATTCACCAACATGAGAAATTATAGCAATTAGTTTTGCTGAAAACAAGGGTTGAAGGGATTAATTCTATTAAGTCTATATTTAGTGGGTTAATCATATTCACTCACAATTCCTTCAAAAGCCTTCAGAAGTTGAAAAGACTCCCGTGTACTCCCTATCTCTCTCATCCTTGCAACCTGTTTTCTCCTCCCAATCAAAGAGTTTTCTCAAACTGCTACTGCTACTCAACGTTAAACACAATGTCTCAGACATCATCTTCCACCATGGCGGCTTCGTCTCACTCATCATCATCATCATCTGATCAAGATTCTAGGGCAATCACTACATGCTTAGAATCTGAAGTTCTTGAGGTCACTCCTCTCAGGGAGATGGCAACTGACCCAACCAGAGTCAAAAAGCTCCGGACCAGACATGCAGGAAGAGCTCAAGCTACAATCTCTGGTAACTCTTCTCTTCCTTCGTCTTCTACACCTAACAAAGAAGGATCAGTTCAAGTACACCAAGCTATTGCTAGACTGGTTTCTAGCATTCTGAGTGGCAACCAATCTGTACCGGGGATTTCTATCCCTTTGAATCAATCAGAAAGTCCAAATGTGGAAGGTTCTGAAAATATAGATGTCACTAAGGATGTTGTGACACCAAAAGACAACATTCAAAAGGCTGCTGATCCACCTATCATTGATGTGGATGAAGATTACTCAGATAATGAACTGATTGCAAATGTGAACCCTAGCATTGCTAGGAGATTGATGAAAAGAAAGAGTAGTGAGACTGTTAAGCCTGATGCTAAGAAATCCAAGGCTGAAGGGTTGGCTGAGAAAATTCAGACTAAAGGGAAGAAGGCACAGGTGCAGACTGCTAGACAACCTGAAACTTCTGATTCTGAATCAGAATTTGAGGTTGACATTGACAATACTCCCATCAGAAGGAAGCTCCCCTCCAGCAAGATTGCTAGAGTGCCTGAAGTGCCAACAGACAACATCTCCTTTCATCATCCTGATAATGCAAACAGGTGGAAGTATGTTTGCTTGAAGAGAATAGCCTTGGAGAGAGAACTCAACAATGATGCTTTGGAGTGCAAAGACATCATGGAGCTGATCAGGAATGCTGGGCTAATAAAGACTGTGATGAAGTTTGGCAAATGTTATGAAAATCTGGTTAAAGAGTTTGTAGTGAACTTATCTAATGATTGTGCTGATGGGAGGTCAGCTGACTTTGAGAGTGTGTTTGTTAGAGGAAGAAGGGTCAAGTTCTCTCCATCAGAAATCAACAAGTTTCTTGGAAGAACAAATAAGGACTGTCCTGATCTAGAGGCAACTGACAATGAAGTATGCTTGACCATCACTTCCAGGCAAGTAAAATGCTGGCCATTGAAAGGGAAGTTGAATGCTAGTAAACTCAGCATGAAATTTGCCATCTTGCATAAAATAGGTGCAGCAAACTGGGTGCCTACAAATCACAAATCAACCATCTCCACAGGACTGGGGAGATTCATCTATGCTGTAGAAACCAAGACTGCCTTTGACTATGGAAGGTACATTTTTGAACAAACCTTGAAGCATGCTGGCAGTTATGCTGTCAAAGGACCAATTGCCTTTCCCTCCCTCATTTGTGGAATCATCCTTGCACAATATCCTGACATACTTGTAGCAAGAGATACAGTCTGCAAAAGAGCCCCTGCCCTTGGCCTGCACTACAAACTGTTTCAGGGATCCCATGCTCCAGACATTGTCATAACATCAGCTGAGACATCGTCTGCAAAAAGCCAGTCCAAAACATCAGATGTCATAGCTGTCTTAAAAGAAACTTGCAAAGATCTGGATGCTAGAAAAAGGACCCTAGAAGCACTAATTGCCAAGCTAGAAAAGGAAGAAGCTGAAGCAAGCATGAGGGAAGAAGATGAAGGACAGCTCAACATTGAAGAAAGTGGCTCCTCTGAGTCTGATGACAATACTTGAAGGATGATTGCTGCTTGGTGATGTTGCTGGTGGAGTTTGGAAGTATGTTCTGCTGTTGTCTGCTGCTGATCTCATTATTTTGTCTTGGATAACTGTATTACTTTATAAACATGTAATCTTTGGCCCATTTGTGGCTAAAGTGGGGGAGAATATTTTTGGTACTACTTAATTAGTACTTAACACTATATTTTTCTGCTGTCACTTATTTCTGCTGCTATCTATCTATCTCTGATTGTTTAGGGACTTTAGCCAAAAATCTGCCAAAGGGGGAGTTTGTAGGTGTTTAGGTATTGGCTTGCATTTTTGGTAAATTCCAAGTGTATGTGTGAATGTCATGACTGATGTCATAACATTCTAGTTCAGGTTGTACTAACTCTTTAGGTACATATGCAGAAAAATATTGTAACTCAAATACTGATGTTTATAAGTGTGTATCTGAGCATGTTTGCAAAATGATCACACTTTGCTAATCAGTAGACAGGTTTTCTCAGATGTCATAACAGATGTTATGACATCCTGTTCTGAACTAGCAGGATTACAGGATTGGATAAGTCTGAGTTTTTTCAGGAAATAACTCAGTCCTTCCTAAACAGAATCCTGCGTTTTCTGAGGAGTAACCTAGCTCAATCCTAACCTGATCAATGAAGTACTGTGACCTGGTCTTAAGGTCAAACGGAATCAACCCTAGGTTTTTGGAAACCCTAACTGAAGTTGCAGCTGCTATATATTCAACAGAGCTGCGGTTTTTGAAGTTATCCCTGCTGATTGATTAGAAGATCAAGTTTGTAATCTGTATAGATTTGTTTATTGTACTCCAAGCAATTATCATTGTGATAAGTGTCTTGGAATAGGTTTCAATTGTAAGGGTTGTGTAGCACTCAAAGCTTTGAAGCAAGAGTGTTTGAATGTTACTTGACTAAAGCTGTGAAGCAGAGTCAAGTTAGTTGTGTACATCACTCAAAGCTGTGAAGCACGAGTGATTGTGTTACTTGATTAAAAAGATGTGAAGCTTAATCAAGAGTGTGTTTTGAAGAGTGTCTTCATCAATTCTCAAGTCAAATTGGTTTATGTATCACTGCTGTGATTGAGGGGGAGTGAGTAGGAACTCAGGTTTAAGTTGTACTTAGATTAGAATTGCATTGGGTAGGTCTTAAGTGAAGGAGATAAACTGGTTGGTTTATTCCTGAATTAACATCTCTTATAGTGGATTCTCTCCCTGGCTTGGTAGCCCCCAGAGTAGGTGTTGTTGCACACTGAACTGGGTAAACAATTGACTGTGTTATTTACTGCTTTTGTATTTACTGTCATATAGTAAGTCAGATACGGTGTTATAACATTGGACGTGACATTGAGTATCTGTAGCCAGAATTTTCAATAACTATCCCCATCCGAGGTTCACAATCGCGGGCGAGTCAATAAATTTCATCCCCCAAGCTGAGTTTATTTCTCCAGATACAAAAGCTCAATCTCCAACAGAGCTTATCATCTCCAGCAACGGAATTTCATCCCCAACTGAGTTTGTTTCTCCTGATCAGCAGGTCTACCAACAGAGTATCTCTTCCCCTAAGTTGGTCCCCGCAGAGTTATTCTCCAACATCTCTTCCCGACAGAATATTTACAAGTCTCCAGCAACCGTTAGGGATTTATTTTCCCAAGTCGCGAGAATACCTCGATAGCATTTCACGAACATGCATCATGACATACACATGCATATCATATACAGCATAATCTTATTTATTTTGTGAACATCATCTCACCCTGAATTTCATGCGTCGCATATAACTAACCCTAATATCTTTTCAGGAAAAGAGGATTAGCTTCAACAAATTCAGCAGTTATACATATCACATCTACAAACGACTAATGGAAACTCAGTTCTCGAAATAAAACAGGTCAACTAATCTATACTATCACTTCGAAGTAACCCTACTATCCGGGTTCCTTCTCATAGCCCTACTACCCAGGCTTTCATATCGAAGTAACCCTACTATCCAGGTTCCTTCTCACAGCCCTACTATCCAGACTTTCATATGGAAGTAACCCTACTATCCAGGTTCCTTCTCACAACCCTGTTATTCAGGCTTTCATATCGAAGTAAACCTACTATCCAGGTTCCTTCTCATAACCTTACTATCCATGTTCCTTCTCACAATCCTACTATCCAGGCTTTCATATCGAAGTAACCCTACTATCCAGGTTCCTTCTCACAGCCCTACTATCCAGGCTTTCATATCGAAGTAACCCTACTATCCAGGTTCCTTCTCATAACCTTACTATCCAGGTTCCTTCTCACAGCCCTACTATCCAGACTTTCATATCGAAGTAACCCTACTATCCAGGTTCCTTCTCATAGCCCTACTATCCAGGCTTTCATATCGAAGTAACCCTACTATCCAGGTTCCTTCTCACAACTCTACTATCCAAAATTTCATATCGAAGTAACCCTACTATCCAAGTTCCTTCTCATAGCCCTACTATCCAGGCTTTCATATCGAAGTAACCATACTATCCAGGTTCCTTCTTACAGCTCTACTATCCAGGATTTCATATCGAAGTAACCCTACTATCCAGGTTCCTTCTCACAACCCTACTATTCAGGCTTTCATATCAAAGTAACCCTACTATCCAGATTCCTTCTCACAGCCCTACTATCCAGGCTTTCATCTCGAAGTAACCCTACGACCCAGGTTCCTTCTCATAGCCCTACTATCCAGGCTTTCATTTCGAAGTAACCCTACTATCCAGGTTCCTTCTCACATCCCTATTATCCAGGATTTCATTTCAAAGTAACCCTACTATCCAAGTTCCTTCTCACAACCCTACTATCCAGGCTTTCATTTCGAAGTAACCCTACTATCCAGGTTCCTTCTCACAACCCTACTATCCAGGCTTTCATTTCGAAGTAGCCCTATTATCCAGGTTCATTGTCACAGTCCTACTATCCATGCTTTCATTTTGAAGTAACCCTACTATCCAGGTTCCTCCTCATAGCCCTACTATCAAGGCTTTCATTTCGAATTAAGCCTACGGTCCAGGTTCCTTCTTATAGCCCTACTATCCAGACTTTCATTTCGAAGTAACCCTACTATCCAGGTTCCTTTTCACAGCCCTACTATCCAGGCTTTCATTTCGAAGTAACCCTACTATCCAGGTTCCTTCTCACATACCTACTATCCAGGCTTTCATTTTGAAGTAACCTTACTATCCAGGCTTTCATTTCGAAGTAACCCTACTATCCAGGTTCCTTCTCACAACCCTACTATCCAGGCTTTCATTTCGAAGTAACCCTATGACCCAGGTTCCTTCTCACAGCCCTATTATCCAGGCTTTCAGTTCGAAGTAACCCTAGGACCCAAGTTCCTTCTCACAACCCTACTATCCAGTCTTTCAGTCCGAAGTAACCCTATGACCTAGGTTCCTTCTCACAGCCCTACTATCCAGGCTTTCATTTTGAAGTAACCTTACTATCCAGTTCCTTCTCATATCCCTACTGTGATACGGTGGGAGAACTGACTATGGTTTTGCGTTTGTATTCGCAAATGTTTCGGTTGAGCAAGAGTCGCCACCGACTTTTTATTTTATCCTAAGGAAAGGTTTAAAAAGCACAGCAAAAACCTTTGAGATTTTTCTTGGGTTCGGGGAGTAGATTATAGAAAGGGGAGGTGTTAGCACCCTTTCTATCCATGGTTATCCATGGGATCTTAGTTACTTGCTTAGATCAACTTGCCTTAATTTTCAATTGTTTGAAATGGTGCTTTGTGTGTGTGTGTGTGTTTTGAAAATGTTTTGAAAAGAGGCCAATGTGGTGGAAACCTTAGTAATGATCCATGTTGGGATGTATACAAAGGTGTATGTCTTTTGAAAAGGTTTTCATTTGTTTTTGAAAGTTATTTTGAAAGTGTTGTGAGGTGTGGTTTAAAAACAGGCAAGTGTTTTTGCAAGTTGACAAGTACTTAAGAGCGATCTACCCTAAAGTTCTCAAAGATCTTTGTTATGTTTTTAACCCTTTTAACAATTTTGTTCCACCATTGTATTTGGTGGACAATCTTGTGTTAGGATGTGAAAGGGACGGGCGTGGGTCGTCGTTTAGACCATAATTGCAATGGTGCCAAGTATCTTTGGGCAATTTTTCTTTAAGGGACTTTTGATCATTTTAGGCAAAAAAGCGTCATCGAGGGACTATGATCATTTGAATTATTTGTTTTGCCCAAAGAGACCTAGCATGCAATATGGTCCAATTTTTGAAAGGCAACAAGGGGATGTAACCCTAGGGGTGTTAGTGTGCAAGTGTGTTTTATTGCATACAAGAGTTTTTCTTTGAATTAGGTTTTTTTATTTCATTGATTTTATCTTGCCATACACGTCCTAATTACTAGCAATAAGAAGCGGAAATGTAAAATCCTACGCTATTACAACAATTAGGGGAGGGGGATACACATTTGTACATGGGGGTTCAACGAGAAAAATTGACAAAAAAAGAAATAGAAAAAAACAAGATATAGAGAGAGAGAGAGAGGGAGCCCGCACGCTGTTGGGAGGTCATCAGAAGTTCTGACTCAGATCCGCTGCCAGATGATCAACCTGTTAGTGAAACTGGATGAGTCAGAACTTCTGACTCTAGCACCTGCAAAACAGAACCTTGTTAGTGGGGAAATCAGAAGTTCTGATTTCCCTGCGCTGCAAGACAGAAGTTTGTTAGTGGAGAAACCAGAAGTTCTGATTCTGCTGAAAAGGCAATAACTCTCAGAGGTTCTGATATCATTGACAGCAAAACAGGCTTCAGATGTGCTAACGTCAAAGTCAACCTTGGCTTTTTCCTGTACTAATCAGAACATCTGCAATCCTGTTGTTACTCCACAAAACAGAAAACATATTTGGAACAGATCCAACAAATACAAAAATGTTTCAGAGGTCAGAGTCAACAAGGTCACAGGCAAGCCCTCTACTGGTTCAGAATGTTCTGAGGTATGGAAATCCTCAGAACATAAACAACAACAACGTGATATTTACATTATGTTACTTGAATATGCACAGCTGATGATGCTTAACAGTGTGATGAGGGTCAGCAGGTGCTTACCTGACTGTTGGGAGAGTTGTGGGTGAAGGTTTAGCTTTTGGTTCTGGTGGTGTTCTGGACAGATTTTCTTTGGAAAAGGGGAAGTAAAGGTATATATGCAGGGTCAGAAGTTTAGAGAGGGTGTCTTTGGTTTACAGAAAAAAATCTGGATATTTGATGAAGTTTGAAGGTGAGAAACTCAAAGTTATGAAATAAAGCTGGAGATTTTGGCAGAGTTTCAGAATGCTGTGTTGCTAGGAGTTCTGTTTCTCACTTAGCAGTTTCTGTTTCTGTTTTTTTTTTGAACCCCTTTTGCAGTGGTGAAGCCTCTCTATTTATAGGCAAAGTTCTTATGGATGCCTTGAACATTTAAGGCGCCAACAGAGTTTGAATTTGTTCTTTGACAGAAATTCCTGGGAAGTTGTGATAACAGCTAGCTTTTAGCCTAGGTTGCAGCAGCAGGCGTAGATTGGGGAGAAGTGACCTCTGAAGTGGGCGGTGGCGTGAAGACCCATGCCAGAATCTGTGCAAAAGCGTTTTCCAAGCCACACGTGAATGCTCAGGAGTGGTTGGAAGCATTAATGGGCATTAAATGGTGACAAGACCTGTCAATACCAACATTCTGGTAATGGAAACCAGCGTTGAATCAGCAGCGTACGCCATGCTCTGGCCTTGGCTACCTATTGTCTTAGTAAGCTCTGGAAATTCTCCTGGTTTTCTGGTACGTTCCTTGAATTTTCTTCTGGACAATCTGGACTTAGAGATTCTGTATTAGTGTAACACCCACTCTTCTGACCTTTCATCTTCTGATTTCAACCTGTTCTAAAGGAGCCTTCAGACTTTCCTGCTTCTCTTGCATTCCTTTAGCAAATTCTGACTGAGCTTGTGTAACTGCTGAAGGGGCATGTTCTGTTTGAGGCTTACATTCTGAACCACGTTTACAACTCCTGATTGAACTGATGTAGCTGCTGAAGAGCCAACTTCTGACCACGCTGAGCCAAACTTGCAACTTCTGACCGTCTTCATCTGGAATGGGTCCAGAAGTTCTGAAGCGCTGATTTTTCTAAAAATACTTATTTTAGAGAAGCATTCTAAGTACTTAGAATTTGATTTTTTTCTCAAGATAAAAGTGTTGTTTCTGGAGTTCGTGAGATCATCTTGCTCTTGTAAGCGGCTTGCTTGGGCAAATGGATAACTCAGGACTTGGATTTGTTTCAGAGGGACCTTGAAAATCCAAGATGGTTTCCTGAAGAAAGGGAGGGCAAATTTTGGGGTACAACACCTACTATCCAGGATTTCATTTCGAAGTAACCCTACGGCCCAGGTTCCTTCTTACAGCCCTACTATCTAGGCTTTTATTTCGAAGTAACCCTACGACCCAGGTTCCTTCTCATATCCCTACTATCCAGGCTTTCATTTCGAAGTAACCCTATGACCAAGGTTCCTTCTCATAGCCATACTATCCAGGCTTTCATTTAGAAGTAAACCTACGACCCAGGTTCCTTCTCATAACCTTACCATCCAGGTTTCTTCTCTCCTATCTCCAGACAACAGTTCAGAATACTATAAGACCTGGACCTGATCAAACATGATCGATTTCGCATTTCCCCAGTAAGTCGCGGTGCAGCCTGTACCCTGACCAGATATGCAATTCACTTCCGCTTCCTCAAGCAGGAGTTATTTCCCCAGTAGAGTAACGAACAACTAAAGCTCCTAAAATTCTATTTCTCCCAAGACATATACCATCATGCCTCAGTAGACTCCTCCTCAATGACAGAAATAAGAATTCTCATCAAAGGAATATCTCAGGAAATCAACATCCTCTAGATGGCTTCTTTAAGCCCATCTCCGAAGATTCTCTGTCACGTCCTGGATGGAATCTTTAAACCCATTCCCGATGATTCTCTGTCAACTTCCAAATGGCATCTGTAAGCCCATTCCCGCTATCACCAAATTAAGTATCACTTCATACAAGTGAAAATTTATGGGCACTCTAGTGTTCAATCATCTTCCACCTTTAGATCACGAAAGGCAGACAAGCCAATCTACATCCTCAGGTTTAAGAAGATTAAACAGGGGCAGCTGTTGTACCCCAAAATTTTACCTCTCATTTTACTCAAAACATACTCCTAGAGGTCCTCAATTTGCTCAAGATTGCCCAAGAGTGGACCAGACAAACTCTCTCCTAAGGCAATGTATCTTAAACTAGGGTTTCCATTTTCATCAAGATGGGTGGACTCTAAAGATTTCATATGCTCTCCATGGTCCTAATATGTTCTCAAGACCCTCCATGTCAACTTTCAAGCCTTGCACAAGAAGTTTGCTCAGTGAACTGCTCAAATGCTTGAGAATCGACTATATTAGGTCAAAAGTCAATTGTTGCCCACATACAGTCAAACTTCAATATTTTTGGTTAACATCAACATTTTGAAGTTATATCCATCATTTGATCAAGGGTTGATCACGATTCCTCAAGAAATGCCCCAAATTCCTCAAAACCCAAAAGTTGCTAAGTTAGGGTTTCTTAGGAAAAGTCAACCAAACTTTGACCAAGCATAACTTCCTCATACTTTATCAAAATTTTTCCATCGAAGGCTCATTTTGAAGAGGATGCAATTCCATACAATTCATTTTAAGCCCCTCAAGTTCAAAATATGCACTCACAAAAAGATATGAATTTCCATATTATAGGTCCTTTTGAAAAGTCAACAAAAACACTTTTTGGGTCAAAGCTTCCTACAAGAATATGGAAGACCCAATTGAGATGAGACCAAAAGGGTTGTTTAGGGGACATCCTAAGCTTTCTAAAAAGTCCAAGAACACCTCTCTAGGGTTAAAATTGGAAGAGATATGACTTGTCAAAGTTGACCATATTTGCAAAATTGCCAAAAGTCAAATATGCTCAAAATTGCATTTTTTGCCAAATGGGCCTAACTTTTTAAGTTTGCACCTCACTCATAACATGATCCACGACCCAAATATTCACTCACATGTTATTTGCTTCATTATTTATTTTATTTTTATTTTTTATTAATTAAAAAATTGAATTAAATCAAATAAATGGTAAATAATAGCAAAGATTTGTTTTGATTGGACTTTTGGACAGAATCACAAGCTCATTATGTTGGCATATCAAGATCAAATCGAATAAAAGTTAATTGGCATAAAAATGGCATGATTAGGCCCAATTTGGTAGGATATCATACAACATGAAAACCAAATCAAATCTTCAAAAATTGCAAAGATATCAGCTATTTTTATAACCCTAATTCACTTAGGGATATATAATGAACAAGGCCATGCACAAAAACGAGAGGTTGCAGTCATGAAGAACACTAGAGCAAACTCAAAATTTTGGCAAAAAAGTGGTGATCTGATCTCTACCCTAGAGGATAATTCAAGACCTTCCAACATTCCTAAACAATTCCCGGACCTTCCCAGAAGCTAATCCAATCGATTGCAGGTCCTTTCACGCCCAGAAACGCTCGCTACATCTCATACGGGTTGCTTGTTTTTTTCAAATAGATTACAGCCATTCTGGCATCATTAGCATGACTTAATGACATATTTGTGATCATTGATGTATTTCTAACATGTATGGATTATTTAATTGGATTTTTGAGGCTTATACGAGTGACTGCCATGGCTAGGGTTTGAGGTCACATTTTGGGGCTTCTTGATACTGGTGAAATTGGCCTACACAAAGGGTACCATCGTACTCGTGAGGTCAAAACAATTTGATTGGTGTAGCCATAATTCATTTATCATGCATGTGCTGGATTTTGGAAATTTGCAGGGTTTTAGTTACAAACGTTTGTCCATTGGTATAAGTTACTTACCTAAGACGATGGACCTGCGAAGAAGACAATAACGTGGCAGATAACCACTGGACCATTCAAACTGGCGCGCGTTTTTTTTGTTTTTTCCACTAATTCACCTTGATTTCATATATTATGTATTATTATTATATTATCAATTGAAACATGTAGCACAGCTGGCAAGAATGTGTGTTGAAAAGGGTAGAGGACCTGGGTTCGATCCCAAGTCCTGACAACTTTCTTATTTTATTTTCCTTTAACAGATCTCATGCATTACCACCCTAAAGGCCTATCATGCGCCACCAACAGCCAGCCACAGGATGCATGATCAACCAGATCCAACGCCTCTACCTGCCAGAGACCTTGATACACCATCAGGAAGCAGCCCCACTGGATCAGGCGCTGACTGGGCTTCAGCTTGGTGGGCCTGGAATAATTTCAACAACACACCCCCTCCAATTGCTATACAGGCCCAATTAATTTTTATTTATTTATTTTGTTTGTTTAATTATTTGTTTTCACAAATTAATCCTTTTTTTAATTAATTACAAAAAAAACCAAAAAAATCACAAAGACACCAAAAATCATTTTTTCATAAAATATTTATTTTCTTTAATTAATTAATTTGATTAAAAATTAGGTTAATTTAACTCCATTTTATAAATAATTAATTAATTTGATTAAAAATATTTATTTCCAAAATCCTTTTTGTAAATAATTATTTTTTTCTTCAAAAATAACTTGAATATTTTTTCTCAAATTAGATTTTTTAGGTTTTCTAATCGTCCCTGCATTTAATTCGTCGCGCGTATTTCAATTACTTTTTAAATTAATTTTTGTAACTGCTTCGAGGTTGTAATAGACTTAATTAGGTTTTAATTCCGCATTTTATTTTCAGTCAAAATAATTTTGTATCTGCGAAAGCCATGTAATAGTTAGGACTTCTATTTCCGCACTTTAAATTTCCGCAATTATAAACTGTTAGATGTATGCTAATAGGATTGTATGGCAAGAATATTTGAAAATTAAAACGGTAGAAAACCCTAAATGTGCAAAGACAAATTAACTGAAAAAAGTTCACTCGCACGTGCTCACTCCTAGGTTTACTCCACTTCGATTGACTTCAGTTAAGCGGTCATGAAGTATAGGGTTTGTTAGTGGTTGTCCTCTAGCTCCGAAAGATCTCAAATGACCCATACGGATGTTGCCTCGGAAAAAGATCTTTAAGGCTTTAGGATGATTACTAACACTTCCTAACATTGCTTTTGTGACCGTATCTGTCCCTTCGAATCTCCCTTAAAACTCCAACGACGGTGCTACCTATTCCTTAACAATGGGATAACACTGTCTAAAGGAAAATGAACAGTCTTTTTCAAGTAGGTAGATAGCTCCTAGGTACTTGATCAAACTAAAATAAAAAACTTTTCACACAAACACTTTTCAAACAATTTTCAAAACAACTTCGTCACATCCTTGAGGACTGATACAAGGGTTATCACGAAGTAAACTTTTTTTCAAAACAAACACACACAAGCAATTTTAAAATGATCAAGTACCTAAGAGCCCATGGAAAACCTTGGATAGAAAGGATGCTAACACCTCCCCTTTCTATAATATACCCCCCGTACTAAGAAATATTCTCGAAAAAGGTTTTTTCTGTTCTTTTTCCTTTTCCTTAGTTGGATGAAATAAAAGTCGGTGGCGAATCTTGCTTACCGCAACATTTTGCGAAGAAAGAGCGCAAAATGCAAACCAGTATTAACAGTCGGTTCTGCCACCGTATCACACAAATGGTTAATTGGTTTGAGACATGATCTCAAGGTTTCAAATGTATCATTTTGACCTAATGGTATGACCCAAAACTTCCCTCAAGATTAATTGATTGATAGTTGATTTTCAGTCAACTAATCAAAAGTCAACTGTACACTGAAAAGTCAAACTTTGACTTTTTGGTCAAAATCAAGTATCCAAGATCACAATTCATCAAAACATGTCAAAATATGAAACTTGTTCATCAACAAATCAAAAAGTCAAGATTTCATTTTGAAAAGTCAAAGTTTCCAAACTTAGAAATTTTTCTAAGTGGTGAAAACTTCATATTTTTTCATAACTTTGAGCCATTTTTTCACCATGATGCAAGATGATTCAAAGAAAACTTTCAACATGAAAGTTGTAGATCTCAATGAGATATAAAACTCTGCTTTACACAAATTCTCATAGAAATGCATGTATTTCAAGTTATGACTTTGTGAATACATGTTCATGAAACTTGGAAACTTAGTGAAATTTTGCCCTAGTTTAGGCAGGATTTTGACCTAACTTCATGGAAATATTTCACATAGTTCCAAGGGGATTTTAAAAAGTGATTCAAAGAGGGGTTGTAGAGCACATTACAAGCTTTCTAAAATGTCTAATAACTCCTTGAGATCATGTTTGAGCAAGGAGAATCGAAGGCATGAAGTTGGGATTTCATTCTTGAATTATAGGTCATTTTCATGATGAACAAGAATTCAAATTCATGCTAGGCTGCACAACCTTTGCTTTGCAGGCCTCAAACTTGCTTGGCACTCCATAATTAATATTTTTCACAGTTGTTAAAGGCTTCAACTCAAGCATTCGATGCATTGCCCATGCTTATTTCCATTTTGGGAAGAAAGTGCACATTTCCATTTTTGAAAAGTAGCTTTATGCACAAAACCAGTTCTTGAGCTTTGCACTTGTTTTCTTATGATCACACACAACCTATAACCCAAAATAAACTTGTCTCAAGCCTCTAACAAGTCAACCCATGCTTGTACTATACCTTGAAACCATATTCCCACTTTTCTTCAAAATCAAGTAATATAGAAATCAGTCTATATCTTGTAATTCTGACCCTCTCAAGCACTCAAAACTTCTCCTTACTTATGCACAAGTTGTTTGCATCAAAACGTACGCATACACAAGCACTCAAACTCCCTAGAACTCAGAACTATATCACAAATCACCATTATTGCACATTCTGACCAAAAACTTGAAACTCATATCTCCCTCGTGCGTTTCCAAGCGTTTTGGTTCCTAAAGCTTCTAAACATCAAATAAAACTCATCCCTGACCCTGTTTCATGACTGTAACACCTCTATCATCATGTTCCATTTTCAAAAATAGAGCTGTGCAAGTGGACTTCTCCAGAACTCCTCAGCTACTTTCAGCTCAAGTCAAGCATTACATTAGCTTCCTGGGAACTTGAGGAAGCTAACCCAATCACTAGAACTCATTGAAAGCTGCTCAAACTCAAAACACGATACCCTCTTGCAAGGTGAGTTTTCTGACTTTTGAACTATTCATATAGGCATTGTTAGGCTTGCATTTGTGAAGATAGAATGTAGATATCATTGCCCTGAAACTATACATGTCCATAGATTTTATTTATGTTGTTTGAGCATGAAGAATTTTGAGTTCAAACTTGCTGAAACATTTGGGTCAGGATTTGGTACTTTCATAAATTCATCTTTATCTTCGAATGTTAGCTTAAATTAGTTACATAGTTGGATTCGTGGTGAATAAATACACAAGTTTCATGTTTATATTTTTGAAAATGGTTGAAGAATGAGCAAGTTACAGATCCTTTGGCTGGAGGTTGAAGATGAAGTACAGTCAGGGCAAGTTATGTGTTATATATTTATTATTGTGCCAATATTAACAGATGTATCACCACCCCAGTGGTTAAAGCGCGCGCCTTTCACCAAACGGCCCTGGGTTCGAGCCCCAACGTCCGTTTTGCTCCTTTGTTTCATATTTTTTCTGTTTCTTTTTTGTTTGAACAAGTTTGGGGCCTCTAACATGGGCCTGGTTACTTTTTTTCTCTCTTTTTGACCCCTTTCTCATTTCAGCACCCCCTGACCCAAATTCATTTTTATTTTCTTTCTTATTATATCTTATTTCCTTTCCTTTATTATTATTATTAATATTATTTCTTATTGTTATTAATAAAAACCCAAAAAATATTTTATTTATTATTTTTACACTTATTTATTTTATTTTGTTTTATAAAAACAAAAGAACAAAAACATTTCTTAATAAATTAATTTATTTCTTAATAATTAATATTTAGGTTTAATTATTATATTATATTATTTTCTTGTAAATTAAAATCAATTTGGAACTTAGGACTTTTATTTAATTAATTTTATTTACTATTTTAATTAAATTCACAAAAACCCTAAAAAACTTGTTTTCTTTAATAAATTAATTTTTTTTATTAACTTAATTTTAATTTCCTTATTCTAATCAATTATCTTATTTTAATTTAATTAGGTCAAAACTTTTAATACAAAAAAAATTCATTCCTTATCTATTCATACTTGTACATTATATTCATTTCATTTCTTGTACATTTATTCAAATTTAATATGGTTGTAATAGATAATTAGGGTTTTAATTTCTTGCAATTCCCCATTTGTAATTTATACACCCCATCCCCTAATGATGTAATAACTTAGTATTTTTATTTTCTGCAATTTAATGCTTTATATACAAATGCTAGTAATTAGGGTTTGTATGGAAAGATAAAATCAATGCTTAGAAAACCCTTATTCAAGACAAAATAATGCATGTAAATCAATACACTTGCACACTTACACCCTTAGGGTAAACCCACTTTGTTGTCTTACAAAAATGGCCATATTATGCATGTGAGGTATCTTGGCAAAAACAAACAAATTACAAGATCATAGTCCCTCGATGACGCTATCAAGTTGCGTTTCAAAAATGATCTTAGTCCCTTAAAGAAAATGCTAAGATATCTTACAATGTTGCAAATCATGGCTATACAATGACCCTTGCCCGTTCCTTTTACATCCAAAGATAGGGTTTCTTACCAAATCAATGGTAAGATAACAATGTCAAAAAGGAAAGAGGAAATAAACATGAAAAACTTTTTTGAGTAGGTAGAATGTCCCTAAGTTGCTTGCTCACTTTCAAACCAAAACATCCTTACTATTTTCAAAACAAACACCAACACTTTCAAAAAACATCTTTCAAACTTGAAACATTTTTCAAAAGATCAACACTTTATATACATTCTTACGAACGAGGATCATTACAAAGTTTGCCTAAACGATGGCGGATTTTCAAAATACTTTCAAAAACCACACAAAACACATTTTTAAACAAATGCAAGTGATCTAGCAAGAAACTAAGAGCCCGTAGATAACTACGGATGAAAAGGGTGCTAATACCTTCCCTTTTTATAGTCTACCCCCCGAACTCAAGAAAACATCTCAAAGGTCTTTCCTGTTCTTTTCAGCCTTTCCTTTTGGATAAAATAAAATACGGTGGCGACTCTTGCTAACCGCAACATTTGCGATAAAACGCAAAACAACCAAGTCAGTTCACCCACCGCGTTACACCATACTGCTGACAAAAAGTTATGGGTTCACTTCTTTCAAGAGAGCTTATCTGGGACACAACTGGAATAGTTCTATCAGTTGGAAGGAACCAACATTTGCTCTTGGAAAGTCCTGGCTGCTGATTTTTACAATCAGTATCAATCCCACAAAGTATGACTATTGGCTCGAATGAAGGGTTTAAGGAGTATGCCCAAAAGTGGAGAGATCTGGATGGGAGAGTGAAACCGCCTTTATTTGATAGGGAGTTGGTTGATATGTTCATGGGCACTTGGAAAGGGCCTTTCTTTAATCATCTAATCAGAATTTCCTCATCTGGTTTTACTGAGTTAATACTAATAGAGGAACGAGTTGAAAATGGTATCCGAAGTGGAAAGATTCAAGTGGCTGCGTCTTCGGGTACTATAAAGAAGACATTCAATGGTAAGAAGGAAATAAATTTTGTTTATGGCCAGAAGGGTCGTACTAGAGGTAATCACAATCCATGTGTAGGAGCTGTGTTAATTTCTAATACTACAACTGTTCAACAACATCAATAAAATAATCAGCGTAGGTAAGTGTGACCTTGATGTATATATAAAACAATGCAAATGAAGCAGGGATCTTAGGTAAAAAATTGGGGTATGAAAGCTTCCCCTATTTAAGTTTCTTCTATCCAGAGATATCAAGATTGAAATCTTCGTCTCGACGAGATTGAAGGTACTTAAATACATAATACATAATTTTTGCCCTAAGATACCGCCATTATGTTTATGATATGAATGTAGTATTTAAACTTTATGGAGAATGTTACTGTATGAGACGAAATAATGCTGGAGAAACCAAGCACAAATAACCCACAGGAACAGAGATTATACACTACTGGGGAAATGAGCCATCGACTTCGAATGATAGACTCTTAACGAGGAATAAATTTGAGAGAAAATAACTTCTGACCCTAACAAAGAAAACGCCTTGCATAGGCCACGAAAAAAAAGATGATTATTGACCCAAGATGATGGTGAGTTCACAACTCAAGGTCAAAGATAGACAAAAGATGTATCAACTTTTGCTGATAGTGAACTACTGACTTTTACTGAAGGTAGAGATTCACAACAAACTTCTCTATGGGAATTTTCCGGAGAGATACCATTTGATGTTGAAATATCATATGGTTGTAGATACACAAACTGCTCAAATAAAGAGGCTTCCACTTGCTGTCTTCAAAGGATATCAATAAACGCACAAGCTACTCAAATAAAGAGGCCGCCACTTGCTGTCTTCAAAGGATATTAATAAACACAAGCTGCTCATGAAGAGGCCGCCACTTTCTATCTTCAAAGGATATTAATAAACACAAGCTGCTCATGAAGAGGCCGTCACTTGCTATTTTCCAATAAAACTATAACGCCTAAGTTGCTCAAATAAAGAGACCGCCGCTTGTTGTTTTCCAAAGATGTAAATAACGTACAAGTTGCTCAAATAAAGAGACCACCGCTTGTCGTTTTCCAAAGATGTCAATAATGCACAAGTTGCTCATATAAAGAGACTGCCGCTTATCGTTTTCCAGAGATGTCAATAACGCACAATCTGCTCATGAAGAGACCGCCGCTTGTCATTTTCCAACGATGTTCCAGAAGAATGTTGTGATAACACTTCCAGGGAATAAAATTCTTCTTCAAAGGGAACCATGAATAGATCCTTCCTGAGGAGATCAAATACTTAAATGCACAAAATAAATGCGCCATTCATCTAGGTTGCCCAACCTGGGGAAACCATGAGGTAGCCTATGCAAGAGACAAAACTCAATCCAGGAATAAACTAGAGAGAAGAAGTCAAACAAGACTCCACCCAATGAGAAAATAACCTGTGATACGGTGGGAGAACTGACTGTGGTTTTGCGTTCGTATTCGCACTTGTGCGGTTGAGCAAGAGTCGCCACCGACTTTTTATTTTATCCTAAAGGAAAGGTTAAAAAAGCACAGCAAAAACCTTTTGAGATATTTCGTGGGTTCGGGGGGTAGATTATGAAAAGGGAAGGTATTAACACCCTCTTCATCCATGGTTATCCATGGGCTCTTAGTTACTTGGTTTTTTAGATCACTTGCCTTGATTGCTTTTTAAAAAAATGGTGTGTGTGTGTGTGTGTTTGAAAATGTTTTTGAAGAGATGCCTTGTCTTTAGGCAACCAATGTATTTGACTCGTGTTTGAGTGTTTTACAAAAGTGTGGATCTTTTCGAAAAGATGTTTCAAATGTTTTTGAGAGTTTGTTTGAAAGTGTCGTGGATTTGTGGTTTTTGAAAAGAAGGCAAGTGTTTTTTTGCAAGTTGATCTCAAGTAACTAAAAGTTTTGTCTACCCTATTGTACTCAAAGGTTTTTGTTATGTTTTAACCCCTTTTTAACAATTTTGTTCCACCATTGAATTGGATGGGCAATCTTGCGTTTAGGAAGTTTGTTCGGGACGGGCGCGGGTCATCGTATGGACCATGAATGCAATGGTGCCAAGTGTCTTTGGCAATTTTCTTTGAGGGGACTATGATCATTCCGTTTAGGCAACATTTTGAGGGACTTATGATCATTTTGATTTTGTTTTGCCAAAGATACTCGACGTGCAAGCATGGCCCATTTTGGAAGGCAACATGTGGGATTACCCTAGAGGGTGCAAGTGTGATTGTGTATTGATTTCATGTATTTGTCTTATATTAGGTTATCTAGCGTTTGATTTTATGTACATGCCAACCCTAGGTCTAACCATGGTATAATTGAAAGCGGTAAATTGCGAAAATGTAAAGTCTACGCTATTACAAAATAGTATCCAGGAGTGGGGGTACAATATTCACAAATGGGGATGGGACTTATAGTATCCAATAAGTTACAACCAAATCGAATTTGCGATCAAATGTAAATAATGAATATCAATGTATAAGCAAATGTGTATAGGGGCAATGTGAATGTATTTGTATTGTGTAAATGTGAGATGTATTGTGTAAGTATGTGATTATTTACAAATGCGACAAGGTGAAATTAATGTGTATTAGGGTATTGTTGACCTAAATATGTGTTTAATGAATCTTTGATTTGTATATTTTAATATGTATAAAAGAAATGTTTTAATTGAATGTTCAAGCTCTAATTAAATTATGTATAAAAATGATGTTTTAAGAAAAGAAAATATTTCCAAGTTTTAATCATGTATACAAAAAAAAGTATTTTTATTAAGTGTTTAAGAATTTAAATTAGAAAAAAAGGTATTTTTATTTGTTTATGTACAAATGGTATATTTTTATTAAAAGAAAAGAAAAAAATGCTTTCAATCTTAATTATATTGTGTAATAAAAAAGATATATTTTTATGTATTTGTGTTTTAATATGTATTCAAAAAAATGTTTTAAATTAATTGAATTAAGTATATAGAAAAGAAAGTTTAAATTAGATATTTTAAATAAAATGGTTTTATGTATTAGTATTAATGTGATATTGTAAAAATATATTAAGTTAGAAAAAATAATACATTGTTTTATGTATAAAAAGAGAACATATAGGTTTATTTAGGGATCAAAATATGTAAAAATATTGTTATTAAAAAATAGGTTATATTAATTAATTTGTTTAGCAAAAGAAAATAAAAAGAGGTTGCATACTTAAAAGAAGTCAGGCTTTTTGAAATGGGCCTTGGAGAGGTTAAAACGGATTAGGCCCATTGTTCTGAAGCAAACGTTTTAGGGTTTATTGTTTTGGTATTCAGTTGGACGATACACTTTAGGGTTTGTGCAGCGGCGGCGTTCGCTTGCTTTGTCTTCTCCGTGTGTTATTCTGAATATGACTCCTCCGTCTAGCCACCGGCACTACCCCCACATCTCTCTTCCCTCCAGCTCGAGTTCAATGGTCTCATGACAACAAGGTTCGCTTTTGATGTTTTTTTATACCTTTTTTACGAATTGCATGCTTATTTGCTTTGAGCTTTGACCTTAACCTTTTATTATTATGGAGGTGAAGGAGAAAAAGAGAGGGAGAAAAGCGTACTACCTTTGATCTTGGAGAAAGAGGAGAGATAGGGTAGGTGGCGCTCAGGAGGGCTCGACGGCGTGAGATAATTATGGACTTGTAGCAATTCCGGTTTGTCTTCTTTAATGCTCTTTAGGGTTTCAGGATGACATTTGAAAACCCTTTTGCATGATATCTTTTCTTCTTCTTCTTCTTCTTGTATCGCCTGTCTTGCCTTATTTCTATGGCCTCTGAGCTTGGTATGCTTTAGAATATTTGTTGCCTTGGTACTTTGATTTGAGTGGCCTTCTGAGATTTGATGCCTGTGATGAGGGTTCCTCTGAGGCTTAGTAGGTTTGAGGGTTATGTGTTTGGCTGGAGGTTTTTAGTTATTGACAGGCATGGTGGTATTATCTGGTTTTCTGCTGTTTATGTTTAGGCCATATGATGCTGAGGTGAGCTTGAGCTTGTGATGTTCACAGGTTTTTAGTTTTCGTGAGGCTTTTTGGTAGTATGAGGCTTTGGCATTGAATGGTAAGTGTTTAGGCTTGATGCTTTAGGTTGGTTGGACTGGTTATGAGGCTTATGGCCTTAGCAGATATGCTGCTTCAGGCTTGACTAAAGCTTTTTGCAGGGTTGAATTTGACAGTAGGTAATGGTTTATTGGTTTAAGGTGTTTGACAGGTGAAGCTTCAGGCTTGCTTCAGGCAGGCTTGGCATATGCAGGTGGTACTGGTTTTTGATCTTTTGTTTACTAGGCCATTGCAGGTTTTGGTTTATGCAGTAGTTTTTGCTTAAGGTTCTGGACAGCAGGTTGAACGCTTAGCAGTTTGTATCTCAGTTTTGTATTGGTTTCTCTTGAACTCTCTCTTACTGTGTTTTGCTCTTTTTGTATCTCTTTTCTATCTATGCCTTATCCACTGTGTTTTGTTTTTGTCCTTCTGTCTTCCTGCCTAAAAGCCTAAAAAACCTGCTTACTTTCCTCTTCTTTTTCTCTCTCTGTACAGTTAAATATTAAACTATGTTTTACACTGTACTTTTAGTTCTGAAAGTGTCCATTTGTTGGGAAATGATGAAAAGAAAGTGTCTTGCTTGTTTAACAAATTTCCTCTGCATATTTTCTCTTTTCTTTTGACAGCCCTTGTACTTTTCTCCTTTTGATATCTTTGCCCAAATCCTCTTTTCTTTGACAGCTTGGGTAACCCTTAGCATTTTGACAGCAAGTTTGTACTTTTTGGATTTTGACAGAAAGTGGGAATTTGGATTTTTAGTTGGGTTTGAACTGTGCAGTTTGACATTTTGAACTTATGCATTTTTGACACTTTGCATAAAAATTCTTCCCTCTTTGTGAACCGGGAGAAGTCCCGTGATTTGCAGAGAGGGTTAACTGATCCCAATCAGTGGCCCTTAATGATGACTTTCTTTTATCTGTCTTTTCAATTTAACTGTTATTTGACTTTTCTCCTTTTCTTTTGCAGATGAATATTTGGATGGAGAGGAACAAAGTGAAGAATGAAGAATTAGAAAAAAAATAGGATAGTTTTTTCTTTTTATTTAAATTTAAATCAATGTAAAACCATTGTTTGTAATTAAATTATAAACAATAATTGTACAGTTAATTTAAGAATAAATAAAAGTTTCCATTATCCAATTTAATTCTGTTTTCTCTTTATTGTTTATTTATTATTTAAAACTCTTTGAATAAAAATAATTGAAAAATAAATTTCAATCATTTAATTTAGAATAATAAATAATTAAAATAAACAATGCTTTAGCACATTGATCAATTAAACCTGGTATCTCCAAAGCAAATCAACAGTTAATCAAAACACTGATCAGGCGCATTCCCTTTTCACTGATTTTCAACAAACACTGTAAATCCAAACTGCGTATTTCTTTTGACTGGCTCAAACAAAACAACATGAATTCAAACCAACTGCCTCTTTTACTGATTAAATCAAAACAATGCGAATTCAACCCGAATCTTGGAATAACTTGCAAAGTGCTGTGGAATTTTAATCTTTCTGAGAATATGCCCATAAAACCTTAATTCCTGATTAAATGCCAAAGAACGTTCACCTGATCACAATTGAGTCAGAATCAACCAAAACCCTAAGCCAACTTGGGTGAAACATTCCGGAGCCCTGAAAATCAGTAAAACCCTAATTGTGTCCTGACTGACGAGAAAAATCTGTTTGACCGATTCTTGAGCCAGTTTGAAAAATCAGGAAACGCCTGAAGCTGAGATTTCTTGTGGAAAAATGCGAGGGCAAATTTTGGGGTACAACAGTTGCCCCTGTTCAATCTTCTTGGACCTGAAGAGTTAGATTGGCAAGCTTGCCTTTCGCGACTTGAAGGTAAAAGAAGATTGGACACTAAAGTACCCAGAAAATTTGCACTCGACGATGTGATGGTAGAGGTGAATGGGCTTAAAAAATGCCATTTGGAGACGGGCTTAAAGATGCCATCTGGTGCGATAGAATCTTGTCGGGGGATGGGCTTAGAGATGCCATCTGATAATGGGCTTAAAGATGCCATTTGGTGATGGGCTTAAAGATGCCATCTGGTGACTGCTGGTAGGAGGATGGGCTTAAAGATGCCATCTGGACATGTTGAACTGTATGTCAAAAGTGAGTGGGCAAGTATCAGAAGGGCATCCATGTTTTGGAACATCTCTGAATTGGGGATCCGAATGGGCAATAGATTGACATCCATGTCTGGAGAATCTGTAAATTGTTTTCAGGAGTTGAGACGGAATAAGCAATAGAGCAGCATCCGTTGTTGGGAAGCGTCCGTAAACTGTTTTCAAAAGTTGAGAAGAGTCTGAACAAGTTGGTAGATTAACATCCGTTGTTGGGAAGAATCCGTAAACTGTTTTCAAAAATCGCATCTGGACAAGTTGGTAGATTGATATCCGTTGTTGGGAAGAATCCATAAACTGTTTTCAGAAGTTGAGAAGAGTCTGAACAAGTTGGTAGATTAACATCCGTTGTTGGGAAGAATCCGTAAACTGTTTTCAGAAGTCTTGAAGAGGAACCGGTGTAGGGTTTCCTGATGATGAGCTTGTGTAAAGAAGCATTTGGTTTTTGAACACTTTTGACATTCGAATGCCCCAAGTGGTGATGTAAGTAAATTCCTGGCTAGATACAGGTGGTGGTCTACAATCGGTCGTTCACAGATGTTTTCCTGGCTTGTTACAGGTGTTGATCTGGAATCCTTCAGACATGCCCTGGCTGGATACAGGAATCGAATCCGGAAATGTGATAGTTAACAGATATGCCCTGGATGGATACAGGAGTCGAATCTTCAAACTCTTCAGACGTGCCCTGGCTAGATACAGGAATCGAGTCTGGAAATATGGTCAACAGATATGCCCTGGCTGGATACAGGAGTCGAATCTGGAAATGTGATAGTTAACAGATATGCCCTGGCTGGATACAGGAGTCGAATCTTCAAACTCTTCAGACGTGCCCTGGCTAGATACAGGAATCGAGTCTGGAATTGTGACCAACAGATATGCCCTGGCTGGATACAGGAGTCGAATCTGGAAATGTGATAGTTAACAGATATGCCCTGGCTGGATACAGGAGTCGAATCTTCAAACTCTTCAGACGTGCCCTGGCTAGATACAGGAATCGAGTCTGGAATTGTGACAGTTGAAGGTAGTTGTCTTTGGGATTGTCTTTTTCCCTGAAAAGGCAAAAACATAAGTTGTATGCAATGTCATGATGTATGATATGCATGATGTCATGATGTTCAACATGAGATAGTGTTGTATGCACTTTATCATGTATGTAAGCAAGATGTATGAAAATGTGAAATGTTTATGAATGTATTTTCGTCTTTAGGAAAATAAATTCTCGACGACCGGCCGGGGAATTGCTCTATGGAAGAGATATTTTGCCGAAGTTTTGATGAGAGGCCTGCTGAGGACTTTAATGATGGATTCCGCTGGGGATAATGATGGTAAACTCCGCTGGGGATTGAAAGAATTTCACCGAGGGCGATCTTTCGTGGCAATTCGCTGAGGATAACCCAGTTATAAGCCCTTGTGAGGAATAACTTTGAATAAAGCTCGGGAAAGACGTCTGTATTCCGCAGGGAACAAGCTTCCAGAATCTACTGGGGATAAGCTTTAAGACCTGCCGGGGAATGTTATGCCTTTTCAGGAATGACGGGGAATCAACTCCGTTTGGGGAAAGTATTGCTGAATCTTATCTTATTCTGCGGGGCGTTGAGATGATTTGGTCACATTCTTCAGTCGAATCTACCTTGGTACCTTGGCGGACAAAACAACCAGACTGCATCAGACAACTTTACATTGCCCCTGTTTCTGATGTCACCTGTAATTAATCTTTTGTTTCTTATGCAAATATTTATGAATCAGCAATTTAATGTCAAATGCATATATCAAAAATGAACATTGGACGTTCTTCGCAAGACAAAACAGAAAGAAGGAAAAAAACAAATGGCAATTCGTATGGACAAATGAATTTGTGTTGATTTGAATTTTACCTGTGAATAGGCGTTTTTGTACAAAGGGGCTGACATCCTATTAAGAGGACGCCGCCGAATAACATAGAATTTACAATTTTGAAAAGAAAACAAAACAGCTATGTGAACAATCCCACTGGGTTCCAACTCTGCTATCGCCTTTATGTCGTCAAGCGTCTCATCACTTTGTGGGCTAGTTGAAGATGAAGCTGATTGGTCGATGCCAAAGTTTGAGCCAAATAGTCAATGCCGAATTCTGGATGCGAAGTGATCCAATGAGACATAGTGTTACGCCTTATCCCTAACTTTTGCCTGGACCTCCCTTTCGGGTTTTCAGTCCACCGGGATACCCATTTTTGCCCAAGCCGCCTTTTCATGTTTTCGACTTGCCGGGTGTACAAATTTTTTTTCATTTCGTCCCTTATTTTTGCCCGAACCCTTTTGGTTCGCCGGGAAGTCCTTATTTTTGCCTAGGTATGTCAACCTAGCGGGTCTTTTATTCATGCGTAGTATTTTTTCACTATGTCTGCATTGGCGGGGTGAGGAAGGTCGTCACCATCCATGGTGGTTAGGATCATGGCTCCTCTTGAGAACACATGTTTAACCACAAATGGCCCTTCGTATGTAGGGGTCCATTTGCCCCGGGGATCACTTTGAGGAAGGATGATGCGTTTGATTACCAGGTCCCCAATTTGATACTCTTGTGGTCTGACTTTCTTGTTAAATGCCCTGATCATCCGTTTTTGATACGTCTGACCATGACAGATAGCGGTGAGTCTCTTTTCATCAATCAGATTTAATTGGTCAAGTCGAGTCTGGATCCAGTCATCTTCACTTAAGTCTGCATCCTTCATTATCCGGAGAGAGGGTATCTGGATTTCAATTGGCAAGACTGCCTCCATGCCATAGACCAAGGAGAAAGGAGTTGCCCCGGTTGATGTCCTTGCTGAGGTACGGTACCCATGAAGAGCGAACGGTAACATCTCGTGCCAATCTTTATAGGTCACTGTCATCTTCTGCACAATTTTCTTGATATTCTTATTAGCTGCCTCTACAACCCCATTCATCTTCGGCCGGTAAGGAGAAGAGTTATGGTGCTGTATTTTGAATTTTTCGCAGAGTTCAGTGATAATCTTGTTATTGAGATTGGTACCATTGTCCGTAATGATCCTTTCCGGGACGCCGTATCGACAGATCAGATTATGCCGGATGAAACGTGCCACGACGCTCTTGGTTACTGTTGCGTAGGAAGCTGCCTCAACCCACTTTGTGAAATAATCGATCGCCACTAAGATGAAGCGGTGCCCATTGGATGCCGTCGGTCGGATCTCACCGATCATATCAATGCCCCACATTGCAAAAGGCCAAGGTGCCGTCAGGACGTTCAGAGGAACCTGAGGGATATGCACCTTGTCAGCATAGATCTGGCATTTATGACAAGTTCGAGAGTGTTGGTAACAATCGGCTTCCATTGTGGACCAGAAATATCCTGCCCGAAGGATCTTCTTTGCCATGGTGTGTCCACTGGAATGTGTCCCGAATGTACCTTCATGCAGTTCTATCATGATCTTCTCTGCTTCAGCCTTATCCACACAATGTAGTAGAGTTGAATCATGATTCCGTTTGTAGAGGATGCCATTGCTGAGGAAGAATTTTGCCGCAAACCTCCTCATGAATTTCTTGTCATTGACAGATGCACCTTCAAGGTATTCCTGAGCTTCCAAGTACCTCTTCACCTCATGATACCAGGGTTTTTCAGTCACCTTTTCAGCCTCAAGCTCGCAGCAGTATGCCGGTTCATCCAACTTCCAGATAATGATCCGGGGAGCCTCATTGTCCCATTTAACTTTGAACATTGAGGACATCGTAGCTAGTGCGTCCGCTAGCTGATTCTCCTCTCTTGGGAAGTGCTCAAAAGTTATTTCTTCAAAGTGGGGCAGCAAGGTTGACACATACTCCTCGTAAGAAATAAGATTTGGGTGTTTCGTATCCCACTCGCCTTTGATCTGATTGATCACGAGAGCGGAATCTCCGAAGACACTCAGAAACTTGATCCTTAAGTCGATTGCAGCTTGTAAACCCATGATACATGCCTCATATTCTGCCATGTTGTTGGTGCAGTTGAAACATAATCGGGCGGTGAGTGGAGTATGAGTTCCTTTGGGAGATATGATCCTCCTCCTCAATAGCATTCACCCTTGGGTTGGAGATAAACACCGGAGCCTTTCTGATCTTTTCCTTGCGCACAGCCCTCTGAGCCTCTGCAGTAAAGCCCAACCCAAACTTGTCGTTCTTTTGAGTGAAGTCAGGAAGCTGACCCCAGTTTGCACAATTGCCTTTCTCGATTACAGCCCGGGCATCCTTCAAGGACGCCATCTTCAATGGAAAATCTTCTTCGACCACTGCCTCGGCTGATGCCAAAACTGGGGGTACTTCCTCAAAATGCTGAAAGGGGGTTTCAATAAACTCCCCGTCCATCTCGATATACCGGAATGAATTCAAGTGACTAACCATGTATTCCTCCTCACCCTGCACAGTAACAATCTTCCCTTTGACAGGGTATTTGAGCTTTTGATGTAGAGCTGATGTTATTGCCCCAGCCTTGTGAATCCAGGGTCGACCCAACAAGCAGGAATAAGATGGACGAATATCCATTACATAGAACGTTGAGTCGAAAACTTGGGAACCCACACGAATAGGGATGTTCACTTCACCGTGCACCATCCTCTTAGAACTGTCGAAGGCTCTAACAATGATGTTACTAGGTTTTAACTCCAGGTCCTCACAATCCAAGCGATCCAATGCTTTCTTGGGTAAAACATTCAGGGAAGAGCCGGTATCTACTAACACGTGTGCGAGAGTAGTGCCCCTGCATTCTATGGAAACATGCAGGGCATCATTGTGATTTTTTCCTTTGGCGGTAAGGTCAGCATCCGAGAACCCTAAGCCATTGTCAGCCGTCAAATTAGCCACACAGTCGGTGAATTGATCCGCGGAGGTCTCTTGCGGCACATGGGCCGTTTTTAGAAATGAAATCAGGGCTTTTGCATGGGCCTCTGAGCATAGCAGCAATGATAGCATAGAGATTTTGGAGGGAGTATGCCACATATGTTCAACGACATTAAAGTCACTCTTTTTGATAATTTTAAGGATTTCCTCCATTTCTTGTTGGGAGGCTTCCACAGCAGTCTTCTTTTTTGGTGCCTCCGTCCTGGCAGGCAAATCGGTAGCAACTTCTTTGCCCCGAGTATCAGAGGACTCGGCGGAAGTAGTAGACACAGGAACTTGAATTGGAACATGCACACTTGCGGGTGTGATGGTGAGAGGTTTTCGGATAACTGGCGGTGCAATGTCAGGCGAGAAGAGCCTGCCACTGCGGGTAATCTTGGCGGGACCAGTGATGTTACTGATACTGGTATTGGTGTTGAACTCCTGCTTCACCCCAAGCACATACACGTCGGCCCCATAATGCCATGGAACAGCTTTATCAGACTCATAGGGGAGAGGCCCCGGGACAGTAATAGTGATGGGTGCAACAGACATAATTTGGACTGGTTTCTTTATGGGAGCTTTAGCAGGATTGTAAATTGTGACAACAGATATTTCTTCAACGGAAACAAACGGAACAGCAGTTTTCTTGAATAGAATTTCCTTGCTATCCATCAGGCTTTGGATGCCTGATTTCAGAAGTGGGCAACCGGTCGGGATAACAACACACAGGAGGCAGCCCTTGCTACAACTCGGAAATAAACCGGCTAGTAGTAAGTTCCTCTTAACAGTCAAAAGAGGGGTAACAACTTCATTCACCGAAACAGCATACAACTCTTCCTCAATGACATTTACTCTATGCTGGGGCATAGGAGCAGTTATAGCATTTACCCTTGTTAGTGGGGAAATCAGAAGTTCTGATTTCCCTGCGCTGCAAGATAGAAGTTTGTTAGTGGAGAAACCAGAAGTTCTGATTCTGCTGAAAAGGCAATAACTCTCAGAGGTTCTGATATCATTGACAGCAAAACAGGCTTCAGATGTGCTAAAGTCAAAGTCAGCACTTGGCTTTTTCCTGTACTAATCAGAACATCTGCAATCCTGTTGTTACTCCACAAAACAGAAAACATATTTGGAACAGATCCAGCAAATACAAAAATGTTTCAGAGGTCAGAGTCAACAAGGTCACAGGCAAGCCCTCTACTGGTTCAGAACGTTCTGAGGTATGAAAATCCTCAGAACATAAACAGCAACAACGTGATATTTACATTATGTTACTTGAATATGCACAGCTGATGATGCTTAACAGTGTGATGAGGGTCAGCAGGTGCTTACCTGACTGTTGGGAGAGTTGTGGGTGAAGGTTTAGCTTTTGGTTCTGGTGGTGTTCTGGACAGATTTTCTTTGGAAAAGGGGAAGTAAAGGTATATATGCAGGGTCAGAAGTTTAGAGAGGGTGTCTTTGGTTTACAGAAAAAAAATCTGGATATTTGATGAAGTTTGAAGGTGAGAAACTCAAAGTTATGAAACGAAGCTGGAGATTTTGGCAGAGTTTCAGAATGCTGTGTTGCTAGGAGTTATGTTTCTCACTTAGCAGTTTCTGTTTCTGTTTTTTTTTTGAACCCCTTTTGCAGTGGTGAAGCCTCTCTATTTATAGGCAAAGTTCTTGTGGATGCCTTGAACATTTAAGGCGCCAACAGAGTTTGAATTTGTTCTTTGACAGAAATTCCTGGGAAGTTGTGATAACAGCTAGCTTTCAGCCTAGGTTGTAGCAGCAGGCGTAGATTGGGGAGAATTGACCTCTGAAGTGGGCGGTGGCATGAAGACCCATGCCAGAATCTGTGCAAAAGCGTTTTCCAAGCCACATGTGAATGCTCAGGAGTGGTTGGAAGCATTAATGGGCATTAAATGGTGACAAGACCTGTCAATACCAACATTCTGGTAATGGAAACCAGCGTTGAATCAGCAGCGTACGCCATGCTCTGGCCTTGGCTACCTGTTGTCTTAGTAAGCTCTGGAAATTCTCCTGGTTTTCTGGTACGTTCCTTGGATTTTCTTCTGGACAATCTGGACTTAGAGATTCTGTATTAGTGTAACACCCACTCTTCTGACCTTTCATCTTTTGATTTCAACCTGTTCTGAAGGAGCCTTCAGACTTTCCTGCTTCTCTTGCATTCCTTTAGCAAATTCTGACTGAGCTTGTGTAACTGCTGAAGGGGCATGTTCTGTTTGAGGCTTACATTCTGAACCACGTTTACAACTCCTGATTGAACTGATGTAGCTGCTGAAGAGCCAACTTCTGACCACGCTGAGCCAAGCTTGCAACTTCTGACCGTCTTCATCTGGAATGGGTCCAGAAGTTCTGAAGCGCTGATTTTTCTAAAAATACTTATTTTAGAGAAGCATTCTAAGTACTTAGAATTTGATTTTTTTTCTCAAGATAAAAGTGTTGTTTCTGGAGTTCGTGAGATCATCTTGCTCTTGTAAGCGGCTTGCTTGGGCAAAGGGATAACTCAGGACTTGGATTTGTTTCAGAGGGACCTTGAAAATCCAAGATGGTTTCCTGAAGAAAGGGAGGGCAAATTTTGGGGTATAACAGTTGCCCCTGTTCAATCTTCTTGAACCTGAAGAGTTAGATTGGCAAGTTTGCCTTTCGCGACTCGAAGGTAAAAGGAGATTGGACACCAGAGTGCCCGGAAATTTGCACTCGCATAGTAGGGTATCATCAATATGATGGCGGGAATGGGCTTATAGATGCCATTTGGAGAGATGGTGGATAGGGAGATGGGCTTATAAATGCCATCTGGAGATGTGACAGATCTTCGTCGGGAATGGGCTTACAGATGCCATTTGGAAGTGATGATCACACAAGAGATTCCTTGGTGAGAACTTTATGTATCTGAGAAAGGCAGATGTTTTCCTGGCTTGTTACAGGTGTTTGATCTGGAATTCTTCAGACGTGCCCTGGCTGGATACAGGAGTCGAGTCTGGAAATAGTCGTCAATAGATATGCCCTGGCTGGATACAGGAATCGAATCTTCGAACTCTTCAGACGTGCCCTGGCTAGATACAGGAATCGAATCTGGAAATGTTGTAGTTGACAGATATGCCCTGGCTGGATACAGGAATCGAATCTTCGAACTCTTCAGACGTGCCCTGGCTAGATACAGGAATCGAGTCTGGAAATGTTGTCAACAGATATGCCCTGGCTAGATACAGGTATCGAATCTGGAAATGTTGTAGTTGATAGATGTGCCCTGGCTGGATACAGGAATCGAATCTTCGAACTCTTCAGACGTGCCCTGGCTAGATACAGGAATCGAGTCTGGAAATGTTGTCAACAGATATGCCCTGGCTGGATACAGGAATCGAATCTTCGAACTCTTCAGACGTGCCCTGGCTAGATACAGGAATCGAGTCTGGAAATGTTGTCAACAGAAATGCCCTGGCTAGATACAGGTATTGAATCTGGAATTGTGACAGTTGAAGGTAGTTGTCTTTGGGATTGTCTTTTTCCCTGAAAAGGCAAAAACATAAGTTGTATGCAATGTCATGATGTATGATATGCATGATGTCATGATGTTCAACATGAGATAGTGTTGTATGCACTTTATCATGTGTGTAAGCAAGATGTATGAAAATGTGAAATGTTTATGAATGTGTTCTCGTCTTAGGAAAATAAATCCTTGACGACTGGCCGGGGAATTGCTCTGTGGAATAGATACTTTGCCAAAGTTTGATGAGAGGCCTGCTGAGGACTTCTATGACGGATTCCGCTGGGGATAATGATGATAAACTCTGATGGGGATACCAAAGATAAACTCCGCTGGGGATACCAAAGATAAACTCCGCTGGGGATACCAAAGATAAACTCCGCTGGGGATTGAAAGAACTTTGCCAAGGGCGATCTTCCATGGCGATTAGCTGAGGATAACCCAGTTATAAGCCCTTGTGAGGAATAACTCTGAATAAAGCTCAGGAGAGACGTCCGTACTTTGTAGGGAACAAGCTTCCAGAATCCACTGGGGATGAACTTAAGACCTGCCAGGGAAAGTTGTGCCTTCTCAGGTTTGACGGGGAGTCAACTCCGCTTAGGGAAAGCATTACGGAATATTGTCTTAATCTGCGGGGAGTTGAGATGATTTGGTCACATTCTTCATTCGAATCTACCTTGGTACCTTGGCGGACAAAGCAACCAGACTGCATCAGACAAACTTATATTGCCCCTGTTTCTGATGTCACCTGTAATTAATCTTTGTTTCATACGCAAATATTTATGAATCAGCAATTTAATGTCAAATGCATATATCAAGAATGAACATTGGACGTTCTTCGCAAGACAAAACAGAAAAAGGAAAAACAATGGCAATTTGTATGGACAAGTGAATTTGTATTGATCTAAATTTTGCCTGTGAATAGGCGTTTTTGTACAAGAGGCTGATATCCTAGTAAGAGAATGCCGCCGAATAATCACAGAATTGACAATTTTGAAAAGAAAACAAAACAGCTACGTGAACAATCACACTGGGTTCCAACTCTGAGAGGGATGGAATTCTTGTGTCCCAGAGTCTTGCTATCAACCTTGTTGAGTTTTCCCCAAGCTCTGATGAATCTTTGGCGAAGTCCTTGCGCATCGTTGTCGAAGTCAAAAACTAGGTCAGGAATCAACATGTCATGAGGACCATCCCTCCGTGCATATCCAAATTGCCTCAAAGCTAGGCAAGGGTTGTAGGTGATACCTCCTCTAATTCCAAGTAAAGGAACATTAGGAAATTCTCCGCAACGGTCGACGATGATGACATTTTCTCTGGACCGAGAACACCAATGTACATCAGAGTGAGTAAGAGTCATCAACCGTTGGGACCACCTTGAGCCTTGGTCGTTCTTCAAGACAGATTGTGGAAGGTGCGAAATAAACCACCTTGCAAGGAGAGGAGTACAGCACATGAGAACACCCCTCTTTCTCATTGTTCGTGTGTAAAATGAGTGAAGGATATCCCCAAGCAATGTTGGTATTGGATTTCTGGACAAGAAGATTTTGACGGCGTTGACATCTATCAATTGGTCAGGATTTGGGAACAAGACCAACCCATAGATAAGGAGTGCCACAATTTCTTCAAAGGCTTGTAGGTCCAATGAATTCCAACATTCTTGTGCCTTCTCAAACAAGAACTTTGCTAAGAATCCTTTGACGCGGCTTCTGGTTTCCCAATGCCCCTTGATGTCGGATGGTTGTAGATGTAATGCTCGAGCAACATCTTCCGGCTTTGGTTCCTTTTCCATACCGTTGAAAGGTAGTTAATTAAGGATAGGAATTCTCAGGAGTTGAGAAAACTCCTCCAAAGTGGGCACCAACTGATAATTAGGGAAAGTGAAGCAGTGGTGAAGAGGGTCAAAGAACTGGAATAGAACTTTCATCATGTCTTCTTCAATGTTGGTGTTGACTAGGCTGAGCAGTCTACCATGTCTTTCACTAAAGGATGAGCTTTCCAGAATTCTTGAGGTGAGCTCCTTGAGTTGAGGAGAGATTCTCACAAGGTTGACTTGAATGGTGTTTCTGCGAGGAATTTCCATGTCCTACAAAACAAGAACAAAGATGAAGATCCAAAACCCTTGAAATGGTTAGCGAATGCATATGATGTTTTATGATGTTTATGATGTTTATGATGTATGTATAAAACATATGTACAAGCAAATCACACCAAACCCTAGTTTCAGGCTTGCATGAGGTTTCATAGGTAAGTACCCTCTTGAGTGTAGTTGGCTTAAAATCCTGTCTTATAAATAGTAACCGGGTTCTAAAGAGCTCAATATCACGGGATTATTTTCATTGTTCATTGTTTTGGTTTAGCCACTTAACTAGCGACCAAAATATTCCAAGAAAACAACCCTCAATGAGTGTAGTATCGAGTATCTACCAACTTCGGACTACACCAAAGCCGGTCATCTCACTACCCCTAATAAAGGCCAAGATGGTCAAGTAAGGTTCTAGGTCATTAGTGCTTAGTGACATCACTCAGCGGCCCCGTACTCTCCTTGATTGAACTCAAGGGTTACCGGTACTCACAAATATGTCGCACCAATATAGCTATTGCTTCGACCGTGTCGGTATACCCCGCACAGTTTCCACAACGTATTGCTATCTATGAATCTTTCCCCAAAATCCGGGTGTAGGATTGCAAACCCAAACAAGAGAGCCAAAAAATATAAAGCAATCAAATCAAACAATTAGTCATGCAAGAGGGTGATCTAAGCCCTAAGGTTACTCCACTTTTAAATTATCCCCAGCAGAGTCGCCAGTTCTGTGATACGGTGGGAGAACTGACTATGGTTTTGCGTTTGTATTCGCAAATGTTTCGGTTGAGCAAGAGTCGCCACCGACTTTTTATTTTATCCTAAGGAAAGGTTTAAAAAGCACAGCAAAAACCTTTGAGATTTTTCTTGGGTTCGGGGAGTAGATTATAGAAAGGGAAGGTGTTAGCACCCTTTCTATCCATGGTTATCCATGGGCTCTTAGTTACTTGCTTAGATCAACTTGCCTTAATTTTCAATTGTTTGAAATGGTGCTTTGTGTGTGTGTGTGTGTTTTGAAAATGTTTTGAAAAGAGGCCAATGTGGTGGCAACCTTAGTAATGATCCATGTTGGGATGTATACAAAGGTGTATGTCTTTTGAAAAGGTTTTCATTTGTTTTTGAAAGTTATTTTGAAAGTGTTGTGAGGTGTGGTTTAAAAACAGGCAAGTGTTTTTGCAAGTTGACAAGTACTTAAGAGCGATCTACCCTAAAGTTCTCAAAGATCTTTGTTATGTTTTTAACCCTTTTAACAATTTTGTTCCACCATTGTATTTGGTGGACAATCTTGTGTTAGGATGTGAAAGGGACGGGCGTGGGTCGTCGTTTAGACCATAATTGCAATGGTGCCAAGTATCTTTGAGCAATTTTTCTTTAAGGGACTTTTGATCATTTTAGGCAAAAAAGCGTCATCGAGGGACTATGATCATTTGAATTATTTGTTTTGCCCAAAGAGACCTAGCATGCAATATGGTCCAATTTTTGAAAGGCAACAAGGGGATGTAACCCTAGGGGTGTTAGTGTGCAAGTGTGTTTCATTGCATACAAGAGTTTTTCTTTGAATTAGGTTTTTCTATTTCATTGATTTTATCTTGCCATACACGTCCTAATTACTAGCAATAAGAAGCGGAAATGTAAAATCCTACGCTATTACAACAATTAGGGGAGGGGGATACACATTTGTACATGGGGGGTTCAACGAGAAAAATAGACAAAAAAAGAAATAGCAAAAAACAAGATATAGAGAGAGAGAGAGAGGGAGCCCGCGCGCTGTTGGGAGGTCATCAGAAGTTCTGACTCAGATCCGCTGCCAGATGATCAACCTGTTAGTGAAACTGGATGAGTCAGAACTTCTGACTCTAGCACCTGCAAAACAGAACCTTGTTAGTGGGGAAATCAGAAGTTCTGATTTCCCTGCGCTGCAAGACAGAAGTTTGTTAGTGGAGAAACCAGAAGTTCTGATTCTGCTGAAAAGGCAATAACTCTCAGAGGTTCTGATATCATTGACAGCAAAACAGGCTTCAGATGTGCTAACGTCAAAGTCAGCACTTGGCTTTTTCCTGTACTAATCAGAACATCTGCAATCCTGTTGTTACTCCACAAAACAGAAAACATATTTGGAACAGATCCAGCAAATACAAAAATGTTTCAGAGGTCAGAGTCAACAAGGTCACAGGCAAGCCCTCTACTGGTTCAGAATGTTCTGAGGTATGAAAATCCTCAGAACATAAACAGCAACAACGTGATATTTACATTATGTTACTTGAATATGCACAACTGATGATGCTTAACAGTGTGATGAGGGTCAGCAGGTGCTTACCTGACTGTTGGGAGAGTTGTGGGTGAAGGTTTAGCTTTTGGTTCTGGTGGTGTTCTGGACAGATTTTCTTTGGAAAAGGGGAAGTAAAGGTATATATGTAGGGTCAGAAGTTTAGAGAGGGTGTCTTTGGTTTACAGAAAAAAATCTGGATATTTGATGAAGTTTGAAGGTGAGAAACTCAAAGTTATGAAACAAAGCTGGAGATTTTGGCAGAGTTTCAGAATGCTGTGTTGCTAGGAGTTCTGTTTCTCACTTAGTAGTTTCTGTTTCTGTTTTTTTTTTTGAACCCCTTTTGCAGTGGTGAAGCCTCTCTATTTATAGGCAAAGTTCTTGTGGATGCCTTGAACATTTAAGGCGCCAACAAAGTTTGAATTTGTTCTTTGACAGAAATTCCTGGGAAGTTGTGATAACAGCTAGCTTTCAGCCTAGGTTGCAGCAGCAGGCATAGATTGGGGAGAAGTGACCTCTGAAATGGGCGGTGGCGTGAAGACCCATGCCAGAATCTGTGCAAAAGCGTTTTCCAAGCCACACGTGAATGCTCAGGAGTGGTTGGAAGCATTAATGGGCATTAAATGGTGACAAGACCTGTCAATACCAACATTCTGGTAATGGAAACCAGCGTTGAATCAGCAGCGTACGCCATGCTCTGGCCTTGGCTACCTGTTGTCTTAGTAAGCTATGGAAATTCTCCTGGTTTTCTGGTACGTTCCTTGGATTTTCTTCTAGACAGTCTGGACTTAGAGATTCTGTATTAGTGTAACACCCACTCTTCTGACCTTTCATCTTCTGATTTCAACCTGTTCTGAAGGAGCCTTCAGACTTTCTTGCTTCTCTTGCATTCCTTTAGCAAATTCTGACTGAGCTTGTGTAACTGCTGAAGGGGCATGTTCTGTTTGAGGCTTACATTCTGAACCACGTTTACAACTCCTGATTGAACTAATGTAGCTGCTGAAGAGCCAACTTCTGACCACGCTGAGCCAAGCTTGCAACTTCTGACCGTCTTCATCTGGAATGGGTCCAGAAGTTCTGAAGCGCTGATTTTTCTAAAAATACTTATTTTAGAGAAGCATTCTAAGTACTTAGAATTTGATTTTTTTTCTCAAGATAAAAGTGTTGTTTCTGGAGTTCGTGAGATCATCTTGCTCTTGTAAGCGGCTTGCTTGGGCAAAGGGATAACTCAGGACTTGGATTTGTTTTAGAGGGACCTTGAAAATCCAAGATGGTTTCCTGAAGAAAGGGAGGGCAAATTTTGGGGTACAACACTAACTATTACATCAAAATTTAATTATACAAATTATTTAATATACAATAATTAAAAAAAATAATAAATATGCAAGATGCAAAAAATGTTTTGTATATGTATGAAAAAAGTATTTTTATGTGTCAAATAAACAAAAATAAAATTAATCAATTTTTGGTATTTTCATGCATTTAGGTCAAAACCCTAATTTATTAAATAAAAGGTATTAATTATTTAATATGTACAATATTTATTAGTTATGCACAAAAATGAAAATGAAATATATTTGTCAAAAAGGTATTTTTAATGTTGAATATTATTAAAAAAATAAAAATGTATATATTTTGTATTTTTGTCCTAAATATTCTAATAAATATATGTATTTGTATTATTTACTAAATATATTAAATATGTACAAAAATAAAATATTTAATATTTACAAAAAAAGTATATTTTATATAAAATGTTTTCAGAAGATAAAAATAAAATAAAATTAGAAAATAAATGTATTTTGCTTTATTTCTAATATTCTAAACAAAAAGTAATAAGTATTTATTTATATATATAACTAACTAGAGCTAATAAATATCAAATAAAAATGCAAAAAAATGTGAAAAAATGTTTTTAATATTTTTTATGCTTTAATGAAAAATAACAAATCAGAATAAAAAAGAAAAAATTGAAAATGGCAAATAAAACTCAAAATGGGCCAGGGGGGTGCAACTGTAAAAGCAAGGTGCAAAAAAGAAATCAACTCAGGCCCAGCCCAAGAAGACTTTGTCTTCAACCTTCAGACAAAACCTTTGAAAACACGCGCCTTTTCTTGCTTCAAACACAACTTCTGATTCCTGGACTTTTAGCACAAACTCATAACATGAAAAGTGTTAAGCATCAAGCCACGATTCTGGACATGTAAAGAACTCATCCTAACTCTCAGAAATGAGAGAGAATTTCTCCATTCCCAAATCTTAACCTAACTTTTTATCAATGTTCAGACCTCAAATTTTCATAGCACAGGCAAAATAAATGGAAAGTAAAGATATGTATAGTTTCAGGGACATGAGCATGACATTATTCATTTACAAACTTAGAGCTAATTCTTCCTACATTGAGAGATAGAAGTTCATGAACATACCTATTCAGTTGGAATCGTGTCTGGCAATGGAGGAGATTTCAGGACAAGATAAGGATTTGGATAGCTTGCTTGATGTATGAGGATGCTATTCCAATACTCGGTATGCTTTAGAACCTTCTATATCAAGCTGCAGAAGTCAACCTGCAAGAGGAAGAAATGAAAATTGCCAAACTGATTAGAGGTGTTACAGTCTACTTCTAATGCTTTGGACAGTTTGTATGGATGGTAGGGAAAGTGTTTGAACTGGTTTTGGCCAAGATGCACAATGGAAATGAACTATGCCACTCAAACTGCAGGGATGCCCTGTTTTTGTGCAGTTCAATGGTGATTCTGTGAATGGAGAGGTATTGGAAGTGATAGGCTTGTGTCTCAGGTCAGGATGGAGGTTTAGAATATGTTTTTCAAGTTTGCTTAAGTTGGTCCTTGCAGAAATGAGAGTTGGTCGTTGTTATGCAAGCTTTCTTCACACTTAAGCAAGAAAATGTCAAGTGGTGTTTCTAGCTTGTACAGGCCCCTCTAGCATGCTGCATAATCTCTCCTTGATCAGTGGGATTAGTCTAATAACTTGTGCCTCATAGATTTTCTTTGTACCTTCTTGATTTACAAATTGACATAAAGCACTTCTTTTCAAAAATGGCAAAAATGCTTTATCTAAAAATGGCTTAATCTTGCATATAATGTTTGAACACACAAAATAAGGTCTTGGAACAAGGGATATGCATTAAATTATTGAGTGCAAATAAGATATAGGACCTGTAATCAAAGAATGCAAACTGATTTCAAAATGGCCTAAGTGTATGAACATGAAAATTGGCCATAACAAAAGTGAGTTTTTCTCAATTTGCCAAATTCGATTCTCCCTAACCATGAGGTTGTTTGATGAGTTCTTGGACATTTTGGAAAGCTTGGAATGTGTACTACAATCCATATTTGAAATTTAAATTGAAATTACAAGTGGAAGTATGTGGAAAATGGTCTTGAAGTTAGGCAAAAATCCTGCCTAAAATGGTTCAAAATTTCTCTAAGTTAAGAATGGTTTGGTACCCTTGTTCCAAAAATTGTAACTTGAGCTACAAGCTTCTTTTGAGAAAACTTTGTGAATCAAAGTTGTAGATTTTGCAATAGGCTACAACTTTCATGTTTTGACTTTTCCTTGAATCCAAATGCATCTTGATGAGAAAGTGGGACAAAGTTAGGAAAAAATTAGGGTTTTTCATAACTTAGAAAAATTCTAAGTTATGAAAAATCTTTATTTCAAAACCCTAATTTGCAATTCTTGATTTCTTGATGAACAAGTTTCATGATTTGGCATGTTTTGATGAAAAATGAATCTTGACCCTTGATTTTGACCAAAAAGTCAAAGTTTGACTTTTCAGTATACAGTCAAAAATTGATCAATTGACTGGAAAATTCAATTGTCAATCTTGTGCATTTGAGATCTTTTGAACTTGTTGAGTATGTCAAGACAATTCCATGGGGTCCTTGAGTCCATATGTGAGTTTGGTTTGCCATTGGCTAGGTCAAACAGTCAAAAATTGCCTTTGTGCAGTCAAAACCCTAAAAATGACCATTTTGCCCTTTTGGTGATCTGATCAAATTTCTTGTGGAATTGTGATCCAAACTTGATCAAATGGTACATATGAGTTCATAATGTTGATGTGGGTCAATTTCCATGAGATTTGACTGTCAATTGGCCACAGTTGACTTTTTCCCCAATACAATTGATTTCTAGGTCAACTGTCCAATTGACTGGGCAAAGTTCGGAATCAAGGCTTGAAACTTGGTATGGATAAACTTGGGAGTCCAACATGAAGCATGAAATTCATCTTAGGCATTTTAGGTCAAAACAACTTTGTGCAAACACAAACCCTAATTTGGGTCAGCAGTGCTAGGAGAAGTCTTGAGCAGAGGAAAACCTAACTGGAGCTTGAGCTCCAAGGGCCTTGTGATGAGAAAATGTTGAGAAAAAGGGAGGGCAAATTTTGGGGTACAACAGTTTCCCCTGTTCAATCTTCTTGAATTCGAAGAGTTAGATTGGCAAGTTTGCCTTTCGCGACTCGAGGGTAAAAGGAGATTGGACACTAGAGTGCCCCTTAAATTTGCACTCGTCACAACAATGGATGTGGGAATGGGCTTAGAGATGCCATTTGGAGATGGGCTTAAAGATGCTATCTGGAGGGGTGACAGAATCTTATCGGGGATGGGCTTAAGGATGCCATCTGGAATGAATATCGGAAAGGTGTCCATGTTTTGGACCATCTCCGAACTGGGGGTCTGAATAAGCAATAAGCTGTTTTCAAAAGTTGAGAAGAGTCTGAACAAGCGATAGATTAACATCCGTTGTTGGGAAGAATCCGTAAACTGTTTTCAAAAGTCTTGAGAAGAATCTGAACAAGCGATAGGTTAATATCCGTTACTTGGAGAACCCGTGAACTGTTTTCAGAAATCTTGAAGTTGAATAAGCAATAGAGCAGCATCCATTGTTGGGAAGCGTCCGTAAACTATTTTCAAAAGTTGCATCTGAACAAGAGATAGATTAACATCCGTTGTTGGGAAGAATCCATAAACTGTTTTCAGAAGTCTTGAAGTTGAATAAGCAATAGAGCAACATCCGTTGTTGGGAAGCGTCCGTAAATTGTTTTCAAAAGTTGCATCTGAACAAGTGATAGATTATCATCCGTTGTTGGGAAGAATCCATGAACTGTTTTCAGAAGTCTTGAGAAGAATCTGAACAAGCGATAGGTTAACATCCGTTACTGGAGCACCCGTGAACTGTTTTCAGAAGTCTTGAGGTTGAATAAGCAATAGAGCAGCATCCGTTGTTGGGAAGCGTCCGTAAACTGTTTTCAAAAGTTGCATCTGAACAAGTGATAGATTAACATCCGTTGTTGGGAAGAATCCATGAACTATTTTCAGAAGTCTTAAGAAGAATCTGAACAAGCGATAGGTTAACATCCGTTACTTGGAGAACCCGTGAACTGTTTTCAGAAATCTTGAGGGTGGATGAGGAACCGGTGTAGGGTTTCCTGATGATGAGCTCGTATAAAACTGCATCTGGATGAATCTAGAATAAGCATCAGAATGTTGCCATGTCTGGGTCACATCTGAACTATTTCTAGAAAGAATCTCGGAACATAATGATTTTTTGTCTGTCGACTGATCTTACCTAAAAAGGTAAAGAGTTAGTTGTATGCAATGTCATGATGCATGATGCAACGTATGTTATATGATATGAATGTAAATGAATGCGCATGTAAGCTGGAGAGATGTCTTGTGGAGGATAGATGAATCTGAGATGGCTGAAGATAAAAGCATCTTGACTGCTGCCGGGAAGAAAAATTCCCTGGTTGTTGCTGGGGAATACTAGATCTTCAATCAGTGAGGGGCCTCAGGACCACCGCGGGGATTTGGAATTTCCTTGGTGACTTGCAGGATAAGAGAATTTCTGATGACGTCTACTGGGGAATTCAGAACCTGATAGACTCATGCTGGGGAAGTAAGACTGAGAATCTTTAGTCTAGTGAGAAGCATTTCTGTGGGGAGAAGGTTCACTAGTCTGGCTCCGCTGGGGATACTGAAACTTAACTCTGAGGGGAATTGAGTTCTGGAGGGTTCTCTGGCTAGGGAAATCAGCTTTGAGAAAGCTTTTGCTGACGAGGATCCTGAAGTTTGACTCCGTTTAGGGAATTAAATTCTGACTGAAGAATGTGGATTTCAAATCTGCTCGGGATTTCCTTTGAAAGGGTATCAAGATATCCAACTGCACCTTCAACTCAATAGTGATCACCTACCTTGATCTATAAGGGAATGATTATGTTCAAATGCATATGCCTATTTAACAAAACATTGGACGTTTCTCAAATAAAACATAAGTGCAAAAGCAAAGAGAAAAGGAAACGACGCAAATTTCTGAAAAGTATTTGTATTAACTTTCTATGAGTATATTTGTACAAAGGAGACGATCACCCTAGTAAGAGGATGTCATTATAAATATTGAAAAATTTATACAAAAGAAAGATGGCTATGTGAAATAATTCCATGGGATTCCATTCCGCTATAGCCTTCACAACTCTGAATATCTATCCATTCAATGCTTCGTCTGCCGATGGCTGGATTGATCAGAAGCTTGGAACTGGTTGATGAAGAGATTGTCTTTGAAGTGATCCGACGAGACATAATCATACACTTTAATTCCCTAACTTTTGCCTGAATCGCCCTTTCGGGTTTTCGATCCACCGGGAAACCCCTTTTTGCCCAAGCCTCCCTTTCGGGTTTTCAACTTGCCGGGTGTACAGATTTTTTTATTTTTATCCCTAATTTTTGCCTGAACCGCCCTTTCGGGTTTTCGGTTCACCGGGATGCCCATTTTTGCCCAAGCCGCCCTTTCGGGTTTTCGACTTGTCGAGTTATTTTATGCGTAGTATCTTTTGACTATGTCTGCGTTCGCAGGGTGCGGCAAATCGTCGCCGTCCATGGTGGTCAGAATCATTGCACCACCAGAAAATATGCTCTTGATCACAAATGGTCCTTCATATGTAGGAGTCCATTTGCCCCTGGGATCACTTTGCGGCAAGATAATCCGCTTGATTACGAGATCTCCGACTTGATACACTTGACGTCTGACTTTCTTATTGAAGGCCTTGATCATCCGCTTTTGATACGTCTGACCATGGCATACAGCAGCGAGTCGCTTCTCGTCGATCAAATTGAGTTGATCAAGTCGGGTCTGAATCCAATCATCTTCATTCAAACATGCGTCCTTCATAATCCTTAGAGAAGGGATCTGAACCTCCATAGGCAGGACAACTTCCATGCCATATACCAAAGAAAACGGGGTTGCCCCGGTTGAAGTGCACGCCGTCGTACGATATCCATGTAGAGCAAACGGTAACATCTCATGCCAGTCTTTGTAAGTGACTGTCATTTTCTGAATGATCTTCTTAATGTTTTTGTTCGCAGCTTCAACAACACCGTTCATCTTCGGCCGATAGGGAGATGAATTGTGATGATAAATCTTGAACTGTTCGCACAATGCGGTGATCATCGTGTTATTCAGATTTGTACCGTTGTCTGTGATGATCCTGTCTGGAACACCATACCGGCATATGAGATTTTGCTTGATGAAGCGGGCAACCACATTTTTAGTAACAGAGGCGAAGGAAGCCGCTTCGACCCATTTGGTGAAATAGTCAATGGAAACCAGGATGAAACGATGTCTGTTGGAAGCCGTGGGCTTGATCTCTCCAATCATGTCAATGCCCCACATTGCAAATGGCCACGAAGCAGTTAGAACGTTGAGAGGAACCGGAGGTATATGAACTTTGTCAGCGTAGACTTGACATTTATGGCAAGTACGGGAATGTTGGTGGCAGTCAGCTTCCATGTAGACCAGTAATAGCCTGCCCTTAGGATCTTCTTAGCCATTGTATGCCCGCTCAAGTGAGTGCCAAATGTGTCGCTATGTATCTCGGTCATGATTAACTCTGCTTCAACTTTGTCTACGCATCGGAGTAAAACACAATCATGGCTTCGTTTGTAAAGGATGCCGTTGCTCAGGAAGAATTTGGCAGCAAATTTCCTTAAGAACTTCTTGTCATTTACAGAAGCTCCTTCGGGATAATCTCTAGTATGGAGATACCTTTTGATTTCATGGAACCAGGGTTGTTCCACTACTTCTTCGGTATTAATCTCGTGACAATGTGCAGGTTCATCCATTCGCTCGATGGTGATTTGGGGAGCCTCATTATCCCAGTTGAGTTTAAACATGGAGGACATTGTAGCTAGAGCATCTGCTAGCTGATTCTCTTCTCGCGGGAAATGCTCGAAGGTAATTTGCTCGAAATGAGGCAACAATGTCAAGACATGTTCTTTGTATGGGATAAGATTAGGATGCTTGGTATCCCACTCTCCTTTGATTTGACTGATAACCAAAGCCGAGTCCCCAAATACGATCAAAGATTTGATCCCCAAGTCTATAGCAGCCTTGAGACCAAAGATGCAAGCTTCATATTCAACCATGTTGTTTGTGCAGCTGAAGCAAAGTCGGGTCGTGAAAGGTGTGTGACAACCTTCCGGGGAAATGAGTACCGCACCGATACCGTTTCCAAGTGCATTTGAAGCACCATCAAAGTACAGGGTCCATCGGGATCCCTTTTTGGGTCCGTCATACGGTCCGTTACTTTCAATGTTGTCCAAATTCATGATGTCTTCGTCTGGGAAGTCAAATCTCATGGGTTGATAATCTTCGATAGCTTGATGAGCCAGATGATCAGCTAGCACACTCCCCTTTATAGCTTTTTGAGTGGTGTACTGGATGTCATACTCAGTTAGGATCATTTGCCATCTAGCTATCCTTCCAGATGAAGCAGGCTTTTCGAAGATATACTTGATAGGATCCATTTTGGAAATCAACAGGGTAGTATGAGTCAACATATACTGCCTTAGTCGGCGAACAGCCCATACCAAAGCGCAGCAAGTTTTCTCGAGCAGTGAGTAGCGAGTCTCACATTAGGTAAACTTTTTGCTAAGGTAATAAATAGCATGCTCTTTTCGACCAGACTCGTCATGCTGGCCCAAAACACACCCCATTGAGTTATCCAAGACTGTCAGATACATGATCAATGGTCTTCCTTCGACGGGTGGCATCAGAATAGGAGGTTCTAGCAAATACTCCTTGATCTTTTCAAAAGCATCTTGGCAATCGTCGTTCCATTCGACTACCTGATCTTTTTTCAATAGTTTGAAAATTGGCTCACAGGTAGAAGTCAGATGAGAGATGAATCTGGCAATATAGTTCAAGCGCCCCAAGAACCCTCTAACCTTCTTTTCAATACGGGGAGCAGGCATCTCTTGTATCGCTTTCACTTTTGCTGGATCGAACTCAATGCCTTTGTTGCTTACAATGAATCCTAGAAGTTTACCAGACCTAACTCCAAAAGTGCACTTACTTGGATTCAGCCTGAGTTTGTATTCTTTCAACCTGACAAACAGCTTTTCAAGATGTTCAAGGTGCTCCTCCTCTGTTTGTGACCGAGCTATCATATCGTCTACGTAAACTTCAATCTCATGATGTATCATATCATGAAACAAAGCTACCATGGCGCGCTGATAAGTCGCCCCGGCGTTCTTCAGTCCGAACGGCATTACCTTGTAATAGAAAGTACCCCATTGTGTGACAAAAGTTGTTTTCTCCATATCCTCGGGGGCCATTTTGATTTGATTGTAACCCGAAAATCCATCCATGAAGGAAAACACCTTATGTTGAGCTGTATTGTCGATCAAAATGTCAATGTGTGGTAGCGGAAAATCATCTTTGGGGTTGGCCCTATTCAAATCCCGGTAGTCCATACACATCCTGACTTTGCCATCTTTTTTACGTACTGGCACGATGTTAGCGACCCATTGAGGATAAGATGTAACAGCCAGAAAGCCAGCGTCGAATTGCTTCATCACTTCCTCTTTGATCTTTTCAGACATGTCAGGCCTCATTCGACGGACTTTTTGTTTGATCGGTGGACAATCCTCTCTTGTGGGGAGACGGTGAACCACGATGTCGGTGTCTAAACCCGGCATGTCTTCATAAGACCAAGCGAATATTTCAACATACTCATTTAACAACTGTATCAGGTGCTCCTTGACACTTGGTTCCAGATTGGCACCCACTTGTACCTCCTTCCGGTCTCCTTTGATTCCTAAGTTGACAGTCTCCAATGACTCTTCGTGAGGTAAGATGGCCCTTTCCTCTTGCTGTAGAAGTCTGGCTAGTTCCCCTGGTACTTCATAACCTTCGTCATCTTCATACTCGGCTTGATTGACCAGATCTTCAGAGTTATTGAAGGATATAGCAGAATAGTCACCCATGGAATCCAGAGTGGATGGGTACCTGCATTTGTGAGTGTGGGTGTGTGTAAGGGATAGCCATCCTTAAACAAAAAATGCAAAAGGAAAGAAAATGAACACAACAGTTTATCAAATGAAAAACATCCAATGAATAATTAAACATGGCATATGGATATGAAAATAATCAAAACCCTTACAAATGGACCTACATGCCCCGGGCAAGGCATGAGGTAAAAAGGTAGTGTACGGATTGTTCAAAAGTAATTATTACAGACCACAGGAAATGTTTGACAGATAAATTACTGATTAATAAAAGTGATGGGGACAAAGTCCTTTGCCTCCCGGTTGCATAATCCTCCTTTGATAGTTGGGTAGATCCACTCTTCAATGTTGTTCTCTTCGTCTTCATCCTCCAAAGCGTTGATCCCGTAGGGAGAAATCTTGATTGGCGCCCTTTCAATCTTTGAACGGCGCATAGCTTTCTGTCCCGCCGTGGTGAATCCTAATCCAAATTTGTCTGTTTTATGTGGAATATCAGGCAACTGCCCCCATGCTGAATTCTTCCCCTCCTTTATTGCGGCCTTTGCGTCTTCCAGAGATGCCATCCTGGCCATCTGCTTTGGTACTTCAGCTACCAACCTTGCTACTGTTATTTCAGGAAGGACTTCTTCGAAATGCTGGAAAGGTGTCTCAATGAACTCACCCTCTACCTCCACATACCGGAAGGAGTTCAGATGGCTGATCATATACTCCTCTTCACCATGGACGGTTATGATCTTTCCCTTGACAGGATACTTCAACATTTGATGTAAGGAAGAGGTGACTGCCCCGACATTGTGTATCCACGGCCTACCCAACAAGCAAGAGTATGACGGACGGATGTCCATCACATAGAAAGTAGATTTAAACACCTCAGTGCCCACCTTGATGGGAATATCAACCTCCCCATGGACCATCCTCTTCGAACCATCGAAAGCTCTGACAACAATATCACTCGGCTTCAGCTCTAAACCTTTACAATCTAGTCGGTCCAAAGCTTTCTTAGGCAGTACATTCAGCGAAGAACCCGTGTCGACCAAGACATGTGCGAGAGTAGTTCCTCGGCACTCGACTGAAATGTGCAAAGCATCATTGTAGTTTCTACCTTTAGGAGTTAGGTCAGCATCAGAGAAACCTAGTCCATTGTCTGCAGTAAGGCTGGCCACGCAATTTTGGAATTGGTCCGCAGAGGTTTCCTGGGGCACATGGGCTGCCTTCAGGAATTTTATCAAAGCTTTGGCGTGCGCTTCTGAGCAAAGTAGTAGTGCCAACATGGAGATCTTCGAGGGGGTTTGCCCCAGTTGTTCCACCACGTCGTAATCACTCCGTTTGATTATCTTCAATATTTCTTCCATTTCTTTCTTGGAGGTTTCCGGGATGACCAAGGGTTGAGCCCTCGTCCTGACGAGCTCATCTTGGGTTCCCTTACCTTTATCAGCAGCGGTAGGAGGGACAATACTAGGAACAACAACATCTTCAATCAATGGGGTTCTAGCGGAGAGTTTTATTGGTGCAGGAATAACCTTAGCAGCAGATGAGGGTCCAAAGATTGCTCTTGGAGGGGCAATCTCTGGAGAAAATATTCTCCCGCTCCGGGTGATTTTGCTTGTGCCCGCAATGTTTCCAATGCTGGCTTCTTCTTCATCCGAGCTTTCTTCAGTTACTTCAACTTGTTTGATACCATGGTAGTAGACGTCACCGCTGTAGTTCCATGGTATTGACTTCTCAGAAATGTAGGGGACAGGCCCTGGCATTGTTATCTTCAAAGGAACAGACTTCGTAGCTGGTGTAATCTTAACAGGCTTTCTGACGGCCTTGGAAAGATTGGTGTGAATGGTTATAATTGAGACATCTTCAGTATGGGTTGGAATAGCAGAAACTTTTTCAAACAAAATTTGTCGACTGTCTATCAGGCCTTGGATGCCTTTCTTCAGTAACGGACAATCAAACGGCAGAGAGTAACAGCAGTAGTAATCTTCTTTACATCCCGGGAAAATCCCGGCCTTTAATAGATTCAACTTGATGGTCAACAAAGGAGTTATCAGATCATTGACATCAGCAACATATAAATCCTCTTCAATGGCATTGACATTTCGGTCGTGCTTCGGCATTGGATCAGATATCACGTTCGGCTTCTCTGGAGCGTCGAACTCTACCTCCTTCGCCTTTATCAGGTCTTGGATTTTATGCTTGAGTGCCCAACAATCGTTGGTGTCGTGCCCGACACTGTCAGAATGGTAGGCGCATTTAGCATTAGGATGATAATGCGGAGAGGACGTATTCACATTTTTTTGGTGCCTCTTTGATAGTGGCGAGATTCAACTTTAACAGATGGGGAAGCACTTGCGCTGGCGTCATGTTAATGCGGGTGAACTGCCGTTGTGGCCGTTCCACCCGTTGTTGATTTGGTCTAGACTGGTTATAGCGAGGCTGCTTACTTGAAGGGTTTTGAATCATTACGGCCCCCACAGTTGGCCGGTGTTCAGTCTTCCCTGCTCTTCTCTGAGAGTATACCACAGCCGTTTCCTTCTTGAAAGGCTTCTTCTCAACACTTGCAGCGGCACCCTTCTGAATCTTCCCTGACTTGATGCCAACTTCTATTCTCTCGCCTGTTAAGATCAAATCGTTAAACCCCACGGAAGAGTTACCAATTAGATGGTTGAAAAATGGACCAGACAGGGTCCCTAGAAACATGTCAACAAGTTCACGGTCGGTTAAAGGAGGCTGCACCCTGCCAGCCAAATCCCTCCATTTTTGTGCATATTCTTTGAATCCTTCACCTGTTCCCAGTGACATACCCTGAAGTTGGGTACGCGTGGGAGCAAGGTCAGAATTATACTGATATTGTTTGTAAAAGGCGGTGGCCAAGTCTTCCGAGTTTCGGACACTGGTTCCCTCTAGCTGATAGAACCACTCCAGTTGAGCCCCAGAAAGGCTGTCTTGAAAGAAATCGATCCAAAGGTTCTTATCTGCCGTATAAGGTTGGATCTTCCTTACGTAGGACCTGAGATGCATTTTTGGACAGGACATCCCGTCATACCTCACAAAAACTGGCACTTTGAACTTTAGGGGAATCACAATCCCGGCAACTAAACCCAAGTCTTCGAAATCCAAACCCGGCACTCTCTGCAGTTCCATGGCTGCCAACCTGTCTTCTAAACCTTTGTATTTATCATCAGCCGGAGGGTATTGTTGATCAGAGTAGTCTTCATCCTCTTCAGCCTCCTCTTCTTCCATATCGGACTCGGAAGGTACCGCAGCCGCACCCCCTTTACTGGTTCCCTCCTCAGAAGTAGGAGGAAATTCAAGCACTCTTCTGGCTTCTCCTTCAAATCTTCTCCCTAAAGTAGCCACCCCGAGTCTCTTTTTCTTCTTTTTCACTGGGTCCTTATTCCCCAGTAGGGTCTTTAGATCCTCCTGACCCTTAGCCAAGGTCATCAGGAGTTGCTGAAACTGTGCATTTTGAGCCTGCAAGTCCTTGACTGTTTGCTCGAGATCCATCCTACTGAAATAAACAGCAGACAGATAAGGAAACCTGATGTAGATACCTGCTTATGCACATGATGAATGGTATGCTTATGTATGCAATGCATTCAAGGATTTAGAATATTCAAAATTGTTGCAAACAAAAGAGAACGCACGTCATATTAATAAAAGAAATTTGTTAGTACATAAATGCCCCATCGGCCAAATATTACAAAAACAACTTCTCAAGGTAAAAAGACATTGCGCATCCTCTTTGGTGCGATGTAGGTGTTGAGAGTCTCCTCCTCATGGAGTCGGCGGGTAAGCTCTAGAACCTTCTTCTCACTGGCGTAGAAGCTGGCTTCAAAAGTGTTTCGTTCCTCCTTGAGCTGAATCCAACTCTTCTGCATTTCCTCCCATGATGTAGGCATGTCAGGATGTAGGATGGTGTAGGGAACCTCTCCTTCCTTGACGGGCTCTTTAATCACAGGGAGAACATGAGGATAAGGCATCATTAGACTCTGGGCTCGGGCTCGTACCCACTTGAGATAAGGTTCAAGAGGGATGGAGTTCTTGTGCCCCAGTGTCTTGCTATCAACCTTGTTGGGCATCCTCCAAGCTCTGATGAATCTTTGGCGAAGTCCTTGCGCATCGTTGTCGAAGTCAAAAACTAGGTCAGGGATCAACATGTCGTGAGGTCCATCTCTTCGTGCGTATCCAAATTGCCTCAAAGCTAGGCAAGGGTTGTAGGTGATACCTCCTCTGATTCCAAGTAAAGGAACATTAGGAAACTCTCCACAACGATCGACGATGATGACATTTTCTCTGGACCGAGAACACCAATGTACATCAGAGTGAGTAAGAGTCATCAACCGTTGGGACCACCTTGAGCCTTGGTCATTCTTCAAGACAGATTGTGGAAGGTGTGAAATAAACCACCTTGCAAGGAGAGGAGTACAGCACATGAGAACACCCCTCTTTCTCATTGTTCGTGTGTAAAATGAGTGAAGAATGTCCCCAAGCAATGTTGGTATTGGATTTCTGGATAAGAAGATCTTGACGGCGTTGACATCTACGAGCTGGTCAGGGTTTGGGAACAAGACCAACCCATAGATAAGGAGTGCCACAATTTCTTCAAAGGCTTGTTGGTCCAATGAATTCCAACATTCTTGTGCCTTCTCAAACAAGAATTTTGCTAAGAATCCTTTGACGCCGCTTCTGGTTTCCCAATGCCCCTTGATGTCAGATGGTTGTAGATGTAATGCTCGAGCAACATCTTCCGGCTTTGGTTCCTTTTCCGTACCGTTGAAGGGTAGTTGATTAAGGATAGGGATTCTTAGGAGTTGAGAAAACTCCTCCAAAGTGGGCACCAACTGATAGTCGAGGAAAGTGAAACAGTGATGAAGAGGATCAAAGAACTGGAATAGCACTTTCATCATATCCTCTTTAATGTTGGTGTTGACTAGGCTGAGCAGTCTACCATGTCTTTCACTGAAGGGTGAGCTTTCCGGAATCCTTGATGTGAGCTCCTTGAGTTGAGGAGGGATTCTCACAAGGTTGACTTGGATGGTTTTTCTTCGAAGAATTTCCATGACCTACAAAATAAGAACAAAGATGAAGATCTAAACCCTTGAAATGGTTAGTGAATGCATATGATGCTTTATGATGTTCATGATGTATGCACAAAACATATGTACAAGCAATTCACACCAAACCCTAGTTTCAGGCTTGCATGAGGTTTCATAGGTAAGTACCCTCTTGAGTGTAGTTGGCTTAAAAACCTGTCCTATAAATAGTAACAGGGTTCTAAGGAGCTCAATATCATTGGATTGTTTTCATCGTTCATTGTTTTGGTTTAGCCACTTAACTAGCAACCAAAATATTCCAAGAAAACAACCCTCAATGAGTGTAGTATCGAGTATCTACCAACTTCGGACTGCACCAAAGCCGGTCATCTCACTACCCCTAATAAAAGACCAAGATGGTCAAGTAAGGTTCTAGGTCATTAGTGCTTAGTGACATCACTCAGCGGCCCCGTACTCTCCTTGATTGAACTCAAGGGTTACCGGTACTCACAAATATGTCGCACTAATATATGTATTGCTTCGACCGTGTCGGTATACCCTGCACAGTTTCCACAACGTATTGCTATCTATGAATGTTTCCCAAAATCCGGGTGTAGGATCGCAAACCCAAACAAGAGAGCCAAGATATAAAGAAATCAAGACAAACAATTAATCATGCAAGAGGGTGATCTAAGCCCTAAGGTTACTCCACTTAAAAGTTTTTCCCCAGCAGAGTCGCCAGTTCTGTGATACGGTGGGAGAACTGACTTGAGGTTTTGCGTTTGTTTTCGCAAATGTTTCGGTTGAGCAAGAGTCGCCACCGACTTTTTATTTTATCCTAAGGAAAGGTTTAAAAAGCACAGCAAAAACCTTTGAGATGTTTTCTTGGTTTCGGGGAGTAGATTATAGAAAGGGAAGGTATTAGCACCCTTTCTATCCATGGTTATCCATGGGCTCTTAGGTACTTGCTTAGATCAACTTGCCTTGTTTTTCAATTGTTTGAAATGGTGCTTTGTGCGTGGTTTTGAAAATGTTTTGAAAAAGATACCTTTACTAGGCAACCCTTGTAACAATTCTTTACTCGAATGTTTTACAAAAGGTGTTTGTCTTTTTGAAAAGATGTTTCAAAGTTTTTGAAAGTTGTTTTGAAAGTGTAGTGATGTGTGGTTTGAAAAAATAGGCAAGTGTTTTTGTTTTGCAAGTTGACAAGTACTTAAGAGCTATCTACCCTAAAGTTCTCAAAGATTTTTGCTATGTTTTAATCCTTTTAACAATTTTGTTCCACCATTGCATTTGGTGGACAATCTTGTGTTAGGATGTGAAAGGGACGGGCGCGGGTCATCGACTAGACCATGATTGCAATGGTGCCAAGTATCTTTGGGCAATTTTTCCTTTAAGGGACTTGATCATTTTTTAGGCAACTTTCGAAAGCGTCATCGAGGGACTATGATCATTGGATTGTTTTGTTTTGCCCAAAGAGACCTATCATGCAATATGGCCCATTATTGAAGGCAACAAGTGGAATACCCTAGGAGTGCAAGTGTGATTGGTGTTGTCCATTTTCATGCTTGATTATCTTGAATTTAGGTCAAACTATCTTTGGTTAATTGATTGGCATACAAACCCTAATTCTATCATGGCATATTTAGAAAACTTTAAAGTGCGAAAAATAAAGTTCCTAAGTTATTACAACACAATATATGGGAAGGGGGGTACAAATGTTTAAATGGGGGTATTTTGACAAGGAATTTAAACCTAACTATTACATCAAAATTGAATTATACAAATTATTTAATATACAATAATTAAAAAAAATAATAAATATGCAAGATGCAAAAAATGTTTTGTATATGTATGAAAAAAGTATTTTTATGTGTCAAATAAACAAAAATAAAATTAATCAATTTTTGGTATTTTCATGCATTTAGGTCAAAACCCTAATTTATTAAATAAAAGGTATTAATTATTTAATATGTACAATATTTATTAGTTATGCACAAAAATGAAAATGAAATATATTTGTCAAAAAGGTATTTTTAATGTTGAATATTAATAAAAAAATAAAAATGTATATATTTTGTATTTTTGTCCTAAATATTCTAATAAATATATGTATTTGTATTATTTACTAAATATATTAAATATGTACAAAAATAAAATATTTAATATTTACAAAAAAAGTATATTTTATATAAAATGTTTTCAGAAGATAAAAATAAAATAAAATTAGAAAATAAATGTATTTTGCTTTATTTCTAATATTCTAAACAAAAAGTAATAAGTATTTATTTATATATATAACTAACTAGAGCTAATAAATATCAAATAAAAATGCAAAAAAATGTGAAAAAATGTTTTTAATATTTTTTATGCTTTAATGAAAAATAACAAATCAGAATAAAAAAGAAAAAATTGAAAATGGCAAATAAAACTCAAAATGGGCCAGGGGGGTGCAACTGTAAAAGCAAGGTGCAAAAAAGAAATCAACTCAGGCCCAGCCCAAGAAGACTTTATCTTCAACCTTCAGACAAAACCTTTGAAAACACGCGCCTTTTCTTGCTTCAAACACAACTCCTGATTCCTGGACTTTTATCACAAACTCATAACATGAAAAGTGTTAAGCATCAAGCCACGATTCTGGACATGTAAAGAACTCATCCTAACTCTCAGAAATGAGAGAGAATTTCTCCATTCCCAAATCTTAACCTAACTTTTTATCAATGTTCAGACCTCAAATTCTCATAGCACAGGCAAAATAAATGGAAAGTAAAGATATGTATAGTTTCAGGGACATGAGCATGACATTTTTCATTCACAAACTTAGAGCTAATTCTTCCTACATTGAGAGATAGAAGTTCATGAACATACCTGTTCAGTTGGAATCGTGTCTGGCAATGGAGGAGCTTTCAGGACAAGATAAGGATTTGGATAGCTTGCTTGATGTATGAGGATGCTATTCCAATACTTGGTATGCTTTGGAACCTTCTATATCAAGCTGCAGAAGTCAAACTGCAAGAGGAAGAAATGAAAATGGCCAAACTGATTAGAGGTGTTACAGTCTACTTCTAATGCTTTGGACAGTTTGTATGGATGGTAGGGAAAGTGTTTGACCTGGTTTTGGCCAAGATGCACAATGGAAATGAACTATGTCACTCAAACTGCAGGGATGCCCTGTTTTTGTGCAGTTCAATGGTGATTCTGTGAATGGAGAGGTATTGGAGGTGATAGGCTTGTGTCTCAGGTCAGGATGGAGGTTTAGAATGTGTTTTACAAGTTTGCTTAAGTTGGTCCTTGCAGAAATGAGAGTTGGTCGTTGTTATGCAAGCTTTCTTCACACTTAAGCAAGAAAATGTCAAGTGGTGTTTCTAGCTTGTACAGGCCCCTCTAGCATGCTGCATAATCTCTCCTTGATCAGTGGGATTAGTCTAATAACTTGTGCCTCATAGATTTTCTTTGTACCTTCTTGATTTACAAATTGACATAAAGCAATGCTTTTCAAAAATGGCAAATGAGATATAGGACCTGTAATCAAAGAATGCAAACTGATTTCAAAATGGCCTAAGTGTATGAACATGAAAATTGGCCATAACAAAAGTGAGTTTTTCTCAATTTGCCAAATTCGATTCTCCCTAACCATGAGGTTGTTTGATGAGTTCTTGGACATTTTGTAAAGCTTGGAATGTGTAATACAATCCATCTTTGAAATGTAAATTGAAATTCCAAGTGGAAGTATATGGAAAATGGTCTTGAAGTTAGGCAAAAATCCTGCCTAAAATGGTTCAAAATTTCTCTAAGTTAAGAATGGTTTGGTACCCTTGTTCCAAAAATTGTAACTTGAGCTACAAGCTTATTTTGAGAAAACTTTGTGAATCAAAGTTGTAGATTTTGCAATAGGCTACAACTTTCATGTTTTGACTTTTCCTTGAATCCAAATGCATCTTGATGAGAAAGTGGGACAAAGTTAGGAAAAAATTAGGGTTTTTCATAACTTAGAAAAATTCTAAGTTATAAAAAATCTTTATTTCAAAACCCTAATTTGCAATTCTTGATTTCTTGATGAACAAGTTTCATGATTTGGCATGTTTTGATGAAAAATGAATCTTGACCCTTGATTTTGACCAAAAAGTCAAAGTTTGACTTTTCAGTATACAGTCAAAAATTGATCAATTGACTGGAAAATTCAACTGTCAATCTTGTGCATTTGGGATCTTTTGAACTTGTTGAGTATGTATAGACAATTCCATGGGGTCCTTGAGTCCATATGTGAGTTTGGTTTGCCATTGGCTAGGTCAAACAGTCAAAAATTGCCTTTGTGCAGTCAAAACCCTAAAAATGACCATTTTGCCCTTTTGGTGATCTGATCAAATTTCTTGTGGAATTGTGATCCAAACTTGATCAAATGGTCCATATGAGTTCATAATGTTGATGTGGGTCAATTGGCCACAGTTGACTTTTTTCCCCAATACAATTGATTTCTAGGTCAACTGTCCAATTGACTGGGCAAAGTTTGGAATCAAGGCTTGAAACTTGGTATGGATAAACTTGGGAGTCCAACATGAAGCATGAAAGTCATCTTAGGCATTTTAGGTCAAAACAACTTTGTGCAAACACAAACCCTAATTTGGGTCAGCAGTGCTAGGAGAAGTCTTGAGCAGAGGAAAACCTAACTGGAGCTTGAGCTCCAAGTCCTTGTGATGAGAAAATGTTGAGAAAAAGGGAGGGCAAATTTTGGGGTACAACATCCGTATATATCAAGAATCTTGATCCTTAGATCCACTGCTTCTTTGAGACCCATAATGCATGCTTCATATTCAGCCATGTTGTTCGCAGATTCAAACTTCAACCTCGTTATGAACGGGATATGAGCACCTCGGGGGGTGACGATGATTGCCCCAATTCCATTTCCATAAGCATTTACAGCTCCATTAAATATCAAACCCCAACGGGATTTGGGATCAGGTCCTTCTCCAGGTAATGGCTCCTCATAATCTTTAGCTTTCAAGTACATAACATCTTTACCTGGGAAGTCAAACTTGATGGATTGATAATCATCAATTGGTTGGTGAGCCAAATGATCGGCTAAAATACTCCCTTTGGTTTCTTTCTGAGTGTGATACTCAATGTCATATTCAGATAACAACATCTGCCAATGGGCTATTCTTCCAGATAAGGCGGGCTTCTCGAAGATATACTTGATCAGATCTATTTTAGAGATCAACCAAGTGGTATGGTTAATCATATATTAACGCAGACGGCGAGCAGCCCAAGCTAAGGCAGAACAGGTTTTCTCAAGCATTGAGTATCGAGACTCACAATCTATGAATTTCTTACTCAGATAATATATGACATGTTCCTTTCTTCCAGTCTCATCTTGTTGACCAAGCACATATCCCATGGAATCTTCCAATATGGCCAGGTACATAATCAAATGTCTTCCTTCTACTGGAGGAATCAATATGGGAGGCTCAAGTAAATATTATTTGATGCTATCAAAATCTCTCTGACAATCTTCTATCCACACACATCCTTGGTTCTTCCGAAGAAGCTTGAAAATCGGCCCACAAGTAGCAGTCATATGAGATATGAATCTAGAAATATAGTTCAGCCTTCCAAGGAATCCTCTTACTTGTTTTTCCGTCTTGGGTGCGGGCATCTCCTGAATAGCTTTAACTTTATCAGGATCTACCTTAATATCTCACTGGCTGACAATGAAACCCAGAAGTCTTCCGGAACGAACACCAAAAGTGCACTTGTTAGGATTCAGACGGAGTTTATACTTTCTTAAATGTTGGAATAATTTCAATAAATGCTCCAAATGATCTTCTTTTGTTTGTGATTTGGCAATCATATCATCTACATAAAATTCTATCTCTTTATGCATCATATCATGGAACAAAGCAGTCATGGCTCTTTGGTACGTTGCACCAGCATTCTTCAAACCAAACGGCATTACTTGATAACAAAATGTTCCCCAAGGTGTAATGAAAGTTGTCTTATCCATATCTTCAGGTGCCATCTTGATTTGATTGTAACCAGAGAAACCATCCATGAAAGAAAATACTTTGAACTTTGCGGTGTTGTCAACCAATACGTCAATGTGTGGTAATGGAAAATCATCCTTTGGGCTAGCTCTATTAAGATCTCTGTAGTCCACACATATTCAAACCTTTCCATCCTTCTTAGCAACAAGGACTATATTGGCTAGCCATTGAGGATAGACTGATGTAACGATGAAACCTGTATTAATTTGTTTTTGAACCTCTTCTTTGATCTTGTCAGCCATATCGGGAAGAGTCCTTCTCAACTTCTGCTTAATCGGCGGACATTCAGGTATCAACGACAAACGATACTCCACAATATTGTTATCCAAACCTGGGATGTCTTGGTAGGACCAAGCAAACACATCTACATACTCTCTGAGAATCTCCAACATTCTTTCTTTGACCTCTGGGATAAGCAACGCTCCAATCTCTTCACTATCCTCTTCCTCAGCTCTGAACACAGGGAATTCAAATTTGGGAGGGGGCATAGAGTCATTGTTTTCAATGGTTAAGTCATGGATTAATCTGCACATATGATTATGCTTTATTTTAGAAATCAATTAATGTGAATGTTGTACATATATAAAAAAGATTATTATATTTCTTTATTTTATTATTTTTATTATTTTTATTATTTTTACTATTTTTATTACTATTTTCCAGAAAAAGCAAAAAGCAAAAACAATATGGGACAAAATAACATTTTTATTCATGATTGGCAATACTTGAAACAAAAGAGCCCAAACATATTCTCTTTTGCCTTGGGCAGAGCAAAAGGATTTATTTTCAACATAGCCCGATACAAATACTCTTTCGCCTTGGGCAGAGAGAAAGGTTTTTTGTCAAAATAAAACAAAGCATTACTCAGAAATATGCATCACAACAGGAATATCAACAACAGTCCAGTTCTGGAAAACCACTCTATGCGCTAAAAAGTCAGGTAAATCCTCTTCAGAATCGTCTCCTATTATAGTATCAACTTCGGGCACAGTCGGATGGATAAAACCTGCGCTTTGGAAAACCTCTTGTATCAGACGGTTTACTGTATCTTGCTTAACTCTTGCAGACACGGGATGAAAGCCAAGACCTTCTGAAAACTTGTTCTTAGGTAAAGTCAACACCTGGCCCCAACCTTCAGCTGAACCGCTCTCAACCACTCGTCGCGCATCTTCAAAAGAAGAAATAGATGTCCCTTGCTTCTTCACTTTATTACTAGCAATAGATAGAGTTTGGAATTGGGTTCCAACATCCTCATCAGCATCAATAAAAGAGAAAGATGACAAGTGGCTTACCACCATAGCTTGTTCTCCACCAATTATTACCAACTTTCCATTCCTTACAAACTTCAATCTTTGATGGAGCGTGGAAGTGACTGCCCCTGCATCATGGGTCCATGGGCGACCCAATAGGAAACTGTAGGCAGCACGAATATCCATTACTTGAAAAGTGATCTGTAAGGTCTGAGGACCAATTGTTATAGGAAGATCCACTTCACCGATGACAGTTTTCCTAGAACCATCAAACGCTTTGACAATTACCCCACTAGGTCTCATAGGAGCACCTTGATATGAAAGTCGAGATAATGTAGTTTTGGGAAATACATTTAATAATGAACCTGTATCTACTAGCACACTTGATAAAGTATCATTTCCACAACTTATTGAGATATGAAAAGCCATATTATGGTTCCTTCCCTCCTCCGGAAGCTCTTCATCACTGAAACCAAGATTGTTACATGAAGTAATATTTCCCACAATTCCATTAAATTGGTCAACTGTCACATAATGATCTACGAATGCCTAGTCCAAGACCTTCATCAAAGCTTCCCTATGGGTACCAGAGTCTCTTAGTAAAGCAAGCTCATAAATCTTGGAAGAAGTTTGCAATAGTTGGTCCACAATCTTGTATTCACTTCTCTTAATGAGTTTCAAAATCTCATCATTATCAGGATGTGGGCTAGGTCCACCGGATCGGCCTACCTCAACTCTTGGTTCAACATTCCTTATCGGAATTTCTGCCGGTATAGGCCTTCTAACTTGAACTTCAGGCCTTTTTTATGGTACCGCTGCAAAGATACGTCCGCTCCTTGTGGCTCTACTCACATCAGCAATATTAACAAAAGATGGCATTGGCGGTATGGGAACTTCTGCCCCATTCTCAATCATTGTGGCATTATATTTGTATGGTATGGCTTGGTCCGAGTTGTAAGGCACGGGACCAGGTGGACAAATAATCAAAGGAGCAGCAGGTGAAGTCTGACTATCATAAACAATATCTACTGGCTCAGGCATGTTAAACTGTGGCACTATAACATTCACTTCATCATCTGGATCTCTGTCATATGTAATGGTGATAACCCTTTGATCCAACAACTTCTGAATATCCTCTTTCACAATATGGCAATCATCTCCTATTGAGAAAAATTCACAAACATCATAATCATGTTGATGTTTAAAGAAGGTGAGTCTACTTAAGCTTTGATGTATCCTGATCAACGAGTCCCTTATATGCTCAACTTGGTAAACTCGAAACTTTCCAGGACATCCTTCCACCATATTCACCGATGCTTCCCCATGTCGAGGCAAAGGATTATCTCCAACATTCGGGTTAACATCTTTGAAAGACAAAATACCGTTTTTGATTAACCTTTGGACATCTGCCTTCAAAGAAAAGCAATTTTCAATATTATGCCCCGGCGAACCTTGGTGATATGCACAAAATTGATCTGCCTTGTACCAAGGAGAAGTATTATTCGGTGCAATAGGAGGAGGCTTCGTTGTTATGAGATTTTTTCGGATCAGAGCGAGGAACAACTCAGTGTAAGTCATTAGAATGGCATCAAATTGTGGTTTCCTCGGCGAACGATTCTGATTGTTGAATTGATGAGCCTGTTGTCGAGGTTGTTATTGAAATTTCCGTTGTTGAATTGGAGGGGCTTGATAAGTTGGAGTCACCATTGTTGGGCGGACAGCAGGAGTTACTGCCGCAACAAGTGAATACCCTCTCCTCGACCTCCCAGGAAAAATTTCACTAACATCTTGTTCTTTCCTCTTGGGGAAGACACTTCTAAACTTCTTGACACCACTAGATGTACCTCCTTCCTTGAGCAAACGTGCTTCACGAATTCCTTCTTCAGGCCGCATGCCCATATTCACCATCTCAGTGAAGTCGCTAGGGGCACTCGCAATCATTCTCTCATAATAGAAAGAACCTAAAGTTTTCAGGAAAATCTTCGTCATTTATTTCTCTTCAAGGGGAGGATAGATTTGAGTGGAAATCTCGTGCCACCTCTGGGCATATTCTTTAAAAGACTCTCTATCTTTCTGGGACATAGCCCGAAGTTGATCTAGGTCCGGGGCCATGTCAACATTGTACTTGTATTGACGAACAAAAGCTTCACTGATGTCATTGAAGTTACAGATTCGAGTGCTATCCAAACCCATGTACCATTTCAGAGCGGCACCAGTCAAACTGTCTTGAAAGTAGTGAATTAATAAATTATGATCATTAGAATAGGTGGACATCTTTGTCACATACATGGTCAAGTGACTTTTTGGACACGAGTCACCTTTGTATCTTTCAAAGTCCGGCACTTTGAACTTAGCTGGAATTTTCACGTTTGGGACTACACACAAGTCATGAGCATTTTTCCCAAACAAGTATTTCCCTTTAAGCGCTCTAATTTCCCTATGCATTTCTTGGAATTGGTCTTAGAACTCCTCCATCCTATCGAAGAGGCCAAAACTTTCAGCAGGTTCAGCATTATAAATGGGTTCATTTGTGTATTGAATAGTGTGAACGATAGGAGAGGAAGTAGTCATCACAGGCTGAGGGAAAGATACCACAGGTTGGATCACAGGTTGCACAGTAGTTGTCTCAGGTTGAGGAAAGGATACAACAGGTTGAATCATGGGTTGTACAGCAGGATGGTACCCTTCTGGAATGAAGTTGTACGACATACCCCACGGAAAACCTTTCGGCATTTGATGTTGGAGCAGAGAGTTGACTTGAGTCACAGATGTTGGAGCAGTGACGATCTCGGAAACCACAATAGTTAGAGTTTGAATTTCAGCGGCTGGAGTCGATGGCTGATTCTGAGCAGCCATCGAGCTTTCCACCAACACGGTCAACTTTTCCATTCCAATACGAAGAGTAGTAACCTCTTCACGGAGCTCGTGATTTTCCTGCTCCAGATCTTCCATCCTTTTTTGACGGTTGGCTCGGGTGTTATACCAGTGAGACAGCTTGACAATCTATCAGAGTGGAAAAAGAAACAAGAATAAGACTCTAGAAAACATGTGAAATTGAATGTTGGATGATGCATGATATGCGATGCAAATGATCATTTATTTTGATAGTTTTTCAAGGAGCTTTAGAACTTTGATAACTTTGCACACATCAATGGTAAAGGAATTTGGAACAACAAAAACTCATTTCATTAATCAAAGCGGTAAATTACAACTTTGGGACAACCAAACCCATTAATAAAAACAGTAAATTACAACTTTAGGACAACAAAAACCATTAATAAAAGCAGTAAATTACAACTTTGGGACAACAAAACCCATTAATAAAAGCAGTAAATTACAACTTTGGAACATGAAGCCCTTTTACAGAGTTTTACAAAATGACATAAGTAATAATAATATAAAACTAGGAACTAAAGGTCACTCAGAATCATCATCGGATGAAGGACCAAATGCCAATTGTAACTGGAGCTTCCTAATCTTCCCTTCATAGAAGTCTTCCATCTCTTTCTTCTGAGCTACCAGTTGATCAATGATTTCCTTATGTGGATTAGGAACAGGAGCAACGCCTACCAAATCTTCCTTCTTCCTCTTCCTTTCATTAGCATATTTCTTGAGTAATGCATCCTTTTGACGAAGCTCCTCATCATGATCAATAAACCAACCGTCTTGAATAAATAGCATATCCTCCTTCTCCTTCAGCTATCGAGTCAGGACCCTATTTTCGTATTCAGACATATTATACTTTTCCTTCCAAGCATCTCTTTCAGACTTTATTCTAGCCAGATTTTCTTGGTACTCTCTCATGTTCTCAATAGGGATATCAATAGATGATGATGTAGCAACAGGGAATAAAAGTTTATCGGGATTATAAGGCATCTTGAGAGCATAAGCCCTAGCACGAACCCATTGAAGGTAAGGCTCAAAAGAAACAGCACCTCTATGCCCTAACATGTCTCCCCCCCTTTCTATGGATGTGGCGCCAAGCCCTTTAAATCTCCTTCTTAGCTGCTTGGTGATCTTTTCCTTCTTGTAGAAAGAAACAACTCACATGAATGTTGTTCGGCTTGTCCCTCACAGGGAATCTAAACTGGCGGCGCGCGAGAACAGGATTATAATTAATTCCTCCATTCGTACCAAGAAGAGGCACGTTGGGAAAAACACCACAACTATCGATGATCTTCATGTCGTAGTAAACTCGATTATACCAATCTATGTTAGAATGAGTAAGATCCATAATTTTTGGCACCCATCATGGCTCCATCTCGAGATCCCAGAAAACATCAGACCTAGGTAAATGAGAAACATACCACTGGTATAGAAACGGTGCACAACAGATAATCATCCCTCCTTGATAGGAGTTTCGAAGATGGATGGAATAGAAGGTATCTCCTAGCAGCGTAGGGACCAGATTTCCAATCGAGAATATTCTAATGGCGTTGATATCCATGAACTTATCGATGTTAGGGAACAAGAACAATCCATAAGCAAGTAAAGCAAAGACATCTTCAAAGGCAACAATATCTTTTATCTCAGTGAAGTGAGGAGCTTTCTTCAACAAAAACTGCGTAGGTAAGCCTCGGATTCCCCCCTGTGATACGGTGGGAGAACTGACTTGGGTTTTGCGTTTGTTTTCGCAAATGTTTCGGTTGAGCAAGAGTCGCCACCGACTTTTTATTTTATCCTAAGGAAAGGTTTAAAAAGCACAGCAAAAACCTTTGAGACGTTTTCTTGGGTTCGGGGAGTAGATTATAGAAAGGGAAGGTATTAGCACCCTTTCTATCCATGGTTATCCATGGGCTCTTAGTTACTTGCTTAGATCAACTTGCCTTGATTTTCAATTGTTTGAAATGGTGCTTTGTGTGTGGGTTTGAAAAATGTTTTTAAAAGAGGCCAATGTGGTGGAAACCTTTGTAATGATCCATGTTGGGATGTATACAAAGGTGTACTTATCTTTTGAAAAGTTTTCAATGTTTTTGAAAGTTGTTTTTTGAAAGTGTTGTGATGTGTGTTTTGAAAAGGTTGGCAAGTGTGTTTTTTGCAAGTTTTGTCAAGTAACTAAGAGTTTATCTACCCTAAATTTCTCAAAGATCTTTCCTATGTTTTTAACCCTTTTAACAATCTTGTTCCACCATTGTATTTAGTGGACAATCTTGTGTTAGGATGTGAACGAGACGGGCGCGGGTCATCGTTTAGACCATGATTGCAATGGTGCCAAGTGTCTTTGGGCAATTTTTCCTTTAAGGGACTTGATCATTTTTTAGGCAACTTTCGAAAGCGTCATCGAGGGACTATGATCATTTGATATTGTTTTATTTTTCCAAAGACACCTAACATGCAACATGGCCCATTATTGAAGGCAACAAGTGGAGTAACCCTAGGGGTGCAAGTGTGATTGGTGTTGTCCATTTTCATGCTTTGTCATCTTTGAATTAGGTCAAGCTATTTGTCATTAGATTTGCATACAAACCCTAAGTCTATCATGGCATATTTAGAAAGCTTTTAAAGTGCGGAATTAAAAGTCCTAAATTATTACACAATGATCATGGGGAAGGGGATACAAATGTTCAAATGGGGATGAGACTTAATAGGAGAGTGGTGTCCAATATTTACAACCAAATCGAATTGCGCAAATGTAAATGTAAAGATGTATAAGAATAAAGCAATGTGTATGTGTAAACATTTTATCCACAAATGAAATAAAAATAAAATAAAAAAGTTAATTTGGATATTTTCATGTTTAGGGCAAAAACCCTAATTTTGCTAAATAAAAGGTATTTATTTTTTAATATATATAATATTTATTAATTATGTACAAAAAATAAATAAAAGGAAAAAAAAGTATTTTTGAGATCAAATATTAATAAAATAAAAAAAGGTATTATTTTTGTATTTTTTCCTAAATATTCTAATAAATATATAAGTATTTATATTATGTATTAAATATATTAAATATATACAAAAAATATAAATATTTATTAATTACAAAAAAAGTATATTTTTTTATAAAATGTTTTCAAAAGATAAAATAAAATAAAATCAGAAAATAAAAATGTATTTTGGATCATTTTTGTATTTTGAATAAAAAGAGGTATTTATATTTATTTATATGTATAAACTCAAATAAAACAAACAAAATTCAAATAAAATGCAAAAATGGTTGAAAAAATGTTTTTTAATATTTTTTATGTTTTGTCAAAAAATAACAAGCCAGAATAAAAAAGAAAAAGTCAAAAAATGATAAAAATAAACACAATGGGCCAAGGGGGTGCAAGTGGAAAATGAGTGGTGCAAATAGGAAGAACAACACAGGCCCAGCCCAAAGAGGTTGTCTTCAACCTCCAGACAGTTTTGTTTGAAAATTCGCGCGGTTCCTTGCTTCAACAACAACTCCTGATTCTTTAATTTTTAGCACAAACTTATAACACAAAAAATGTCAAGCATCAAATCACGAATCCATACATACCAAGAACTTGATCTAACTCTCAGAAATGAGAGAGAATTTATTCTCCCCCAATTCCTGACCTAGCTTTTTTCAGATATTCAGTTTCAAAATTCTCTTAACACACACAATATAAATGAAAAGTAACTATATGGATGGCTTCAGGGCTATGATTAGAACATGCTTTCTTCACAAACTTAATCCTAAATATGCCTGGATAGAGAGATAGAAGTTCAAAAACTTACCTGTTCAGCTTGAATCGTGTATGACAATGGAGGTACTTTCAAGGCAATGTGAGGACTTGTACAGCTTGCTTGAAGTCCAGGGATGCTATTCCAATGCTTGGTGTGCTTTGAATCTTGCTATATCAAGCTACAGAAGTTCACCTGGAAAGTTAAAAACTGAAAATGGCAAATGATGTTAGGGATGTTACAGTTCGTGTCCAATGCTTGGGGTAGTTTGTATGGGTGGTAGGGAGTGTGTTTGAACTGGTTTTGGCCAAGGCGCACGAATGGATTGAGTTGGGGGACCTCAATCTGAAGCAGGTACCCTGTTTTGCCACAAAACTGTGTTTTGATGAATAAGAAGGTTTGAACTCTGATTGATTCGTGCTTTAGGTTAGTTGGACCAAGGGAAAAGTGTTTTCAAAGTTTGTTTTGGCTAGCTGTTGCAGCAATGAGAGTTGTGGTTAGTTATGCAAGTTTCTTCTTTTCTAAGTCAAAAATGCCAAGTCCTGTTACAGGCTCCTCTAGGCCCCTCAAGTATGCTGCAAAGTTTGTTCTTGATCAGTGGGATATGTCCACACCTTTGTGCCTCGGAGATTTGCTTTGTACCTCATGGATTGCAAACTTGACATAAAGTTAATCTTTACAAGAATAGATAAAATGCTTTTTCTATTTATGGCTTAATCTTGTATGCAATGGTTAAACACACAAAATAAGGCTTGAACACAAAGGATTGGCATTAAATTATTGAGTGTGGATGAGATAAAAGGCCTGTAATCAAGTTGTGCAAGCTGAAATAAAAAAATGCCTAAGTTATGAACATGAAAATGGCCATGAACAAAGTGACTTTTGCCCATATTGACAAATTCGATTCTCCATAACCACAAGGGTGTTTGAGAAGTTCTTGGATATTTTGGAAAGCTTGGAATGTGTACTAGAATCCATCTTTGTAATAAAATTTGAAATTCCAAGTGGAAGCATGTGAAAAATGGCCATGAAGTTAGGCAAGAATCCTGCCTAGAATAGGTCAAAAAATTTCTAAGTTAGGAATGTTTTGCACCCTTGTTCCGAAAATCATAACTTGAGCTACAAGCTTCTTTTGAGGAAACTTTGTGAATCAAAGTTGTATATTTTTCAATGGACTACAACTTTCATGTTTTGAGTTTTGCTTGAATCCAAATGCATCTTGATGAAAAAATGGGACAAAGTTAGGAAAAAATTAGGGATTTTCATAACTTAGAAAAATTCTAAGTTATGAAAATTCTTCATTTCAAACCCTAATTTGTGATTTTTGATTTCTTGATGAACAAGTTTCATAATTTGACATGTCTTGATGGAAAATGAATCTTGACACTTGATTTTGACCAAAAAGTCAAAGTTTGACTTTTCAGTATACAGTCAAATTTGGCTCAGTTGATTGGAAAATTCATCTGTCAATCTTGTGCATTTGGGATCTTTTGAACTTGTTGAACATGTCAAGACAATGACATTGAGTCCTTGAGTCCATATGTGAGCTTGGTTTGCCATTGGCTAGGTCAAACAGTCAAAAATTGCCTTTGTGCAGTCAAAACCCTAAAAATGACCATTTTGCCCTTTTGGTGATCCGATCAAATTTCTTGTGGAATTGTGATCCAAACTTGATAAAATGGTCCATATGAATTCATAATGTTGATGTGGGTCAAACATCATGAGGTTTGACTGTCAATTGACCACAATTGACTTTTTCCCCAATACAGCTGATTTCTAGGTCAACTGTCCAATTGACTGGGCAGAGATTGGAATCAAGACTTGAAACTTGGTATGGATAAACTTGTGAGTCCAACATGAAGCATGAAAGTCATTTTGGGCATTTTAGGTCAAAACATCTTTGTGCAAACTCAAACCCTAATTTGGGTCAACAGTGTAAGGAGAAGTCTTGAGCAGAGCAAACCCTAACTTGTTCTTGAGCTCCAAGGGTCTTGTGATGAGAAAATGTTGAGGAAATGGGAGGGAAAATTTTGGGGTACAACAGTTGCCCCTGTTCAATCTTCTTGAACCTGAAGAGTTAGATTGGCAAGTTTGCCTTTCGCGACTCGAGGGTAAAAGGAGATTGGACACTAGAGTGCCCTGAAATTTGCACTCGCATGCTGGAGTATCAGCAATGTGATGGCGGGAATGGGCTTATAGATGCCATTTGGAGAGATGGATAGGAGGATGGGCTTATAGATGCCATCAGGAGATGTGACAGAAACTTGTCGGGAATGGGCTTATAGATGCCATTTGGAAGTGTTGATCACGTAAGAGATTCCTTAGCGAGAACTTGCATACTTTGAGAAAGGAAGATGTTTCCTGGCTTGTTACGGGTGTTGATCTTCAGTCTCTTCATGCAGATATGCCCTGGCTGGGTACAAGTATCGAATCTACAATTAGTTACTCACAGATATGCCCTGGCTAGATACAGGAATCGAATCCGGAACTTTAAAAGGTTGCTTACAGACATGCCATGGCTGGATACAAGTATCGAATCTCCAAACTCTTCATGCAGATGTGCCCTGGCTAGATACAGGTGTCGAATCCACAATCAAATACTCACAGATATGCCCTGGCTGGATACAGGAATCGAATCTAGAATTGGTCGTCTACAGATATGCCCTGGCTAGATACAGGTATCGAATCTGGAAATAGTCGTCTACAGATATGCCCTGGCTGGATACAGGTATCGAATCTGGAATTTGCAAAAGGTTGGTAGAGATAGCTTTCCTGGCTGGATACAGGTGTAAACCTCTGACCTGAGAATGAAAGATAATTTCCTAGCCTGTTACAGGGGTTGATCTTCAAACTCTTCATGCAGATATGCCCTGGCTAGATACAGGTATCGAATCTACAATCAATCACTCACAGATATGCCCTGGCTAGATACATGTATCGAATCTAGAATTGCGATAGTTGATAGTAATCATCTTTGGATTGACCTTTTCCTGAAAAGGCAAGACATTAGTTGTATGCAATGTCATGATGTATGAAATGCATGATGTCATGATGCTCAGAATGAGATAGTGTTGTATGCACTTTATCATGTATGTAAGCAAGATGTATAAAATGTGAAATGTCTATGAATGTATTTTCGTCTAGGAAAATAAGTCCTTGACGAGTGCCGGGAGCTTGTTAAATCCTGGGCTGATGTTTGAAGAGTAGAGTTCTTCGTTTCCGCTGGGGATGATGGTTGCAAGAATAAACCGGTAGGAGAAGATGACTCCGTTGGGGAATAAACTTGTTGGAGAGATTACTCTGCGGGGAATTACTCTGTGGGAAGAGGTACTTTGCTGAGGTTTTGATGAGGGCTCCACTGGGGATTCCACTGATAAGTTATGTTGGAAATTTGATGAACTCTGCTGGGGATAGGAAGAACTTCGCCGAGGACGATCTTTCCGTGGTAATTAGCTGAGGATAACCCAGTTATAAGCCCTGGTGGAAAATAACCTTTGAATAGAGCCGGGGAGAGACGTATGTACTCTGCAGGGGGTAAGCTTCCAGAATCTACTGGGGATAAGCTTCTAGAATCTACTAGGGATAATGATTCAACTTTCCTGGGGAAATTTTCAGACTGTACTGGGGAATGGCTCCACTAGGGTGTCTGTATTCCGCCGGGGAACAATCTTAGATCAAGACTGTCGGGGATGCTTGCTGAGGAATGTCTATACTCTGCTGGGGAATGTTGAGATCTTCTGGGGATACCCAACTTCCTTAAGGCTGACAGTAGGCTAACTCTGCTTGAGAGTATTGCTATCTTGCTAGGGGAATATTGTGCCTTTTCAAGGCTGATGGGGGACCAACTCTGCCTGGGGAGAGTAATGTTGAATCTTGTCCTCCTCTGTGGGGAGTTGAGGTAACTTGGTTACGTTCTTCAGCCGAACCTACCTTGGTACCTTGATGGACAGAGCAACTAGATCGCTTAGACAATTCTTTATTGCCCTTGTTTCTGATGTCATATGTAATTAGTCCTTTGTTTCACATGCAAATATTTATGATTAACAATTAATGTCAGATGCATATATAAAAAATGATCATTGGACGTTCTTTGCAAAACAAAACAGATAAAGGAAAAAACAATTGGCAATTTGTCTAGAAAATGAAACTTGTATTGATTTTGAAGTTTGCCTGTAAATAGGTGTTTTATGTACAGGAGGCCGACGTCCTAGTAAGAGAACGTCGCCGAGCAAAAATAGAGTTTATACAATTTTGTGAAAAGGAAACAAAACAGCTATGTGAAAAATAATCCCACTGGGTTCCAACTCTGCTACCACCTTTATGTCTTCAAGCGTCTCATCACTCTGCTACTTAGTTGAAGATGAAGCTGATTGATCGATGTCGTTTGAGCCCGATAATTGATGCCGAATTCTGGATGCAAGGTGATCCAATGAGACATAGTATTACGTTTTATCCCTAACTTTTGCCTGGACCTCCCTTTCGGGTTTTCAGTCCACCGGGATACCCATTTTTGCCCAAGCCGCCTTTTCAGGTTTTCGACTTGCCGGGTGTACAAATTTTTTCATTTCATCCCTTATTTTTGCCCGAACCCTTTTGGTTCTCCGGGAAGCCCTTATTTTTGCCTAGGTGTGTCAACCTAGTGGGTCTTTGATTCATGCGTAGTATCTTTTTACTATGTCTGCATTGGCGGGGTGAGGAAGGTCGTCACCATCCATGGTGGTTAGAATCATAGCTCCTCCTGAGAAGATATGTTTAACCACAAATGGCCCTTCGTATGTAGGGGTCCATTTTCCCCTGGGATCACTTTGGGGAAGAATGATGCGCTTGATTACCAGGTCTCCGACTTAATACTATTGTCGCCTGACTTTCTTGTTAAATGCCTTGATCATCCGTTTTTGGTACGTCTGACCATGACAAATAGTAGTGAGTCTCTTTTCGTCAATTAGGTTTAATTGATCAAGCCGAGTTTGGATCCAGTCATCTTCGCTCAAGCCTGCATCTTTCATTATCCGGAGAGAGGGTATCTGGACTTCAATAGGCAAGACTGCCTCCATGCCATAGACCAAGGAAAAGGGAGTTGCCCCTGTTGATGTTCGTGCTGAGGTACGGTACCCATGAAGAGCAAACAGTAACATCTCGTGCCAATATTTTTAAGTCACTATCATCTTCTGCACAATCTTCTTGATGTTCTTATTTGCTGCTTCTACAGCCCCATTCATCTTCGACCAGTAGGGAGAAGAGTTGTGGTGCTGTATCTTGAATTGCTCGCAGAGCTCAGTGATCATCTTGTTGTTAAGATTGGTACCATTGTCCGTAATGATCCTCTCAGGTACACCGTAGCGACAGATCAGGTTGTGCCGAATGAACCGTGCCACGACGTTCTTGGTTACGATAGCGTAGGAAGCTGCTTCAACCCATTTTGTGAAGTAATCAATCGCTACCAGGATGAAGCGATGCCCGTTGGATGCCGTAGGTCGGATCTCGCCGATCATATCAATGCCCCACATTGCAAAAGGCCAAGGTGCTGTCAAGACGTTCAGAGGTACCGGAGGAATGTGTACCTTATCAGCATAGATCTGGCATTTATGACAAGTTCGAAAATGCTGATAACAGTCGGCTTCCAGTGTGGACCAGAAATATCCTGCCCGAAGGATTTTCTTTGCCATGGTATGTCCACTGGAATGTGTTCCGAAGGTACCTTCATGTAGCTCCGCCATGATCTTTTCTGCTTCAGTCTTATCCACACAACGCAGTAGGGTCAAATCATGGTTTCGTTTGTACAGAATGCCGTTGTTGAGGAAAAACTTTGCTGCAAACCTTCTCAGGAACTTCTTGTCATTAACAGATGCGCCTTCGAGGTATTCTTGAGTTTCCAGGTACCTCTTTACTTCATGATACCAGGGTTTTTCTGTTACCTCTTCGGTCTCAAGATCACAGCAATATGCAGGTTCGTCCAACTTCCAAATAATGATCTGGGGCGCCTCGTTGTCCCATTTTACTTTGAACATAGAAGACATCGTAGCCAACGCGTCCGCTAACTGATTCTCTTCCCTCGGGAAGTGTTCAAAAGTTATCTCCTCGAAGTGGGGAATCAACGTCAACACATACTCCTTGTAAGGAATAGGATTTGGGTGTTTCGTATCCCACTCGCCTTTGACCTGATTGATCACGAGAGCGGAATCTCCGAAGACACTCAGAAACTTGATCCTTAAGTCAATTGCAGCTTGAAGACCCATGATGCATGCCTCATACTTCGCCATGTTGTTGGTGCAGTTGAAACATAGCCGGGCGGTGAGTGGAGTATGAGTGCTGTGATCGGTGGATCTGGAACTGACTGTTTAACGCTGGTTCGCGAAATGTCGCGGAAGCAAGAGTCGCCACCGTCTTTTATTTTCTCCAATAGGAAAGGACAAAAGCACAGAAAAATTCCTTTAAAGAGATTGCTCTCGGTTCGGGAGGTAGGTTATAGAAAGGGAAGGTGTTAGCACCCTTTCTATCCATGGTTATCCATGGGCTCTTAGATACTTGCTCATTTGTGTTTTCAAAAATGGTTTGTTTGCTTTTCAATGTGGGTTTTAAAAAGTTTCTTTGAAAAATTTCAGATCGACTCATACGTCAGAGTGTTTGAAAAGTTTGCTTTGAAGGCTTTTGAAAAGTGTCAGTGTGAAAAGTCTTTTGAGTTTGTTTTGAGATTAGAGCAAGTATCCTTGAGAACCTACCTACCCTAAGGAATTCGTCTGTGTAGATGTCTTTAAAAGTAGTGCCATCCCACCATTGAGAGGTAGGTAGCACCACCATTGGAGGTGTTCGGGTCAATTCGATGTTCGGGACATGGTGATCACCAGAGCAATGGGAAGACACCTTAGAAGCTACCCTCATGCCAAGTTCCCGGATCATGAGGACTTACTAAGACATCCTCTACTCGACGATCACCTTTCGAAAGGCAACAGTGAGGCGTACCCTAGGGGTGGTGTGTGCGAATTGTGTGTCATGTTTCAGTTATTTGTCTTGTCATGTTATTAGTGATCTATGCGTTTGATTTTAATTAGACATTCATTCTTTCATGCTCGATTAACAGTTAGGAGTGCGGAAAAGATAAATCTACGACTATTACAAATGGCGCGGGTCCACATCGCCAAAATAAACCGGACCCGATTTAGCGAAAAAATAAATAATGCGAAGTAAATAAAAGCGCGAGAAATTTAAATTACATGGCTTAGGGACAATTACATAATTATATAAACGATAAAAAGTAAATGCGCGAATTAAATAATTAAAACGAAACTAGGGCGTTGGACCCCTTTTTGCAAATAATTAAAATTAATAAGGACTTAAAAATTAAAATTAAATGAGAATGATATTTTTGTGTTTTTTTAGATTTAATAAAAAAAGGAAATTAATTGAGATTAAATTAGACGGCAAACCCTAATTCTAATATTTTTAATTTATTAAGAAAGAATTAAAATAAGATCTAAATTAACCTAATTCATTATGTACAATTTAAATAGGAAAATAAATAAATAAATAATAATTATTATTGTGGAAAAAAGGGGAATAAAAAGAATTAACAATTAAAACCTAAATTCTACATTTTTGGATTTTTATTAAAAAAAGGAATTAAAATTAAAACCTAATTACACTACATAATTCACATTCTAATTTATTTATGAAAATAATTAATATATAAATATTTATTAATTTTGGCCTTTTCTGATTTTTTTAGTGTTTTTTATATTTTGTTAAAAAAGAGAAAATTAATTAATTAAAGTGATAAAAATAAATAATACAACAATTAAAATAATAAAAAGAAAAGAAAAAAAAAGCAAACCAGGGGGGGGGTTCAGGCCCCAGATGGAGGTGTTGATTTGAAAAGCCTGGCCCAATAAGCCTTGGTTGCGCTGACTTTCCTGGATTTGGTATGGCATGTTGACCAGCCTATGGTATGTTCTTTGAATTTCAGCCTTTAATCTGATCATGTGGGACGCGTGGCTAATGGATGAGGAGGACGTATGGTACGTGCACATTCCTGAAGCTGCATGGGATTTACAATTGAAAAATAATATAGGATTTGGCCAAACCTGGGACTTGAACCCAGGTCTTTGATATTACATGCATAGTGCGTTGCCAGCTGAACCATTCACTTTCAATTAACATAATATATCAATTAAATAATATAAAAAGAACACGCTAACGCTTTGGAATTTCGCGCGAAAATTCAAAATGTCCAATCAGGTTCAGACACGACTTCTTCTTCTTTGTTTTCCTGAAATAAGAAACACATGGGCAACGGTTTATGGAGCGTGGCCTAAAGCTATATATCAAAAAATAGCGATTAGACCCTCGACGCTCATAAATTGAGCGCGAGGGTTGGAAGTTTTTCGTCTGGTCGTGCTCAATGCAATGGCGAAGGTCTGGAGCTCCAATTTTACGTTATCTCAAAAGCCCCAAATTAGCAAGCCTGCAAACCCTAGTGTGTGACAATGGTGAATTCGCATAGGCGGCTCAAAAACACAATTAAACGTACCAGTTAGTTTAGAAACATCAATATAAACAAGAATCCATGAACAAAAATGCAAAAGAATGCTTAAAACATGCTATGCGATTTCAATATTTTCTTGGTTCAGTTTGACTTTGTGATACCGTTTCAAGGCGTTTGACTTGTTGTTTTTGATTGAGAAAGGTTCAGAAAGGTCTCAGGATGCTATTGAAACAAAAATCAAAGCTTGAATCGTCCTCTAAGCTAGATTTCAGTATTGGTGTTTTTATGAAAAATTTCAAGAATGCAATGGAGTTTGGGGCGCAGCTTGGAGTCTTGGATGATTAGGGTTGTGTTCTAGTATATGTAAGGAATGATTTAGGTTGGAAAAGCTGTACAAAATCTCATGAATTAATGGTTTTTGATAATTGATTTTGTTAAGAATCTTTTCACATCTTTTTTCATGTTCTTTGTATCAATTAGGTTCAAATCAATCCAAAACTTTCCTAAATGGGATATGCACGAAATATTGAATCCAAACATGTATAAAAAGATTTGTTTTAGGTTAAGGTTATATTTTTCATGAATTAAAATCATTTAAATGAATATAAATTAATATTAATTCAAATAAATAATAAAAAAAATATGAAAATGCTTCCCTTTGGGCCTAGTGGTCGTGCATAGGCTTGGCATGAAGAAACTTGGAAGGAAAATGGGCCCATTTGCATTTTTAGGCCTTTTGCATCAATGTTGACTTTCAAAAATTTCCAAAAATTTCCCAACTTCCACAAGGCATAACTTGGTCAATTTTTAAGCTTTTCACATGTTCTTGGACATTTTGGAAAGGTCTTTGAGTCCTTTAACCAATGCCTTTGGTCCCATATCATTTTGATTTACCAATCTCAAGTTATGGCCTTTGACTTAAAGTCACTTTTTGTTGACTTTTGAAAATGACCTATAATGTTGAAATTGATAACTTTTTGTGAGAGCATTTCTTGGACTTGGAACATGAAGATGAATTGTAGGAAATGTCTTTCTCTTCAAAATGAGCTTTGGATGGAATTTTTCTGATAATCCATGTGAAAGTTATGCCCTAGTCAATTTCAGTTGACTTTTTCAGCTGTCCAAATATAGCAACTTTTGCATCTTTGATGATTTCTGAGCCAAATTTTGAGAATCATGATCAAGCATTGATCAAATGATGTTTGTGGCTTCAAAATGATATGTTGACCAAAAATTTGAACTTTTGACTGCCAAATGACCATTTTGCCCCTACAGTTGACTGTAGTGCAATTTAGGGTTTTGACTGTGCAATTTTGAGCTGAATGCCTTGAAACTTGACATGAAGACACTTGACCATCTTTTTAAGCATATGAGACTTGATTGGGCCTTTGAAAAGTTCATTTGCTTGACCAGAACTCAAACCCTAGTTTTGACTGTCTAGGAGACAGTTGAGCTGCACAACCCTGGGGGAATTTTGTGACCTTGACTTTGACAATTCTTGATGAATATGGGAGGGCAAATTTTGGGGTACAACAGTTGCCCCTGTTCAATTTTCTTAGACCTGAGGATGCAGATTGGCTGACGTGCCTTTCGTAATCCGAGGGTAAAAGATGATTGAACACTAAAGTGCCCAGAAATTTGCGCTCACATAGTGACGGTGATGGGGGAATGGGCTTATAGATGCCATTTAGAGATTGCTGGATAGGATGATGGGCTTATAGATGCCATCTGGATGTTGATCGCGTAGGAGAATCCTTAGCGAGAACCTGTATACCAGAAAAATGAGTACCTGACACGTTGCAGGAGCTGATTTTAGATGCTTGGTATAGATATGTCCTGACAGGTTACAGGAGCTGGGTCTGGAGCTTCAGACGTTGATGAATGAACCAGGGATGGTTACTGCCTTAGCCTGAATGATAAGAGAATCCTGAATGATTTCAACCTCAACAACGCTCGTTGAGAAAATCTTGGTGAGAATTACCATCTTCGTAGTGTCAGGAAGAGAACCGAAGGACATTATAATCTCAAAGGGAGTCACCTCACTCACCGTTGGAGAGGGAACTATAGGAAATTATGATCTGAAAGAGAATATCACCTCACGCTCATGCCGGAGAGGGGAACATCTGAAGAAGGAATTACCGCCTCACACGCCGTTGGAGAGGGGACCATAAGAGAATATCACCTCACGCTCATGCCGGAGAGGGAAACATCTGAAAAAGGATTTACCGCCTCACACGCCGTTGGAGAGGGGACCATAAGAGAATATCACCTCACGCTCATGCCGGAGAGGGAAACATCTGAAGAAGGAATTACCACCTCACACGCCGTTGGAGAGGGGACCATAAGAGAATATCACCTCACGCTCATGCCGGAGAGGGAAACATCTGAAAAAGGATTTACCGCCTCACACGCCGTTGGAGAGGGGACCATAAGAGAATATCACCTCACGCTCATGCCGGAGAGGGAAACATCTGAAGAAGGAATTACCACCTCACACGCCGTTGGAGAGGGGACCATAAGAGAATATCACCTCACGCTCATGCCGGAGAGGGAAACATCTGAAGAAGGAATTACCACCTCACACGCCGTTGGAGAGGGGACCATAAGAGAATATCACCTCACGCTCATGCCGGAGAGGGAAACATCTGAAAAAGGATTTACCGCCTCACACGCCGTTGGAGAGGGGACCATAAGAGAATATCACCTCACGCTCATGCCGGAGAGGGGAACATCTGAAGAAGGAATTACCGCCTCACACGCCGTTGGAGAGGGGACCATAAGAGAATATCACCTCACGCTCATGCCGGAGAGGGGAACATCTGAAGAAGGAATTACCACCTCACACGCCGTTGGAGAGGGGACCATAAAAGAACTTCTACTGAGTCTTTATCAGAAAAATCTGTTTGGAGTCGATTTAACTGGACTAGAGAAATCTTTGAAATATGTTTGAGAATTTCAACTGCATCTTTCCTGCAAGGTAAAGGTCAGTTATATGCAATGCATGATATGGATCAAGCAATGATGTTCTCAATATGGATGCGATTTATATGATATGATGCGTACATGCATGCTATAATGATGTATGTGATGATTCATGTATGTTTTTGTCTGGGAAAATAAATCCTTGACGGATGCCGGGAAGTCATATCCTGGGCTGATGTTGAGGAAGAGATTTTGCTTCCGCTGTGGATGATTCATTGCAAGAATACTGGTAGGAGGAGATAACTCCGTTGAGGAATGAAATAATTCTGCGGGAGAAAAGATACTCTAGCGATCATGCTGGGGAGTGCTACTCTGTGGGGATAGCAATGCTTTGCTGAGTTGATGAAGATAACTCCGCTGGGGATACCGTTGATGAGTTATGCTGGGAGATTTGATGGATTCCGCTGGGGATATCCTTGTTGTGCTGGAAGTGTTGATAGACTTCGCTGGGGATGAGAAGGCTTCATCGATGACGCTCTTTCCGTGGCTTTTGGCTGAGGATAACCCAGTTATATCCTGTTACGGAAATAACTCTTTAAATCAAGCCGGGACGACGCGTTCGTGCTCTGCGAGGGGATAAGCTTCCAGAATCTACTGGGGATAAGCTTACTGCTTGAGGGATATGACTTCCAACTTTCTTGGGGGAACTGGATTGGACTCTTTTGGGGAAGTTTGAACTGCATCGGAGAGATGACTCTTCTGAATGTTGAGATATACCGCCGGGGAACAATCTTTAGACCAAGACTGCCGGGGATGCTTGTTAAGAATGCGTGCTGCTGGGGAGGTATTGGGATCTACAGGAGGATACCCAACTTCCTTAAGTTTGATAATATAGCTTCGCTTGAGGAGAGTGTACTGACCCATTCTCTGGGGAATTGAGATATCTGGTTACATTCTTCCGCTGAACCCATCTTGGTACCTTGGAGGACAGAACAATTAGATTGCTTAGACAACTCTTTATTGCCCCTGTTTCTAAGGTGGGAGAGGAAGACCTGTGAGGTACTGATGGTTGTTGATGGACAGACCTTCTTCTGGTAGGCAGGTGACGAGATGACAGGACATAGTCGTACGCTTTGATCCCTAATTTTTGCCTGGACCGCCCTTTCGGGTTTTCAATCCACTGGGATACCCATTTTTGCCCAAGCCGCCTTTTCAGGTTTTCGACTTGCCGGGTGTATAGATTTTTCATTTCATCCCTTCATTTTGCCCGAACCCTTTTGGTTCGCCGGGAAGCCCTTATTTTTGCCTAGGTATGTCAACCTAGCGGGTCTTTGATGATGCGTAGTATTTTTTCCGACTATGTCCGTTCTCAAAAGGTAGGGAGTTGCCCCTGTCTGCTTGTGTTGCCATATTACCAGAAGGTGTCTGATCGTGCGAGATTCGTTGCTGGAGTGCCCCAAGTGACTCAAGCAGAGATTTGCCCCAGGCTTTTTGGCCTTTTGAGAGATTCTCTGGATCTTGACTGGACTGCCCCAGATGATGGACAATAGTCATGCCGTGCCCCTTGATTGGAGATATTCTTGTTCATTAGACTTTCGTCATGCGAATTTCTACGCTGTTCAAACAAAAAGTCATATGCAAACAAAGTTATGTTAAAAATGCAAAGCTTATGTCTGTCTCGAAGATTTTGAAAATGCATCTTTTCATAAAACAAGTGAATGTTTGTAAAACGTGATGTCAACTCCGTATTTACCGTAGGCCTTCAGGAGTCAGGATACCTTTCGTGACAGTATGCTTTCGAACTAACCCATGCTTCAGCTAGGACTTTTAAGGGTTATAACGTGGCCTGGTTCACGGTTTAAGAAACAAAGGATAAAGGCTCAAATTTTTATTTGTACCCACCCGCTCTTCGTGATGTTCTCCAAACCTAAACTCAGTTGATCATACGTTAGACCTTGTTTGAGTCTTTGCTCTGATTTTCCGGTGATGATTCGGATGTTGATAACTTATTTTGTTTAGGCAGTCATTCCTTTTTTTGTTGAGGGTTTGTAAGACCTCTTTCTTGATTTTTGTTATCCCTTTCTTTTTTTGCCTGAACTGTTTCCTTTTTGGAATCACAGTCAGCGGGATGCCCCGGTTTCATAAGTCCCTTTTTATAGGTTTTGACTTCTTGGGCTTTTCGTTTATGAATTTTGATGATGACTGCCTGTCCTTTTGATTGTTCTGAACCATCACTGTCTTTGTTTGTTTTGTAAAGATCTCTTCGGTGCCATTCGTTATGCACTTGGATCCACTGAGAGACTACCCTGCCCCGGGTTGTGATTAAGGGTTTTGATTTTCGAAAATAAAAAACTCCTACTTCTTTGGCTCAGAGGGGTTGACGAGGGATTATCTTCCTTATAACTCCAGTGTTTAGGATTTGAAACAATGCATGTACCTCATCAGCGGGGTCTGTTCAAAAGCATACTGTGGTGATCGCGGTATCGTTTTCGTCATCCTCCCTCAAGAGGCTTAGAATTAACGAGAGTTGACATCAGAAAAAATATGAAAACAATTTGCATATAGTGAATGCGAATATATTGATTCAAAATAGACATAAGCGATGCATTAATGGAATAACAACGTTTTAACATGAATAAATGTTTGAACGGTCAAAAGAAAAACACAACTTGAACATTCGAATGAACAAAAGTTTCCTAGTCTCGGAGCTTGTCACTTCAACTGGTGAGCCTTGGAGGAATGGTAGAAAAATTCAGCCTGTCCATCTTGTGTGAACTCCAATGCCCCTTCATCGATCAGGTCCTGGATTTTGTTCCTCAGATCCCAACATTCATTGGTATCATGTCCTGGGATAGCAGAGTGGTAGGCACACCTCTTATTGGGATCATAGGCAGGAGATGCTGTGTTGGGGTTCCGGGGATGAGCCCTTAATGTGATCAGATTCAACCTCAATAGGCGTTGCAGAGCTTGATACAGCGACATGTTGAGCGGGGTGAATTGCCTTCTGGGCTTGTCTGGCTGAAGCTGGTGAGGTTGATGTTGAATTTGTGGCACTGGAGCCATTTGAGGAGCTTTCCCCTTATCCTCTTGTCTCGAGGATGATTGGACGATGAATGGCTTTTTACCCTTAGATGTTTGCCCCAGTTGGTTACCCTGAAGCAGTTGGTTGACGAGAAACCGGAGCTCATCTTGTCTTTGAGCTAAACCTTGAATGGCATTCCTCTGCCCCAGCATCTGGGCTTTCATTGCATCCATCTCCGCTTGTAGGTGTTTCAGCCCTTCATCCTCAGCACTGTTCCTGACTAGAGTCTCCATGAGAAGTGTCCTTAGCTCCTCCTGCCCCTTGGATAGATTCAGGAGAATTTCCCCGAACCGAGTCTCTTGAGCAAGAAGGCCCTGGTTGTCTGGTTGGGAAGCCATTGCTGAAATAAACAGCGGGAAAGGTAAGTAACCTGCAACAAGGGTACCTGTTATGCGATGATGTGTATGATATGCATGCAACGTTTTCAAGGACCTCGTGGGGTAAACAGGAAAATTTGTTAGCATTTGGATCCGGTAGCTTGATTGAAAGAAACTTCATATTTGTTGAGAGTCTTTCTTCCAAGGGTCAAAGGCTCACCATATCAAGTGGGTCATAGCCTCAACCTTATTTTGCTTTCCAAACAACCTTGGCTAGGGGAACCTTCTTCAGGAGTCAAAGCTCACCATATCAAGTGGGTCATAGCCTCTGACAACCTTGGCTCGGGGAATTTTCTTCAAGTGTCAAAGCTCACCATATCAAGTGGGTCATAGCCCCTGACCACTTAGGCTAGAGGAAAATAAATCCTCTTTGCCCCTTGCTAGATGTTTGATTTATCATGACCTGCAACACAAGCCCTTGAGGTCCTTGAAATGGGTTAGGATGTATGCAATGGTATGATGTTATGGTATGCATGGGGTAATGTGAGTAAACCCTGTTATGAGTCCCTAACTAAGGACTACAAACCAAAACCTGCAAGAAACTTAGTACACTCTGTTAGTAGTCCCAATTAAGGACTATACATAAAACCTGCAAGAAACTTAGTAAAACCCGTTATGAGTCCCAATTAAGGACTATAAGCAAAACCTGCAAGTAGTTCATGTGTCAGATAACAAGCATGCAAGTAGTCAAGTACGAAGGCACACAAGTCACACAAGAGAAACCCTTAGAGTTTAGGCCAGCATGGGGTCTGGGTATTACCCTCTTGAAGTTGGTGGGCTCAACCTGTCCTATTAGAAGTAACCGGGTTCTAAGGGTCTCAACATCACTGGATTACTTTCATTGTTCATCGTTTCAATTTAGCCACTGAACTGGCGACCGAAATATTCCAGGAAAGCAACCCTCAATTGAGTGTAGTATCGAGTATCAACCAACCTCGGACTGCACCAAAGTCAGTTATCTCACTACCCTAAAGAGGCCAAGATAGTTCAATTAAGGTTCCTAAGGTCTGTCGATGCTTCACGACACCACGCGGAGGCCCCGTACTCTCCTTGACTGAACTCAAGGGTTACCGGTACACACCAAAGTGCCACATCAACGTAGCAGACTGTTTCAACCATGTCGGTATACCCCGCACAGTTCCCTCACAGCCTTGTTGCTACTTTCTAAGAAGGTATCCCCCAGATCCGGGTTAGGATCTATAGAACTCCCGAGACAGTCCCACAATAATAAAGCAAGCAATTCAGACAATTGAAAACACAAGTGATCTTAGTCCTAAGGTACACCTCACTTTAAGTTTAAATCCCCAGCAGAGTCGCCAGTTCTGTGATCGGTGGATCTGGAACTGACTGTTTAACGCTGGTTCGCGAAATGTCGCGGAAGCAAGAGTCGCCACCGTCTTTTATTTTCTCCAATAGGAAAGGACAAAAGCACAGAAAAATTCCTTTAAAGAGATTGCTCTCGGTTCGGGAGGTAGGTTATAGAAAGGGAAGGTGTTAGCACCCTTTCTATCCATGGTTATCCATGGGCTCTTAGATACTTGCTCATTTGTGTTTTCAAAAATGGTTTGTTTGCTTTTCAATGTGGGTTTTAAAAAGTTTCTTTGAAAAATTTCAGATCGACTCATACGTCAGAGTGTTTGAAAAGTTTGCTTTGAAGGCTTTTGAAAAGTGTCAGTGTGAAAAGTCTTTTGAGTTTGTTTTGAGATTAGAGCAAGTATCCTTGAGAACCTACCTACCCTAAGGAATTCGTCTGTGTAGATGTCTTTAAAAGTAGTGCCATCCCACCATTGAGAGGTAGGTAGCACCACCATTGGAGGTGTTCGGGTCAATTCGATGTTCGGGACATGGTGATCACCAGAGCAATGGGAAGACACCTTAGAAGCTACCCTCATGCCAGGTTCCCGGATCATGAGGACTTACTAAGACATCCTCTACTCGACGATCACCTTTCGAAAGGCAACAGTGAGGCGTACCCTAGGGGTGGTGTGTGCGAATTGTGTGTCATGTTTCAGTTATTTGTCTTGTCATGTTATTAGTGATCTATGCGTTTGATTTTAATTAGACATTCATTCTTTCATGCTCGATTAACAGTTAGGAGTGCGGAAAAGATAAATCTACGACTATTACAAATGGCGCGGGTCCACATCGCCAAAATAAACCGGACCCGATTTAGCGAAAAAATAAATAATGCGAAGTAAATAAAAGCGCGAGAAATTTAAATTACATGGCTTAGGGACAATTACATAATTATATAAACGATAAAAAGTAAATGCGCGAATTAAATAATTAAAACGAAACTAGGGCGTTGGACCCCTTTTTGCAAATAATTAAAATTAATAAGGACTTAAAAATTAAAATTAAATGAGAATGATATTTTTGTGTTTTTTTAGATTTAATAAAAAAAGGAAATTAATTGAGATTAAATTAGACGGCAAACCCTAATTCTAATATTTTTAATTTATTAAGAAAGAATTAAAATAAGATCTAAATTAACCTAATTCATTATGTACAATTTAAATAGGAAAATAAATAAATAAATAATAATTATTATTGTGGAAAAAAGGGGAATAAAAAGAATTAACAATTAAAACCTAAATTCTACATTTTTGGATTTTTATTAAAAAAAGGAATTAAAATTAAAACCTAATTACACTACATAATTCACATTCTAATTTATTTATGAAAATAATTAATATATAAATATTTATTAATTTTGGCCTTTTCTGATTTTTTTAGTGTTTTTTATATTTTGTTAAAAAAGAGAAAATTAATTAATTAAAGTGATAAAAATAAATAATACAACAATTAAAATAATAAAAAGAAAAGAAAAAAAAAGCAAACCAGGGGGGGGTTCAGGCCCCAGATGGAGGTGTTGATTTGAAAAGCCTGGCCCAATAAGCCTTGGTTGCGCTGACTTTCCTGGATTTGGTATGGCATGTTGACCAGCCTATGGTATGTTCTTTGAATTTCAGCCTTTAATCTGATCATGTGGGACGCGTGGCTAATGGATGAGGAGGACGTATGGTACGTGCACATTCCTGAAGCTGCATGGGATTTACAATTGAAAAATAATATAGGATTTGGCCAGACCTGGGACTTGAACCCAGGTCTTTGATATTACATGCATAGTGCGTTGCCAGCTGAACCATTCACTTTCAATTAACATAATATATCAATTAAATAATATAAAAAGAACACGCTAACGCTTTGGAATTTCGCGCGAAAATTCAAAATGTCCAATCAGGTTCAGACACGACTTCTTCTTCTTTGTTTTCCTGAAATAAGAAACACATGGGCAACGGTTTATGGAGCGTGGCCTAAAGCTATATATCAAAAAATAGCGATTAGACCCTCGACGCTCATAAATTGAGCGCGAGGGTTGGAAGTTTTTCGTCTGGTCGTGCTCAATGCAATGGCGAAGGTCTGGAGCTCCAATTTTACGTTATCTCAAAAGCCCCAAATTAGCAAGCCTGCAAACCCTAGTGTGTGACAATGGTGAATTCGCATAGGCGGCTCAAAAACACAATTAAACGTACCAGTTAGTTTAGAAACATCAATATAAACAAGAATCCATGAACAAAAATGCAAAAGAATGCTTAAAACATGCTATGCGATTTCAATATTTTCTTGGTTCAGTTTGACTTTGTGATACCGTTTCAAGGCGTTTGACTTGTTGTTTTTGATTGAGAAAGGTTCAGAAAGGTCTCAGGATGCTATTGAAACAAAAATCAAAGCTTGAATCGTCCTCTAAGCTAGATTTCAGTATTGGTGTTTTTATGAAAAATTTCAAGAATGCAATGGAGTTTGGGGCGCAGCTTGGAGTCTTGGATGATTAGGGTTGTGTTCTAGTATATGTAAGGAATGATTTAGGTTGGAAAAGCTGTACAAAATCTCATGAATTAATGGTTTTTGATAATTGATTTTGTTAAGAATCTTTTCACATCTTTTTTCATGTTCTTTGTATCAATTAGGTTCAAATCAATCCAAAACTTTCCTAAATGGGATATGCACGAAATATTGAATCCAAACATGTATAAAAAGATTTGTTTTAGGTTAAGGTTATATTTTTCATGAATTAAAATCATTTAAATGAATATAAATTAATATTAATTCAAATAAATAATAAAAAAAATATGAAAATGCTTCCCTTTGGGCCTAGTGGTCGTGCATAGGCTTGGCATGAAGAAACTTGGAAGGAAAATGGGCCCATTTGCATTTTTAGGCCTTTTGCATCAATGTTGACTTTCAAAAATTTCCAAAAATTTCCCAACTTCCACAAGGCATAACTTGGTCAATTTTTAAGCTTTTCACATGTTCTTGGACATTTTGGAAAGGTCTTTGAGTCCTTTAACCAATGCCTTTGGTCCCATATCATTTTGATTTACCAATCTCAAGTTATGGCCTTTGACTTAAAGTCACTTTTTGTTGACTTTTGAAAATGACCTATAATGTTGAAATTGATAACTTTTTGTGAGAGCATTTCTTGGACTTGGAACATGAAGATGAATTGTAGGAAATGTCTTTCTCTTCAAAATGAGCTTTGGATGGAATTTTTCTGATAATCCATGTGAAAGTTATGCCCTAGTCAATTTCAGTTGACTTTTTCAGCTGTCCAAATATAGCAACTTTTGCATCTTTGATGATTTCTGAGCCAAATTTTGAGAATCATGATCAAGCATTGATCAAATGATGTTTGTGGCTTCAAAATGATATGTTGACCAAAAATTTGAACTTTTGACTGCCAAATGACCATTTTGCCCCTACAGTTGACTGTAGTGCAATTTAGGGTTTTGACTGTGCAATTTTGAGCTGAATGCCTTGAAACTTGACATGAAGACACTTGACCATCTTTTTAAGCATATGAGACTTGATTGGGCCTTTGAAAAGTTCATTTGCTTGACCAGAACTCAAACCCTAGTTTTGACTGTCTAGGAGACAGTTGAGCTGCACAACCCTAGGGGAATTTTGTGACCTTGACTTTGACAATTCTTGATGAATATGGGAGGGCAAATTTTGGGGTACAACAAGTGCCTTTAGGGAATATGATCACAGCGCCGATACCATTACCCAAAGCGTTCGAGGCTCCGACAAAGTGCATAGACCAATGGGATCCTTCCTCAGGTCCTTCATCCAGTCTAGGTACTTCACAATCAGTCACTACCATGATATCCTCGTTTGGAAATTCAAAGTTCATCGAGTGGTAGTCGTCCACTGCCTGGTGTGCCAAATGGTCTGCCAATACACTTCCCTTGATTGCTTTCTGAGTCGTGTACTGGATGTCATATTCCGTCAAGATCATTTGCCATCTTGCTATTCTTCCAGACAGAGCAGGCTTTTCGAATATGTACTTGATTGGATCCATTTTTGAAATCAACAGAGTAGTGTGAGTCAACATATACTGTCTCAGCCGGCGAGCAGCCCATACCAAAGCGCAGCAAGTTTTCTCGAGCAGTGAGTACCGGGTCTCACAGTCAGTAAACTTTTTGCTAAGGTAATAAATGGCGTGCTCTTTTCGGCCAGACTCGTCATGCTGCCCCAGCACACACCCCATTGATTTGTCAAGTACTGTCAAGTATAGGATTAGAGGTCTCCCTTCAACTGGAGGCATAAGAATGGGTGGTTCTTGGAGATACTCTTTGATATTTTCGAAAGCGGCCTGGCATTCATCGTTCCAACGTACTACTTGATCTTTCTTCAGCAGCTTGAAGATTGGTTCACATGTAGCAGTTAGATGCGAGATGAATCGGGCAATGTAGTTCAACCGTCCTAGAAATCCTCTGACTTCCTTCTCTGTCTTGGGAGTTGGCATATCTTGTATGGCTTTCACCTTGGCAGGGTCCACTTGAATGCCTTTGTCTCTTACGAGGAAGCCTAACAATTTTCCAGATCTTACCCCAAAGGTGCACTTGTTTGGGTTCAACCTCAGCTTGTACAACTTCAGACGGTCAAACAGCTTCCGCAGATGGTCAAGGTGTTCCTCCTCAGTTTGGGACCTTGCAATCATATCATCGACATATACTTCTATCTCGTGATGGATCATATCATGAAATAAAGCAACCATGGCACGTTGGTAGGTTGCCCCATCATTTTTCAACCCAAAAGGCATGACCTTGTAGCAAAAGGTGCCCCACTGAGTAACAAAAGGGGTCTTCTCCATGTCTTCAGGAGCCATCTTGATCTGATTATAACCAGAGAAGCCGTCCATGAAGGAGAATACTTTATGCTGAGCAGTGTTGTCAACCAGAACGTCGATATGAGGCAGAGGGAAATCATCCTTAGGGCCCGCCCTGTTCAAATCCCTGTAATCAACACACATTCGGACCTTACCATCTTTCTTCGGCACTGGAACTACGTTGGCAATCCATTGAGGGTAAGAAGTCACTGCTAGAAACCCGGCATCAAATTGTTTCATAACCTCAGCCTTGATTTTCTCGAACATTTCTAGACGCATACGGCGGACCTTCTGTTTTACCGGAGGGCAGTCTTCCTTGGTAGGCAAATGATGAACCACAATGTCGGTATCCAACCCAGGCATGTCTTCGTAAGACCAGGCAAAGATTTCCACATAGTCATGCAGCATCTGAATCAACCGTTGCTTCACACTGAGCTCTAGATTGGCACCAATCTTGACTTCCTTTCTGTCTGTCTCAGTACCCAGATTTACCGTTTCCACTGGCTCTTCATGTGGCTGAATGGCCCTCTCTTCCTGGAGTAACAGTCTTGCAAGTTCACCAGGCACTTCGCAATCATCTTCACCTTCGTCTTTGGCTAAGTTGATCGGATTTTCGAAGTCATAACTGGCAGTAGCAGAGTCGTTACCAGTGAGATCCAGAGTGGATTGGAACCTGTATAAGTGAGTGTGTGTAAATATAGCTGTTTTGCAATATATAATAAAGAAAGAAAAGGAGCGCAAGATTTTGAAATGCAACAAACGTCCAATGTTTTTATTGATGATATATGAAAATGACACACAAAAGCCCTCACAAATGAAGCCACGGTGCCCCGGGTAGGACACCGAGCCATAAAAGTTTCAACATATTGTTTGTTACAAATTCAAAACAAAAGAGTTCATTACTGAGTGACAAAAGTAATAAGTGTGAAGTCTTTGGCAGTCCAGTTTCTTGGTCCACCGTCGGTTGTTGGATAGATCCAGCTGTCGAATTCAGATTCCTCCACGTCGTCTTCAATAGCATTCACCCTCGGGTTGGTGATGAACACAGGAGGTCTTCCAATCATTGCCTTACGAACAGCCCTCTGAGCTTCTGCAGTGAAACCCAGACCAAACTTGTCGGTCTTTGGAGTGAAATCAGGAAGTCGGCCCCAGTTTGCGCACTCACCCTTTTCAACAACAGCCCGAGCATCCTTTAGGGAGGCCATCTTCAAAGGAGGGTCTTCAATCACGGTTTCAGCTGATGCCAGTGTCTGAGGCACCTCTTCAAAGTGTTGAAAGGGGGTCTCAATGAACTCCCCATCCATCTCTATGTACCGGAACGAGTTGAGGTGGCTGACCATATACTCTTCCTCCCCCTGAACTGTAACAATCTTCCCTCTAACTGGGTACTTAAGCTTCTGATGTAGCATGGAGGTCACAGCTCCAGCCTTGTGGATCCATGGACGACCCAGCAAATAGGAATATGATGGCCGGATGTCCATCACATAGAAAGTAGAATCAAAAACTTGAGAACCAACCCTGATTGGAATGTCAACTTCCCCATGTACCATCCTTTTCGAACCGTCAAAGGCCCGGATAACAATGTTACTAGGCTTGAGCTCCAAACCCTCACAATCCAACCTGTCTAGGGCCTTCTTGGGCAATACGTTCAATGAAGAACCGGTGTCTACCAACACATGGGCAAGAGTAGTGCCCCAGCATTCAATGGAGACATGCAGGGCGTCATTATGGTTTTTTCCTTTTGCAGTCAGATCGGCGTCAGAAAAGCCCAACCCATTATCGGCAGTCAAGTTGGCCACACAATCGGTAAATTGATCAGCAGACGTTTCTTGTGGCACATGGGCCGTCTTCAGGAAGGAAATCAGGGCCTTGGCATGGGCCTCTGAACACAACAACGGCGATAGCATAGAAATATTTGATGGGGTGTGCCCCAACTGCTCAACTATGTTGAAATCACTCTTCTTAATAATCTTGAGGATCTCTTCCATCTCTTGCTGGGAAGCTTCAACATTGGTTGTCTTTGGTGCCTCCGTCAGGGCAGGCAAATCAGTAGCAATCCCTTTGCCCCGAGCGTCAGATGACTCGGCAGCAGGGGTAGAAACAGGAACTTGATCAGGAAGGGAAGCAGGCACACTTGCAGGTGTGATGACAGGAGGTTTCTAAATAGCTGGTGGCGCGATATCTGGTGAGAACAGCCTACCACTGCGAGTAATTTTGGCAGGTCCGGTGATGTTGCTGACGCCGGTACTAGTATCAAACTCTTGTTTAACTCCAAGCACATAAACATCTGCCCCATAGTGCCATGGGACAGCTTTGTCGGATGTATAAGGGAGAGGCCCAGGGGAACAGTGATGATGATATGAGCAATCTTCTGAGTGGACATGATTTTGACAGGCTTCTTTGAGAGAGCCTTAGGAGGTTTGTTGAAAATAGTGACAATAGAAACTTCTTCAGCAGGGACAGCAGGAACAACAATCTTCTCAAACAAGATCCCTTTGTTATCCATTAGGCTTTGGATACCTGACTTCAGCAAAGGACAACCAGCAGGCGAAACAGCACATAGAAGGCAACCTTTACCACATCCCAGAAATAAACCGGCTAGCAACAGGTTCCTTTTAACAGTCAGCAACGGAGTAACAATCTCTTCCACGGAGGCTACATACCGGTCTTCTTCCACAACATTCACTCCATGCTGGGGCATGGGAGCAATCACAACATTGGGCCTTTCGGGCGCCTCGAACTGTATTTCTTTAGCATCAATAAGGTCTTGAACCTTATTACTCAGAGCCCAGCAATCATCTGTAGTATGCCCCGGGCTATCAGAGTGATAAGCGCAACGGGCGTTGGGGTTGTACTTTGGAGAAGCTGTGTTCACTACCTTTGGAGCTTCTTTGACAGTTACCAGATTGGTTGACAGCAGTTGCGGCAATATCTGTGACAGGGTCATACTGAGCCGAGTGTACTGCCTTTTGGGCCTCTCACCCCTTGGTTGGTTGAACTGCTGAGGAGCAGTAACAAGCTTTGAAATTACCAATGCATTGACATCTTGGTGGCGTTCTGGCTTAATTTGTCTTCTGGGACCATAAACAACACTGGCTTCCTTTTTGAAGGGCTTCTTTTCAGTACTCGTGGAGGCACCTTTCTGTATCTTCCCCGACTTGATACCAGCTTCTATCCTCTCACCAGTCAAGATCAAATCTGTAAACCCAGCAGAAGAATTCCCAATCAGATGATTGAAGAATGGACCAGACAGGGTCCCTAGGAACATGTCAACAAGTTCACGGTCAGTCAAAGGTGGTTGCACCCTTCCAGCTAGGTCTCTCCACTTTTGCGCATATTCCTTGAATCCTTCGCCCGTCCCCAGTGACATACCCTGGAGTTGGGTACGCGTGGGAGTGAGGTCAGAGTTGTACTGATACTGTTTATAAAACGCAGTAGCCAAGTCCTCCCAGTTTCGGATACTGGCTCCATCCAGCTGATAGAACCATTCGAGTTGAGACCCCGAAAGGCTATCCTGGAAGAAATGGATCCATAGGTTCTTGTCTGCAGTGTAAGGTTGGATCTTCCTTACATATGATCTGAGATGCAGCTTAGGACAGGAAGCCCCGTCGTACTTCGCAAAGGCAGGTGCCTTTAACTTGTGTGGGATCACCACCCCAGAAGATAAACCTAGATCTCCAAAATCCAGCCCCGGCACATTTTGAATCTCCATGGCACTTAAACGGTCCTCTAGTTGCTTGTACTTGTCTTCCGCAGGAGGGTACTGTTCGTCATTGTAATCCGTCTCGTTGTCGGAGACCACAGGACTAGGAGCCCTTTCCCCTTGGGGACTGTCTTTATCTGCAGAGGAAGTACCTTGATCAGCCTCATTATGTAGTGTATTCCCAAACCTCCGTCCAGTGTTGAACAACGCAGTCCTCTTCTTCTTCTTCTTCTTCTTCAAGAGCAGAGTCTTCAACTCCTGTTGACCCTGGGCTAAGCTCATGACCAGCTCCTGGAACTGGGCGTTCTGGGCCTGGAGGGCCTTGATAGCTTGTTCGGTAGTAGGCTCGGAAGACATGATGATTGAGTGCTGAAATAAACAGCGAAGAAGATTAAGCAACCTGTAGAAGAAAGGTACCTGTTATGCATATGATGCAATGAGATGCGTATGATTTATGTTTTCAAAGACAATCGGGATTCAACTTTGTAGACAAAAAGGAAACACACTTCATTAGATTCAAACTTTAAATTGTTCAACAACTTGCCCTTAGGCATTACAGGAATGAAAATACTGAAAAGGAAATAAAAGCTGTAAAAGAAACATCCAAAGCCCATCAGTGCTCCCATGGCCTCCTCTTCTCAGTACGGATATAGTCATTCAGTACCCGATAAAAATCCTGTTCTTCCTGTAGCTGCGCCCAATATCTCTTTAGTGTATCAACATCAGTGGGTATCTGAGGAGGGAGGACAGTTGGAAGAACCCCGTCTTCATCAGGAGATTCAATAATGATAGGCCTGACATCTTCGTATGGCATACCTAACTTCTGAGCACGAATGCGGACCCATCTGCAGTAGGATTCCATTGGTAGAGAAGTCTTCGGTCCCAACTCATGTGGGTCAGCTTTGTGAATTCTGTCCCAAGCCTTGATTAATCCATGGCGCAGTTTGTCACTACCTACTTGAAATTCAAAACTGAAGTGAGGAACCAATATCTCATGAGGCCCTACTCTTCTGGCTCTTCCAAACTGACGGAGAGCTAAACATGGATTATAAGAGATCCCTCCCTGGGTACTGATCAATGGAACATTAGGATATTCTCCGCAACGATCAATAATGGCTACCTTATCCAAACCTCTGAGAGTCCAAATGATGTCATTATCAGTGAGAGACATTAACCTATGAGCCCAGCCTTTTCCTTCTTCATTCTTCAGCACGAACTTGGGGAGGTACGAAATAAACCACCTCACTAACAAAGGAGCACAACACCATAGAGTTCCCCATCTTCGGGCAGTACGAGCATAGAGTTGTTGCAGGATATCACCCAAGAGAGTGGGTACAGGGTTTCGAGACATGAAGATCCTTATGGCATTGATATTGACAAAGTTATCAGGATTTGGAAATAATACTAGACCATAGATTAAAAGAGCCAGAATGTCTTCGTACGCCTTGAATTCTAAGTCATTCCAGAAATTGTTAGCTTTGCCAACCAGAAACTTAACCAAAAAGCCCTTAACTCCACTTCTAGTGTCCCAGTTAGCCATTACCTCTTCTTTGGTCAAAGGAAGGGCTGCAGCAATCTCTTCAGGCCTAAGAGTCTTCTCCCAACCAGTGAACGGAGTCTACTCCAAAACAGGGATACCAAGCAAATCAGAGAATTCTTCCAGGGCAGGGACCAGCTGGAAGTCTTGAAAGGTGAAGCAATGATACAGGGGATCATAAAACTGGGTCAGGACACTCATCAGTTGTTGGTCCCACTTTGAAGTGACTAACTCAAGGAGAGAACCATGCCTCTTGATGAAGGAAGTAGTGTTTGGAATCCTATCAACCAATTCCTTGAGCAAAGTTGGTGGTTGAACAAAGTTGAGCCGGATAGTATTCCTACGCACGGGCATCATGATGTCCTACAAAATAGAGCAAAGATGAAACCCTCTTGTCTTTGAAATGGGTCAGTCCTTATGCAGGATGCATGCAATGGTATGATGGTATGATGTTATGATAAAGCACACCACAAGTATTCACAAAGGCAAACATGATAAGGCACACAAGTCACACAAGACAACCCTTAGGGTTTAGGCCAGCATGAAGTTTAGGTATTACCCTCTTTTAGTTTCGTCGGTTAAGACCTGTCCTATCAAAAGTAACCGGGTTCTAGAAGGTCTCAATATCATTGACTACCCTCAATCGGTCATAACTCCAGCATCGCAATCTTTTCTTGCATTCAGAACCATCACGAGAGTTTAGCCTCAATGAGTGTAGCATACTGCTACCATTCTATGGCCAAGTTGGGTCAATTTAGGGTTCTAAGGTCGGTTGGTGTTTAATGACTCCTTAGAAGACCCATATTCTCCTCGTTGCAACACAAGGGATATCGGTACAGACCAAGGTGTCACACCAACGTAGCCACTGCTTCACCCATGTCGGTCTACGCCGGACAGGTCCCTCACAGATTATGCTACCTAAAAGGGTATTCCCCAGATCCGGGTTAGGATCTATGAAACTCCGATGCAAAGCCCACAAATATAAAAGCAAACAAAGCAAACAATTTGAAAACAAGAGTGATCTAAGCCTTAAGGTTACTCCACTTTTAAGTTATCCCCAGCAGAGTCGCCCGTTCTGTGATACGGTGGGAGAACTGACTTGGGTTTTGCGTTTGTTTTCACAAATGTTTCGGTTGAGCAAGAGTCGCCACCGACTTTTTATTTTATCCTAAGGAAAGGTTTAAAAAGCACAGCAAAAACCTTTGAGATGTTTTCTTGGGTTCGGGGAGTAGATTATAGAAAGGGAAGGTATTAGCACCCTTTCTATCCATGGTTATCCATGGGCTCTTAGTTACTTGCTTAGATCAACTTGCCTTGATTTTCAATTGTTTGAAATAGTGCTTTGTGTGTGGGTTTGAAAAATGTTTTGAAAAGAGGCCAATGTGGTGGCAACCTTTGTAATGATCCATGTTGGGATGTATACAAAGGTGTACTTATCTTTTGAAAAGTTTTCAATGTTTTTGAAAGTTGTTTTTTGAAAGTGTTGTGATGTGTGTTTTGAAAATGTAGGCAAGTGTGTTTTTTGCAAGTTTTGTCAAGTAACTAAGAGTTTATCTACCCTAAATTTCTCAAAGATCTTTCCTATGTTTTTAACCCTTTTAACAATCTTGTTCCACCATTGTATTTGGTGGACAATCTTGTGTTAGGATGTGAACGAGACGGGCGCGGGTCATCGTTTAGACCATGATTGCAATGGTGCCAAGTGTCTTTGGGCAATTTTTCCTTTAAGGGACTTGATCATTTTTTAGGCAACTTTCGAAAGCGTCATCGAGGGACTATGATCATTTGATATTGTTTTGTTTTGCCAAAGACACCTAACATGCAACATGGCCCATTATTGAAGGCAACAAGTGGAGTAACCCTAGGGGTGCAAGTGTGATTGGTGTTGTCCATTTTCATGCTTTGTCATCTTTGAATTAGGTCAAGCTATTTGTCATTAGATTTGCATACAAACCCTAAGTCTATCATGGCATATTTAGAAAGCTTTTAAAGTGCGGAATTAAAAGTCCTAAATTATTACACAATGATCATGGGGAAGGGGATACAAATGTTCAAATGGGGATGAGACTTAATAGGAGAGTAGTGTCCAATATTTACAACCAAATCGAATTGCACAAATGTAGATGTAAAGATGTATAAGAATAAAGCAATGTGTATGTGTAAATGTTTTATCCACAAATGAAATAAAAATAAAATAAAAAAGTTAATTTGGATATTTTCATGTTTAGGGCAAAAACCCTAATTTTGCTAAATAAAAGGTATTTATTTTTTAATATATATAATATTTATTAATTATGTACAAAAAATAAATAAAAGGAAAAAAAAGTATTTTTGAGATCAAATATTAATAAAATAAAAAAAAAGGTTTTATTTTTTTATTTTTTCCTAAATATTCTAATAAATATATAAGTATTTATATTATGTATTAAATATATTAAATATATACAAAAAATATAAATATTTATTAATTACAAAAAAAGTATATTTTTTTATAAAATGTTTTCAAAAGATAAAATAAAATAAAATCAGAAAATAAAAATGTATTTTGGATTATTTTTGTATTTTGAATAAAAAGAGGTATTTATATTTATTTATATGTATAAACTCAAATAAAACAAACAAAATTCAAATAAAATGCAAAAATGGTTGAAAAAAATGTTTTTTTTAATATTTTTTATGTTTTGTCAAAAAATAACAAGTCAGAATAAAAAAGAAAAAGTCAAAAATTGATAAAAATAAACACAATGGGCCAAGGGGGTGCAAGTGGAAAATGAGTGGTGCAAATAGGAAGAACAACACAGGCCCAACCCAAAGAGGTTATCTTCAACCTCCAGACAGTTTTGTTTGAAAATTCGCGCGCTTCCTTGCTTCAATAACAACTCCTGATTCTTTGATTTTTAGCACAAACTTATAACACAAAAAATGTCAAGCATCAAATCACGAATCCATACATACCAAGAACTTGATCTAACTCTCAGAAATGAGAGAGAATTTCTTCTCCCCCAATTCCTGACCTAGCTTTTTTCAGATATTCAGTTTCAAAATTCTCTTAACACACACAATATAAATGAAAAGTAACTATATGGATGGCTTCAGGGCTATGATTAGAACATGCTTTCTTCACAAACTTAATCCTAAATATGCCTGGATAGAGAGATAGAAGTTCAAAAACTTACCTGTTCAACTTGAATCGTGTATGACAATGGAGGTACTTTCAAGGCAATGTGAGGACTTGTACAGCTTGCTTGAAGTCCAGGGATGCTATTCCAATGCTTGGTGTGCTTTGAATCTTGCTATATCAAGCTACAGAAGTTCACCTGCAAAGTTAAAAACTGAAAATGGAAAATGATGTTAGGGATGTTACAGTTCGTGTCCAATGCTTGGGGTAGTTTGTATGGGTGGTAGGGAGTGTGTTTGAACTGGTTTTGGCCAAGACGCACGAATGGATTGAGTTGGGGACCTCAATCTGCAGCAGGTGCCCTGTTTTGCCACAAAACTTTGTTTTGATGAATAAGAAGGTTTAAACTTTGATTGATTCGTGCTTTAGGTTAGTTGGACCAAGGGAAAAGTGTTTTCAAAGTTTTTTTTGGCTAGCTGTTGCAGCAATGAGAGTTGTGGTTAGTTATGCAAGTTTCTTCTTTTCTAAGTCAAAAATGCCAAGTCCTGTTACAGGCTCCTCTAGGCCCCTCAAGTATGCTGCAAAGTTTATTCTTGATCAGTGGGATATGTCCACACCTTTGTGCCTCAGAGATTTGCTTTGTACCTCATGGATTGCAAACTTGACATAAAGTTAATCTTTACAAGAATAGATAAAATGCTTTTTCTATTTATGGCTTAATCTTGTATGCAATGGTTAAACACACAAAATAAGGCTTGAACACAAAGGATTGGCATTAAATTATTGAGTGTGGATGAGATAAAAGGCCTGTAATCAAGTTGTGCAAGCTGAGTTCAAAAAATGCCTAAGTTATGAACATGAAAATGGCCATGAACAAAGTGACTTTTGCCCATATTGACAAATTCGATTCTCCCTAACCACAAGGGTGTTTTAGAAGTTCGTGGACATTTTGGAAATCTTGGAATGTGTACTACAATCCATCTTTTGTAATGCAATTTGAAATTCCAAGTGGAAGCATGTGAAAAATGGCCATGAAGTTAGGCAAGATTCCTGCCTAGAATAGGTCAAAAATTTTCTAAGTTAGGAATGTTTTGCACCCTTGTTCCAAAAATCATAACTTGAGCTACAAGCTTCTTTTGAGGAAACTTTGTGAATAAAAGTTGTAGATTTTGCAATGGACTACAACTTTCATGTTTTGAGTTTTGCTTGAATCCAAATTCATCTTGATGAAAAAATGGGACAAAGTTAGGAAAAAATTAGGGATTTTCATAACTTAGAAAAATTCTAAGTTATGAAAATTCTTCATTTCAAACCCTAATTTGTGATTTTTGATTTCTTGATGAACAAGTTTCATAATTTGACATGTCTTGATGGAAAATGAATCTTGACACTTGATTTTGATCAAAAAGTCAAAGTTTGACTTTTCAGTATACAGTCAAATTTGGCTCAGTTGACTGGAAAATTCATCTGTCAATCTTGTGCATTTGGGATCTTTTGAACTTGTTGAACATGTCAAGACAATTCCATTGAGTCCTTGATTCCATATGTGAGCTTGGTTTGCCATTGGCTAGGTCAAACAGTCAAAAATTGCCTTTGTGCAGTCAAAACCCTAAAAATGACCATTTTGCCCTTTTGGTGATCTGATCAAATTTCTTGTGGAATTATGATCCAAACTTGATCAAATGGTCCATATGAGTTCATAATGTTGATGTGGGTCAAAAATCATGAGGTTTGACTATCAATTGACCACAGTTGACTTTTTCCCCAATACAGCTGATTTCTAGGTCAACTGTCCAATTGACTGGGCAGAGATTGGAATCAAGACTTGAAACTTGGTATGGATAAACTTGTGAGTCCAACATGAAGCATGAAAGTCATTTTGGGCATTTTAGGTCAAAACATCTTTGTGCAAACTCAAACCCTAATTTGGGTCAACAGTGCAAGGAGAAGTCTTGAGCAGAGCAAACCCTAACTTGTTCTTGAGCTCCAAGGGTCTTGTGATGAGAAAATGTTGAGGAAATTGGAGGGCAAATTTTGGGGTACAACACCCCCTTAGTGGTCATGTTCTCTTCTATCTCCGAATTCCTCAAGTGGGTGATTGTTACTATCTCGTGAGATTTGGGTTCCTCTTCTAAACCAGAGAAAGGAACACAATTGATGATTGGCAAACCAAGTATATAGGAGTACTCTTATAAAGTGGGCATTAACTGGTAATCAGGAAAGGTGAAGCATCGATACAATGGATCATATAATTGGACCAACGTACTAAGGATTCCTTCCTTCATCTTGCGCTTCATGAGAGGGATAATGAATCCATATTTCTTTAGAAACTCCGTAGGGTTCTCAATCTTGAGAATCAAACTCTTCAACTCTTCAATCTCAGACTCCTTAAAACTATAACTTCGAGTGTTTCTTTTTCCAAAATCCATAGTAACAATACCTGAGATGTCTGCAAAAATCATTCTTAAGTTCCTTGAAAAAAAATTTTACAAAAAAATGCTTATGGATGTATGGATGAATAATAATGCAACAATTACACATAAGTTCACAAACATGGGGTTCAAAGGTTCAACGCTTCGATCATGGATTCAAAGGTAAAGCCCACCCCCAAGGTATGTACTAAAGGTTTAATCACACCTGCCAGACAAGGTTCTAAGAGTTCCCAGAGTCTACATTCCTCCTTCGGATATTACCAACATCTTGATTACTCAATAATTAGCAATATTCTCAAGAGAAACTCATCTGAGTGTAGCATCGCATGACAACTACTTCCGGATTACTCTGTTATAGTCTCCGCACTACACCTAAAAGGCCAAGATGGGTTAGGGTTATACGGTTCTCATCTTCTCTGGCTCTCAGATCGAAAGCAATAATGTCTTCCTGATTACTCAGTAAACAAATACTATGTTCAAAGGGGCTTTCCACTGAGTGAGGGATTTCATGCCTCCTTCTTCGGGATTACTCCCTCAAAGTTAACATGACTATACCGCCCGTCCTATTCTTAAGTGTAACTTAGTCCGGGTATAGGACTTGTCCTTTGTAAATATCATTAACACCTAAATAACCATAATATAAACATATAATCAAACAATCAAATAATGATAAAACAGATAAGACAAACTAGGCTTAACCCACTTAGGGATGGACCAACGAGAGGTCAATCTCTCCCCAACAGAGTCGCCAATTCTGTGATGTTGATGTATATATAAAATAATGCAAATGAAGCAGGGATCTTTGGTCAAAAATTGGGGTATGACAGTCAGACGCACCGAGAAGTCAGTTTACTAAGATCAGATTGCCATTGTCTCAGGAATTGCAACATCTTTTAAAAGCAGAGCTAATAATATTAAGGGGTCCTCCTCTAAATCCAAATACCTCCTTTCCTCTTTACAATCCAAATGTGAAGTGTGTCTATCATTCCAATAGCCCTGGGTACGACACTAATAGCTGTTGGGCCTTGAAAAATAAAATCCAGGACATGATTGACAACAAAGAGATTGAGTTCCATCCTCCTGAGATGCTGAATGTAATTACTGCACCTATGTTGAAGCATGACAAAGGCATAAGTTCTATTGATGATGTTATTTATGTTTCTACTGTAAGTTAATTGGTTACTCCCCTCCCAATTATCAAGAAGAATCTATTGCAGGCCGATTTATTTCTGGGCTATATTGAAAGATGTTACTGCTGCACAGACCAACCCAATGACTGCAAGTTGCTTGAAGAAGGTATTCAACGTCTAATGGACAATCACATAATTCTGGTTGAGAAGATTCCGTCTACTGAGAATCTGTTTTAAGACTTATCTGTAATATCTGGCACTCCTATCAGGATCACTTCCAAGGGTCCTATAAAGATCACTGCCAAACCAAAAGTTGCTCCTCTGATAATCACTGCACCTGAACCTATCTCATATTATTAGGATAAAGCTATCCCTTGGATCTATGGAGCCGACGTCTACTACCATGGCGTCAACAAGAGCTATCGACTATTGAGAATGAAGGTATTGAAGCTGCTGATCCCAATATTGATAACATTGTTGGGACCAGTAAGGTTACTAGAAGCAGATGGGTTTTCTCTCTGGAAATCTCTCTGAAGACTGTCACTACACCAACTCGAGTTACTGCTGCTGAGGCTCAGGGTGAAGATAAAATGATGGATCATGCCCAGACGGAGGCACCTAAGGAAGCTACAATTAAATATACCTCCAGGAAAGAGTTGGAGGAGGTATTGAGAATCATCAGGAAAAGTGATTACAAGATTGTTAAACAGCTGGGGAAGACTCCTTCTATAATTTCCATGTTATTTTTATTACTGTGTTCTGAAGCCCATACCCAAGCTTTAGTAAAGTTCTTAAAATCTCCACACGTACCACAAGAGACTTCCGTCGATCAATTTGGAAGTTATATTGCTAGTCTAACAATGGACAATGCGTTAGGTTTTTCTAATGCTAACTTGACTCCTAAAGAAAGAAACCACAACAAGGCCCTGTATGTCTCTATTGAATGCAGGGGCACTACTATAGCTCATGTATTGGTTGACACTTGTTCCTTGTTAAATGTTCTACCAAAATGTGCTCTTGACAGACTTGATTGCGAAGAGGTTATACTGAAACCTAGTGATATTGTGGTCAGAGCCTTTGATGGATCAGAAAGGATGGTGCACAGAGAAGTGGAACTTCCAATCAAAGTAAGTACCCAAGTCTTTGATTCTACCTTCTATTTCATAGACATCTGACCGGCTTATTCTTGTCTACTGGGACGCCCCTGGATTCATGGGGCAGGAGCTGTTACCTCAACCTTACACCATAAGCTGAAATATCCTATGAAAGCAAAGGTTGTTACTGTTTATGGTGAAGAGGAGTATATGGTTCGAGTTTATCCCCCCTACTGCTACTGAAGATGCTTCTGCTATTCCCAAGATTACCAGGGTTCCTCCCAGAATGATTTCTTTGAAGGATGCTAGAGCTATCATAGAAGAAGGTTGTTATACTACTTAGGGTCAACTTCCTGACATTTCGTATAAATTTGAAAATTTTGGTTTGGGTTCACTGCAAAGGCTCAGAGGGTTGTTCGTCGTGCTCGCGCTGGAAGACCACCATTACATGTTAGCAATAATGGATTCAATGCTATAGAAGATGCTGACAGTGATTATGACCTTGACAGCTGGATCTTTCCGACCATCGACAATGGGCTCAGCAACTTGAATACTCAAGACATTATCTCAATCTCTTTTAGTCAGGAGTAATATCTACTTTTTGTTTTATTGCTTTCAAAGCTTTGGTTATGTAATTTGTTTTAAACAATGACTTTAAGCCTTGTGCCTTACCTCTGGGGCACAATGGTCTATTTGTTAAGGGTTGTCATTTTATAAACATATCTTCATTTAATAAAGCATTGGACATTTTTCATTCAAATTGTGTGCTCTTTGTCTTTATTTTATTTTATCACTTTCAAAATAGCTACGTGTTCTTACACACACCCACACAATAAATTGCAGATCCACATAGACTCTGGATCCCGTTGATAACGATTCTGCTATTGCCACTTATGAATTTGAAAATCCGATCTACCAAGCGGAGGAAGAAGGTGAGGAAGATTGTGAAATACTTAGAGAACACACTAGACTATTAGTGCAAGAGGAAAAGGCTATACAACCGCATGAAGAGTCGGTCGAGGTTGTAAACTTGGGTACTGAAGCAGACATGAAATAAGTCAAAATAGGTGACAGCATAGAAGACGGTATCAAGAAAAAGTTAATCCAGATGATGCATGATTATGTTGAGATCTTTGCTTGGTCATACAAAGACATGCCAGGGCTAGATACTGATATTGTGGTTCACCGTCTACCGATGAAAGAGGGTTGTTCTCCGATAAAGAAAACATTTAGTTGTATGCGTCCCGAGATGTCTGAGAAGATCAAGGTTGGGGTTATGAAACAATTCAACGCAATTTTATTCGTTGTTACATCATATCCTCAATGGGTTGCAAACGTGGTTCCGGTACCTAAGAAAGACGACAAGGTACGTATGTGAGTAAACTACAAGGATTTGAACAGGGCGAGCCCTAAGGATGAATTTCCGCTTCCATATATTGATGTTCTGGTTGACAACACCACTCAGCATAAAGTATTCTCCTTCATGGATGGCTTCTCAGGGTACAATCAGATCAAGATGGTACATGAAGATATGGAGAAAACAACCTTCGTCACACATTGGGGCACTTTTTGTTATAAGGTTATGCCTTTTGGGTTACAGAATGCTGGCGCCACGTATCAGTGCACTATGGTAGCTTTGTTCCAAGACATGATTCATCATGAGATAGAGGTTTATGTCGACGACATGATAGCCAGAACCTAGACCAAAAAGGAACATCTTACCCATCTTCACAAGATTTTTTAGAGATTGAGAAGGTACAAGCTAAGTTTGGATCCGAACAAGTTCACCTTTGGGGTAAGATCCGGTAAGCTCCTATGTTTCATCGTTAGTGGTAAAGGTATTGAAGTTGATCCCGCCAAGGTCAAAGCTATTCAAGAAATGCCAGTCCCCCATTCTGAGAAGGAAGTCATAGGTTTCTTGGGACGTGTTGTACCCCAAAAATTTTCCTCTCTATTCTCAAGGCATTTCTCACAAAAGATCTCAAATTCTCAAGAAGTTCCAAGAAGTTTGATCAGACAAGCTCACCTCCTAAGCACTGAGCCTCCAAATTAGGGTTTTGGTTTTCTCAAGGACAATTGAACTTTTGATACCTCAAGTGACTTTCATGGTTCATTACGGGTCTCCAAGATTGCTCATACCATGTTTCAAGTCTTGCACTACAAATTTGCTCAATTAATTGCTCAGATGACTGGAAATCAGTTGTATTGGGTAAAAATTCAACTGATACATAAAAAGTCAAACTTTGACTTTTTTGGTCAATATTGAACTTCAAAGATCAAGATTCATCAAGACCTTCAAAAATATCAAACTTGATCATCAAGAATCACGAAAGTCAAGAAAGTCTATAAAAAGTCAAAGTTTTCAATACTTGGAAATTTTTAAAGTATTTTTAACCTTGATATTATCAATACCTCATAACAATTTTTCACCAAGATGCAAGATGATTCAAGGAAAACTTTCAACATGAAAGTTGTAGATCTTGATGAACTCTGCAACTTTGTATAAGAAGTTTTATGTCCAAAAAATGCTTAGATTTGAAGATATAGGCTCATGAAGTCATGACATTTTTCATAAAACACTTAGTGAAATTTTCAACAAGTGTAGGGTGATTTTTGACCTAACTTCTTGACCAATTTTCACCTAGTTCCAAGATTATTTAGCCAAAGTGGTAAACATAAAAGTTGTATACAATGTTTCAAGCTTTCTAAAACATCCAAGAGCATGAATTTATCCTACTTGAGCTAGGATATTCGAAGGCATGAAGTTTGGAATCCATTCTTGAAATACAAGGCATTTTGTGATGAACACATAACAAAATCCTTATGCCATGCTGCATAATCTTGCCTTGAAGGCCTCTTAACTTCCAAATAACTCCATAATTTAATGTTTACGCAATTGGTTCAATCATTATCCAAGTGTTTGAGCCATTGTCCAAATGATTTTTCCATTTTTGGCACAAAGTTAACATTGCCATTCTTGCAAAGGAGCTTTAATCAAAAAGTCACTTCTTCTTGAGCCTCTAACTTGTTCCTTCTATACACACTAAACATAAAAGATCAGATAAGCATGCTTAAAGTATCCAATAACTCTATGAAGCAAAGTACAAAGCATTGGAACTATGATCTTCAAGCTTGCTTTATTTACAATCAAACCTTGCCATAACATGTTATCTTGCAAATCTGATCAACCCTTGTCTTAAAAACTCTTGCCTATAAATAGAGAGATCACTTACAAGATAAAGAAAAAAGAGGAAAAAAGCAGAAGTTGACAAGCCCTCAAAACCCCTTATACTCTCAAAAACCAGAATTGTCCACAAAACCTCTATTTTTGAGTTTTGGAGTCCAAATCTTTGAATCCTTCAAACCTTGCAAGTTTTGTATAAACAAATCATCCATATACTTCAAATACTTCATATAGAAGTTGTCCAAACACAAGATAAACTTCTGTAACATCATTATAACCATCTTCCAAACTCAAAAACAATACCTTGCAACTTGACTTAGTTGCAGTGATTCAACAACTTTTAGCACAAAGTAAGGATTGGCATAGATTCAAGAAGGTCCAAGGGAGCTTAATCAATCATAATATTATACTTGGAACAGTTAGAAGAGGCTTCACACTTTTCTCCAAGAGAGGTAAGTTTCCTCAAACTGTGATATCCTTATCCATACATCATTTGTTTTTGTTTTCAAAAGAATAAAACAGGACAAATCGAGGCATAAGAGTGCAAATATCCAAAATTCAAAAAATGCTTCAGGAGTCCTGACACGGGCGGCCGTGTCACTTGACACGGGCTGTGTCAGGGAGAAGAGACGGAAAGGAGGCAAGGCAGAAGGCGACACAGGCGCCTGTGTCACACGACACGGCCTGTGTCAACTCAACTAGGACTAAGAACATGCAGAAGGCATTGGGCAGATTCTGACACTGGTGCCCGTGTCCGGTGACACGGCCTATATCAGCCTAGGCGCCAGAAACCATAATTTTGAGACTTTTCCTATAATTTTGGATCATAAGGGTACATCGGACATTTTGCATTATTGGGAATTCACATTAACATCCAAATTACTTTCTAAATAATTAAAAACGATTAGACTTAGGTTTCAGTTTCTTTTCAATTAACTTAGATTTTAGGTTCTTTGTTAAAATTAATTAACTTCTTTTTTAAATAAAATTAATTAGTCTAATTAGGTTAATTACTAAAACCTTTTTCTCCATCAAAAACCCTAAAAATAACCTTTTTTTCTTCTTCGTCTTTACATTTTGTGCATTATTATTGTAATTCATTTTAAATGGTTTGTAATAGTAATTAGGGCTTTATTTCTTTCCTCCGCTATCCACCAATTGTACCCCCATTCCTAAAGTGTTGTAATAGCATAAGACATTTAAATTCCACAATTTATCGCTTTCCTTATTATTGCTAGTAATTAGGTTTCACATGATAAGACCTAAAATCAAACCATAGAAAACCCTAATTCAAAGATAATATACTTGAAATCAAAACACTTTGCACACATGTACCTCTAGGGTAACCCTCACTTGTTGCCTCGAATAAAAAAAGTCATGTCCCTCGAACATAGGATGTTTTAGCAAAGACCCTCGATTAAAAGATCGTAGTCCCTCGATAACCCTTTGATGTTGCCTTCGGTAAACGATCTTAGTCCCTTATGAAAATTGCTAAAACATTCTTACAATTTACCTTCTATGACTGTACAATGACCCACGCCTCTCCCTCACATCCAATGATATGGCTCTCTACCAATCGATGGTAAAATAGCACTATCTAAAGGAGGAGGAAAAGAACAAAGACTTTTTGAGTAGGTAGGTTACTCGTAATTTCTTTCTCACAAACAAAACCATTTCCACACTTCACACTTTCAAAAAAAAATTCAAACAAACATTTTGTATACATTCTCAACGATACGAGAATCATTACAAAATTGCCTTACATTAGGCATCTTTAAAACATCTTTCAAAACATTCCCTTTCAACAAATATTTTCAAAACCAACACTTTGTATACATTCTCAATGATACGAGAATCATTTTAAAGTTTTCTGAACAAAGGCGTTTTCAAAATATTTTCAAAACTTACACAAACACAAAGCATTTTCAAAGTGATCAAGCAATTAAGAGCTCGTAGATAACTACAGATGGAAAGGATGCTAACACCTTCCCTTTACATAACCTACACCTCGAACTCAAGAAAATTCTCAAAAGGTCTTTCCTGTTCTCTTCACTCTTCCCTTTATTGGATAAAAGAAAAGTCGGTGGCGCAAAACATCCAAGTCAATTATCCCACCGTATCACATGATGACTGAATTACGTTGCCCGATTTATTTCCCATCTGACTTCTACTTGTGAGCAAATATTCAAGTTACTGAAGAAAGATTAGGTAGTAAAGTAGAACGATGATTTCCATATAGCCTTTGACAAAATCAAGGAGCACCTCCAAGAACCTCCAATTCTGATGCCATCAGTTGAAGGAAGACCCCTAATCATGTACCTAACAGTGTTAGAGAACTCAATGGTGTGTGTATTAGGCTAGCATGACGAGTCTGGTCGAAAAGAGCATGCAATATACTACCTTATAAAAAAGTTTACCGACTGTGAAACAAGATACTCACTGCTTGAGAAAACTTGATGCTCTTTGGTAAGGGCTTCTCGCCGACTAAGACAATATATGTTGACCCATACTACTTTATTGATCTCTAAAATGGATCCCATGAAATACATATTCGAGAAACCAGCTCTCTTCAAAAGGATAGCCCGATGGCAAATGGTCTTAACAAAATACGACATTCCGGACACCACTCAGAAGGCTATTAAAGGAAGTGTACTGGCAGATCATTTGGCACATAAAGCCTTAGACGACTACCAATATATAAATTTCGAGTTCTCGGATGAGAATATTATGCTAGTTACAGATTGTGAAGAACCTTGACCATATGAAGGACCTGAGCTAGGATCCCAGTGGACTATGGTTTTTGATGGAGCTTCTAACGTGTTTGCTAATGGAATCGGTGTTGTGATTATCTCTCCCCAGGGTTTCCATACGCCCTTCACCGTTAGGTTATGTTTTGACTATACCAACAACATGGCGGAATACGAAGTGTTCATCTTGGGTATCAAAGCTACTATCGATCTAAGAATCAAATCCTTGAATGTATATGGGGACTCAGCACTGGTGATCAATAAATCAAGGGAGAATAGGATATGAAGCACCCAGATCTCATTCCTTATTGAGATCATGTGTTGACCTTAATTTCGTACTTCAAGGAAATCACTTTTGAGCATATCCCACGAGATGAAAATTAGTTGGCAGATGCATTAGCTACCATGTCATCTATGTTCAAAGTCAGACGAGACAATAAAGCTCCTCGAATTAATATTAAGAGACTAGATGAACTGATACATTGCTACGAGGTTGACACTGATGGATTAGAAGAGAAGCCTTAGTTTTATGAAGTGAAGAGATATATAGGAACTCAAGAGTACCCTGAGGGAGCATCTATTAATGACAAGGAATTTCTATAGAGGTTCTCTGCCAAGTTCTTTCTGAGAAACAGAATTATGTACAAGCGCAACCGTGATTCGACTCTGCTTCATTGTGTGGACAAGAAGGAAGCTGATAAGATTATAGAAGATATGCACAAAGGAATCTTTGATACTCATTCAGGTGGACATACTATGGCTAAGAAGATTTTGAGAGCAGGTTATTATTGATTGACCATGGAAATCGATTGCCACCACCACTCCAGAACCTGTCACAAATGCCAAATCTATGTTAACAAAGTACATATGCCTCTGATCCCTCTAAGTGTCTCGACTGCTCCATGGCTATTTGCAATGTGGGGCATTGATATGATTGGATAGATTAAGCCTACGACCTCTAATGGGCATTGTTTCATCCTTGTCGCCATTGATTACTTCACGAAGTGGGTTGAAGCTGCCTCATTTACCTCCGTTACCAAGAATGTTATTTTCCGATTCATTAAACATAACTTCATATGTGGATATGGCATTCCTTAAAGGATTATCAAATACAATGGTACCAATCTCAACAACACTATGATCACTGAACTCTGCATGCAGTTCTAGATCAAGCACCATAATTCTTCTCCATATCGACCAAAGATGAATGGCACAGTGGAAGACGCCAATAAGAACATTAAGAAGATTATAAAGAAGATGACAATGACGTATAAAGACTGGCATGAGATATTTCCATTTACTCTTCACGGCTATCGCACTTCAGTACGAACATCAACTGGGGCAACCCCATTCTCTCTAGTCTATGGTATGGAAGTCGTCCTACCTGTCGAAGTTCAGATACCATCTTTAAGGATTATGAAAGACGTGAATTTAGAAGAAGACGAGTGGATTCAGACTAGGCTGGACTAGTTAAATTTGGTTGACAAGGAGAGTCTTGTGGCTATTTGTCAAGGCCAGATATACCAGAAGCGTATGATCAAAGCATTTAACAAAAAAGTCAAGCATCGAGTATATCAGGGTGGCGACTTGGTAATAAAATGCATCATCCTACCACAAGGTCATCCCAGAGGCAAATGGACTCCCACCTACGAAGGTGTTGTACCCCAAAATTTGCCCTCCCATATTCTTCAAAATTTGCCAAGTCAAAGCTTCAAAATCTCCCCAAGGGTTGCACAGTTCAAGGGCCTCCTAACAGTCAAAACTAGGGTTTTGGTTCTGACAAAGTAAATGAAGTTTCCAAGGGTCCAATCAAGTCCCACATGCCTATAAACATGGTCAAGCATCCTCATGTCAAGTTTCAAGACTAACAGCACAAAATTGCACAATCAAAAACCCTAATTGCACTACAGTCAACTGTAGGGGTAAAATGGTCATTTGACAGTCAAAAGTTCAAATTTTTGGTCAACATCTCATTTTGAAGCCACAAACATCATTTTATCAATGCTTGATCATGATTCTCAAAGCTTGGCTCAAAAAGTCTCAAGATGCAAAAGTTTCCATATTTGGACAGTTGAAAAAGTCAACTGTAACTTGACCAGGGCATAACTTTCACATGGATTATCAGAAAAATTCCATCCAAAGCTCATTTTGAATAGAAAGACATTTCCTACAACTCATCTTCACACTTAAAGTCCAAGAAATGCTCTCACAAAAAGTTATCAATTTCAACATTATAGGTCATTTTCAAAAGTCAACAAAAAGGGACTTTAATTCAAGGGCCATAACTTGAGATTGGTAAATCAAAATGACATGGGACCAAAGGCGTTGGTTAGAGGACTCAAAGACCTTTCCAAAATGTCCAAGAACATGAGCAAAGCTTAAAAATTGAGCAAGATATGCCTTGTGGAAGTTGGGAAAGTTTTGGATATTTTGAAAAGTCAACATTGATTCAAATGACCTAAAAATGCTAATGGGCCTCTTTTTCTTCCACAATTCATTATCCAAGGCATGTGCACGACCATTTGGCCCAAAGGGAAGTTTTTTTATCATTTTTATTTATTTATTTGGATTTTTAATTATTAATAATTCATTTAATTAAAATAAATAGGTGAAAAATACTAAACCTAATGTTTAAATCTTTTTGTGCATGAAATAGGCTTAAGATTTCGTGCACAATCAGATATAGAAGGAATTATGGTGATTGGATATGATTGAAGCCAAAATAGCATGAAAAAGATTTGTAAAATTATGGCATAAAAATCAAATATTGATTCCTTCAATTCATGGATTTTTTGATCAATTTCTCAACCCTAATCCTTCCATACATAAGTGCAAAGCCAACCCTATTCAAAAAACCCTCCCAGCTGCGCAGAAAAGCCATAAGCAAACTTGAATTTTTTCAAGAAAACTCCATTACTGAAAACTAAGTTTTAGGGCGATTCAAATCAAAATACCTATTCCATTGGCTTGCTGAGGCTTCAAGGAAGGAGATTGAATCAATATCATAGCCTGAAACCTTGAGAATTGGTAGATATAAGTCAAACTGTATCACTCTTTTTGCATAATCGTGCTTTGTTATTTAGGCCATATCCATGCATTTTTGTTCTTGATTTGTGTTAATTGGATGATTCTGAAACTAACCATGTGATTGAATTGAGTTTTTGTGCATTGTATGAAGATTTGCCATGGATGAGTATTAGGGTTTTTCAAGTTCTAATTTGGGCGTTTCTTAATATGGTAAAATTGAGACACCATAATGCCATGGTTGAATTCAGCGTGCTTGGACGAACACAACACATCCCTCGCGCCTAATTTATGTGACGCCAGGAGCTAGTCGCTATTTTCCAGAATGGGGTATAAGGGGACAGTTCAAAACCGTTGCCAATTTCTTTTTTGTTTCAGGAAAAAAATCATTAAGGAAGAAGATGATGAAGTGGAGGCCAGTGATTGGATCGTTCGAATTTCACGCGAAAGCGCCCCACTAACTTTTGTTTTATTTCATATTATTTGTTAGTTATATTATAATCAAAAGCGCGTTGGTGGCTCAGTGGCAAGCAAGCATATTGGTGACTTCTAGGACCTGGGTTCGATCCCAGGTCCCCCTTTCTATTCCATAATATTTTTCATAATATATTCCTATGCAGTTCAAGCTTCAAAGCCTACCATGCACTCATAATCTCAACGCACCACGTGACCACTGAAGACCATCCAAGGGCCCAGATCTGAGGAGCTCCATATACCCTGGTCAAATATGCCTCACACGCCCAGAAAGGTCAAACCAAGCCAAGCTTCTTGGGCCTAAAATGCTAAGATCTCACCTCCCAATTTGGGGACAGACCCCCCTAGGTTTGAATTTTTATTCTTTTCTTTATTTTATTTATCTCAATTATTGTTTTTTTTAATTAATTCCTTTAATTTAATTATTTTCATAAAAATATAAAAAAATATAAAAATCAGAAAAAGACAAAAATAAGTATTTTTATTTAATTAATATATTTTTTGTAAATAAATATTCTTCATTAATTTTAGCTATTAAATTAGGTTTAATTCAAGCATTTTCTTAATTAACTTAAAAATTTGTAGAAATTAGGGTTTTAATAATTTTAATTACTTTTTCTTTTCTTTTCACTAGTAATTAATTATTTATTTTCATAAAATCAAATTGTCATTAATTAATTTAATATTAGGTTTAAATTTTAACATGTTTTTCTTAATAAATAAAAATTAGAATTAGGGTTAATATTCTTTTCATTTAATTTTCTCATTAAAACCATAAATGCAAAAAATCTCAAAAAATGATTTCTTTTTCTTTTTAATTTCATTAATTTAATCATCTAATTTAATTTCATAACAAAGGGTCCAACGCCCTCGTTTCCAGTTTTAATTCAATTCGCGTATTTATTTCTTTTTCGTTTAAATATTTAATGTAATTCTCCCAAAGCCGTGTAATTTTATAATTTCTCGCACTTTACTTTATTTATTTATTTTCTGTCAAATCGGGTCCTGGAAATTTTGGCGATGTGGACCCGCGCCTTTGTAGTAGTTTAGAACTTTTATTTCCCGCAATTTCTTAACTGTTAAATAAATGCATGAAAGAATGAATGCCTAAAATAAAAACAAACGCATAGATCACTTTGACATGACAAGACACAAATATCTGAAAACGACACACGAATCACACACCACCCCTAGGGTACGCCTCACTGTTGCCTTGCCTCGAAAGGTGATCGTCGAGTAGAGGACGTCTTAGTAAGTCCTCATGATCCGGGAACCTGGCATGAGGGTAGCTTCTAAGGTGTCTTCCCATTGCTCTGGTGATCACCATGTCCCGAACCTCGAATTGACCCGAATACCTCCAACGGTGGTGCTACCTACCTCTCAATGGTGGGATGGCACTACTTTAAAGGACATTTACAAAGACGAATTCCTTAGGGTAGGTAGGTTCTCGTAGATACTTGCTCTAAACTTCAAAACAAATCAAAAATACTTTTCACACCAACACATTTTCAAAAAGCTTTCGAAAGCAATTTTTCAAACACTCTTGAGGACTGATACAAGAGTCGAACTGGAATTTTCAAAGAAACTTTTTTTAAAACTCACTCACAATTGAAAAGCAAACACTTTTGAAAACACAATGAGCAAGTATCTAAGATCCCATGGATAACCATGGATAGAAAGGGTGCTAACACCTTCCCTTTCTATAAATCTACCTCCCGAACCGAGAGCAATCTCTTTAAGGAATTTTTCTGTGCTTTTGTCCTTTCCATTTGGAGAAAATAAAAGACGGTGGCGACTCTTGCTTCCGCGACATTTCGCGAACCAGCGTTAAACAGTCAGTTCCAGATCCACCGATCACAGAACTGGCGACTCTGCTGGGGACAAACTTATAAAGTGAGGTGTACCTTAGGGTTAGTTCATAACTGTGTTTTCAATTGTATTGACTTGTCTGCTTTAAATTTGTGGGTTGCATGGGAGTTACATAGATCCTAACCCGGATCTGGGGATACCCTGTTTAGGTAGCATAAGCTGTGAGGGACCTGTCCGGCGTAGACCGACACGGGTGAAGCAGTGGCTACATTGGTGTGGCACCTTGGTCTGTACTGATATCCCTTGTGTCGCAACGAGGAGAATATGCGTCTTCTGAGGAGTCATTAAGCACCAACAACCTTAGAACCTTAAAATGACCCAACTTGGCCAATAGAACAGTAGCAGTATGCTGCGCCCATTGAGGCTAAACTCTCGTGATGGTTCTGGCCGCAAGAAAAGATTGCGATGCTGGAGTTATGACCGATTGAGGGTAGTCAATGATATTGGGATCCTCTAAGAACCCGGTTACTTTGATAGGACAGGTATGAACCAACAAACTGAAAGAGGGTAATACCTAGACCTCATGCTGGCCTAAACTCTAAGGGTTTCTCTTGTGTGACTTGTGTGCCTTTGTACTTGCCTACTTGCATGCTTGTTAGCTGACACATGAACTACTTGCAGGTTTTGTTTATAGTCCTTAATTAGGACTCATAACAAGGTTCGCTAAGTCTCTTGCAGGTTTTGTCTATAGTCCTTAATTGGGACTCATAACAAGGTTTACCGAGTTTCTTGCAGGTTTTGTTTATAGTCCTTAATTGGGACTCATAACAGGGTTTACTAAATTTCTTGCAGGTTTTGTTTATAGTCCTTAATTGGGATTCATAACAAGGTTTACCGAATTTCTTGCAGGTTTTGTTTATAGTCCTTAATTGGGATTCATAACAAGGTTTACCGAGTTTCTTGCAGGTTTTGTTTTTAGTCCTTAATTAGGACTCATAACAAGAGTTACTTACATTACCCCATGCATAACATAACATCATACTATTACATACATCCTAACCCATTTCAAGGATCTCAAGGGTCTATGATGCAGGCCAGGATGAACCAACTGTCCAGCAAGGGGCAAAGGGGATTTATTTTCCTCTAGCCAAGGTTGTCAGGGGCTATGACCCACTGGATATGGTGAGCCTTTGACCCTTGAAGAAGAATTCTCAACAACATGGGTTTCCTTCAATCAAGCTACCGAATTCAAATTCTAATGGTTTTCTTGTTTACCCTGCGAGATCCTTGAAAACATTGCATGCACATCATACATATCATTGCATTGCAGGTACCCTTTTGACAGGTTGCTTACCCTCTTCGCTGTTTATTTCAGCCGATCGTCATGAATCCCGAGTCATCAACTGAGCAGTCCATCAAGGCCCTCCAGGCTCAGAATGCCCAGTTCCAAGAGCTGATCATGAATTTGGCCCAGGGGCAACAAGACCTGAAGACTCTGCTTTTGAAAAAGAAGAAGAAGAGGACTGTGTGGTTCAACCCTAGACGCAAACCTGGGAATGGCGCACAAAATGAAGCTGAGAGGACCACTCCATCTGTTGGGGAAGGCAGTCATCAGGAGGAAAGGGTTCCCAGTCCAGTGGTCTCCGACAACGAGACAGATTTCAACGACGAACAATACCCTCCTGCTGAGGACAAGTATAAACAGCTGGAAGACCGCCTGAATGCAATGGAAATTCAACAAGTGCCTGGTTTGGATTTCGGAGACTTGGGTCTAACTTCTGGTGTGGTGATCCCACACAAATTCAAAGCACCCTCTTTTTCTAAGTACGATGGGGCATCCTGTCCCAGGCTGCATCTCAGGTCTTATGTGCGGAAGATTCAACCGTATACTGTGGACAAGAACTTGTGGATCCACTTCTTCCAGGAAAGTCTTTCAGGGACTCATCTCGAATGGTTTTATCAACAAGATGGAACCAAGGTTCGTAACTGGGAGGAGTTGGCTACTGCTTTTTACAAGCAGTATCAGTACAATGCCGACCTCGCTCCTACGCGTACCCAACTCCAGGGTATGTCTCTAGGATCGGGAGAAGGTTTTAAAGAGTATGCGCAGAAATGGAGAGACCTGGCCGGTAGGGTACAACCACCGCTGACTGACCGTGAACTTGTGGACATGTTCCTGGGGACCCTGTTTGGTCCATTCTACAACCACCTGATTGGGAATTCGTCTGCTGGATTCACAGATCTTATCTTGACTGGAGAGCGAATAGAAGCTGGCATCAGGTCTGGGAAGATTCAACAGACTGCACCTTCTGATAAAAAGCCTCATCATGGAAAGAAAGAGTCCAATGCTGTGCACGGTAAAAAGAGCCGTCATGAGGTAGGGGCAACCCAGATCTCCAATCCTAGACCTGCTCAACAAGGACAGGGGCAGCAGTGCAAGGAGGTCGCACCCAAACGACAGTTCACCAAGATCAACATGTCGCTGGATCAAGCACTACAACAAATGTTGAAGGCAGGGCTGATCACCTTAAGGGATCCTCTTCGGAATCCGAACACTTCTGCTCCTAACTACCATCCCAACGATAGGTGCGCATATCATTCTGATAGCCCGGGGCATACTACGGACAACTGCTGGCCTCTCAAGAACAAGATTCAAGATATGATCGACGCCGGAGAGATTCAGTTTGAAGTGCCTGAGACTCCGAACATAATCACTGCTCCGTTGCCCAATCATTGAAGACTTTTGTTTATTTGAATTTCCGAGTTGTATTTTTCTCTGCTTATACAAACAATTAATGTCATAGCAAACTCTTTTATTCTATCAATGCATCGCATATGTCTGTTTTGGGAATTAATACAATTGTTTTCATTATATTCAAAATTCTTTTCATTTTTCTGTGATGATCAACTCTCGGTTAATAATTCTAAGCCTCTTGAGGGAGGATGACGAAAACGGTACCACGATCTTTACAGTATGCTTTTGAACAGACCCCGCTGATGAGGTACAGGCATTGTTTCAATTCCTAAACATTGGAGTTATAAGGACGTTAATCCCTCGTCAACCCCTCTGAGCCAAAGAAGTAGGAGTTTTTCTTTTCGAAAATTAAAACCCTTTATCATAACCTGGGGCAGGGTAGTTCTCTCAGCTGACCCAAGTGCCTAACGAACAGCACCAAAGAGGTCCTTACAAAACGAAAGACAGTGATGGTTCCGAATAATCATAAAAGATAGGCAATCATCACCCCTCAAAATAAACGGCCATTAAGTCAAAATCAATAAGGAGACTTACAAAACTGGGGCATCCCGCTGACTGTAATCGCAAAAGACACAGTTCAGGCAAAAAATAGGGATCATAAAATCAAAAAAGAAAGAGGTCATACAAACCCTCAACAAAAAAAGGGAAAATGACTGCCTAGTCAAAATAAATCGTCAGTATCCGAACCATCACTGGTATATCAAAGCAAAGACGCAACAAGGTCTAATGCACGATCAGCTGGGTTTAGGTTTGAAGAACATCACGAAGAGCGGGTGGGTACAAATAAAATTTGAGCCTTTATCCTTTGTTTCTTAAACCGTGAACCAGGCCACGTTATAACCCTCAAAAGTCCTAGCTGAAGCATGGGTTAGTTCGAAAGCATACTGTTACGAAAGGTATCCTGACTCCTGAAGGCTCGCTGTAAAATCTTGAGTTGACATCACATTGTTTTACGACAAAATGCATTTTTAAAATCTTCAAGACAGACATAAGCTTTGCATTTTTAACATAACTTTGTTCGCATATGACTTTTTGTTTGAACAGCAGGGAAATTCGCACGACGAATGCCTAATGAACAGAAGTACTTCCAATCAAGGGGCATGGCACGATCATGGTCCGTTATCTGGGGCAGTCCAATCAAGATTCGGAGAATCTCTCAAAAGCCAAACAGTAGGGGCAAATCTCTTCCTGAGTCACTTGGGGCACTCCAGCAACGAATCTTGCACGATCAGACATCTTCTGGTAATATGGCAACACAAGCAGCCAGGGGCACCTCCCTGCATTCTAAGAGCATGGACATAGTCGAAAAAGTACTACGCAAAATCAAAGACCCGCTAGGTTGACATACCTAGGCAAAAATTAGGGCTTCCCGGCGAACCAAAAGGGTTCGGGCAAAATGAAGGGGTGAAATGAAAATAATCTGTACACCCGGCAAGTCGAAAACCTGAAAAGGCGGCTTGGGCAAAAATGGGTATCCCGGTGGACCGAAAACCCGAAAGGGCGGTCCAGGCAAAAGTTAGGGATCAAAGCGTACGACTATGTCCTGTCATCTTGTCACCTGCCTACCTGACGAAGGTTTGACCCTCAACAATTATCAGTATCCCACAGGTGCCTCCCCCATAGGAACGGGGGCAATAATGGGTGGTCTAAGCAAACTGATTGTTTTGTCCTCCAAGGTGTCGAGGTAGGTTCCGTTGAAGAACATAACTAATACAATTCAATACTTCCCCAAGAGAGTCCAATCCAGTTTCCCCAAGAAAGTTGGAATCATCTCCCTAAGCAGTAAGCTTATCCCCAGTAGATTCTGGAAGCTTACCCCCGCAGAGCACGAACGCGTCCCCCGGCTTTATTCAAAGAGTTATTTCCTTACAAGGATATAACTGGGTTATCCTCAGCCAAAAGCTACGGAAAGAGCGTCATCGATGAAGTCTTCTTATCCCCAGCGAAGTCTATTAGCACTTCCAACATAACACTGGTATCCCCAGCGGAGTTATCATCAACCTCAGCGAAGTATTCCTCTCCCCACAGAGTATTCCCCGCAGAGTAACCTATTCGCCAAGTTTGTTCCCCAATGGAGTCATCTTCTCCTGCCGGTATTCTTGCAACTATCATCCAGCGGAAGCAAAATCTGTTCTTCAACACCAACCCAGGAGTTAACTTCCTGGCACCCGTCAAGGATTTATTTTCTTAGACAAAAATACATTCATGAACATTACATCTGCATACATTATAGCATGCATATGCGTCATACTACACGAATCTCATTAATTTTGAGGACATACAGTTCATGCATCATGATCTTGCATACAATTGATGTTTTGCCTTTTCAGGAAAAAGGTCAATACAAAGATGATTACTATCAACTATCGCAACTCTTTCTAGATATAGTTCAGATGTGAACCAAATATGGCGACGTTCTGATACTGCTTCCAAATTTCCTTCTAGATATAGTTCAGATGTGAACCAGATATGGCGACTTCCTGATACTGCTTCCAAATTTCCTTCTAGATATAGTTCAGATGTGAACCAGATATGGCGACGTTCTGATACTGCTTCCAGATTTCCTTCTAGATATAGTTCAGATGTGAACCAGATATGGCGACGTTCTGATACTGCTTCCAGATTTCCTTCTAGATATAGTTCAGATGTGAACCAGATATGGCGACGTTCTGATACTGCTTCCAGATTTCCTTCTAGATATAGTTCAGATGTGACCCAGATATGGCAACGTTCTGATACTTCTTCCAGATTTCCTTCTAGATATAGTTCAGATGTGACCCAGATATGGCAACGTTCTGATACTTCTTCCAGATTTCCTTCTAGATATCGTTCAGATGTGACCCAGATATGGCGACGTTCTGACACTTATTCCAGTGGAGGATTTCAAGACCTAGACCGGTTCAGTTAAATCGACTCCAAAGATTTCTCTGTTTCTTAGCCAGTCAAAGGCCTTCTCTGGTTCAGTCAGATCGACCCTAAGATCTCCCTGTTTCTTATCCAGTTGAAGACATTCAAGACCTAGACCGGTTCAGTTAATCGACCCTAAGATTTTCTGTTTCTTATCCAGTCCAAGGCCTTCTCTAGTCCAGCTAAATCGACCCCTAACAGATTTTCCTGATAAAGACTCGGTAGAAGTTATCCAAGATTCTCTCAATGATTGCTGTTGAGGTTGTAGTCGCCTATGGTTCTTTCCCCGATATTGCGGAGGTAGTAATCATCCCAAGATTCGCTCAATGATACTGTTGAGGTAGAAGTTATCCAAGATTCTCTCAATGATTTTTGTTGAGGTTGTAGTCACCTATGGTTCTCTCCCCGATACTGCGGAGGTAGTAATCATCCCAAGATTCGCTCAATGATACTGTTGAGGTTGAAGTTATCCAAGATTCTCTCAATGATTGCTATTGAGGTTGTAGTCGCCTATGGTTCTCTCCCCGATACTGCGGAGGTAGTAATCATCCCAAGATTCGCTCAATGATATTGTTGAGGTTGAAGTTATCCAAGATTCTCTCAATGATTGCTATTGAGGTTATAGTCGCCTATGGTTCTCTCCCCGATACTGCAGAGGTAGTAATCGTCCCCAGATTCTCTCAGCGTTCCTGTTGAGGTAGTAATCATCCAAGGTTCTCTCAGCGTTCCTGTTGAGGTAGTAACCATCCCTGGTTCATTCATCACCGTTTGAAGCTCCAGATCCAGTTCCTGTAACCGTTCGGGACACATCTACACAAAGAGTTTGAAAACCAACTCCTGTAACAGGTCAGGTAATCATTCTTCTTTTGCAGGTACACAAGTTCTCGCTAAGGAATCTCTTACGCGATCAACACCCAGATGGCATCTATAAGCCCATCCACCTTCCATCACCTCTTAGCATGGCATCTATAAGCCCATCATCCTATCCATCAATCTCCAAATGGCATCTATAAGCCCATTCCCACCATCATACCACTATGTGAGCGCAAATTTCTGGGCACTCTAGTGTTCAATCATCTTCCACCTTCGGATTACGAAAGACACGTCAGCCAATCTGCATCCTCAGGTCTAAGAAGATTGAATAGGGGCAACTGTTGTACCCCAAAATTTTCCCTCCCATATTCTTCAAAATTTGCCAAGTCAAAGCTTCAAAATCTCCCCAAGGGTTGCACAGTTCAAGGGCCTCCTAACAGTCAAAACTAGGGTTTTGGTTCTGACAAAGTAAATGAAGTTTCCAAGGGTCCAATCAAGTCCCACATGCCTATAAACATGGTCAAGCATCCTCATGTCAAGTTTCAAGACTAACAACACAAAATTGCACAGTCAAAAACCCTAATTGCACTACAGTCAACTGTAGGGGTAAAATGGTCATTTGACAGTCAAAAGTTCAAATTTTTTGTCAACATCTCATTTTGAAGCCACAAACATCATTTTATCAATGCTTGATCATGATTCTCAAAGCTTGGCTCAAAAAGTCTCAAGATGCAAAAGTTTCCATATTTGGACAGTTGAAAAAGTCAACTGTAACTTGACCAGGGCATAACTTTCACATGGATTATCAGAAAAATTCCATCCAAAGCTCATTTTGAAGAGAAAGACATTTCCTACAACTCCTCTTCACACTTCAAGTCCAAGAAATGCTCTCACAAAAAGTTATCAATTTCAACATTATAGGTCATTTTCAAAAGTCAACAAAAAGGGACTTTAAGTCAAGGGCCATAACTTGATATTGGTAAATCAAAATGACATGGGACCAACTACATTGGTTAGAGGACTCAAAGAACTTTCCAAAATGTCCAAGAACATTAGCAAAGCTTAAACATTGAGCAAGATATGCCTTGTGGAAGTTGGGAAATTTTTGGATATTTTGAAAAGTCAACATTGATTCAAATGACCTAAAAATGCTAATGGGCCTCTTTTTCTTCCACAATTCATTATCCAAGGCATGTGCACGACCATTTGGCCCAAAGGGAAGTTTTTTATCATTTTTATTTATTTATTTGGATTTTTAATTATTAATAATTCATTTAATTAAAATAAATAGGTGAAAAATACTAAACCTAATGTTTTAAATCTTTTTGTGCATGAAATAGGCTTAAGATTTCGTGCACAATCAGATATAGAAGGAATTATGGTGATCGGATATGATTGAAGCCAAAATAGCATGAAAAAGATTTGTAAAATTATGGCATAAAAATCAAATATTGATTCCTTCAATTCATGGATTTTTTGATCAATTTCTCAACCCTAATCCTTCCATACATAAGTGCAAAGCCAACCCTATTCAAAAAACCCTCCCAGCTGCGCAGAAAAGCCATAAGCAAACTTGAATTTTTCAAGAAAACTCCATTACTGAAAACTAAGTTTTAGGGCGATTCAAATCAAAATACCTATTCCATTGGCTTGCTGAGGCTTCAAGGAAGGAGATTGAATCAATATCATAGCCTGAAACCTTGAGAATTGGTAGATATAAGTCAAACTGTATCACTCTTTTTGCATAATCGTGCTTTGTTATTTAGGCCATATCCATGCATTTTTGTTCTTGATTTGTGTTAATTGGATGATTCTGAAACTAACCATGTGATTGAATTGAGTTTTTGTGCATTGTATGAAGATTTGCCATGGATGAGTATTAGGGTTTTTCAAGTTCTAATTTGGGCGTTTCTTAATATGGTAAAATTGAGACACCATAATGCCATGGTTGAATTCAGCGTGCTTGGACGAACACAACACATCCCTCGCGCCTAATTTATGTGACGCCAGGAGCTAGTCGCTATTTTCCAGAATGGGGTATAAGGGGACAGTTCAAAACCGTTGCCAATTTCTTTTTTGTTTCAGGAAAAAAATCATTAAGGAAGAAGATGATGAAGTGGAGGCCAGTGATTGGATCGTTCGAATTTCGCGCGAAAGCGCCCCACTAACTTTTGTTTTATTTCATATTATTTGTTAGTTATATTATAATCAAAAGCGCGTTGGTGACTTCTAGGACCTGGGTTCGATCCCAGGTCCCCCTTTCTATTCCATAATATTTTTCATAATATATTCCTATGCAGTTCAAGCTTCAAAGCCTACCATGCACTCATAATCTCAACGCACCACGTGACCACTGAAGACCATCCAAGGGCCCAGATCTGAGGAGCTCCATATACCCTGGTCAAATATGCCTCACACGCCCAGAAAGGTCAAACCAAGCCAAGCTTCTTGGGCCTAAAATGCTAAGATCTCACCTCCCAATTTGGGGACAGACCCCCCTAGGTTTGAATTTTTATTCTTTTCTTTATTTTATTTATCTCAATTATTGTTTTTTTTAATTAATTCCTTTAATTTAATTATTTTCATAAAAATATAAAAAAATATAAAAATCAGAAAAAGACAAAAATAAGTATTTTTATTTAATTAATATATTTTTTGTAAATAAATATTCTTCATTAATTTTAGCTATTAAATTAGGTTTAATTCAAGCATTTTCTTAATTAACTTAAAAATTTGTAGAAATTAGGGTTTTAATAATTTTAATTACTTTTTCTTTTCTTTTCACTAATAATTAATTATTTATTTTCATAAAATCAAATTGCCATTAATTAATTTAATATTAGGTTTAAATTTTAACATGTTTTTCTTAATAAATAAAAATTAGAATTAGGGTTAATATTCTTTTCATTTAATTTTCTCATTAAAACCATAAATGCAAAAAATCTCAAAAAATGATTTCTTTTTCTTTTTAATTTCATTAATTTAATCATCTAATTTAATTTCATAACAAAGGGTCCAACGCCCTCGTTTCCAGTTTTAATTCAATTCGCGTATTTATTTCTTTTTCGTTTAAATATTTAATGTAATTCTCCCAAAGCCGTGTAATTTTATAATTTCTCGCACTTTACTTTATTTATTTATTTTCTGTCAAATCAGGTCCTGGAAATTTTGGCGATGTGGACCCGCGCCTTTGTAATAGTTTAGAACTTTTATTTCCCGCAATTTCTTAACTGTTAAATAAATGCATGAAAGAATGAATGCCTAAAATAAAAACAAACGCATAGATCACTTTGACATGACAAGACAAAAATATCTGAAAACGACACACGAATCACACACTACCCCTAGGGTACGCCTCACTGTTGCCTTGCCTCGAAAGGTGATCGTCGAGTAGAGGACGTCTTAGTAAGTCCTCATGATCCGGGAACCTGGCATGAGGGTAGCTTCTAAGGTGTCTTCCCATTGCTCTGGTGATCACCATATCCCGAACCTCGAATTGACCCGAATACCTCCAACGGTGGTGCTACCTACCTCTCAATGGTGGGATGGCACTACTTTAAAGGACATTTACACAGACGAATTCCTTAGGGTAGGTAGGTTCTCGTAGATACTTGCTCTAAATTTCAAAACAAATCAAAAATACTTTTCACACCAACACATTTTCAAAAAGCTTTCGAAAGCAATTTTTCAAACACTCTTGAGGACTGATACAAGAGTCGAACTGGAATTTTCAAAGAAACTTTTTTTAAAACTCACTCACAATTGAAAAGCAAACACTTTTGAAAACACAATGAGCAAGTATCTAAGAGCCCATGGATAACCATGGATAGAAAGGGTGCTAACACCTTCCCTTTCTATAAATCTACCTCCCGAACCGAGAGCAATCTCTTTAAGGAATTTTTCTGTACTTTTGTCCTTTCCATTTGGAGAAAATAAAAGACGGTGGCGACTCTTGCTTCCGCGACATTTCGCGAACCAGCGTTAAACAGTCAGTTCCAGATCCACCGATCACAGAAGGTAATCAAGAAGATATTTTCTGGCGGCACTATGATACTTACCACCATGGACGATGAAGATTTTCCGCACCCTGTAAACGCGAACATAGTCAAAAGATATCACACATGAAAGTGACCCGCTAGGTTGACTGGCCTAGGAAAAAATAAGGGCATCACGACTAACCAAAAGGGTTCGGGAAAAAATTAGGGATATATATAAAAAATTGTACACCCGGCAAGTCGAAAACCTGAAAAGGCGGCCTTGGCAAAAATGGGTGTCCTGGTGGACTAAAAACCCGAAAGGGCGGTCCAGGAAAAAGTTAGGGATTAAAGCATATGACTATGTCCCGGTGGATCACCTGCTTACAACAAGCTTTATTACCAACTTCAAGTTCAAATGGTACAGATCAATTCAGTCAACTTCTTCCAATAGTGAGGGATGATATGCTTGAAAACATAAAGGCAATAGTAGAGTTGAGACTCGATGGGGGTCGTTTACACATAGCTATATGTTTTGTTTTACCTTGTACTCTTTTCATTTTATGATGATTTCCTATTACTAGGAATTCTGTCTCTTTGTACAAAATCGCCTGTTTATAGGCACATTATCAATACAAGTAAATTTCAAAATTCAATTTGTTTAACTTTTCTGTTTTGTTTGCAAAAACATCCAATGACTAAATTTAATGAACATATGCATATGAATATGATTATTGTTGACAAATATATGCATAACAACAGGAATAAACAATTACTAAAGACTCTGGGAGTTGGGATAGCATCCAAGTCATCCATAAATCCCCCATAGAGAAGACCTCTATGGGATTATCCCCGCATGGTTACCTTCATAAGCTCATACCGGACAGAGATACATTCTCCCGCAAGTCTAGTATGACTTCAAGACAAGAAATTAGGGCATCTCCGAGCCATTAATATAACCATACCCCCAACAGATCCCCTTAGAGGATAAAGGAGTTTAATCATTTCTCTGACATATAGTGGAAACTTCCTCCGCAAAGCCCACGGAATTCCAATCCCTATTAGAGCTTTCTTCCTCAACATACTTCACAAGAATTTAATTCCCCAGCTGAGTTTGTTTCTCTAACGCTATAAAGTCCCCTACAAAGTTTTCTTCTCCAACGGGGCTCATTTCCTCAGTAGAGTATATTTCACCAGCAGGGTTTATTTCCCCAATGGAATTTAATTTCCCCAAATAGAGTTCATTTCTCCGATTACTACAGATCCCCAACAAGATTCCTCTCTCCAACAAAGGGTAGTCCAGGCTACTATCCCCAAAAAGTTGCTACGGAATTTGACACCAAGACATAAATCATTTTTCCTCCCCATAAGAGTGACGTTCGTACCTAAAACTCGGTCATACAACACCTCTGAAGGTTATTAATCTCTTTTATCCCCAGTCAGGGTGTATAATAATTAAAATCCCCAGTAGAATAATGAACGACCAAGGTTCCTGAAATCTTCTATCCCCAAGCAGAAGTCAAATATTCCCAATGGAATATCCTCAAAACAGAAAGCAGGAATCCCCAAAGGGGACATTCTAAACAAGATTGAAGATTCACATTCTTCATCCCCAACGACGGTCAGGGATTTATTTTCCCCAGCAAAGATGTTATATAAAACTACTGATACACTTCAAAGACATCTCACGTCTATACATCATTTACAAGTATCATAGCATACATACGAAACATATATAACACACTCTCATTTACTTTGAGTACATCATCACACAATGCATTACATACACCGTGACATTGCATAAAGACTAACTTTATATTTTTAGGTAAAAGTCTACAAACAGATGAATATCATCAACAACTTGCAAAACATGTCAGAGATTAACTCCCAAAATAGGACGAGGCACCTATCTGTATGACCATGTCCAATATTAATTCTCGAAATAGTTCGGGGCAACTATCTGTACGACCAGGCGGTATGAATTCCTGAAACAAGACGATTTCGCCAACAAAAAGCAGGTAAAAGATTATTTCCCGAAATAGGACGAGGAAACTATTTGTATGACCGAGCGAAGGTTAACTCCCGTAACAGGACAGGGAAATTATCTTTATAACCAGACAAAGATTAAATCCCAAAACATGACGGGAAAACTATCGACATGGCCAGGTGGTATGAATTCCCGAAACAGGATGAGTTTACCAACAAAAACAGATTGTAGATCAATTCCCGAAATAGGAAGGGGTGACTATATACATGACAAGAATTTTCCTTAGAGACTTAATATGACAAGCGTGTCCCTCAGAGACTAAATCTGACAAGCAACTACTTAAACACCTTCCCCAAATGTTCATTCTGGAAAGCATTCTTCAGATGCAGTCAAGCGTAGACTCATTCTGATACTCTTATCAACAGTTATCTTAGATGGCATCTATAATCCTATCTTCAACGACACTCTGTCACATCTCCAAATGGAATCTTTAAGGCCATTCAAGCAATATTATCAACCAACAGCGTTACCTCCTACACATGCGAGTGCAAATTTCTAGGCACTTAAGTGTTCAATCCTCTTCCACCTTCAGATCTCGAATGGAGGACGTGCCAATCTAACTCCTCAGGTTTAATAAGATTGAATAGGCGCATCTCTTGTACCCTAAAATTTTCCCTCCCTTTTCTTCAAGACATTTTCCTAGGGTTCTCAAATGCTTAAGGTTGCTCAAGAATTGATCAGACAAATTCTCCTCTTAAGCAATGGGTCCACAACTACGATTTCATCTTTCACAAGTAAATTTGGATTTCTAAGATCTCAAATGGAATTCTTGGTCTGTTACATGTCTCAAGGAATGCCCACACCAAGTTTCATGTCTTGCATCACAAGTTTTCTCAATCAATGGCTCAAATGACTAAAAATTAACTATATTGGGTAAAAAGTCAAATATGGTCAACATATAGTCAAACCTCAAGATTTTTGGTTAAAATAAAGGCTTTGAATTCATATTAATCAATTAATCAAGGTTTGATCATGATTCATCAAGGAAAACTCTCAAATCACCAAAAGTCAAAAGTTGCCAAATTATGGTTTTCCTAAGGAGGAGTCAACTGAACTTTGATCAGGCATAACTTTCACAGGATTCATCATATTTTCCTCAACCAAAGATAATTTTGAAGGAAATTCAATTCTCTACATTTATGTCTCTCTAAGCTTAAGTCCAAAAAATGCTTCATTTGAGAGATATAGGTCAATATATTATAGGTCATTTCAAAAGTCAACAAAAAGACACATCTTATCAAGGCAACTTATATCAATATGATTCTTCAAATGCAAAAATGATAAGAATAAACATTGTAGGGGACATCTTGAGCTTTCCAAAAAGTCCAAGATCACCTTCAAATGACATAAATTGAGAGAGTTATGACTAGTGCAAGTTGGGAAATTTTGAGCAAATGCATGAAGTTCAAATTGAGTAGACTTGATTTTTTGGGTTAGAGGCTATTATTTCAGTGTCCAAATGTGTTATACACTTCGTATACACCTCACATCTTACTCATGAACCCCTTGATATTTTTATTTTAATTATTTTGATTATTAATTCAAAATAAATAAGATAATAAGACAAGGCTTATCACAAGGGTCCAAGCCCAACTTTTGACCTAAATTCTCTTCTATATGTTGCATGTATTCAGACATCAAAGAGGATGAAAAACCTTGCAGTAACATCACCTTCCAAAAATCACAAAAATACTCAAATCAAGGGCAACTTGCAAAACCTATTTGCAACTGTTTTCAACACACACCAACCACTCCAATCGATTCCAAGAAGATCATAGGGTAAGGTTGGATCGTTTACAATGATCCAAACGACCAGAAAACACTTGAGCATGCATCACGATTCCATCATTGCATGATTTTTTTCATGCGTTTTAAGATAAACTAACCATGCTAATATGTTCACGAGGTCTCTATATGCAGGAAAAATTAATCGCATAACCTTCATGCTGTTAGAATAATGATTTTTCCTATTTGCACCGGTCAAGGTTACTTTGATCATATCTCAAAAACCACTGTGTTTCAGTCCAATATAATCATCTCATTAAATCTGGAAGCCTTGATTTAGGGGGGGTAGGGAATTCCTGGATTACTAATATCTATTATTTTACAGGTTTGAGGAAGAGAGGCTACCGGAGAAGACGACCGGAGCTAGGGCTCTGGCGCCTCTCCGGTTTATGCATGGTTTTTATATTATATACATTTCATTTGATTTAAAACAACAGATGTATTACCACCCCAATGGTTAAACGCGCGCGCTTAAGACATTACTATGTCAAGGCGTGGGTTTGATTCCAGCCTTTTGTCATTTTGTTTCTTTTTTCATAATTTCCTTGTCTTGCAAATTATAAAACACACTGATATTGTTTCTTGGCACCAAGGCGTGTCTGGCCTGGTGGTGAAAGTGTTGGCTGAAAGGGTTAAGGGCATGGGTTCAACACCCAACCCTGGTAAATATTTTTTAAAACCTTGTTTTCTTTATTTTAACACTTACAAACCCTAAATTCACCAAACCAAAAACCTTTCTTTAAATTTAATTTTTCAAAACCTTTTCACAAACCCTAATTAAAATTAGGGTTTAGTTTTTTTAATTAATAAATTTAGGTTTTTTTAGGTTTTTTATTTTAATTAATCTATTTATTTATTTTATTAATTAATCAATTTAGGTTATTAGGTTAATCATCAAACTCTTTTTTATCAAAAAATTACCAAAAATATGTTCTCTTTCCTTCTTTCCTATTTTTACATTTCAAATAGTTTATTATTCTTGCGCTTTTTTTCAATTATTGTAAATGCTCACAGTTTGTAATAGTAATTAGGGTTTTATTTCCCGCAATGTTATCATTTTTGTACTTCTCGCAAAGTCGTGTAATAGTCTAAGGTTTTATTTTCTGCTTTTATTTTCCGCATTTACTTTCCACACTATTTTACTACTACTATTAATAATTAGGATTGTATGGCAAGATAAAACAAATTGATAGCTAATCCTAATTGCAAGATTAAAATAACTGAATATAATACACTTCTCACACTCGCACCTCTAGGGTAATCTCCCTTGCTTCCTCGATAAAAAACAATCATGTCCCTCAAATGTGGGGACGCTTTAGCACAGTCCCTCAAAAATAAAGATCGTAGTCCCTCGATAACCCTTTCGATGTTGCCTTCGATAAACCATCTAGTCCCTTAAACAATAACTGCTAAAGCATCCCTACAAGTTTTCTTCGATGACTGTACAATGACTTGCGCATGTCCCTTCACATCCAACGATAGGGCTTCCTATTAACTAATGGTAGGATATCACTATCTAAAGGAGGAGGAAATTACAAGAAATACCTTGAGTAGGTAGACTGTTGTTAATCGCTTGCTCATAAACATTTCAAAACAAAACCATATTTCACCATCACAATTTCAAAATTATTTTCAAAAAAAACACTTTATACACATTCTCAAGAATAAAAACGAGAATCATTACAAAATCTGGCCTTACAATTGGCATTTTCAAAATATTTTTCAAAAACACATTCGCAAAGCAATTTTCAAAACAAAGTGAGCTAGCGATCAAGAGCCCATAGATAACTACGGATAAAATGGGTACTGACACCATCCCTTTTCATAACCTACTGCCCGAACTCAAAATCGAAAAAGGTCTTTCATGTTCTTTTCACCCTTTACTTATTGGATAAAAGAAAAGTCGGTGGCGACTCTTGCTATTTGTACATTTGCGATAAAATACAAAGCCAAGTCAGTTCTCCCACCGTATTACAGGAAGATATTTGTTTCAGTTGAGGATGTGGCGCAATCTGCGCCAAGTGTATAGAAGTTGTCGTCGGGCGACGAGTTTGTGTCGCTGGGCGATGCGTGTGGAACATAAATTCTTTATATTTCATTTTGTGTCATTTTTGGGGGTGATGGTTTTAGAGGTGATTTTTGTTCTCCCAACTCCATCAACCTCATTTTTGTAGTGGATTAGCTTAGATAACAACACTAGGACTTTGTTTATGGATGATTGGAGGTGGATTTCTCATTGGCCGACACTGATAAACCAAAATATTTATGATTTATCAATTCTCCTCTCTATGTATTTCTCTTTTATTGGGTTTTGTATGTATTTTACTTTGAACTTATGTATATTTGTCGCCCATGGCGTTATATAAACCTTGCTTTACAAATCTTTATGGATTATTGTCTTGGATTTTTGCTCTGTGCTAGGGATTAGAGTTATTATAGACATATACTGCTTAGATTCTTATCTAGGATGATCATCTGTTAGTTTCTGAACTCTAGAGATAGATTTAGAGCTGGCATCTACTTGTGTATCAGAGCTTAATGCCTCTGTGTGGTTGTGTTGTGATGAGAGATTGTTAGTGTGATTACATAGTTGTCTTTTGTATTGTTGAGGAGGTGGAGAGATCATTTCCTTGGTGATATAGTCAGTCTCTTAATTTGAGTTAGAAATGACTTAGGTTGTGAGTGATACGTAATGACATTGATGATTATTGTTGGTTGAATGTAATTGGTCGATAGATTTAAGTCTGTGATGAGTAGATTATATGCAGGCTTGATAAGTTCTTCCTTAGTTTTTTCTTTTGTTTACATTTATTTTCTGTTGATACTTTTCTTTATAACCCATTTATCCCCAAACTCATTAACGAATGATTTGTCGAATGGAGATTCAATAACCAATCTATATGGACACGATACGATATAACCTATATCACCTGGTAAATTAATAACTTACTTTTTGCTTGTCGCTATACCGCTGTAACAAAATGGCGTTGTTAACGGGAATTGGCTCTATTGATTTTGCATTGAGATAATTCTTTTGTTTTTGAGTTTTGTAATTAATGTATATGTTGTATAGAAATTGTATATTAACTTGTATATGATGTTTTTGCATATATGTGTTTTCACGTATTGTTGTGAATTGTCTCGTTTTCGTAATGTTTCTTGTGTGATTGTTAGGATAATTTATTTAGGTTTGCGCGGTGTGACAATACCATGGTATGACAAGAGGAGGTTACTAGCTTGCATAATAAAGGTGTCGAGCTTACGACATAAAACAAACATGTTTGTTTGTATCTGTTTATGTGTGTGGTGATTTGTGTTTTAACAAGTTAAAACAGGGAAATGTTCTGAATTTTAAATCTTCACTTTTCAACTTGTTAATTCATTTTCACCCGGTTTTCATATCGTTATTTGTATTTGTTTTGTTATGTCAATTTGTGTTTTTCAAAAGCTTGTCGTGTTTAGCTTGAGGAATTTTGTTTGTTGTAAATATTGTAAATTTTGTACGTTGAAATTTTGTAGGAGTATTATTTTTTCTATTTCTTTTGTTGTTGTTTGGACTCAAGTTTTGGTCCAATAACTTGTAGGCTATTGAGGTTATTTGTTAAGTTTGATCGTTTCGACTTGTTAATGCATGGTAATGATTGTGTTAAAGTTTTTCACACGTTCGAGGTATGTGTTTATCACTTTCTATACTTTAGCATATTCATGATACTTAGACCTTTTACAAATTTTATGCCATTCATTATTTTTTATACTTGTTCATTTGTGAATCACTTTAGTTCCCACCTTTTTGTGAGGTAGCTTTCTATTATTCACATATGCTGGAGGCCACAATTCTTGTTTTAACTGGATTTTATTTTGCTTTATCTTTTGTTTTGTATTGATTGTATGAATGCAAGAAAAGGATCAAGGCATTTTTGTTTGATTTTGAGCACAACTACCTAGCTAAATAGTCAATTCACCTTGTGAGTGTGTGATCATTAGTAACCCCTTTGAGCTTTTTGTTGATATCCATGTTGTATTTTCTAAATGCTTGTCTATGAGTGTTTAGTTCATCTTTTTGTATGGACATTGATTCTTTGTTTTCTTGATCCCTCAACTATGATTTATAGTTTGAATTTTTCCTTGCCTTAGAAAGTAGGGAGTATTCATATTATGATGATGGTTAAATTCAAGTTGGGGAGATGAATGTTTATATGCTTATGTTGTGATTGCTATGAGGTTGAAAAAAAGAAAGAAAAATAAAAGAAAAAATGTGAAAAAGAAGTGATAGAAAAAGAAAGGAAAAAATAGAAAAGCTTTGAAAAAAAGAGTATGGAATAATTTTGTGTTAATAAGTGACGTGTGTTGGTGTGAAACTTGTGATGAAGAAGAATTGTGATTGGAATTATTTTGTTTGGAACTTTGTGGAAGTAATTACTCTCTTAGGTTTAGAGAAGTTTTTGTTTTGATTAGCTTTAGGACTTATCACTTGTTTGTTAACCAAGCCACATTACAACCTTGAAAAACCCTTGAGATTGTTGCTTTTATATTTTCAATGTAAATTTTTGGATGAATGCATAGTTTAGTCTATTGTTTGCAAGATTGTTGGATGAGTGAAAATATCCCTTTTTTGTATGTTTTTCATCTACCAATGGTTGTGTTTGATAGGTGTGATTCATTTTTGAACTAGTATTGTTTTAGAATGTTTGGCATGAATTTTGTATTTAGCATTTGTTTCGTGTTTATGTTATAGTCGTAGTTTAGTGGTAAGTGTTTACTTTGTGTGTACTATTTTTCATTTGAACCATTGCATTTGTTTTCCGTTTTTAAACTCTGTTGATTCTTGATTCTTTGGGTTATTTGACTTTGTTTGAGGACAAACAATGATTCAAGTTGGGGAGAGTTTGATAAGTGCAAAAGTGTAGTTATTTTGTATATGCTTTTTATTGCACTTATCGATTCTTTGTTGTTAATATAGGTTGAATAGCTCCGCTTTTTGTTGTAAATACATTTAATTGCATTTTGTGTACATATTGTATCTGTTGATTAATTTTGTATATGTTTTGTAGGTATTTGAGCATGGTTGGAGCAATGATGAATAAATCTCCAAGATGCATTTTTGGATCAATAAATGAATAAGTCAAAAGATTGGAGCCATTGGAAATTATGCAGGAATGCAACAGAAGTTGTTAGAATGTCATGGGTTGCCGGGCGAAAGAAGCCGTCATCGGGTGAAATTTATAGGCCAAATTTCCTTGTCGCCTCTCCATTGCTTCGCTTCTGTGGCACTGGGTGAAAATAAGGAGATTCGTCGGCCGATTAATTGTGATCGTCGGGTGATGGAAGATATTTGTTTCAGTTGAGGATGTAGCCCAGTTTGGGCCAAATGTATAGAAGCTTTCACCGAGCGACGTGTTTGTGTCACTGGGCGTCGCATGCAGAACCAAAATTCTTTATTTTATTTTTGTCATTTTTGGGGGGTGATGGTTTTTGGGGTGATTTTTGTTCTCCCAACTCCATCAACCTTATTTTTGTAGTGGATTAGATTAGATAACAACACTAGGGCTTTGCTTATGGGTGATTGGAGGTGGATTTCTCATTGGTCAGCGCTGACAAACTGGAAGATTTGTTGTTTATCTCTTCTCCTCTCTATTTATTTATCTTTTGTTGGGTTTTGTAAGTATTTTACTTTGAACTTATGTATATTTGTCACCCATGGCGTTATATAAACCTTGCTTTACAAATCTTTGTGGATTGTTGTCTTGGATTTTTGCTCTGTGCTAGAGATTTGAGTTGTTATAGACATATACTGCTTAGATTCTTATCTAGGATGATTATCTGTTAGTTTCTAAAGTCTAGAGATAGATTTAAAGCTGACATCTACATGGGTATCAGAGTTTAATGCCTCTGTGTGGTTGTGCTGTGCTGAGAGATCTCTAGTGCAATTATATAGTTGTCTTATGTGTTGTTGAGGAGGTAGAGAGATCATTTCCTTGGTGATGTGGTCGGTCTCTCGATTTGGGTTAGAAATGACTTAGGTTGTGAGTGATACATAGTGACATTGATGAGTATTGTTAAGTTGAATGTAACTGGTCGATATATTTAAGTATGTGATGAGTAGATTATATGCAGGCTTGATAAGTTCTTCCTTAGTTTTTTCTTTTGTTTACATTTATTTTCTGTTGATACTTTTCTTTTTAACCCATTTGTCCCCAAACTCATTAATGAATTATTTGTCGAACGACAGTTCAATAACCAATCTCTGCGAACACGATATGATATAACCTAAATACCACCCGGCAATTTAATAAATTACTTTTGCTTTCCGCTACACCGCTGCAATAGTTGTTAGTATTTTGTTACTAAAAGATATGTTTTTTTTAATTTTTTTTATGTGTCCTTCCTGCATCTTCATGTGGTATGGTCACAGCTTTCTGAACAATTTGTTTAACATCATCTTTGGCATATACCGACTCTCTAATTTGTCTAAAACCTCCTTCAATATTGTTTGGTCATGGATATGATACATCACCTTGTCTAAAATATATAGGTGAATCAATCATACATCATTCTCCTTTATCTCTTCCCAATCGATGTCCTTCATGTCAGTTGGTTTTGTCTCACGCAGGGCCTTCTGTAAACTTTGTTTGGCCAACATATCTCTAACCATCCTTTCTCATAATTCAAAATTACTTGTACCATTGAACCTTGTAACCTCGAATTTCACACAAAAATGAATCGCCATATGATACTAATTGTTAGAACAACAATTAGTATTGAATATTAATGAGAAATAAAAGTAAAAAACAATGAACACAATTGATCTTTGTTAATGCTGTTCGGCCAATGTTTCATACCTAGGCAAAAATAGAGCAGTTATATTTCCTTTTTTATTTTCGTGATGAATTAAAGTTACAATACTATCAATATATCTAATACTACAATCAAATTTACAATAATATCATTGAATCCTACTGCGGGGGCCAATCACCTACTGACAACAAACATAGGTTTGACAAAATTGATCGAGCCAACCAAGTTGACCTGTTCGGCCCACCATTTTTCTGGGAAAAGCTGAGGTTTCGGCTTGGTGTCTTAAGTTTTCACGCCCCACCTAACCCACTTAAAAAACTGGGGCGGGGGCGTGCTGAGGCGGGTTTTATCCGTGAGCTTTTTGATAATTCTTTTTACTTAGAATGAAAATTAGGCATTGCAATAAGGAGGTCAATCCACTAATTTTTTTCTCTTTAATGGTAAAAAACTGAACCTTCACCCTTCTTATATAAATATAATATTATTCTATCCTTACGAAATTATGTTTCTTTCCATTTATTTCATCTATCGTCGTTACAAATGAATTTTAGATATGTCATCGTTACAAATGAATTTTAGATTTATTGCAGTTCTAGTATACTTTATTTATACTATCTTGATCTCAAAACAAACTTCACAAAAACTTTACTTATTTTTCTATTCAGGATATGATTATGCCTTTGAAGTTTCTGCATCTTTACTTGTTAATATTTGAATATTAGTTTGATTATTGATCTTGATATGCCTAATTTTTCTTCAATAGATTGTTTATTGCTCTTTGACTCGTAGCAAGTTCTTGTGTATCTATCAATGAATGATATTTTTTGAAAAAAATAATGTGTTCTAAAAGATTAACATAACCCTTGTAAATAGAAATTATTTGTGTACAAAATATTATCTTTTTTAAAATTATAAGTTAACACCCATTAACATGGACCACTTTTTTGTTAATTTTATTTTTTATTTATTTTCTTGATTAAAAGTTCATTTCAATTTTCTTGACAAGTCAATCTGTCAACCCGCCAACTTATTAGTAAATGAGATGACTTGACTTTTGAACTCAGACGCCTAAGTTAGCCCGTCTGACCCGACCCCGCTTTTAGACGGGCTTAAATAGAAAAAACTTAAATGGTACAAACCATCCACTTTGCTATCCCTAAACAAACATTTGAGTCTAAGACATATTTGAAGTTTCCACATATTATATCCCTACTTACCTTAATATGAGCCATACTCTAAAAGTAAATTTAAAAAATGTTTCAAATATAAACTTTTAATTTAAATATAAAACAGATGTGTTCGACTAGAGTATTTTAAAAGCATTTGAATCAAATAGTAAAGAATATTTTCTAACTTAGATGGACTTGTTTGAATTAAAATTTATTTGCAGTTTATAGTACAAGTGCTTATCAAAATAAACACTTATGAATAAGCTCACATAAACTATTTTTATAACAAAAGAAAATAAATTTAAGTTATTTTTTATATTTTTTAAAGTTATTTGCATTAAATATCTTGAAGAATTAATAAAAATAATTTTAAAAAAAAGTTTATGAAAAAAGTCATAAGTTGTTTTGATTAAATCTCAGTGCCACAAAATTCTTGGTTGTAGATAAGCTCAAATAAATACATCAAAATAAATTCTAGATATTCTAGGTTCCAATTCAATCCAAAACACATTGAGTACCAATATTAAATCTTTTGAGAAAAGTATTTATTTTTACTTGTATATTTGACTTTTTTTAAGAAACTAAAATGAAATATCATAAAACGATCCTGTAGCACAAGATGTATCATAGAGGTCTCAAAAGGTTACAATAAAACAATAAATCAAGAGTGAAAACTTTACCCTTAACCAAACAAATATAGGGGTTTTGTCACCACAAATGAGATCCAGAAAAAAAATTAATGACCTTGGCCTTTAGCCACCAAAAAGAATTCAATTTAACATTGTCTAGCAAATTAACAATAGATATAACTTTAGATTTAAACACCCTATTATTCCTTTCAGTCCATAAAACCCAAATTATAGCGAGACATGGTAACCTTAAAAAATCATGGCACGCGTTATTCCCACCTGTAGAGTGAGTAAACTGAAAAAAGTGGTCCTTGAGATAAAAATGATCAACCCCATCAATACCAATCCAACACCGAACCTGTTACCAAAGCGAGCTAAAGAATTCACACTGAAGAAATAAGGGGTGAGCTGACTCCACCATACCACACCCAACAACACGTATTTGATCTTCTTGAGAAGTAATACCTCGATTGACCAAGTTAACCTTGGTAGGTAACCTGTCACGCAACAACCGCCACACACAGATAGAAACTTTCATAGGAACCTGTTTATGCGAAACATTATCCAAAAATGTCTCTGCATGATGATCTTCCCACTTAGTGAGCATGTGGTAAACACACTTACAATATAGCTCGTGCCTTCAGAAAGCACCCACCTCCAATCGTCCTGAGTATTATCTTGTAAATAAACATCAAATAATAACAACCTACACTCCTCCACTAATTCCTCCTCCCAGGCTAATAACCTCTGCCACCACCTCCAAGCACCTCCCCTCCCTAATAAAAATATATTCGCTACCGAATCCCCTTTAGACTCAGACAACTGGTAAATACGACTAAATCTCTCACATAAAGGAACCTCTTCTAACTAAGTATTCGTCCAAAAAAGAGTATGGACACCATTATCCACTTTCATACACACGTTCTTATTAACCCAGGTTCCCCCATCTAATCCCCACCCATCCCGAACCCGACACACCTCTCTCCACCAATTAAAACAACACTTCCCTCCTTCTTTTACTCGACCCGCATCCAAAGTATACCGAGCTTCTAACATATTCACCAACAACCATTCCCTCTCAACAAGCATCCTCCAGAACCACTTTTCTAATAGAGTTGTATTAAATTCCTTTAGCCTCCTAACCCCCAACCCACCAACATATTTTTTTATATAAATAGTCTCCCAGTCAACCCAAACAATTTTCCTATGATTGTCACTCCCACCCTAGAAGAAATTCATAAAAGTATAATCTAACAAAGTGATATTACTTGTGGGAACTTTGAAGAAATAAAGAGCATAAATAGGATACGAGGAAAGGACAAACCTCAGGAGGATCAACCAACCACCAAACAATAAATTGCGACTCTTCCACCCAGACAATCTAGATTTAATATGATCCAACATCAAACCCCCAAAAGCCATCCTTCTAGAATCTCCATCAATCGGAAGACCCGAGTACATAAAGGGCACCCTCCAAATTCTACAATGTAACACCGAGGCTGCCTCATTCAACCAAGACTCATAAATGTTGATACATACCAGCATACTTTTGTGAAAATTAACTTTCAAGCCTGATATAACTTCAAACAACACAAGAACAACCCTTAAGGTTATGACATTAGCCCAACTCTTGACCCTCATAAGCAACATGTCATCTGCAAACTAGAGATGAGATATGACTTTTGTAACCTCTGTACCTATAGTGTAGCCCGTAAAAAGATTGGAATTTACCATCGCATCCATTAAAACATGTAACCATTCTTCCACCAGAAGGAAAAGAAAAGGAGAAAATGGGTCACCTTGACGCAACCCTCTCTCAAATCGAAACTCCTATGTACGACTACCATTAACTAACACAGATGCTGACGCTGAACCAATGCACTCTTTCACCCACTTCCTCCACAAAGTCGGAAAAGACATTCTCCCCATAACAACATCCAAATAGCCCTAATCCACATAATCATATGCCTTTTCAAAATCCACTTTGAACGACATTAACTCTTTTTCATCTTATGGGCTTCGCCCACCACATCATTAGCTATCAAAATACCATCTAGAATTTTCCTATCCTTGGAAAAAGCTGACTGACACTCTGAGATAACTCTTCCCATCACCAACCTCAATCGACTAGCCAACAAGTTAACCAAAATTTTATATAAACAACGAACAAAATAAATAGGACGAAACTCATTCAACCTTCTTGGACTCTCCACCTTGGGAATGAGAGCAATAAATGTATTATTAATGTCATTTGATAAGCGACCATTCCTGTGGGAATCTGTAATAAGTCTCATAATATCCTGCTTTATATCAACCCAAAAATCTTTGATAAAAACCATATGGATACCATCCTACCCATGGGCTCTTAAAGTGTCACAACTTCAAATGGCTTCCCTTACTTCCTCATCAGTAAACGACCTAATTAAAATACCTCCTTCTTAAAAAGATAGAGTATGGAAACTAGGTTATCCACACATGGCATATTCACCTGATTCGACTTAAAATGGGATGCAAAATGTGAAAAGACCGCTTCTCGAACCTCTTCTACTCCTTCAACAACTACATTATTAACCAGAATAGAAGAGATAGAATTACCACGCCGATGACTAGACATAATAACATGAAAATATTTAGAGTTAGAAACCCCTTCACGGATCCAAGTAAGCCGAGACTGCTGCCACAAAATACTATAATGGATTATAGACATGGAATGTAGATCAGACGAAAGCCCCCACAATTCAACCTGCTCATCCTCAGATAACAGAGAATCCTCCCTTTTCTATCAAGATCAGAGATGCAAGCCTTTATAGAATCCATACTACCTGACAAGTTATGCACATGAGTAAGATGCCAATCTTGAAGAGCCCTTATCATAGCCTTCATTTTTTCCTTCACCATAAAACCTCCCCAACTCTGCACCTATAAAGACTTTCATTTATCTGATACAAATTTATTATAACCAGGTATCTCAAACCAACATTTCAACATAAGCTAAAGCTTAGGCCCCTAGTTAACTTCATCCACTATTAGCATAACTGAATAATGATCTGATAGACCTTACAAATAGGAAGCCTACAAATAAGTAGGCCACTTCATAACCCAATCCTCCAAGAGCAAGAATCTATCAAGCCGACTCATAGTTTTGCCATCACCCGTAAACCACGTGAACTTACACCCATGTAGTGGTAAATCCACCAAAAATTTATACTCAATGAAATAATTAAAAGGATCATAATCCAATGGTCTCGTAATCAAACCCGCCACTCTCCTCTCCTCTTCCATGCGAACCGCATTAAAATCACCACAAACATAAACGTTTTCCCCCACCCACAACTACAACCTCTCTATCAAGTTAACCCATAATTGTTGTTTAGTCTCATGCTCACACGGTGCATACACTTTAAAAATGAGAAATTACCTATTATTGGAATGAAACCGCCCATGAATCAACAACACGCGATCAAAACTACACGACGACCACACCTCCACCTCTAAACAATCCCAAATAGTCAGCAGACCCTCAAAAGCCCCCAACGAAAGGTTTAAAAGAGAAAAAAAATGAGACGAGGATCCCCCCAAATATGCACCAAAGAAATCTTCCACCACCTCCAACTTAGTATCTTGCAGACATAAAATAGACGAACATTTCTCCACTACCAAATTTATCACTTTCTTCATCTTGGCTAACCTTCCCTACCCCCCTAACATTCCACAAAATAATATTTATGACACATCCACCACACCTGTAATGCCTCGAGTTTTCATCCAATGCATGACTCATAAATTATCAAAACACTTGTTTAAATAGAAATAAAACAGTTTAAAATTTTTAATCAATTCAACACAAATCTAGACCCCTAAGCGGAAAATCATTACGCTTATAATTCAATAGCAAAATACTAAATAAATAATTTCAAAATGTAACGCGGTCGATTTATTTCTACATAATGCTATTTAAGAAGAAACCCTTCTTCCCTGCGAGCATACATCAAGCAAAACATCAATCACTTTGAAAATCCACATTTGTACCTAAAATGTTGTAAGAGTCAGTTACCCATTTAAAACTAAACTAAACGAGTGTTACAAATCAGACTAATATAAATATACACATAATTTCCAAGAGAGTTCAATAAGAGTACTCACCAAAATTATAAACAACATAACTGTATACTTAAAACGAAATACATGTACTTATGAGTTTAATCAAAATTGTCAACAATAAATCTTACACGGTTTATATGCAAAAGTGTGCATCCTCTTAAAACCATATGATTCAGATATAATCAGCCTTCCACTAAGGTACCACACATAATTAATCTCATATCAATGAGAAAAATAGCCTGACACTAAGGCACCACACAGAAATTTATATGCCATATTATGATGTAAATTCAAACATGCCACTAATGCAAACCCCGCCACTTATACAATCACATATACATCTTTATCCGCCACTAAGGCAATCATACAATGCATATGACAACTCATGCATTATAAAATCTAATAATATATAATCCCGCTACTTAGACAACCACAAATTCAAAAATTATTTTTTTATAGTATTTTCATCCATTTAATTTAACATCTTATGAAATAATCAAATCAATTTAAACAAACTTACTCTCTATTTAATTACCTAAATAAATTACAACACAAGTACATGACTATATTAAACAAGGTTTTTATAAATTCCTTTGGTCTCACCATATTAGCACACAAATCTCTACATATGACTTTATTATATACTACAATATCAATTACACATAGCAAACACCACACAACCTTGTACACATATTATTGAATCTTGCACAATCACCATGAAATATGAATAGCAATCACAAAGAATGCAGAGAAAAGTGAAAAGGAAGAAGATAAAAAGAGATTTCATTCTCCAATTCTGCTACACCCTTATGATTAGTTGGTTACAAAAGGCTTTGCTAACTATCTTATATACAATTTCTAAAACCCATTTTCCTTATTTACATTCTACACCTCTAGTTCACTTTATTTATTTTCTACACCTCTAATACTCCCCCTTAAGTGGTAAGATAGATATCTAGAAATCCCCACTTGGATGTAAGGAACTCATATAATGGCCTTGAAAGAGCTTTGGTGAGTGGATCACTAAGTTGTTGCTACGACTTAACATGTACCAATTTCAAAAGTTGTGCTTAAACATGCTAATGGATAAAGTGACAGTCGATGTCCATGTGCTTGGAGAATTCATGGCATAGGGGATACGAAGCTAGTTGAATTGCTGACTGTCTATCACAACAAACATTAACAGATTGCAATGCAATTTCAAAGGTTCTGAATAATTGCTTAATCCATAATAGTTCTGATGTTAGAGACGTTAAGGCACGATACCTGACTTCTGCAGATGAGGGGGCCATAATCAGCTATTTTTTTACTTCCATACTATCAAGGCATCACCCAAACCAAAAAAATATAGAACCCATATATGAATTTTCTAATGACTTTGTAGTTTCCCCAATCAACATCTGCAAAGGCTGTGAGACGAAAAGAAGAGTTTGCAGGAAAAAATAACCTTTTGCCTTGAGTAGCTTTAAGGTATTGTAGGACATGATGCACAACATTCAAATGATGAGTAAGAGGGTGCTGCATAAATTGACTCAGTTTGTTTACATCATATATGATGTCTGCACGCGAAATTTTCAAGTACATAAGTTTTCCAATCAATCTCCTGTAGCCAGAAATATCTTCTAAAAGCTCACCATCAGTATCATTGAAGGATACTGGATAATCTAAGGGAACACCAACAGGTTTGGAAGCTATGTAACTTGTATCTTGAAGAAGTTGAAGATTATATTTTCTCTCACAAAGATGAATGCCTTTCTTGGGTTTAGAAATCTCTAAACCAAGAAAGTAATGTAAATCTCCTAGAACCTTCAACTTGAAATGTTGTTTCAAGATATCCTCAACTTGTCTCAATCATTGAGGGTTAGGACCTGCAAGAACTATGTCATCGACATAGACTAATAGGATAACCAAGGATGAATCATTACCACTACATGATAAATAATTATCTGACAGGGATTGTTCAAATCCTATTGAAGTGAGAGTGAAGCTGAACTTTTGGTACCATTGCTTGGATGCTTGTCTCAATTCGTACAATGACTTGTTGAGCTTGGATACTAATTTCTCCCATTGATTGAATAGCCCTTAGGAAGTTGCACATATAGCTTGGATGATAATAAGAAGGTTCATAGATGGTGGATATTTGACATATGAAATGTTTGTAAGAAGAGTGAAGTGAGTCATAAGACAAGTGTATTTGAATAGGATATTTAACATTGCATTGAAAATCTTGAAGATAAGATGGTGGTCTATGTATTCTAGAGGATATTCTAGTGGTCTCACTCTGTTCAACAAGTAAATCAAGGTCGCCAGTACAATATGCAATGGGTGAAATGGGAATATTTCAGGACTGGCAGGATGTGACTCATGAGGTTCAGTATTGTCCATAGGGTTAGAGGCTGCATGACATATTGGTTCAGTAATTGAGTTGGGTAATACTGTGTCAGAACAAAAAACTTGGTAAAAGGTTGGTGTGACATGGTGGCAGAACCGACTGTTATACTGGTTTTATGTTTGTATTCGCAAATGTTGCGGTAAGCAAGAGTCGCCACCGACTTTTCTTTTATCCAATAAAGGAAAGGGTGGAAAGAACAGAAAAAGACCTTTCGAGAGTTTTCTGAGTAAGGGGGTAGATTATGGAAAGGGAAGGTGTAAGCACCCTTTCCATCTGTAGTTTTCAATGGGCTCTTAGATGCTTAGTGTAATACGGTGGGAGAACTGACTTGGTTGTTTGCGTTTGACCGCAATTATTGCGGATAGCAAGAGTCGCCACCGACTTTTCTTTTATCTAATAAGGAAAGGGTGAAAAGAACAGAAAATACCTTCGAGATTACTTTCTTGAGTTTGGGGGGTAGATTATAAAAAGGGAAGTTATTAGCACCCTTTTTATCCATATTTATCTATGGGCTCTTAGTTGCTGGCTAGATCATTTTTGCTTTGTTTGAAAATGTGCTTTGTGGTGAGTTTTGAAAATATTTTTGAAAAGCGCCTTCGTTGAGGCAAACTTTGTAATGATTCTCATCTCTATAAGAATGCATACAAAGTGTTAGACTTTTTGAAAATAGTTCAAAAAGAGATGTTTTTTTTAAGATGTTTTTGAAGGTGTGAGTGTGGAAATGGTTTTGATTTACAAGAAAGCAACTAAGAACGTTCTACCTACTCAAAAGTCTTTTTGTTCATTTCTTCTTTCCTTTGATATTGCTATCTTACCATTGATTGGTAAGAAGCTTTATCTTTGGATGTAAAAGGGACGGGCATGGGTCATTCGTATAGTCATGAATAGAAAATATTGTGAGATATCTTAGCATTTCTCTTGAGGGACTAAGATCATTTGTAAGGAAACATTCGAAGCGTCATCGAGGGACTATGATCTTTTGATTGTTTTTTCTAAGACGTCTCACATGCATATTATGACCATTTTCTCAAGGCAACAAGTGGAGTGAACCCTAGAGATGCAAGTGTGCAAATAGTATGTTTGATTGCATGCATTTTTGTCTTGAACTTAGGAATGTCTACATGTTGATTTTATATCCAAGTACAAGTGAGGGCCTGATGCTTGCACGAGATTTGACACATGCTTTTGGCACTGTTTGTGCTCAGATAAAATCAAGTTGGGAGCTCAAAAAACTAACTTTGTGATTAAAGTAATTGTTGTACCCTAAAATTTTCCCTTCCATATTCTTCAAGATTTGCCAAGATCAAGGTTCAAAATCTCTCAAGGGGTTGCACAGTCCAATTGCCTCCTAACACAGTCAAAATTAGGATTTTGGTTCTGGCAAAGAAATTGAAGTTTCCAAGGGTCCAATCAAGTCCCACATGCCTACATACATTGTCAAGCATCCATATGCCAAGTTTCAAGACTCACAGCATCAAATTGCACAGTCAAAAACCCTAATTGCTTCACAGTAAACTGCAGGGGCAAAATGGTCATTTGACAGTCAAAAGTCAAAATTTTTGGTCAACATCTTATTTTGAAGCCACAAACATCATTTCATCAATTCTTGATCATGATTCTCAAAGCATGGCTCAAAAAGTCTCAAGATGCAAAAGTTTCTATTGTTGGACAGTTGGAAAAGTCAACTGCAAATTGACCAGGGTATAACTTCCACATGGTTTATCAGAAAAATTCCATCCAAAGCTCATTTTGAAGATAATGACATTTCCTACAACTCATCTTCACACTTCAAGTCCAATAAATACTCTCACAAAAAGTTATCAATCTCAACATTATAGGTCATTTTCAAAAGTCAACAAAAATGCACTTTAAGTCAAAGACCATAACTTGAGATTGGTAAGTCAAAATGACATGGGACCAAAGACATTGGTTAGAGGATTTCAAGACCTTTCCAAAATGTCAAATAACATGATCAAAACATAAAAATTGAGCAAGATATGCCTTGTAGAAGTTGGGAAATTTTTGGGAATTTTGAAAAGTCAACTTTGCACAAAAGGGTTCAAAAATGCTAATGGGCCACAAATTCTTCCATGAATCATTACCCAAAGGCTATGCACGACCCATTGACCTCCAAGGGAGTTATTTTCTCATTTTTGATTAATTGTTTGAATTTTTATTATTATTAATTCACTTAATTAAAATTAAATATGAAAAAATAGCAAATAACACCTTTCAAATCTTTTTGTGCAGAAAATTCACTCATCATGTGCTCAATATTTCGTGCATCATTCAAAAAGGAAAGAATCTTCCATGATTGGCAATGATTGGCATAGAAAAGATTGAAAAAAGATATGGAAAATCAAATATTCAAAAACATTAAATCAATGGATTTTGGGCTGGTTTTTAACCTAATTCTATCCACATACATAGGCAAGACTGAAACCTAATGCAAGAGACACAGAAGCTGTGCAGGAATCAAAGAACCAAAGTGCATTTTTTTCACAAAAAAGTTGAAACTGTTTTCATACCTAGAGGACGATTCAAGGCTTGAAAATCATTCCAAAACATTGCCAGGGCATCCAGGAAACTATTACAGTCAAAACCAGCCCTCCATACTCAAGGAATTGGTAAAACCGGATTGCACTTCTCATAAAATTTCCCATAATCGTGTTTTGATTTCCAGGCATTGTTCATGCATTTTAATTGTTGATTTACACTAATATGAACATGCTGAAGCTAATGGTGCCCTTGAATTGAACTAATATTGCCTGTACAAGAATTCACCATGAACGCTTTTTAGGGTTTCAGAGCTCCAGATTTGGGGTTTTACACATATGGTAAAATCAGGCCATGAAACCTATGCCAATGGAATCAGGACATCCAGACGAAGCCAATCCCCACCTCGCGCCCTTTTTATATTTGACTATCGTCTAATCGCTATTTTTGAAGGTCTGGTTTGGTGGGGGTTTAAAACCCCCGCTATTTGCTTTTAGTTACAGGAAAAAGATGAAGACGATGCATGCGTGTCTGGACATGGTTGTAGGGTTTGAATGTTAGCGCGTTTTTTGAGTGCTTCAGTATAATACTTGTTTTTCACATATATTATTTACGTTCCATAATAATAATAAAAGTGCACGTTGGCTTAGATGGTTGATTAGCTGGCTTGCAGGTACTGGGACCTGGGTTCGATTCCCAGGTCCCCTTTTATGTTTCATAATTTTTCCATTAACATGTTCCAGCGTAGCACTCATTCAAAGGAGCACCATGCATCCCAACGCCTGTGCCTGCCAAGTGTCCAGGAGCCTCAATCTGATGGCCATCACGTGAATTCCACCATGCACGCCAGTCAATGGATCTGCACGCAAGCGCTGGAAAGTCAAAAAGGGCCTGATTCAATGGGCCAAATTGCTTCATAAACCTCCTCTAGGGGCCTGATACCCCATGGTTTGTTCAATTTAATTCTTATTTTATTTCTCCTTCTTATTCTTTTATTTGTTTTTAATTGCTTTTCTCTTTAAATTCCAAAAATAATTTTCATAATAAAACCAGAAAAATCAAAATCAAAAATATGTTTATTTAATATTTAACTCATTAATATTTTTGTAAATAAAGTTTTAATAATCAACTTAGTAAAATTAGGTTAAAATTTTAATGTTTTTTTTCTTAAATAACTAAAATATGTAGAAATTAGGTTTTTAGCATTTTTATTCTTATTCTTAATAAATAATTTCTTCTTCTTATTATTATTATTAATTATTAATTATTTTGTAAATAAACATGTCATTAATTTATTAGGGTAAATTAGGTTAAAACTTAAATATTTTTCTTTAACAATTAAAAATAATTTAGAACTAGGGTTCCATTTAACTTCTAACTTTAATTAATTTTCTTTATTTCATTAAATACAAAAAAACATAAAAAATAACTTCTTCTCTTTATTAAATAATTAATTAATTTTTAATTTCATTTAATTTCTTTAAAGGGTCTAACGCCCTCGAACATTCGATTCTAATTTCTTTTCGCGCGTTTGTTCTTATTTTTCGCTTTAAATATTATGTAATTGCTCAAGCCTTGTAATAGTAATTACGAATTTATTTATTTTCCGCATTTTATTTCAAAACGGGTCTTTGTTAATTTGGCGATGTATAGACCCGCGCCTTGTAATAGCGTAGGACTTTATTTTCCGCATTTTAATTTCCGCCCTTTTAAATTATAATCGCATGAAAGAATGTATGGACAAAAATAAAAACAACGCGTAGCTCACGATATAACGATCAAAGATAATGGTTAAACTGAAAATAACATACAAATTCACACACCACTCTTAGGGTACGCCTCACTGTTGCCTTGCCCCTCGAAACGTGGTCGTCGAGTATAGGACGTTTTAGTAAGTCCTCATGTCCATGATCTATGGCATGGGTGTAGCTTCTAAGGTGTTCTACTGTTGCTCTGGTGACCACACTGTCCCTAACAAACGAATTGACCCGAACACCTCCAACGGTGGTGCTACCTACCTCTCAATGGTGGGATGACACTACCTTAAGGACATTTACACAGCCTAATTCCTTAGGGTAGGTAGATGACTCGTAGATACTTGCTCTAATTCAAAACAAATCAAAAACTCTTTTCACACCGACACTTTTCAAAAAGCTTTCCAAAACAATTTTTCAAACACTCTTGAGGAATGATACAAGAGTCGATCTGAAATCTTTAAACGAAACTTTTTCAAACCCACTCACAATTGAAAAGCAAACACTTTTGAAAACACAATGAGCAAGTATCTAAGAGCCCATGGATAACCATGGATAGAAAGGGTGCTAACACCTTCCCTTTCTATAAATCTACCTCTCGAACCGAGAAACTATCTCATAAGGAATTTTGCTGTGCTTTTGTCCTGTCCATGTTGGAGAAAATAAAAGACGGTGGCGACTCTTGCTTCCGCGACATTTCGCGAACCAGTGTTAAACAGTCAGTTCCAGATCCACCGATCACAGAACTGGCGACTCTGCTGGGGATATCTTATAAAGTGAGGTGTACCTTAGGACTAAGATCACTTGTGTTTTCAATTGTTGTGCTTTGTTTGCTTTATTATTATGGGCTGTCTCGGGAGTTCTATAGATCCTAACCCGGATCTGGGGATACCCTGTTAGGTAGCATAAGATGTGAGGGACCTGTCCGGTGTAGACCGACACGGGTGAAGCAGTGGCTACGTTGGTGTGGCACCTTGGTCTGTACCGATATCCCTTGTGTTGAAACGAGGAGAATATGGGTCTTCTGAGGAGTCATTAAGCACCAACCGACCTTAGAATCTTAAATGACCCAACTTGGCCAATAGAACAGTAGCGGTATGCTACGCCCATTGAGGCTAAACTCTCGTGATTGTTCTGGCCGCAAGAAAAGATTGCGATGCTGGAGTTATGACCGATTGAGGGTAGTCAGTGATATTGGGACCCTCTAGAACCCGGTTACTTCTGATAGGACAAGTCTTAACCAACAAACTGAAAGAGGGTAATACCTAGACCCCATGTTGGCCTAAACTCTAAGGGCTTGTCTTGTGTGACTTGTGTGCCTTATCATGTTTGCCTTTGTAAATATTTGTGGTGTGCTTTATCATAACATCATGCCATCATAAACATTGCATGCATCCTGCATAAGGACTGACCATTTCAAAGACAAAAGGGTTTCACCTTTGCTCTGTTTTGTAGGACATCATGATGCCTATGCGAAGGAATACTATCCGGTTCAACTTTGTTCACCCACCTGAGTTACTTGAAGAGTTGGTTAGCAGAATTCCAAATACTACTTCCTTCATCCAGAGGCATGGTTCTCTTCTCAGTTTAGTCACGGCAAAGTGGGACCAACAGCTGATGAGTGTCCTGACCCAGTTCTATGACCCTCTGTACCAGTGCTTCACCTTTCAAGACTTCCAGCTGGTCCCTACCCTGGAAGAGTTCTCTGATTTTCTTGACATCCCTATCTTGGACCAGACTCCCTACACTGGTTGGGAAAAGACTCTTAGGCTTGAGGAGATTGCTGCAGCCCTTCCCTTGACCAACCAAGAGGTAATGGACAATTGGGTGACTAAAAGCGGAGTTAAGGGTTTCTTGGCCAAGTTCCTGGTTAGTAAAGCTAACAGTTTCTGGAATGACTTGGACTTTAGGGCATATGAAGACATCCTGGCTCTCTTAATCTACGGTCTAGTCTTGTTTCCTAATCCTGATAACTTCATTACCGTCACTTCCATAAGGATCTTCATGTCTCGGAACCCTGTGCCCACTCTCTTAGGTGATATCCTGCAACAACTTTATGCTCGTACTGCCCGAAGACGAGGAACCCTGTGGTGTTGCATCCCTTTGTTGGTGAGGTGGTTTATTTCGCACCTCCCTAAGTTCGTGCTGAAGAACAAAGAAGGAAGAGGTTGGGCTCATAGGTTAATGTCTGTCACTGATAATGACATCGTTTGGACTCTCAGAGGTTTGGATGAGGTAACTGTTATTGATTGTTGCGGAGAATATCCTAATGTTCCTTTGATTGGTACCCAAGGAGGAATCTCCTATAATCCATGTCTAGCTCTCCGTCAGTTTGGAAGAGCCAGAAGAGCAGGGCCTCATGAGATGTTGGTGCCTCACATCCGTTTTGAGTTTCAGGTGGATAGTGACGAGCTGCGTCGTAGGTTCATCAAGGCTTGGGACAGAATTCACAAAGCTGACCCACAAGAGTTGGGACCAAAGACTTCTCTGCCTATGAAAGCTTACTACAAGTGGGTCCGCATCCGTGCTCAGAAGTTAGGTTTGCCGTACGAAGCTGTCAGACCCATCATTCTTGAGTATCCTGATAGAGATGGGGTTCCTCCAACTATTCTCCCTCCTCAGATACCTACTGATTATGATACGCTAAAGAGATCTTGGGCGCAACTGCGAGAAGAACGGGATTCTTATCGGGAAAAGTTCAACAAGCAGGAATTGAAGATCCAGAAGCTGACAAAGCAGTTGGAGAATGAGCGAGCTTTGAATGACTACATCTGTACTGAGAAGAGGAGACCCTGGGATCAATGATGAGCTTTGGATGTTCTTTTACAGTTTTATTTCCCTTTTCAGTATTTTCATTTTTATGTAACGCCTAAGGGCAATCTGTTGAACAATCTAAATTTCAAGGTTGAATCTAATGAAGTGTGTTCCTTTTTGTTTACAAAGTTGATTCCCGATTGTCTTTGAAAACATAAATCATACGCATTTCATTCATCATGTGCATCACAGGTACTCTTCTTTTCAGGTTGCTTAATGTTCTTCGCTGTTTATTTCAGCATCATGAACCCTGAATCATCTACCGAGTAGTCTATCAAGGCCCTTCAGGCTCAGAACGCCCAATTTCAGGAGCTGATCATGGGTTTGGCTCAAGGTCAAGAGGAGCTGAAGGCTCTGCTGGTCAAGAAGAAGAAGAAGAGAACTGTTCTATTCAACACGGGCCGGAGGTTTGGTAACACACTGCCGAATGAGGAAGCTGGTTCTTCTGTAGGCAAAGGCAGTCCCCAGGGGGGAAGGGCTCCAAGTCCGGTGGTCTCTGACAACGAGATTGATTTTAATGAGGAACAGTATCCTCCAGCTGAAGACAGATACAAGCAGTTGGAAGACCGTCTGAATGCCATGGAAATTCAACAAGTGCCTGGTTTGGATTTCGGAGACTTGGGTTTATCTTCTGGTGTGATCATCCCGCACAAGTTTAAAGCACCATCTTTCGCTAAGTATAATGGGGCGTCTTGCCCTAAGTTACATCTCAGATCTTATGTGCGGAAGATTCAGCCGTATACAGTGGACAAGAACTTGTGGATCCACTTCTTCCAGGAGAGTCTTTCAGGGACTCATCTCGAATGGTTCTATCAGCTGGATGGAACCAAGGTCCGTAACTGGGAGGAGTTGGCTACTGCTTTCTACAAGCAGTATCAATATAATGCTGACCTCGCACCTACACGTACCCAACTCCAGGGTATGTCGCTAGGATCGGGAGAAGGTTTTAAAGAGTATGCGCAGAAGTGGAGGGATTTGGCTGGCAGGGTGCAGCCACCATTAATCGATCGTGAATTGGTAGATATGTTCTTGGGGACCCTATCCGGGCCATTCTTCAATCATCTCATTGGCAATTCATCTGCAGGATTCACAGACCTTATTCTGACTGGGGAAAGGATAGAGGCTGGTATGAAATCAGGAAAGATTCAGAAAGGTGCGTCCTCAAGTTCTGAGAAGAAACCTTTTAAGAAGCAGGCCAGTGCTGTGTATGGGCCTAGGAGGCAAGATAAACCAGAGCGCCGCCAATCTGTCAACGCGGTGGTGATTGCTAAGCCTGCTGCCGCTCTCCGGCAAGCTAATCAACCAAGGGCTGAGAGACCCAGAAGAGAATTCACTCGGCTGAGTATGACCTTATCACAGATCTTACCGCAGCTGCTATCAACCAACTTGGTGACCGTCAGAGAGGCTCCGAAGGTTGTGAATACTGCATCTCCTAAGTATAATCCAAATGCCTGCTGTGCTTATCACTCCGATAGCCCGAGGAATTCTACTGATGATTGTTGGGCCCTAAGGAATAAGGTTCAAGACCTTATTGATGCGAAGGAAATACAATTTGAGGCGCCTGAGAGGCCAAATGTTGTGACTGCTCCTATGCCCCAGCATGGAGTGAATGCTGTCGATGAAGACTTGTATGCAGTTTCTGTGAATGATGTGGTTACCCCTCTATTGACTGTTAAGAGGAACTTACTGCTGGCCGGTTTATTTTTGGGTTGTAGCAAGGGTTGCCTTTTGTGTGCTGTTACCCCTACTGGTTGTCTGTTGCTGAAGTTAGGCATCCAAAGCCTGATGGATAGCAAAGAAATGTTCAAGAAGACCGCTGTTCCTTGTGTTCCCGCTGAAGAAGTATCTGTCGTTACAATTTTCAACAATCCAATCAAGGCTCCCCCGAGGAAGCCAGTTAAAATCATGTCTGTTGCACCCATTGTTATTACTGTTCCGGGGCCTCTCCCCTATGAATCTGACAAGGCTGTCCCATTGCACTATGGGGCAGATGTATATGTACTTGGAGTGAAGCAGGAGTTCAATACCGGTACCAGCATCAGCAATATCACCGGTCCATCTAAAGTAACCCGCAGTGGCAGGCTCTTCTCGCCTGACATTGCGCCACCAGTTATTCGAAGACCTCTTATAATAACACATGCAAGTGCGCCTGTTTCCACTTCTGATCCAGTTTCTACCCCTGTTGCCGAGTCATCTAATACTCGGGGCAAAGGGATTGATGATGAGCCTGCCCGGATGGAGGCACCAAAGTCTGTGAATGTTGAAGCCTCCCAGCAAGAGATGGAGGAAATTCTTAAGATAATCAAGAAGAGTGACTTCAACGTCGTCGAGCAACTGGGGCATACCCCCTCCAAGATCTCTATGCTCTCATTACTGCTGTGCTCAGAGGCCCATGCCAAGGCCCTGATTTCATTTCTGAAGACGGCCCATGTGCCACAGGAGACATCTGCGGATCAATTCACTGACTGTGTAGCCAATTTGACAGCTGACAATGGTTTAGGTTTCTCGGATGCTGATCTTACCGCCAAAGGAAAAAACCACAATGATGCCCTGCATGTCTCCATTGAATGCAGGGGCACTACTCTTGCTCACGTGTTGGTGGATACCGGTTCTTCCCTGAATGTATTGCCCAAGAAGGCCCTAGACAGGCTGGATTGTGAGGGCCTGGAGTTGAAACCTAGCAACATCATTGTCCGAGCCTTCGACGGGTCGAAGAGGATGGTTCATGGTGAGGTAGACATTCCTATTCGTGTGGGTTCTCAAGTATTTGACTCAACTTTCTATGTGATGGATATTCGTCCATCTTATTCCTGTTTGCTGGGTCGACCTTGGATTCACAAAGCTGGGGCAGTGACTTCCACTCTGCACCAGAAGCTCAAATACCTTGTCCGAGGGAAGATTATTACTGTGCAGGGGGAGGAAGAATATATGGTTAGTCATCTGAATTCCTTCCGGTATATTGAGATGGACGGGGAGTTTATTGAAACCCCCTTTCAACATTTTGAAGAGGTACCTCCAACATTGGCAGCAGCAGAAGCAGTGACTGAAGAGAGTTCTCTTTTGAAGATGGCCTCCTTAAAGGACGCCCGGGCTGTAATTGAGAAAGGTGAATGTGCTAACTGGGGCAGGCTCCCTGATTTCACTCCTAAAACTGACAAGTTTGGACTGGGTTTTACTGCAGAGGCTCAGAGGGCTGTGCGCAAGGCAAGGACCGGAAGACCTCCCGTGATCATCACCAACCCAGGAGTGAATGCTATTGGGGATGAAGACGAAGTGGAAGAATTAGAGTTCGATAGCTGGATCTACCCGACGACCGACGGTGGACTGACCAATTGGACCACAAAAGATCATACACCTGTTACTTTTGTTATGCAGTAATGAATTCCTTTGTTTTTGTTATTTGTAATAAACAATAAACTGAAACTTTATGGCCCGGTGTCTTACCCGGGGCACCGTTGGCTTCATTTGTGAGGGCTTATTACTTGTCATCTTCATATATCATGAATAAAGACCTTGGATGTTTTTTCGCATTTCAAATCTTGTGCTCCCTTTCTTTCTTTCTTTCTTTATATATTGCAAAACAGCTGTATTTACACACACTCACCCATACAGGTTTCAATCCACTCTGGATCTCACTGGTAACGACTCTGCTACTTCCAATTATGACTTCGAAAATCCGATCAACTTAGCCGAAGACGAAGGTGAAGATGATTGCGAAGTGCCTGGGGAGCTTGCAAGACTGTTACTCCAGGAAGAGAGGGCCATCCAGCCACATGAAGAGCCAGTGGAAACGATAAATCTGGGTACTGAGACAGACAGAAGGGAAGTTAAGATTGGTGCTAATCTGGAGCTCGGCGTAAAACAACGGTTGATTCAGATGTTGCATGATTATGTGGAGATCTTTGCCTGGTCCTACGAAGACATGCTTGGGTTGGATACTGACATTGTGGTCCATCATTTGCCTACCAAGGAAGACTGCCCTCCAGTTAAGCAAAAGGTTCGCCGTATGCGTCCAGAGATGTCTGAGAAGATCAAAGCTGAGGTTATGAAGCAATTCGATGCCGGGTTTCTAGCAGTGACTTCTTGTCCCCAGTGGGTTGCCAATGTGGTGCCGGTACCGAAGAAAGATGGTAAGATCAGAATGTCTGTCGACTACAGGGACCTGAACAGGGCCAGCCCCAAGGATGATTTCCCCTTACCTCACATTGACGTTCTGGTTGACAATACTGCTCAGCACAAGGTGTTCTCCTTCATGGATGGTTTTTCAGGTTACAATCAAATCAAGATGGCTCCTGAAGACATGGAAAAGACTACCTTTGTTACTCAGTGGGGCACCTTCTGCTACAAGGTCATGCCATTCGGGTTGAAAAATGTTGGGGCAACCAACCAACGTGCCATGGTTGCTTTATTTCATGACATGATCCATCATGAGATTGAAGTGTATGTCGATGATATGATTGCAAGGTCCCAAACTGAGGAGGAACACCTTGATCATCTACAGAAGCTGTTTGACCGCCTGAAATTGTACAAGCTGAGGTTAAACCCGAACAAGTGCACATTTGGGGTAAGATCTGGAAAGTTGCTAGGCTTCGTCGTGAGCGACAAGGGTATTCAAGTGGACCCTACCAAGGTTAAAGCCATTCAAGAGATGCCAGTTCCTAAGACAGAGAAAGAGGTCAGAGGCTTTCTAGGATGTCTGAATTACATTGCCTGATTCATCTCGCACCTAACTGCTACTTGTGAACCAATCTTCAAGCTGCTGAAGAAAGATCAGGTAGTACGTTGGAATGATGAATGTCAGGTCGCTTTTGACAGAATCAAAGAGTATCTCCAAGAACCACCCATCCTTATGACACCGGTTGAAGGGAGACCTCTGATACTATACCTGACAGTACTTGACAGCTCAATGGGGTGTGTGCTGGGGCAGTATGACGAGTCTGGCCGAAAAGAGCACGCCATTTCTTACCTTAGCAAAAAGTTTACCGACTGTGAGACCCGATACTCACTGCTCGAGAAAACTTGATGCGCTTTGGTATGGGCTGCTCACCGGCTGAGACAGTATATGCTGACTCACACTACCTTGTTGATTTCAAAGATGGATCCAATAAAGTACATATTTGAAAAGCCTGCTCTGTCTGGGAGAATAGCAAGATGGCAAATGATCTTGACAGAATACGACATCCAGTACACAACTCAGAAAGCTATCAAGGGAAGTGTATTGGCAGACCACTTGGCACATCAGGCAGTAGACGACTATCAGTCAATGAACTTTGAATTTCCTGACGAGAGCATCATGATTGTGACTGATTGTGAAGTACCTGGACCGGATGAAGGACCTGAGGAAGGATCCCGATGGTCTATGCACTTTGACGGAGCATCCAATGCTTTGGGTAACGGTATCGGCGCTGTGATCATATCCCCTCAAGGCACTCATACTCCACTTACTGCCCGGCTATGTTTCAACTGCACCAACAACATGGCGGAGTATGAGGCATGCATCATGGGTCTTCAAGCTGCGATTGACTTAAGGATCAAGTTTCTGAGTGTCTTCGGAGATTCCGCTCTCGTGATCAATCAGATCAAAGGCGGGTGGGATATGAAACATCTGAATCTTATTCCTTACAAAGAGTGTGTGTTGACATTGATCCCCCATTTCACAGAGATAACTTTTGAACATTTCCCAAGAGAGGAGAATCAGTTGGCAGACGCGTTAGCTACGATGTCTTCTATGTTCAAAGTCAAATGGGACAATGAGGCTCCCCGGGTCATTATCTGGAAACTGGATGAACCGGCATACTGTTGTGATCTTGAGGCTGAGACAGTAACTGAAAAACCCTGGTATCATGAGGTGAAGAGATATCTGGAAGCCCAGGAATACCCTGAAGGTGCATCTGTCAATGACAAGAAGTTTCTGAGAAGGTTCGCAGCGAAGTTCTTCCTTAGCAACGACATTCTGTACAAGCGAAACCATGATTCGACCTTATTACGTTGTGTGGATAAAGCTGAAGCAGAAAAGATCATGGAAGAGCTACATGAAGGTACCTTCGGAACATATTCCAGTGTACATACCATGGCAAAGAAGATCCTTCAGGTAGGATATTTCTGGTCCACAATGGAAGCTGACTGTTACCAACATTCTCGGACATGTCATAAATGCCAGATTTATGCAGATAAGGTGCACGTTCCTCCGGTTCCACTGAATGTCTTGACAGCACCTTGGCCGTTTGCAATGTGGGGCATAAATATGATCGGCGAGATTAAACCTACGACATCCAACGGGCATCGCTTCATCCTGGTGGCGATTGATTACTTTACAAAGTGGGTGGAAGCAGCTTCTTACGCCACTGTAACCAAGAATGTTGTGGCACGGTTCATTCGGCACAACCTGATCTGTCGATACGGCGTCCCTGAAAGAATCATTACAAACAACGGTACCAATCTTAACAACAAGATGATCACTGAGCTCTGCGAGTAATTCAAGATACAACACCACAACTCTTCTCCTTACCGGCCGAAGATGAATGGGGCTGTAGAAGCAGCTAATAAGAATATCAAAAAGATTGTGCAGAAGATGAAAGCGACCTATAAAGATTGGCACGAGATGTTACCGTTTGCTCTTCACGGGTACCGTACCTCAGCAAGGACGTCAACCGGGGCAACTCCTTTTTCCTTGGTCTACGGTATGGAGGCAGTCTTACCGATCGAAGTGCAGATACCCTCTCTCCGGATAATGAAGGATGCAAATCTGATCGAAGATGATTGGATCCAGACACGACTTGATCAGTTAAATCTAATTGACGAAAAGAGACTTACTGCTATATGTCATGGTCAGACGTATCAAAAACGGATGATTAGGGCATTTAACAAGAAGGTCAGACCACAAGAGTATCAAGTTGTGGATCTGGTAATCAAACACATCATCCTTCCTCAGAGTGATCCCAGGGGCAAATGGACCCCCACCTATGAAGGGCCATTTATGGTTAAACATGTGTTCTCAGGAGGAGCCATGATCCTAACCACCATGGATGGTGACGACCTTCCTCACCCCGCCAATGCAGACATAGTAAAAAGATACTACGCATGATAAAAGACCCGCTAGGTTGACATACCTAGGCAAAAATTAGGGCTTCCCAGCGAACCAAAAGGGTTCGGGCAAAATGAGGGATGAAATGAAAAAAATCTGTACACCCGGCAAGTCGAAAACCTGAAAAGGCGGCTTGGGCAAAAATGGGTATCCCGGTGGACCGAAAACCCGAAAGGGCGGTCCAGGAAAAAGTTAGGGATATAGCGTAATACTATGTCTCATTGGATCACCTTGCATCCAGAATCCAGTATCAACTATCAAGTTCAAACGGTATCGATCAATCAGCTTCATCTTCAACTGAGCAGCCAAGTGATGAGACGCTCGAAGATATAAAGGCGATAACAGAGTTGAAACCCAGTGGGATTATTCTTTTCACATAGCTGTTTTGTGTTCCCTTTTTACAAATTGTATAAACTCTTTTGTTCGGCGGCGTTCTCTTACTAGGACGTCAGCCTCTTGTACATAAAGCGCTTATTCACAGGCAAATTCAAAAATCAATATAAATTCACTTTTCAGACAAATTGTCAATTGTTTTTCCTTTTTCTGTTTTGTTTTACGAAGAACGTCCAAGGTTCAATTTGTGATATATGCATTTGACAATAATTGCTAACTCATAAATATTTGCATACGAAACAAAGGATTAATTACAGGTAACATTAGAAACAGGGGCAATAATGAGTTGTCTAAGCGATCTAATTGCTCTGTCCACCAAGGTACCAAGGTAGGTTCAGCTGAAGAACATAACCAAGATATCTTAACTGCTCAGAAAGTGAGCCAGCAAGTCAATACACTGTTCCCAAGCAGAGTTATCCTGTCAGCCTTAAGGAGGTGGGGTATCCTCCAGCAGATCTCAACATTCCCCAGCGCAATATACGAACATTCTTAACAAGCATCCCCGACAGTCTTGGTCTAAGATTGTTCCCCGACGGTTTACCAGACCTTCAGCGGAGCCACTTCCCCAATATATCTCAAAAAATTTCCCCAGGAGAGTCCAGTCTGAAGATTTCCCCAGGAAAGCTGAATCATCTCCCCAGCAGGAAGCTTATCCCCAGTAGATTCTGGAAGCTTCCCCCCCGCAGAGCACGAACGCGTCTCCCGACTTTATTCAAAGGTTATTTCCCTACCAGGATATAACTGGGTTATCCTCAGCCAAAAGCCACGGAAAGATCGTCCTAGGCAAAGTCTTCTTACCCCCAGCGGAGTCTGTTAAAACTTCCAACATAACAACGGTATCCCCAGCGAATTTATCATCAACATCTCAACAGAGTACCTCTCTCCCCACAGAGTATTGTTCCCCATCAAGATCGCTAGAGTAATTTTCCCCCGCAGAGTAATCTCCAAGGTTATTCCCCAACGGAGTCATCTTCTCCTCCTGGTATCCTTACAACCATCATCCCCAGCGGAAACAACGAAACTCTATTCTTCCACATCAAGCCCAGGACTTAACTTCCCGGCACCCGTCAAGGATTTACTTTCCTAGACAAAAACATACATTCATAAACATCATATCTTCATACATTACAGCATACATATACGCATCATGAACATACAATCTCATTTATTCTGAGAACATTTCGCATGTCATACATCATGACATTACACACAACTAACGTTTTGTCTTTTCAGGACAAAGGTTAATACAAAGATAATTACTATCGACGGTCGCAACTAAAGATCCGATTCCTATATCTCGCCAGGGTGTATCTGTTGACGACCAACATTACCAGACTCGATTCCTGTATCTCGCCAGGGCACGTCTGAAGGGTTCGAAGATCCGATTCCTGTATCTCGCCAGGGCGTATCTGTTGACGACCAACATTACCAGACCCGATTCCTGTACCTTGCCAGGGTGCATCTGAAGAGTTCGAGGATCTGATTCCTGTATCTTGCCAGGGTGTATCTGTTGACGACTAACATTACCAGACCCGATTCTTGTATCTTGCCAGGGTGTGTCTGAAGAGTTCGAGGATCCGATTCCTGTATCTTGCCAGGGTGTATCTGTTGACGACTAACATTACCAGACCCGATTCCTGTATCTTGCCAGGGTGCGTCTGAAGAGTTCGAGGATCTGATTCCTGTATCTTGCCAGGGTGTATCTGTTGACGACTAACATTACCAGACCCGATTCCTGTATCTTTCCAGGGTGCGTCTGAAGAGTTTGAGGATTCGATTCCTGTATCTTGCCAGGGTGTATCTGTTGACGACTAATATTACCAGACCTGATTCCTGTATCATGCCAGGGTGCGTCTGAAGAGTTTGAGGATCCGATTCCTGTATCTTACCAGGGTGTATCTGTTGACGACTAACATTACCAGACTCGATTCCTGTATCTTGCCAGGGCACGTCTGAAGAGTTCGAAGATCCGATTCCTGTATCTGGCCAGGGTGTATCTGTTGACGACTAACATTACCAGACCCGATTCCTGTATCTCGCCAGGGCACGTCTGAAGAGTTCGAAGATCCGATTCCTGTATCTCGCCAGGGTGTATCTGTTGACGACTATATTCTCCGGACTCGATTCTTGTATCTTGCCAGGGCACGTCTGAAGAGTTTAAAGATTCGATTCCTGTATCCAGCCAGGGCACATCTACACGAAGAGTTTGAAGATCAACTCCTGTAACAGGCCAGGTAATAATTTTTTCTCAGGTACGCAAGTTCTCGCTAAGGAATCTCTTACGCGATCGATAAACTCCCGATGGCATCTGTAAGCCCATCTCTACACATACCAACAGTCTCCAGATGGAATATATAAGCCCATCCACCTATCCATCACCTCTCAACATGGCATCTGTAAGCCCATTCCTTGCATCATGCTGCTGACACTCTACTATGTGAGTACAAATTTCTGGGCACTCTAGTGTTCAATCATCTTCTACCCTCGGATTACGAAAGGCACGCCAGCCAATCTACATCCTCAGGTCTAAGAAGATTGAACAGGGGCAACTGTTGTACCCCAAAATTTTCCCTCCCATATTCTTCAAGATTTGCCAAGATCAAGGTTCAAAATCTCTCAAGGGGTTGCACAGTCCAATTGCCTCCTAACACAGTCAAAATTAGGGTTTTGGTTCTGGCAAAGAAATTGAAGTTTCCAAGGTTCCAATCAAGTCCCACATGCCTACATACATTGTCAAGCATCCATATGCCAATTTTCAAGACTCACAACATCAAATTGCACAGTCAAAAACCCTAATTGCTTCATAGTCGACTGTAGGGGCAAAATGGTCATTTGACAGTCAAAAGTCAAAATTTTTGGTCAACATCTTATTTTGAAGCCACAAACATCATTTGATCAATTCTTGATCATGATTCTCAAAGCATGGCTCAAAAAGTCTCAAGATGCAAAAGTTTCTATTGTTGGACAGCTGGAAAAGTCAACTGCAAATTGACCAGGGCATAACTTCCACATGGTTTATTAGAAAAATTCCATCCAAAGCTCATTATGAAGAGAATGACATTTCCTACAACTCATATTCACACTTCAAGTCCAAGAAATGCTCTCACAAAAAGTTATCAATCTCAACATTATAGGTCATTTTCAAAAGTCAACAAAAAGGCACTTTAAGTCAAAGACCATAACTTGAGATTGGTAAGTCAAAATGACATGGGACCAAAGACATTGGTTAGGGTATTTCAAGACCTTTCCAAAATGTCCAAGAACATGATCAAAGCGTAAAGATTGAGCAAGATATGCCTTGTAGAAGTTGGGAAATTTTTGGGAATTTTGAAAAGTCAACTTTGCCCAAAAGGGTTAAAAAATGCTAATGGGCCACAAATTCTTCCATGAATCATTACCCAAATGCTATGCACGACCCATTGACCTCCAAGGGAGTTATTTTCTCATTTTTGATTAATTGTTTGTATTTTTATTATTATTAATTCACTTAATTAAAATTAAATATGAAAAAATAGCAAATAACACCTTTTAAATCTTTTTGTGCAGAAAATTCACTCATCATGTGCTCAATATTTTGTGCATCATTCAAAAAGGAAAGAATCTTCCATGATTGGCAATGATTGGCATAGAAAAGATTGAAAAAAGGATATGGAAAATCAAATATTCAAAAACATTAAATCAATGGATTTTGGGCTGATTTTTAACCTAATTCTATCCACATACATAGGCAAGACTGAAACCTAATGCAAGAGACACAGAAGCTGCGCATGAATCAAAGAACCAAAGTGCATTTTTTTCACAAAAAAGTTGAAACTGTTTTCATACCTAGAGGATGATTCAAGGCTTGAAAATCATTCCAAAACATTGCCAGGGCATCCAGGAAACTATTACAATCAAAACCAGCCCTCCATACTCAAGGAATTGGTAAAACCGGATTACACTTTTCATAAAATTTCCCATAATCGTGTTTTGATTTCCAGGCATTGTTCATGCATTTTAATTGTTGATTTACACTAATATGAACATGCTGAAGCTAATGGTGCCCTTGAATTGAACTAATATTTCCTGTACAAGAATTCACCATGAACGCTTTTTAGGGTTTCAGAGCTCCAGATTTTGGGTTTTACACATATGGTAAAATCAGGCCATGAAACCTATGCCAATGGAATCAGGACATCCAGACGAAGCCAATCCCCACCTCGCGCCCTTTTTATATTTGACTATCGTCTAATCGCTATTTTTGCAGGTCTGGTTTAGTGGGGGTTTAAAACCCCCGCTATTTGCTTTTAGTTACAGGAAAAAGATGAAGACGATGCATGCGTGTCTGGACATGGTTGGAGGGTTTGAATGTTAGCGCGTTTTTTGAGTGCTTCAGTATAATATTTGTTTTTCACATATATTATTTACGTTCCATAATAATAATAAAAGCGTGCGTTGGCTCAGATGGTTGATTAGCTGGCTTGCAGGTACTGGGACCTGGGTTCGATTCCCAGGTCCCCTTTTATGTTTCATAATTTTTCCATTAACATGTTCCAGCGTAGCACTCATTCAAAGGAGCACCATGCATCCCAACTCCTGTGCCTGCCAAGTGTCCAGGAGCCTCAATCTGATGGCCATCACGTGAATTCCACCATGCACGCCAGTCAATGGATCTGCACGCAAGCGCTGGAAAGTCAAAAAGGGCCTGATTCAATGGGCCAAATTGCTTCATAAACCTCCTCTAGGGGCCTGATACCCCATAGTTTGTTCAATTTAATTCTTATTTTATTTCTCATTCTTATTCTTTTATTTGTTTTTAATTGCTTTTCTCTTTAAATTCCAAAAATAATTTTCATAATAAAACCAGAAAAATCAAAATCAAAAATATGTTTATTTAATATTTAACTCATTAATATTTTTGTAAATAAGGTTTTAATAATCAACTTAGTAAAATTAGGTTAAAATTTTAATGTTTTTTTTCTTAAATAACTAAAATATGTAGAAATTAGGTTTTTAGCATTTTTATTCTTATTCTTAATAAATAATTTCTTCTTCTTATTATTATTATTAATTATTAATAATTTTGTAAATAAACATGTCATTAATTTATTAGGGTAAATTAGGTTAAAACTTAAATATTTTTCTTTAACAATTAAAAATAATTTAGAACTAGGGTTCTATTTAACTTCTAACTTTAATTAATTTTCTTTATTTCATTAAATACAAAAAAACATAAAAAATAACTTCTTCTCTTTATTAAATAATTAATTAATTTTTAATTTCATTTAATTTCTTTAAAGGGTCCAACGCCCTCGAACATTCGATTCTAATTTCTTTTCGCGCGTTTGTTCTTATTTTTCGCTTTAAATATTATGTAATTGCTCAAGCCTTGTAATAATAATTAGGAATTTATTTATTTTCCGCATTTTATTTCAAAACGGGTCTTTGTTAATTTGGCGATGTATAGACCCGCGCCTTGTAATAGCGTAGGACTTTATTTTCCGCACTTTAATTTCTGCCCTTTTAAATTATAATCGCATGAAAGAATGTATGACCAAAAATAAAAACAACGCGTAGCTCACGATATAACGATCAAAGATAATGGTTAAACTGAAAATAACACACAAATTCACACACCACTCTTAGGGTACGCCTCACTGTTGCCTTGCCCCTCGAAACGTGGTCGTCGAGTATAGGACGTTTTAGTAAGTCCTCATGTCCATGATCTATGGCATGGGGGTAGCTTCTAAGGTGTTCTACTGTTGCTCTGGTGACCACACTGTCCCTAACAAACGAATTGACCCGAACACCTCCAACGGTGGTGCTACCTACCTCTCAATGGTGGGATGGCACTACCTTAAGGACATTTACACAGCCTAATTCCTTAGGGTAGGTAGATGACTCGTAGATACTTGCTCTAATTCAAAACAAATCAAAAACTCTTTTCACACCGACACTTTTCAAAAAGCTTTCCAAAACAATTTTTCAAACACTCGAGGACTGATACAAGAGTCGATCTGAAATCTTTAAACGAAACTTTTTCAAACCCACTCACAATTGAAAAGCAAACACTTTTGAAAACACAATGAGCAAGTATCTAAGAGCCCATGGATAACCATGGATAGAAAGGGTGCTAACACCTTCCCTTTCTATAAATCTACCTCCCGAACCGAGAAACTATCTCATAAGGAATTTTGCTGTGCTTTTGTCCTGTCCATGTTGGAGAAAATAAAAGATTGTGGCGACTCTTGCTTCCGCGACATTTCGCGAACCAGCGTTAAACAGTCAGTTCCAGATCCACCGATCACAGTAATCTTTATGAAAAAGGATATGTAGCTTTTTTCCATTTCATCCAAAAATGGTGTAATCCAATGGATAAAGCTTAGAACCTTTGTGTAATGCATCACAAATTTGTGTAAACCTCTGATTATGTAAAATTTTGGAAGCAACATAGCCTGAAAAGTGATATTTGGAGGATAAGGCTATGAGATTTGATCAATGTTCTTCGACCAAAGCTTGCTCGAAAGGTTTAAAGTTAAATTCAAAGTATGTTGCTTCGAAGGAAACCAATACTCCAACTGAAGCTTAGTGTGAAGGTAACCCTTGTCCAATCAAAGCTTGGTATCAAGACAGCCATTTGTCCAATCGAAGCTTGGTACCAACATATCCATTTGTCCAATCGAAGCTTGGTATCAAGATAGCCATTTGTCCAATCAAAGCTTGGTATCAAGATATCCATTTGTCCAATCGAAGCTTGCATGCAGGAGGCCACTGCTTTGTGGATCAAAGCAAACTTTCAGGAGGCCATTGCCTTCTGAATCGAAGCTTGCATGCAGGAGGACACTGCTTTGTGGATAAAAGCAAGCATGCAGGAGGCCACTGCTTTGTGAATCAAAGCAAGCCTGCAGGAGGCCATTGCCTTCTAAATCGAAGCTTGCATGTAGGAGGCCATTGCCTTCTGAATCAAAGCTAGTTGTTTCAAATGGATACATTGCCCAGTCGAAGCTAGCATGAAGGAAGGAGTCCATTTGAAGCTAGCATGAATCGAAGAAATCTTGCTTTTCTTCAACAGTTTCTTCTTTGAATTGATGCTTGAAAATCCAATATGACCCATGGAAACTTGTTCAGTCTTGACCCAGTATAAATTTTGTGAGAAAATTCTTGAGAAATGAGAGGGCAAATTTTGGGGTACAACAGTTGCCCCTGTTCAATCTTCTTGAACCTGAAGAGTGAGATTGGCAGATCTACCTTTCGTGACTTGAAGGTGAAATATGATTAAACACTAAAGTGCCCAGAAATTTGCACTCGATGATATGTTGAATTGAGAATGGGATTATAGATGCCATTTGGAGAGATGACGGAGAGTTGTCGGAGATGGGCTTACAGATGCCATCCATGGTGACAGAAAAGGTCTTTATTTCGCCTGTTTTTAACTAGAAGAAACAAATCTCACCAGAAGAGGTCTTTGATTCACCTGTCTTTAACTGGGAGAAATAAATATACCCAAAAGAGGTCTTTGATTCGCCTGTCTTTAACTGGAAGAAATAAATCTAACCATAAGAGGTCTTTGATTCACCTGTCTTTAACTGGAAGAAATAAATCTAACCAGAAGAGGTCTTTGATCCGCCTATCTTTAATTGGAAGAAATAAAATCTAACCAGAAGAGGTCTTTGCTCGCCTGTCTTTAACTGGAATCCATCCAGAAGAGGGCTTGATTGATCGCATATTATTAACATGGAATCCATCCATAAGAGGACTTTCATTCACCTGTATTTAACTGGAAGAAATAAATCTAACCAGAAGAGGTCTTCGATTCGTCTGTCTTTAACCGGAAGAACTAAATCTAACCAGAAGAGGTCTTTGATTCACCTGTCTTTAACTTGAAGAAATAAATCTAACCAAAAGAGGTCTTTGATTCGCCTGTCTTTAACTGGAAGAAATAAATCTAACCAGAAGAGGTCTTTGATTCACATGTCTTTAACTGGAAGAAATAAATATAACCAGAAGAGGTCTTTGTTCATATGTCTTTAACTGGAATCCATCCAGAAGAGGACTTGATTGATCGCCTATTATTAATTGTAATCCATATAGAAGAGGACTTTGATTAGCCTGTCTTTAACTGGAAGAAATGAATCTAACCAGAATAGGTCTTTGATTCGCCTGTCTTTAACTGGAAGAACTAAATCTAACTAGAAGAGGTCTTTGATTCGACTGTCTTTATCTGGAAGAAATAAATCTAACCAGAAGAGGTCTTTGATTCGCCTGTCTTTAACTGGAAGAAATAAATCTCACCAGAAGAGGTATTTGTCCGCCTGTCTTTAACTAGAAGAAATAAATCTAACCAGAAGAGGTCTTTGATTCGCCTGTCTTTAACTGGAATAAAAAAATCTAACCAGAAGAGGTCTTTGATTCGCCTGTTTTTAACTGGAAGAAACAAATCTCACCAGAAGAGGTCTTAGATTCGCTTGTCTTTAATTGGAAGAAATAAATATAACCCGAAGAGGTCTTTGATTCGCTTGTCTTTAACTGGAAGAAATAAATCTAACCAGAAGAGGTCTTTGTTCGCCTGTCTTTAACTGGAAGAAATAAATCTAACCAGAAGAGGTCTTTGATTCTCCTGTCTTTAACTGGATGAAATAAATCTAACCAGAAGAGGTCTTTGGTTCGCCTTTCTTTAACTGGAAGAAATAAATCTAACCAGAAGAGGTCTTTGATTCGCCTGTCTTTAACTGGAAGAAATAAAACTCACCAGAAGAGGTCTTTGTTCGCCTGTCTTTAACTAGAAGAAATAAATCTAACCAGAAGAGGTCTTTGATTCGCCTGTCTTTAACTGGAATAAATAAATCTAACCAGAAGATGTATTTGATTCTCCTGTTTTTAAATGGAAGAAACAAATCTCACCAGAAGAGGTCTTAGATTCGCTTGTCTTTAATTGGAAGAAATAAATATAACCCGAAGAGGTCTTTAATTCGCTTGTCTTTAACTGGAAGAAATAAATCTAACCATAATAGGTCTTTTAGTCGCCTGTCTTTAACTGGAAGAACTAAATATAAACAGAAGAGGTCTTTGATTCGACTGTCTTTAACTGGAAGAAATAAATCTAACCAGAAGAAGTCTTTGATTCGCCTGTCTTTAACTGGAAGAAATAAATCTCACCAGAAGAGGTCTTTGTTCGCCTGTCTTTAACTAGAAGAAATAAATCTAACCAGAAGAGGTCTTTGATTCTCCTGTCTTTAACTGGAATAAATAAATCTAACCAGAAGAGGTCTTTGATTCGCCTGTTTTTAACTGGAAGAAACAAATCTCACCAGAAGAGGTCTTAGATTCGCTTGTCTTTAATTGGAAGAAATAAATATAACCCGAAGAGGTCTTTGATTCGCTTGTCTTTAACTGGAAGAAATAAATCTAACCAGAAGAGGTCTTTCTTCGCCTGTCTTTAACTGGAAGAAATAAATCTAACTAGAAGAGGTCTTTGATTCTCCTTTCTTTAACTGGATGAAATAAATCTAACCAGAAGAGGTCTTTGGTTCGCCTTTCTTTAACTGGAAGAAATAAATCTAACCAGAAGAGGTCTTTGTTCGCCTGTCTTTAATTGGAAGAACTAAATTTAACCAGAAGAGGTCTTTGTTCGCCTATTTTTAACTGGAATCCATCAAGAAGAGGACTTAATTGATCACCTATTATTTACTTGAATCCATTCAGAAGAGGACTTAATTGATCACCTATTATTAATTGGAATCCATCCAGAAGGGGACTTTGATTCTCCTGTTTTTAACTGGAATAAATAAATCTAATCCAGAAGAGGTCTTTGTTTCGCCTGTCTTTAACTAGAAGAAATAAATCTAACCATAAGAGGTTTTTGTTGATATTTCCTGCAAGGAGGAGGGTTAGTTGCATGGAGATGTATGCATGGCTTGATGATGTTCTCAAAATAAATGAGATTATGTTGTATGTGTATGTTATATGATGTATGAATGTGAAATTTTATTGAAGTGTATATTTGTCTGGGAAAATAAATCCTTGACAAATGCTGGTGAGCCTTGGGAAATGAAATCCCAGACTATTGCTGGGAATAAAGAGTATGCTCCTCTTCAGACCCTGTTTTAGGATGTTTCTGCTAGGGATTTCTATTCTGTTGTTTGAGGATAACTCCACTGGGGAATGTTGACATATTTGAGAAGACTCTGGAGAGTGTTGATCTCTGCTTGGGGAAAAAGTTCAGGAGTTTTAGTTGTTTGTGGCTCTACTGGGGAATTATCTCTTGGAGAGAATGGAAGTTAACAACTTGTTGTGGTAAATAAGCTAATTGTTATCTGGTTGGCTTCCAGGCTTTGCAACAACTCAATAGGGATAATGGAAAACTTTATTGGGGAAGAGGAACTTTTGAACCATAATCTGGTCGGGTCCAGGCTTTGCCGTAACTTTCAGAGATAACACTGACTTTGTTGATGACTTCACTGGGGATTAGGGTTTGTGGTCCCTTAATTTATGACAGTCTGAGAGGAAAACTCAAGCAGAGGAATCTGTAGTTTGTTGGGGAAATAAACCCTGTTGAAGAGAATATTTTACAAACTGCTGAAGAGGTGTTTTCTTTTGGCAGAACTTCTTGAGGATTCTTCTTGAGACCAAATCAGCTGGGAAAAGGGTTTTTTCGGAGATTGAAACTCTGGCTGGGGATTGCATGAATCCAACTTTGTGGGGATCCATGAGTTTGGCCTTGTGGGGTTTGTACCCCCATTTGTGAAGATTATTCTATGGGGATAACCTTATAGAGATGACTCTATGGAGACTTGACTAGGGATCACCTTATGAAAGGGATTTTGTGGAGATTTGTCACTGCCCCTAGTAGTAAGTGTTGTAGTACTGCCAGAAAATGTTTGATTGGTCGTATGTGACCCTTTACTGGAATTCATGCTCAATGCCCCCAAATGATTCAAATGTAGACCTGCCCCTGGTTATTCAGCACTTCTTGAGAGATTTCTTGTAATCTCGACTTGACTGCCACAGATGAGCTGGACAGTAACATGTCATACCCCATTACTTATAGGAGATCTGTCATTGGAAGTGTCTTCCCATTTGAAGTGATTCTATTTCTTGAGAGGATTTTCGTTCATTGGATGTTCTCCGTGTGAATTTATCTATTCTCAAACAAAAATCCATATGCAAACAGCGATATTCAAATAATGTAAAGTTTATGTTGGTCTTGAAGTTTTAAAAATGTGTTTTAGCATATAACAGAATTTTGTAAGAATATGAATTCAACTAAGGATTTATAGTAAAGCCTTACAAGAGTCAGGATACCTTTGGTAATAGTAAGCTTTCAAACTAACCCCACGCTTTAATTAGGACTTTTAAAGGATTGTAGTGGGGCCTGGTTCACTGTTTAAGAAACAAAGGATAAGGCTCAAAGTGTGTTTGTACCCAACCTGTTCTTCATGATATTCTTCAGTCCTATACTCAGTTAACTGCGCGTTTTGAATTCCTATTGAATCTGGAATGACGTTCTGGTGATGGTTTAGATACTGGAAGTTTATTTGTGAAGGGAGTCATTTTTGCAACAATTTTCATGTTGTCAAGGATTTGTAGTGACCTCTTTTTTTTTTATTATCCCTAATTTTTTCCTGACTGTTTTGAGATTATAGTCAGCGGGATGCCCCAGTTTTCTTAAGTGTCCTTCGTAGGTTTTGACTTAGTGGGCTTTTCTTTTGAGAGATAATGACTTCCTATTTGATAGGGAAACATTGTCGTCTTTTGATTCAGGAGGATGTTTTTTATGTCATTCATTGTGTACGAAGTGAAAGCTTGTGGATAAGCGCGTATTTGAATTAACTGAGAAACTGCCCTGCCCCAGGTTTTGATTAAAGGTTTCAATTTGTGTAAAAAATAAAACTCCTACTTCTTTGGATCAAAGGGGTTGACTATGGATTATCTTCCTTATAACTCCAGTGTTTAGGAATTGAAACAACGCTTGTACATCGTTAGCAAGGTCTGTCCAAAAGCATATTGTATAAGATTATGACATTGTTTTCATCATCATCCCTCTAAAGGCTTGCAACTTTTTAAACAAGAGTTGAATATCGTAAAGGGAGTAAAAGCACAGTTAAATATAGTGAAAACGAATGGATTAATTCAAGACAAACATATGCAATGTATTAAAGAGAATAATCAAAGTCTGACATAAGGACAAATGATTAAGCAAACAAAGAAATTACAATTGAAAATTTGAATAAACAAATGTTTTTGCGCCTGAACTTTGTCACTTCAGCTGATGTGCCTTTGAGGGGTGACAGAAGAACTCCAGTTGACCATCTTGTGCAAATTCCAATGCTACTTCGTCGATCAGATCTTGAATTTTGTATTTCAACGTCCAACAACTATCAATATCGTGCCCTAGACTGTTGGAGTGATAAGCACAGCTTTCATTGGGTTGGTAACTAGGAGCATAAGTATTAGGATTCCGAGGAGGATCCTTCAATATGACCAAATTCAAATTCAACATGTGTAGCAATACTTGCGACATCGACATGTTGAATTTGGTATATTGCTTATTGGATGTATCCCACTTACGCTGATTACCCTGTTGTTGTTGGCGAGGTTATTGTTGGGCTCATGATGTAGCAGCAACTTGGAAAGGTCTACTCTCCACCAAGCCAACTTCTTGTCTCATTAGGGGCTGATTAAAGACTTGATCTCCAGCCTTGACTGTTTGTTTCATACGGTTGCATCTGTCTTGATGAAGCTTGTTGACAAGGGCTCTCAACTCTTATTGTCCTTGAGCCAAGTTTTGGATAAGAGCCATCTGACCCACTATCTGTCCCATCACTTGGATTTCATTGTGGCTATCTCAGTTTGTAGCCGTTCCAACTGGTCATCCCTGTTATCCTCAGGATTCTTCTTGGTCATGTTTTTAACGAGGAGTGCTTTCAATTCTTCTTGCCCCTTGGATAGGTTCAGGAACAATTCTTGAAGTTGAGAACTTTAGATCTGAAGATCTATGATATTCTGTTCTAGAGCCATCTTTACTGAAATAAACATTAAGTAGATGAGAAACCTGTGGGGGGAAACTGTCATGATATGATGCATGATATGTGAATGCAAGGTTTTCAGGGATTTCGTGGGGTTAGAAGTTGAACTTTGATCACAAATTTGATTTGAGAACTTTGTATCGGTGGATGTACTTCCACGAGAATCAAGCTCACCATGTCAAGTGGGTCATAGCCCTTGACTCGAGTTATCATGCTTTGGTCTTTGACGGTGTTTGGTTAGAGGAAAATAAATCCTCTTGCCCCTTGATAGACGTCTGGTTCAACATGACCCTGCATCACAGGCCCTTGAGATCCTTGAAATGGTTATTGAAAATGCTATGGCATGCTGTTATGATGTTATGTATAAGTATGCAAAACAATCAAGTCGTTATGTACAAATAATCATATACACACAAAGCAAACAAATACTTAGGTTTAGGCTTGCACGGGGTTTGTACGTAAGTACCCTCTTGAAGTTTAGTTGGCTCAACCTATCTTAGAAAGTAACCGGGTTCTAGGGGATCTCAATATCACAGACCTTTCTTTTAGGAATTTTCTCAGCATAATCAATCTTTTCTTGCGGCCGAGATATCCCAAAAGTACGATCTCAACGATTGTAGTATCGAGTATCAACCAATCTTCAACTTTACACCAAAGTCGGCTATCTCACTACTTCCTAGTAGCCAAGTTGTTCAATTAAGTTTCTAAGGTCAGTTAGTGCTTCATGACACTGCTCAGCGGCCCCATATTCTCCTCGATTCAACACTAGGGATACCAGTACCAACAAATATGTCACACCAAAGTAGCCATTATTTCAACCATATCGGTCTATGTTGTACAGTTTCCACAATCTATTGCTACTTACCTAAAAGGTGCCTCAAATCTGGGTGTAGGATCAAACCCAAACAAGGACCCATAGATGTAAAGCATACAAGTCAAACAAAGAAAGCAAGTAAATGTGATCTATCTCTAAGGTAACCCCGCTTTTAAGTATCTCCCCAGCAGAGTCGCCAGTTCTGTGATACGGTGGGAGAACTGACTTGGTCATTTATGTTTGATCGCAATTGTTGCAGATAGTAAGAGTCGCCACCGACTTTTCTTTTATCTAATAAGGAAAGGGGGAAAAGAACAGGAAAGACCTTCGAGATTATTTTCTTGAGTTCGGGGGGTAGATTATAAAAGGGAAGGTATTAGCACCCTTTTTATCCATAGTTATCTATGGGCTCTTAGTTGCTTTCTAGATCATTTTTTCTTTGTTTTAAAATGTGCTTTGTGGTGAGTTTTTAAAGTATTTTTGAAAAGCGCCTTCGTTGAGGAAAACTTTATAATGATTCTCGTCTCTATAAGAATGCATACAAAGTGTTGGACTTTTTAAAAATAGTTCAAAGAGATGTTTGTTTTTTAAAGATGTTTTTCAAAGTGTGAGTGTGGAAATGGTTTTGATTTTCAAGCAAGCAACTAAGAACGTTCTACCTACTCAAAAGTCTTTTTGTTCATTTCTTCCTTCCTTTGATATTGCTATCTTACCATTGATTGGTAATAAGCTTTATCTTTGGATGTAAAAGGGACGGGCGTGGGTAATTCGTATAGTCATTAATAGCAATGTTGTGAGATATCTTAGCATTTCTCTTGAGGGACTAAGATCATTTGTAAGGCAACATTCGAAGCGTCATCGAGGGACTATGATCTTTTGATTGTTTTTTCTAAGACGTCTCACATGCATATTATAACCATTTTCTCAAGGAAACAAGTGCAGTTAACCCTAGAGGTGCAAGTGTGCAAATAGTGTGTTTGATTGTGTTGTACCCCAAAATTTGCCCTCTCATTTCATCAACATTATCTCATCATAAGACTCTTGGAACTCAAGATCAAGTTAGGGTTTGCTCTGCTAAAGACTCCTTCTTGCAATGTTAACCCAAATTAGGGTTGGAGTTTGCACAGAGATGTTTTGACCTAAAATGCCCAAAGTGACTTTCATGCTTCTTGTTGGACTTACAAGTTTATCCATACCAAGTTTCAAGCCTTGATTCCAATCTTTGCCCAGTCAATTGGACAGTTGACCTAGAAATCAGCTGTATTAGGAAAAATGTCAACTATGGCCAATTGAAAGTCAAACCTCATGAATTTTGACCCACATCAACATAATGAACTCACATGAACCATTTGGTCAAGTGTGGATCACAATTCCACAAGAAATTTGATCAGATCACCAAAAGGGCAAAATGGTCATTTTTAGGGTTTTGAATGCACAAAGGTAATTTTTGACTGTTTGACCTAACCAATGGCAAACCAAGCTCACATATGGACTCAAGGACTCAATGGCATTGTCTTGACCCATTCAACAATTTCAAAAGATCTCAAATGCATAGGATTGACAAATGAATTTTTCCAGTCAACTGATCAAAATTTGACTGTATACTGAAAAGTCAAACTTTGACCTTTTGGTCAAAATCAAATGCCAAGATTCATTTTTCATCAAGACATGTCAAATTATGAAACTTGTTCATCAAGAAACCAAAAATTGCAAATTAGGGTTTAAAATGAGAAAATTTCATAACTTAGATTTTTTTTTTAAGTTATGAAACTTCCTTATTTTTTCCTAACTTTGTCCCATTTTTTCTCCAAGATTCAATTGGATTCAAACAAAACTTGAAACATGAAAGTTGTATTCCATTTCAAAATCTACAACTTTGATTCACAAAGTTTTCTCAAAGGAAGCTTGTATCTCAAGTTATGATTTTTGGAACAAGGGTACAAAACACTTTTAACTTAGAAGAATTTTGCCCTATTCTAGGCAGGATTTTTGTCCAACTTCTTGGCCATTTTTCACATGGTTCCACTTGGATTTTAAATTTGCATTACAAAGACGGATTGTAGTACACATTCCAAGCTTTCCAAATTGTCCAAGAAATTCTCAAACACCCTTGTGGTTAGAGAGAATCGAATTTGCAAAGTTGGCCAAAACTCATTTTTGTTCATGGCCAAAGCTTGTTCACAACAATTTGCATTTTCAAATCAGCTTGTACAATGCTAGCTTGCAGGCTTCAAAACAAGTTTTATATATCTTAATTAAATGCCAAACCATTGTATTAAGGTATTATTTCATCCATTTGGACATTACATGCTAAACTAATCCTTAATTAGAAAAAGCAAGTTTGTCATTTTGGAAAAGTAACACTTTATGTCAAGTTACATGATCTTTGAAGTACAAGCCAGATCTTTGAGGCAATGTTTGGTAGACAAATCCCACTGATCAAGAGAGAATGCTGCAGCATGCTTGAGAGTATTGGACAGACCTATATCACAACTTGCACTTTCTTGCTTCAAGGAGAAGAAATCTTGCAAACACATACCAACTCTCACTTCCTGCAAGCATAAGCCTAAGCAAACTTTGTTCTCATCTACCATACATCCCAACTAGCCTAAAGCACGATCAATTGATCCCTCATACCTCCCAATACTCAGAAACACCATTTTGCTGCAAAACAGGGTATCTGCTGCAGATTGAGGTCCACAACTCAATCCACTTGTGCACTTTGGCTAAAAACCTTTCAAACACCTTCCATATCATCCACTGGAACTATCCCAAGCCCTGAACTCAAGCTGTAACACCCCTAACCACGTTTGCCATTTTTACTTTCAAGCTGTGCAAGTGGACTTCCATAGCACGATACAGTTGGTTTCAAAGCAAGCTAGGCATTTGGGAAGCATCCTTGGACTTCAGGCAAGCTCAACCAAAGCTCAAACTCCATTGAAGATACCTACATTGCTCTGTTCAAGTCAAGCTGAAACAGGTAAAACCATGAACTTCTATCTCTCAATCTAGGAAGAGTTAGGCTTAGGTTTATGAATAAAACATGCTCTACTCATAGCCCTGAAGCCATACATGTGATCAGTTTTTATTTATATTAAGCATGCTGTGAGAATTTTAACCATGAACATTGAAGAAAAATTAGGTTAGAAATTGGGGATGAAGAAATTCTCCCTGGTTTCTTAGAGTTAGGTCAAGTTTTTTACATATTTGGAATCGTGACTTGATGCTCTACATTATTGGTGTTATGAGTTTTTGCTAAAAGTCAAGGAATCAGGAGTTAGTGTTGGATCAAAGAGGCACGCGTTTTTCTGTTCAAACAATGCTGGAGGTTGAAGATAGAGTTGACTTGGGCTGGGCCTGAGTCAACTTACTTTTTGCACCCCTTTTTTCCATTTGCACCCCCATGGTCCATTGTGTGAAATATTTGTCATTTTTGACTTTTTATTTTTTATTCTGACTTGATATTTTTTGTCCAAACATAAAAAAACATTAAAAATATTTTTCCACACTTTTTTGCATTTATTTGGCATTTATTTGTTTTATTAAATATATATATGTAAATAAATAGATTTCCTTTTCTTTTTAAAACCCTAAAAATAATACAAAAAATATTTATTTTTAGTTATTATTTTTTATTTACATTTTGAAAACATTTCCTAAAATATACCTTTTTATAAATAATTAATATTATATTGTTGTACATATTTAGCATTATTAAATATATATAATATATACTTATACCTATTTTATTAAATACTTAGGGCAAAAATATAGAAATAATACATTTTATTTTTTTAATTTAATATTTGACATCAAAAATACTTTTTTACAATATACTTTTTATTTTTTGTATATAATTAGCAAATATTGTACATAACTAATAAATAAATACTATTTACTTAAAAATTAGGGTTTTGCCATAAACAATAAAAATAACCAAAAATTGACTTTTTTATTATTTTGTTTATACTTCAAACATGAAAACTTCTTACATACATAACAAAAAAAATCATTTTTGTGCATAATACATTTTGTATATTTATTGTATTCACTTAAATATTGTACAATTAAATATTTGTATATTCGATATGGTTGTAATAATTTAGGTTTTATTTCCTTGTCAAATATCCCCAAATTCAAACTTGTATCCCCATCCCCATAATCATTGTTGTAATAGCTTAGCATTTAAATTTCCGCATTTAAAAGCTTTCAAGTATGCCATGTTTAGACTTAGGGTTTGTATGCAAATCAAATCAACAAATAGCTTGACTTAATCCAAGATAAACATGCATGAAAAACAAACACAATACACACTTGCACCCTTAGGGTTACTCCACTTGTTGCCTTCAAAAATGGGCCATGGTTGCATGTTAAGTCTCTTTGGAAAAACAAAAACAAATCAAATGATCATAGTCCCTCGATGACGCTATCAAGTTGCCTAAACAAAAATGATCAAGTCCCTTAAGAAAAATGCCAAAGATACTTGACACTATTGCCTCCATGGTCTAAACGATGACCCGCGCCCGTCCCGTTAACATCTTAACACAAGGTTGTTCACCAAATACAATGGTGAAACAACACTGTTAAAAGGGTTAAAACATGAGAAAGATCTTTGAGAAATTTAGGGTAGATGGCTCTTGATTACTTGATCAATCTTGCAAAATAATCCTTGCCATTTTTCAAAACACACATCACAACACAACTTCAAAAACAAACTTTCAAAATATTGAAAAATTTTCAAAAGACAAAAACACCTTTGTATACATTCAAACAAAAATCATTACAAAGGTTGCCACAACGATGGCCTCTTTTCAAAACATCTTTCAAAACCACACACACAAAGCACCATTTCAAACAATTGAAAAGCAAAGGCAATTGATCTAAGCAAGTAACTAAGATCCCATGGATAACCATGGATAGAAAGGGTGCTAATACCTTCCCTTTCTATAATCTACTCCCCGAACCCAAGAAAACATCTCAAAGGTTTTTCCTGTGCTTTTTAACCTTTCCTTAGGATAAAATAAAAAGTCGATGGCGACTCTTGCTAAACCAAAACATTTGCGAACAAAAAACACAAAACTTCAAGTCAGTTCTCCCATCGTATCACAGAACTGGCGACTCTACTGGGGAGTAATTCTAAAAGTGGAGTAACCTTAGGGCTTAGATCACCTTTTGCATGACTAAATTGTTTACTTTGATTGCTTTACATTTTGGTTCTCTTGTTTGGGCTTGAAATCCTACACCCGGATTTGGGGAAACATTCATAGATAGAAATACGTTGTGGAAACTGTGCGGGATACCGACACGGTCGAAGCAATAGCTATATTAGTGCGACATATTTGTGAGTACCGGTAACCCTTGAGTTCAATCAAGGAGAGTACGGGGCCGCTGAGTGATGTCACCAAGCACTAATGACCTAGAACCTTACTTGACCATCTTGGCCTTTTATTAGGGGTAGTGAGATGACCGGCTTTGGTGCAGTCTGAAGTTGGTAGATACTCGATACTACACTCATTGAGGGTTGTTTTCTTGGAATATTTTGGTCGCTAGTTAAGTGGCTAGACCAAAACAATGAACATGGAAAACAATCCAATGATATTGAGCTCCTTAGAACCCGGTTACTATTTATAGGACAGGTTTTTAAGCCAACTACACTCAAGAGGGTACTTACCTATGAAACCTCATGCAAACCTGAAACTAGGTTTTTTGTGTGACTTGCTTGTACATGTGTTTGTGCATACATCATGGACATCATAAAGCATCATATGCATCCACTAACCATTTCAAGGGTTTGGATATTCATCTTTGTTCCTGTTTTGTAGGTCATGGAAATTCTTCGCAGGAAAACTATCCAAGTCAACCTTGTGAGAATCCCTCCTCAACTCAAGGAGCTTACATCCAGAATTCCAGAAAGCTCTCTCTTCAGTGAAAGACATGGTAGACTGCTCAACCTAGTCAACACCAGCATTGAAGAAGACATGGTGAAAATGCTGTTCTAGTTCTTTGACCCCCTTCACCACTGTTTCACATTCCCCGACTACCAATTGGTGCCTACTTTGGAGGAATTTTCTCAACTCCTGAGAATTCCCATTCTTAATCAACTACCCTACAACGGTACAGAAAAAGAACCAAAGCCTGAAGATGTTGCTCGAGCATTACACTTGCAACCATCTGACATCAAGGGGCATTGGGAAACTAGAAGTGGTGTCAGAAGCTTCTTGGCAAAATTCTTGTTTGAGAAGGCACAAGAGTGTTGGAATTCTTTGGATCTACAAGCCTTTGAAGAGATTGTGGCACTCCTCATTTATGGGTTGGTCTTGTTCCCAAATCCTAACCAACTTATAGATGTAAATGCTGTCAAGATCTTCATATCCAGGAATCCCATACCTACATTGCTTGGGGACATCCTCCACTCATTTTACACACGAACAATGAGGAAGAGAGGTGTTCTTATGTGTTGTACTCCTCTCCTTGCAAGGTGGTTTATTTCTCACCTTCCACAAGCTGTTTTGAAGAATGAGCAAGGCTTAAGGTGGTCACAACGATTGATGACCCTCACACATTCTGATGTACATTGGTGTTCTCGGTCCAGAGAAAATGTCATCATCATTGATCGTTGTGGTGAGTTCCCTAATGTTCCATTACTTGGCATTAGGGGGAGGCATTACCTACAACCCTTGTCTAGCTTTGAGACAATTTGGATACGCACGGAGGGATGGCCCTCATAACATGCTGATTCTTGACCTGGTTTTTGACTTCGACAACGATGCGCAAGGACTTCGCCAAAGATTCATCAGAGCTTGGAGGATGCCTAACAAGGTAGATAGCAAGACACTGGGGCACAAGAATTCCACCCCTCTTGAGCCTTACCTCAAGTGGGTACGAACCCGCGCCCAGAGTCTTATGATGCCTTACCCTCACATTCTCCCTTTGATTAAAGAGCCTGTTAAGGAAGGAGAGGTTCCTTACACCATCCTACATCCTGACATGCCAACATCATGGGAGGAAATGCAGAAGAGTTGGATCCAACTCAAGGAAGAAAGGGATACTTTTGAAGCCAGCTTCTACGCCAGTGAGAAGAAGGTTTTGGAGCTTACCCGTTGACTTCACGAGGAAGAGACCCTCAACACTTACATCGCACCAAAGAGGATGCGCAACGTCTTTTTACCTTAAGAAGTTTTTGTAATATTTGGCCCATGGGGAATTTATGTACTGACAAAATTTCTTCTTATTAATATGACGTGTGTTCTTTTTGTTTGCAACAATTTTGAATTTCTAAATTCTTGAATGCATTACATGAATAAACATATCATTCATCATATGCATAAACAGGTCTTCACACCAGGTTTCCTTATCTTTCTGCTGTTTATTTCAGTAAGATGGATATTGAGCAGACGGTCAAAGATCTGCAGGAACAAAACTCACAGTTTCAACAGCTCCTTATGACCTTGGCAAAGGGTCAGGAGGATATTAAAGCACTGTTAGGGAATAAAGAGCAAGAAAAAGGAAAAAAGAATAAGAAAAGAGTTGGAGTAGCTACACTGGGAAGAAGATTTGAGAATGAAGCTAGGAGAGTTCTTGAATTCCCCTCCACATCTGATGAGGGGACCGGTAAGGGAAAAGGAGCTGCATTACCTTCTGAATCTGAGGCTGAAGAGGAAGAGGTTGAGGAAGATGAAGATTATTCAGAGCAACAATAACCGCCAGCGGACGACAAATACAAAAACCTATAGGATAGACTGGCAGCTATGGAGCTGCAAAGGGTTCCCGGGTTAGATTTTGAAGAATTGAGATTGATTGCTGGGATTGTGATCCCTCCAACGTTTAAGGTGCCAAATTTTGCAAAATACGACGGTCTGTCTTGCCCGAAGATGCACCTAAGGTCGTATGTCAGAAAAATTCAACCTCATTCATCCGATAGAAATCTTTGGGTACACTTCTTCCAGGACAGCCTGTCTGGTACACAGCTAGATTGGTTTTACCAGCTTGAGAGGTCAGAAGTGCATAGTTGGGAGGACTTGGCAGCTGCCTTTTATCGCCAGTATCAATATAACACCGACTTGGCGCCAACCCGTACTCAGGTACAAAGTATGGGGATGGCCTCAAATGAGGGATTCAAAGAATACGCCCAGAAATGGCGTGACTTGGCCGGAAGAGTACAACCACCGCTTTCAGATAGGGAGCTAGTTGATATGTTCTTGGGGACCCTATCTGGCCCTTTCTTCAACCATTTAATCGGGAGCTCTTCCGCAGGGTTTACTGAATTGATTCTGACTGGCGAAAGGGTGAAAGCTGGTATTAAGAGTGGGAAGATTCAAAGGGATGCCTCTGCCTCTGCAATTGTTAAGAAACCGTTCCCGGCCAAGAAGGAAGCAACTGTTATATACTCTTAGAAAGGATCTGGAAGAACTGAGCGCCGGCCGACTGTAGGGGCCGTGATGATTCAAAATTCATCAAATGACCAGCCTCGTAACAATCAGTCTAGACCTAATCAGCAACGGGTAGAACGGACACAACGGCAGTTCACCCGCATCAATATGACTCCTGCACAAGTTCTTCCCTATTTGTTGAAGTTGAATCTGACTAGTTTAAAGGAGGCGCCGAAAAACCCTAACACCACATCTCCATACTATCATGCCAATGCTAAATGTGCCTATCATTCTGACAGCGTCGGGCATGACACCAACAATTATTGGGCGTTAAAGAATAAAATTCAAGATTTTATAGATGCTAAAGAGGTTGAGTTCTACGCCCCTGAGAAACCGAATGTAATCTCCGCCTCAATGCCAAAGCATGGTCACAAAATCCATGTTGTGGAAGAGGATCTGTTTATTTCTGCTGTTGATGATCTGATAACTCCATTACTGACAATCAAGTTGAATCTGTTGAAGGCTGGGATTTTCCCAGGTTGTAAAGAAGATTGCTACTTTTGTTCCAACCTACCGATCGACTGTCCATTGCTGAAGATAGGCATCCAACACCTAATGGACAACCAACAAATTCTTTTCGAAAAGGCTCTTGTTACTCCAACTGCTATCAATGAAGTTTCAATAATAACTATTTCCGCCAATCTTTCCAAGGTCCCCAAAAGGCCTGTTAAGATTAAATCCGCTCCGAAGATTGTACCGTTGAAGATAACCATGCCTGGGCCCGTCCCATACAAATCTGACAAATCAATACCGTGGAATTATGGTGGAGAAATCTACTACCACGGTGTTAAACAAATTGAGATAACTGAAGAGAGCTCTGACGAAGAAACTGCCGACATTGGAAACATTGCCGATACGAGAAAAATTACCGGAAGTGGAAGAATTTTCTCTCCAGAGATTTCCCCTCCAAAGGCAATCTTTGGACCCTTAGCTGCTCCCAAGGTTACCCCTGCACCGGTAAAACTGTCTGCAAGAACACCAATGATTGAAGAAGCTGTTACTCTTGTGGTTGTTCCTCCTGCTGCTGCTGATAAGGGGAAAGGGATTCAAGAAGAGCTCGTCAGGACGAGGGCTCAACCATTGGTCATCCCCGAAACCTCTAAAAAAGAAATGAAGGAGATTCTGAAGATAATCAAGAAGATTGATTATGATGTGGTGGAGCAACTGGGGCAAACCCCCTCGAAGATCTCCATGTTAGCTTTGCTGCTTTGTTTGGAGGCTCATGCCAAAGCTTTGATAAGGTTTTTGAAGATAGCCCATGTTCCCCAGGAAACCTCAGCCGATCAATTCCAGGATTGTGTAGCCATCCTTACTGCCGACAACGGCTTGGGTTTCTCTGATGCTGACCTGACTCCTAAGGGAAGAAAGCACAATGACGCACTGCATGTGTCAGTTGAATGCCGAGGAACTACTCTCGCCCATGTCTTGGTCGATACTGGTTCTTCTCTAAATGTGCTGCCTAAGAAGGCTCTCGACCGGTTGGATTGTGAAGGCTTGGAGCTGAAACCAAGTAATATCATTGTTAGGGCCTTTGACGGGTCTAAAAGAATGGTGCATGGGGAGGTCGAAATTCCCATCAAGGTAGGCACTGAGGTGTTCCACTCCACATTCTATGTAATGGACATCCGCCCATCCTACTCATGCTTGCTAGGAAGGCCGTGGATTCATAATGCTGGGGCAATCACTTCTTCTCTACATCAGATGCTGAAATACCCTGTTAAGGGTAAAATTATAATTGTACACGGTGAGGAGGAGTACATGATCAGCCATCTGAATTTCTTTCGGTATGTGGAAGTGGATGGCGGATTCATCGAAACACCATTCCAACACTTCGAGGAAGTTTCTCTCGAGGTTGCTGTAGCAAAGGAAGTAGCTGAGGTACCCAAGCAGGTGGCCAGGATGGCATCTCTGAAAGACGCAAAGGCTGCAATGAAGGAGGGGAAGAGCTCAACATAGGGACATTTTCCTGACTTTCCTCACAAGACAGACAAGTTTGGGTTAGGGTTTACGACTGCAAGGCAAAAGGCTATGCGTCGCTCAAAAATTGAAAGGACACCCATCAAGATTTCTCCTCATGGAATCAATGCTTTGGAAGACGAAGACGAAGAGGGTAACTTTGAAGATTGGATCTTCCCAACCATTGAAGGGGGACTACACAACTGGGATGCGAAAGACTTCGTCCCCATTACTTTCATCAATCAGTAATTTATCTTTCGAACATTTTCGGTTGGTCTGTAATAATTACTCTTAAACAATATGCACACTATTTTTCACCTCATGCCTTGCCCGGGGCATGTAGGTCCATTTTAAGGGTTTTGATTCTCTTCATAATCATATGCCATGTTTAATGAATCATTGGACGTTTTTCATTTATAAACTGTTGTGTTCATTTCCTTTCCTTTTGCATTTTTGTTTGTTTAAGGATGGTTATCCCTTACACACACCCACACTCACAAATGCAGGTACCCATCCACTCCGGATTCCACGAGTGACTATTCTGTTGTATCCTTCAATAACTCTGAAGATTTGGTCAATCAGGCTGAGTACGAAGATGACGAAGATTGTGAAGTACCGGGAGAGCTAGCCAGACTTCTACAGCAAGAAGAAAGGGCCATCTTGCCTCATGAAGAGTTGTTGGAAACTGTCAACTTAGGAACAGAGGAAGACCGGAAGGAAGTACAAGTGGGTGCCAATCTGGAACCAAGTGTCAAGGGGCGCTTAATACAACTGTTGAATGAATACGTTGAAATCTTCGCCTGGTCTTATGAAGACATGCCAGGGTTAGACACAGATATCGTGGTTCACCGTCTCCCTACAAGAGAAGACTGTCCACAGATCAAGCAAAAAGTCCGCCGAATGAGGCCTGACATGTCTGAGAAGATTAAAGCGGAAGTAATGAAGCAATTCAATGCTGGCTTTCTGGCTGTTACATCCTATCCGCAATGGGTTGCTAACAACGTGCCAGTACCTAAAAAAGACGGCAAGGTCAGAATGTGTGTGGACTACCGGGATTTGAACAGGGCTAGCCATAAAGATGATTTTCCGCTACCGCATATCGACATTTTGATTGACAACACGGCTCAGCACAAGGTGTTTTCCTTCATGGATGGATTCTCGGGCTACAACCATATTAAAATGGCCACCGAGGACATGGAGAAAACAACCTTTGTTACACAATGGGGTACCTTCTGCTACAAGGTGATGCCGTTCGGGCTGAAGAACGCAGGGGCAACTTATCAACGCGCCATGGTAGCTTTGTTTCATGATATGATACATCATGAGATCGAAGTTTACGTAGACGACATGATAGCTCGATCACAAACAGAGGAGGAACACCTTGAACACTTGCAGAAGCTGTTTTCCAGGTTGAAAGAGTACAAACTCAGGCTGAATCCAAGTAAGTGCACTTTTGGAGTTAGGTCTGGTAAACTTCTGGGATTTATTGTCAGCAACAAAGTCATTAAGGTCGATCCAGCAAAGGTAAAGGCCATACAATAAATGCCTGCCCCCCGTACTGAAAAGGAGGTTAGAGGGTTCTTGGGACGCTTGAACTATATTGCCAGATTCATCTCTCATCTGACGTCTACCTGTGAGCCAATTTTCAAACTATTGAAGAAAGATCAGGTAGTTGAATGGAACGATGATTGTCAAAGTGCTTTTGATAAGATCAAGGAGTATTTGCTAGAACCTCCTATTCTGATGCCACCCGTCGAAGGAAGGCCGCTGATCATGTATCTGACTGTTTTGGACAACTCAATGGGGTGTGTACTGGGCCAACATGACGAGTCTGGTCGAAAAGAGCATGCCATTTATTACCTTAGCAAAAAGTTTACCGACTGTGAGACTCGCTACTCACTGCTCGAGAAAACTTGTTGCGCTTTGGTATGGGCTGCTCGCCGACTAAGGCAGTATATGTTGACCCATACCACTTTGTTGATTTCCAAAATGGACCCGATCAAGTATATCTTCGAGATGCCTGCTTTATCTGGAAGAATCGCTAGATGGCAAATAATCCTGACTGAGTATGACATCCAATATACTACCCAAAAAGCTATAAAAGGGAGTGTACTAGCTGACCATCTAGCTCATCAAGCTATCGAAGATTATCAATCCATGAGATTCGACTTCCCGGACGAGGACATCATGACATTGGACAACATTGAAGGTAACGGGCCGTATGACGGACCTGAAAATGGATCCCGATGGACCCTGTACTTTGATGGTGCTTCAAATGCACTTGGAAACGGTATCGGTGCGATACTCATTTCTCCAGAAGGTTTCCATACACCTTTCACTGCCCGACTTTGTTTCAGCTGTACCAACAACATGGCCGAATATGAAGCTTGCATCTTTGGTCTCAAGGCTGCTATAGACTTGGGGATCAAATCTTTGATCGTATTTGGGGACTCGGCTTTAGTTATCAGTCAAGTCAAAGGAGAATGGGACACAAAACATCCTAATCTTATCCCATACAAAGAACATGTCCTGGCATTGCTGCCTCATTTCGAGCAGATTACTTTCGAGCATTTCCCGCGAGAAGAAAATCAGTTAGCAGATACTCTGGCTACAATGTCTTCCATGTTTAAACTCAACTGGGATAACGAGGCTCCCCAAATCACCATCGAGCGAATGGATGAACCTGCGCATTGTCATGAGATTAATACCGAAGAAGTAGTGGAACAACCCTGGTTCCATGAAATCAAAAGGTATCTCCAGACTAGAGAGTATCCCGAAGGATCTTCCGTCAATGACAAAAAGTTCTTAAGGAGATTTGCGGCCAAGTTCTTCCTAAGAAATGGCATCCTTTACAAGCGCAACCATGATTGTGTTTTACTTCTTTGTGTGGACGAAGCTGAAGCAGAGTTAATCATGACTGAGATACACAGTGGCACGTTCGGCACCCACTTGAGAGGACATACGATGGCTAAGAAGATTCTAAGGGCAGGCTATTACTGGTCTACCATGGAAGCTGATTGCCATCAACATTCCCGTACTTGTCATAAATGCCAAATCTACGCCAACAAGTTACATATCCCTCTTGTTCCTCTCAACATTCTGACAGCTCCTTGGCCATTCGCAATGTGGGGCATTGACATGATTGGAGAGATCAAGCCCACAACATCTAATGGACATCGCTTCATCCTGGTCCCTATTGACTATTTCACCAAGTGGGTCGAAGCAGCTTCCTTTGCCTCTGTTACAAAAAATGTGGTTGCCTGCTTCTTCAAGCAGAACCTCATATGCCGGTATGGTGTCCCCGACAGGATCATCACAGACAACGGTACAAATTTGAACAATACTATGATCATCGCTCTATGCGAACAGTTCAAGATTTATCATCACAATTCATCTCCCTATCGGCCGAAGATGAACAGTGCTGTTGAAGCTGCGAACAAAAACATCAAGAAGATCATTCAGAAAATGACAGTTACCTACAAGGACTGGCATGAGATGTTACCGTTTGCTCTGCATGGATACTGTACCACGACACGTACTTCAACAGGGGCAACCCCATTTTCTTTGGTATATGGCATGGAAGTTTTCCTACCCATGGAAGTTCAGATTCCTTCTTTAAGGATCATGAAGGACGCTGGTTTGAGTGAAGACGATTGGATTCAGACCCGACTTGATTAACTCAACTTGATCGATGAGAAGCGACTCACTGCTGTTTTCCATGGTCAGACGTACCAAAAACGAATGATCAAGGCTTTCAACAAGAAAGTCAGACGTCAAGTATACCAAGTCGGAGATCTTGTAATCAAGCGGATCATCTTGCCGCAAAGTGATCCCAGAGGAAAATGGACTCCTACTTACGAGGGACCGTTTGTGATCAAGAGCATCTTTTCTGGTGGTGCAATGATTCTGACCACCATGGACGGCGACGATTTGCCACACCCTGCAAACGCAGACATAGTCAAAAAATACTACGCATAAAACAACCCGACAAGTCGAAAACCCGAAAGGGCGAATTGAGCAAAAATGGGCATCCCGGTGAACCGAAAACTCGAAGGGGCGGTTCAGGCAAAAATTAGGGATAAAATAAAAAATCTGTACACCCGGCAAGTCGAAAACCCGAAAGGGAGGCTTGGGCAAAAAACGGTTTCCCGGTGGATTGAAAACCCGAAAGGGCGATTCAGGCAAAAGTTAGGGAATTAAAGCGTATGACTATGTCCCATCGGATCACTTTAAAGAACAATCTCTTCATCAACAAGCTCCGAGCTTCTGATCAATCCAATCATCGGCGGATGAAGCATTGAATGGACAAGATATTCAGATTTGTGAAGGCTATAACAGAATGGAATCCCATGGAATTGTTACACATAGTCATCTTTCTTTTGTATAAAATTTTCAATTTTCACGACAACATCCTCTTACTAGGATGTCGATCTCCTTTGTAAAAAGATACTCATAAAAAGTTAATACAAATATTTTCCAAATACAGGAATTTGCCTCGTTTTCCTTTTTCTTTTTACACTTATGTTTTATTTGAGAAACGTCCAATGTTTTGTTAAATAGGCATATGCATTTGAACATAATCATTTTCTTACAAATCAAGAAAGATGGTTGCTGATAGGTTGAAGGTACAAATAGATATTCTGATGCCCTTTCAGAAGGAATCCCCAGCGGAATTAAACTCCAAAATTCCTCAACAAAGTTAAAATCCAGAACTTAATTCCCCAAACAGAGTTAAACTTCAGGATCCTCAGTAGAACAGAAGCTTTCTCAAAGCTGATTTCCCCAGCCAGAGAGCCTTCCAGAATCTAATTCCCCTCAGAGTCAAGTTTCAAGATCCCCAGTGGAACCAAAGATGTTGGTCCCCATCGGAGCTGAAACTTCCAACTGTCAATCCCCAGCGGAACCAGATAAGCGAACATTCTCCCCACAAAGATACTTCCCATCAGATTGAAGATTCTCAGTCTTACCTCTCCAGCATAAGTCTACCAGATTCTGGACTCCCCGGTAGAGATCATCAGAATTCTCATTCCCCACAAGTCACCAAGGATTTTTCAATCCCCAGCAGTGGTCCTAAGATCCCTCAACAACTGAAGATCTTGTTCCCCAAGCAGTCAGCAGCCAACAAGGATGTCTCAGCTTCAGCAATCAAAGATCCTTGGAATCCCCTGCAGCAATCAAAGATCCTTGGAATCCCCTGCAGCAGTCAAGGATTCACTTTCCCCGGCAGCAGTCAGGATTCTATTATCTCTGGCTATCCAGGATTCATCTATCCTCAGCAAGACAACTCATCAGCTTACATGCGTATTCATTACATTCATATATCATAAACATTGATATAACATATATATTGCATCATACATATCATGCAACATAACTTTGTGTTTTAGCTAACATTTCATCCTCTTCAGGATAAGATTAAAAGGCTATCGTTAACAATTATTCAGATACAGAATGGATACACCCTAGACACGGCAGTCATTTTATTACTCATTCAGAACTTCAAGTCAAATACAGTACAGATACACCCCAGACACGGTGGTCATTCTACTACTCATTCAGACTACAACAATCAGATACAGACTAGATACACTTCAGACACGGAAGCCATTCTATCTCTCATTCAGATTCATTTATCAACCTCAAGGTTCAATGCATTCCAAACACGGATACCATTCTGACCCTTACAACAGCAGTTTGATTCTCCCCAGTGCATTCGCCACGGAAGTCATTATGTCATTTATTCAGATCCCAGTTACAGTTTCAGATACACTCCAGACACGGAAGTCATTCTGCTACTCATACGGATCTCAATCCCAGTTACAGTTTCAGATACACTCCAGACACGGAAGTCATTCTGCTACTCATACAAATCTCAACTTCAGATACAGTCCAGATACGCTCCAGACACGGTTGCCATTCTGTCACTCATTCAGAATTTAACCCCAGCACGCAGTTGCTCCATACACATATATTTCTCTGTTACCTAGATACAATACATATACACTCCAGACACGGCAGTCATTCTGGTATTCATTCTACATTCAAACACAGTCACAGCACAGATACGCCCCAGACACGAAGGCCATTCTTTTGCTCATACAAACTCAGTCTCCAGATACAGTTCAAATGCATTCCAAACACGGATACCATTTTGATCCTCATTCTTCTTACCTACAATATTGCAATTCAACAAACATTCCAGATGGCATCTTTAAGCCCATCCCCCGAAAAGATTTTGTCACATCTCCAGATGGCATCTTTAAGCCCATCTCCAAATGGCATCTTTAAGCCCATTCCCGCATCCATGTAGTGACGAGTGCAAATTTACGGGCACTCTAGTGTCCAATCTCCTTTTACCTTCGAGACGCGAAAGGCAAACTTGCCAATCTAACTCTTCAGGTTCAAGAAGATTGAATAGGGGCAACTGTTGTACCCCAAAATTTGCCCTCTTATTTCATCAACATTATCTCATCACAAGACTCTTGGAACTCAAGATCAAGTTAGGGTTTGCTCTGCTAAAGACTCCTTCTTACACTGTTGACCCAAATTAGGGTTGGAGTTTGCACAGAGATGTTTTGACCTAAAATGCCCAAAGTGACTTTCATGCTTCATGTTGTACTTACAAGTTTATCCATACCAAGTTTCAAGCCTTGATTCCAATCTTTGCTCAGTCAATTGGACAGTTGACCTAGAAATCAACTGTATTAGGAAAAATGTCAACTATGGCCAATTGACAGTCAAACCTCATGAATTTTGACCCACATCAACATAATGAACTCACATGAACTATTTGGTCAAGTTTGGATCACAATTCCACAAGAAATTTGATCAGATCACCAAAAGGGCAAAATGGTCATTTTAGGGTTTTTACTGCACAAAGGTAATTTTTGACTGTTTGACCTAACCAATGGCAAACCAAGCTCACATATGGACTCAAGGACTCAATGGCATTGTCTTGACCCATTCAACAAGTTCAAAAGATCTCAAATGCATAGGATTGACAGATGAGTTTTTCCAGTCAACTGATCAAAATTTGACTGTATACTCATAAGTCAAACTTTGACCTTTTGGTCAAAATCAAATGCCAAGATTCATTTTTCATCAAGACATGTCAAATTATGAATCTTGTTCATCAAGAAACCCAAAATTGCAAATTAGGGTTTAAAATGAGAAAATTTCATAACTTAGATTTTTTTTTTAAGTTATGAAACTTCCTTATTTTTTCCTAACTTTGTCCCATTTTTTAACCAAGATTAAATTGGATTCAAACAAAAATTGAAACATGAAAGTTGTAGTCCATTGCAAAATCTACAACTTTTATTCACAAAGTTTTCTCAAATTAAGCTTGTATCTCAAGTTATGATTTTTGGAACAAGGGTACAAAACACTTTTAACTTAGAAGAATTTTGCCCTATTCTAGGCAGGATTTTTGTCCAACTTCTTGGAAATTTTTGACATGGTTCCACTTGGAGTTTCAATTTGCATTACGAAGATGGATTTTAGTACACATTCCAAGCTTTCCAAATTGTCCAAGAACTTCTCAAACACCCTTGTGGTTAGAGAGAATCGAATTTGCAAAGTTGGCCAAAACTCATTTTTGTTCATGGCCAAAGCTTGTTCACAACAATTTGCATTTTCAAATCAGCTTGTACAATGCTAGCTTGCAGGCCTCAAAACCAGATTTATACACCTTAATTAAATGCCAAACCATTGTATTAAGGTATTATTTCATCCATTTGGACATTACATGCTAAACTAATCCTTAATTAGAAAAAGCAAGTTTGCCATTTTGGAAAAGTAACACTTTGTGTCAAGTTACATGATCTTTGAAGTACAAGCCAGATCTTTGAGGCAATGTTTGGTAGACAAATCCCACTGATCAAGAGAGAATGCTGCAACATGCTTGAGAGTATTGGACAGACCTATATCACAACTTGCACTTTCTTGCTTCAAGGAGAAGAAATCTTGCAAACACATACCAACTCTCACTTCCTGCAAGCATAAGCCTAAGCAAACTTTGTTCTCATCTTCCATACATCCCAACTAGCCTAAAGCACGATCCATTGATCCCTCATACCTCCCAATACTCAGAAACACCATTTGCTGCAAAATAGGGTATCTGCTGCAGATTGAGGTCCACAACTCAATCCACTCGTGCACTTTGGCTAAAAACCTTTCAAACACCTTCCATATCATCCACTGGAACTATCCCAAGCCCTGAACTCCAGCTGTAACACCCCTAACCATGTTTTCCATTTTTACTTTCAAGTTATGCAGGTGGACTTCCATAGCACGATACAGTTGGTTTCAAAGAAAGCTAGGCATTTGGGAAGCATCCTTGGACTTCAGGCAAGCTCAACCAAAGCTCAAACTCCATTGAAGATACCTACATTGCTCTGTTCAAGTCAAGCTGAAACAGGTAAAACCATGAACTTCTATCTCTCAATCTAGGAAGAGTTAGGCTTAGGTTTATGAATGAAACATGCTCTACTCATAGCCCTGAAGCCATACATGTGATCAGTTTTTATTTATATTAAGCATGCTGTGAGAATTTTAACCATGAACATTGAAGAAAAATTAGGTCAGAAATTGGGGATGAAGAAATTCTCCCTGGTTTCTTAGAGTTAGGTCAAGTTTTTTACATATTTGGAATCGTGACTTGATGCTCTACATTATTGGTGTTATGAGTTTTTGCTAAAAGTCAAAGAATCAGGAGTTAGTGTTGGATCAAAGAGGCGCGCGTTTTCCTGTTTAAACAATGCTGGAGGTTGAAGACAGAGTTGACTTGGGCTGGGCCTGAGTCAACTTACTTTTTGCACCCCTTTTTTCCATTTGCACCCCCCTGGCCCATTGTGTGAAATATTTGTCATTTTTGACTTTTTATTTTTTATTCTGACTTGATATTTTTTGTCCAAACATAAAAAAACATTAAAAATATTTTTCCACACTTTTTTGCATTTATTTGGCATTTATTTGTTTTATTAAATATATATATGTAAATAAATAGATTTCCTTTTCTTTTTAAAACCCTAAAAATAATACAAAAAATATTTATTTTTAGTTATTATTTTTTATTTACATTTTGAAAACATTTTCTAAAATATACCTTTTTGTAAATAATTAATATTATATTGTTGTACATATTTAGCATTATTAAATATATATAATATATACTTATACCTATTTTATTAAATACTTAGGGAAAAAATATAGAAATAATACATTTTATTTTTTTATTTAATATTTGACATCAAAAATACTTTTTTACAATATACTTTTTATTTTTTGTATATAATTAGCAAATATTGTACATAATTAATAAATAAATACTATTTACTTAAAAATTAGGGTTTTGCCCTAAACAATAAAAATAACCAAAAATTGACTTTTTTATTATTTTGTTTATACTTCAAACATGAAAACCTCTTACATACATAACAAAAAAAAACATTTTTGTGCATAATACATTTTGTATATTTATTGTATTCACTTAAATATTGTACAATTAAATATTTGTATATTCGATATGGTTGTAATAATTTAGGTTTTATTTCCTTGTCAAATATCCCCATAATCATTGTTGTAATAGTTTAGCATTTAAATTTCCGTATTTAAAAGCTTTCAAGTATGCCATGTTTAGACTTAGGGTTTGTATGCAAATCAAATCAACAAATAGCTTGACTTAATCCAAGATAAACATGCATGAAAAACAAACACAATGCACACTTACACCCTTAGGGTTACTCCACTTGTTGCCTTCAAAAATGGGTCATGGTTGCATGTTAAGTCTCTTTGGCAAAACAAAAACAAATCAAATGATCATAGTCCCTCTATGAAGCTATCAAGTTGCCTAAACAAAAATGATCAAGTCCCTTAAGAAAAATGCCAAAGATACTTGACACTATTGCCTCCATGGTCTAAAAGATGACCCGCGCCCGTCCCATTAACATCCTAACACAAGGTTGTTCACCAAATACAATGGTGAAACAACACTGTTAAAAGGGTTAAAACATGAGAAAGATCTTTGAGAAATTTAGGGTAGATGGCTCTTGATTACTTGATCAATCTTGCAAAACAATCCTTGCCATTTTTCAAAACACACATCACAACACAACTTCAAAAACAAACTTTCAAAACATTGAAAACTTTTCAAAAGACAAAAACACCTTTGTATACATTCAAACAAAAATCATTACAAAGGTTGCCACAACGATGGCCTCTTTTCAAAACATCTTTCAAAACCACACACACAAAGCACCATTTCAAACAATTGAAAAGAAAAGGCAAGTGATCTAAGCAAGTAACTAAGAGCCCATGGATAACCATGTATAGAAAGGGTGCTAATACCTTCCCTTTCTATAATCTACTCCCCGAACTCAAGAAAACATCTCAAAGGTTTTTCCTGTGCTTTTTAACCTTTCGTTAGGATAAAATAAAAAGTCGGTGGCGACTCTTGCTAAACCGAAACATTTGCGAACAAAAAACGCAAAACTTCAAGTCAGTTCTCCCACCGTATCACAGATTACATGCATTTTCGTCTTGAATTTAGGGTTGTCTACTTGTTGATTTTATCTTGTCATACACACCCTAATTATTAGCATTTATATCAAAGCGGTAAATTACAGAAAGTAAATTTACTACGCTATTACATCATTAGGGGATGAGGATACAAATATACAAATGGGGATTGAAAGAAATTAAATCCTAATTGTCTATTACAACAATATTGAATTTGAATAATGTACGAGAATTAAAAGGAAAATAATGTACAAGACATGAATGAAAAGAAAATGCATTTGTTTTGATTTTGTTAATGAAATTTAATTAAGTTAAAGAAAAGAAATAAATAGGAAAATGTTTTTTGGTCTTTTTTCAATGTAAGAAGTTAAATAAAATAAACTAAATAACTTAAATATATTTTTGGCGTTTTTGTGTAGAAAACAGTTTTTTTGTGTTTAAAGCAGTTTTTTGTGTTCATAAGGTAGCTTTGATTTGAAAGTTGTTTTGTGTAAGTGTAAAAATTTTGTTTGAGCAAGCATCTAACAACTATATAATTTACTCAAAAGGATTGTTCTTTTCCTCTTTTCCTTTAGATAGTGTTATCCTACTATTAGTGAGTAGGTAGCCCTAGTCGTTGGATGTTTCGAGGGACATTCAGAGGGACGTTTATAGTCACAAAGACAACTGGGCAAGAAATCTTAGTAACTACCCTAGGGTTTTAAGATCATTTTTACCGAGGCAACGTCGAGAGGGTAATCGAGGGACTTATGATCTTTTAAACCGGAGGGTAGCCACTAAAATCTCTCAAGTTTCGAGAGTTGTGACTATTTTCAGAAGGCAACCGGAGTGAGAATACCCTAGAGGTGTGCATGTGTAAGTGTGTTGTGTTCAGTTATTTTTGTCTTGTGTTAAGTTTGCTAGTGTTTCGTTTTTAATTCTTGTCATGCAATCCTATTACCATACATCTAAACAGATAATGTATGTACGGGAATTAAAGGTGCGGAAATTAAAACCTAGTTATTACAAGGCTTCAGGGAGGGGGGATTTACAAATCTAAAATTGGGAAAAAAACAGTAAAGTAAAGTCCTAATTTAAGTCTATTACACCCAATGAACAAATACAATAATATGAACATAATAGTAATGCTAAAATAATAAAACACGCGAATTACAAAAGACGTCTAAAACCATAAAATGTTTCTAAGAAATCTTTTTTTCGTTTTGTTTTGTTTTATGAAAAGAATTGAATTCAAATAAATTCTAAGTCTATTGATTTTAAAATTAAGAAAATGGTTTAAATAAATATTAATTAATTTACAAAATTATTTTAATTAATAAAAATGCCAACCTAATGTTTTTATGATTTTATTTTATTATTTTGCTTATTTAAATAAAAAAAGACAAAAGAAATAAGCAATAAAAACAAGACAAAAAATATAAATGGGCATGGTGTTAGCTAGCAAGCAGGGGGTGAGATTGTGAAATTTTTTATAGGCCCAGATCTGAGAGCCTAATATTGTACCTGATCCCATGCTTCTGCTCCTTGAGGATCCACCATGGGGAAGCATTCCATGCGCGCTAGATTTGATCTCCTTGCCTTCCATTGCCTGGGGCTTGAAGGCGCATGGAAAGTGTTGAAACACAGCACACTGGATTTGCAAGACAATTATTAGAAAAAACATAATACACGACCTGGGTATCGAACCCATGCCCTTTCGATTGCACATGTTCTCCTTCACCATCTAAGATGCTTGTTCATTCTTTGATCCAAACACAAAATAATGATTATATAATAAACTGCAATAAAACATTGGATGAAAATTCGCCACCTTCAGTCAAGCATAAATATGCATGAACATGGTGATTCATGGTTCAGGAAGTATGAGGGTTCATCTAATGGCTCGAACCTACATATTTGGATCTCATCAACACAATAATATAGATGATAGCTGTTGTACCCCAATTTTTGCCCTTAAGATCCCTTCATCATACCATTTTGATTAAGTCACAACAAGATCACATTAGGGTTTTTGGTTCTCCTTCCTATCTTTAGCTTTGCTCTTTGAGGAATCACCAAGCACCTTGACTTGTTTTCTTTTGTGATCATGAATGTTTTGTCTTGATTCTCTTTTAATTAATAAAATGCAATATAGGTTTGTCTTACTTGTTAATAATGTAGGTAAAGGGATGTGGCTTAGCAAGTTGATTCATGGGTTCATGAGTTTATTTCCATGCCCTAGTAAATAAAGTTTGAGAAGTTCAAACCTCATCATTGAAGTTGTTTTGGAATAAATGGCATGGCAAGGTTTATTTTGGGTTCATCATATTTCAAAATTATCAAATTGATTCAAAAATGCAAAGGGATTGATTGAATAAGTTGTCATGGTTGGACAAAGGCTTGTTCACATTGGTCACAAATGCATATTTCTCTCAATTCTCAAGACATGCACGTGGTTTTTGTGACTATAAGTTCTCATTTTTATCCTCAACAACTTCTATTTACAAAACATTTATGTTGATACAAGAGGTTTGTTAAAAAATGTCAAAGTTCCTCAATACATTTTCTTGATCTAGGAGCTAGGGTTTTGGACTTTAAAGAAGCATATCTTGCTCATCTTTTGGTTTTTTTGAGTGATTCCAAATACATACTTCTCTTTAAAGGGTTATCAACGAATCACTTCAAAAGTTTCGAGGAGTTTTCATGTGGAAGAAGCTTGATGATGAAGAAAGATTACAAGTCCTCCAGATGAACCCCCAATTTCTCATGTGTGACTTCAAATGATCATAACTTGGTCAATTGTTATCACCTTGAGCCCACTCTTTTTCCACAATGATCTTGAAGATGTAAACTTTATTACTTATTTTATGTGAAAAGTGAGAAAATGGATGGGAGATGCCCTAAGGATACAAAAGATTATAGGTCATTTCATGATTTTTTTTCCAACTTCAACAATTCATAACTCTCTCAATTTTTGTAGATTTTGAATTGTTCAAGTTTCAAAGTGTCATTTAAGAGGTCTATTTCATGCCATCTTTTTTGGTCAAGAGCAAATTCCAAGTGGAAGACCATGTTTGGATGCAAAACATTATAGGTCACTTTTGAGGAAAAATTTGAAATATTTCTAAGTATGAAAAGTCAACCTTTTTCCCCCAACTTTGACCCAATGCAACTTTTAGCTCAAGCATCCATTTGATTCCATTGTTTTTCAATTACAAAGCTTGTAACCTCATCTTTCTAAAGCATCAAGAATCATGCCTTAAGACCCCTTGAGCTGAGAATGCCATTCGATTGAACTTGGTAACTTGGAACTGAAGTTTCTTCATAAGTCAGAATTTGAAATTCATGTTTTGGCCTCTAAACATCAAATTAGCATGCGTTTGTGATCTAAACATGTTTAACCAAATTGCCAAAGTGGATTAGAGCATTAAAACGTAAGGATTGGAAGAGTTTTGATGGAAATCATATTACACTTTGCTCGTGCATTAGGTTCACACGATTTCCCTCCAAACTTCATCATTTCACACGCTTCAACATTCCATTTGATTCCCTATAAATAGAGGGTCATCCCCCATTCATTTCCTCAAGCTTTGAGAGCCAAAAACACTCTGTCAAAACCTCACACGAGCTTGAAATTTTTGAAATCAATTTCTGAGATTCCAGCCTTTTCCTCCAAAATTCTTTGCACATTCATCTTCCTTAAGCATCATACAAACTCTCTAGCACTTAAACCAAGCAAAACGAGCCATAATCCAAGCTACAGAAGTCTAGTTTCAGAGCTTCTTTCTAGAATTTCTAAAAGGTATAATTCTTCATCATTTGGATCGAAATAAAGCACTAACCCGTTCTACTCCTTCTCCTGATTCTAGTGCTTCTTACAATTTTTAAATCCATTGAGAATTGAGAGAGAAATCTCAAATTGAAGGTGCTTGCTATTTTCTGGGTTTTTGATTCATATCTCTTTGTATACTTTATATAAATTTGGCGCGATGGTGGTGTTAGGATCGTCTTGAAGAGGAGAATCCAATGATACTGGTATGGGATCCTAATTTTACCATTTGAAGGATCTCACAAAATCTCCATTATAGGGTGGCTAGAGGTTGAAGACGATGACATGTCTCATCTCAGCCAATGATAGCGTGTTAAGCATTTTAATTTCATTGGTTGCCTTTTTTCTGATTCCCTGCGCATCCCACTAAGGTCCATATCAAGCACAACGCGTTTGATCCATTGGATTAGCTTACTAACGCGTTTTGACTATGATTTGATGGCCCATATCTTTTTGGTTTTATTTTATTTTCTGATTTTTATATTTTAATTGATTTAATTTTCAAAAATTCATAACTCTTTTATTTTTTATCCAAATATTATGAAAATATTTACAAAAATACTTTGAATTATTTATGATCTCATGACTATTTTTTCATATTTTTATTTTTCCATTTGATATTTTTTATATTTTTTGCATTATTTGGTTCCTTTTAATTACTTTAAAAATGCTTTCTAACATTTTTTTAATTCTAAAAAATTTCCTAAATATCATTTTGCATATTTTTGATTTCTTGAAAATTTTATGAAATTTTATATTGATGTTTACTATTTTTGACCTATTTTCTTTTTGTTTGAACAATTTTAATTAGTTTTAAAATAGTTTCTGACTTTTAAAAAATTGCCAAAAATTTTATAAAAATATTTGAGTCCTTTTCTGATTTTTCTATAGCCTTACTTAATTTTTCTTGATTAATTTGAATATAGTTGATATTTTTCTTTCTTATTTCTATTTTAAAACATTTCAAACCTTTTTAATGTATATATTAAATGCAGTATTATTTTGTGATTATTTTCTGGCTGACTTGGGTTGAATTTTGATCATGAACTTTATTAACATCATTGGATCCATGGTGTTGAGTCTAACTCCATAAAAATGGATGAATGATTTTAATAATAGTTTGGTTAAATTTTAATTCAAATGTGGTTTGTATATTCTTCCCCACCCCTCTCCATCTCATCCCTTTCTTATTACACTAAGTGTTATTGGAGCATGATCTCTATATCATGTCTCAAAACAAATGGTGCATAGATTGCTATTAACCGGCCTCAAAATAGGCGCGACTTCTATATAAGTCCACTTACTATTGCTTAACATAGCGCTAAATTTTGTCCCGATTCAAATAAATGATTATTCATGGTCCAAACCTATGTTTGCAAGCCCAAGTATGTTAATTTGATCTCTTTGATCCAATAACCTTGAGATTTATTGTGTGGAGGCTTTGGTTCTACCAATCCTCTAATGGATCTACAACACGTTTGGTCAACGCGGATCACTTAAACATCGTTTGTTTATTTTGTGTGCAGGTTATTGTGATTACATTCTTTGTTTGTAGTATGGAGTTCACCCGTATACAGCCGTTACTCTGCCCAATTTTTGTGAAGACTTAATACACTTGAAGTTTGGTTCTCTCAAGAGGTCTAGTATCTTTGCTTGCTTAGTTTCAATCCAAATAATGGGAATTCTATCTTGTCTCATAATGTCAAGTATTGGCTTTTTGTTGGTTAGAGGGTTCTTATCTCTAACTTTTACCTTATGCTTTAGGATAGTCTCTTCTTCTCCTTCCATCTTCTTCAATTTCAAAATCTTCTCCCTCCTTTTGGAAATCTTCTTGCTTTTAAACTTGAACCACTTTCATAATAAACATGGACTTAGGACCATGCATTTTCAAAAACTTTTTCACAAATAAACTTCAATCAACATTAATAATACCTTAACATTTTTTGTGAGAAGACTAAAAATCAATCAATCTCATTGCAACCATTTTGCCATCTTGGATTTCACCTTAAAAATTTTCTCAAAAGATTAGACTCTTGTCAATCCTTGTAGTGATGCAAATAACTATACTTCTACAATATGTAGTAAAGAGGGATATTTTCCACTTGGGTGTTGAGTGAGGCATTGTTGATTTTAAAAATCCAAGCCATATCCTCCACTTTGAGATGATGAAAATTCTCCTTTCTCATGATTGTGGGTAGTAAGTATGTTTTCCACACGGACAATGACGATGATGTCTTATCTCATAAAATTAACCAACACACTTGTGTTTTAAAAATATTTAAAGAGGAACTACGTGTACCCTGATCCCATATTGCATAGAAGGTGGTACGTAGGCACTAAAGGGTCGCAATTGCAGCGGGTGCAAAAATCATAAAAAAATATATTTGTTTTCTCATCTCCACCATCTATTTTTTATACAACACATTTTTATAGCCAGAATATACAGATTTTACAAAGAGGTTCCTGCGGAGTACCGTAGATGTTTAGGGTGTTAATACCTTCCATTTGCAAAACCAACCCCCTTACCTTGAATCTTTCCCCCTCTTTTTGGGTTACTCGCTCTTTTCCCATTCCTTTTTGTTATACCCCAAAATTTTCCCTCTCATCTTACTCAACACATGCTCATTGAGATCCTCAACATGCTCAAGGATGCCCAAGAGTTTACCAGACAAACTCTCTCCTAAAGCAATGAACCTCCAACTAGGGTTTCCATTTTCATCAAGATGGGTGAGCTCCAAAGGCCTCATATTCTCTCCATAGTCCTAATATGTTCTCAAGACCATCCATGTCAAGTTTCATGCCTTGCACAAGAAGTTTGCTCAGTCAACTGCTCAGATGCTTGAAAATCAACTATATTAGGTCAAAAGTCAACAGTGGCCCACATACAGTCAAACTTCAAGATTTTTGGTCAACATAAACATTTTGAAGTGATATCCATCATTTGATCAAAGGTTGACAATTATTCCCCAAGGAATACTCCTAATTCATCAAAACTCAAAAGTTGCTAAATTAGGGTTTCTCAAGAAAAGTCAACCAAACTTTGACCAAGCATAACTTTTTCATACTTTATTAGAAATTTCTCATCCAAGGCTTATTTTGAAAAGAATCCAATTCCCTACAACTCATATTCATCCCTAAAGTTCATGAAATGCACTCATGAAAAGATATAAATTCATACATTATAGGTCCTTTTCAAAAGTTAACAAAAACACCTTTTGGGTCAAAGCTTCTTACATGAACATGGAGGATCCAATTGAGATGAAACCAAAAGGGTTGTTTAGGGGACATCCTAAGATTTCTAAAAAGTCCAAGAACACCCCCTTAGGGTCAAAATTGAAGGAGATATGCATTGTCAAAGTTGGCCATTTTTGGAAAATTATCAAAAGTCAACAATACCCAAAATTGCATTTTTTTTGTCAAATGGGCCTAACGTTTTATGCTTGCATCTTACTTCTAACATGGTCCACGACCCAAACACTCTCCCACGTATTATTGGCTTTATTGATTTAATTTTTGATTTTAATCATTTAAAAATCAAACTAAATCAAATAAATGATAGAAATTAGTAAAGATTTGTTTTTGATCTGATTTTTGAATAGAATCACAATCCAATTATGCTTTCAAACAAAATCAAATCATGCAAAGGGTGATTGGGATGAGAATGGCATGATTTGGCTTGATTTAGGAAGAAATAATGCAAAGAGGAAATCAAATCCAATCTTCATAATTGCCAAGATTTGAATTTTTTTGTTAACTTAATTCAGTGCACTACATATATAAAACAATTCCCAAGCACAAAAAAGAGGATTGCACGCGTGAAACAGCGAAGAGAACTTGCCACTTTTTGCCAAAAAAGTCTCAAGTAGAATTTCATCTTAGAGCCATCTTCAAGGATATTTAAAATTTGCAATACATTCCTAGATGCTTACGGAAGCTTTTCCAACCAGTTGCACGCATTGAGACATCCGGAGTTGACCTGCGTGCACATCACGATTTGCCATTGTTCTTGATTTTGATTTTGATTATTTGCGCATGGTTAATAGTTTTTAAGCATACCTTCATGTTTGTGTTGTCATTTAGAACGTATTGGCATGATTAATTATGAGTTTTGATGCACGTATGGACAATTGCCATTATTAGGGTTTATGCTTGCATTTTAGGGCTTTGTGATACAGGTAAAATCAGGGCCAAATATGGGCACCATCATGCTCACGAGGTCAAACTGAGTGGATTTGCATGCTTAGATTTCATTTATCTTGTTTATTTGAGATGTGCAAGTTATAGTTACAGTCAACGAACCGTAGGTAAAAGCCTTTACCTAATACGACAATACTGGGGAAGAAGACGACTGCATGGCAACGTCTCATTGGACCATTTGAATATTAGCGTGTTTTTATGGACATCACATGTTTTTCCCTTATATATTATTTTTGTTCAGTTATATTAACAAAAGGCCAACTGGCCCAGTGGCGTGCAAGAGAGTTGTTCAAGTGTTGTGAGTGAGAGGTCAGGGGTTCGACCCCTACCTCCAACATTTGTTATTTTTCCTTCAAATCCTTTGCAGGTTCCGTGTGCTTCATGATCAAGTGTCCACCATGCACCTCAACATCTCAGCCACTGGATCCATCATCAGTCCAGATCTAGCACACCATAGGTGTGGCACATGGTGAACTATCCCAGGCGTTGCTACACTGGATCAGGCGCAGGACAACTGGGCCACCATCATCCTGGGCCTTTGCAATTTTCAGCAATGCACCCCCAATTTGCTTAGCTATATCAGGCCCACTCTTATTCCTTTTTTTAATTTCTTTATTTTTTTTCTTTTCAATTACTTGTTTTAATTATTTTTACAAAATCATTTTTTTTAAATAAAAAATCAGAAAATCACAAAAATATTTGGTTTAGTTTTTTTTTCATAAAATATTTATTTGCATTAATTAATTAGTTTAATTAGGTTAACTTAAATACTTTTTTTTCATAATTAAAATTTAATAGAAATTAGGTTAATTTGCAAGATTAATTACTTTTCTTAAAAAAAATATCTTTGCTTTATTCACCAATTAATTGTTTCTAAACTTGACGTTAATTCCCCGTTTGACTTACTCTCGCGCGCATCTTTTTTCCCATTATTTTCCTATTAATGTAATTGCTCCGAGTTTGTAATAGTTAATTAGGTTTACTATTTTGCATATATTATTTTCCCGGTTTTTGATTATGTAATCCCCCTCCCCAAGGCCTTGTAATAGTTAGGGTTTTAATTTCTCGCACTTTAATTTCCGCAATTATAAACTGCCTAAATGTATAGATAATAGGCTTGTATGGAAAGAAATAATGTTTAAAACGGTAGATAACCCTAATTGTGTGAAGATAACGTTAACTGAAATCAAGCACTTGCACATGCTCACTCCTAGGGTTTTGCCTCACTTGGTTGCCTCGGAAATAATGGTCGTGTCCCTCGAACGTAAGGATATCTTAGCAATGACCCACAGTTCAAAGTCGTCATAAAGATCATAGTCCCTCATTGTATGTTGAGTTGCCTACGAGAAAAGATCTTATGACGATAGTCCATTCGAAATGCTAAGGTATCCTTACTTGTTGCCTTCAGTGACCATTTTGTCCCTTCTAATGTCCCTTAAAACTCCAATGATAGGGCTACCTACTCCTTAATAGTAGGATAGCGCTGTCTAAAGGAAACGAGAACGAACAATATTTTTTCGAGTAGGTAGAACATCTTAAGTACTTACTGAAATAAACTCTTTCCCACAAACACTTTCAAAACAGTTTCAAAAACCACTTTGTCACACTCTTGAGGACATATACAAGGGTTACCATAAAGTTAAAACAAAAACTTTTCAAAACACACACAAGCAATTTCAAAATGAGCAAGTACCTAAGAGCCCGTGGAAAACCACAGATAGAAAGGGTGCTAACACCTTCCTTTTCTATAATCTATCGCCCGTACTCAAAAAATCTCAAAAAAAAGGTTGTTCTGTTCTTTTTCCTTTTCCTTTGTTGGATGAAATAAAAGTCGGTGGCGACTATTGCTTATTGTAACATTTGAAAATACAAAATGCAAACCAGTATTAAACAGTCGATTTTGCCACCGTACCACAGAACTGGCGACTCTGCTGGGGATCCCTAATAAGTGGGGTATACGTTAGGATCTAGGTCATTTTTAAAATTGCTTTGCCTGCTTTATATTTAAGGGTTTTTGGGTATTATTGAAGATCCTATACCCAGATCGGGGAACACCTTTTAGGTAAGTAGAAATAAACTGTGAGGGAACATTGCGGGGTATACCGACACGGTTAAAGTAGTAGCTACATTGATGTGACACTTTGGTTGGTACCAGTAACCTTTGAGTCAATCAAGGAGAGTACAGGGCCACTGCGTGGTGTCATAAAGCATCAATTGACCTTAGAACTTTTAATTGCACAACTTCGCCAGTAGGACGTAGCGAGATGGCCGACTTTGGTGTATTCCCAAGGTCGACAGATACTTGATGCTACACTCATTGAGGTTTGACTCTTGAGTTTTGTTTGGTTGCGAGTAAATCGCCTAATGAACGGAGCTTGGGGGAAAGATCAGTGATATTGAGATCCCTTAAAACCCAATTACTTTTCTAAGATAGGTTTGAAACCAATGAAACTTCAAGAGGGTACTTACCTATGGAATCCATGCAAGCCTAAACCTAAGGCTACTTATGTGACTTGTTTTCTTTCTGTTCCTAACAATTTTAACTCATTGTAGGGCTTTGTTTGTATTCCTTGCAGGACCTTGTTTGTATAAATCCAATAAATTGGTTTCTTACCCTGCATTTTTGTTGGATGCATAACATACACATCATAGCATCATACCATAGCATATCCTTAACCATTTCAAGGATCTCGAGGGCCTGTGATGCAGGTTATGGTGAACCAAATGTCTAGCAAGGGGCAAGGGAATTTATTTTCCTCTAGCTAATGCCGTAAAAAGATCAAAACACGATAACTTAAGTCAGGGGCTATAACCCACTTGATATGGTGAGTTTGACTCTCATAGAAGGACATTCGACGATACGAAGTTTTTCAATCAAAGCTGCAAATCTCAACTTCTGACATTTTCTTGTTTACCCCGCGAGATCCTTGAAAACATTGCATACATATATCATACATATCATTGCATAAACAGGTTTCAAAGTAGGTCTCTCATGTTCTCGTTGTTTATTTCAGCAATGGCTCTCAAACAAGACAACAGAGATCTCCAAATTCAAGAGGTTCAGTTCATGGAAATGTTCCTAAACCTATACAAGGGGCAGGAAGAGTTGAAAGCACTCCTCGCTGGGAACCTGGCCAAGAAAAATCCTGAAGACAATAAGGACAAACAGTTGGAACAACTGCAAGCTGAGGTTGAAGCAATAAGAACCCAGGTGCTGGGGCAGATGGCTCTTATCCAAGGCCTAGCCTGGGGACAAGAAAAGCTGAGAAGCATTATCAACAAACTTCATCAAGATGGATACAACCGTATGAAGCAAGCAACTGAGGCTGGGGACCAAGTCATTGATCAACCTCCAAAAAGACAAGAGTTTGGTTTGGTGAAGAGTGGACCTTTCCAAATTGCTACTACCTCACGGATCCAACAACAACCTCGCCAAAAATAACTAGTTAATCAGAGTAAGCCAGATACACACAAGAGGCAGTTTACCAAACTCAACATGTCGCTGTCTCAATCTTTACAAAACATGTTGAGGATGAATCTGGTTACGTTGATAGGGCCTTATCCAAATCCTAAGACTTCTTCGCCTAACTACAATCCTGATGCAAGGTGTGCATATCACTCTGTGAACGGTGGAAATAGAACTGACTGTTTTGAAATGCTGGTTCGCGTTTACGTTTTGCAAAATGTCGCGGTAAGCAAGAGTCGCCACCGTCTTTTATTTTCTCCAACAAGGAAAGGACAAAAGCACATCAAAATTCCTTTTCGAGATGTTTCTCGGGTTCGGGAGGTAGATTACAGAAAGGGAAGGTGTTAGCACCCTTTCTATCCGTGGTTATCCACGGGCTCTTAGGTACTTGCTCACTATGTTTTCAAAATGTTTTTCTTTTCTTGTGTTTATGGGTTTTGAAAAAATTTGTTTGAAAACTTCAATTTAACTCTTGTATCTGTCCTCAAGAGTGTATGAAGTGTTGTTTGAAAACTTTTGTCAGAAAAGTGTAAGTGCGAAAAGTATTTTTGTTTTTTGAAAGAGCAAGTACCTGAGAACCTCTACCTACTCAAAAGAAATTAAGTTGTGTAAATGTCCTTTAGACAGTGCTATTCCACTATTGAGAAGTAGGTAGCACCGTCGTTGGAGTTTTCGGGTCAATTCGATTATAGGGACATGTGGTCACCAAAGCAATAGTAGGACGCCTTAGCGGTAACCATAGTGTCTTAGATCGTTTTATCCGAGGCAACTGTTTAGAGGCAACTTTTGATCTTTAGACAGGAGGGCGACCTCTAAAACACCCTATACTCAATGACCACGTCGAGGCAATCAAGTGAGGCGTACTCTAGGAGTGGCATGTGCACGTGTGTCAGGTTTCCATTATGTTATCTTTGCACATGTTATGGTGAGCTACGGGTTGATTTTAATTTCAGAGATAAGTCTTGTCATACATAGCCTAATTAACATACATCTAGCAGTTAAATATTGCGGAAAATAAATCTACGCTATTACAAGGCGTCGGGTATTTACATCGCCAAAAACAAACCCTTTGAAAAGCAAATTGCGGAAAATAAATAAAGCGATAAAAAGGGTCCTAATTAGGCTATTACATCCTCGGAGCAAATACATAAATATGGATCAAAAATTAATAAAACAAACATACGTGCGAGAGAAAATTGAATCGGAGAAGTTCTTAGGGTTTTGACCCTTTTTTGAGAAAGAAAGAGTTTTTGCTATTTTGTACTTAATTAAATTAATCCTAAAACTAATTAATTAATTAAATAAAAGAAATATTTTTTTGAGTTTTTTATGTTTTTTTTAGGAAGTAGATAAAAAAAATAAAACATGATTTAAAGTTGTCAAGAACCCTAATTCTATGTTGATTTTAAATTATCATGAAAAAATATTAAATTTAACCTAATTAAAACTAAGTTAGTTAATTATATTTATTTACAAAAATAACTAATTAAATTTAATAAATGAAACTATTATGTTTTTTATGTTTTATGAATTTATTAGGAAAAATAATGATTATTTAGTTAATAGTTAATTGGGAATTAAAATTAAATAAGTGAAATAAAAAATAAATGAAATAAAAATAAAGAGGCAAACTCAGGGGGTTTGGGCCAGCTTTGGAGGTGTTTTTGTCAATTTACAGGCCCACAAAGCTACAAGCCTTTTTGACTTTTTTGGATCGTCCACACGTGCATTGACCAGGGAGTATGATAGTCTTTCAATCCTGACTTTCAGATTTGGCCAGGAGCCACTTGGCATGCTGAGATTTGAAGCCTATGGTAGACTCCTCTTGCAAGCTTTGCACAAGAACGCCTGAAGAAAAAGAACAAATAATGTTTGGGGGACCTGGGATTCGAACCCAGGTCCCAAGGGATTTTGCACGCTTTCCCCAACCACTCAGCCAACGCGTTCCAATCGTTAGTAAAATAAAGAGCAATAATTATATAAGAAAATAAACAAATATGCTGAAAACAAAACAAAACGCACGCTGATTCAAATGGTCCAATGGAGTATCAACACCTCATCATCTTCTTTGTTGTACCTACAAAAACAGAATCAGATTGCGGGGGTTTTTAACCCCCACTATATGCTTGCACGAAAAATAGCGATTAGCACCACAGGGTATATAAATATTTCGCGAGGGGTCCTTCTTGTTCGTCTTGTCCTAACGAATTCAGTCATATGTCTTATAAGTCCTAATTTTTCTTGGTTCATAAAGCCCCAATTTCAAAGCTCAAGAACCCTAGAAATTTATCATGGTATCTTTTGATTCAGGGCATTATAATTCAATTAAGTTATACCATTAGCTTCGTATGGTTCCTAGCAATGCACAACAATCAAGAAAATATGTTAAATGCGCATGAATTAGACAATACGATTTTGAATAAGAATGGCAAACCGTGGTTCTGTAATGAACGATTCCTTGAGCTTTGATACTGGAATTTGATTGCAACACGTTCCTGGAACCTCCTACGATGTGTTTGAATGATCAAAAACCCTTTAATCAACCTAGAATGCAAAAGTCAGTTTTCAACTTTCTTGGAATTTCTTGAATTGGCTATGGTTTTTTTCTGCAGCTTTTTCACGTCCCTTTGATCAGGGTTAGCTTGCTTGTATATAAGGCAATTGAATTAGGTCAAAAAATTGGATCCAATCCATGTGCATTCAAGTTTAAATCTTTGATTGGAAATCACATATTTTTGATTCTTCATGATTGGAAAATGTTGCCAAATTTGGAGATTTTTGTATCTTTGACTTGTGCACGAATTTGCTAGCATATCTTGACCATATTTGCTTCACAAATTGATTCAAAAATCAAATCTTGCATTTTCCTACAATTTAAATTAATTAAATGAATTAATATTAATTAAAAATCCAATTAATCAATAAAAATAAGAAAATAAATTCCATTAAGCTTGATGGGTCGTGCATAGGTCATGGGTGAAGTTTCAAGAAGAGATTTGAGGCCCATTAGCAAAAATAAGGTGTTTTGGGCAAAGTTGACTTTTGCAAATTCTTGAAAATTTCCCAACTTCTCCAATACACAACTTGCTCAATTTTGATCATATGACCATGTTCTTTGACATTTTGGAAAGCTCTTGAAGTTCTCTAACCAATTCCTTTGGTCCCATGTCATTTGGATTTACCAATCTCAATTTATGGCCTTTGACTCAAAGTGCATTTTTGTTGACTTTTGAAATTGACCTATAATGTAGAAATTGATTACTTTTTGTGAGAGCATTTCTTGAACTTGGAGTGTGAAGATGGATTGTAGGAAATTGCATCCCCTTAAAAATGAGCATTGGATGGATTTTTTTTGACAAACCATGAAAAAGTTATGCCCTGGTCAAGATACAGTTGACTTTTCTATTGTCCAAAAATAGTAACTTTTTGCATCTTGATGATTTTTGAGCTATCCTTGTGGAATCATGATCAAGACTTGATCAAATGATGGTTGTGAGCTCAAAATAAGATGTTGACCAAAAATTCTAACTTTTGACTGCAAAATGACCATTTTGCCCTTGTAGTTGACTGTAGGTCAAATGAGGCTTTTGACTGTGCAAATTGGCACTGTGAGTCTTGAGACTTGGCATGTAGGTGCTTGAGAATGTATATGAGCCTATGAGACTTGATTGAACCATTGAAAACCCTAAATTCCTTGAAAGAACCAAAACCCTAATTTCAGCTGTCTTAGGAGGTGGTTTGACTGTACAACCTCTTGAGCAATCTTGAGCAATTTTGAAGATCATTCTTGACAAATCTTGAGGAATATGGGAGGGCAAATTTTGGGTTACAACAGTTGCCCCTGTTCAATCTTCTTAAACCTGAGGATGTAGATTGGCTTGTGTGCCTTTCGTGATCCGAAGGTGGAAGATGATTGAACACTAGAGTGCCCAGAAATTTGCACTCGCATGGTGTAGTATCAGCAATGTGATGTCGGGAACGGGCTTACAGATGCCATTTGGAGATATGATGGATAGGAGGATGGGCTTATAGATGCCACCTGGAGATTGTTGGTTGATAGTTTTGTCTTCGTTGACGGGTTGTCTCTATTGACGGGAACTGGATGATGGTCAGAATTGTGGCTGCCTCTGGAGCGCGTCCGAATCTGGATTGTATCTGAACTGTATTTGAATGAGTGTTAGAATGACATCCGAATCTGGATCATATCTGGACTGTATTTGAGAGAGTGACAGAATGACATCCGAATCTGGATCGTATCTGCACTTGAAGTTGATAGTTGAATCTGAATGAGAAATAGAATGGCTTCCGTATCTGGAGCATATCTAGTCTGTATCTAATTGCTGACGTCTGAATGGGTAGTAGAATGACCGTCGTGTCTGGGGTGTATCCATACTGTATCTGAATGAGTGACAGAATGACATCCGAATCTGGATCGTATCTGGACTGTCTCCTGAATGAATCTGGAATAAGTATCAGAATGTCGCCATGCTTGGGTCGCATCTGAACTGTCTCTGGATGGAATCTGGAATAAGAAATAGAATAGCATCCGTGTCTGGAGCATCTCTAAGTTGTCTTTAGAAGTTTGAATCTGAATAAGCAATAGAATAACATCCGGGTCTGGAGCATCTCTAAGATGTCTCTGAAAGGAAATCTGAATAAGCAATAGAATAACATCCAGGTCTGGAGCATCTCTAAGCTGTCTCTGAAAGGAATCTGGAATAAGTATCAGAATGTCGCCATGTCTGGGTCACATCCGAACCGTCTCTAGAAGGAATCTGGAATAAGTATCAGAATGTCGCCATATCTGGGTCACATCTGAACCATCTCCAGAAGGAATAAGTATCAGAATGTCGCCATGTCTGGGTCACATCTGAACTGTCTCTTGCTCAATGGAGTAAACCGCTGAGGTTATAGAACTGGTTCGTACTATGACGGAGGAAAACATAAAGATCTAGGAACAGACTCGTGCTCAATGGAGTATACCGTTGAGGTTATAGTACTTGTCCACCCTATGATATAGAGAAACTGTCGGGATTGAGAACCTTATCTGAACTTCAACCGAGGATAATCCGATTGAGATTTAAGAACTGGTCAGATCTTCGACTAAGCTTAGAACTTAACTGCATCTTTCCTGAAAAGCAAAGGACGGTCATATGCAATGCATGATATGGGTCAAGCAATGATGTTCTCAACGTAAATGAGATTGTATGATATGATGCGTATATGCATGTATCATGATATATGAAGATGTGATGCTTTTAGCTGGGGAAAATAAATCCCAGATTGCTGTTGGAGAAAAGAGTTGAATTCTTCGTTTCCGCTGGGGATGATGAACGAAGCTGATTGCAAGAATAAACCTGTAGGAGAAGAGGACTCCGTTGGGGAATAAACATGTTGAAGAGATTACTCTGCAGGGAATTACTCTGTGGGGAAGAGATGTTCTGCTGAGATTTTAACGATAACTCCACTGGGGATTCCGTTGATAAGCTTTGTTGGAGATTTTGATGATGAACTCTGCTGGGGGATAGAAAGAACCTTGCTGGGGATGATCTTTCAGCTGCAACTTGCTGAGGATAACCCAGTTAGACTCTTGTGGGGGATAAACTCTGAATATGGCTGGGGAGAGATGCATTTATACTCTGCAGGGGACAAGCTTCCAGAATCTACTAGGGAGATGATTCAACTCTAGCGGGGAAGCTTTTTGGACTGCGCTGGGAAATGGCTCCACTGGGGGTATCTTGTATTCCGCCGGGGAACATTCTTATATTCTGTCGAGGAATATTAAGACTGCCGGAGATGCTTGCTGAGGAATATTTGTATACTCCACTGGGGAATATTAAGACCTACTGGGGATACCCGACCTTCTGGGGCTGATGGTAGACCAACTCTGCTTGGGGAGAGTATTGTTGATTTGTTCATTGTGGCAAGGCTCAGTTTGAGAGAGCTATCATTACTGTTTTACTCTGCGGGGAGTGAAGGTATCTCGGTCATACTCTTCAGCTGAATCTACCTTGTACCTGGGGGACAGAGCAGCTTGTACAGTTCGGACAATTCTTATTGCCCCAGTTTCTGCGAGAGAAGAAGGCCTATGAGGTGCTTGATAACTGCCGATTGACAAATCTTCTTCTGGTAGGCAAGTGACGAGATGACGGGACATAGTCGTACGCTTTGATCCCTAATTTTTGCCTGGACCGTCCTTTCGGTTTTTCAGTCCATCGGGATACCCTTTTTTGCCCAAGCCGCCTTTTCAGGTTTTCGACTTACCGGGTGTACAGATTCTTTATTTTCATCCCTTATTTTTGCCCGAACCCTTTTGGTTCGCCGGGAAGCCCTTATTTTTGCCTAGGCCAGTCGACCTAGCGGGTCTTTGATTCCGCGTAGTACTTTTTTTTACTATGTTCACGCTCTCAGGATGTAGGGAGTTGTCGTTGTCGGTAGTATTGTGTTGCCATACCGCCAGAAGATGTTTGATCATGCAAGATTCGTTGCTGGAGTTCATATCCAATGCCCCAAGTGACTCAGACGGAGATTTGCCCCTGGCTATTTGGCATTTTGAGAGATTCCTTGAATCTCTACCCCAGATAATGGAAAATGATCAGGTCTGCCCCTTGGTTGGAAGTGTTTCTTCCACTTGAGGTGACCCTTCTTTATTGAGAAGGTTTTTGTTCACTAGATATTCGTCGTGCGAATTTCTCTGCTGTTTGAACAAATAGTCATATGCAAACAATGTTATTTTAAGAATGCAAAGCTTATGTCTGTCTTGAAGTTTTTTTTTTTTTGAAAATACAGTTTTCAATAAAATAAGTGAATTTTTGTAAAATGTGATGTCAACTCAGGATTTTACAGCAAGCTCTATAGGAGTCAGGATACCTTTTGTAATAGTATGCTTTCGAACTAACCCATGCTTCAGCAAGGACTTTTAAGGGTTATAACGTGGCCTGGTTCACGGTTTAAGAAACAAAGGATAAAGGCTCAAATTTTATTTGTACCCACCCGTTCTTCGTGATGTTCTTCAATCCTAAACTCAGCTAACCGTGCATTTAGATCTTGTTTGAGTCTTTGCTCTGATATTCCAGTGATGGTTCAGATACTAAAAGTTTATTTTGAACAAGCAGTCATTTTTGTTGAGAGTTTGCAGGACCTCTTTCTTTTTGATTTTATTATCCCTGTCTTTTTGCCTGAACTGTTTCTTTTGTGATTACAGTCAGCGGGATGCCCCAGTTTTGTAAGTCTCCTTCATAGGTTTTGACTTATTGGGCTTTTGTTTCGAAAGATAATGACTGCCTGTCTTGACGATTATAGGGAACCATCACTGTCTTTTGTTTTGGAAGGACTCCTTTGATGCCATTCATTGCGCACCTGGATCGACTGAGAGAACTACCCTGCCCCAGCTTATGATTAAGGGTTTTAATTTTTGAAAAGAAAAACTCCGACTTTTTTGGCTCAAAGGGGTTGACTAGGGATTATCTTCCTTATAACTCCACTGTTTAGGATTTGAAACAATGCCTGTACATCGTCAGCGGGGTCTGTTCAAAAGCATACTGTAAATATCGTGGTATCGTTTTCGTCATCCTCCCTCAAAAGGCTTAGAATTTTTTTAATCGAGAATTGAACATCACAAAAAATGAAAGCAATTTGAATATAGTGAATACGAATGGATTGATTCAAAACAGACATATGCGATGCAGTAATGAAATAAAAAAGTTTGCCATGACAATAATTGTTTGAATAAGCAAAGAAAGATACAACTTGAAAATTCAAATAAAACAAAAGCCTTTAATGATTTGGCATAGGAGCAGTGATTATGTTTGGAGTCTCTGGAGGGTCAAACTGGATTTCTTTGGCATCAATCATGTCTTGAACCTTATTCTTCAGAGCCCAACAGTTGTTTGTGTCATGTCCCGGACTGTCAGAGTGGTATGCACACCTTTCATCGGGATGATAGGTAGGAGCGGAAGTGTTTGGATTCTGGAGAGGAGCCCTTAATGTAATCAGCCCTGCCTTCAACATTTGCTGTAGTGCTTGAGTCAGTGACATGTTGATCTTAGTGAATTGTCTTTTAGGTGCGACCTCCTTACGTTGATGCCCCTGTCTTTGTTGAGCAGGCGTAGGATCAGAGATCAAGATTTCTCCTACGTGTTGGTTATGACGACTCTTTTGACCATACACAGCATTAGACTCTTTCTTCCCATTGTAGGGCTTTTTGTGAGCGTCAGAAGGTGTAGCTTTTTGAATCTTCCCACTTTTGATGCCAGCTTCAATTCTTTCACCAGTCAAGATGAGGTCTGTGAACCCGGCTGAAGAGTTTCCAATCAAATGGTTAAAGAATGGACCAGACAGGGTCCCCAGAAACATATCAACAAGTTCACAGTCAGTTAAAGGTGGTTGCACCCTTCCAGCCAGGTCTCTCCACTTTTGAGCGTACTCTTTAAATCCTTCACCCGTCCCTAGTGACATACCCTGGAGTTGGGTACGCGTAGGAGCGAGGTCGGAATTATACTGATACTGCTTATAGAACGCAGTAGCCAAATCCTCCCAATTACGGATACTGGCTCCATCCAGCTGATAAAACCATTCGAGTTGAGTCCCTGAAAGACTATCCTGAAAGAAATGGATCCACAAATTCTTGTCAGCGGTGTAAGGTTGGATCCTCCTCACATATGACCGGAGGTGTAGCTTTGGGCAGGAGGCTCCGTCATATTTGGCAAAAGCAGGTGCCTTGAACTTATGGGGAATCACCACCCCAGAGGACAAGCCTAGGTCTCCAAAGTCCAACCCGGACACATTCTGTATCTCCATAGCACTTAAACGGTCCTCCAGCTGTTTGTACCTATCCTCAGCAAGAGGATACTGTTCTTCATCATAATCCGTCTCGTTGTCGGAGACCACAGGACTAGGAACCCTTCTCTCTTGTGGACTGTCTTTCCCTACAGATGAGGTAGTCAGCTCAACCTCATTCTGTAGTCTATTCCCAGATCTGCGTCCAGTGTTGAACAAGACAGTCCTCTTTTTCTTCTTCTTCCTCTCTTTCAGAATCAGAGTCTTCAAATCCTGTTGACCCTGGGCTAGGCTCATAACCAACTCCTGGAACTGGGCATTCTGGGCCTAGAGGGCCTTGATAGCTTGTTCAGTGGAAGGTTCGGTAGACATGATGATTGCTGAAATAAACAGCGAACAAGATAACTGACCGGTAATGGTACCTGTAATGCAATGATATGTATGATATATGTATGCAATGTTTTCAAGGATCTCGTGGGGTAAACAAAGAAACTTGTTAGAATTTGAATTTTGCAGCTTGATTGAAGGAACTTCATGTTGCTGAGGGTCCTTCTTCAAGAGTCAGGCTCACCATATCGAGTGGGTCACAGCCCCTGACTCAAGTTATCATGTTTTGATCTCCGAACAACCTTGGCTAGAGGAAAATAAATCCCCTTTGCCCCTTGCTAGATATTTGGTTCATCATGACCTGCATCACAAACCCTAGAGATCCTTGAAATGGGTTAGTCCTTATGCAGGATGCATGTAATGTTATGATGTTATGATAAAGGCACACCACAAGTATTCACAAAAGGCAAACATGGTAAGGCACTCAAATCACACAAAAGAGCCCTTAGATTTCAGGCTAGCATGAAGTTTAGGTACTACCCTCTTTCAATTTCAGTTGGTTAAGACCTATCCTAAAAATAGTAATCGAGTTCTAGAGGATCTCAATATCACTGACCACCCTCGATCGGTCATAATTCCAGTTTAGCAACCTTTTCTTGCGGCCGGAACCATCACGAGAGTTTAGCCTCAAAGAGTGTAGCATACTGCTACTGTTCTATGGCCAAGTTGGTCAATTTAAGGTTCTAAGGTCAATTGGTGCTTAATGACTCCTCAGAAGACCCATATTCTCCTTGTTCCAACACAAGGGATATCGGTACAGACCAAGGTGTCACACCAACGTAGCTACTGCTTCACCCGTGTCGGTCTACGCCGGACAGGTCCCTCACAGTTTATTGCTACTTACCTAAAGGGTATTCCCCAGATCCGGGTTAGGATCTATAAAACTCCAATACAGGCCCACAAAATTAAAGCATACAAGGCATACAATTGAAAACACAAGTGATCTAATCCTAAGGGACACCTCACTTATAAGAATTCCCTAGCAGATTCGCCAGTTCTGTGATCGGTGGAAATAGAACTGACTGTTTTGAAATGTTGGTTCGTGTTTGCGTTTTTCAAAATGTCGCGGTAAGCAAGAGTCGCCACCGTCTTTTATTTTCTCCAACAAGGAAAGGACAAAAGCACAGCAAAATTCCTTTTCGAGATGTTTCTCGGGTTCGGGAGGTAGATTATAGAAAGGGAAGGTGTTAGCACCCTTTCTATCCGTGGTTATCCACGGGCTCTTAGGTACTTGCTCACTATGTTTTCACAATGTTTTGCTTTTCTTGTGTTTGTGGGTTTTGAAAAAGTTTGTTTGAAAACATCAATTTAACTCTTGTATCTGTCCTCAAGAGTGTATGAAGTGTTGTTCGAAAACTTTTGTCAGAAAAGTGTAAGTGCGAAAAGTATTTTTGTTTTTTGAAAGAGCAAGTACCTGAGAACCTCTACCTACTCAAAAGAAATTAAGATGTGTAAATGTCCTTTAGACAGTGCTATCCCACTATTGAGAAGTAGGTAGCACCGTCGTTGGAGTTTTCGAGTCAATTTGATTATAGGGACATGTGGTCACCAAAGCAATAGTAGGACGCCTTAGCGGTAACCCTAGTGTCTTAGATCGTTTTATCCGAGGCAACTGTTTCGAGGCAACTTTTGATCTTTAGACAGGAGGGCGACCTCTAAAACACTCTATACTCAATGACCACGTCGAGGCAACCAAGTGAGGCGTACTCTAGGAGTGGCATGTGCACGTGTGTCAGGTTTCAATTATGTTATCTTTGCACATGTTATGGTGAGCTACGGGTTGATTTTAATTTCAGAGATAAGTCTTGTCATACATAGCCTAATTAACATACATCTAGCAGTTAAATATTGCGGAAAATAAATCTACGCTATTACAAGGCGTTGGGTATTTACATCGCCAAAAACAAACCCTTTGAAAAGCAAATTGTGGAAAATAAATAAAGCGATAAAAAGGGTCCTAATTAGGCTATTACATCCTCGGAGCAAATACATAAATATGGATCAAAAATTAATAAAATAAACATATGCGCGAGAGAAAATTGAATCGGAGAAGTTCTTAGGGTTTTGACCCTTTTTTGAGAAAGAAAGAGTTTTTGCTATTTTGTACTTAATTAAATTAATCCTAAAACTAATTAATTAATTAAATAAAAGAAATATTTTTTTGAGTTTTTTATGTTTTTTTTAGGAAGTAGATAAAAAAACATGATTAAAAGTTGTCAAGAACCCTAATTCTATGTTGATTTTAAATTATCATGAAAAAATATTAAATTTAACCTAATTAAAACTAAGTTAGTTAATTATATTTATTTACAAAAATAACTAATTAAATTTAATAAATGAAAATATTATGTTTTTTATGTTTTCTGAATTTATTAGGAAAAATAATGATTATTTAGTTAATAGTTAATTGGGAATTAAAATTAAATAAGTGAAATAAAAAATAAATAAAAGAAAAATAAAGAGGCAAACTCAGGGGGTTTGGGCCAGCTTTGGAGGTGTTTTTGTCAATTTACAGGCCCACAAAGCTGCAAGCCTTTTTGACTTTTCTGGATCGTCCACACGTGCATTGACCAGGGAGTATGATAGTCTTTCAATCCTGGCCTTCAGATTTGGCCAGGAGCCACTTGGCATGCTGAGATTTGAAGCCTATGGTAGACTCCCCTTGCAAGCTTTGCACAAGAACGCCTGAAGAAAAAGAACAAATAATGTTTGGGGGACCTGGGATTCGAACCCAGGTCCCAAGGGATTTTGCACGCTTTCCCCAACCACTCAGCCAACGCGTTCCAATCGTAAGTAAAATAAAGAGAAATAATTATATAAGAAAATAAACAAATATGCTGAAAACAAAACAAAATGCGCGCTGATTCAAATGGTCCAATGGAGTATCCACACCTCATCATCTTCTTCGTTGTACCTGCAAAAACATAATCAGATAGCGGAGGTTTTTAACCCCCACTATATGCTTGCACGAAAAATAGCGATTAGCACCACAGGGTATATAAATATTTCGCGAGGGGTCCTTCTTGTTCGTCTTGTCCTCACGAATTCAGTCATATGTCTTATAAGTCCTAATTTTTCCTGGTTCATAAAGCCCCAATTTCAAAGCTCAAGAACCCTAGAAATTGATCATGGTATCTTTTGATTCAGGGCATTATAATTCAATTAAGTTATACCATTAGCTTCGTATGGTTCCTAGCAATGCACAACAATCAAGAAAATATGTTAAATGCGCATGAATTAGACAATACGATTTTGAATAAGAATGGCAACCGTGGTTCTGTAATGAACGATTCCTTGAGCTTTGATACTGGAATTTGATTGCAACACGTTCCTGGAACCTCCTACAATGTGTTTGAATGATCAAAAACCCTTGAATCAACCTAGAATGCAAAAGTCAGTTTTCAACTTTCTTGGAATTTCTTGAATTGGCTATGGTTTTTTTCTGCAGCTTTTTCACGTCCCTTTGATCAGGGTTAGCTTGCTTGTATATAAGGCAATTGAATTAGGTCAAAAAATTGGATCCAATCCATGTGCATTCAAGTTTAAATCTTTGATTGGAAATCACATATTTTTTATTCTTCATGATTGTAAAATGTTGCCAAATTTTTAGATTTTTGTATCTTTGACTTGTGCACGAATTTGCCAGCATATCTTGACCATATTTGCTTCACAAATTGATTGAAAAATCAAATCTTGCATTTTCGTACAATTTAAATTAATTAAATGAATTAATATTAATTAAAAATCCAATTAATCAATAAAAATAAGAAAATAAATTCCATTAAGCTTGATGGGTCGTGCATAGGTCATGGGTGAAGTTTCAAGAAGAGATTTGAGGCCCATTAGCAAAAATAAGGTGTTTTGGGCAAAGTTGACTTTTGCAAATTCATGAAAATTTCCCAACTTCTCCAATGCACAACTTGCTCAATTTTGATCATATGACCATGTTCTTGGACATTTTGGAAAGCTCTCGAAGTCCTCTAACCAATGCCTTTGGTACCATGTCATTTGGATTTACCAATCTCAAGTTATGGCCTCTGACTCAAAGTGCATTTTTGTTGACTTTTGAAATTGACCTATAATGTAGAAATTGATTACTTTTTGTGAGAGCATTTCTTGAACTTGGAGTGTGAAGATGGATTGTAGGAAATTGCATCCCCTTAAAAATGAGCATTGGATGGAATTTTTCTGACAAACCATGAAAAAGTTATGCCCTGGTCAAGATACAATTGACTTTTCTACTGTCCAAAAATAGTAACTTTTTGCATCTTGATGATTTTTGAGCTATCCTTGTGGAATCATGATCAAGACTTGATCAAATGATGGTTGTGAGCTCAAAATAAGATGTTGACCAAAACTTCTGACTTTTGACTGTAAAATGACCATTTTGCCCTTGCAGTTGACTGTAGGTCAAATGAGGCTTTTGACTGTGCAAATTGGCACTGTGAGTCTTGAGACTTGGCATGTAGGTGCTTGAGAATGTATATGAGCCTATGAGACTTGATTGAACCATTGAAAACCCTAAATTCCTTGAAAGAACCAAAACCCTAATTTCAGCTGTCTTAGGAGGTGGTTTGACTGTACAACCTCTTGAGCAATCTTGAGCAATTTTGAAGATCATTCTTGACAAATCTTGAGGAATATGGGAGGGCAAATTTTGGGGTACAACACACTCCAACAATCTTTGGCATGATATTGATGATTGTTGGATGTTGAAATATAAAATTCAAAACTTGATTGATAAAGGAGTGCTGGAGTTTACACAAGATGGTCAGGCTGAGTTCTTCTTCCATCCTTCAAAGACACGTCATCTGAAGTGACAAGATCAGACGAAGAGGCCACTGTTCATTAGAATTTTAAATTTTAAATTTTCTTTTGATTTGTTCGAACATTTATTCATATCAAACCTTGTTATTTCATCAATGCATCGCGTATGTTTGTCTTGAATCAATTTATTCGTATTCAGTATTTCAAAACTGTGTTCTTACTTCCTTTTATGATATTCGACTCTTGATTAAAAGATGTAAGCCTTTAGAGGGAGGATGATGAAAATGATACCACAATCTCACAGTATGCTTTTAAACAGACCCCGCTGACGATGTACATGCGTTGTTTCAAATCCCAAACAGTGGATTTATAAGGAAGATAATCCCTAGTCAACCCCTTTGTGCCTAAGAAGTAGTAGTTTTCTTTTCACACAAATTAAAATCCTTAATCATAACCTGGGGCAGGGTAGTTTCTCAGTTTAATTTAGATGTGCATCCAGTCGCAATATTTTACTTCATACATAATGAATGGTATCAAAGATGTCCTTCTAAATCAAAAGACAGTAATGGTTCGGCATAATCCCGCTGGCTGTAATCACAAAAGAAACAGTTCAGGAAAAACAAGGGATAATAATAAAATAATAAAAAAGAGGTCCTACCAATCCTCGGGAGAAAAAATTACAAAATGGCTGCCTCTTCCAAATAAACTTTCAGTATCCAAACCATCATCGGAACATCAAGGACAAGATGCTAGACTCAATGGGGATCTAAATGCGCAACTAGTTGAGCATAGGACTGAAGAACATCACAAAGAGTGGGTTGGGTACAAATAAAATTTGAGCCTTTATCCTTTGTTTCTTGAACCGTGAAACAGGCCACATTATAACCCTTAAAAGTCCTAGCTGAATCATGGGTTAGTTCGAAAGCATATTGTTACAAAAGGTATCCTGACTCCTGTAGAGTTCGCTATAAATCCCGAGTTGATATCACACTTTTACAAAATTTGTTTGTTTTACTAAAAAATGAATTTTCAAACTTCAAGATAGACATAAGCTTTGCATTCTTAAAATACCATTGTTTGCATATGACTATTTGTTCAATAGTAGAGAAATTCGCACGACGGATATTCAGTGAACAAAGATCTTCTCAATAAAGAGAATCACCTCGGACGGAAAGACATTCCATTGGTAGGCCTTTCATAATCAAGGGGCATAGCATGATGTCAAACTGATCTGGGGCAATCAAGTCAAGATTCAAGGAATCTCTCAAAGATTCCAAGTAGCTAGATCTCCATCTGAATCACTTGGGGAATTACACACGCATTCCAGCAACGAATCATATGCCATCAAGAAAAAATTTTAAACAGTACTACAACATAACACTAGACGGTGACAACTCCCTACATCCTGAGAACGTGGACATGGTCGGAAGATACTACACATGAACAAAGACCCGCTAGGTTGACGGGCCTAGGCAAAAATAAGGGAATCTCGGCGAACCAAAAGGGTTCGGGCAAAAATTAGGGATGAAAACAAAAAAAAACTTGTACACCCGGCAAGTCAAAAACCTGAAAAGGCGGCTTGAGAAAAAAAGGGTATCCCAGTGGACTGAAAACCGAAAGGGCTGTCCAGGAAAAAGTTAGGGATTTGAAGCGTACGACTTTGTCCTGTCATCTTTTCATTTGTTTATCAGTAGAAGACTTATCATCCTGATCAACATCCACCAAGCCCACGCAAGTACTTCCTCCAACAAGTACAGGGGCAGAAAAGTCCTGATGCAAAGTCATTGTCGTATCCTTAGCATACGACCCCGTGACGTCAATACTCCCCACAGAGTAGAGACAACTAAAGCTTTAACATAGGATTCCCCAAACAGGAGTTACTCTCCCCAGCCGGGTCCCTTCAGAAAACTGACATCTATATTCCCCAACCGAATTTCATAATCGCAAGCAGGTCATAAAGTTTTCTCCCGAGCAGAGTTTATTTCTCTGAATACAGAAGCTCAATCCACAACAGAGCTTATTACTTCAGCTACAAAAGTTCATCTTCCAACATAGTTATTTCCCCGCATAGTTATTCTCAAACAGAGTCTCTCCCCGGCACACTATTCGCAAACACGAGTAAATCCACGGCATAGTCATCTTCGTTCACCATCCCCAGCAGAAGTAGAAGAACCACTTTTTCTACGACGGTCAGGAATTCAATTTCCATTACTCTCCGACAGCAGTCATGGATTTATTTTCTCGAACTCGAATATGGAACAATAGCATCTCATGTTCATACATCATGACATACGCACACATATTGCATACAGCATAATCTCATTTATTTTGAGAACATCATCATACAATGCATTTCATGCATCACATATAATTAATCATGTACCTTTTCAAGAAAGATGGTTATCATCAACAATTTCCAGCAGGTCCAAGATTAGCTCTTGAAACTAAACAGTGTAATTATCTGCACGACCAGATGCAGCTTTACACGGGTTTGTCACGAAGCATTCTTACACGGGTTTCTCCTAAATACAGCTTCACACGAGTTTATCCTAAAAAATCTTACACGGTTCCCTTCTCATACATTTCCAAATAAAGTTTCACACGAACTCATCCCAAAGTAACCTTACCCAGGTTCCTCCTGAAGCCCTGCACAGATTTATCCCGAAGCAAACTTACCTAGGTTCCTTCTCGGTTCAGATGCATTTTTACCCAAACTCCTCACGAAGCAACCTTCCCTAGGTTCCTTCTCAGTTCAGATGCAGTTTTATCCAAACTCCCCACGAAGCAACCTTACCTAGGTTCCTTCTCGGTTCAGATGCAGTTTTACCTAAACTCCCCACGAAGCAACCTTACCTAGGTTCCTTCTCGGTTCAGATGCAGTTTTACCCAAACTCCCCACGAAGCAACCTTACCTAGGTTCCTTCTCGGTTCAGATGTAGTTTTACCCAAACTCCTCACGAAGCAACCTTACCTAGGTTCCTTCTCGGTTCAGATTCAGTTTTACCCAAACTCCCCACGAAGCAACCTTACCTAGGTTCTTTCTCGGTTCAGATGCAGTTTTACCCAAACTCCCCACGAAGCAACCTTACCTAGGTTCCTTCTCGGTTCAGATGTAGTTTTACCCAAACTCCTCACGAAGCAACCTTACCTAGGTTCCTTCTCAGTTCAGATTCAGTTTTACCCAAACTCCCCACGAAGCAACCTTACCTAGGTTCCTTCTCGGTTCAGATGCAGTACCCAAACTCCCCACGAAGTAACCCTATGACCCAAGTTCCTTCCCATAAGCCCTACTATCCAGGCTTTCATTTTGAAGTATCCCTACTATCCAGGTTCCTTCCCATAAGCCCTACTATCCAGGATTTCATCTTGAGGTAGCCCTACTATCCATGCTTTCATTTCGAAGAAACCCTATGACCTAGGTTCCTTCCCATAAGCCCTACTATCCAGGCTTTCATTTCGAAGCAACCCTACGACCCAGGTTCCTTCTCATAGCCCTGCTATCCAGGCTTTCATTTCGAAGTAACCCTACTATCCAGGTTTCTTCTCATTGGCCTACTATCCAGGATTTCACTTCGAAGTAACCCTACTATCCTAGTTCCTTCTCATAGCCCTATTATGTAGGATTTCATTTTAAAGTAACCCTACTATCCAGGTTCCTTCTCATAGCCCTACTATCCAGGCTTTCATTTCGAAGTAACCCTACTACCCAAGTTCCTTCTCATAGCCCTACTATTTGGGCTTTCATTTCAAAGTAACCTTACTACCCAGGTTCCTTCTCATAGCCCTACTATCCAGTCTTTCATTTCGAAGTAACCCTACTATCCAGGTTTCTTCTCATAGCCCTACTATCCAGGCTTTCATTTCGAAGTAACCCTACTATCCAGGTTCCTTCTCATAGCCCTACTATCAAGGCTTTCATTTCGAATTAACCCTACTATCCAGGTTCCTTCTCATAGCCCTATTATCCAGGCATTCATTTTGAAGTAACCCTACAATCCAGGTTCCTTCTCATAACCCTACTATCCAGGCTTTCATTTCGAAGTAACCCTACTATCCAGGTTCCTTCTCATAGCCCTACTATCCAGGCTTTCATTTCGAAGTAACCCTACTATCTAGGTTCCTTCTCATAGCCTTAATATCCAGGCTTTCATTTCGAAGTAACCTTACTATCCAGGTTCCTTCTCATAGCCCTACTATCCAGACTTTCATTTCAACGTAACCCTACTATCCAGGTTCCTTCTCATAGCCCTACTATCCAGGATTTCATTTTGAAGTAACCCTACTATCCAGGTTCCTTCTCATAACCCTAGTGTGATACGGTGAGAGAACTGACTTGGGATTTTGTGTTTGTGTTCGCAAATGTTTCAGTTTAGCAAGAGTCGCCACTGACTTTTTATTTTATCCTAAGGAAAGGTCAAAAAGCACAGGAAAGACCTTTGAGATGTTTTTTTGGGTTCAGGGAGTAGATTATAGAAAGGGAAGGTATTAGAACCCTTTCTATCCATGGTTATCCATGGGCTCTTAGTTACTTGTTTAGATCACTCGCTTTGCTTTCCAATTGTTTGAAATGGTGCTTTGTGTGTGGTTTTGAAAGATGTTTTGAAAAGACGCCATCATTGTGGCAACCCTTTAAATTTTTTATTTAAAAATGAATAAAAAAGAAAATGAGCGTCTTTATGTTTATGGAATTATATATATATATATATATATATATATATATATATATATATATATATATATATATATATATATATATATATATATATATATATATATATATATATATATATATATATATATATATATATATATATATATATATATATATATATATATATATATATATATATATATATATATATATATATATATATATATATATATATATATATATATATATATATATATATATATATATATATATATATATATATATATATAATTTGTTGTTTATATTAGGAAAAATTAAAATAAAATATCTAATAAATGAAAAAAATTGTGAAAATATTTTTAGAATATTTTTTATATTTGAAAATAAAATATCAAATTCAGAAATAAAATAAAAATGCAAAAATGATAAATATACAAGAAATGGGCCAGGGGGTGAGAAACTAAAAAAGCAAGTGTTAGAAGTAAAACAAGCCAGCCCAGCCCAATAACTTCATCTTCTTCCTCTGTTCAAACACAAAACGCGTCTTCTATGTACAAACTGCTATCTCCTGATTCAGTGCTTTTTTGACAAAACTCAAAACATGAAACTTGTAGAGCATCAAACAACGAATCTAACCATATAAAAAACTTAAGCTAACTCTCAAAGACCAGAGAGAATTTCTCTGGCCCTAATTTCTAACCTAGTTTTTTCAGAAAGTTCATGAATGAAATTCTCCTAGCACGATTAATATAAATGAAAACTAAGCACATGTATGGTTTCAGGGCTATGAATACAATATCTTTCATTTACAAACCTAAGTCTAACTATTCCTAAATAGAGAGATAGAAGTTCATGAAATACCTGTTTCAGTTGAGTTCGAGCTGGACAATGTAGCAATTTTCAATGGTGCTTGAGGTTCTTTTGAGCTTGCTTGATGTCCACTGAACCTTTCCCAATGCTTAGTTTATTTTGAAGTGGCCTGAATCGTGCTACAGAACTCAACCTGCAAAGCTTCCAAACAAAAATGGCAATGTGTGTTAATGGAGCTACAACAACTTATGAATGGTCTGGATAGCTCAGGTATGTTGATTGGAATGTGTTTCAAGTAGTTTTGGACAAAACACACGAGGGAATTTGATGGTGGCTTGTGATTTGCAGAACTGGCCCTGTTTTGCAAGAAAAAGTGGTTTTGGAGTATGAGGATTCTTTAGGGGTGAAAGGCTCGTGCTTCTGACTTGCAAGAGTGTATGAAACTTGTTTGATAACTTTGCTTGAGTTGGTTTTATCAGATATGTGAGATATCTTGTGTTTGACAAGTTTCTTGGTTATGAAGCCAAATGAGAAGTGACAAAGAGCAGGCCTGTACAGGCTACCTCTAACCCTGTATACATTGTGTAAGCTTGGCCCCAAGTTTGTGGATTTAGTTTGCAGCATAAGATCTTGTTCAAGGCTCTAGGATGCTGTTTTGACATAAAGCAAAATTCAAACAAAAATGGCAAGGTTGCTTTTTCTATTTAAGGATTAATCTAGTGTATAATCCTCTAATGTCCAAAACAAAACCTTAGACCAATGGATTTGCATTTAATTATTGAGTACAAATTGGTTTAGAGGCCTGTAATTGTGAACTAAGCTAGCTTGGTCAGATTTGGCAAGTGGTATGAACATGTATTGGCCATGGTTACAATGTGAGTTTTTTCCAAATTCAAGCATTCGATTCTCCCTAACCACAAAGGTGTTTGAGGAGTTCTTGGACAATTTGGAAAGCTTGCAACATGTACTATAATCCATATTTGAAATGCAACTTAAGACTTCAAGTGGAACTATGTGAAAAATGGCCAAGAAGATGGGTCAAAACCCTGCCTAAACTAGGGCAAAATTTCTCTAAGTTAAAAGTTTTAGGTACCCTTGTTCCAAAACTCATAACTTGAGATCTAAGCTTATTTTAAGAAAAATTTGTGAATCAAAGTTGTAGACTTTGTGATGGACTACAATTTTCATGTTATAAGTTTTGTTTTAATCCATTTTCATCTTGGTTAAAAAATGGGACAAATTTAGGAAAAAATAAGAAAATTTTATAACTTAGAAAATTTCTAAGTTATGAAAATTTTTCCATTTTAAACCCTAATTTGTAATTTTGGGTTTCTTGATGAACAAGTTTCATAATTTGACATGTCTTGATGAAAAATGACCCTTGGCACTTGATTTTGACCAAAAAGTCAAAGTTTGACTTTTCAGTGTACAGTCAAATTTTGATCAGTTGACTGAAAAATTTATCTGTCAATCTTATGCATTTGAGATCTTTTGAACTTGTTGAATGGGTCAAGACAATTTCATTGAGTCCTTGTGTCCATAGTTGAGCTTGATTTGCCATTGGCTAGGTCAAACAGTCAAAAATTGCCTTTGTGTAGTCAAAACCCTAAAAATGACCATTTTTCCCTTTTGGTGTTCTGATCAAATTTCTTGTGGAATTGTGATCCAAACTTGATCAAATGGTTCATATGAGTTCATAATGTTGATGTGGGTCGAAATTCATGAAGTTTGACTGTCAATTGGCCACAGTTGACTTTTTCCCCAATACAGTTGATTTCTAGGTCAACTGTCCAATTGACTGGGCAAAAATTTGAACCAAGACTTGAAACTTGGTATGGAAAAACTTGTGAGTCCAACATGAAGTATTAAAGTCACTTTGGGCATTGTAGGTCAAAACATCCCTGTGAAAACTCAAACTCTAATTTAGGTCAACAGTGCAAGGAGGTGTCTTGAGCAGAGCAAACCCTAGCTTGATCTTGAGTTCCCAGAGTCTTGTGATGAGAAGTGTTGATGAAATGAGAGGGAAAATTTTGGGGTACAACATTTGCCCCTGTTCAATCTTCTTGAACCTGAAGAGTTATATTGGGAAGTTTTCCTTTCGCGACTCGAAGGTGAAAGAGGATTGGACACCAGAGTGCCCGTAAATTTGCAATCGTCAAAATATAGCTGAGGAAATAGGCTTAAAGATTCCATTTAGAGATGGTGGAATATTGCTGGAGATGGGCTTAAATATGCCATCCAAGAATGTTTGTTGAATTTCAATGTTGTAGGTCAGAAGAATGAGCGTCAAAATGGTATCTGTGTCTGGAATGCATTTGAACTGTATCTGGAGACTGAGTCTGTATGAGAAAAAGAATGGCGTCCGTGTCTGGAGCGTATCTGAGCTGTAACCTTATTTGAACTTTGAATGAATATCAGAATGACTGCCGTGTTTTGAGTGTATCCGTATTGTATCTGAAGTTGAGATTTGTATGAGTAGCAGAACGACTTTCGTGTTTGGAGTGTATCTGAGACTGTAACTAGAGTTGAGATCTGTATGAGTAGCAGAATGACTTCCGTGTCTGGAGTGTATCTGAGACTGTAACTGTAACTGGGGAGAATCAAACTTCTGGTGTAAGGGCCAGAATGGCATCCGTGTTTGGAGCGTATCTGAACTTGTAGTTGATAGCTGAATCTGAATGAGAGATAGAATGGCTGCCGTGTCTAGAGCGTATCTAGTCTGTATCGGATTACTGAAGTCTGAATGAGTAGTAGAATGACCGCCATGTCTGGGGTGTATCCATACTGCATCTGAATAATTGTTAACGATAGCCTTTTAATCTTATCCTGAAAAGGGTAAAATGTTAGCTAAAACACAAAGTTATGTTGCATAATATGTATGATGCAATGAACTGTGTTTCATCAATGTTTATGACATATGAATGTAATGGATGAGCATGTAAGCTGAGTGGCTGTCTTGCTGAGGCAAATAAATCCTTGGTTGCTGTCGGGGAAAGTAAATCCTTGACCAATGCTGGGGATTCCAAAACAAATCTTTGATTGTTGAAGATGAGAAATCCTTGCTGACTGCTTAGGGATTAAAGATCTCTGTTTGTTTTAGAAAGATAAATCCTGGGACCACTGCTGGAGATTGAGAATCCTCGGAGATTTGTGGGGATTAACAAAGCCTTTTTGACAACCTCTGCAGGGAATGAGAATCCTTCATGAATTTCCTGGGAAATAGGGGATGTTTTTGAAAATCTCTACTGGGGAGTTAAAACCTGGGAGGCTTTTGTTTGGAGAAATGAGACCGAGAATCTTCGATCTTGCTGGGAGATAACTCTGTGGGGAGAATGTTTACTCGGCCGGTGAAATCAGGAGCTTTGGGTTGTATGCCAAACTACTGGGGAATCATCTTGGTTGGGGATAAGCCAAGAAGTTAACTGTCATTTGCTTGGTCCTCGGACTTTTTTAAGATAGCCTGCTGGGGAAATTGGGGGAAGTTGAACAGTTGGAAATTTGACTTTGCTGGGGAAGAAGGTTTAGAAAATTTTGGCTCTGTTGGGGATGGGTATTTCAAGGTTTTCGGGCTCCGCTGGGGATCTTGAAGTTTAACTCCGCTGGGGACACATACATTAAGACCTTGGCTTTGTTGAGGATCTGATCAAAGTATTGCAGGGGATTTCTTCTGGAATGGCACAAAGATATCTTCCTACCCCTTCATCCTACCAGTAATTATCCTTTCTCAATTTCGTTTTATTTGTAAGCAGTGATTATATTCAAATGCATATGCCTATTTTAACAAAACTTTGGACGTTTTCAAATAAAAACATAAGTGTAAAAAAGAAAGAAAAGGCAAGCAAATTTCTGCACTTTGAAGTATTTTTGTATTAACTTTTGTAAGTATCTTTGTACAAAGGAGACAGACATCCTAGTAAGAGAATGTTGTCGTAAAAATTGAGAAAATTTTATGCAAGAGAAAGATGGTTATGTGTAATAATTCCATGGGATTCCCATTCAGCTATAGCCTTCGCAACCCTGAGTATCTTGTGCATTCGCTGCTTCGTCCGCCGATGATTGGATTGATCAGAAGCTTGGAGCTTTGTTGGTGAAGAGATTGTTCTTAAATTGATCTGACGAGACATAGTCATACACTTTAATTCCCTAACTTTTTCCTGGACCGCCCTTTCGGGTTTTCGATCCACCGGGAAACCCTTTTTTTCCTAAGTCTCCCTTTCGGGTTTTCAACTTGCCGGGTGTACAAATTTTTTTGTTTTATCCATAATTTTTGCCTGAACCGCCCTTTCGGGTTTTCGATTCACCGGGATGCCCATTTTTTCCCAAGTCGCCCTTTCGGGTTTTCAACTTATCGGGTTATTTTATGCGTAGTATCTTTTGACTATGTCTGCGTTCGCAGGGTGCAGCAAGTCGTCGCCGTCCATGGTTGTCAGAATCATTGCCCCACCAGAAAAGATTCTCTTGATCATAAATGGTCCTTCGTAAGTAGGAGTCCATTTGCCCCTAGGATCACTTTGCGGCAAGATGATCCGTTTGATTACAAGATCTCCGACTTGATATACCTGACGCCTGACTTTCTTGTTGAAAGCCTTAATCATCCGTTTTTGATACGTCTGACCATGACAAACAGCAGTAAGTCGCTTTTCGTCGATCAAGTTAAGTTAATCAAGCCGGGTCTTAATCCAATCGTCTTCACTTAAACCGGTATCCTTCATAATCCTCAAGGAAGGAATCTGAACTTCCATGGGTAGAACAGCTTCCATGCCATATACCAAAGAAAATGGAGTTGCCCCTGTTGAAGTACGTGTCGTGGTACGATACCCATGCAGAGAAAACGGTAGCATCTCATGCCAGTCCTTGTAGGTGACTGTCATCTTTTTAATGATCTTCTTAATGTTTTTGTTTGCGGCTTCAACAACACCATTCATCTTAGGCCGGTAGGGAGATGAATTGTGATGATAAATCTTGAACTGTTCGCATAGAGCGGTGATCATAGTGTTGTTCAAATTTGTACCGTTGTCCGTGATAATCCTGTCGGGGATACCATACCGGCATATGAGGTTCTTCTTGATGAAGCGGGCAACCACATTCTTTGTAACAAAGGCGTAGGAAGCTGCTTCGACCCACTTGGTAAAATAATCAATAGCGACCAAGATGAAGCGATGTCCATTGGATGCCGTAGGCTTGATCTCTCCAATCATGTCAATGCCCCACATTGCGAATGGCCAAGGAGCTATCAGAATGTTGAGGGGAATGGGAGGAATATGTACCTTGTCGGCATAGACTTGGCACTTGTGACAAGTGCGGGAATGTTGATGACAATCAGCTTCCATGGTAGACCAGTAGTAGCCTGCCCTTAGAATCTTCTTAGCCATCGTATGTCCGCTCAAGTGGGTGTCAATTGTGCCACTATGTATCTCGGTCATGATTAACTCTGCTTCAACCTTGTCCACACAATGAAGTAGAACACAATCATGGCTGCGCTTATAAAGGATTCCATTGCTTAGGAAGAACTTGGCAGCGAATCTCCTTAAGTACTTGTTGTCATTGACTGAAGCTCCTTTAGGATATTCTCTAGTCTGGAGATACCTTTTGATTTCATGAAACCAGGGTTGTTCCATTACTTCTTCGGTGTTAATCTCGTGATAGTGCGCAGGTTCGTCCATTCGCTCGATGGTAATTTGGGGAGCCTCGTTATCCCAGTTGAGTTTAAACATGGAAGACATTGTAGCCAGAGCATCGGCTAACTGGTTTTCTTCTCGCGGGAAATGCTCGAAGGTAATTTGCTCGAAATGAGGTAACAATGTCAAGACATGTTCTTTGTATGGGATAAGATTATGATGTTTGGTATCCCACTCTCCTTTGACTTGACCGATAACCAAAGCCGAGTCCCTAAATACGACCAAAGATTTGATTCCCAAGTCTATAGCAGCCTTGAGACCAAAGATGCAAGCTTCATATTCAGCCATGTTGTTGGTACAGCTGAAGCAAAGTCGGGCAGTGAAGGGTGTATGGAAACCTTCCAGAGAAATGAGTACCACACCGATACCGTTGCCAAGTGCATTTGAAGCACCATCAAAGTACAGGGTCTATCGGGATCCTTGTTCAGGTCCGTCATACGGTATGTTACCTTCAATGTTGTCCAATGTCATGATGTCCTCGTCAGGGAAGTCGAATCTCATAGATTGATAATCTTCGACGGCTTGATGAGCTAGATGGTCAGCTAGTACACTCCCCTTTATAGCTTTTTGGGTAGTATACTGGATATCATACTCAGTCAGGATCATTTGCCATCTAGCGATTCTTCCAGATAAAGCAGGCTTCTCGAAGATATAGATCGGATCCATCTTGAAAATCAGCAGAGTGGTATGTGTCAACATATACTGCCTTAGCCAGCAAGCAGCCCATACCAAAGCGCAGTAAGTTTTCTCGAGTAGTGAGTAGCGAGTCTCACAGTCGGTAAACTTTTTGCTAAGGTAATAAATGGCATGCTCTTTTCAGCCAGACTCGTCATGTTGGCCCAGCACGCACCCTATTGAGTTATCCAAAACAGTCAGATACATGATTAAAGGCCTTCCTTCGACGGGTGGCATCAGAATAGGAGGTTCTATTAAGTACTCCTTGATCTTTTCAAAAGCAACTTGACAATCATTGTTCCATTCAACTACCTGATCTTTCTTCAACAGCTTGAAAATTGGCTCACAAGTAGATGTCAGGTGAGAGATGAACCTCGCAATATAGTTCAAGCGTCCCAAGAATCCTCTAACCTCCTTTTCAGTAAGGGGGGAAGGCATTTATTGTATAGCCTTTACTTTAGCTGGATCAACCTTAATGCCTTTGTTGCTGATAATAAACCCAAAGTTTACCAGACCTAACTCCAAAAGTGCACTTGCTTGGGTTCAGTCTGAGCTTATACTCCTTCAACCTGGAAAACAACTTTTGCAAACGATCAAGGTGTTCTTCTTCTGTCTGTGATCGAGCTATCATGTCGTCTACGTAAACTTCGATCTCATGATGTATCATATCATGAAACAAAGCTACCATGGCGCGTTGATAGGTTTCCCCTGCATTCTTCAATCTGAATGGCATCACTTTATAGCAGAAGGTACCCCATTGCGTGACAAAAGTAGTTTTCTCCATGTCCTCGGGGGCCATTTTGATCTGGTTGTATCCCGAGAATCTGTCCATGAAGGAAAGTACCTTGTGTTGAGCTGTGTTGTCAACCAAGATGTCGATGTGTGGCAGTGGAAAATCTTCTTTAGGGCTAGCCCTGTTTAAATCTCGATAGTCCACACACATTCTGACTTTGTCGTCCTTCTTAGGCACGGGCACAATGTTAGCAACCCATTGTGGATAGGAAGTAACAGCCAGAAAGCCAGGGTTGAATTGCTTCATTACCTCAGCTTTGATCTTCTCAGACATGTCGGGCCTCATTCGGCGGACCTTTTGCTTGATCGGTGGACAATCTTCTCTTGTAGGGAGACGGTGAACCACGATATCTGTGTCTAGTCCCGGCATGTCTTCATAAGACCAGGTGAAGATTTCAACATATTCGTTCACCAACTGCATTAGACGCTCTTTGACACCTGGTTCCAGGTTGGCACCCACTTTTACCTCTTTTTTGTCTTCCTCTGTCCCCAAGTTGATGGTTTCTAGCAACTCTTCATGAGGCAGAATAGCCCTATCTTCTTGTTGCAAAAGTCTGGCTAACTCTCCCGGTACTTCACAGTCTTCGTCAACTTCGTACTCAGCATGATTGACTAAATCTTCAGAGTTACCGAAGGCTAAAGCAGAATAGTCACCCATGGAATCTGGAGTGGATGGGTACCTGCATTTGTGAGTGTGTGTGTGTGTAAGGGATAGCCATCCTTAAACAAAACAAAATGCAAAAGGAAAGAAAACGAACACAACAATTTGTAGATGAAAGCGTCCAATGATTCATTAAAACATGGCATATGATAATGAAGAAAATCAAGCCCTTACAAATGGACCTATATGCCCCGGGCAAGGCATAAGGTGAAAATAGTGTACGAATTGTTTTAGTTATTACAGACCGAAATAAGAAATTGTTCAAAGATAAAATTACTGGTTGATGAAGGTGATGGGAATAAAATCCTTTGCTTCCCAGTTGCTTAGACCCCCTTCGATGGTTGGAAAGATCCAATCTTCAAATTTGTTCTCTTCATCTTCATCTTCAACAGCATTAACTTCATGGTGAGTGATCCTTACAGGTGGCCTTCCAGTCTTGGAGCGACGCATAGCTTTTTGTCCTGCAGCTGTAAACCCTAGTCCAAATTTGTCTGTCTTATGGGGAAAATCAGGAAATTTCCCCCATACTGTACTCTTCCCTTCTTTGATCACCGCCTCTGCGTCCTTGAGAGATGCCATCCTAGGCACATGCCTGGGAACGATAGGCACCTCAACCATTATCTTCGCAACTGCTACCTCAGGAGAAACTTCCTCAAAATGTTGGAAAGGCATTTCGATGAACTCGCCATCCAACTCCACATAACGGAAGGATTTGAGATGACTTATCATGTACTTCCTCGCCGTGCACTGTTATAATCTTACCTTTAACAGAATATTTCAGCATTTGGTGCAAAGAGGAGGTAACTGCCCCGGCATAATGGATCCACGGTCTTCCTAACAAACACGAATACGACGGACGGATGTCCATCACATAAAAGGTGGAGTTGAAAATTTATGTGCCTACTTTGATAGGAATGTCAACCTCTCCATGAACCATTCTTTTGGACCCATCAAAGGCTCTAACAACGATGTTATTGGGTTTGAGGATCAATTCTTCACAGTCCAAATGGTACAACGCTTTCTTCGGCAGCACATTCAAGGAAGAACCAGTATCAACTAAGACATGGGTGAGGGTGGTTCCCCTGCATTCAACTGAGACATGTAGCGCGTCATTGTGTTTCCTTCCTTTGGGAGTCAAATCAGCATCGGAAAAGCCAAGGCCATTATCAGTAGTAAGACTGGCCACACACTCCTAAAATTGGTCAGCCGAAGTTTTTTGGGGTACGTGGGTTGTCTTTAAAAAATTTATTAAGGCCTTAGTGTTGTACCCTAAAATTTGCCCTCCCATATCCTTCAAAATGTGCCAAGATCAATCTCCAGATCAAGCTTCAAAATCCCTCAAGGGTTGCACAGTCTAATTGCCTCCTAACACAGTCAAAATTAGGGTTTTGGTTCTTGCAAAGAAATTGAGGTTTTCAAGGGTCCAATCAAGTCCCATATGCCTACATACATTGTCAAGCATCCATATGTCAAGTTTCAAGACTCACAGCATCAAGTTGCCCAGTCAAAAGCCCTAATTGCTCCACAGTCAACTGTAGGGTCAAAATGGTCATTTGACAGTCAAAAGTAAAAAATTTTGGTCAACATCTCATTTTGAAGCCACAATCATCATTTGATCAATTCTTGATCATGATTTCTCAAGCATGGCTCAAAAAGTCTCAAGATGCAAAAGTTTATATTTCTGGACAGCTGAAAAGTCAACTGCAAATTGACCAAGGCATAACTTCTTCATGGTTCATCATAAAAATCCCATCCAAAGCTCATTTTGAAGGGGATGACATTTCCTACAACTCATCTTCACACTCCAAGTCCAAGAAATTCTCTCACAAAAAGTTATCAATTTCAACATTATAGGTCATTTTCAAAAGTCAACAAAAAGGCACTTTAAGTCAAAGACTATAACTTGATATTGGTAAATCAAAATAACATGGTACCAAAGGCATTGGTTAGAGGACTTCAAGACCTTTCCAAAATGTCCAAGAACATGTTCATAGCTTCAAAATTGAGCAAGATATGCATTGGAGAAGTTGGGAAATTTTTGGGAACTTTCAAAAGTCAACTTTGCCTAAAAAGCTTCAAATTTGCTAATGGGCCTCAAATTCTTTCTTGAATCATTACCCAAAGCCTATGCACGACCCATTGAGCTCAAAATAATTTATTTTCTTATTTTTAATTAATTAATTGAATTTATATTTATATTAATTCATTTAATTGGTTTTAATTATAGGAAAATTAAAAAAAAGATATGTTTTGGATCTTTTGGTGGAGCAAATCTGATCAGGGCAAGCTGGCAAGGTCGTTTCTCAATCAAACAAGGAAAATCATCCATATTTGGCAAGGTTTTCATTGAAAAAGATTGAAATTTACATGATTGAAAATCAAGGATTTGAAACATTAATTCATGGACTTTTGGGCTGATTCTTAACCTAATTCCATTCACATACAAAGGCACAAGCTAACCCTAAAGCTACAGACACGTGAAAGCTGCTAAAGCCATAGAACTAATTTGCAAAAAATAGAGAAAAAGTGTGAAACTGATTTCCTACTTGCAGTGCCTTTCCACGCCTAAAAAGGATTCCAATACGTTGCCTAAGTCTCCAGGAAGCTATTACTATCAAGAACAAGCTCTCATACTCCAAGAAACGGTAAAACATAGTCATGGTTTGAACGAATATTTTCATAATCGAAACCTAATTTCTATGCATCATTCATATGTTTTGCTCATTGATTTGTACTACCGACATCTCCCTGAAGCTTTTGGTATAGTTGAATTGTGCTGAAACTGCCTAAATCAAAATCCACCATGGGAGATATCTAGGGTTTCAAGACATGAAAATTAGGGCTTTGCGTATACTGTAAAATTGGACCTCCAAACCTGTATGGACGAACTCGTTGCAACAAGACGAATCCATTGAGACCCTCACGCTTTTTTTATATGGTTTACAGCTCTAATCGCTATTTTCTGGACTTTTGTTTTGTGGGGGTTTAAAACCCCCTCTATCTTGTTCATGTTGTAGGTGAAAACGAAGAAGAAAGCACGCGTGGCATTATGTAACTGGGACATTCAAACTTTAGCGCGTTTTTAATGTTTCAGCATAATGGGCATTTTTCATATATAATATTTGTTTATCAACATATGTACAAGCGCGTTTCATAGCTCAGATGGTGGAGGATGTATTGGGACCTGGGTTCGATTCCCAGGTCCCCCCACATAATTCATAATTTTTGTTGTAACATATTATAGTGCAGCGTTCGTTCCAAGGCCCACCATGCATACTCACGCTTAAGCCTGCCAAGTGGACATGAGACCCATCCAATGGCCACAGAATGAAATCCAGGGTGTACCCCAGTCAAACAGCATACGCATGATCCCTGAAAAGTCAACAAGGCCTTTGTGTCAATGGGCCTAAATTACTTCAAGAACCTCCACATGGGCCAGACACCCCCCTTGGTTTGTATATTTAATTTAATTTTCTTTTCTTTGAATTTCTTTTGATTGCTTTAATTATTATTATTATTTCACCTCAAATAACTTTTCCTAATAAAAATCAGAAATCAAAAAAATTGTAAATATATTTAATTATTATTAATTTCACACCTAACCTATTTTTTGTAAATAAATGACTAACAATTAATATTAGTTTAATTTAGGTTTTAAATTTTAATCCTTTTTCTTAATAAATAAAATTACATAGAATTAGGTTTTTGACACTTTTTTTTCTTAATTAATTATTTTTATCATTAGTGATTATTATTATTATTTTGTAAATAACATGTAAATTAATTAATTAGCTTAAATTAGGTTAACTTTAATATTTTTCATTAATAATTAAAATAAACTTAGAATAAGGGTTTTCTCTTGATTTTATTTTCTTTATTTTCATAAATACCAAAAACATAAAAAAACACTTTTTTTCTCTTTAATTAAATAATTAGGTTTTAATTTAATTTAATTTCTCAAAAGGGCCCAACACCCTCGGACGTCCTGATTTTAATTCTTTTCGCGCATTATTTTCTTATTGATTATTATGTAACTGTTCAAGGAATGTAATAGTAATTAGGTTTATCGCTTTTCTTTTACTTTCCGCATTTTTATCAAAAACGGGTCTTTGTATTTTGGCGATGTATAGACCCGCGCCTTGTAATAGCGTAGCTTTTATCTCTCCGTCTTTTAAATTCCCGCACTCCTAACTGCTAAACTCGCATGAAAGAATGTATGGTAATTAAAAACAACTCGTAGCTCATAATTCCATGATCAAAGATAAAACATAACCTGAAAACAACACACAATACACACACCACTTCTAGGGTACGCCTCACTCGTTGCCTTCGAAACGTGGTCGTCAAGTATAGGACGTTTTAGCGGTCGCTCTTATGTCCAAGATCCAGTTGCCTCGAAAAAGTTGCCTCGAAACGGTTGCCTCGGATTAAAAAGGATCTAGGACATTAGGGTTACTTCTAAGGTGTCCTACCATTGCTTCGGTGACCACACTGTCCCTAAAATCGAATTGACCCGAACACCTCCAACGGTGGTGCTACCTACATCTCAATGGTGGGATGGCACTACCTTAAGGACTTCTACAAAGCCTAATTCCTTAGGGTAGGTAGATGACTCATGGATACTTGCTCTCTAAAACAAATCAAAATCTTTTCACACTGACACTTTCAAAAGCTTTCAAAACAAATTTTTCAAACACTCTTGAGGACAGATACAAGAGTTATTCAGAAATCTTTCAAAGAAACTTTTTCAAACCCACTCACATTTGAAAAGCAAACATCATTTTGAAAACATAAGAGCAAGTATCTAAGAGCCCATGGATAACCATGGATAGAAAGGGTGCTAACACCTTCCCTTTCCATAAATCTACCTCCCGAACCGAGAAACGATCTCATAAGGAATTTTGCTGTGCTTTTGTCCTGTCCATGTTGGAGAAAATAAAAGACGGTGGCGACTCTTGCTTCCGCGACATACGTGATCCAGCTTTAAACAGTCAGTTCTCATTTCCACCGATCACAGAACTGGCGACTCTGCTGGGGATACTTAAAGTGAGGTGTACCTTAGGATAGCTCATACTTGTGTTTTCAATTGCTGTGTTTTGTTTGCTTTATTATTATGGGCATTGTCTTGGAGTTACATAGATCCTAACCCGGATCTGGGGATACCCTGTTAGGTAGCATAAGCTGTGAGGGACATGTCCGGCGTAGACCGACACGGGTGAAACAGTGGCTACGTTGGTGTGGCGCATTGGTCTGTACCGATATCCCTTGTGTTGCAACAAGGAGATTATGGGTCTTTTGAGGAGTCATTAAGAACCAACCGACCTTAGAACTTTAATTTGACCCAACTTGGCCATAGAACAGTAGCAGTATGCTACACCCATTGAGGCTAAACTCTCGCGATGGTTCTGGCCGCAAGAAAAGATTGCGATGCTGAAGTTATGACCGATTGAGGGTAGTCAGTGATATTGGGATCCTCTAGAACCCGGTTACTTTTGATAGGATAGGTCTTAACCAACAAACTGAAAGAGGGTAGTACCTGAGCTTCATGCTGGCCTAAACTTTAAGGGCTATCTTGTGTGACTTGTGTGCCTTATCATGTTTTCTTTTGTGAATACTTGTGGTGTTCTTTATCATGACATCATACCATCATAGACATTGCATGCATCCTGCATAAGGACTGACCATTTCAAAGACAAGAGGGTTTCACCTTTGCTCTGTTTTGTAGGACATCATGATGCTTGTGCGAAGGAACACTATCCGGTTCAATTTTGTTCACCCACCTGAGTTGCTTGAAGAATTGGTTAGCAGAATTCCAAACACCACTTCTTTCATCCAGAGGCATGGTTCTCTTCTCGGTTTAGTCACGGCAAAGTGGGACCAACAACTGATGAGTGTCTTGACCCAGTTTTATGATCCCTTGTATAACTGCTTCACCTTTCAAGACTTCCAGTTGGTCCCTACCCTGGAAGAATTCTCTGATTTGCTTGGCATCCCTATCTTGGATCAGACTCCCTTCACTGGTTGGGAAAAGACTCTTAGGCTTGAGGAGATTGCTGCAGCCCTTCCCTTGACCCACAAAGAGGTAATGGACAATTGGGTGACTAGAAGCAGAGTTAAGGGTTTCTTGGCCAAGTTTCTGATCGGTAAAGCTAACAGTTTCTGGAATGACTTAGACTTCAGGGCGTATGAAGACATTCTAGCTCTCTTAATCTATGGTCTAGTTTTGTTTCCTAATCCGGATAACTTCATTAACATCACTGCCATAAAGATCTTCATGTCTCGGAACCCTGTGCCCACTCTCTTGGGTGATATCCTACAACAACTCTATGCTCGTACTGCCCGAATACGAGGAACTCTGTGGTGTTGTATTCCTTTGTTAGTGAGGTGGTTTATTTCACACCTCCCTAAGTTCGTGCTGAAGAACAAAGAAGTAAGAGGCTGGGCTCATAGGTTAATGTCTCTCACGGATAATGACATCATTTGGACTTTCAGGGGTTTGGATGAGGTAGCTGTTATTGATCGTTGCGGAGAATATCCTAATGTTCCTTTGATTGGTACCCAAGGAGGAATCTCTTATAATCCATGTCTAGCTCTCCGCCAGTTTGGAAGAGCCAGAAGAGCAGGGCCTCATGAGATGTTGGTGCCTCACATCAGTTTTGAGTTTCAGGTAGATAGTGACGAGTTGCGTCGTAGGTTCATCAAGGCTTGGAACAGAATTCACAAAGCTGACCCACTTGAGTTGGGACCAAAGACTTCTCTACCTATGGAATCCTACTACAGATGGGTCCGCATCCGTGCTCAGAGTTTAGGTATGCCATAGGAAGCTGTCAGACCCATCATTCTTGAATATCCTGATAGAGATGGGGCTCCTCCAACTGTTCTCCCTCCTCAGATACCTACTGATGTTGACACACTAAAGAGGTCTTGGGTGAAACTACGAGAAGAATGGGATTCTTATTGGGAAAAGTTCAACGAGCAGGAATTGAAGATCCAGAAGCTGACAAAGCAGTTGGAGAACGAGCGGGCCTTGAATGACTACATCCGTACTGAGAAGAGGAGACCCTCGGATCAATGATGAGCTTTGGATGTTCTCTTACAGTTTTTTATTTCCCTTTTCAGTATTTCCATTTTATGTAACGCCTAAGGGCAATCTGTTGAACAATCTAAATTTCAAAGTTGAATCTAATAAAGTGTGTTCCTTTTTGTTTACAAAGTTGAATCCCGATTGTCTTTGAAAACATAAATCATACGCATTCCATTCATCATGTGCATCACAGGTACTCTTCTTTTCAGGTTGCTTAATGTTCTTCGCTGTTTATTTCAGCAGCCATCATGAACCCTGAATCATCTACTGAGCAATCCATCAAGGCCCTCCAGGCTCAGAACGCCCAATTCCAAGAGCTGATCATGAGTTTAGCCCAAGGTCAAGAGGAATTGAAGGCTCTGCTGGTCAAGAAGAAGAAGAAGAGAACTGTACTATTCAACACTGGCCGGAGGTTTGGCAACACACTGCAGAATGAGGTTGATCAAGCTGGTTCTTCTGTAGGGAAAGGCAGTCCCCAAGGGGGAAGGGTTCTTAGTCCTATGGTCTCTGACAACGAGACTGATTTCAATGAAGAGCAGTACCCTCCCGCCGAAGACAAGTACAAGCAGTTAGAGGATCGCCTGAATGCCATGGAAATTTAACAAGTGCCGGGGTTAGATTTTGGAGACTTGGGTCTATCTTCTGGTGTGGTGATCCCACACAAGTTCAAAGCACCATCTTTCGCAAAGTATGACGGGGCGTCCTGCCCTAAGCTACATCTCAGATCTTATGTGTGGAAGATCCAACCATATACTGTGGACAAGAACTTATGGATCCATTTCTTCCCGGAGAGTCTTTCAGGGACTCATCTCGAATGGTTCTATCAGCTGGATGGAACCAAGGTTCGTAACTGGGAGGACTTGGCTACCGCTTTTTATAAGCAGTATCAGTACAATGCCGACCTCGCTCCTACACGTACCCAACTCCAGGGTATGTCGCTAGGATCGGGAGAAGGTTTCAAAGAGTACGCGCAAAAGTGGAGGGACCTGGCTGGCAGGGTGCAGCCACCGTTAAACGACCGTGAACTCGTGGACATGTTCTTGGGGACCCTATCCGGGCCATTCTTCAATCATCTCATTGGCAATTCGTCTGCAGGGTTTACAGACCTCATTCTGACTAGGGAGAGGATAGAAGCTGGGATGAAATCAGGGAAGATACAGAAAGGTGCGTCCTCAAGTTCTGAGAAGAAGCCTTCCAAGAAGGAAGCCAGTGCTGTGTATAGGCCCAGAAGGCAAAATAAACCGGAACACCGCCAAGCTGTCAACACGGTGGTAATTGCAAAGCCTGCTGCCGCTCCTTGGTAACCTAACCAACCAAGGGGTGAGACACCCAGGAGAGAATATACTCGGCTTAGTATGACCTTATCGCAGATCTTGCCGCAACTTCTATCGACCAACTTGGTAACCATCAGAGAAGCTCCGAAGGTGGTAAACACAACCTCTCCGAAGTATAATCCCAATGCCCGCTGTGCTTATCACTCTGATAGCCCGGGGCATTCTACTGACGATTGCTGGGCCCTAAGAAATAAGGTTCAAGACCTTATCGATGCTAAAGAAGTTCAGTTCGAGGCGCCCGAGAAGCCTAATGTGGTGACAGCTCCCATGCCCAATCATGGGGTGAATGCTATCAGGGATGGTGACGAAGTGGAGGAATCTGAGTTCAACAGCTGGATCTACCCAACGACCGACAGTGGACCAAGCAACTGGATTGCAAAAGACTACATACCTGTTACTTTCGTTACTCAGTAATGAATTCCTTTGTTTTTAATTTGTAACGAACAATAAATTGGAACTTTATGGCCCGGAGTCCTACCCGGGGCACCGTTGGCTTCATTTGTGAGGGCTTATTACTTGTCATTTCCATATATCATGAATAAAAACATTGGACATTTTTCGCATTTCAAATCTTGTGCTCCCTTTCTTTCTTTCTTTATATATTGCAAAACAGCTATATTTACACACACTCACCTATACAGGTTTCAATCCACTCTGGATCTCACTGGTAACGACTCTACTACTGCCAGTTATGACTTCGAAAATCCGATCAACTTAGTCGAAGACGAAGGTGAAGATGTTTGCGAAGTGCCTGGTGAGCTTGCAAGACTGTTACTCCAGGAATAGAGGGACATTTAGCCGCATGAAGAGCCAGTGGAAACGGTAAACCTGGGTACTGAGACAGATAGAAAGGAAGTCAAGATCGGTGCCAATCTGGAGCTCAGCATCTAACTGCTACCTGTGAACCAATCTTCAAGCTATTGAAGAAAGATCAAGTAGTACGTTGGAATGATGAATGTCAGGCCGCTTTCGACAGAATCAAAGAGTATCTCCAAGAACCACCCATTCTTATGCCACCAGTTGAGGGGATACCTCTAATCTTATACCTGACAGTACTTGACAGCTCAATGGGGTGTGTGTTGGGGCAGCATGACGAGTCTGGCCGAAAAGAGCGCGCCATTTATTACCTTAGCAAAAAGTTTACCGACTGTGAGACCCGATACTCACTGCTCGAGAAAACTTGTTGCGCTTTGGTATGGGTTGCTCTCCGGCTAAGACAGTATATGCTGACTCACAGTACTCTGTTAATATCAAAGATGGATCCAATAAAGTACATATTCGAAAAGCCTGCTCTGTCTGGGAGAATAGCAAGATGGCAGATGATCTTGACAGAATACGACATCCAGTACACAACTCAGAAAGCTATCAAGGGAAGTGTATTGGCAGACCATTTGGCACACCAGGCAGTGGACGACTACGAGTCAATGAACTTTGAATTTCCTGACGAGAGCATCATGGTAGTGACTGATTGTGAAGTACCTGGACCGGATGAAGGACCTGAGGAAGGATCCCGATGGTCTATGCATTTTTACGGAGCCTCCAACGCTTTGGGTAACGGTATCAGCGCTGTGATCATATCCCCCAAAGGCACTCATACTCCACTCACTGCCCGGCTATGTTTCAACTGCACCAACAACATGGCGGAGTATGAGGCATGCATCATGGGTCTTCAAGCTGCGATTGACCTAAGGATCAAGTTTTTGAGTGTCTTCGGAGATTCCGCTCTCGTGATCAATCAGATCAAAGGCGAGTGGGATACGAAACACCCAAACCTTATTCCTTATAAAGAGTGTGTGTTGACATTGATCCCCCATTTCACAGAGATAACTTTTGAAAACTTCCCAAGAGAGGAGAATCAGTTGGAGGATGCGCTGGCTACGATGTCTTCTATGTTCAAGGTCAAATGGGACAACGAAGCTCCCCGGATCATTATCTGGAAACTGGATGAACCCGCATATTACTGTGATCTTGAGGTTGAGGTGGTAATTGAAAAACCTTGGTACCATGAGGTGAAGAGGTACTTGGAAGCTCAAGAATACCCTGAGGGTGCGTCCATCAATGACAAGAAGTTTCTGAGAAGGTTCGCTGCAAAGTTCTTCCTCAATAATGGCATTCTATACAAGCGAAACCATGATTCGACCTTACTGCGTTGTGTGGATAAAGCTGAAGCAGAAAAGATCATGGCAGAACTGCATGAAGGTACCTTCGGAACATATTCCAGTGGACACACCATGGCAAAGAAAATCCTTCGGGCAGGATATTTCTGGTCCACAATGGAAGCTGACTATTACCAACATTCTCGGACATGTCATAAGTGCCAGATATATGCTGATAAGGTGCACGTTCCTCCAGTACCTCTGAATGTCTTGACTGCACCTTAGCCTTTTGCAATGTGGGGAATTGATATGATCGGCGAGATCAAACCCACATCATCCAACGGGCATCGCTTCATCTTGGTAGCGATTGATTACTTTACAAAGTGGGTTGAAGCAGCTTCCTATGCTACGGTAACCAAGAACGTCGTGGCACGGTTCATTCGGCATAACCTGATCTGTCGATACGGCGTCCCGGAAAAGATCATTACGGACAATGGTACCAATCTTAACAACAAGATGATCACTGAGCTCTGCGAGAAATTCAAGATACAGCACCACAACTCTTCTCCTTACCGGCCGAAGATGAATGGGGCTGTAGAAGTAGATAATAATAATATCAAGAAGATTGTGCAGAAGATGACAGTGACCCATAAAGATTGGCATGAGATGTTACCCTTTGCTCTTCATGGGTACCGTACCTCAGCAAGGACGTCATCCGGGGCAACTCCCTTTTCCTTGGTCTATGGCATGGAGGCAGTCTTGCCGATTGAAGTCCAGATACCCTCTCTCCGGATAATGAAGGATGCAGGCTTGAGCGAAGATGACTGGATCCAGACTTGACTTGATCAGTTAAACCTAATTGACGAAAAGAGACTCACTGCTATTTGTCATGGTCAAACGTATCAAAAACGGATGATCAGGGCATTTAACAAGAAAGTCAGACCACAAGAGTATCAAGTTGGGGACCTGGTAATCAAGCGCATCATTCTTCCTCAAAGTGATCCCAGGGGTAAATGGACCCCTACGTACGAAGGGCCATTTATGGTTAAACATGTGTTCTCAGGAGGAGCCATGATTCTAACCACCATGGATGGTGACGACCTTCCTCACCCCGCCAATGCAGACATAGTAAAAAGATACTACGCGTGATAAAGGACCCGCTAGGTTGACACACCTAGGAAAAAATAAGGGCTTCCCGACGAACCAAAAGGGTTCGGGCAAAAATAAGGGATGAAATAAAAAAATCTGTACACCCGGCAAGTCAAAAACCTGAAAAGGCGGCTTGGGCAAAAATGGGTATCCCGGTGGACTGAAAACCCGAAAGGGCGGTCCAGGCAAAAGTTAGGGATAAGCGTAATACTATGTCTCATTGAATCACCTTGCATCCAGAATCTGGTATCAACATCAAGTTCAGACGGCATCGATCAATCAGCTTCATCTTCAACTGAGCAGCAAAGTGATGAGATGCTTGAAGACATAAAGGCGATAACAGAGTTGGAACCCAGTGGGATTATTCCTTTCACATAGCTGTTTTGTTTTCCTTTGTACAAATTGTATAAACTCTGTTGCTCGGCGGCGTTCTCTTACTAGGACGTCAGCCTCTTGTACATAAACGCCTATTTACAGGCAAATTCAAAAATCAATACAAATTCACTTTTCAGATCAATTGACAATTATTTCTCCTTTTTCTGTTTTGTTTTGCAAAGAACGTCCAATGTTCAATTTTTGATATATGCATTTGACAATAATTGCTAATTCATAAATATTTGAATACGAAACAAAGGATTAATTACAGGTGACATCAGAAACAGGGGCAATAATGAGTTGTCTAAGCAATCTAATTGCTCTGCCCACCAAGGTACCAAGGTAGGTTCGGTTGAAGAATGTAGCCCAGATACCTTCACTCCCCGCCGAGTAAGACAAGATTCAACAATTCTCCCAAGCAGTTGGTCTCCCATCAACCCTAATAAGGCATAATATCTCCAGCAAGTTAGCACTACTCTCCCCGAGCAGAGTTATCCTCAGTCAGCCTTAAGGAAGTTGGATTATCCCCCGAAGATCTCAACATTCCCCAGCGGAGTATACAGACATTCCTTAAACAAGCATCCCCATCAGTCTTGGTATAAGATTGTTCCCCGGCGGAATACCGGACATCCAGTGGAGCCATTCCCCAGTCCAATCTAAAAAGTTTCCCCAGGAGAGTTCAATCAATCTCCCCAGTAGATTCACGAAGCTTATCCCCAGTAGATTCTGGAAGCTTATCACCTGCAGAGGACGAACGCGCCTCCCCGGCTTTGTTCAAAGGTTATTCCCCAACAGAGCTTATAACTGGGTTATCCTCATCCAATTGCCACGGAAAGATCGTCCCCGACGAAGTCTTCCTATCCCCAAGAGAGTTCAATCAATCTCCCCAGCAGAGCTCATCAAATCTTCCAACAGGGCTTAACAATGGTATCCCCAGCGGAGTTATCATCAACATCTCAGCGAAGTATCTCTTCCCCACAGAGTAATTCCCCGCGGAGTAATCTCTCTAACAAGTTCATTCCCCAGCGGAAACAAAAAAGCTCTACTCTTCCACAGCAGCCCAGGATTTAACTTCCCGGCACCCGTCAAGGATTTACTTTCCTAGACAAAAATACATTCATGAACATCACATCTTCATACATTATAGCATGCATATACGCATCATGAACATACAATCTCAGTCATCTCATGACATCATACATTTCATACATCACGACATCGCATACAACTAATGTTTTGTCTTTTCAGGACAAAAGTTAATACAAAGATGATTACTATCAACTATCGCAATTTCAGATTCGATACCTGTATCTAGCCAGGGCATATCTGTAAGCAATTGTTTTCCAGACTCGATTCCTGTATCCTGCCAGGGCACGTCTGAAGAGTTTGAAGATCCGATTCCTGTATCCTGCCAGGGTGTATCTGTTGACGACTATTTTCCGGACTCGATTCCTGTATCCTGCCAGGGCACGTCTGAAGAGTTTGAAGATCCGATTCCTATATCCTGCCAGGGTGTATCTGTTGACGACTATCTTCCGGACTCGATTCCTGTATCCTGCCAGGGAACGTCTGAAGAGTTTGAAGATCCGATTCCTGTATCCTGCCAGGGTGTATCTATTGACGACTATTTTCTAGACTCGATTCCTGTATCCTGCCAGGGCACGTCTGAAGAGTTTGAAGATCCGATTCCTGTATCCTGCCAAGGTGTATCTGTTGACGACTATTTTTCGGACTCGATTCCTGTATCCTGCCAGGGCACGTCTGAAGAGTTTTAAGATCTGATTCCTGTATCTTGCCAGGGTGTATCTGTTGACGACTATTTTCCGGACTCGATTCCTGTATCCTTCCAGGGCACGTTTGAAGAGTTTAAAGATCTGATTCTTGTATCCTGCCAGGGTGTATCTGTTGACGACTATTTTCCAGATTTGATTCCTGCATCCAGCCAGGGCACATCTACATAAAGAGTTTGAAGATCAACCCCTGTAACAGGCCATGTAATTATTTTCTTTCTCAGATACGCAAGTTCTCGCTAAGGAATCTCTTACGCGATCGACACCTAGATGGCATCTATAACCCATCTCCATATACCAATAGTCTCCAAATGGCATCTATAAGCCCATTCCCGACAAGACTCTGTCACATCTCCAGATGGCATCTATAAGCCCATCCTCCCATCCATTATCTCTCCAAATGGCATCTGTAAGCCCATTCCCTACATCACACTGCTAACATGCTACTATGTGAGTGCAAATTTCTAGGCACTCTAGTGTTCAATCATCTTCTACCTTCGGATTACGAAAGGCACGCCAGCCAATCTACATCCTCAGGTCTAAGAAGATTGAACAGGGGAAACTGTTGTACCCCAAAATTTGCCCTCCCATATCCTTCAAAATGTGCCAAGATCAATCTCCAGATCAAGCTTCAAAATCCCTCAAGGGTTGCACAGTCCAATTGCCTCCTAACACAGTCAAAATTAGGGTTTTGGTTCTTGCAAAGAAATTGAGGTTTTCAAGGGTCCAATCAAGTCCCATATGCCTACATACATTGTCAAGCATCCATATGTCAAGTTTCAAGACTCACAGCATCAAGTTGCCCAGTCAAAAGCCCTAATTGCTCCACAATCAACTGTAGGGGCAAAATGGTCATTTGACAGTCAAAAGTCAAAAAATTTGGTCAACATCTCATTTTGAAGCCACAATCATCATTTGATCAATTCTTGATCATGATTTCTCAAGCATGGCTCAAAAAGTCTCAAGATGCAAAAGTTTATATTTCTGGACAGCTGAAAAGTCAACTGCAAATTGACCAAGGCATAACTTCTTCATGGTTCATCAGAAAAATCCCATCCAAAGCTCATTTTGAAGGGGATGACATTTCCTACAACTCATCTTCACACTCCAAGTCCAAGAAATTCTCTCACAAAAAGTTATCAATTTCAACATTATAGGTCATTTTCAAAAGTCAACAAAAAGGCACTTTAAGTCAAAGACTATAACTTGATATTGGTAAATCAAAATGACATGGTACCAAAGGCATTGGTTAGAGGACTTCAAGACCTTTCCAAAATGTCCAAGAACATGTTCATAGCTTCAAAATTGAGCAAGATATGCATTGGAGAAGTTGGGAAATTTTTGGGAACTTTCAAAAGTCAACTTTGCCTAAAAAGCTTCAAATTTGCTAATGGGCCTCAAATTCTTTCTTGAATCATTACCCAAAGCCTATGCACGACCCATTGAGCTCAAAATAATTTATTTTCTTATTTTTAATTAATTAATTGAATTTATATTTATATTAATTCATTTAATTGGTTTTAATTATAGGAAAATTAAAAAAAGATATGTTTTGGATCTTTTGGTGGAGCAAATCTGATCAGGGCAAGCTGGCAAGGTCGTTTCTCAATCAAACAAGGAAAATCATCCATATTTGGCAAGGTTTTCATTGAAAAAGATTGAAATTTACATGATTGAAAATCAAGGATTTGAAACATTAATTCATGGACTTTTGGGCTGATTCTTAACCTAATTCCATTCACATACAAAGGCACAAGCTAACCCTAAAGCTACAGACACGTGAAAGCTGCTAAAGCCATAGAACTAATTTGCAAAAAATAGAGAAAAAGTGTGAAACTGATTTCCTACTTGCAGTGCCTTTCCACGCCTAAAAAGAATTCCAATACGTTGCCTAAGTCTCCAGGAAGCTATTACTATCAAGAACAAGCTCTCATACTCCTAGAAACGGTAAAGCATAGTCATGGTTTGAACGAATATTTTCATAATCGAAACCTAATTTCTATGCATCATTCATATGTTTTGCTCATTGGTTTGTACTACTGACATCTCCCTGAAGCTTTTGGTATAGTTGAATTGTGCTGAAACTGCCTAAATCAAAATCCACCATGGGAGATATCTAGGGTTTCAAGACTTGAAAATTAGGGCTTTGTGTATACTGTAAAATTGGACCTCCAAACCTGTATGGACGAATTCGTTGCAACAAGACGAATCCATTGAGACCCTCGCGCTTTTTTTATATGGTTTACAGCTCTAATCGCTATTTTCTGGACTTTTGTTTTGTGGGGGTTTAAAACCCCCGCTATCTTGTTCATGTTGTAGGTGAAAACGAAGAAGAAAGCACGCGTGGCATTATGTAACTGGGACATTCAAACTTTAGCGCGTTTTTAATGTTTCAGCATAATGGGCATTTTTCATATATAATATTTGTTTATCAACATATGTACAAGCGCGTTTCATAGCTCAGATGGTGGAGGACGTGTATTGCAAGCATTGGGACCTGGGTTCGATTCCCAGGTCCCCCCACATAATTCATAATTTTTGTTTTAACATATTCTAGTGCATCGTTCGTTCCAAGGCCCACCATGCATACTCACGCTTAAGCCTGCCAAGTGGACATGAGACCCATCCAATGGCCACAAAATGAAATCCAGGGTGTACCCCAGTCAAACAGCATACGCATGATCCCTGAAAAGTCAACAAGGCCTTTGTGTCAATGGGCCTAAATTTCTTCAAGAACCTCCACATGGGCCAGACACCCCCCTTGGTTTGTATATTTAATTTAATTTTCTTTTCTTTGAATTTCTTTTGATTGCTTTAATTATTATTGTTATTTCACCTCAAATAATTTTTCCTAATAAAAATCAGAAATCAAAAAAATTGTAAATATATTTAATTATTATTAATTTCACCCCTAACCTATTTTTTGTAAATAAATGACTAACAATTAATATTAGTTTAATTTAGGTTTTAAATTTTAATCCTTTTTCTTAATAAATAAAATTACATAGAATTAGGTTTTTGACACTTTTTTTTCTTAATTAATTATTTTTATCATTAGTGATTATTATTATTATTTTGTAAATAACATGTAAATTAATTAATTAGCTTAAATTAGGTTAACTTTAATATTTTTCATTAATAATTAAAATAAACTTAGAATTAGGGTTTTCTCTTGATTTTATTTTCTTTATTTTCATAAATACCAAAAACATAAAAAAACACTTTTTTTCTCTTTAATTAAATAATAATTAGGTTTTAATTTAATTTAATTTCTCAAAAGGGCCCAACACCCTCAGACGTCCTGATTTTAATTCTTTTCGCGAATTATTTTCTTATTGATTATTATGTAACTGTTCAAGGAATGTAATAGTAATTAGGTTTATCGCTTTTCTTTTACTTTCCGCATTTTTATCAAAAACGGGTCTTTGTATTTTGGCGATGTATGACCCGCGCCTTGTAATAGCGTAGCTTTTATCTTTCCGTATTTTAAATTCCCGCACTCCTAACTGCTAAACTCGCATGAAAGAATGTATGGTAATTAAAAACAACTCGTAGCTCACAATGCCATGATCAAAGATAAAACATAACCTGAAAACAACACACAATACACACACCACTTCTAGGGTACGCCTCACTCGTTGCCTTCGAAACGTGGTCGTCAAGTATAGGACGTTTTAGCGGTCGCTCTTATGTCCAAGATCCAGTTGCCTCGAAACGGTTGCCTCGGATTAAAAAGGATCTAGGACATTAGGGTTACTTCTAAGGTGTCCTACCATTGCTTCGGTGACCACATTGTCCCTAAAATCGAATTGAACCGAACACCTCCAACGGTGGTGCTACCTACCTCTCAATGGTGGGATGGAACTACCTTAAGGACTTCTACACAGCCTAATTCTTTAGGGTAGGTATATGACTCATGGATACTTGCTCTCTAAAACAAATCAAAATCTTTTCACACTGACACTTTCAAAAGCTTTCAAAACAAATTTTCCAAACACTCTTGAGGACAGATACAAGAGTTATTCAGAAATCTTTCAAAGAAACTTTTTCAAACCCACTCACATTTGAAAAGCAAACATCATTTTGAAAACATAAGAGCAAGTATCTAAGAGCCCATGGATAACCATGGATATAAAGGGTGCTAACACCTTTCCTTTCTATAAATCTACCTCCCGAACCGAGAAACGATCTCATAAGGAATTTTGCTGTGCTTTTGTCCTGTCCATGTTGGAGAAAATAAAAGACGGCGGCGACTCTTGCTTCCGTGACATACGCGATCCAGCTTTAAATAGTCAGTTCTCATTTCCACCGATCACACTTAGCATGGTCCTCAGAGCAAAGTAGAAGAGCCAACATGGATATTTTAGAAGGGGTCTGCCCTAGCTGTTCCACGACATCGTAGTCGCTCTTTCTGATTATCTTCAGGATTTCCTCCATTTCTTTCTGGGTGGTTTCGGGGATAACCGCAACATGAGCCTTCGTCCTGACAGGCACTTCTAGTATCCCCTTTCCCTTATCGGTATTATCAACAGATGGTCTTACTTCAGGAGTATCAAATTCTTCAATTATCGGGTCTCCCAAAAATGACTTAATAGGTGCAGAAGCTTTCGAGGGTCCGAAAACTACTCGGGGGGGAGCAATCTCCGGAGAAAAGATCCGGCCGCTGAGGGTTATCTTGCTTGTACCCGCAATGTTCCCTATATCAGGGATTTCCTCTTCAGAATTCTCTTGGACTACTTCAATCTGCTTGATACCATGATAGAAGATTTCTCCTCCATAGTTCCATGGTATCGTTTTGCTAGATTGATACGGGACAGGCCCCGGCATGGTGATTTTTAAAGGTACAAATTCAGGATCAGGTGTAATCTTGACAGGCCTTTTACAAGCCTTGGGAAGATTGGTGGAAATGGTTATTATTGCAATATCGTTGGTTGAAGTAGCAAAAGTAGCATGAGTAACAGGAGTGAAGGTATCAACAGGGGTTTTTTGGAAGAGTATCTCTTGGGTATCCATCAGGCGTTGGACACCTGATTTCAACATCGGGCAATCAGCTCGTATGTTCAAACAAAAGTAGCAGTCTTCCCCACAGCCTGGGAACATCCTAGCTCTCATCAAATTCTCTTTAATCACTAGTAACAGAGTCAAAAGGTCAGCAACATCAGTAACATGAAGGTCCTCCATAATGGCATGAACATTATTACCGTGCTTGGGCATTGGGGCAGAAATCACATTTGGCTTTTCGGGCGCATCGAATTCTACTTCCTTGGCATCAATCAGGTCTTGGATTTTGTTCTTAAGCGCCCAACAATTATTTGTATCATGCCCAACACTGTCAGAGTGTTAAGCACACTTGGCATTAGAGTGGTAGTATGGAGAGGAGGTATTAGGGTTCTTTGGCGCTTCCTTCAAACTGGTAAGATTCAGCTTTAACAAATGAGGGAGTACTTGCGCTGGCGTCATGTTGATTCAAGTGAACTGCCATTGTGGCCTTTCTACCCGTTGTTGATTAGGTCTTGACGGATTGCCGCGAGGTTGATCATTTGAAGAGTTTTGAATCATCACAGCCCCTACAGTTGGCCGACGCTCGGTTCTTCCTTGACTTTTTTGAGAATAAACAGCAGAGGCTTCCTTCTTAGCTGGGAAGGTTTTCTTGAAAGCGGTGGACGCAGAGGCATCTTTCTGAATCTTACAACTTTTAATACCGGCCTCGACCCTTTCGCCGGTCAGAATTAGTTCAGTAAATCCCGCGGAGGAACTCCCAATTAAATGATTGAAGAAAAGGCTAGACAGGGTCCCCAAAAACATGTCAACCAGCTCCCTATCTGACAATAGTGGTTGCATCCTTCCATCCAGATCACGCCACTTATGGGCATACTCTTTAAATCCTTCATTGGAAGCCATCCCCATACTCTGTAGTTGAGTACGAGTGGGCGCCAAATCAGCATTGTAGTGGTATTGACGGTAAAAAGAAGCAGCTAAGTCTTCCCAATTGTGGACCTCAGACCTCTCAAGTTGATAGAACCAGTCCAATTGTATGCCTGACAAACTGTCTTGGAAAAAATGTACCCAAAGGTCTTTATCAGATGTGTGGGGTTGGATCTTTCTGACATACGATCTCAGATGCATCTTTGGGCAGGACAGGCCGTCATACTTAGCAAATGTTGGTACTTTGAACTTGGGAGGGATAATGATCCCAGTGACCAACCCTAGTTCTTCAAAATCTAAACCAGGTACCCTTTGCAACTCCATGGCTGCCAATCTATCCTCCAGATTCTTATATTTATCATCCGCCGGGGGATATTGTTATTCGGAGTAATCTTCGTCTTCTTCCTCTTCTTCCTCTTCGACTTCAGATTCAGACGGTACCGCAGCCCCTTTTCCTTTACCAGCCCCTTCATCAGACGTTGAGGGGAACTCGAGAACTTTTCTAGCATTGCTTTCAAACCTTCTTCCAAAAGTGGCTACTCCGGGCCTTTTCTTCTTTTTCTCTTTATTCTTCTCCAATAGTGCTTTGAGGTCCTCTTGACCCTTTGCTAAGGTCATGAAGAGTTGTTGGAATTGAGAATTCTGTGCTTGCAGATCCTTAACCGTCTGCTCCAAATCCATCTTGCTGAAATAAACAGCAGAAAGATAAGAAAACCTGGTGTGAAGACCTGTTTATGCATATGATGAATGATATGTTATTCATGTAATGCATTCAAGGATTCAGAAATTCAAATTTATTGCAAACAAAAAGGAACACACGTCATATTAAGAATAAATTGTTAGTACATGAGTGCCCCATTGGCAAAATATTACAAAATTCTTAATGTAAAAAGACATTGCGCATCCTCTTTGGTGCGATGTAAGTGTTGAGAGTTTCCTCCTCATGAAGTCGGAGGGTAAGCTCCAAAACCTTCTTCTCACTGGCATATAAGCTGGCTTCAAAAGTATTCCGTTCTTCCTTGAGTTGGATCCAACTCTTTTGCATTTCTTCCCATGATGTTGGCATGTTAGAATGTAGGAGGGTGTATGGAACCTCTCCTTCCATAACAGGCTCTTTGATCAAGGGGAGAATGTGAGGATATGGCATCATAAGATTCTGGGCGCGGGTTTGTACCCACTTGAGATAAGGCTCAAGGGGGATGAAATTCTTGTGCCCCAGTGTCTTACTATCCACTTTGTTGGGCATCCTCTAAGCTCTGATGAACCTTTGTCGAAGTCCTTGCGCATTGTTGTCGAAGTCAAAAACTATGTCAAGAATCAGCATGTTATGAGGGAAATCCCTCCGAGCATATCCAAACTGTCTTAGAGCTAAACAGGGGTTGTAGGTAATGCCTCCCCTAATGCCAAGTAATGGGACATTAGGGAATTCCCCACAATGATCAATGATGATGACATTTTCTCTGGACCAAGAACACCAATGTACATCAGAATGTGTGAGGGTCATCAACCGTTGTGACCACCTTAAACCCTGCTCATTCTTCAAAATCGATTGTGGAAGGTGAGAAATAAACCACCTTGCTAGGAGAGGAGTACAGCACATGAGAACACCTATTTTCCTCATTGTTCGTGTGTAAAATGAGTGTAGGATGTCCCCAAGCAATGTAGTTACAAGATTCCGAGATATGAAAATCTTGACAGCATTCACATCTATAAGTTGATCAGGGTTTGGGAACAGGACCAACCCATAGATAAGGAGTGCCACAATCTCTTCAAAGGCTTGTAGATCAATAGAATTCCAGCAGTCTTGTGCCTTCTCAAACAGAAACTTTGCCAAGAATCCCTTGACACCACTTCTGGTCTCCCAATGACCTCTGATATCAGATGGTTGCAAGTGTAAGGCTTGAGCAACATCTTCAGGCTTTGGTTCTTTTTCCGTACCGTTGTAGGGTAGTTGATGAAGAATAGGAATTCTCAGGAGTTGAGAAAATTCCTCCAAAGTAGGTACTAGTTGGTAATCAAGGAATGTGAAACAGTGGTGTATGGGGTCAAAGAACTGGAAGAGAACTTTCACCATGTCTTCTTCAATGTTGGAGTTGACCAAGCTGAGAAGTCTACCATGTCTTTCACTGAATAGAGAATTCTCTGGAATCCTGGATGTAAGCTCCTTGAGTTGAGGAGGGATTCTCACAAGGTTGACTTGAATTGTTTTCCTGCGAAGAGATTCCATGACCTACAAAACAAGAACAAAGATGAAGATCCAAACCCTTGAAATGGTTAGTGGATGCATATGATGCTTTATGATGTTCATGATGGATGCACAAACACATATACAAGCAAGTCACACAAAACCCTAGTTTCAGGCTTGCATGAGGTTTCATAGGTAAATACCCTCTTGAGTTTAGTTGGCTCAAACCTGTCCTATAAATAGTAATCGGGTTCTAAGGAGCTCAATATCACTGGATTGTTTTTTATGTTCATTGTTTTGGTTTAGCCACTTAACTAGCGACCAAAATATTCCAAGAAAACAACCCTCAATGAGTGTAGTATCGAGTATCTACCAACTTTGGACTGCACCAAAGCCGGTCATCTCACTACCCCTAATAAAAGGCCAAGATGGTCAAGTAAGGTTCTAAGAGTTCATTAGTGCTTTATGACATCACTCAGCGGCCCTGTATTCTCTTTGATTGACTCAAAGGCTACCGGTACTCACAAATATGTCGCACTAATATAGCTATTGCTTCAACCATGTCGGTATACCCCGCACAGTTTCCACAATGTATTGCTATTTACCTATGAATGTTTCCCAAATCCGGGTAGAGGATTTCAAGCCCAAACAAGAGAACCAAATGTAAAGCAATCAAAGCAAACAATATAATCATGCAAAGGGTGATCTAAGCCCTAAGGATACTCCACTTTTAAAGTTTTCCCCAGCAGAATCGCCAGTTCTGTGATACGGTGGGAGAACTGACTTGGCATTTTGCGTTTGTGTTCGCAAATGTTTCGGTTTAGCAAGAGTCGCCACCGACTTTTTATTTTATCCTAAGGAAAGGTCAAAAATCACAGGAAAGACCTTTGAGATGTTTTCTTGGGTTCGGGGAGTAGATTATAGAAAGGGAAGGTATTAGCACCCTTTCTATCCATGGTTATCCATGGGCTCTTAGTTACTTGTTTAGATCACTTGCTTTGCTTTCCAATTGTTTGAAATGGTGCTTTGTGTGTGCTTTGTTGTGTGTGGCAACCTTTGTAATGATTCTTGTTTGAATGTATACAAAGGTGTTTTTATCTTTTGAAAAGTTTTCAATGTTTGAAAGTAGGGTTTTGAAATTGTGTTTGTGAAGTGTGTTTTGAAGATAACAAGGATGTTTTTTGCAAGCTTTGATTAAGTAACTAAGAGTTGTCTACCCTATTTTACTCAAAGGAGTTACTCTCCCCAGCCGGGTCCCTTCAGAAAACTGACATCTATATTCCCCAACCGAATTTCATAATCGCAAGCGGGTCATAAAGTTTTCTCCCGAGCAGAGTTTATTTCTCTGAATACAGAAGCTCAATCCCCAACAGAGCTTATTACTTCAGCTACGTAAGTTCATCTTCCAACATAGTTATTTCCCCGCATAGTTATTCTCAAACAGATTCTCTCCCCGGCACACTATTCGCAAACACGAGTAAATCCACGGCATAGTCATCTCCGTTCACCATCCCCAGCAGAAGTAGAAGAACCACTTTTTCTATGATGGTCAGGAATTCAATTTCCATTAATCTCCGACAGCAGTCAGGGATTTATTTTCTCGAACTCGAATATGGAACAATAGCATCTCATGTTCATACATCATGACATACACACACATATTGCATACAGCATAATCTCATTTATTTTGAGAACATCATCATACAATGCATTTCATGCATCACATATAATTAATCATGTACCTTTTCAAGAAAGATGGTTATCATCAACAATTTCCAGCAGGTCCAAGATTAGCTCTTGAAACTAAACAGTGTAATTATCTGCACGACCAGATGCAGCTTTACACGGGTTTGTCACGAAGCATTCTTACACGGGTTTCTCCTAAATACAGCTTCACACGAGTTTATCCTGAAAAATCTTACACGGTTCCCTTATCATACATTTCCAAATAAAGTTTCACACGAACTCATCCCAAAGTAACCTTACCCAGGTTCCTCTTGAAGCCCTGCACAGATTTATCCTGAAGCAACCTTACATAGGTTCCTTCTCGGTTCAGATGCATTTTTACCCAAACTCCTCACGAAGCAACCTTACCTAGGTTCCTTCTCAGTTCAGATGCAGTTTTATCCAAACTCCCCACGAAGCAACCTTACCTAGGTTTCTTCTCGGTTCAGATGCAGTTTTACCTAAACTCCCCACGAAGCAACCTTACCTAGGTTCCTTCTCGGTTCAGATGCAGTTTTACCCAAACTCCCCACGAAGCAACCTTACCTAGGTTCCTTCTAGGTTCAGATGTAGTTTTACCCAAACTCCTCACGAAGCAACCTTACCTAGGTTCCTTCTCGGTTCAGATTCAGTTTTACCCAAACTCCCCACGAAGCAACCTTACTTAGGTTCCTTCTCGGTTCAGATGCAGTTTTACCCAAACTCCCCACGAAGCAACCTTACCTAGGTTCCTTCTCGGTTCAGATGTAGTTTTACCCAAACTCCTCACGAAGCAACCTTACCTAGGTTCCTTCTCGGTTCAGATTCAGTTTTACACAAACTCCCCACGAAGCAACCTTACCTAGGTTCCTTCTCGGTTCAGATGCAGTACCCAAACTCCCCACGAAGTAACCCTATGACCCAAGTTCCTTCCCATAAGCCCTACTATCCAGGCTTTCATTTTGAAGTATCCCTACTATCTAGGTTCCTTCCCATAAGCCCTACTATCCAGGATTTCATCTTGAGGTAGCCCTACTATCCATGCTTTCATTTCGAAGCAACCCTACGACCCAGGTTCCTTCCCATAAGCCCTATTATCCAGGCTTTCATTTTGAAGCAACCCTATGACCCAGGTTCCTTCTCATAGCCCTACTATCCAGGCTTTCATTTCGAAGTAACCCTACTATTTAGGTTTCTTCTCATATCCCTACTATCCAGGATTTCACTTCGAAGTAACCCTACTATCCCGGTTCCTTCTCATAGCCCTATTATGTAGGATTTCATTTTAAAGTAACCCTACTATCCAGGTTCCTTCTTATAGCCCTACTATCCAGGCTTTCATTTCGAAGTAACCCTACTACCCAAGTTCCTTATCATAGCCCTACTATTTGGGCTTTCATTTCAAAGTAACCTTACTACCTAAGTTCCTTATCATAGCCCTACTATCCAGTCTTTCATTTCGAAGTAACCCTACTATCCAGGTTTCTTCTCATAGCCCTACTATCCAGGCTTTCATTTCGAAGTAACCCTACTATCCAGGTTCCTTCTCATAGCCCTACTATCAAGGCTTTCATTTCGAAGTAACCCTACTATCCAGGTTCCTTCTCATAGCCCTACTATCCAGGCATTCATTTTGAAGTAACCCTACAATCCAGGTTCCTTCTCATAACCCTACTATCCAGACTTTCATTTCGAAGTAACCCTACTATCCAGGTTCCTTCTCATAGCCCTACTATCCAGGCTTTCATTTCGAAGTAACCCTACTATCCAGGTTCCTTCTCATAGCCCTACTATCTAGGCTTTCATTTCGAAGTAACCCTACTATCTAGGTTCCTTCTCATAGCCCTAATATCCAGGCTTTCATTTCGAAGTAACCTTACTATCCAGGTTCCTTCTTATAGCCCTACTATCCATACTTTCATTTCGATGTAACCCTACTATCCAAGTTCCTTCTCATAGCCCTACTATCTAGGATTTCATTTTGAAGTAACCCTACTATCCTGGTTCCTTCTCATAACCCTAGTGTGATACGGTGGGAGAACTGACTTGGGATTTTGCGTTTGTGTTCGCAAATGTTTTGGTTTAGCAAGAGTCGCCACCGACTTTTTATTTTATCCTAAGGAAAGGTCAAAAAGCACAGGAAAGACCTTTGAGATGTTTTTTTGGGTTCGGGAGTAGATTATAGAAAGGGAAGGTATTAGAACCCTTTCTATCCATGGTTATCCATGGGCTCTTAGTTACTTGTTTAGATCACTTGCTTTGCTTTCCAATTGTTTGAAATGGTGCTTTGTGTGTGGTTTTGAAAGATGTTTTGAAAAGACGCTATCGTTGTGGCAACCTTTGTAATGATTCTTGTTTGAATGTATACAAAGGTGTTTTTATCTTTTGAAAAGTTTTCAATGTTTGAAAGTAGGGTTTTGAAATTGTTTTTGTGAAGTGTGTTTTGAAGATAACAGGGATGTTTTTTGCAAGCTTTGATCAAGTAACTAAGAGTTTTCTACCCTATTTTACTCAAAGATCTTTCTTATGTTTTTAACCCTTTTAACAGTGTTGTTTCACCATTGTATTTGGTGAACAACCTTGTGTTAGGATGTTGAACGGGACAGGCGCGGGTCATCGTATAGACCATGATAGCAATTATGTCAAGTATTTTTTGCAATTTTCTTGAGGGACTTGATCATTTTGTTTAGGCAACTCAGATAGCGTCATCGAGGGACTATGATCTTTTGTTTTTGTTTTTGTTTTGCCAAAGTACTTTACATGCATACCATGGTCCATTTTTTGAAGGCAACAAGTGGATTGTAACCCTAGGGGTGCAAGTGTGCATTGTGTTTGATTTTCATGCATTTTGTCTTTGATTAGGTCAAACTATTTGTTGATTTGATTTTGCATACAAACCCTAAGTCTAATCATGGCATAATTGAAAGAATTTAAAGGTGCGTGAATTTAAATTCTACACTATTACAACATGATATAGGGAGGGCGGTACAAATTTGAATAGGGGATTATTTTGCAAGAAATTAAACCCTAAATTATTACAACCAAATTGAATTTGCAAGGAATAATATTTAAATATACAATATTTAAGTAAATACAATAAATAAATATTAAATAAAATGTTTTATGCAAAAAAAGTTTTTATTTATTCATGTATGCAAAAAGTATTTTTTATGTAAAGAAATGTAAAGAAATAAATAAAAAGTTAATTTTATTTGTTTTTAGGGCAAAAAACCCTAATTTCTTAAGAAAATAAATATAATATATTATTTATGTACAAAAATATATTAACATGTATAAAAATGAAATATATCCAAAAAAGGGTATTTTTAGTATAAAAAATAATAAAAATAAAATATAATATTTTTGTGTTTTATTTCTAAATTTATTAAGTGTGTGAATCAAAATAATATTTTCAAGAAAATATTTTCAAATGTGAATCAAAATAATAAATGAAAATAAAAGTATTTTTGCATTATTTTCAAATTTAACAAAATAATATATATATTTAATTTGTTGTTTATATTAGGAAAAATTAAAATAAAATATCTAATAAATGAAAAAAATTGTGAAAATATTTTTAGAATATTTTTTATGTTTGAAAATAAAATATCAAAGTCAGAAATAAAATAAAAATGCAAAAATGATAAATATACAAGAAATGGGCCAGGGGGGTGAGAAATTGAAAAAGCAAGTGTTAGAAGTAAAATAAGCCAGCCCAGCCCAATAACTTCATCTTCTTCCCCTGTTCAAACACAAAACGCGCCTTCTATGTACAAACTGCTATCTCCTGATTCAGTGCTTTTTTGACAAAACTCAAAACATGAAACTTTTAGAGCATCAAACAACGAATCTAACCATATAAAAAACTTAAGCTAACTCTCAAAGACCATAGAGAATTTATCTGGCCCTAATTTCTAACCTAGTTTTTTCAGAAAGTTCATGAATGAAATTCTCCTAGCACGATTAATATAAATGAAAACTAAGCACATGTATGGTTTCAGGGCTATGAATACAACATCTTTCATTCACAAACCTAAGTCTAACTATTCCTAAATAGAGAGATAGAAGTTCATGAAATACCTGTTTCAGTTGAGTTCGAGCTGGATAATGTAGCAACTTTCAATGGTGCTTGAGGTTCTTTTGAGCTTGCCTGATGTCCACTGAACCTTTCCCAATGCTTTGTTTGTTTTGAAGTGGCCTGAATCGTGCTACAGAACTCAACCTGCAAAGCTTCCAAACAAAAATGGCAATGTGTGTTAATGGAGTTACAGCAACTTATGAATGGTCTGGATAGCTCAGGTATGTTTATTGGAATATGTTTGAAGTAGTTTTGTACAAAACACACGAGGGAATTTGATGGTGGCTTGTGATTTATAGAATTGGCCATGTTTTGCAAGAAAAAGTGGTTTTGGAGTATGAGGATGCTTTAGGGGTGAAAGGATCGTGCTTCTGACTTGCAAGAGTGTATGAAACTTGTTTGATAACTTTTCTTGAGTTGGTTTTATCAGATATGTGAGATATCTTGTGTTTGACAAGTTTCTTGGTTATGAAGCCAAATGAGAAGTGACAAAGAGCAGGCCTGTACAGGCTAGCTCTAACCCTGCATACATTGTGTAAGCTTGGACCCAAGTTTGTGGATTTGGTTTGCAGCATAAGATCTTGTTCAAGGCTCTAGGATGCTGTTTTGACATAAAGCAAAATTCAAACAAAAATGGCAAGGTTGCTTTTTCTATTTAAGGATTATTCTAGTGTATAATCCTTTAATTTCTGAAACAAAACCTTAGACCAATGGATTTGCATTTATTTATTGAGTACAAATTGGTTTAGAGGTCTGTAATTGTGAACTAAGCTAGCTTGGTCAGATTTGGCAAGTGGTATGAACATGTATTGGCCATGGTTACAAAGTGAGTTTTTGCCAACTTCAAGCATTCGATTCTCCCTAACCACAAAGGTGTTTGAGGAGTTCTTGGACAATTTGGAAATCTTGCAACATGTACTATAATCCATATTTGAAATGCAACTTAATACTACAAGTGGAACTATGTGAAAAATGGCCAAGAAGATGGGTCAAAACCCTGCCTAAACTAGGGCAAAATTTCTCTAAGTTAAAAGTTTTAGGTACCCTTGTTCCAAAAATCATAACTTGAGATCTAAGCTTATTTTGAGAAAACTTTGTGGATAAAAGTTGTAGACTTTGTGAAGTACTACAACTTTCATGTCATAAGTTTTGTTTGAATCCATTTTCATCTTGGTGAAAAAATGGGACAAAGTTAGGAAAAAATAAGAAAATTTTATAACTTAGAAAATTTCTAAGTTATGAAATTTTTTCATTTTAAACCCTAATTTGTAATTTTGGGTTTCTTGATGAACAAGTTTCATAATTTGACATGTCTTGATGAAAAATGACCCTTGGCACTTGATTTTGACCAAAAAGTCAAAGTTTGACTTTTCAGTGTACAATCAAATTTTGATCAGTTGACTGAAAAATTCATCTGTCAATCTTATGCATTTGAGATCTTTTGAACTTGTTAAATGAGTCAAGACAATTTCATTGAGTCCTTGTGTCTATAGTTGAGCTTGATTTGCCATTGGCTAGGTCAAACAGTCCAAAATTGCCTTTGTGTAGTCAAAACCCTAAAAATGACCATTTTGCCCTTTTAGTGTTTTGATCAAATTTCTTGTGGAATTGTGATCCAAACTTGATCAAATGGTTCATATGAGTTCATAATGTTGATGTGGGACAAAATTCATGAAGTTTAACTGCCAATTAGCCACAGTTGACTTTTTCCTCAATACAGCTGATTTCTAGGTCAACTGTCCAATTGACTGGGCAAAAATTTGAACCAAGGCTTGAAACTTGGTATGGACAAACTTGTGAGTCCAACATGAAGTATGAAATTCACTTTGGGAATTGTAGGTCAAAACATCCCTGTGCAAACTCAAACCCTAATTTAGGTCAACAGTGCAAGGAGGTGTCTTGAGCAGAGAAAACCCTAGCTTGATCTTGAGTTCCCAGAGTCTTGTGATGAGAAGTGTTGATGAAATGAGAGGGCAAATTTTGGGGTACAACACCTACTATCCAGGCTCTCATTTCGAAGTAACCCTACGACCCAGGTTCCTTCACATAGCCCTACCATCCAGGCTTTCATTTCGAAGTAACCCTACGACCCAGGTTCCTTCTCTCTTATCTCCAAACAACAGTTTACAATACTGCAAGACCTGGACCCGACCAGAATCAGTCGATCTCACGTTTCCCCAGTAAGCCGTTGTGCATCCTGGACCCTAACCAATTAGGAAGTGTGCTTACACCTCCTCAATCAAGAGTTAATTCCCCAGTAGAGTAATGGACAACCGAAGCTCCTATACTTTATTTTCCCAGACGTAAATCAACATTCTCCAGCGAAGTCCTCCTCAACAGCAGGTACACGAATTTTCACAAAGGAATTTCTTATGCAACCGATATCTTTTTTGGATGGCATCTTTAAGCCCATCTTCGACGATCTTTCGTCATCTTCTTCCAAATGGCATCTGTAAGCCCATTCCCGATATTACCTACACTACCAGTATCATTTTAGACGAGTGCAAATTTCAGGGCACTCTAGTGTTCAATCATCTTCCAACTTCAGATCACGAAAGGCAGATGTTGTACCCAAAAATTTTCCCTCTCACTTATCAAGAATTTTCTCACAAGATCTCCTTGGGCTCACGACTGCATTAGGGTTTGATCAGCTCAAGACACCTTCTTATGCATTGATGACCAAAATTAGGGTTTGAGCTTGCACAAGTATTTTTGAACTTCCAATGCTTCATATGACTTTCATGGATCATTATGGGCCCTCAAGATTACTCATGTCAAGTTTCAAGCCTTAGATCACACTTTTGATCAGTCAATTGAGCAGTTGACCTAAAAATCAACTATATTGGGGAAAAAGTTAACTATGGCCAATTTAAAGTCAAACTTAATAATTTTTTATCCATATCAACATTATAAACTCATATGTATCAATTGATCAAATTTGGACAACAACTCCTCAAGAAATTTGATCAAATCTCCAAAAGGGCAAAATGGTCAAAATTGGGGTTTTGATTCGGAAAAGGCAATTCTTGGTTTTTGACCTAGAAAATGGTCAATTGGTTTAAGGCATGATCTCAAGAGTCCAATTGCATCATTTTGACCTAATGACATGGTTCAAAACATTGCAAGTCCATTGGATTGACAGATGAATTTTACAGTCAACTGATTAAAAGTCAATTGTACACTGAAAAGTTTTGACTTTTTGGTCAAATTCAAGTGCCAAAGATCATAATTAATCAAAACATCTCAAAATATGAAACTTATTCATCAAGAAATAAAAAAGTCAAGATATCATTTTGAAAAGCCAAAATTTCTAAACTTAGAATTTTTCTAATTGTTGGAAATTTCATATTTTTTCATAACTTTGAGGAAAATTTTCACCACGATGAAAGATGATTCAAGAGAAACTTCCAACATGAAATTTGTATATCTCCATGAAATCTACAACTTTTCTTTACACAACTCATTCCAAAAATGCTTGGATCTCAAGTTATAATTTTATGAACATAGGATCATGAAACTAAACACTTTGTGAAATTTTCCCCTAATTTGGTCAGGATTTTGACCCAACTTCATGGATCTTTTTCATATAGTTCCAAGAGGAATATTTAAAAGCAATTCAAATATCGGTTTTAAAGCACATTGCAAGCTTTCCAAAATGTCTAAGAACTCTTTGAGATCATTCTTGAGTGGGGAGAATCGAAGAGATGAAGTTAGGGTTTTGTCACTTGAATTACAAGCCATTTTTTATGAACACATGAACCAAATCCATGCTAGGCTGCATAATCTTTCCTTTTTAGGCCTCAAACTTGTTTGTCACTCCATAATTAAATGTTTACACAGCTGTTAGAGCTTTCATCCAAGCATTTAAGCTATTATCCAAGTTGCATTTCAATTAATGGCACAAAGTAACATTACCATTCTTGTAAAGCAAGCTTTTTGCATAAAGTTCACATTGAGCCTCTAACTTGTTCCCTCTGATTACACTCCATCCGCAAAGTCAGAAGCAAGCTTGTTTAAAGCATAAACACTCTATCTTAGCAAGTACACAAGGCATGGAAACTTGTTTTTTCAAAAAATCACATGTTTAACTTAAAGATGCAAATTTGAATTCTGATCAACTAGAGAACTCCAAACTTGTTGCTTATAAATAGAGTCACTATTTGTGAGCTAGGACACGAGCTTGAGCACCTTGAAATACACAAAAACTCTCTCAAATCAGAAATTGCATAAAAACTCCATTGTTGCACAGTTTCTGACCTTGAACTTCAAACTTCCATTTCCCTCGTGTGTTTCTTGGCCTTTTAGTTTCTAAAGCTTCCTTACATAAAATACAACTCATCCCTATCCTTATTCTAGAAATCTAAAACCATTTACCATACATTCCATAACCAAAAAACAGAGTCTGCAACTTGACTTCTCAAGGCCATTTCAGCCATCCATTGTTCAAGCTAATCATTGCATTAGCTTCCTAGGACCACAAGGAAGCTAACCTGATCATTGCAGCACCTGGAAAGAAGCTCAAACTCAAAAAACGATTTCCAATTTTGAGGTAAGTTTTCTCAACTTGGAATTCTTCATACAGGCATCATCAATAGTTTATTTGTGAATAAAACATGTAGATATCATTGCCCTGAAGCCAACCATGTCCTTAGTTTCCATTAATTTTGCTTGAGCTTAGAGAATTTTGAAACTGAAATTTCTTAAATTTTTAGGGTTCAGATCAGGGCCATTAAAATTCTTGCTTATCTTTGATCTATAGTTTTAATACTTTACATTTCTGGAATCGTGAGAAAATTTGCTACAAGTTTCATGTTCATAGTTTTCATTTTTGAAGAGAAATGAGCAACTTACAATTGGTCTGGATGGAGGTTGAAGATGAAGTCTTCAGAACATGTTTTGCCTTACATATTTATTGTTTCATTTGTATTAACGGATGTATAGCCACCCCAGTAGTAGAAGAGCTCGCCTGTAACCTATGAGACCTGGGTTCGAGCCCTAGTGGTACCCTTTTCATTTTTTTCATATTTTCACAATTCTGACTTTTTTTGTTTGGCAGGCGCTGGGCCCTTTGGGCCTGGCTTATTTTTCTGTTTGTTAGCTGACCTCCACATTGACTCTTGGCACCCCCTGCCCAAATTATTTTATTTATTTATTTCATTTTTTTTCTTAAATCTATTTTTTAAATACTAAAAAAATCATAAAATACAAAAAAATGACATATTTATATTTTGACTTATTTTATTCTATTTTTCCACAAAAAATATATTTATTTATTATACTTTATTTATTTTATTAAGTAAATCTTATAAACTTAATTAATATTATTTTATTTATTTATTTTTTCACACCATTTAAAATACATTATTTTAATATAAAAAAGACTAAAAATATTTTATAATACTATAAATATTTTCAAGATAAAAAATACCAAAAAAATACTTTTCTTAAACTTATTTTCTTTTGTTTAATTAATAGAATTAGGGTTTTCATTTAAAATATTTTCTTAATAAATTCAAACTTAATTAACTATTTTATTTATTTAATTAGGTTAAAGATAAAATCTTTTTATTCATGAAAACCAAACAAAATTCATTTTCTTTACATTTTGCATCCTTGTACATTTATTCATTTTTATACTTTGTATTTATTTAATTCCTTGTATATTCATAACAATTCAATATGGTTGTAATAGACTAATTAGGTTTAAATTCTTGCAATCCCCATTTACAAATTATACGTCCCCCTCCCCACAAATGTTGTAATAGCGTAGTAACTTTAAAATTCAGCAATTTATCGATTTCATATATAATATGATAGTAATTAGGATTTGTATGGAAAAACTAAAACCAATACCTAGAAAACCCTAATTCAAGATAAAAACAAGCATGAAAATGATACACTTGCACATAAGCACCCTTAGGGTTACCCCACTTGGTTTCCTTATACAAAAATGGCCATATTACGCATGTAAGATATCTTAGCAAAAACAAGCAAATACAAGATCATAGTCCCTCGAAGACGTTATCTAAGTTGCCTTACAAACGATCTTAGTCCTTCAAAAATAATGCTAAGATACCTTGAAACATTGCTAATCATGGCTATACGATGACCCACGCCCGTCCCATTTACATCCAAGATAGGGTTGCTTACCAAATCAATGGTAAGACAACAATGTCAAAGGAAAAGAAATGAACAAGAAAGACATGTGAGTAGGTAGATTGCTCCTAATTACTTGCTCCATTTCAAAATAAACATCCTTGATATCTTCAAAAACAAACACACCCACACTTTCAAACATCTTACAAAAATTGAAAACATTTTCCAAAGATCAACATCTTTTTATACATTCTTACAAACAAGAATCATTACAAAGATTGCCTAAATAATGGCCTCTTTACAAAATAACTTTAAAAAACCACACAAAGCATAATTTCAAACAAAAGCAAGTGATCTAGCAAGTAACTAAAAGCCCATGGAAAACCATGGATGAAAAGGGTGCTAATATCTTCCCTTTTCATAATCTACCCCCCGAACTCAAGAAATAATCTCAAAGGTCTTTCATGTGCTTTTTCACCTTTCCTTTTGGATAAAAGAAAAGTCGGTGGTGACTCTTGCTAACCGCAACATTTGTGATAAAATGAAAAACACCCAAGTCAATTCTTCCACTGTATCACAGAACTGGCGACTCTGCTGGGGAAAATTCTAAAAGTGGGGTTACCTTAGGGGTAAATCACATTTACTTTCTTACTTTGTTTGACTTGTATGCTTTACATTATGGTTCTTTATTTGGGTTTGAATCCTCTATCCGAATTTGGGATACATTATAGGTAAGTAGTAATACGTTGTGGAAACTGTGCAGGGTATGCCGACATGGTCTAAGAAGTAGTTACGTTAGTGCGACATATTTGTGGGTACCGGTAGCCTTTGAGTTAATCAAAGAGAATGCGGGGCTGCTGAGTGATGTCATGAAGCACTAATGAACTTCTAGAACATTTACTAGACCAACTTGGCCTTTAAGATGTAGTGAGATGATCGGCTTTGGTGTAGTCTGAAGTTGGTAGATACTCGATACTACACTCATTGACATTTGGTTTCTTGGGATATTTTGGTCGCCATTTAAGAGGCTTGTGCTGAAACAATGATCAAGGAAAATCCAGTGATATTGAGTTCCTTAGAACCCGGTTACTATTATTAGGACAGGTTTGAGCCAACTAAACTTGAAGAGGGCACTTACCTATAAAACTCCCTGCAAGCCTAAACCTAAGGAATTGTTTGTTTTGTTTGTATATACATGTTTGTACATAACATCATGAACATCATAACATCATACTAATTCACTAACCATTTCAAGGATCTTGGGATTTATCTTTGTTCTATTTTGTAGGACATGGATTCTCTTCGTAGAAAAACTATTTAAGTCAACCTTGTAAGGATCCCTCCACAACTTAAGGAGCTAGCTTCAAGAATTCCTGAAAATTCTCCATTCACCGAGAGGCATGGTCGCCTACTCAACTTGGTTACCTCCAACACAAATGAGGACATGATGAAGGTGCTCTTTCAGTTCTTTGATCCTTTACACCATTGCTTCATATTTCCCGACTATCAACTTGTGCCTACTTTGGAAGAATTCTCCCGACTCTTGAGGATTCCCATTATCAATCAACTACCTTTTAACGGTACGGAAAGAGACCCAAAGCCAGAAGAGATTCCTCAAGCTCTACACTCGCATTCATCTGATGTCACAACTCATTGGGAAATAAGGAGTGGTGTCAAGGGTTTCCTTGCAAAGTTCTTATTTGAGAAGGCCCAAAGCTGTTGGGACTCCTTAGACTTGCAAGCCTTTGAGGAAATTGTGGCTCTCCTCATCTATGGGATGGTTTTGTTTCCAAATCCTGACCAACTCATAGATGTGAACGCCTTCAAAATCTTCATGTCATGCAACCCGGTGCCTACATTGCTAGGAGATATCCTACACTCTTTTCACACTCGAACAATGAGGAAAAGAGGTGTCCTTATGTGTTGCACTCCTCTCTTGGCAAGATGATTTATTTCTCATCTTCCCCAATCTGTATTAAAAAATGAGCAAGGTTCAAGGTGGTCACAAAGGTTGATGACGCTCAAACATTCAGACATCCGTTGGTGCTCCCGGTCCATAGAGAATGTTACTATTGTCGACCGTTGTGGAGAATTTCCTAATGTCCCTTTACTTGGCATTAGGGGAGGTATCACCTATAACCCCTGCTTATCCTTAAGACAGTTTGGTTACACCTGAAGGGATGGCCCGCACGAGATGCTGATTCAAGGTTTGGTATTTGACTACGACAACGACGATCAAGGTCTTCGCCAGAGATTTATCCAAGCTTGGAGGATGTTGAACAAGGTAGATAGCAAGACTTTGGGGCATAAGAATTCCATCCCTCTTGAGCCTTACCTCAAATGGGTACGAACTCACGCTCAGAGTCTTATGATGCCTTACCCCTTCATTCTCCCAGTAATCATTGAGCCTGTCATGGAAGGAGATGTTCCATACACTATCCTACATTTTGACATGCCCACCTCTCTTGAAGACTTACAAAGATATTGGATACAACTCAAGGGGGAGCGAGATACTTTTGAAACCCAATTCTACGCAAGCGAGAAGAAGGTTTTGGAACTCACTAGGCTACTTCATGAGGAGCAGACTCTGAATGCTTACATTGCACCAAAGAGGATACAAACTACCTTTTTATCTTAGAATTTTTTGTATTATTTTTCCCAAGAAGGCATTGATGTACTCAAAAGCTTTAATTTATTAATATAATGTGTGTTTCCTTTTTGTCTAAAACAAATTTGAATCTTAAAATCCTTGAAATAATTGCATATGCATTTACCATTTATCATAACATAAGCAGGTTTCTTGCAACAAGTCTCCTCATCTCTCTACTGTTTATTTCAGTAAGATGGATCTCGAGCAAACGGTGAAGGACCTCCAAGCTCAGAATGCATAGTTTCAACAATTATTCTTAACTCTGGCCAAAGGACAAGAAGAGTTGAAAACTTTGTTTGCTGAGGAGAAGAAAAAGAAGACAAATAAGATAACCGGAGTTCTAAACATGGGAAGAAGATTCCAAGGGCAGACAAGAAGGGCCTTAGACTTTGCAACGACATCCGGTGAGAAAGACAACCAAGATGGGAAGGGGAAAGAAACAGTTGTCCAGTCAGAATCAGAAGAGGAAGAGGAAGAAGAAGACCATTCTGAAGAACAATACCCTCCAGCTGATGACAAGTATAAACATCTCGAAGAGCGGTTGAGTGCAATGGAAATCCAAAAAGTGCTTGGTTTGGACTTTGAGGAGTTGGGCTTAGTGTCAGGAATTGTCATTCCTCCAAAATTCAAAGCACCTGTGTTCGCCAAATATGAAGGAGTTTCATGCCCTAAAATGCATCTTCGGTCCTACGTGAGGAAAATCCAGCCCTATACCGCTGACAAAGATTTATGGGTTCACTTCTTCCAAGATAGTCTGTCTGGAACTCAACTTGATTGGTTTTATCAGTTAGAAAGAGCCAATATTCATAACTGGGAAGATCTTGCTGCAGCCTTTTACAAACAATACCAATACAACGCTGATCTTGCGCCTACCCGTACTCAACTCCAGAGTATGGACATGGTTTCAAGTGAGGGCTTCAAGGACTATGCGCAACAATGGAGAGACTTGGCTGGAAGAGTTCAACCTCCCCTATCTGAAAGAGAATTAGTAGACATGTTTTTGGGCACCTTGTCTGGTCCCTTCTTCAATCACCTAATTGGGAGTTCATTGGCAGGTTTTACTGAACTGATATTGACCGGAGAGAGGGTAGAAGCCGGGATAAAGAGCGGAAATATTTAGAAAGATACATCCTTTGCTGCTATAAGGAAGCCAGTTATCAGAAAGAAAGAAGTGGTTGTTGTTTATCCTCAGAGAAATCAAGATAGGGTTGAACGCCGTCCAATGATGGGGGCTGTTATGATTCCTAAACCTGTGCCTGATCAGCAAAAAAACAACCAACCAAGGATGGAAAGACCAGTCAGACAATTCACCAGAATTAACATGACCTTATCTCAAGTGTTTCCACACTTTCTAAGATCCAACCTAGTGAACTTGAAAGAAGCTCCAAAGAATCCTAACACAACATCTCCTCACTATCATCCCAACGCCCGATGTGCATACCACTCTGAGAGTCCCGACCATAACACTAACAATTGTTGGGCTCTGAAGAACAAAGTATAAGATATCATTGAAGCCAAAGAAATTGAATTCGATGCGCCCGAAAAGCCAAATGTCATTTCTGCCCCTATGCCCAAACACGACCATAATGCCAACGCCATTGAAGAAGATACGTTTGTTACTTCAGTTGATAAACTTATGACCCCACTCCTAACTATCAAAAAGCACTTATTAAATGCCAGTGTATTCCCAGGCTGTGATGAAAGCTGCCATTTCTGTTTATCCTCGCCAACCAACTACCCTTTGTTGAAAGCAGACGTTCAATGCCTAATAGATAACAAGGAAATTTTTTTTGAAAAGAATTTTGTTCCACCTATTCCTCTTAATGATGTGTCTATCATTACCATTTACGCAAATTCTTCCAGGGTCTCCACCAAAAGACCCGTTAGAATTACATCAGTTCCAAAAGTAACCCCATTGATAATTACAATGCCTGGACCAGTCCCGTATTCGTCAGATAAAACCATACCAAGGAATTATTGAGGGGATGTATACTACCACGGTATCAAGCAAGATTGGCCAGCCGCCGAGGATTCAAGTCTGAGAAAGTTGACTCTGATATCAGTAATATTGCAGGGACTAGCAAGATTACCCGAAGCGAAAGGATATTCTCACCAGAAATTGCTCCCCCAAAAGCAGTTTCTGGACCCGTAATCATTCCTGTTGTTACTCCTCCAAAAGATGTTCCCAGTCCTACAATCATCCCCACTAACACTCTGTTGTACCCCAAAATTTGCCCTCCCATATTCTTCAAGAATTGCAAAGTCAAAGCTTCAATATTCCCCAAGGGTTGCACAGTTCAAGGGCCTCCTAAACAGTCAAGATTAGGGTTTTGGTTCTGACAAAGTAAATGAAGTTTCCAAGGGTCCAATCAAGTCCCACATGCCTATAAATATGGTCAAGTATCCTCATACCAAGTTGCAAGACTTTCAGCACAAAATTGCACAGTCAAAAACCCTAATTGCACTACAGTCAACTGTAGGGGCAAAATGGTCATTTGACAGTCAAAAGTTCAAATTTTTGGTCAACATCTCATTTTGAAGCCACAAACATCATTTGATCAATGCTTGATCATGATTCTCAAAGCTTGGCTCAAAAATCATCAAGATGCAAAAGTTTCCATATTTGGACAGTTGAAAAAGTCAACTGTAAATTGACCAGGGCATAACTTTCACATGGATTATCAGAAAAATTCCATCCAAAGCTCATTTTGAAGAGAAAGAAATTTCCTACAACTCATCTTCATACTTCAAGTCCAAGAAATGCTCTCACAAAAAGTTATCAATTTCAACATTATAGGTCATTTTCAAAAGTCAACAAAAAGGGACTTTAAGTCAAAGGCCATAACTTGAGATTGGTAAATCAAAATGACATGGGACCAAAGGTATGGATTAGAGGACTCAAAGACCTTTCCAAAATGTCCAAGAACATGAGCAAAACTTAAAAATTGAGCAAGTTATGCCTTGTGGAAGTTGGGAAATTTTTGGATATTTTGAAAAGTCAACATTGCTTCAAATGACCTAAAATTGCTAATGGGCCTCTTTTTCTTCCACAATTCATCATCCAAGGCATGTGCACGACCATTTGGCCCAAAGGGAAGTTTTTATCATTTTTTATTTATTTATTTGGATTTTTTATTATTAATAATTCATTTAATTAAATAAAATACATGAAAAATACTAAACCTAATTTTCCAAATCTTTTTGTGCAAGGAATAAGCTTATGATTTCGTTCCTAACCAAATATAGAAAGAATCAATGGAATTGGACATGATTTGTATCAAAGATGCTTGAAAAAGATTGGAAAATAATAGCATGAAAAATCAAATATCCTATTCATCAATTCATGGATTTTGGATCAATTTTCTTTGACCTAATCACTCACATACAAATACAAAACGCAACCCTAATGATCATAGACTGTCAGCTGCGCAGAAAAGCCCTATGCAAACTTGAACTTTTTCAAGAAAACTCCAACACTGAAAACTGAGTTTTAGGACGATTCAAGGCCAAAGATCAGTTCCATTAGCTTGCTGAGGTTTCAAAGAAGGAATTTGGATCAAAACCACAAGCTTCCACCCCCAGAAACGTGAGAACGATCTCACCCTGTACAGAAATTATTTGATACTCTTGCATCTCGATTCATACATTTTTCATAATTTTTGATGCTTGATTTGTGTTCATTATATGATTCTGATGCTAACTGTATAATTTAATTATGTTTTTGTGCACTCTATGCGATTTCACCATTGTTGGATATTAGGGTTTCCCAAGCTGTGAATTGGGGTTTTCCATTTAAGGAAAAATTAGCACTCGAGACCTGGACCATTGAAACAAGCATGTTTGGACGAAGAGAAACCAACCCTCGCGCCTAATTTATGAGGCCATGTGGCCTATTCGCTATTTTCTGGAATAATGCCTTTTAGAACGGTTCAAAACCGTTGCCAATGTTTTTTGTGTTTCAGGAAATAAACAAGCGAGGAAGACGATGACTCGGTGGCAAGCTATGACTGGTTGATTCAAATTTTCGCGCGCGGAGGCCCCACTAACCATTGTTTATTTTATATTCATTGTTTGTTGTTTAATATACAAGACGCGCGTTTGGCTTGATTGGTTAGGCATGTGTGTGGTGACCTTCAGGACCCGGGTTCGATCCCAGGTCCCCCACCCCTTCAATATTGTTTTTCCATTAATATTTCTATGCAGCATCTCTCTTGAGGAACACCATACACTCAACATCCAGGCCCTCCACGTGTTGGCTGAGGTCAATCCAAGGGGCACAACTTGCAGTGTATCATGGGTCTTAGTCAACCAGGTGCATGGGAATGTGAAAAAGTCAAATAAGGCCTTGAGAACTTTGGGCCAGCCATGCTAACAAGCCCTCCAATTTGGGGACAGAACCCCCCCTAGGTTTGCAATCTTCAATATTTTTTTTTATTCTTTTTATTTCAATTATTATTCTTTTCAATTAATTATTTTAATCTAATTATTTTCTATAAAAAATACATAAAAAACAATAAAAATCAGAAAAAGACAAAAATTAAATATATTTATTTAATTAGTATTTTTTGTAAATAAACTCATTAATTAACTTAGTTTTTAATTTAGGATTTAATCTTAACATTTTTCAATAAAAATCTAAAATTGGTAGAATTAGGGTTTCAAGCATTTTTCATCCTCCTTTTATTTTTACTATATTAATTATTAAATCTTAATTAGTTATTTTTATAAATCAATTTGCAATTAATTAATTAGGTTTAATTTTAGATAATTGTCATATTTTCTTAATAAATTAAAAAAATTGTAGAATTAGGTTTTAGTTTCATTAAATTCTCATAAATACAAAAAAACTAAAAAATAACTCCCTTCCATTTTAATTTTAATTAATTTAATCATAATAATTTAATTTCATCAAAAAAGGATCCAACGCCCTCGTTTCTAATTTTATTTCAATTCGCATATTTATTTCTTTTTCTTGTAAATATTCATGTACTTCTCCCAAATCCGTGTAATATATTTCTCGCACTTTACCTTTTTCTAATTCTTTATTTTTTCTGTCAAACCGGGTTCTGGAAATTTTGGCGATGTGGACCCGCGCCTTTTGTAATAGTTTAGGAACTTTTAATTTCCGCTCTTTTTAACCGTTAATAATGGCATGCAAGAATGAATGACAAAAAATAAAAAAACAAGTGCATAGATCACCTTTAACATGACAAGATAAATGCAAATGAATCTGACACACAAATCACACACCACCCCTAGGGTACGCCTCACTGTTGCTTTGCCTCGAAAGGTGATCGTCGAGTAGAGGATGTCTTAGTAAGTCCTCATGATCCAGGAACCTGGCATGAGGGTAGCTTCTAAGGTGTCTTCCCATTGCTCTGGTGATCACCATGTCCCGAACCTCGAATTGACCCGAACACCTCCAACGGTGGTGCTACCTACCTCTCAATGGTGGGATGGCACTACTTTAAAGGACATTTACACAGACGAATTCCTTAGGGTAGGTAGACGATTCTAGATACTTGCTCTAAATTTCAAAACAAATCAAAAATACTTTTCACACCGACACCTTTTCAAAAAGCTTTCGAAAGCAATTTTTCAAACACTCTTGAGGACCGATACAAGAGTCGAACTGGAATTTTCAAAGAAACTTTTTAAAACCCACGATTGAAAAGCAAACAAACCATTTTGAAAACACAAGTGAGCAAGTATCTAAGAGCCCATGGATAACCATGGATAGAAAGGGTGCTAACACCTTCCCTTTCTATAACCTACCTCCCGAACCGAGAGCAATCTCTATAAGGAATTTTTCTGTGCTTTTGTCCTTTCCATTTGGAGAAAATAAAAGACGATGGCGACTCTTGCTTCCGTGACATTTCGCGAACCAGCTTTAAACAGTCAGTTCCAGATCCACCGATCACAGAACTGGCGACTCTGCTGGGGATAATCTTTATAAAGTGAGGTGTACCTTAGGATTAAGATCACTGTGTTTTCAATTGCTTTCCTTGCTTGCTTTATTATTGTGGGTTGCTTTGGAGTTCTATAGATCCTAACCCGGATCTGGGGATACCTTCTTAGAAAGTAGCAACAAGACTGTGAGGGAACTGTGCGGGGTATACCGACATGGTTGAAACAGTCTGCTACGTTGATGTGGCACTTTGGTGTGTACCGGTAACCCTTGAGTTCAGTCAAGGAGAGTACGGGGCCTCCGCGTGGTGTCGTGAAGCATCAACAGACCTTAGGAACCTTAATTGAACTATCTTGGCCTCTTTAGGGTAGTGAGATAACTGACTTTGGTGCAGTCCGAGGTTGGTTGATACTCGATACTACACTCAATTGAGGGTTGCTTTCCTGGAATATTTCGGTCGCCAGTTCAGTGGCTAAATCGAAACGATGAACAATGAAAGCAATCCAGTGATATTGGGACCCTTAGAACCCGGTTACTTCTAATAGGACAGGTTGAACCCACCAACTTCAAGAGGGTACTACCCAGACCCCATGCTGGCCTTAAACCCTAAGGGCTTGTCTTGTGTGCCTTGTGTGCCTTACATGTTTGTCTTTGTAAATATCTGTGGTGTGTTTAATCATAGCATCATGACATCATCCAGCATCATATGCATTGACTAACCATTTCAGGGGTTCGAATTTTCATCTTTGTTCTTGTTTTGTAGGACATGGAAACTGTTCGTAGAAAGACAATTCAAATCAGTCTTGTAAGGGTCCCTCCTCAGCTTAAGGAGCTTATATCCAGGATTCCCGAGAACTCATCATTCAGTGAAAGACATGGAAGTCTCATCAGCTTGGTCAAAACCAACATTGAGGAAGATATGATAAAGGTCTTGTTCCAGTTCTTTGACCCTTTGCATCACTGTTTCACCTTCTTGGATTATCAGCTGGTACCTACATTGGAGGAGTTCTCCCGGCTCCTGAAGATCCCTATCCTTGATCAACTCCCCTACAATGGTATGGAAAAGGAACCCAAGCTTGAAGAGATTGCTAAAGCCTTGCACCTACAGTCATCTGACCTCAAGGGACATTGGGAAGTTAGAAGTGGTATCAAAGGGTTCTTAGCCAGGTTTCTGTTTGAAAAGGCCCATGAATGTTGGAACTCCCTTGACTTACAAGCTTTTGAAGAAGTTGTGGCCCTCCTTGTCTATGGTTTGGTGTTGTTCCCTAACCCAGATCAGCTTATAGATATCAGTGCTGTCCAGATCTTTATGTCCAGGAATCCTATACCTACATTGCTGGGGGACATCCTCCACTCATGTTACACTCGAACCATGAGAAAAAGAGGTGTCCTTATGTGTTGCACTCCTCTCCTGGGAAGGTGGTTTATTTCGCATCTTCCACAATCAGTTTTGAAGAACGAGCGGGGTTTGAGATGGTCACAACGGTTAATGACTCTTACACATGCAGATATACATTGGTGCCCTAGGTCCAGAGAGGATGTCACTATCATTGATCGTTGCGGAGAGTACCCTAATGTTCCTTTACTTGGAGTCAGAGGAGGTATTACTTACAACCCATGCCTGGCTTGGAGACAGTTTGGTTATGCTCGGAGGGATGACCCTCATGACATGTTAATTCCTGACATAGTTTTTGACTTCGACAACGATACTCAAGGACTTCGCCAGAGATTTATCAGAGCCTGGAGGATGCCAAGTAGGATAGACAGTAAGACACTGGGGCACAGGAACTCCATCCTGTTGGAACCTTATCTCAAGTGGGTACGAGCCCGCTCCCAGAAGTTAGTGATGCCTTATCCTCATATGCTCCCTGTCATCAAAGAGCCAGTCTTGGAAGGAGAAGTGTCCTACACTATTCAGCACCCTGATATGCCCACATCCTGGGAAGAGATGCAGAAGAGCTGGATCCAGCTTAAGGAAGAACGGAATTCTCTTGAGACCAGTCTACATGCTAGTGAAAAGAAGGTCTTGGAGCTCACCCTCCTGTTGCATGAGGAGAGGAATCTCAACACTTACATAGCTCCAAAGAGGATGCGTAGTATATTTTGGGATTGATTTGCTTTTGTATTATTTTGCCCATGAGGCTTTGATGTACTGAACAATTATTTCCTTAATAATAACGGGTGTTCCTTTTTGTCTACAACAAATTTGAACTTTCGAACCCTTGAATGCATTGCATAAACACATATCATTCATCATGTGCATAGCAGGTTTTTCCTCTTTTCAGGTTGCTTACAGTTCTTCGCTGTTTATTTCAGCATCATGAATCCTGACTCGTCATCAACTGAGATGTCCATCAAGGCTCTTCAGGCGCAGAATGCGCAATTTCAGGAATTAATCATGGGTTTGGCTCAGGGCCAAGAAGAGCTGAAGGCTCTGCTCCTGAAGAAGGAAAAGAAGAAGAAGAGAAGGACTGTTCTGTTCAACTCGGGCCGAAGGTTTGGCAATACTCTACAAAATGAAGAGGCTGGTTCTTCTATTGGCAAAGGTACTCCTCAAGCGGAAAAAGTTCCTAGTCCGGTAGTCTCCGACAACGAGACTGATTTTGATGAAGAGAAGTATCCTCCTGCAGAAGACAGATACAAGCAGTTGGAAGACAGGTTGAACGCTATGGAGATACAACAGGTACCTGGGCTGGATTTTGGAGATCTGGGTTTGTCAACTGGTGTGATCATTCCTCGTAAATTCAAAGCACCATCTTTCACCAAATATGACGGGGCGTCTTGTCCCAAGCTACATCTCAGGTCCTATGTTCGGAAGATTCAACCGTACTCAGCGGATAAGAATTTGTGGATCCACTTCTTCCAGGAGAGTCTTTCAGGGACTCATCTCGAATGGTTCTATAAGCTGGATGAGACCAAAGTTCGTAACTGGGAGGAGTTGGCTACTGCTTTCTATAAGCAGTATCAGTATAATGCCGACCTTGCCCCTACACGTACCCAACTCTAGGGTATGTCGTTAGGTTCAAGTGAAGGTTTTAAAGAGTACGCTCAGAAGTGGAGGGATCTGGCTGGCAGAGTGCAGCCTCCGTTGACTGATCGGGAGTTGGTAGACATGTTCTTGGGGACCCTATCTGGGCCGTTCTTCAACCATCTTATTGGGAATTCTTCTGCTGGATTCACTGATCTTATTCTGACTGGAGAGAGAATTGAGGCCGGGTTAAAGTCTGGAAAGATTCCGAAGGGTGCATCGTCTAGTTCTGAGAAGAAACCCTTCAAAAAGGAGGCTAGTGCTGTATATGGCTCCCGGAAACCAGAGAAATCTGAGCGCCGCCAATCTGTCAGTGCGGTAATGATTGCCAAGCCTGCTGCCGCTCCTCGGCTAACCAATCCTCAAAGGGCTGAAAGATCCCGGAGAGAGTTTACCCGTTTGAGCATGACCTTATCGCAGATCTTGCCACAGTTGCTATCCACCAATCTAGTGACTGTTAGAGAGGCACCCAAGGGTGTAAACTCTGCTTCCCCCAAGTACAACCCGAATACTCGTTGTGCTTATCATTCTGATAGCCCGGGGCATTCCACTGATGACTGTTGGGCATTAAGGAATAAGGTGCAAGACCTTATTGACGCAAAGGAGATACAGTTTGAAGCGCCTGAGAGGCCGAATGTGGTTACTGCTCCTATGCCTCAGTATGGGGTAAATGCTGTTGATGAAGAGGTGTACGCTGTTTCTGTGGATGATCTAGCCACTCCCTTAATAACTGTCAAGAAGAACCTACTGCTGGCCGGTTTATTTCCGGGTTGCAGTGAGGGTTGCCTGTTCTGTGCTGTTTCCCTATCTGGTTGTCCCTTGTTGAAGTTAGGCATCCAAAGCCTGATGGACAGTAAGGAGATTCTGTTCAAGAAGTCTGCTGTTCATTTGGTTCCGGTAGAAGAAGTTTCTGTGGTTACCATCTTCAATAACCCAATCAAGGCTCTCCCGAAGAAGCCTGTCCAAATCATGACTGTCGCACCTGTGGTTATCACTGTTCTGGGGCCTCTTCCCTACGTATCTGATAAAGCTGTCCCCTGGCATTATGGGGCAGACGTATATGTGAATGGAATCAAACAAGAATTCAACACTGGCGCCAGTATCTGTGATATCACTGGCCCAACCAAGGTTACCCGCAGTGGCAGGCTCTTCTCGCCTGACATTGCACCGCCCGCTACTCGAAGACCCCTCCTTATAACACCTACAAGTGTAACTGTTCCTGTTACTGACCAAGTTGTTTCCCCTGCTGCCGAGTCATCCAATGCTCGGGGTAAAAGAATTGAAGATGAGCCTGCCCGGAGGGAGGCACCGATACCTATAAATGCTGAGGCCTCCCAACAAGAAATGGAGGAGATTCTAAAGATAATAAAGAAGAGTGACTTTAATGTTGTGGAACAGCTGGGGCATACGCCCTCCAAGATCTCCATGCTCTCCTTATTGCTATGCTCCGAGCCCCATGCTAAGGCCTTGATCTCATTTCTCAAGACGGCCCATGTGCCACAGGAGACATCTGCTGTCCAATTCACTGATTGCGTCGCAAATCTGACAGCGGACAACGGCTTGGGTTTCTCAGATGCTGACCTGACTGCGAAGGGAAGAGACCACAATGATGCCCTGCATGTCTCTATCGAATGCAAGGGCACTACTCTGGCACATGTATTGGTAGATACTGGTTCTTCCTTGAATGTTCTACCAAAGAAGGCTTTAGACCGTTTGGATTGTGAAGGCCTGGAATTAAAACCCAGCAATATCATCGTCAGGGCCTTTGACGGTTCAAAAAGGATGGTTCATGAAGAGGTTGACATTCCTATTCGTGTGGGCTCTCAGGTGTTTGACTCTACTTTTTATGTGATGGATATCCGTCCATCATACTCTTGTCTACTGGGTCGACCTTGGATCCATAAAGCTGGGGCAGTGACCTCTACCTTGCACCAGAAGCTGAAGTACCCCGTCAGAGGGAAGATCGTCACTGTGCAAGGAGAGGAGGAGTATATGGTGAGCCATTTGAATTCCTTCAGGTACATTGAGATGGACGGGGAGTTTATTGAAACCCCCTTTCAGCATTTTCGAGGAGGTGCTTCCAATTTCAGCAGCAGCAGAAACAGCGGTCGAAGAGGATGTTCCTTTGAAGATGGCTTCCTTGAAGGATGCCCGGGCTGTGGTGCAAAAAGGTGAATGTGCTAACTGGGGCAGGCTTCCCGACTTTACACAGAAAACTGACAAATTTGGACTGGGTTTTACTGCAGAGGGTCAGAAAGCTATGCGGAAGGCAAAGACCAGAAGACCTCCTATGCTCATCACAAATCCAGGAGTGAATGCTGTTGGGGAGGATAATGAAGTGGATGAAGCAGAATTCAATAGCTGGATCTACCCGACGACCGAAGGCGGATTGACCAATTGGATTGTCAAAGACCATACTCCTGTTACTTTTGTTACGCAGTAATAAACTTCTTTGTTTTGCTATTTGTAATAAACAATAAATAAACTCTATGGCCCGGCGTCTTACCCGGAGCACCGTGGTTTCGTTTGTGAGGGCATATAAATTGTCATTTCATATATCATAAATGAAAATCTTGGACGTTTTCTCGCATTTCAAATCTTACGCTCTTTTTCTGTCTTTCTTTCCTTTACATATATTTCAAAACAGCTGTATTTACACACACACTCACTCCTACAGGTTTCAATCCACTCTGGATCTCACTGGTAACGACTCTGCTACTACCAGTTATAACTTTGAAAATCCGATCAACTTAGCCGAAGACGAAGGTGAAGATGATTGCGAAGTGCCTGGCGAGCTTGCAAGACTATTACTTCAGGAAGAGAGGGCAATTCAACCACATGAAGAGCCGGTGGAAATAATAAACTTGGGTACTGAGGCAGACAGGAAAGAGGTAAAGATTGGTGCCAACCTAGAGCTCAGTGTGAAGCAACGGTTGACTAAGATGCTACATGATTATATGGAAATCTTTGCTTGGTCCTACGAAGACATGCCTGGGTTGGATACCGATATTGTGGTCCATCACTTGTCTACTAAGGAAGACTGCCCTCCAGTTAAGCAAAAGGTCCGCCGTATGCGTCCAGAGATGTCTGAGAAGATCAAAGCCGAGGTAATGAAACAGTTTGATGTTGGGTTCCTTGCAGTGACTTCTTACCCCCAGTGGGTTGCTAATGTGGTGCCGGTACCAAAGAAGGACGGCAAGGTCAGAATGTGTGTCGACTACAGGGATCTGAACAGGGCCAGCCCCAAGGATGACTTCCCTCTACCTCACATTGACGTCCTTGTTGACAATACAACTCAGCACAAGGTATTCTCTTTCATGGATGGCTTTTCAGGTTACAATCAGATCAAGATGGCCCCTGAAGACATGGAAAAGACTACCTTTGTTACTCAGTGGGGCACTTTCTGCTACAAGGTCATGCCTTTTGGACTAAAGAACGCTGGGGCAACCTACCAACGTGCCATGGTTGCTTTATTTCATGACATGATCCATCATGAGATAGAAGTGTATGTTGACGACATGATCGCAAGGTCCCAGACTGAGGAAGGGCACCTAGATCATCTGCAGAAATTGTTTGACCGGTTGAAACTATATAAGCTGAGGTTGAACCCGAACAAGTGCACCTTCGGGGTAAGATCTGGAAAGTTGCTAGGCTTCATTGTAAGTGATAAGGGTATTCAAGTGGACCCTGCCAAGGTCAAAGCTATTCAAGAGATGCCAGTTCCTAGGACAGAGAAGGAAGTCAGAGGCTTTTTAGGACGCCTGAATTACATTGCCCGCTTCATCTCGCACCTGACTGCTACCTGTGAGCCAATCTTCAAGCTGCTGAAGAAAGATCAGGTAGTACGTTGGAATGATGAATGTCAGGCCGCTTTTGACAGAATCAAAGAGTATCTTCAAGAACCACCCATCCTTATGCCACCGGTTGAAGGGAGACCTCTGATACTATATCTAACAGTACTTGACAACTCAATGGGGTGTGTGCTGGGGCAGCATGACGAGTCTGGACGAAAAGAGCATGCCATTTATTACCTTAGCAAAAAGTTTACCGACTGTGAGACCCGATACTCACTGCTTGAGAAAACTTGCTGCGCTTTGGTATGGGCTGCTCGCCGGCTGAGACAGTATATGCTGACTCATACTACCTTGTTGATCTCAAAGATGGATCCTATAAAGTACATATTCGAAAAGCCTGCTCTATCTGGGAGAATAGCAAGATGGCAAATGATCTTGGCGGAATACGACATTCAGTACACGACCCAGAAAGCCATCAAGGGAAGTGTATTGGCAGACCACTTGGCACATCAGGCTGTAGATGACTATCAGTCAATGAACTTCGAGTTTCCGGATGAAAGCATCATGATTGTGACTGATTGTGAAGTACCTGGACCGGATGAAGGACCTGAGGAAGGATCCCGATGGTCTATGCACTTTGACGGAGCCTCCAATGCTTTGGGTAACGGTATTGGCGCTGTAATCATATCACCGCAAGGCACTCATACTCCGCTCACTGCCCGACTATGCTTCAACTGTACCAATAACATGGCAGAGTATGAGGCGTGCATCATGGGTCTTCAAGCTGCGATCGACCTAAGGATCAAGTTTCTGAGTGTCTTTGGAGATTCCGCTCTCGTGATCAATCAGATCAAAGGAGAGTGGGATACGAAACATCCGAACCTTATTCCTTACAGAGAATGTGTGTTGACCTTGATCCCCCACTTCACGAAGATAACCTTTGAACACTTTCCAAGAGAGGAGAATCAGCTGGCGGACGCGTTAGCTACAATGTCTTCTATGTTCAAGGTCAAATGGGATAATGAGGCTCCCCGGATCATCATCTGGAAACTGGACGAACCGGCATACTATTGCGATCTCGAGACTAAATTGGTGTCTGAGAAGCCTTGGTACCATGAGGTGAAGAGATATCTGGAAGCTCAGGAATACCCTGAGGGTGCCTCTGTCAATGATAAGAAGTTCCTGAGAAGGTTCGCGGCAAAATTCTTCCTTAGCAACGACATCTTGTACAAGCGAAACCATGATTCAACCCTACTGCGTTGTGTGGATAAAACTGAAGCAGAAAGGATCATGGAAGAGCTACATGAAGGGACCTTTGGTACACATTCCAGTGGACATACAATGGCAAAGAAGATCCTTCGGGCAGGGTATTACTGGTCCACGATGGAAGCTGACTGCTACCAACATTCTAGGACATGCCATAAGTGCCAGATTTATGCAGACAAGGTGCATGTTCCTCCAGTTCCCCTGAATGTTCTGACTGCGCCTTGGCCGTTTGCAATGTGGGGCATAGACATGATCGGTGAGATTAAACCTACGGCATCTAATGGGCATCGCTTCATCCTAGTGGCGATTGATTATTTTACAAAGTGGGTTGAAGCAGCTTCCTACGCTACGGTAACCAAGACTGTTGTGGCACGGTTTATTCGACATAATCTGATCTGTCGGTACGGCATCCCAGAAAGAATTATTACAGACAACGGTACCAATCTGAATAACAAGATGATCACTGAGCTCTGCGAGCAGTTTAAGATACAGCACCATAATTCTTCTCCTTACAGACCGAAGATGAATGGGGCTGTAGAAGCAGCAAATAAGAACATTAAGAAAATCGTGCAGAAGATGATAGTGACTTATAAAGATTGGCACGAGATGTTACCGTTCGCTCTACATGGGTACCGTACCTCAGCTAGGACGTCAACCGGGGCAACTCCTTTCTCTTTGGTTTATGGTATGGAGGCAGTCTTACCGATCGAAGTACAAATACCCTCTCTCCGGATAATGAAGGATGCAAATCTGAACGAGGATGATTGGATCCATACACGACTTGATCAGCTAAACCTCATTGACGAAAAGAGACTTGCTGCTATCTGCCATGGTCAGACGTACCAGAAACGAATGATCAGGGCATTTAACAAAAAGGTCAGACCACAAGAATATCAAGTCGGGGATCTGGTAATCAAGCGAATCATCCTTCCTCAGAGTGATCCAAGGGGAAAATGGACCCCTACGTACGAAGGGCCATTTGTGGTTAAACATGTGTTCTCAGGAGGAGCCATGATTCTAACCAACATGGACGGTGACGACCTTCCTCACCCCGCTAATGCAGACATAGTAACAAGATACTACGCATGAAAAAAGACCCGCTAGGCTGACATGCCTAGGAAAAAATTAGGGCTTCCCGGCGAACCAAAAGGGTTCGGGAAAAATGAAGGGATGAAATGAAAAAAATCTGTACACCCGGCAAGTCGAAAACCTGAAAAGGCGGCTTGGGCAAAAATGGGTATCCCGGTGGGCTGAAAACCCGAAAGGGCGGTCCAGGCAAAAGTTAGGGATAAAGCGTAATACTATGTCTCATTGGACAACCTTGCATCCAGAATCCGGTATCTACATCAAGTTCAGACGGCATTGATCAGTCAGCTTCATCTTCAACCAAGGTCATCAAGTGATGAGACGCTCGGAGTTATAAAGGCAATAGCAGAATTGAAACCCAGTGGGATCGTTCATTTCACACAGCTGTTTATTTTCTCTTGTACAAATTTGTATAAACTCTTCTGTTCGGCGGCGTTCTCTTACTAGGACGTCAGCCTCTTGTACACAAACGCCTATTTACAGGCAATTCAAAAATCAATACAAATATACTTTTCAGTTAAAAAGTGCCAATTGTTTTTCCTTTTCTGTTTTGTCTTGCGAAGAACGTTCAAGGTTCAATTTGGGATATATGCATTGACAATAATTTGCTAACTCATAAATATTTGCATACGAAACAAAGGATTAATTACAGGTAACATTAGAAACAGGGGCAATAAAAGAGTTGTCTAAGTAATCTAATTGTTCTGTCCTCCAAGGTATCAAGATAGGTTCAGCTAAAGAACACAACCAGTATACCTTAATTCCCCAGAGAGTGAGTCAACAAGTCAGTATACTCTCCCCAAGCAAAGTTAATGTCAACCTTAAGGAAATTGAATATCCTCCCGCAGATCTCAACATTCCCCAGCAGCATATATATTCTTAACAAGCATCCCCGACGGTCTTGGTCTAAAGATTGTTCCCCAGCGGTATATCAAACATTCAGTGGAGTTGCTTCCAATACATCTCAAAACTCCCCCCCAGAGAGTCCAATCCAGGAAAGTTGGAATCCATTTCCCCAGGCAGTAAGCTTATCCCCAGTAGATTCTGGAAGTTTATCCTCGCAGAGCATGAACGCGTCTCCCGGCTTTATTCAAAGAGTTATTTCCGTACTAGGATATAACTGGGTTATCCTCAGCCAAAAGCCACGGAAAGAGCGTCCTCGACGAAGTCTTCTTATCCCCGGCGAAGTCTATTAACACTTCCAACGCAACAAGGGTATCCCCAGCAAGTTATTATCAACAATTCAACAAAGTACCTCGCTCCCCACAGAGTATTGCTTCCCAGCAGGATCATTAGAGTACTTTTCTCCCCGCAGAGTAATCCATCCGCCAAGTTTATTCCCCAACGGAGTTATCTTCTCCTACCGGTATTCTTGCAACTATCGTCCCCAGCAAAAGCTTATTCTTCAACATCAGCCCAGGAGTGACTTCCCGACACCCATCAAGGATTTACTTTCCTAGACGAAAACATACATAAACATCACATACATCATTATAGTATGCATGTACGCATCATATCTTACAAATCTCATTTATGTTGAGAACATCATTGCTTGGTCCATATCATGCATCGCATATGACTGACCTTTACCTTTCAGGAAAGATTCAGTTAAATTCTCAATCAGATTTCAAGACCTAGACCGGTTCAGTAGATCGACTCCAAAGATTTATTATCCAGTCCAAGGCCTTCTCTGGTCCAGTTAAATCGACCCCAAACAGATTTTTCTGATAAAGACCCAGTTGAAGACATTCCAAGACCTAGACCGGTTCAGTTAATCGACCCTAAGATTCTCTGTTTCTTATCCAGTCCAAGGCCTTCTCTAGTCCAGTTAAATCGACCCCAAACAGATTTTTCTGATGAAGACTCAGTAGAAGTTATCCAAGGTTTTCCCAATGATTGCTATTGAGGTTGTAATCGCCTATGGTTCTCTCCCGATACTGCGGAGATAATAATTCCATCCAAGGTTTTCTCAATGATTGCTATTGAGTTTGTAATCGCCTATGGTTCTCTCCCCGATACTGCGGAGATGATAATTCCATCCAAGGTTTTCTCAATGATTGCTATTGAGATTGTAATCGCCTATGGTTCTCTCCCCGATACTGCGGAGATGATAATTCCATCCAAGGTTTTCTCAATGATTGTTATTGAGGTTGTAATCGCCTATGGTTCTCTCCCCGATACCGCGGAGATGATAATTCCATCCAAGGTTTTCTCAATGATTGCTATTGAGATGGTAATTCCCACCAAGATTCTCTCAATGTATGCTGTTGAGGTTGTAGTCGCCTATGGTTCTCTCCCCGATCCGGCGGAGGTGGTAATCCCAAGATTTTCTCAATGATTGCTGTTGAGGTTAAAGTCATCCAAGGTTCTCTCACCGTTCCTGTTGAGGTAGTAACTATCCCTGGTTCATTCATCACCATTTGAAGCTCCAGATTCAGCTCCTGTAACCAGTCAGGACACACCTGCACATCTATCTGAAGACCAGCTCCTGTAAAAGGTCAGGTAATCATTTTTCTTTTGCAGGTACGCAAGTTCTCGCTAAGGAATCTCTTACGCGATCAACACCCAGATGGAATCTATAAGTCCATCCACCTACCCATTATCTCTTACCATGGCATCCATAAGCCCATCATCCTATCCATCAATCTCTAAATGGCATCTATAAGCCCATTCCACCATCACACTGCTACTATGTGAGCGCAAATTTCTGGGCACTCTAGTGTTCAATCATCTTCCACCTTCGGATTACGAAAGGCACGTCAGCCAATCTGCATCCTCAGGTCTAAGAAGATTGAACAGGGGCAACTGTTGTACCCCAAAATTTGCCCTCCCGTATTCTTCAAGAATTGCAAAGTCAAAGCTTCAAAATTCCCCAAGGGTTGCACAGTTCAAGGGCCTCCTAAACAGTCAAGATTAGGGTTTTGGTTCTGACAAAGTAAATGAAGTTTCCAAGGGTCCAATCAAGTCCCACATGCCTATAAATATGGTCAAGCATCCTCATACCAAGTTGCAAGACTTTCAGCACAAAATTGCACAGTCAAAAACCCTAATTGCACTACAGTCAACTGTAGGGGCAAAATGGTCATTTGACAGTCAAAAGTTCAAATTTTTGGTCAACATCTCATTTTGAAGCCACAAACATCATTTGATCAATGCTTGATCATGATTCTCAAAGCTTGGCTCAAAAATCATCAAGATGCAAAAGTTTCCATATTTGGACAGTTGAAAAAGTCAACTGTAAATTGACCAGGGCATAACTTTCACATGGATTATCATAAAAATTCCATCCAAAGCTCATTTTGAAGAGAAAGACATTTCCTACAACTCATCTTCATACTTCAAGTCCAAGAAATGCTCTCACAAAAAGTTATCAATTTCAACATTATAGGTCATTTTCAAAAGTCAACAAAAAGGGACTTTAAGTCAAAGGCCATAACTTGAGATTGGTAAATCAAAATGACATGGGACCAAAGGCATTGGTTAGAGGACTCAAAGACCTTTCCAAAATGTCCAAGAACATGAGAAAAGCTTAAAAATTGAGCAAGTTATGCCTTGTGGAAGTTGGGAAATTTTTGGATATTTTGAAAAGTCAACATTGCTTCAAATGACCTAAAATTGCTAATGGGCCTCTTTTTCTTCCACAATTCATCATCCAAGGCATGTGCACGACCATTTGGCCCAAAGGGAAGTTTTTATCATTTTTTATTTATTTATTTGGATTTTTTATTATTAATAATTCATTTAATTAAATAAAATACATGAAAAATACTAAACCTAATTTTCCAAATCTTTTTGTGCAAGGAATAAGCTTATGATTTCGTGCCTAACCAAATATAGAAAGAATCAATGGAATTGGACATGATTTGTATCAAAGATGCTTGAAAAAGATTGGAAAATAATAGCATGAAAAATCAAATATCCTATTCATCAATTCATGGATTTTGGATCAATTTTCTTTGACATAATCACTCACATACAAATACAAAACGCAACCCTAATGATCATAGACTGTCAGCTACGCAGAAAAGCCCTATGCAAACTTGAACTTTTTCAAGAAAACTCCAACACTGAAAACTGAGTTTTAGGACGATTCAAGGCCAAAGATCAGTTCCATTAGCTTGCTGAGGTTTCAAAGAAGGAATTTGGATCAAAACCACAAGCTTCCACCCCCAGAAACGTGAGAACGATCTCACCCTGTACAGAAATTATTTGATACTCTTGCATCTCGATTCATACATTTTTCATAATTTTTTATGCTTGATTTGTGTTCATTATATGATTCTGATGCTAACTGTATAATTTAATTATGTTTTTGTGCACTCTATGTGATTTCACCATTGTTGGATATTAGGGTTTCCCAAGCTGTGAATTGGGGTTTTCCATTTAAGGAAAAATTAGCACTCGAGACCTGGACCATTGAAACAAGCATGTTTGGACGAAGAGAAACCAACCCTCGCGCCTAATTTATGAGGCCATGTGGCCTATTCGCTATTTTCTGGAATAATGCCTTTTAGAACGGTTCAAAACCGTTGCCAATGTTTTTTGTGTTTCAGGAAATAAACAAGCGAGGAAGACGATGACTCGGTGGCAAGCTATGACTGGTTGATTCAAATTTTTGCGCGCGGAGGCCCCACTAACCATTGTTTATTTTATATTCATTGTTTGTTGTTTAATATACAAGACGCGCGTTTGGCTTGATTGGTTAGGCATGTGTGTGGTGACCTTCAGGACCTGGGTTCGATCCCAGGTCCCCCACCCCTTCAATATTGTTTTTCCATTAATATTTCTATGCAGCATCTCTCTTGAGGAACACCATACACTCAACATCCAGGCCCTCCACGTGTTGGCTGAGGTCAATCCAAGGGGCACAACTTGCAGTGTATCATGGGTCTTAGTCAACCAGGTGCATGGGAATGTGAAAAAGTCAAATAAGGCCTTGAGAACTTTGGGCCAGCCATGCTAACAAGCCCTCCAATTTGGGGACAGAACCCCCCCTAGGTTTGCAATCTTCAATATTTTTTTTTATTCTTTTTATTTCAATTATTATTCTTTTCAATTAATTATTTTAATCTAATTATTTTCTATAAAAAATACATAAAAAACAATAAAAATCAGAAAAAGACAAAAATTAAATATATTTATTTAATTAGTATTTTTTGTAAATAAACTCATTAATTAACTTAGTTTTTAATTTAGGATTTAATCTTAACATTTTTCAATAAAAATCTAAAATTGATAGAATTAGGGTTTCAAGCATTTTTCATCCTCCTTTTATTTTTACTATATTAATTATTAAATCTTAATTAGTTATTTTTATAAATCAATTTGCAATTAATTAATTGGGTTTAATTTTAGATAATTGTCATATTTTCTTAATAAATTAAAAAAATTGTAGAATTAGGTTTTAGTTTCATTAAATTCTCATAAATACAAAAAAACTAAAAAATAACTCCCTTCCATTTTAATTTTAATTAATTTAATCATAATAATTTAATTTCATCAAAAAAGGGTCAAACGCCCTCGTTTCTAATTTTATTTCAATTCGCATATTTATTTCTTTTTCTTGTAAATACTCATGTACTTCTCCCAAAGCCGTGTAATATATTTCTCGCACTTTACCTTTTTCTAATTCTTTATTTTTTCTGTCAAACCGGGTTCTGGAAATTTTGGCGATGTGGACCCGCGCCTTTTGTAATAGTTTAGGAACTTTTAATTTCCGCTCTTTTTAACCGTTAATAATGGCATGCAAGAATGAATGACAAAAAATAAAAAAACAAGCGCATAGATCACCTTTAACATGACAAGATAAATGCAAATGAATCTGACACACAAATCACACACCACCCCTAGGGTACGCCTCACTGTTGCCTTGCCTCGAAAGGTGATCGTCGAGTAGAGGATGTCTTAGTAAGTCCTCATGATCCAGGAACCTGGCATGAGGGTAGCTTCCAAGGTGTCTTCCCATTGCTCTGGTGATCACCATGTCCCGAACCTCGAATTGACCCGAACACCTCCAACGGTGGTGCTACCTACCTCTCAATGGTGGGATGGCACTACTTTAAAGGACATTTACACAGACGAATTCCTTAGGGTAGGTAGACGATTCTAGATACTTGCTCTAAATTTCAAAACAAATCAAAAATACTTTTCACACCGACACCTTTTCAAAAAGCTTTCGAAAGCAATTTTTCAAACACTCTTGAGGACCGATACAAGAGTCGAACTGGAATTTTCAAAGAAACTTTTTAAAACCCACGATTGAAAAGCAAACAAACCATTTTGAAAACACAAGTGAGCAAGTATCTAAGAGCCCATGGATAACCATGGATAGAAAGGGTGCTAACACCTTCCCTTTCTATAACCTACCTCCCGAACCGAGAGCAATCTCTATAAGGAATTTTTCTGTGCTTTTGTCCTTTCCATTTGGAGAAAATAAAAGACGGTGGCGACTCTTGTTTCCGCGACATTTCGCGAACCAGCTTTAAACAGTCAGTTCCAGATCCACCGATCACACACTCCAACTGACAAAGTTGTTACAATCCCTGCTATCACTCCTACTGACATTCCTACTGCCGAGTTAACCGAGACTCGAGGTAAAAGTATTCTGATTGAGCATGTCCGGACGAAGGCACAATCATTGGCTATCCCTGAGACCTCCCGGAAAGAGATGGAGGAAATTCTAAAGATCATAAAAAGAAGCGACTACGATGTAGTTGAGCAACTGGGGCAAACTCCATCTAAAATTTCCATGCTGGCTTTACTACTATGTTTCGAGGCGCATGCAAAGGCCTTGGTAAAATTCCTGAAAACTGCCCACGTACCCCAAGAAACATCTGTCGATCAGTTCCAAGACTGCGTAGCCAGCTTGACCGCAGATAATGGTCTAGGTTTTTTGGATGCTGATTTAACACCAAGAGGAAGGAAGCACAATGAGGCATTGCATGTCTCAGTTGAATGTAGAGGCACAACCTTGGATCATGTTTTGGTGGACATCGGGTCGTCTCTGAATGTATTTCCTAAAAAGGCTCTTGATAGGCTTGACTGTGAGGGATTGACTTTGAGGCCAAGCAACATATTAGTGAGGGATTTTGACGGCTCGAAAATGATGGTACATGGGGAAGTGGATATCCCCATAAAGGTTGGGACCCAAACGTTTGATTCAACTTTTTATGTAATGGATATCCGCCCTTCATATTCCTGCTTGCTAGGCCAACCATGGATTCACAATGCTGGCGTTGTTACTTTTACGTTTCACCAAATGCTGAAGTATCCAATTCAAGGGAAGATTATCATCGTTCATGGAGAAGAAGAGTATATGATCAGCCATCTCAATTCCTTCAGATATGTGGAATTAGACGGTGAATTTATTGAAACTCCATTCCAACACTTTGAAGAAGTCCCAGAAGATGTGGCAGTAACCAAGGTTGTGTCCCCAGTTCCCAAGATTACAAGGCCTTCACTCAGGATGTCATCTTTGAAGGACGCCAAGGCAGTGATAGAAGAAGGTGGGTGCACTATTTGGGGACAACTCCCAGATATCCCATACAAGTCTGACAAGTTTGGCATGGGTTTCACTTCAGGTGCTCAGAAGACTGTACGCTGTGCTCGTGCTGGAGGACCACCTCTGAAGATCAGGAACCGTGAAGTCAATGAGGTAGAGGATGATGAAGATGGATACAACCTAAAGGATTGGATCTTCCCAACTGTCAGTGGAGGGCTCAGCAACTCGGAGGCTAGAGATTTCGTCCCGATTACTTTTATCCCACAGTAATTTTTCTTTACATTTTGTTGGATCTGTAATATTAAAACAATTCAGACTCTTAAAACCTTGTGTCTTACCCGAGGCACAATGGTCCATTTGTAAGGGTTATTATCTCATTTCCATATGACATCAATGAATCATGGAAGTTTTTCATATAAACTTTGTGCTCATTGTTTTTCTTTTTACATTTTCATTTTTTTCAAAGATAGATATACCCTTACACACACTCACACTCACAATGCCAGTCTACATCCATTCGAGATCCCATGGATAACGGTTCTGCTATGGCTTTTTGTGACTCTGAAAATCTAATCTACCAAGCCGAAGAAAAAGATGAGGAATATTGTGAAGCACCAGGGGAACTTGCCAGATTACTACAACAAGAAGAGAGGACCATTCAGCCCCATGAAGAGCCAGTGGATACAATCAACCTAGGTACCGAGGAAGACAAAAGAGAAGTCAAGGTGGGTGCCAATCTGGAACCCAGTGTCAAAGAGCGTTTGATTCAGTTACTACACGAGTATATCGAGGTCTTTGCCTGGTCGTATGAAGACATGTCAGGACTTGATGCAGATATTGTGGTACATCGTCTACCTACAAAAGAGGATTTCCCACCAGTAAAATAAAAGGTTTGTCGCATGCGAACAGATATGTCAGAGAAGATTAAAGCAGAAGTCATGAAACAATTCAATGTTGCGTTCTTGGCCGTCACCTCCTATCCGCAATGGGTTGCCAATGTTTTTCCTGTTCCCAAAAAGGATGGCAAGGTACGAATGTGCATGGACTATAGAGATTTAAATAAGGCAAGCCCTAAGGATGATTTCCAACTTCCCCATATTGACATCCTAGTCGATAATACGGCATATCACAAAGTGTTTTTCTTCATGGACGGTTTCTTAGGCTAAAACCAAATCAAAATGGCACCTGAGGACATGGAGAAAACAACATTTGTCACACAGTGGGGCACATTCTGCTACAAGGTTATGCCGTTCGGACTGAAGAATGCGGGGGCAACCTATCAGCGTGCCATGGTAGCTTTATTTCACGACATGATACATCACAAAATAGAAGTCTATATGGACGACATGATAGCTAGGTCTCAAACAGATGAAGAGCATCTTGATCATTTACAGAAACTGTTTGAGAGGCTAAAGAAATACAATCTGAGGTTAAACCCAAATAAATGCACGTTTGGAGTAAGGTCTGGTAAACTCCTAGGCTTTGTCTTCAGCAATAAAGGAATTGAGGTGGATCCCGCCAAGGTAAAAGCGATACAAGAGATGCCTGCTCCTCGTACTAAGAAGGAAGTCAGAGGATTCTTGGGACGTTTGAACTACATTGCCAGATTCAATTCTCACCTGACAGCTACTTGTGAACCAATCTTCAAGTTACTGAAGAAAGATCAAGTAGTCAAATGGAATGATGAATGCCAAACTGCTTTTGACAAGATCAAAGAGTATTTACAAGAGGCTCATGTGTTGATGCCACCAGTCGAGGGAAGACCATTGATCATGTATCTAACCATTTTAGAAAATTCAATGGGGTGTGTGTGTGGGCAGCATGACGAGTCTGGTCGAAAAGAGCATGTTATTTATTACCTGAGCAAAAAGTTTACCGACTGTGAAACAAGATATTCATTGCTCGAGAAAACTTGTTGCACTCTGGCATGGGCTACTCGCCGGCTAAGACAGTATATGCTGACTAATACTACCCTGTTGATATCTAAAATGGATCCAATAAAATACATCTTTGAGAAACCTGCTCTCTCTGGGAGAATAGCGAGATGGTAGATGATCCTGACGGAATATGACATACAATATACTACCCAGAAAGCAATAAAGGGTAGTGTACTAGATGATCACCTTGCTCACCAAGTTTTAGAAGACTACCAATCCATGAAGTTCGAATTCCCAGATGAGGACATCATGATGGTAAACAATTATGAAGAATTCAGACCATATGACGGACCTGACCAAGGATCCCGATGGACCCTGGTTTTTGATGGGGCATCTAACGCACTCGACAATGGTATTAGTGTTGTACTCATATCTCCTGAAGGATGTCATACTCCTTTTACTGCAAGGCTCTGCTTCAATTGTACAAATAACATGGCGGAATACGAAGCGTTCATTTTTGGTCTCAAAGTTGCCATAGACTTGGGGATCAAATCTTTGAATGTATTCGGAGATTCAACTTTGGTCATTAGCCAGATCAAAGGGGAATGGGACACAAAACACCCTAACTTCATCCCTTACAAAGAACATGTTTTGACATTGCTCCCACATTTCGATAAGATTACCTTCGAGCACTTCCCGCGAGAAGAAAATCAGCTAGCAGATGCACTAGCCACAATGTCATCTATGTTTAAACTTAAATGGGATAATGAGGCTCCCCATATCACCATTGAACAAAGGGATGAACCAACACACTGTCACGAGATTAATATTGAAGAAATCGTGGACCAGCCTTGGTTTCACGAAGTCAAGAGGTATCTCGAGGCTCAAGAATATCCAGAAGGAGCTTCAGTTAACGATAAGAAGTTCTTAAGGAGATTCTCTGCTAAATTATTCCTTAGTAATGGCATTCTTTATAAACGCAACCATGACTTTGTGTTACTTCGGTGCGTAGACAAGGTTGAAGCTGAAAGGATCATGGTTGAGTTACATGAAGGCACTTTTGGCACCCATTCCAGTGGGCGTACGATGGCAAAGAAAATCCTACAGGCAGGCTATTATTGGTCTACCATGGAAGCAGATTGCTATCAACACTCTCGAACCTGCCACAAGTGTCAGATTTATGCTGACAAGGTGCACGTACCTCGGGTTCCTCTGAATGTCTTGATGGCTCCTTAGCCCTTTGCTATGTGGGGGATTGATACAATTGGGGAAATTAAACCAACAACCTCCAATGAACACCGCTTCATCCTAGTGGCCATTGACTATTTTACAAAGTGGGTGGAGGCAGCTTCCTTCGCTTCGGTTACAAAGAACGTTGTCACCTGGTTCATCAAACAGAATCTCATTTGTCGTTACGGTATCTCGGAGAGGATCATTACAGACAATGTTACAAACTTGAATAATACTATGATGACAGCCTTGTGCGAGCAATTTAAGATCCAGCATCACAATTCTTCCCCTTATCGGACGAAAATGAATGGTGTTGTTGAAGCTGCGAATAAGAACATTAAAAATATCATACAGAAAATGACAAGCACATACAAAGACTGGCATGAGATGATACCATTCGCTCTCCACGGATATCGTACCACAGCTCGCACATCAACTAGGGCAACACCCTACTCTCTGGTATACGGCATGGAGGCTATCTTGCCTATTGAGGTTCAAATCCCCTCTCTAAGAATCATGAAGGATGCAGGGTTGAATGAAGAAGATTGAATCCAGACTCGACTTGATCAACTAAACTTGATTGATGAGAAAAGGCTTACTGCTATCTGCCATGGTCAGATGTATCAAAAACGAATGATCAAAGCTTTCAACAAAAAAGTCAAACACCAAGTGTATCAATTTGGGGATCTGGTGATCAAACGTATCATACTACCGCAAGGTGATCCCAGGGGTAAATGGACTCCTACATATGAAGGACCGTATGCAATCAAAAACATTTTCTCTGGTGGAGCAATGATCCTGACCACCATGGATGGTGACGACCTGCCGCACCCTGTGAATGCATATATAGTCAAAAGATACTACACATAAGAGACCCGCTAGGTTGACACGCCTAGGCAAAACAAGGGCATCCCGGCGAACAAAAAAAGGTTCGAGCAAAAATTAGGGATAAAAACAAAAAAATCTGTACACCCAGCAAGTTGAAAACCCGAAAGGACGACTTGGGCAAAAAAAAGGGTATCCCGGTGGACTGAAAACCCGAAAGGGCGGTCCAGGAAAAAGTTAGGGAAGTAGAGCGCATGACTATGTCCCGTTGGATCACCTTAAGGACAACCTACAAACTCATAGGTTCTTATCAATTCAATCATCTTTGGATGAGGCAACAAATAGACAAGATGCTCAGGGATACAAAGGCTATAGCAGAATGGGAATCTCATGGGATTATTGCACATAGCTATCTTTTCTTTGTATTTAAATTTTCATTTTTTACGACGGCATTCTCTTACTAGAATGTTTGTCTCATTGTACAAAAATACTTACTCAAAGTCAATACAAAGATATCTCTTTGAAAGTGCAAAAACTATCTGTTTTTCTTTACGCTTGAGTTTTGTTTACAAAAACGTCCAATGATTCATTGTTGAACATATGCATTTGAACATAATTACTGTTTATAAATAAACAAAATAAAAGACAATCGCTGATGGCTTTAAGAGATAGGGAAATATCTCTAAGTTATTTTCCATAAAAATCCCCCGCAGTGTGCAGCTTAATCCCCAACGGAACAAAGCTTCCAATTATCAATCCCCAATAGAAGTCATCCAAATTTCTCAGAATTCCCCAACTAGGATTTTTTGAGCAGTACACGACACTCCCCTTACAACAAAGTTTATTTCTCTAAATGGAAATACATAAACACTTCAACTTTAAGACATGAAGACTTACATATCCTCAATAACATTCAGGGATTTATTTTCCCCAATCCAACAGTAGTGCAGCATATTAGCTCACATACGCACACATCGCATCCATATATCATAAACATTGTTAACACGAATGCATTATATCATGCATTTCATACAACATGACTTTGCATTTTAGCTAACATTTTACCCTTTTCAGGATAAGTTTAACAGCTACTATTAACAATGTTCAAAGTTTTCAGATACAGTTCCGATACGCTCCAGACACGGATGCCATTCTGACACTCATTCAAATTCAACTTTCAGAAACAGTACAGATACGCTTCAGACACGGATGCCATTCTGATACTCATTCAGAGTCAACTTTCAGATACAGTTCAGATACGCTCCAGACGCGCATTCCATTCTGATAACTCATTCATGATTCAACTTTCAGATACAATACAGATACGCTCCAGACACGGACGCCATTCGGATACTCATTCTTTCAGCTTACAAATTACAATTCAACAATCACTCTTGGATGGCATATACAAGCCCATATCCAACAACTTTCTATCACCTCTCCAAATGGCATCTTTAAGCCCATTCCCTCTACCATCATATCGTCGAGTGCAAATTTCTGGGCACTCTAGTGTCTCATCATCATCCACCTTCGAGTCACGAATGGAAAAACATGTCAATCTAACTCTTCAGGCTTAAGAAGATTTAACATGGGAAGTTGTTGTACCACAAAATTTTCTCTCTCACTTATCAATAATTTTATCACAAGATCTCCTTGGGCTCAAGACTGCATTAGGGTTTGATCAGTTCAAGACACCTCCTTATGCACTGATGACCAAAATTAGGGTTTGAGCTTGCCCAAGGACTTTTGAACTTACAATGATTCATATTACTTTCATGGATTATTGTGGACCCTCAATATTACTCATGTCAAGTTTCAAGCCTTGGATCACAATTTTGATCAGTCAATTGAGCAGTTGACCTAAAAATCAGCTATATTGGGGGAAAAGTCAACTATGGCCAATTTACAGCCAAACTTCATACTTTTTGATCCATATCAACATTATAAACTCATATGTATCAATTGATCAAGTTTGGACCTCAACTCCTCAAGAAATTTGATCAAATCTCCAAAAGGGCAAAATGGTCAAAATTAGGGTTTTGACTAGGAAAAGGCAATTCTTGGTTTTTGACCTAGCAAATGGTCAATTGGTTTAAGGCATGATATCAAGAGTCCAATTGCATAATTTTGACCTAATGACATGGTTCAAAACATTGCAAGTCCATTGGATTGACAGATGAATTTTGCAGTCAACTGATCAAAAGTCAATTGTACACTGAAAAGTCAAACTTTGACTTTTTGGTCAAATTCAACTGCCAAAGATCATAATTCATCAAAACATCTCAAAATATGAAACTTATTCATCAAGAGATCAAAAATTCAAGATTTCATTTTGAAAAGTCAAAATTTCTAAACTTAGAAATTTTTCTAAGGGTTGGAAATTTCATGTTTTTTCATAACTTTGAGCAAAATTTTCACCATGATGCAAGATGATTCAAGAGAAACTTCAAACATGAAAGTTGTAGATCTCCATGAAATATACAACTTTTATTTACACAACTCCTTCCAAAAATGCTTGGATCTCAAGTTATAATTTTATGAACATAGGGTCATGAAACTAAACACTTAGTGAAATTTTGCCCTAATTTGGTCAGGATTTTGACCCAACTTCATGGCACTTTTTCATATAGTTCCAAGAGGAATCTTTAAAATCAATTCAAAGGTGGATTATAGATCATATTGCAAGCTTTCCAAAATGTCCAAGAACCCCTTGAGATCATTCTTGAGTAGGGAGAATCGAAGAGATGAATTTAGGATTTTGTCACTTGAATTACAAGCCATTTTTGATGAACACATGAACCAAATCCATGCTAGGCTGCATAATATTTGCTTTGCAGGCCTCAAACTTGTTTGTAACTCCATAATTAAATGTTTACACAGCTGTTAGAGCTTTCATCCAAGCATTTAAGCTATTATCCAAGTTGCATTTCCATTAATGGCACAAAGTAACATTGCCATTCTTGTAAAGCAAGCTTTTTACATAAAGTTCACATTGAGCCTCTAACTTGTTCCCTCTGATTACACTCCATCCACAAAGTTAAAAGCAAGCTTGTTTAAAGCATAACCACTCTATCTTAGCAAGTACACAAGGCATAGAAACTTGTTTTGTCAAAAAATCACATGTTTAACTTAAAGATGCAAATTTGAATTCTGATCAACTAGAGCACTCCAAACTTGTTACTTATAAATAGAGTCACTATTTGTGAGCTAGGACACGAGCTTGAGCACCCTGAAATACACCAAAACTCTCTCAAATCATAAATTGCACAAAAACTCCATTGTTGCATAGTTTCTGACCTTGAACTTCAAACTTCCATTTCCCTCGTGCGTTTCTTGGCCTTTTAGTTTCTAAAGCTTCCTTACATCAAATACAACTCATCCCTACCCTTATTCCATAACTGTAACACCATTTACCATAACTTTCATAACCAACAAACAGAGTCTGCAACTTGACTTCTCCAGGCCATTTCAGCCATCCATTGTTCAAGCTAATCATTGCATTAGCTTCCTAGGACCTCAAGGAAGCTAACCTGATCATTGCAGCACCTTGAAACAAGCTCAAAATCAAAACACGATTTCCAGTTTTGAGGTAAGTTTTCTCAACTTAGAACAATTCATACAGGCATCATCAATATTTTATTTATGAATAAAACATGTAGATATCATTGCCCTGAAGCCAACCATGTCCTTAGTTTCCATTAATTTTGCTTGAGCTTAGAGAATTTTGAAACTAAAATTCCTAAAACTTTTAGGATTCAGATTAGGGACATTAAAATTCTTGCTTATCTTTGATCTATAGTTTTAATACTTTACATTTCTAGAATCGTGAGAAAATTTTCTACAAGTTTCATGTTTACAATTTTCATTTTTGATGAGAAATGAGCAAGTTACTGCTGGTCTAGCTGAAGGTTGAATATGAAGTCTTCAGAACACGTTTTGCCTTACATATTTATTGTTTCATTTATATTAACGGATGTATAGCCACCCTAGTGGTAGAAGCGCGCGCCTGTAACCTATGGGACCTGGGTTCGAGCCCCAGTGGTACCCTTTTCATTTTTTTTCCATATTTTCACAATTCTAACTTTTTTTGTTTGGCAGACGCTGGGCCCTTTGGGCCTGACTTATTTTTGTGTTTTCTAGCTGACCTCCACATTGACTCTTGGCACCCCTTGGCCCAAATTATTTTATTTATTTATTTATTTCATTTTTTTCTTAAATATATTTTTTAAATACTAAAAAAATCATAAAATACAAAAAATGATATATTTATATTTTTGACTTATTTTATTCTATTTTTCCACAAAAAATATTTTTATTTATTATAATTTATTTATTTTATTAAGTAAATCTTATAAACTTAATTAATATTATTTTATTTATTTTTTTTTTCACACCATTTAAAATACATTATTTCAATATAAAAAAAAGACTAAAAATATTTTATAATACTATAAATATTTTTAAGATAAAAAATACCAAAAAATACTTTTCTTAAACTTATTTTCTTTTGTTTAATTAATAGAATTAGGGTTTTCATTTAAAATCTTTTCTTAATAAATTCAAACTTAATTAACTATTTTCTTTATTTAATTAGGTTAAAGACAAAATCTTTTTTTTCATGAAAACCAAACAAAATTCATTTTCTTTACATTTTGCATCCTTGTACATTTATTCATTTTTATATTTGTATTTATTAAATTCCTTGTATATTCATACCAATTCAATATGGTTGTAATAGACTAATTAGGTTTACATTCTTGCAATCCTCATTTACAAATTGTACATCCCCCTCCCCACAAATGTTGTAATAGCGTAGTAACTTTAAAATTCCGCAATTTATCGCTTTCATATATAATATGATAGTAATTAGAGTTTGTATGGAAAGACTAAAACCAATAGCTAGAAAACCCTAATTCAAGACAAAAACAAGCATGAAAATGATACACTTGCACACAAGCACCCTTAGGGTCACCCCACTTGGTTGCCTTATAAAAAAATGGCCATATTACGCATGTAAGGTATCTTAGCAAAAACAAGCAAATACAAGATCATAGTCCTTCGATGACGATATCTAAGTTGTCTTACAAATGATCTTAGTCCCTAAAAAAGAATGCTAAGATACCTTGTAACATTTTTAATCATGGTTATACGATGACCCACGCCTGTCCCGTTTACATCCAAAGATAGGGTTGCTTACCAAATCAATGGTAAGACAACAATATCAAAGGAAATGAAAATGAACAATAAAGACATTTGAGTAGGTAGATTGCTCCTAATTACTTGCTCCATTTCAAAACAAACATCCTTGCTATTTTCAAAAGCAAACACACTCACACTTTCAAACATCTTACAAAAATTGAAAACATTTTCCAAAGATCAACATCTTTGTATACATTCTTACAAACAAGAATCATTACAAAGATTTCCTAAACAATGGCCTCTTTATAAAATAACTTTCAAAAACCACACAAAGCACAATTTCAAACAAAAGCAAGTGATCTAGAAAGTAACTAAGAGCCCATGGAAAACCATGGATGAAAAGGGTGTTAATACCTTCCCTTTTCATAATCTACCCCCTGAACTCAAGAAATAATCTAAAAGGTCTTTCCTGTGCTTTTTCACCTTTCATTTTGGATAAAAGAAAAGTCGGTGGCGACTCTTGCTAACCGCAACATTTGCGATAAAATGCAAAACACCCAAGTCAGTTCTCCCACCGTATCACAGAAGACCATCCAATCTACATCCTCGGGTTTAAGAAGATTGAACAGGGGCAACTATTGTACCCGAAAATTTTCCCTCTCATATTACTCAACACATGCTCATTGAGATCCTTAACTTCCTCAAGGATGCCCAAGAGTTGACCAGACAAACTCTCTCCTAAAGTAATGAACCTCCAACTAGGGTTTCCATTTTCATCAAGATGGGTGAGCTCCAAAGGCCTCATATGCTCTCCTTGTCCTAATATGTTCTCAATACCATCCATGTCAAGTTTCATGCCTTGCACAAGAAGTTTGCTCAGTCAACTGCCCAGATGCTTGAAAATCAACTATATTAGGACAAAAGTCAAATGTAGCCCACATACAGTCAAACTTCAAGATTTTTGGTCAAAATCAATATTTTTAAGTGATATCCATCATTTGATAAAGGGTTGATCATGATTCCCCAAGGAATGCTCCTAATTCATCAAAACTCAAAAGTTGCTAAATTAGGGTTTCTCAGGAAAAGTCAACCAAACTTTGACCAAGCATAACGTTTTCATACTTTATCAGAAATTTCTCATCCAAGGCTCATTTTGAAGAGAATCCAATTCCCTACAACTCAAATTCATCCCTCAAGTTCAATAAATGCACTCATTAAAAGATATAAATTCATACATTATAGGTCCTTTTCAAAAGTCAACAAAAACACCTTTTGGGTCAAAGCTTCTTACATGAACATGGAGGATCCAATTGAGATGAAACCAAAAGGGTTATTTAGGGAACATACTAAGCTTTCTAAAAAGTTAAAGAAAACCCCCCTTAGGGTAAAAATTGAAGGAGATATGCATTGTCAAAGTTGGCCATTTTTAGAAAATTGTCAAAAGTCAACAATACCCAAAATTGCATTTTTTGTCAGATGGGCCTAACTTTTTATGCTTACATCTTACTTCTAAAATGGTCCACGACCCAAACACTCTCCCACATATTATTGGATTTATTTATTTAATTTATTTTGATTTTAATCATTTAAAAATAAAACTAAATCAAATAAATGATATAAATTAGTAAAGATTTGTTTTTGATCTGATTTTGAATAAAATCACAATCCAATTATGCTATCAAACAAAATAAAATCATGCAAAGGGTGATTGGGAAGAGAATGGCATGATTTTGCTTGATTTAGGAAGAAATAATGCAAAGAGGAAATCAAATCCAATCTTCATAATTTGCCAATATTTGAATACTTTTGTTGACCTAATTTAGTGCACTACATATATAGAGCAATTCCCAAGCACAAAAAAGAGGATTGCACGCGTGAAACAGCCAAGAGAACTTGCCACTTTTTGCCAAAAAAAGCCTCAAGTTGAATTCCATCTTAGAGCTATCTTCAAGGAGATTTAAGATTTGTAATACATTCCTGGACGCTTACGGAAGCTTTTCCAACCAGTTGCACGCATTGAGACATCCGGAATCGACCTGCACGCACATCACGATTTGTCATTGTTATTGATTTTTATTCTAATTATTTATGCATGGTTAATAGTTTTTAAGCATACCTTTATGTTTGTGTTGTCATTTAGAACGTATTGGCATGATTAATTGTGAGTTTTGATGCACGTATGGACAATTGCCATTATTAGGGTTTATGCTTGCATTTTAGGGCTTTGTGATGCAGGTAAAATCAGGGCCAAATATGGGCACCATCATGCTCACGAGGTCAAACTGAGTGGATTTGCATGCTTAGATTTCATTTATCTTGTTTATTTGAGATTTTTTAAGATGTGCAGGTTATATTTACAGTCAATGAACCGTAGGTAAAAGCCTTTACCTAATATGACAATACTGGGGAAGAAGACGATTGCCTGGCAACGTCTCATTGGACCATTTGAATATTAACGCGTTTTTCTGGACATCACGTGGTTTTCCCTTATATATTATTTTGTTCAGTTATATTAACAAAAGGCCAATTGGCCCAGTGGCGTGCAGGAGAGTTGTTCAAGCATTGTGAGTGATAGGTCAGGGGTTCGACCCCTGCCTCCAAAATTTGTTATTTTTTCCTTTAAATCCCTTGCAGGTTCTATGCACTTCATGATTAAGTGTCCACCATGCACCTCAACATCCCAGCCGTTGGATCCATCATCAGTCCAGATCTAGCACATCACAGGTGTAACACATGGTGAACCATCCCAGGCGTTGCTACACTAGATCAGGCGCAGGACAACTGGGCCACCATCATCCCGGGCCTTTGCAATTTTCAGCAATGCACCCACAATTTGCTTAGCTATATCATGCCCACTCTTATTCCTTTTTTTAATTTCTTTATTTATTTTCTTTTCAATTACTTGTTTTAATTATTTTTACAAAATCATTTTTTTAATCAAAAATCATAAAATCACAAAAATATTAGGTTTAGTTTTTTTTTCATAAAATATTTATTTGCATTAATTAATTAGTTTAATTAGGTTAACTTAAATACTTTTTTTCATAATTAGAATTTAATAGAAATTAGGTTAATTTTCAAGATTAATTACTTTTCTAAAAAAAATCCAAAAATATCTTTTCTTTATTCACCAATTAATTGTTTCTAAACTTGACGTTAATTCCCCGTTTGACTTACTCTCGCGCGCATCTTTTTTCCCATTATTTTTCCTATTAATATAATTGATCCGAGTTTGTAATAGTTAATTATGTTTACTATTTTGCATATATTATTTTCCCGGTTTTTGATTATGTAATCCCCCTCCCCAAGGCCTTGTAATAGCTAGGGTTTTAATTTCTCGCACTTTAATTTCCGCAATTATAAACTGCCTAGATGTATAGATAATAGACTTGTATGGAAAGAAATAATGTTTAAAACGGTAGATAACCCTAATTGTATGAAGATAACATTAACTGAAATCAAACACTTGCACATGCTCACTCCTAGGGTTTTGCCTCACTTGGTTACCTCAGAAATAATTGTCGTGTCCCTCGAACGTAGGGATATCTTAGCAATGACCTGCAGTTCAAAGTCGTCATAAAGATCATAGTCCATCATTATCCCTCGAGTTTCCTACAATAAATGATCTTATGACGATAGTCCCTTCGAAATGCTAAGGTATCCTTACTTGTTGCCTTCAGTGACCATTTCGTCCCTTCGAATGTCCCTTAAAACTCCAACGATAGGGCTACCTACTCCTTAATAGTAGGATAGCACTGTCTAAAGGAAACGAGAACGAACAATCTTTTTTCAAGTAGGTAGAACATCTTAACTACTTGCTGAAATAAATTCTTTCCACAAACACTTTCAAAACAGTTTCAAAAACCACTTTGTCACACTCTTGAGGACAGATACAAGGGTTACCACGAAGTTAAAACAAAAACTTTTCAAAACACACACAAGCAATTTCAAAATGAGCAAGTACCTAAGAGCATGTGGAAAACCACGGATAGAAAGGGTGCCAACACCTTCCCTTTCTATAATCTACCCCCCGTACTAAGAAAATCTCGAAAAAATGGTTTTTCTGTTCTTTTTCCTTTTCCTTTGTTGGATGAAATAAAAGTCGGTGGCGAATCTTGCTTACCGCAACATTTGCGAATACAAAACGCAAACCAATATTAAACAATCGGTTCTGCCACCGTATCACACTTTGGAAACAATAAAGCGCAGTGGCGATTTTTATTTTGATTTGTACAAGTCTAGTCAATCCAATGGCTTAGTCTTAACATTTCTACCGCTACAAAAAAATGGCGACTTCACTGGAGAAAGATTGACCTCTTGTTGGTCCATCGCTAAGTGGGTTAAACCTGTCTTTATTTATATATGTATTTGTGCTATTGTTGTTTATGTGTTATATTATTTGTTGTATATATGTTTGCTTGGACTTTCTTGGTTTTCAGGGTGCTTGGTGATTACTCATAAGTCCTATACCCGGACTTGGGCAAACTTTAAGATAGGACGAGCAGTATAGTCATGTTAACTTTGAGGGAGTAATCCCAAAAAAGGAGGCATGAGATCCCCCACTCAGTGGAGGCCCCTTTGACTGTAGTGTCGTTTACCGAGTAATCGGGAAAACGTGCTGCTTTCGACCTGCGAGCCTGCTGAAGCTGAGGACCGTAGAATACCTAACCCATCTTGGCCTTTTAGGTGTAGTGCGGAAGCTATGACGGAGTAATCCGAAAATATTTGTCACGCGATACTATGCTCGGACGAGTTTTTCTTGAGAATATTACTAATTACCGAGTTAATCGGGAAGTTGGTAATATCCAAAGGAAGGATGTAGACTCTGGGAACCTTTAGAACCTTGTTCGGCGGGTGATAACTTTTACACCAATACCTTATAGGTAGTACCTTCAACCTCATGCTCATGACGTTCAACCTATGAACCCTACATGTGTGATCTTGTGTGTGATTGTTGCATCATGCATCCATGCATTGATAAGCATCTTTTGAAGAAATCTTATTTCAAGGGATTTAAAAGTTGACCATTTGTGAATACCTCAGGTACTTTTTAACCATGAATTCTGGAAAAAGAAAGATCGGGAAGTACATTTTCAAGGATCCCAAGATAGATGAGTTGATCAGTCTAATTCCCGAGATTGAATGTCCTGCAAATTTTCGAAAGAAGTATGGATCCATCATTCCTCTCATGAAGATTAAGATTAAGGAGGGTTTCCTCTTGACCTTGGTCCAGTTCTATGATCCGATGTATCATTGCTTTACTTTTCCCGACTATAAGTTGATGCCTACACTGGAGGAGTATTCTTGTCTGTTGGATTTACCTGTTACCGATCGTATTCCTTTTACTGGTTTGAAGGGTGAGCCAAAACCGCATGAGATTGTTGCTTTGATTCATTTGGAGAATTCTGAGGTGGAAGCCCATATGACTACTAAAGGAGGGATTAGAGGATTACCAGCCCAGTTCTTATTGGAGAAAGCTCGTTACTTTGTCACGATGAAGAGTACATTCGCTTTTGAGGCCATCTTTACTCTACTTGCTTACGGGTTGTTCTTATTTCCTAATATGGACAAGTTTATTGATGTTAATTCTATCAGGATCTTCATGATTGGAAACCGATTTCCTACATTGTTGGGAGATGCTTATTACTCTATTCATCTTCGGAATTCTCACCATGGGGGATGATTATCTGTTGCATGCCTCTGTTGTACCGATGGTTTATCTCTCACATGACTCAGTCTGGTGCTTTTTAGGATGTCAAGAAGGAACCTCGTTGGGATCCTAAGATCATGGAACTTACTCACTCGCATATTGATTGGTATCATCGAGCTTACCAGGATATAGAGATTGTTGACAGTTGTGGTAGTTTTCGCAATGTACCTCTTCTTGGTACAAAGGGAGGAATCAACTATAACCTTGTTCTTGCACGACGACAGCTTAGTTATCCGATGAGGGATAAATCAAATAGTATTCATTTGAGTAGTTTCTTTCTGAAGGAAGGAGAAGACCATAGGGAAGCTAGGGAGCAGATTGCCAAGGCCTGGCGTCACATTCATAAGAAGAGTAGGAAAGACTTGGAACCTAGGGGTGCTATTTCTTTGGAGCCATATCTTCAGTGGATCCAAATGAGAGCTATTCATTTGAAGATGTCGTATTCCCGGGAAACACTTATGCCTGATTTATTTGATAAGACCACTCCTCCCCTATTAGATGATCTAGAAGAGCTGCAACTTACTTTGGTCAGGATTCTACAGGAAAAGGACGCTTGGAAGAATAAGTGTCAAACTCTAGAGATTTCCTATAGAGCATATTTGAAGGAGAAAGACGACTTGATTGAGATCCTTGAGAGTCGGGATGTAGAGACCATGGAGAGGAAAGGGGATTTATTTTCTCCTAAGCCTCAGTCTAATGCTGATTGCTCACTTCTTGATTCAGGTGATTGGAAGAAGGTCACCACCAGATATGCGAAAGAAAACCAGAGGTTGAAGGCTCAGATTACCAGGCTCATATGGAAGCGCCAGCGTATAGAGTGATGTTCATCAGCTTCGCTTTTCAGGGTTATAGATTTTAGTTTCATCTTGTACTTGGGATCATTAAAACTTGTAATTCATTTTGAAGTTGTTATAATAAAATTTTTAGTATTTTTAAATGCGTTATTACTTTGATATTTGCAATATGTCTATAAATTTTAAATACCTTGAAATATTAAACAACAAAATAAAATCATGTGCATTGCACATCATGCATCATATTTCACATATTTCTTGCATTTGTTATGCATATCCAGGTGTCTTACCAAGCTTCTTTACTTTGCTCAGCAAGCTGACTCATCACTACAACACTCAGGCTAATCTCAAAAAGAAGATGGACAACTTAGAACAAGAGAATCGCGAGCTGCGCGAGGAGGTTTCTGCTTTGAAGGCCGGTATGGCCAATCTTACTGCTTTGATGGAATCTCTGGTGGCTGCTCAGAATCAGCCGCCGAGTGTTTAGCCTCAACCAACAAGGATTACTACTGAAGCTCCGACTATTCCTACATCTGCTACTCTACCTGTTGTTCAGAATCGCATGCCTCAAGGTTACCCATGGGGAATGCCAGAGAATTTTGTGCCTGAAGTTTTCAACCTTGGCCCTCAAGATACTCCAGTTGTTCAGACTATTGTTACTCCTGCACCTCCTGTGGTGCATGCTGCTCCTGCTTCACCTCTTTCGATGAATATGGTTCTGTTTGTTAATGATGATGTGTGTCGTTCATTCCCTCCACCAAGTGAAGACTTAGGTCTTTATGAAAGAATGGATGATTTTCAAGAGTAGTTTCACAAGATGCAGAGGGAGATGAAGGCCCTCGGGGGAAAAGAGTTATTTGGGCAGAACGTGAATGAATTATGCTTGGTCCCGAATGTCAAGGTACCTGCGAAGTTTAAGGTCCCGGAGTTTGAGAAATACAAGGGAAACACTTGCCCTCGTGCCCGTATGGTGATGTATGTAAGGAGAATGTCTACCCATACTGATGATCAGCGTCTACTGATTCACTTTTTTCAAGATAGTTTGACCAGTGTTGCGTTAAAGTGGTATATGAATTTGGACAATGTCAACATCCATACTTTCAATGACTTGGGAGAAGCGTTTATCAAACAATACAAGTACAACGTGGACATGGCGCCTGACTGTGATTAACTCAGGGCCATGGTTCAGAAATACAGGGATTCATTCAAAGAATATGCAGAGAGATGGCGTGAGGTAGCCGCCCAAGTGATTCCTTCTATGGAAGAGAAGGAGATGACTAAGATTTTCTTGAAGACTCTGGGTGCTTTCTACTACGAGAGGATGGTAGTGAGTGCGCCAAGTGACTTTACTGAAATGGTAGGCATGAAGATCCACTTAGAAGAGGTTGTAAGAGAGGGCCGTTTAACGACAAGTGAAGGATCTAGAGGTGTGAAGAAGCCATCTTATGGGTTTACCAAGAAGAAGGAAGGGGATGCAAATGTTGTCATGCAAGAGAGGAGGGTTAACACTCCTAGAAGGAATTCTCAGCATCATCAGCAAGTCGCCTCAGTTACTCCAGTTGTGGGTGTAGCACTAACCACCGTTGCTTATCAGAGACCATCCCAGTAGGGGAATCAAGGGTATAATCAGAAAAGAGAGAGTTATGACCCTATTCCTATGAGCTATACGAAATTACTACAAGCATTGATTCAGAAGAAGTTGGTCCAAACCCGACCATCTCCCGCTGTACCATCACCATTGCCTTGGTATTACAAGGCAGACCAAACGTGTGCTTTTCATCAGGGAGCACCAGGGCATAATGTTGAGAATTGTTATCCTTTAAAGACTGAGGTGCAGAAATTGGTGAAGTCTAGTATTCTATCTTTCAAGGATGTGAGCCCCAATGTGAAAGACAATCCTCTACCCAAGCATGGAGGAGTAAATTCTGTGAATATGATGGTCGGTTGTCCATGTGACTTCTTGATTTTTGACATTCATCTAGTTAGAGAAGATTTGGTGAAAATGCATGCAGACCTCTGTGAATTTAGCTACTATACACATGACCATTTCGATTGTGCTTTTTGCAGTACAGACATACAAGGTTGTAACAAGATAAAGGTTGATTTGCAGGAGATGGTGGATGAGGGCTTCATCCACATAATCAGGCCTAGGGCAGAGTATGAAGAAGAAGTAAACATGGCTTCTGGATGTCCTGAGGAGTTCAGAATCTTTGATGTAGAACATATGAATAAGGAACTAGAACAATTGCATGCTACTTTCTTCCACTTGGCTGGTCAGGTGGAACACCAGTATGGATCTTGCCGAATTTGCTGTCGAGATTCCTGAGGATGTTCAATCGTGAAGAAAGGTGATCAGTTGTTGTTGGACAATGGAACCATCAAGATTACAGGTCAAAGGGATGATTACCATGAAGTTGACATGGTTGAGGTTTGTTTGGCTGAAGAAGAGTCGGATGAAGAGTATGCCTCTGCAGATGAGTATTTCTCCTCAGATGAGGATTTATTTTCCAGAAATAACTCAATAATGACTGATTATGTTGAAGAAGGGGTAAACGTCATTGTACCGTGCTTTAGTACACCCGCCCATTTTGAAGTTGAATATTATAGCAACCTTGTTGTTACCCCATTGGTGATTAGTTTGTCGGGTCCTGTCCCCTACAAGTCAGGTAAGGTTGTACCCTACAAATATAACGCTACAATCTTGGAGGATGGTGTGGAAGTTCCCATCCAGCCAATGCTTGATGTTGGAAATATTGTTGAAAATAGTAGAGTGACTCGTAGTGGTCGTGTGTTTGCACCAGTTGTTCGAGAAGATGTTAGTGTTGGAAAGAAAATTGCTGAAAATGTTGAACCCAAGAAGGCTACGGGTGAATTTAGTGGAGCTACTTTAGAGAAAGAAGTGGATGATATTTTGAAGATAATCAAGATGAGCGACTACAGAATTGTAGATCAGTTACTGCAGACTCCTTCAAAAATATCTATCTTGGCTTTATTAATTAACTCATCTACTCATAGAGAATCCTTGATGAGAGTATTGGACCAAGCTTTTGTGGAGAATGATATGCCAGTAGACCAATTCAGCAGTGTAGTAGGGAACATTATGTCATGTAATAACTTGAGTTAATGTGATGATGAATTTCCAGATGAAGGAACGAATCAATACCTGGCCCTCCACATCTCTATGAATTTCAAGAATGATTCACAATCGAATGTGCTGATTGATAATGGATTCACTTTGAATGTTATACCGAGGAGCACTCTTATGAAGTTGAAATATCAAGGAACGCCTATGCGCCCAAGTGGCATCATTGTGAAAGTGTTTGATGGATCAAGGAAATCTGTTATTGGTGAAGTGGACTTGCCTATTCATATAGGCCACATTTGTTTCAGATTACTTTCCAGGTCATGGACATTACACCCGCTTATAGCTACTTGTTGGGACGGCCGTGGATTCATGAGGCAGGGGCTGTTACTTCAACTTTACACCAGAAACTGAAATTTTTACGTGAAGGGAAAGTAGTGATCATAAACGGGGAGCAGGCATTATTGATATCTCATTTGTCCTCTTTCAGCATTGTGGAGGCAGATGAAGCTGCTGTTGGAACTCAGTTCCAAGCTTTATCTATTGACAACATAAGAGGAAATGAGAATTCCATGGTTTCACTTAAGGATGCGCAGCAGGTTGTGCGTAAGGGTCATAGTAAGGTATGGCGACAGATTGTGGATCCACCTGTAAACAAGAACAGAACCGGCTTGGGGTTCTCTTTGAAGAATGATAAAGGTAAGAGCATGAAGTCGAAGTTTGTCGTAGGCTAGTATCAAGATATTTTCCGTATCGGGGGTTATCTTCATCCGACTGTTTCCGGGATTAACGCCATTGTGGAAGATGAAGCAGAGCAAGAAATGCCAAATTACGTGACACACGGAGTTAGGGTTCAGAACTGGATCACCATTGATGTTCCCTCTTGCATACATGTTTCAAAGTAATTTGATTTGTTAAATCTTTTTGAAAAGCTTTCACTCTGCCTAAGGTGGAAGTATTAATTTTGTAGGGCTTATCTGTTTGTTGTGACTTTTAGAATCAATAATAAAAGTTGTCTTTGTTTCCCAAATTGTGTCTTTATTTTCTGCTTTTTCTTGGAAAATGGTAATAAAAAAAAAACCTTTCAAAGTAAATAATAATTGAAATTCAATCTGCATGATCACTTGTTATATGTGCCAGTTTCTAAATGCAATCACAAACCATATGTGTAGATTAATTAAAAAAACCCGTTAAATACAATGACCCTGCACCCTCTACCAACTTTGAATGTCCTGTGTATGGGGCCGAAGAAGAAGACTATGATGAGATTCCAGAAGAGGTCTCACGGTTGCTTGAGCGTGAGGGAAATGTCATTCAGCCATATAAAGAGCCATTGGAAGTGATCAATTTGGGCTTAGAAAAAGATCTGAAAGAAGTCAAGATTGGAGCATTGATGCATCCTGATGTAAAGAGCAGCTTGATTGAGTTGTTGAAAGTGTATGTGGATATTTTTGCTTGGTCTTATTAAGACATGCCTGGTCTAGATACAAAAATTGTAGAGCACTGTTTTCCGTTGAAGCCACAGTGTCCGCCAATCAAAAATAAGTTGAGAAGAACTCACCCAAATATGGCAATGAAGATCAAAGAGGAGGTTCTAAAGCAGATTAATGCCGGTTTCCTTGTGGCGTCAGTGTACCCTCAATGGATCGCCAATATTGTCCCAGTGCCAAAAAAGGACGTGTGATCGGTGGGAATAGAACTGACTGTTTCGGAATGCTGGTTCGCGTTTGCATTTGTTTTCGCAAAATGCCGCGGTAAGCAAGAGTCGCCACCGTCTTTTATTTTATCCAACAAGGAAAGGACAAAAGCACAAAAAAATTCCTTTTTGAGATATTTCTCGGGTTCGGGAGGTAGATTATAGAAAGGGAAGGTGTTAGCACCCTTTCTATCCGTGGTTATCCACGGGATCTTAGGTACTTACTCACTATGTTTTCAAAAGGTTTTGCTTTTCTTGTGTTTGTGGGTTTGAAAAGAGTTTTGTTTGAAAACTTCGATTTAACTCTTGTTTCTGTTCTTAAGAGTGTATGAAGTGTTGTTGAAAACTTTGTTTGAAAAGTGTAAGTGCGGAAAATTTGTTTTGTTTTGAAAGGGAAAGTACCTAAGAACATCTACCTACTCAAAAGGGATTTAAACTGTGCAACTGTCCTTTAGACAGTGCTATCCCACTATTGAGGAGTAGGTAGCACCGTCGTTGGAGTTTTCGGGTCAATTCGATTAAGGGACATGTGGTCACTAAAGCAATGTTAGGACGCCTTAGCGGTAACCCTAATGTCTTAGATCATTTTATCCGAGGAAACTGTTTCAAGGCAACTTATGATCTTTGGACAAGAGGGCGACCTCTAAAATCTCCTATACTCAATGACCACGTTCGAGGCAACCAAGTGAGGCGTACCCTAGGAGTGGCATCTGCAAGTGTGTCAATTTTCAGTTATGTTATCTTTGTACATGTTATGGTGAGCTACGATTGATTTTAAGTTTAAGATAGATCTTGTCATGCATAGCCTATTAGCATACATCTAGCAATTAATGGTTGCGGAAAATAAAACTAAGCTATTACAAGGCGTCGGGTATTTACATCGCCAAAAACAAACCCTTGAAAAAGTAAATGCAGAAAATTAAATGAAAGCGATAAAAGGTCCTAAGTTTAAAACTATTACATCCTTGGAGCAATTACAATTATATGGAATATGAATCAAAAATAATACGCGCGAGAAAAATTGAATCGGAGAGTTTTTAGGGTTTTGACCCCTTTTTATTTAATAAAGCTTATTGTGATTATTTTTTGTATTAAAGAAATTAGGCTAAATTAATAATTGAATTAATTAATTAAAATAAAAATATTTTTTGTTTTTTTTATAATTTTTTATGTTTTCTGATTTTTATTAGGAAAAATAAATTATTTGGTTAATTAAATAATAATGATAATAATTAAGTAAAACAAATAAATATAAAAGAAAATATAAAGAGAAAAGAAATAACCCATTGGGGGGTTTGGGCTTAATTTGAAGGTATGATTGGCAATTCTGAAGCCCAGAACGTCATGGCCTTTGTTGACTTTTCTAATTACCCACGCGTGTGCTGACTTGAGTGTACCATGAACCATCAATTTTTGGCCTCTGGATTTGATCTGAAACACCTGGCTAGCATCTGGATGGAGGCATATGGTGAGCCCTGCTTTGAGCGCTGCATGGAATAACCTGGAGAAAAATTACAACAAATATTGGGGGACCGGGGATTCGAACCCAGGTCCCAAGGGACTTTGCATCAACACCTTTACCAACTGAGCTGTGACACGCTTTTGTTAAAGGGATAAGTAGAGATCATTATATTCAAAGACAATCAATATGCTGTAAACAAAAAATAAAGCGTGCTATGATTCAAACACGCGAACCAGATGACAACACGTCATCATCTTCAACCTTGGTCCTGCACAAATAGAATCAGATAGCGGGGTTTTTTAACCTCTTCTATTTCCTGCACGAAAAATAGTGAATAGACACAGAGCAAAAAGAAATATTTCGCGAGGTATGTGTTGGAAACGTCTTGGTCTCACGAATTCAACCATGTATCCCATTGGTTCCAATTCTTCATGGTTTGGAAAGCCCTATTTGAAAGCTTGAAAACCCTAGAAACTCAATCATGGCATCTCTCAGTTTAGGGCACTATGGTTCAATTAATTCATTCCATTAGCTTTGTATAACCCCTAGCAACGCAAATTAATCACCAAAACATGTCAAATGCATATGAATTAAGAGATACGATTTTGAATTAGAAGTGCAAACCGTGAGAATGTGTTTCGTGATTCCTTGAGCTTTGGTGCTTGAATTTGATTGCAAATCACTCCTTGTACCTCCTACAGTGTGTTTGGATGGATAAGGCACCTTGAATTGGCCTAGATTGCAAGAACAAGTTTTGATTTTTCTTGAAGTTTCTTGAAATTGGTATGGCCGTTTCTGCAAGGTTTTGTGTGTGAATTAGGTTTGTGAGGCTTGTGTGCATATAATAGAATGATTTTAGGTTAAGAGTTGGGCCAATATCCTTGTGCATTGAAGATGGAAGATTTGTTTGACCACCATTCTTAACCTTTTCAAAAAATAAGCCAAATCTGAGATTTTGTGCTTGAATGAGCCTTGGCACGATTTGATTGAGTGAATAATGATAATTGCAAGTTGTACAAATCACAAAGATCCCTTTACATCAATTTTTGGATTTTATTTGATTTAATATTGATTAATAATGAATTAAATCAATAAAAATGAAATAAAATAGAAAAATAAATGTTTGGTCATGAAATTATGTATGGGACACGTGTGTGGCAAGAAAAGACCATATCAAGTGGAAAAAAGTGGGCCCTTTTGTCAAAAATTGGAGTTTTGTGGAAAAAAGTGGGCCCTTTTGGAAAAAAGTGGGCCCTTTTTTCAAAAAGTGGGCCCTTTTAGTCTCATCTCATTTTGATCTTCCATTATCAAGTTATAATCTTTGGCAAAAAAGGTGTTTTTGTTGACTTTCAAAAATGACCTATAATGTCCAAATTTGTAACTTCTTGTGAGTGCATTTTCTGATCTTGGGGTATGAATATGAATTGTGGGAAATTGCATCCAATTCAAAATGAGCTTTGTATGGGTCATTTCTCACAAAGTATGAGAAAGTTATGCTTGGTCAAAGTTGAGTTGACTTTTCCTGCAAAACCCTAATTTAGCAACTTTTGAATCTTGATGAATTTTGAGCAATCCTTGATGAATCATGATCAACCCTGATCAAATGATTAATTATCCTTAAAAATGAGAATTTTGACAAAAGATCTGGAGATTTGACTATTTGTAGGTCACAGTTGACTTTTACCCTAGCACAGTCGATTTTTGAGCCTCTTGAGCAATTGACTGACCAAAGTTTCTCTGCAAGGCTTGAAATTTGTCATGGATGAACTTAAGAACATATTAAGACATTGGTAAGCACTTGAAGTCATTTGGATGTAAGGACCTTGATGCAACACAAAACCCTAATTTTGAATTGACTGCCTTAGGAGGTGATTTGACTGTACAACCCTTGAGCCATTTTGAGCAATATGAAGATCATTCTTGATAACTCTTGAGGAATATGGGAGGGAAAATTTTGGGGTACAACAGTTTCCCCTGTTCAATTTTCTTAGACCTGAGGATATAGATTGGCTTTCGAGCCTTTCGTGATCCGAAGGTGGAAGATAATTGAACACTAGAGTACCCAAAAATTTGCACTCATATGGTGTAGTATCAACATTGTGATGTCGGGAATGGGCCTACCGATGCCATTTGTAGATTGTTGGTAGGAAGTTTTTGGAGATGGGCTTAAAGATTCCATCCAAAGGTGATTGTTGAATTGTAATTTTGTAAATTGAAAGAAGGAACCTGTGTAGGGTTTCCTGATGATGAGTCCGTGTAAAACTGCATCTTGGAAGGAAGGAAACTTGTGTATGGTTGACTGATGATGAGTCAGTGTGAAACTGCATCTTAGAAGGAAGGAACCTGTGTAGGGTTAACTGATGATGAGTCCGGGTGAAACCGCATCTTGGAACCGGGAAGAAACCTAGGTAAGGTTGCTTTGCACTACGTCAGGAAATTGCAGGAGGAACCTGGGTAAGGTTACTTCGGGATAAGTTTGTGTAAAACCTCTGGAGGAACCTGGGTAAGGTGATAAGTCCGTGTAAAACTTCTGGAGGAACCTGAGTAAGGTTACTTTGTGATAAGTCCATGTAAAACTTCTGGAGGAACCTGGGTAAGGTTACTTTGACGATGAGTTCGTGTGAAACCACATCTTGGAACGAGAAGGAACCAGTGTAGGGTCGCCTGATGATGAGTCCGTGTAAAACTTTATCTTGGAAAGAGAAGAAACCTGTGTAGGGTTTCCTGATGATGAGTCCGTGTAAAACTTCATCTGATATTGAGAAGGAACCGGTGTAGGGTCGCTTGATGATGAGTCCGTGTAAAACTTCATCTGAAATTGAGAAGGAACCGGTGTAGGGTCGCCTGATGATGAGTCCGTGTAAAACTTCATCTTGGAAGGAAGGAACCTGTGTAGGGTCGCCTGACGATGAGTCCGTGTAATACTTCATCTGAAATTGAGAAGGAACCAGTGTAGGGTTGCTTTATGATGGTCAAGTAGATAATTGTCCTGTCTGGTTTCAGGTATTAACCTACAATCAGTCGTCCATAAATATTTTTCCTGGCTTGATACAGGTATTAAACTGGGACTTGAAAAGGTTGGTCAAGGAGATATCTGTCCTGGCTGGTTTCAGGTATTGATCCCTAACCTGAGAAAGAAAGTCTTCCTGGCTTGTTACAGGTATTAATCTTCAATCTCTTTATGTAGATAATTTCCTGGCTGGTTTCAGGTATTAACCTACAATCAATCGTCCACAGATATTTTTCCTGGCTTGCTACAGGTATTAAACTGGGACTTGAAAAGGTTGATGGTAGCCATCTGTTGATTGACCTTTTTCTGAAAAAGGTAAAACGTTAGTTGTATTCAATGCATGATATGCATCAGGCAATGATGTTCTCAAAATAAATGAGATTTGTGTTGTATGATGCGTATGCATGTCATGATGTATGAAGATGTGATGTTTTTAGCTGGGGAAATAAATCTCGGATCGCTGCTGGAGAAAAGAGTTGAATTCTTCGTTTCCACTGGGGATGATGAACGAATATGATTGTGAGAATAAACCTGCAGGAGAAAAGAACTCCGTTGGGGAATAAACTGGTGAAGATATTACTATGCGGGGAATTACTCTGTGGGAAGAGATGCTTTGCTGAGATTTTAACGATAACTCCGCTGGGGATTCCGTTGATAAGCTCTGTTGTGGATTTTGATGATGAACTCCACTGGGGATAGAAAGAACTTTGCTGGGGATGATCTTTCAGTTGCAACTTGCTGAGGATAACCCAGTTAGACTCTTGTGGGGGTAACCTCTGAGTTTGGCTGAGGAGATGCATTTGTATTCTGTAGGGGACAAGCTTCCAGAATCTACTGGGGAAGATGATTCAATTCTCTATTGGGGAAACTTTTTAGACTATGTCCACGCTCTCAGGATGTATGGAGGTGTCACTATCGGTAGTGTTGTATTGCCATACTACTAGAAGATGTTCGTTTAATCATACAAGATTCGTTGCTGGAATTCATGTCCAATGCCCCAAGTGATTCAGATGGAGATCTGCCCCTGGCTATTTGGCATTTTGAGAGATTCCTTGAATCTTGACTTGACTGCCCCAGATGATGGACAATGATCATGCCGTGCCCCTTGATTGGATAATGATCATGTTGTGCCCCTTGATTGGAAGTGTTTTTCCACTTGAGGTGACTCTTTTTATTGAGAAGGTTTTTGTTCATTAGATATTCGTCGTGCGAATTTCTCTGCTGTTTGAACAAATAGCCATATGAAAACAATGTTATTTTAAGAATGCAAAGCTTATGTCTGTCTTGAAGTTTTTTTTTTTTTTGAAAATGCAGTTTTCAATAAAACAAGTGAATTTTTGTAAAATGTGATGTCAACTCAGGATTTTACAACAAGCCCTACAGGAGTCAGGACACCTTTTGTAACAGTATGCTTTCGGACTAACCCATGCTTCAGCTAGGACTTTTTAAGGGTTATAACGTGGTATGGTTCACGGTTTACGAAACAAAGGATAAAGGCTCAAAGTATATTTTTACCCACCCGCTCTTCGTGATGTTCTTCGATCCTAAACTCAGCTAATCGTGCATTTAGATCCTGTTTGAATCTTTGCTCTGATATTCCGGTGATGGTTCGGATATTGACAATTTATTTTGAACAGGCAGTCATTTTTATAAGAGTTTGCAGGACCTCTTTCTTTTTGATTTTATTATCCCTGTCTTTTTGCCTGAACTGTTTCTTTTGTGATTATAGTCAGCGGGTGCCCCAGTTTTTTTTGTAAGTCTCCTTCATAGGTTTTGACTTATTGGGCTTTTATTTTGAGAGATAATGACTGCCTGTCCTTACGATTATACGGAACCATCACCGTCTTTTGTTTCGGAAGGACTTCTTTGGTGCCATTCATTGTGCACCTGGATCAGCTGAGAAAACTACCCTGCCCCCGGTTATAATTAAAGGTTTTAATTTTTTGTAAAAAGAAAAACTGCAACTTCTTTGGCTCAAAGGGGTTGACTAGGGATTATCTTCCTTATAACTCCACTGTTTTTGATTTTAAACAATGCCTTTACATCGTCAACGGGGTCTATTCAAAAGCATACTGTAAAGATCGTGGTATCGTTTTCGTCATCCTCCCTCAAAAGGTTTAGAATTTTTTAATCGAGAGTTTGAACATCACAAAAAGGAAATATGAAGCAATTTTAAGCATAGTGAAAACAATTAATTCAAAAACAGACACGTGTAATGCATTAATGAAATAAAAGAGTTTGATATGATAATTGTTTGAGTAATCCAAGAAAAATACAATTTTAGAATTCAAATGAACAAAAGTGCTTTCAATCCTAGCCATGTTTTGGCAAGGGAGCAGTGATCACACTGGGAGTCTCAGGAGGCTCGAATTCGATCTCCTTAGCGTCAATCATATTCTGAATCTTGTATTTCAGCGCCCAACAATCGTTAGTATCGTGCCCCAGGCTACCGGAATGATAAGCACACCTTGCATCTGGGTTGTAGTTAGGAGAAGAAGTCTTAGGGTTCGGAGGAGGGTTTATTACCGTAATCAGATTCATCTTCAACATGTGCTGCAATGCTTGTGACAATGGCATGTTGATGTTGGTGAACTGTCTTTTAGGCTCGTCCGGCCTTCGTTGATTTCCCTTTTGCTGTTGTCGGTGTGACACAGAACTAGAGATCAAGACTGCCCCTACGTGTTGGTCACGACGACTCTTTTGACTGTACACAACATTGGACTCTTTCTTCCCACTGAAAGGCTTTTTCCTGAGCATCAGAAGGTGTAGCTTCTTGAATCTTCCCACTTTTGATGTCGGCTTCAATTCTCTCACCAGTCAAGATAAGGTCTGTAAACCCGGCTGAAGAGTTTCCAATCAAATGGTTAAAGAATGGACCAGACAGGGTCCCCAAAAACATATCAACAAGTTCACGATCAGTTAAAGGTGGTTGCACCCTTCCGGCAAGGTCTCTCCATTTTTGAGCATACTCTTTAAATCCTTCACCCGTCCCTATTGACATACCCTGGAGTTGGGTACGTGTAGGAGCGAGGTCGGAGTTATATTAATACTGCCTATAGAATGCAGTGGCCAAATATTCCCAGTTACGGATATTGGCTCCATCCAGCTGATAGAACCACTCAAGCTGAGTCCCTGAAAGACTGTCTTGAAAGAAATGGATCCACAAGTTCTTGTCAGCAGTGTAAGGTTGGATCCTCCTCACATATGACCGGAGGTGCAGCTTTGGACAGGAAGCTCCGTCATACTTGGCAAAGGCAGGAGCCTTGAACTTATGGGGAATCACCACCCCAGAGGATAGACCTAGATCTCCTAAGTCTAGACCGGGCATGTTTTGTATTTCCATAGCGCTCAGGCGGTCTTCCAGCTGTTTGTACTTATCCTCAGCAGGAGGATACTGTTCTTCATCATAGTCCATCTCGTTGTTGGAGACTATAGGGCTAGGAGCCCTCCTTTCTTGTGGACTGTCTTTCCCTCCAAATGAGGTGGTCAGATCAACTTCATTCTGCAGTTCATTTCCAAACTTGCGTCCAATGTTGAACAGGACAGTCCTCTTCTTTTTCTTCTTCCTCTCTTTCAGAATCAGAGTCTTCAGGTCCTGCTGACCCTTAGCTAGGCTCATGACTAACTCTTGAGACTGGGCATTCTGGGCCTGGAGAGCCTTGATAGCTTGCTCAGTGGATGGTTCGGTAGACATGATGATTGCTGAAATAAACAGCGTAGAAGATAAGAGACCTGTAATGGTACCTGTAATGCAATGATATGTATGATATATGTATGCAATGTTTTCAAGGATCTCGTGGGGTAAACAAAGAAACTTGTTACAATTTGAATTTTGCAGCTTGATTGAAGGAACTTCATGTTGCTGAGAGTCCTTCTTCAAGAGTCAAGCTCACCATATCGAGTGGGTCATAGCCCCTGACTCAAGTTATCGTGCTTGGATTTCTAGACAACCTTGGCTAGAGGAAAATAAATCCCCTTTGCCCCTTGTTTGACGTCTGGTTCATCATGATCTGCATCACAAACCCTTTAGATCCTTGAAATGGTTAAGGAAATGCTATGGTATGATGTTATGATGTGTATGCTATGAGTTTAAGCAAAAGTGTGAGGTGATGTAAGTAAGCCCTGCAATAGATCCAAACTGTTGGACAAGGACTGTAAACAAAACCTGCAAGGAACTCACGCTGTCAGATAACAAGAATGTGCAAGTAGTTCAAGTTTGAAGGCACACAAGTCACACATATAGCCTTAAGTTTAGGCTGGCATGGAGTTTAGGCATTACCCTCTTTCAGTTCAGTTGGTTTAAACCTGTCCTAAAAATAGTAACCGGGTTCTAGAGGATCTCAATATTACTGACTACCCTCAATCGGTCATAATTCCAGTTTAGCAACCTTTTCTTGCGGACGGAATCATCGCGAGAGTTTAGTCTCAATGAGTGTAGCATACTGCTACTGTTCTATGGCCAAGTTGGTCAATTTAAGGTTCTAAGGTCGGTTGGTGCTTAATGACTCCTCAGAAGACCCATATTCTCCTCGTTCCAACACAAGGGATATCGGTACAGACCAAGGTGTCACACCAACGTAGCTACTGCTTCATCTGTTTCGGTCTACGTCGGACAGATCCCTCACAATTTATTGCTACTTACCTAAAAAAGGGTAACCCCAGATCTGGGTTAGGATCTATAAAACTCTGATACAAGCCCACAAAATTAAAGCATACGAGTCAAGCAATTGAAAACACAAGTGGTCTAGTCCTAAGGTACACCTCACTTATAATTCCCCAGCAGAGTCGTCAGTTCTGTGATCGGTGGGAATAGAACTGACTGTTTTGGAATGCTGGTTCGCGTTTGCATTTGTTTTCGCAAAATGTCGCGGTAAGCAAGAGTCGCCATCGTCTTTTATTTTATCCAACAAGGAAAGGACAGAAGCACAGAAAAATTCCTTTTTGAGATATTTCTCGGGTTCGGGAGGTAGATTATAGAAAGGGAAGGTGTTAGCACCCTTTCTATCTGTGGTTATCCACAGGCTCTTAGGTACTTGTTCACTATGTTTTCAAAAGGTTTTTCTTTTCTTGTGTTTGTGGGTTTGAAAAGAGTTTTGTTTGAAAACTTCGATTTAACTCTTGTTTCTGTCCTCAAGAGTGTATGAAGTGTTGTTGAAAACTTTGTTTGAAAAGTGTAAGTGCGAAAAATTTGTTTTGTTTTGAAAGGGCAAGTACCTAAGAACATCTACCTACTCAAATGGGAATTAAATTGTGCAAATGTCCTTTAGACAGTGCTATCCCACTATTGAGGAGTAGTTAGCACCGTCGTTGGAGTTTTCGGGTCAATTCGATTAAGGGACATGTGGTCACTAAAGCAATGTTAGGACGCCTTAGCGGTAACCCTAATGTCTTAGATCATTTTATCTGAGGCAACTTATGATCTTTGGACAAGAGGGCGACCTCTAAAACCTCCTATACTCAATGACCACGTTCGAGGCAACCAAGTGAGGCGTACCCTAGGAGTGGCATGTGCAAGTGTGTCAATTTTCAGTTATGTTATCTTTGTACATGTTATGGTGAGCTACGATTGATTTTAAGTTTAAAATAGATCTTGTCATGCATAGCCTATTAGCATACATCTAGAAATTAATGGTTGCGGAAAATAAAACTAAGCTATTACAAGGCGTCGGGTATTTACATCGCCAAAAACAAACCCTTGAAAAAGTAAATGCGGAAAATTAAATGAAAGCGATAAAAGGTCCTAAGTTTAAAACTATTACATCCTTGGAGCAATTACAATTATATGGAATATGAATCAAAAATAATACGCGCGAGAAAAATTGAATCGGAGAGTTTTTAGGGTTTTGACCCCTTTTTATTTAATAAAGCTTATTGTGATTATTTTTTGTATTAAAGAAATTAGGCTAAATTAATAATTGAATTAATTAATTAAAATAAAAATATTTTTTGGTTTTTTTTGTTATTTAAGGAAATAAAATAAAAAATGGTTAAAAGTTATTAAAAACCCTAATTCTACATTAATTTTATATTGTTGCAAAAATGTTAAAATTATGCCTAATTAAAAAAACTAAGTCAATTAAATTGTTATTTACAAAATAATGAAATTAATAAGAATAATATAATTTTTTATGTTTTCTGATTTTTATTAGGAAAAATAAATTATTTGGTTAATTAAATAATAATGATAATAATTAAGTAAAACAAATAAATATAAAAGAAAGTATAAAGAGAAAAGAAATAACCCATTGGGGGGTTTGGGCTTAATTTGAAGGTATGCTTGGCAATTTTGAAGCCCAGAACGCCATGGCCTTTGTTGACTTTTCTAATTACCCACGCGTGTGCTGACTTGAGTGTACCGTGAACCATCAATTTCTGGCCTCTGGATTTAATCTGAAACACCTGGCTAGCATCTGGATGGAGGCATATGGTGAGCCCTGCTTTGAGCGCTGCATGGAATAACTTGGAGAAAAATTACAACAAATATTGAGGGACCTGGGATTCGAACCCAGGTCCCAAGGGACTTTGCATCAACACCTTTACCAACTGAGCTGTGACACGCTTTTGTTAAAGGGATAAGTAGAGATCATTATATGCAAAGACAATCAATATGCTGTAAACAAAAAATAAAGCGCGCTATGATTCAAACACGCGAACCAGATGACAACACGTCATCATCTTCAACCTTGGTCCTGCACAAATAGAATCAGATAGCGGGGGTTTTTAACCTCTTCTATTTCCTGCACGAAAAATAGCGAATAGACACAGAGCAAAAAGAAATATTTCGCGAGGTATGTGTTGGAAACGTCTTGGTCTCACGAATTCAACCATGTATCCCATTGGTTCCAATTCTTCATGGTTTGGAAAGCCCTATTTGAAAGCTTGAAAACCCTAGAAACTCAATCATGGCATCTCTCGGTTTAGGGCACTATGGTTCAATTAATTCATTCCATTAGCTTTGTATAACCCCTAGCAACGCAAATCAATCACCAAAACATGTCAAATGCATATGAATTAAGAGATACAATTTTGAATTAGAAGTGCAAACCGTGAGATGGTGTTTCGTGATTCCTTGAGCTTTGGTGCTTGAATTTGATTTCAAATCACTCCTTGTACCTCCTATAGTGTGTTTGGATGGATGAGGCACCTTGAATTGGCCTAGATTGCAAGAACAAGTTTTGATTTTTCTTGAAGTTTCTTGAAATTGGTATGGCCGTTTCTGCAAGGTTTTGTGTGTGAATTAGGTTTGTGAGGCTTGTGTGCATATAATAGAATGATTTTAGGTTAAGAGTTGGGCCAATATCCTTGTGCATTGAAGATGGAAGATTTGTTTGACCACCATTGTTAACCTTTCCAAAAAATAAGCCAAATCTGAGATTTTGTGCTTGAATGAGCCTTGGCACGATTTGATTGAGTGAATAATGATAATTGAAAGCTGTACAAATCACAAAGATCCCTTTACATCAATTTTTGGATTTTATTTGATTTAATATTGATTAATAATGAATTAAATCAATAAAAATGAAATAAAATAGAAAAATAAATGTTTGGTCATGAAATTATGTATGGGACACGTTTGTGGCAAGACAAGACCATATCAAGTGAAAAAAAGTGGGCCCTTTTGTCAAAAATTGGAGTTCTGAGGATAGTTGACTTTTGGCAATTTTGGAAAAATGCCCAACTTCAACAATGCATAACTTCCTCAATTTTGAACTTTTGGAGGTGTTCTTGGACTTTTTAGAAACCTTGAGATGTCCTATAATCAACCCTTTGGGTCTAATCTCATTTTGATCTTCCATTCTCCAGTTATAAGCTTTGGAAAAAAAGGTGTTTTTGTTGACTTTCAAAAATGACCTATAATGTCCAAATTTGTAACTTCTTGTGAGTGCATTTTATGATCTTGGGGTATGAATATGAATTGTGGGAAATTGCATCTTCTTCCAAATGAGCTTTGGATGGGTCATTTATCACAAAGTATGAGAAAGTTATGCTTGGTCAAAGTTGAGTTGACTTTTCCTACAAAACCCTAATTTAGCAACTTTTGAATCTTGATAAATTTTGAGCAATCCTTGATGAATCATGATCAACCCTTGATCAAATGATTAATTATCCTTAAAAATGAGAATGTTGACAAAAGATCTGGAGATTTGACTATTTGTAGGTCACAGTTGACTTTTACCCTAGCACAGTCGATTTTTGGGCCTCTTGAGCAATTGACTGACCAAAGTTTCTCTGCAAGGCTTGAAATTTGTTATGGATGAAATTAAGAACATATTAAGACATTGGGAAGCACTTGAGGTCATTTTTATGTAAGGACCTTGATGCAACACAAAACCCTAATTTTGAATTGACTGCCTTTGGAGGTGATTTGACTGTACAATCCTTGAGCCATTTTGAGCAATATGAAGATCATTCTTGACAACTCTTGAGGAATATGGGAGGGCAAATTTTGGGGTACAACAGGACGGAAAAGTCCGCATGTGCGTAGATTACAGAGATCTAAATAAAGCTAGTCCAAAAGATGATTTCCCATTGCCACACATTGATATGTTAGTGGATAGCACATCAAAATTCAAAGTTTTCTCGTTCATGGATGGATTTTCCGGTTATAATAAAATAAGAATGGCTCCAGAGGACATGGAAAAAACAACGTTCATCACACCCTGGGGAACATTCCATGATAGAGTGATGCCCTTCGGGTTAAAGAATGCTGGTGCGACGTATCAGAGGGTTATGACAACCCTATTCCATGATATGGTGCACAAGGAAATCTAAGTATATGTTGATGACATGATTTCTAAATCCCAGACGGAAGAGGGGCATGTAGAAGATTTGTTGAAGTTGTTTCAGCGTTTGAGGAAGTATCGTCTCTGCTTGAATCCAAATAAATGTACCTTCGGTGTTCGATCGGGGAAGTTGTTAGGTTTCATTGTTAGCCAGAAAGGAATTGAAGTTGACCCTGATAAAGTCAAAGCAATTAAATAGATGCCAGCGCCAAGAATTGAAAATCAAGTCAGAGGGTTCCTCGGGCGTTTGAATTATATTTCCAGATTCATTTCCCACATGACTGCAACATGTGAACCGATCTTTAAGTTGATAAAGAAAGATCAAGGTTGTGTATGGACGGATGACTGCCAAAGGGCATTTGAAAGTATTAAAGAATATCTACTTGAACCTCCTATCTTGCTCCCTCATGTCGAAGGAAGACCGTTGATTATGTATATGACAGTGTTAGATAATTCCATAGGCTGCATTCTGGGACAACAAGATGAAACAGGGAAGAAAGAATATGCCATTTATTATCTCAGTGAAAAGTTTACTGATTGTGAGTCGCGGTATTCCATACTAGAAAAGACATGTTGTGCTCTGTCCTGGGCGGCAAAACGTTTGTTGCAATATATGTTAAATCACACCACTTGGTTGATCTCCAAAATGGATCCAATCAAGTACATTTTTGAAAAGCCTGCTCTTACTAGGAGAATTGCTTGCTGGCAGATGTTGTTATCTAAATATGACATCGAATACACTCAAAAAGCTATTAAAAGCAGTGTGTTGGCATATTATCTTGCTCACCAACCAGTGGAGGATCATCAGTCTGTAGAGTATGAATTTCCCGATGAGGATGTGATCTTCCTGAAAGTGAAAGATTGTGATGAACCATTTCCCGGGGAAGGTCCTGACCCTGAATCTCGTTGGAGTATGATATTTGATGAAGCTGTAAATGCTTATGGTAAAGGAATTGGTGTCGTGATTGTCAGTCCCCATGGGTCGCACATTCCTTTTACTGCAAGGTTGACATTTGATTGTACTAATAATATGGCAAAATATGAGGCTTGCATCATGGGTCTCGAGGAAGCTATTGATCTCAGAATTAAAATTCTTGATGTGTACGGCGATTTAGCTTTGGTAATAAATCAGATTAAAGGATAATGGGAAACTCGTCACCCTGGCTTGATCCCTTACAAAGATTATGCTAGAAGCTTGTTACCCTTATTTAACAAAGTTGAATTCCATCATATTCCAAGTGATGAAAATCAAATGGAAGATGCTTTGGCAACACTGGCTTCTATGTATCAAGTGAATACTTGGAATGATATACCTCGAATTATAGTCCGGTGACTGGATAGGCCCGCTCATGTGTTTGCAACAGAAGAAGTAGCAGATGAGAAACCTTGGTATTATGATATCGAGCATTTTCTCTAGACTCAGGAATACCCGATTGGTGCTTCGAAGAAAGATAGAAATACATTGAGAAGATTGGCTGGCAGTTTCTTCCTTAGTGAAAATGTGTTGTGTAAGAGAAATTATGACATGGTATTGCTCAAATGCGTGGATAGACACGAAGCAGACATGTTGATGCACGAGATTCATGAAGGTTCATTTGGAACTCATGCCAATGGACATTCAATGGCTAAAAAGATGCTAAGGGCAGGTTACTATTGGCTGACAATGGAATTTGATTGTTACAAATTTTCAAAGAAGTGTCATAAATTCCATATTTATGCGGACAAGGTTCATATGCCTGCGACACTTCTCAATGTGATTTCCTCCCAGTGACCTTTCTCTATGTGGGGTATTGATATGATTGGGATGATAGAACCCAAAGCTTCAAATGGACACTGTTTTATCTTGGTAGCAATTGATTACTTCACCAAGTGGGTGGAGGCTGCTTCGTATGCCAATGTTACTAAGCATGTGGTTGTGCGCTTCATTAAGAATAATCTTATATGACGGTATGGTGTGCCGAGTAGAATTACCACCGATAATGGCTCGAATCTAAACAACAAGATGATGACAGAACTGTGTGAAGAATTCAAGATTGTCTATCACAACTCATCTCCATAAAGGTCAAAGATGAATGGGGCTGTTGAAGCTGCTAATAAGAATATCAAGAAGATTATCCAGAAAATGGTTGTTACTTATAAGGATTGGCATGAAATGTTCCCTTTTGCTTTGCATGGATATCGAACATCTTTCTGCACTTTAACAGGAGCAACCCCATTCTCCCTTGTGTATGGAATGGAAGTTGTGCTCCCAATCGAGGTTGAGATTCCCTCTTTGCGTGTGATAATGGAAACCAAGTTGACAGTGGCTGAATAGGTCCAGAACCGGTTTGGCCAATTTAATTTTATTGAAGAGAAGAGAATGACGGATTTGTGTCATGGCCAGTTATATCAGAAGAGAATAAAGAAATCTTTGGATAAGAAGGTCAAACCTCGTGAATTTAGAGAAGGCGACCTTGTGCTCTGGAAGATCATGTCTTTTAACGCTGATTCTAGGGGCAAGTAGACTCCCAATTTTGAAGGCCCATATGTTGTCAAGAAAGCCTTCTCTGGCAGTACATTAATTCTTGAAACTATGAATGGCGAGGAGTTCCCAAGTCCCATGAATGTTGATGCAGTCAAGAAATACTTCGCCTAAAGAAATAAAAGAACAACTCGCTAAGTTGAAAACCCGAAAGGGATACTTAGGCAAAAAAAACGTCTCGGTAGGCCAAAAACTCGGAAGGGCGGTCTAGGCAAAAATTAGAGACATAAACAGAATAAATTTCCCGTTAAGTTGAAAACCCGCAAGGGTAGCTTAGGCAAAAGTTAGGGACTTTCTTGGCAAGTAACTACATCAGACAAGACTTGATCATTGGAGCAACAATCTTCTCGGATCCTCATCATACTTCAACATAAGTTACTGCTCAGGATTTCAAAAAATTGTTAGAGGGGATAGTGGTCATTGTATCTCAATGTATCTTTTCCATTATATATTACCATTTTCCGAACTTTGTAATTATCCATGGAGTCTCGCTATTTGCAGACTACCATTCTATTAATGAAATTTGAGCTTTTACCCACTCTCTGTATTTCTTATTTTTATTTAGCTTGCAAAGACTCCACTTATTATTGATAATAACTTTCAAAGCGAAAAGAGTGAATAATAAAATTGATTTTCAGAAAGAATTTACAATTTTTTTTTACTTTAAAATTTGTGACGCAAGAGAAATAACAAAAGTGGTGATCCCAGGAATGGACGAACTCCAATTGCTTCTCGGAGAGGTTTTGCTCAATATTTTTCGTCATATAGGGTTTTCAATTCCAGTATCCCCGGTCAAGTTTTGGTTCATTTCTCCTCTTTTCTGAGTTTGCATGATATGAAGAGTCAATCCAAGATTTCTCCAGTGAAGATTTCATTTGTTTAATAGAGGTTCTTTCTTCCCAGAGAAGTTGGTACAGTAATCACTATCGAAGAACACATGTCTTTGGTTCCTCCAGTAAGGAACGTATATTGGTTTTCCCTTTGAGAATATGGTGTTGACCTCCCCAATGAAGTGGGCCTGAATTCCCCAGTGAATGTTTGATGATTTGATATCCGTCTACTCTACTTGAAGTTGATTTTGCAATTCACAATATAAGGGTCACTTTTGAAAAAATGTGTTTCCCCGTTGAAGTATGAGTGCTTTTCCCTGGTGAATCCGAGAGAAGGATATTATATCCCTGAATCTGTACTATTTTTGTCACTTGGATTTGTTTGCTTCCAGATTACGTTTCTCCCCAGTAAAGTTAAACCAAGTAGTAGGTTTTGTTTCCTAAGTTGGAGCTTACTTTTTCTTGGATTGTTCACCTTGGATGTGATTTAGTCGAGTGTTGATTATGCTCGAGTTAGTTTTTGCCTGGTTACTCCCAGTGTTATATGCCTGTTTTTTTAGCATAAACATGATAACACTCATACATTCATACATACATCATACATAGTTGAATTTAGCAAATCATTGCTCATTCACATTCATTAATATTTTTTGTTGACATATTATCCTACTTTGCAGAATTGTGTTGTCCTCTCTCCAATAGAGTGTCGGTCATAAGCAGAAAGTGTATGTTTTTTCAAGTTCCCCACTGAATTATCCCTCGTGGAATATTTTTGCTTTAGCCTTCCGGCACAACTCTTTGGCTGGATGATTTGGGTTTCCCTCTTGAGTTTACTTCTCAAAGGATGTATTTTGGACGACTGTCTTATTCCAGTTTATTTCTGGTTTGAATCTTTGATCCTCAGTAATATTACCACTTATATATGTAGACTTCGAGCCTTGGTTTGAAAATGTGCATTTATTTTGCACGAGAAGACTTTATCTCCTCAGCAGAAATATATTGGCATCTCCCCAGGAAGTCATATTTCATTCCCCAGAAAGTCATTTTTTACAATCCTCCATAAACAGCAAGTAGAAGGTCTCTTTATTTGAGCAACCTATACTTCCCTGTAAAAGTTGACATTACCCTTTTTTTCTATCTTCCCTATGAGCATATAGTTTGCAGTTTGTTGCCAAAATTACTCCAGTGGATGTCAAGTCTTTCGATATCGCAGAGGCAATTCATTGTGAAATCTTTATAAGTGGTAGTCTCTTTATTTGAGACAACTTATATATTACCCTTTCCAGGCAGGATGCCTTGGTTAAAGAAGAAGTTGAGACACGTTCTAGGTGAAATGCCAGAATTTTGGGGGAAACTTATTATCTTTTTTCTACCTTCAGTGAACCTTGGTAGTTCATCGTCTATGAACGGCAATGTTATGATATATTCTCTTTCTACCTTCAGTGAAAGTTGGTAGGTCACCTTCAGTGAAAGTTGGTGATTGTTATCTTTTTGCTACCTTCAGTGAACATTGGTAATTCATTGCCAGTGAACGGCGATGCTATGATATATTTTCTTTCTAACTTTAGTGAAAGTTGGTAGGTCACCTTCAGTGAAAGTTGGTAGGTCACCTTCAATGAAAGTTGTTGATTGTTATCTTCTTGCTACCTTCGGTGAACGTTGGTAGTTCATCGTCAGTGAACGGAGATGCTATGATATATTCTCTTTCTACCTTCAGTGAAAGATGGTAGGTTACCTTCAGTGAAAGTTGGTGATTGTTATCTTTTTTCTACCTTCAGTAAACGTTGGTAGTTCATCGTCAGTGAACGGTAATGCTATGATATATTTTTCTCTCTACCTTCAGTGAAAGTTGGTAGGTCACCTTCAGTGAAAGTTGGTGATTGTTATCTTTTTGCTACCTTCAGTGAACGTTGGTAGTTCACTATCAGTGAACGGCAGTGTGATGATATTTTTTTGTCTCTACCTTCAGTAAACGTTGGTATCTCACCTTTAGTAAACGTCGGTGTTGTTATTTCTCTCCTCTTTCTACCCTCAGTGAACGTTGGTAGTTTCGCCTTCAGTAGAAGTTGGTGCATCCTTTGACTTTTTATCATCCTTTATGAGTCGGGTCTGTTGATTCACCGGTAATTTATTTTCCTGGTTGGGTTTCTCTTTTGTTTCTTTATTTCCTTTGTTACACCCCCAGCAATGTTTTGCGTCTCTTTGGTTTTTTTTTCATATGCATTCATGCTCATAAGCATTGCATGGCATCTTAGGGCCAAAAATAGGGTTTGTTTTATATTTAAGTATCTTTGATCGCGTCGACATAAAGACTTTTAACCTTCGTATCTTCGGATAGAAGAAACTTAAATAAGGGCAGCTGTTGTACCCCAATTTTTTCCCCTAAGATCCCTTCACCATACCATGTTGATTCAATCACAACAAGATCACATTAGGGTTTTGGTTCTCCTCCATATATTTAGCTTTCCTCTTTGAGGAATCACCAAGCACCTTGACTTGTTTTCTTTTATGATCATGAATGTTTTGTCTTGATTTTATTTTAATTAATAAAATGCAATGTAGGTTTGTATTACTTGTTAATAATGTAGGTAAAGGAAATATGGCTTAGCAAGTTGATCCATGGGTTCATGAGTTTATTTCCATGCCCTAGTCAATAAAGTTTGAGAAGTTCAAACCTTTTCATTAAGGTTGTTTTGGAAGAAATTGCATGGCAAGGTTTATTTTGGGTTCATCATATTTCAAAATTATCAAATTGATTCAAAAATGCAAAGGGATTGATCGAAGAAGTTGTCATGGTTGGACAAAGGCTTGTTCCCATTGGTCACATATGCACATTTCTCTCAATTCTCAAGACATGGAAGTGGTTTTGGTTACTATAAGTTCTCATTTTTATCCTCAACAACTTCTATTTACAAAACATTTATGTTGATACAAGAGGTTTGTTCAAAATTGTCAAAGTTCCTCAAGGCATTTTCTTGATCTAGGAGCTAGGGTTTTAGACTTTAAAGAAGCATATCTTGCTCATCTTTTGGTATTTTTGAGTGATTCCAAAGACATCCTTCTCTTAAAAGGGTTATCAACAAATCACTTCAAAAGTTTCAAGGAGTTTTCATGTGGAAGAATCTTGATGATGAAGAAAGATTACAAGTCCTCTAGATGAACCCCTAATTTCTCATGTGTGACTTCAAATGATCATAACTTGGCCAATTTCTATCACCTTGAGCCCACTCTTTTTCCATAATGATCTTGAATATGTTAAATTTATGCCTTCTTTTATGTGAAAAGTGAGAAAATGGATGGGAGATGTCCTAAGGATACAAAAGATTATAGGTTATTTCATGATTTTTTGCCAACTTCAACAATTCATAACTCTCTCAATTTTTGGATATTTTGAATGGTTCAAGTTTCAAAGTTTCATTTAAGAGGTCTATTTCATGCCATATTTTTTGGTCAAGAGCAAATTCCAAGTGGAAGGCCATGTTTAGATGCAAAACATTATAGGTCACTTTTGAAGAAAAATTTGAAATATTTCTAAGTATGGAAAGTCAACCTTTTTTCCCCAACTTTGACCCAATGCAACTTTTATCTCAAGCATCCATTTGATTCCATTCTTTTTCCATTGCAAAGCTTGTAACCTTATATTTATAAAGCATCAAGAATCATGCCTTAAGACACATTGAGTTGATAATGGTATGGGATTGAACTTGGTAACTTGGAACTGAAGTTTCTTCATAAGTCAGAATTTGAAATTCATGTTTTGGCCTCTAAACATAAAATTAGCATGCGTTTGTGATCTAGACATGTTTAACCAAATTGCCAAAGTGGATTAGAGCATTAAAACGCAAGGATTGGATGAGTTTTGATGGAAATCAGATCACACTTTGCTTGTGCATCAGGTTAACACAATTTCCCTCCAAACTTCATCATTTCACACGCTTGAACATTCCATTTGATTCCCGATAAATAGAGGGTCATCCCCCATTCATTTCCTCAAGCTTTTAGAGCCAAATTCACTCTGTCAAAATCTCACACGAGCTTGAAATTTTTGAAATCATTTTCTGAGATTCCAGCTTTTTCCTCTAAAATTCTTTGCACATTCATCTTCCTTAAGCATCATACAAACTCTCCAACACTTAAACCAAGAAAAATGAGCCATAATCCAACCTACGGAAGTCCAGTTTTAGAGCTTCTTTCTTGAACTTCTAAAAGGTAGAATTCTCCATCATTTGGATCCAAATAAAGCACTAACCTATTCTACTCATTCTCCTGATTCTAGTGCTTCTTACAATTTTTAAATCCATGGAGAATTGAGAGAGAAATCTCAAATTGAAGGTGCTCACTATTTTCTGGGTTTTTGATTCATATATATCTCTTTGTATAATTTATATAAATTTGGCGCAATGGTGGTGTTAGGATCGTCTTGAAGAGATGAATCTAATGATACTGGTCTGGGATCCTAATTTTACCGTTTGAAGGATCTCACAAAATCTCCATTGCAGGGTGGCTGGAGGTTGAAGACGATGACATGTCTCGTCTCAGCCAATGATAGCGTGCCAAGCGTTTTAATTTTATTGGTTGCCTTTTTTTCCGATTCCCTGCGCATCCGACTAAGGTCCATATCAAGCACAACGCGTCTGATCCATTGGATTAGCTTACTAACGCGTTTTGACTATGATCTGATGGCCCATATCTTTTTGGTTTTATTTTATTTTCTGATTTTTATATTTTAATTGATTTGATTTTCAAAAATTCATAACTCTTTTATTTTTTATCCAAATATTATGAAAAATTTTACAAAAATACTTTGAATTATTTCTGATCTCATGACTATTTTTTCATATTTTTATTTTTGACATTTGATATTTTTTATATTTTTTGCATTATTTTCTTCCTTTTAATTACTTTAAAATGCTTTCTGACATTTTTTTAATTCTGAAAAATTTCCTAAATATCATTTTGCATATTTCTGATTTCTTGAAAATTTTATGGAATTTTATATTGATGTTTACTATTTTTGACCTATTTTCTTTTGGTTTGAACAATTTTAATTAGTTTTAAAATAGTTTCTGACTTTTAAAAAATTTCCAAAAATTTTATAAAAATATTTAAGTCCTTTCCTGATTTTTCTATGGCCTTACTCAATTTCTCGTGATTAATTTGAATATAGTTGATATTTTTCTTTCTTATTTCTATTTTAAAACATTTTTAAACCTTTTTAATGTATATATTAAATGCTATATTATTTTGTGATTATTTTCTGGCTGACTTGGGTTGAATTTTGATCATCAACTTTATTAACATCATTGTATCCATGGTCTTGAGTCTAACTCCACAAAAATGGATGAATGATTTTAATAATAGTTTGGTTAAATTTTAATTCAAATGTGGTTTGTATATTCTTCCTCACCCCTCTCCATCTCGTCCCTTTCTTATTGCACTAAGTGTTATTGGAGCATGATCTCTATATCATGTCTCAAAATAAATGGTGCATAGATTGTTATTGACCGACCTCAAAATAGACGCGACTTCTATATAAGTCCACTTACGATTGCTTAACATAGCGCTAAAATTTGTCCCGATTCAAATAAATGATCATTCGTGGCCCAAACCTATGTTTGAAAGCCCAAGTATGTTAATTTGATCTCTTTGATCCAATAACCTTGAGATTCATTGTGTGGAGGCTTTGGTTCTACCAATCCTCTAATGGATCTATAACACTTTTGGTCAATGCGGATCACTTAAACATCGTTGATCATTAAATGGTACTTTTGAGGATTCCAAATGGATTATATACTTGACAAAAAGCAAATTCAACTTGTTGTGTGGAGGCTTTGGTTCTACCAATCCTCTAATGAGTTCCAAATGCAAGTTTCAATATGATCATCCAACTAACCACTAATCACTAATAATTGATTTTACCTTTTGTTTTTACATGCCCTTTATTTTTTATGCTTTATGCACCATTTACTTTTAAGCATTTACATTTCATGCTATTTTTCATCTTTGATCACTTGAACCCATTTGCTTTCTTGTCATTTTTATTTTGCTCACTTGAGCTTTTCTTTTCTTTTTTAAGACACCTAATAATCAACATAAACCATAAAAAACTTTAATGATACTTGGACTAGTTGGTTACTATCCTTGGAATTATGGAGTATTGGACTTCTTGGACATAGGAATAGAAACCTTGGCCTATATTGGAGACCTTGTGACCTTAATTTATATTTTGTCTGGATTTCTTGAGGTTTACCTCAAGATATTGGGTTGTTTGTTTATTTTGTGTGCAGGTTATTGTGATTACATTCTTTGTTTGTAGTCTGGAATTCACCCGTATACAGTCGTTACTCTGCCTAATTTTTGTGAAGACTTAATACACTTGAAGTTTGGTTCTCTCAAGAGGTCTAGTATCTTTGCTTGCTTAGTTTCAATCCAAAGAATGGGAATTCTATCTTGGCTCATAATGTCAAGTATTGGCTTTTTGTTGGTTAGAGGGTTCTTATCCCTAACTTTTTCCTTATGCTTTAGGATAGTCTCTTCTTCTCCTTCCATCTTCTTCAATTTCAAAATCTTCTCCCTCCTTTTGGAAACTCTTATTGCTTTTAAACTTGAACCAGTTTCATAATAAACTTGGACTTAGGTCCATGCATTTTCAAAAACTTTTTCACAAATAAACTTCAATCAACATTAATAATACCTTAACATTTTTTGTGAGAAGGCTAAAAATAAATGAATCTCATTCAAACCATTTTTCCATCTTGGCTTTCACCTAAAACTTTTTCTCAAAATATTAGACTCTTGTCAATCCTTGTAGTGATGCAAACAACTATACTTCTACAATATGTAGTAAAGAGTAATATTTTCCACTTGGGTGTTGAGTGAGGCATTGTTGATTTTTAAAATACAAGCCATATCCTCCACTTTGAGATGATGCAAATTCTCTTTTCTCTTTATTTTGGGTAGTAAGTATGTTTTCCACACGGACAATGACGATGATGTCTTATCTCATAAAATTAACCAACACACTTGTGTTTTAAAAATATTTAAAGAGGAACTACGTGTACCCTGATCCCCTATTACACGGAAGATGGTACGTAGGCACTAAAGGTTCGCAACCGCGGCGGGTGCAAAAATCATAAAAAAATATATATTTCTTTTCTCACCTTCACCATCTATTTTTTATACAACACATTTTTATAGCCAGAATATACAGATTTTACAAAGAGGTTCCTGCAGAGTGTCGTAGATGTTTAGGGTGTTAATACCTTCCCTTTGCATAACCAACGTCATTACCTTGAATCTTTCCCCCACTTTTTGGGTTACTCGCTCTTTTCCCATTCCTTTGGAAACAATAAAGCGCGGTGGTAATTTTTATTTTGATCTGTACAAGTCTAGTCAATCCAATGGCTTAGTCTTAACATTTCTACCGCTACAATATGTACTAAAACACATAAAAATACAAATATGAATTCACATGATTATTGGAAACATCGACGCACATGCGTGCGTTTTTGACAGCTTCTGCTGTCAATAACGACCCATTCTTACCCTATGAACCTTATAGAGATTATTGCAACACTTGGTTTGGATGGAGATGGCTGGAATCGGACTGTAGGTTGTTGTACCCCAAATTTTGCCCCTAAGATCCCTTCACCATACCATATTGATTCAATCACAACAAGATCACATTAGGGCTTTTGGTGCTCCTCCCTATCTTTAGCTTTGCTCTTTGAGGAATCACCAAGCACATTGACTTGTTTTTTCTTGTGTAATCAGTCATGTTTTGTTTTGAATTTTATTTTAATTAATAAAATGCAATTTTGGTTTGTCTTACTTGTCAACAACGTAGGTAAAGGCAATAAGGCTTAGCAAGTTGATCCATGGGTTCATGAGTTTATTTCCATGACCTAGTCAATGAAGCTTGAGAAGTTCAAACCTCACCATGGAAGTTGTTTTGGAAGGGAAGGAATGGCAAGGTTATTTTGGTTCACTATATTTCCAAGTTATCAAGATTGATTCAAAAGTGTAAGGGGTTGATTGAAGAAGTTGTCATGCTTGGAAAAGGCCTTGTTCCCATTGATCACAAGTGCATATTTCTCTCAATTCTCAAGATATACAAGTGTTTATGGTTTCTATGAGTTCTCATTTTCATCCTCAACAACTTATATTTACAAAGCATTTGTTTTGGTACAAGAAGTTTGTTCAAAATTGTCAAAGTTCCTCAAGGCATGTTCCTTAATCTAGGAGCTAGGGTTTTGAACTTCAAAGGAGTATATCTTGCTCATATTTTGGTATTTTTGAGTGATTAAAAATAAATCCTTATCTTCAAAGGGTTATCAACAAATAAATTCAAAAATTCCAAGGAGTTTTCATGAGGAAGAAAGATTACAAGTCCTCCAGATGAATCCCCATTTTTTCATGTGTGACTTCAAATGATCATAACTTTGTCAATTTTTATCACCTTGAGCCCATTATTTTTCCATAATGATCTTGAGTATGTGAACTTTATGCCTTCTTTTATGGGCAAAGTGATAAAATGGATGGAAATTGCCTTAAGGATACAAAAGATTATAGGTCATCTCATGATTTTTTGCCTACTTCAACAATTCCTAACTCTCTCAATTTTTTGAGATTTTGAATGGTTCAAGTCCCAAAATGTCATTCAAGAGATCTAATTTATGACATATTTTTTGGTCAATAGAAAATTCCAAGTGGAAGGCTAGGTTTGGATGCAAGACATTATAGGTCACTTTTGAAGAAAAAATTGAAATATTTCTAAGTATGGAAAGTCAACATTTTTTCTCCAACTTTGACTCAACACAACTTTCAGCTCAAGCATCCATTTTATTCTATTCTTTTTCCATTGCAAATCTTGTAACCTCATCTTTCTGAAGCATCAAGAATCATGCCCTCAGACCCCTTTAGTTGAGAATTCCATTGGTTAGAAGTTGGCACTTTGAAACTGAATTTTTCACCAAGTCAGAAGTTTGAAATCTTTGTTTTGGCTTCTAATCACAAGATTTACACGCGTTTTTTATTTAAACTTGATTAAAAAACTTTCCAGAAGTGTTTAGCACCTCAAAACGCAAGGATTGGATGAGTTTTGGTGAAAATTATATCACACTTCACTCGTGTATCAGGTTTGCACAAATTCCCTCCAAAATACATCACTCACCCTTCCTTTTGATCCCATTTGCTTCTCCTATAAATACAAGAACTATCCCATTCATTTTCTCAAGCTTGGATAGCCAGAATCACCCTGCCAAACTTGTTCCATAACTCAGAATTCAGCAACTTCAAAATCCATATACAAGCCTTTTTCAATCCAATTTTTTCATCAATACACCTTCCTTTATCTTCCCTGAAGCTAACCATATAATTACATTCAAGAATCGTGTCCTATATTGCTCCATAGAAGTCCAGTTTCAGAGCTATGCAACTCAACTTCAATAGGTATATTCCTTCACCAATTCTTTAAAACTTGGATATCATTGTGATGCTCCCATTGCCCTGGTTCTACTTGCACACTTGCTTTTTACTAGAAACACATTTTGACCATGAAATTTCAAATCCCTTTTCAAAACTTTCTTTCCAAATTGCTTGAGCTACAGTTTATATAAATTTAGCGCGAGGGTGTGGTTGTCTTCTTCTTGAAGAGACAAAGTGAATGGCATAGGTCTGAGCTTCTGATTTTACAGTTTGAGAGACTTGCAATTCACGTTGGCTGGAGGTTGAAGATGACCAATGTGTTATCTTTCAACCAATGATGGCACGCCACTTGTTATTTTTGAATTCTGATTTAATAATTGATTCAGTGTTTTATTCACTAATGACCATGATATGCACAGCGCGCCAGATCCCTTGGATTTGATTACTAACGCGTTTTGACTCTCATCCAATGGTCTACATACTTTTGACTTTTCTTTTCTTTTCTGATTTTTTATATTTAATTGTTTTAAACTTCAAAAAATCATAGAAAATTCATTTTAAGTCCAAAAAATATGAAAAAATCATGAAAAATATTTTTGATTATTCTCTTTCTGATTTTTATTTTTTCACAATTTAATTTTGTGTTTTGGTATTTTTTATAAATTTACACTTTATTTGATTTGTTTTAAATGTTTAAAAATAGTGTTATGCATTTTTAAATTCTGAAAAAATTATGGAATGATCCAATGATATTGTGACAAATATTGGTGACCTTATTTTATTTTTGTTTCTGAATTTGTTATTTTTTATCATTTTTGGATTATTTTACCCCTTTCTTTTAATTTTAAAAAATAGTTTCTGACTTTAAAAAATTACCAAAAAATTTATAAAATCATTTGAGCCCTTTTCTGATTTTTCTATGGTCTTACTTTTTATTTCTTGATTAATTTGAACATAGTTGATATTTTTCTCTTTTATTTCTATTTTTAAACATTATTTTTAAACCTTTTTTGTATATATTAAAATGTAATATTATTTTGTGACTATTTTCTGGCTGATCTTGGGTTAAATTTTTTATCATGAACTTTATTAACATCATTGGATCCATGGTGTTGAGTCTAACTCCACAAAAATGGATGTATGATTTTAATAATAGTTTGATTAAATTTAATCCAAATGTGGTTTGTATATTCTCTCACCCCTCTTCATCTCATACCCTTCTTATTGCACTAAATGTTGTTGGAGCATGATCTCTATATCATGTCTCAAAACAAATTGTGAATAGATTGCTATTGACCGGCCTCAAAATAGGTGCGACTTCTATATAAGTCCACTTACGATTGCTTAACATAGCGCTTAATTTTGTCCAGATTCAAATAAATAATCATTCGTGGTCCAAACTTATGTTTGCAAGCCCAAGTATGTTAATTTGATCTCTTTGATCCAATAACCTTGAGATTCATTGTGTGGAGACTTTGGTTCTACCAATCCTCTAATGGATCTACAACACCTTTGGTAATTGCGGATTACTTAAACATCGTTGGTCATTAAATGGTACTCATGAGGATTCCAAATGGATGATATACTTGACAAAAAGCTAATGCAACTTGTTGTGTGGAGGCTTTGGTTCTACCAATCCTCTAATGAGTTCTAAATGTAAGTTTCAAGATGATCATCCAACTAACCACTAATCACTAATAATTGACTTTATCCTTTATTCTTTTATATGCCCCCTTTTATTTTTATGCACTATTTACTTTTAGCATTTACATTTCATGCCATTTTCATCTTTTCTCATTTGAGCATTTACTTTCTTGCCATTTTTATTTTGCTCACTTGAGCTTTTCTTTTCTTTTCTTAAGATACTTAATAATCAACATAAACCCTAAAAATCTTTAATTATACTTGGACTATTTGGTTACTATCCTTGGAATTATGGAGCATTGGACTTTTTTTGGACTTAGGATTAGAAACCTTGGCCTATGATTGGAGACCTTGTGATCTTATCTGATTATGTTGTCTGGAGCTCTTGAGGTTTACCTCAAGACATTGGGTTGTTTGTTTGTTTTGTGTACAGGTTATTATGATTACACCCTTTGTTTGTAATATGGAATTCACCTGTATACAGTTGTTACTCTGCCCAATTTTTGTGAAGACTTAATACACTTAAAGTTTGGTTTTCTCAAGAGGTCTAGTATCTGTGCTTGTTTGGTTTCGATCCAAAGAATGGGAATTCTATTTTGGGCTCATAGTGTCAAGTATTGGCTTCTTGTTGGTTATATGGTTCTTATCCCTAGCTTTTACCTTATGCTTTAGGATAGTCTCTTCTTCTCCTCCCATCTTCTTTAATTTCAAAAATCATCTCCCTCCTTTTGAAAACTCTTCTTGTTTTAAACTTGGATCACTTCCATAATAAACTTGGACTTAGGTTAATGCATTTTCAAACATTTTCATAAATAAACTTCAATAAACTTAATGATACTTTGACATTTTTGTGAGAAGACTAAAAGTCAATCAATCTCATTTCAAACCATCTTGCCACTTTGGATTTTATCTTTAAACTTTTCTCAAAAGATTGAACTCTTGTCAATCCTTGTAGTGATGCAAACAACTATACTTCTATAATATGTAGTAAAGAGAGATATTTTCCACTTGGGCGTTGAGTGAGGCATTGTTGATTTTAAAATCCAAGCCATATCCTCCACTTTGAGATGATGCAAATTCTCCTTTCTCATGATTGTGGGTAGTAGGTATGTTTTCCACACGGACAATGACGATGATGTTTTATCTCATAAAAATTGACCAATACATTTGTGTTTTAAAATTTTTAAAAGAGGAACTACGTGTACCCTGATCCCCTATTGCACGAAAAGGTGGTATGTAGGCACTAAAGGTTCACAACCGCGGAGGGTGCAAAAATTATAAAAAAATATGTTTCTTTTCTCACCTCCACCATCCATTCTTTATACAACATTTTTTATAGCCAAAATATACAGATTTTTACAAAGAGGTTCCTGCGGAGTACCATAGATGTTTAGGGTGCTAATACCTTCCCTTTGCATAACCAACCCCCTTACCTAGAATCTTTCCCTCTTTTTGGTTATTCGCGCTTTTCCCATTCCTTTGGAAACAATAAAGCGTGGTGGCGATTTTTATTTTGATTTGTATAAGTCTAGCCAATCCAATGGCTTAGTCTTAAACATTTCTACCGCTACAGAAAAATGGCGACTTCACTGGGGAAAGATTGACCTTTTGCTGGTCCATCTCTAAGTGGGTTGAGCCTATCTTTGTTTATATCTGTATATGTGTTATTATTGTTTTTGTGTTATATGTTGTATATATGTTTGTCTGGATTTTCCTGGTTTTCAGGGTGCTTCGTGATTACTCATAAGTCCTATACCCGGACTTGGGCAAACTTTAAGATAGGACGGGCGATATAGTCATGTTAACTTTGAGGGATTAATCCTAAAAAAGGAGGCATGAGATCCCCCACACAGTGGAGGCCCCTTTGGCTGTAGTGTTGTTTACCGAGTAATCGAGAAGACATGCTGCTTTCGACCTGGGAGCCTGCTGAAGCTGAGGACTGTAGAATACCTAATCCATCTTGGCCTTTTAGGTATAGTGCGGAAGCTATAACGGAGTAATCCGGAAATAGTTGTCACACGATACTACGCTCGGACGAGTTTTTCTTAAGAATATTACTGATTACTGAGTTAATCGGGAAGTTGGTAATATCCAAAGGAAGGATATAGACTTTGGGAACCTCTAGAACCTTGTTCGGTAGGTGATAACTTTTAGACCAACACCTTATGGGTAGTACCTTCGACCTCATGCTCGTGACGTTGAACTTATGAACCCTATATGTGTGATCTTGTGTGTGATTGCTGCATCATGCATCCATGCATTCATAAGCATATTTTGGAGAAATCTTATTTCAAGGGATTTAAAAAGTTGACCATTTGTGAATATCTCAGGTACTTTTTAACTATGGATTCTGGTAAGAGAAAGACCGGGAAGTACAGTTTCAAGGATCCCAAGATAGATGAGTTGATCAGTCTAATTCCCGAGATCGAGTGTTCTGCAGACTTTGAGAAGAAGTATGGATCCATTATTCCTCTCATGAAGCTGAAGATAAAGGAGGGTATTCTCTCGACCTTGGTCTAGTTCTGTGATCTGATGTATCATTGCTTTATTTTTTCCAACTATCAGTTGATGCCTACACTGGAGGAGTATTCTTAGCTGTTGGATTTACCTGTTACCGATCGTGTTCCTTTTACTGGTTTGGAGGGTGAGCCAAAACCACGGGAGATTGTTGCTTTGATTCATCTGGGGAAGTCTGAGGTGGAAGACCATATGACTACTAAAGTAGCGATTAGAGGATTACCAGCTCAGTTCTTATTGGAGAAAGTTCGTTACTTTGCCAGGATGAAGAGTACAATTGCTTTTGAGGCCATCTTTGCTCTACTTGCTTACGGGTTGTTCTTATTTCCTAATGTGACAAGTTTGTTGACATTAATGCTAGTAGGACCTTCATGATTTGGAACCCAATTCCTACCTTGTTGGGTGATGCTTATTACTCTATTCATCTTCGGAATTCTTATCATGGGGGATGATTATCTGTTGCACGCCTCTGTTGTACCGGTGGTTTATCTCTCATATGCCTCAGTATGATGCTTTTTGGGACATCAAGAAAGAACCCCGTTGGGTTCCTAATATCATGGCACTTACTCACTCGGATATTGATTAGTATCATCGAGCTTACCAGGATATAGAGATTATTGACAGTTGTGGTAGTTTTTCCAATGTACCTCTTCTTGGTACAAAGGGAGGAATTAACTATAACCCTGTTCTTGCACGACGACATCTTGGTTATCTGATGAGGGATAAACCAAATAGTATTCATTTGAGTAGTTTCTTTCTGAAGGAAGGAGAAGACCATAGGGAATCTAGGGAGCAGATTGTGAAGGCCTGTCGTCACATTCATAAGAAGAGTAGGAAGGATTTGGGACCTAGGGGTGTTGTTTCTTTGGAGCCATATCTTTAGTGGGTCCAAACGAGAGCTATTCAGTTGAAGATGCCATATTCCCGGGAAACACCTATGTATGATCTATTTGTGAAGACCACTCCTCCCTTATTATATGATCTAGAAGAGTTGCAGCTTGCTTATGTTAGGATGCAACAGGAAAAGGACGTTTGGAAGAACAAGTTCCAAACTCTAGAGATTTCCTATAAAGCATACTTGAAAGAGAAAGACGACTTGATTGAGATCCTTGAGAGTCGAGCGGTAGAGTCTATGGAGAGGCAATGGGATTTATTTTCTCCTAAGCCTCAATCAAATGTTGATCACTCACTTCCTGATTCAGGTGATTGGAAGGAGGTTGCCATCAGACATGCGGAATAAAACCAGAGGTTGAAAGCTCAGATTGCCAGGCTCATGGGAAAGCGCCAGCGTATAGAGTGATCTCCATCAGTTTTACTTCTCATGGCTTTAGATTTTATTTTCATCTTGTACTTGGGATCATTGAAACTTGTAATCCATTTTGGAGTTGTTATAATAAAAAAATTCAGTATTTCAAATGCGTTATTACTTTTATATTTGCAATATGTCCATAAATTTTAAATACCTTTAAATATAAAATAAAATCATGTGCATTACATATCATGCATCATATTGCACATATTTCTTGCATTTGTTATGCATACCCAGGTGTCTTACCAAGCTTCTTTCCTTTGTTCAGCAAGCTGACTCACCACTACAACACTCGGGCTAATTTCAGAAAGAAGATGGACAACCTAGAACGAGTGAATGACGAGTTGCGCGAGGAGGTTTCTGCTTTAAAGGCTGGCATGGCCAATCTGACTACTCTGATGGAAGCTCTGGTGGCTGCTCATAATTAGCTATTGAGTGTTCAACCTCAACCGACAAGGGCAACTACTGAAGCTCGGACTATTCCCGTATCTGCTACTCCAACTGTTGTTCATAACCGCATTCCTCAAGGTTATCCATGGGGAATGCCAGAGAATTTTACACCTTGTTGTACCCCAAAATTTGCCCTCTCATTTTTCTCTAGAAATCACCCTGGATCCTCAGGTTTACTTCCAAGCTTTGAGTTACAAATTTTTCATGAAGATCACTCCCAAGGGAAAAATAGTCATTTGCGCTGAAAGGCCAAACTTTGACCTCTTGATCAAAATCAAATCTCAAAAATCATATTGCATCAAAACATGTTGAAATAGGAAGTTTTTTTTCATCTAAAGTTCAAAAGTCAAATTTACTTTGGAAAAACCAAATTTCTAAGAACTTGAGATTTTTCTAAGTATTCAAGGAAAAAATGACACTTCAGAGCTTCTGAACCAACCTCCAGGCAGGAGCAGTCAGAAGTTGCAAGCTTAGCTCAGCACATAACCTTTAGTCAAAAGTTGCAAGCTTAGCTCAGCACATAACCTTCAGTAAGAAGTTGCAAGCTTAGCTCAGCACAGAACCTTCAGTCAGAAGTTGCAATCTTAGCTCAGTACATAACCTTCAGTCAGAAGTTGCAAGCTTAGCTCAGCACATAACATTCATTCAGAATGTGGCTCTTCAGCAGCTACGCAAGCTCAGTCATAATCTGCCAAGGTAAGAACAGAAGATTATAAAGCGTGATAAAATCTGAATGCTCTTTCAGAACATGCTGAAAAGCCTAAGGATCCCTCAGAACTGGCTAAGGTAGAAGGATACCAAGATCAGAACTTGGGTACTTTGTCCTAGACTACACTGAAGTGGAACTTCTGGCTCAGATTTAAGTAATGATGCAAATCTCATATTACAAAGATTTCTCATTTTGATATATCTCATCACCATTTAATGCTCATTAATGATCACAACCACTTTTGAATATTTGTCCAAAGGGTCTCTCCACGTGTAGCGTAGCAACACCTTTGTGCAAATTTAGGTATGGGTCTATGCCCTACTTTTTGCTTATGGGTGTCACTTTTCCTTAATCCTTGCTTACCATTCCAGCCTAGGCTAAAAGCTGTCAATCATCACAACTTTTTATGAACTTTATTCAAGAGTAAGTCAGCATCTAGTGCATGATATTGGCGCCACTTAACATTTTAAAAACCCACAAAACTTTTCCTATAAATAGATCACCATTGGCCACTGAGAAATGGCTGGTCCAAGTCCAGAAAAATTTCTGAAAAGAAACAGAAAGTTTTAGCAAGAAAACACCTTGAATCTATGCCCAAAATTCTTAGAGTTCCAAAAACTCTAAACACAACACACAAAAGAAACCATTAACTTTGAATCTCCTGCTTTCAAACACCATTTGTTCTCAAAATATTTCTTGACTAAGAAACACCCATACAGTTTCTTACCCACACATATACCCTCCATCCATCAATTCAAAGAACCTATTCAGAACATCATCAGAGTTAAGGCTAACTCCAGTTCACAGAATTTCTTCCAGCGGCAAGGTAAGCACCTGCTGACTCTCACCATACTGCTTAAGCATCACCAGATTTGCATGCTCAAAAAACACAATGTAGATATCATGCTTCTGATGTTGTACATGTTCTGAGATTTTTACGTATCTGCAAGCTTAAGCAGAGAATGAATCAGTTCAGAACTGCCTTGAAGAAATTTAAACTCAGAGTTAGGATTAGCAAAGGCATACTTGCCTCTGATTTTTTATTCTGATTCTCCTTATATCTGAAGCACTATGACACCTACTTAAACTGTCTTAGGCATGTCTTCTGTTTTATGGAGAAATAACCAAATTGTAGATGTTCTGACTAGCACAGAGGGAGACCAAGTTCCGACAGTGGCGCCAGCGCTTCTGGAGCCTGTTTTGTTATCAGTAATATCAGAACTTCTGAAAATTATTATGTTCCTAGCAGGGTCAGAACCTCTGACCCCATACAGTTTCATTAACAGGTTTCTGTTTTGCATCGTACTAGGTGTTGTACCCCAAAATTTTCCCTCCCATATTTCTTAATACATGTCAAGAGAGGTCTTCAAATTGCTCAAGGAAGTCTAAGAGTTGACCAGACAAACTCTCTCCTAAGGCAATATACCCCAAATTAGGCTTTCATTTTGCATCAAGATGTTTGAGTCCAAAGGATCCCAAATTCTCACCATTTTCCTAATATGTTCACAAGATCATTCATGACAAGTTTCAAGCCTTGTAGAGGAAGTTTGCTCACTCAATTGCTCAAAAGCCTAAAAATCGACTGTGCTAGGGCAATAGTCAACTGTAGCCCACATACAGTAAAAGTTCAAGATTTTTGGTCTACATTCTCATTTTGAAGTATTATTCATCATTTGATCAAGGGTTGATCATGATTCCTCAAGGATTGCTCACAATTCATCAAAACCCAAAAGTTGCTAAATTAGGGTTTTGTAGGAAAAGTCAACTCAACTTTGACCAAGCATACATTTCTCATACTTTATCAAGAATGACCCATCAAAATCTCATTTAGAAGAGGATATGATTACCTATAATCCATCTTCATCTCCCAAGTTCAAAATATGCATTCACAAGAAGATATGAATTTGGACATTATAGGTCATTTGGGAAAGTCAACAAAAACACCTTTTATGACAAAGCTTCATACATGAACATGGAAGACTCAATTGAGATGAGACTAAAAGGGTTGATTAGAGGACATCTTAAGCTTTCTAAAAAGTCAAAGAAAACCTCTCTAGGGTAAAAATTGAAGGAGTTGTGCATTGGTAAAGTTGACCCTTTTTGCAAAATTGCCAAAAGTCAAATATGTCCAAAATTGCATTTTTTGCCAAATGGGCCCAACTTTTTATGCTTGCATTGAGTTTGTAATGTGACCCACGACCCATGATCCCTTCCACTTGTCATGATTTTATTTTTGTCATTTATTTTGATTTTATTACAATTAAATCAAATAAAATCAAAATAAAATAGTAAAAATATCAAAAGCTAATCAAATCTTGAGATTTTATGCATGTTTAGGTCTATTACACAGCTGGAAGTGAGATTAAATCGTGCAAGGATCATATGGACACAAAAAGATTGCATTTTGCTTGATTTGGAAAGATTTGCACAAGGATCAAATCATGAATCAATAATCATAATTTAGAGGGATTTGATACGAATTGTAACCCTAATTAATTCTTGGGTACATAAGGAACAATTGCAGACCAAAAACAAAGAGGTTGGAGACGTACAAGAGAGAGAGCAAGTTGCAAAAAATTCAAGAAAAAGTGTAAACTGATTTTTAGGTTTCAGGCCCTCTCAAGCCATTCCAATCACACCAATCGCTTGCTGGACATCCAAGGATCAAGATTCAACCACTAGCAAGCTTCCTCACACCCAGAATCACGCTGTAAGTTTCATACGGTTCATCCCTTTTCTTGAATTCGAATATCTCACTTCTGGCACATTTAGCATGATTCATTGATACATTCTTAATCCTTGATATGTTTGCAAGCTAATGGTTATATCCAATTGTATTTTTAGTGACCATACAACAAGTTTCCATGGCTAGGGTTCTAGTTTCGTTTTTAGGGGTTTTGTGTACAGGAACAATTAGGCATGGATAATGGTACCATGATGCTCGTGAGGTTGCAACGAGTTGATTGGTACCATTGGTTGTGATTTATCATGCTTGCATAGGATTTTGGAGATGCACAGAGTTATACCTACGCCTGATGTCCGTAGGTAAATGTCTTTTGTCTAAAACGACGGAGGCAACGAGGAAGATGATGGTGTGGCGCTTCATGACTAGCCAATTCAAATTTCGCGCGTTTAAGAATTATTATTTTGTTTTTACCATATAATGCTTGTTTGTTATTACTTGTACAAATAACCAAGCCAGCTCAGTTGGTCAGCATACAGTGTGAGAACGCCTAAGGGCCTGGGTTCGATCCCCATGTCCCAATATTTGCCTTATATTGTTTTTCTTTGCGTAATCAGGTGCGCAGGTACCCCATGAGTCCACCATACATCCTCAGCATCCAATCATCCAAATCATCAACGAGCCAGATCTATGGCCTTCCCAATGAAGGTCCACCATGGGCATGAGTCAAGCGCATGCATGGGATTGGAAAAGTCAAAAGGGCTATCAGCATCTGGGCCCAGAAAGTTGCCAACAACACCCCTCCCTTTTGCTATTTACCTCAGGTCCATTCATTTTCTTTTCTAATTTTTCTTTTATTTAATTTAATTTGTTTAAATTATTTTCTAACAAAGTTAATTTCATTTTTTTACAAAAATTATAAAATCAAATTTCATAAAATTTAGAATTAGATTTTTTTTATTTTATCAAATTAACTTAATATTTAATTTAGGGTAATTCTAACTTTTTGTAAATAATTAAAATCAATTAGAAAAAATTAGGGTTTGCTTTTGACTTAATTTTTTTATTTCTTTCATAAAATAAAAAATACAAAAATAGGTTTATTTATTTATTTTTCTTAATTTAAATTAATTAGTAATTAGGTTTTTTTATTTATTCAATTAAAACTCCATTTTTCTCAAATAACAAAAACACAAAAAAATGATTTTTCTTTTAATTAGGCTTAGTCAGGGTCAAAACCCTAATTCTCTCGTTTTCGATTCATCGCACGCGTTTATTATTATTTTGGAATATTAATGTAACTGTCCCCGATATGTAATAGTTTAATCTAGGATTTTTCTTTATTTATCGTTTTGCGGGTTTTTTGGCTATGTAATTAATCCCTACCCCGAAGCCTTGTAATAGCGTAGGTTTTATTTCTCGCATTTTAATTCTCGCAAATATTAACTGTTAGATGTATGCTAATAGGATAGTATGACAAGATTGCATGACAATTTAAAATGGCTAGAAAACCCTAATGTGCAAAGATAATAACTTGAAATCAAATCACTCGCACATGCGCACTCTTAGGGTATACTCTCACTTCGATTGCCTTCGGTAAACAGTCATTAAGTATAGGGTGTCTTAGTGGTTGCCCTCTTGTCTAACAAAGATCAAAAGTCCCGTTCAGAAACGTCGCCTCGGAAGTGTTGCCTCGAATATGATCTTAAGACTCTAGGGTTATTACTAAGACATCCTAACATTGCTTTAGTGATCGTACGTCCCTTACGAATTGACCCTTACAACTCCAACGACGGTGCTACCTATTTCTCAATAGTAGGATAGCGCTGTCTAAAGGAAACAAGAACAAAAACGATCTTTTTTCGAGTAGGTAGATGCTAGTAGGTACTTGCTCAAAACAAACTTTTTCACACCAAACACTTTTTTTAAACAAACTTTCCAAAAACACTTCGTAACACTCTTGAAGACAGAAGCAAGGGTTAAAACGAAGTAAAACAAAACTTTTCAAAACAAACACACACAAGCAATTTTAAAAGATGAGCTAGTACCTAAGAGCCCATGGAAAACCATGGATAAAAAGGGTGCTAACACCTTCCCTTTCTATAATCTACCCCCCATACTCAAAATCTCGAAAAAGGAATTTTTTTGTGGTTTTTTCCTTTCTAGTTGGTTAAAATAAAAGTCGGTGGCGAATCTTGCTTACCGCGACATTTTGCGAACACAAACGCAAAACACAAACCAGCATTTTCCAAAACAATCAGTTCTTCCACCGTATCACAGAACTGGCGACTCTGCTGGGGATAAGATAAGTGGGGTATACCTTAGGATTTAGTTCACCATATTTTCTTCTCTTGTTTGTTTTGGTTGCTTTACTTTTAAGGGTTTTTGTTTGGGAGTTACTATAGATCCTTACCCGGATCTGGGGACACCTTTTAGGTAAGTAGCAATAAATTGTGAGGGAACTGTATAGCATAGACCGATACGGTTGAAGCAGTAGCTACATTGATGTGGCACATTGGTTGGTATCAGTATCCCTTGTGGAGAAACGAGGAGAATATGGGGCCGCTATGTATGTCGTTAAGCATCAACTGACCTTAGAACCTTTAATCGACCAACTTGGCCATTAGAAAGTAGTGAGATGGCCGGCCTCGGTATAAAGCTAAGAACTAGTTGATACTCAATACTACACTCATTGAGACCATACTCTCGAGATAGTTTCGGCCGCAAGAAAAGATTGCGTGAGCTGAAACCATGACCAATGGAGGATGGTCAGTGATATTGAAAACCTCTAGAACTCGGTTACTTTTGTTAGGACAGGTTGAAACCAACTGAACTTCAATAGGCTAATACCTTTGACCCCATGCAAGCCTTAAACTTAAGGGTTTTGTGTGACTTGTTTGCCTTTGCCATGCCTGTTATCTGCTATACCTGTTGTTTTTATCATGACATCATGCATCATAACATAGCATGCATACTTCATTACAATAACCATTTCAAAGACCAAGGAAATTTATCTTTGTTCTGTTTTGTAGATCATGGCTTCCGTGCGCAGAAATACCATCCGAGTTAACTTTGTGCAAATATCTGCTCAACTTAAAGAGTTAGCCTCAAGAGTTTCTAAAACTTCTATGTTCATTAAGAGACATGGTCAACTTCTTAGACTGGTCACTTCAAAGTTTGATGAGCAGATGATGAGTGTGCTTTTCCAGTTCTTCGATCCTGTGCATCATTGCTTTACCTTCCCAGACTATCAGCTGGTTCCCACTTTAGAAGAGTTCTCTCATTTATTGGGCATATCCATCCTTGAGCAGGTACCCTTCATAGGTATGGAAGAGGTTCCTAGACCAGAAGACATTGCCTCAGCTTTGCATCTGAAATGGGTTGATGCAGTATCCAATTGGGAAACACGAAGCGGGGTCGAAGGGTTCTTAGCCAAATTTCTGATAGACCAGGCTCAACTATTTTGGGATAATTTGGATTTTCAGGCTTTCGAAGATATCTTGGCTCTCCTTATCTATGGTTTGGTTCTCTTCCTGAATCTGGATTCTTTAATGGATGTGCATGCTGTCAAGATTTTCCTTTCTCGCAATCTTATGCCTACTCTACTGGGTGATATTTTGCATGCCCTCTACACTCGTACCGTGCGAAGAAGAGGGACTCTTATGTGTTGCATGCCATTGTTGTCGAGGTGGTTTATTTCGCACCTCCCTAAGTCTGTGATGAAGAACGAAGAAGGTTTGGGTTGGTCCTACAGAATAATGTCACTTGCCCATACAGACATTCTTTGGTGTGCCCGGGCTATGGAAGACACTATTGTCATTGATCGTTGTGGGGGATACCCTAATGTCCCTTTGCTTGGAATTAGAGGGGGTATAACCTACAATCCTTGTCTAGCTTCGTGATAATTTGGTCGTGCTCGGAGAGACATTCCCCATGAGCTACTTCTTGAGAATATTGCATTTGACTACAAGGAAGATGTTGACGAGCACGCCAGAGGTTTATACGAGCTTCGGGCATGGTGAATAGATCTGAACCCCAAGAGTTAGGACCAAGGACTTCCCTTCCCATGCATCCTTACCTCCAATGGGTCCGAGCTCGTGCCCAGAAGCTTGGGATGCCTTATAAAGCCGTATTGCCAGTAATTATGGAGCCCACTAATGAAGAAGGCGTTCCTTACACGATTCTTTATCCTTACATGCCCACTAATCCTGGGGCATTGCAGAGGTCTTGGATTCAGCTGAAAGAGGAAAGGGATACTTACCGAGAGAAGTACCGTGAGCAAGAAAGCAAGATTATGAAGCTCACCAGGCAGCTCGAGGAAGAAAGAGTGATCAATGACTACGTCAGCATAAAGAGGAAGCGTCCATGGGATTTTTTATTTTTGTTTTTCTAATTTTAGATTTGTTTTTCATTTACTTCTTTGTAACGCCTCAAAGGCATTGTTGAACCTTTTACAAGTTAATCTAATAAAGTTTGTTTATTTTTGGTTTGCAAATTTAAATCTCCCAAAGTCTTTGAAATCATTACATACGCATCCCATTATCATGCACATCATTACAGGTACCATTACAGGTTTCTCATCTCCTTCGTTGTTTATTTCAGTAAAAATGTCTTCTGATCAAGCCATCAAAGATCTTCAGGCACAAACGCCCAATTCCAAGAAATGTTCTTGAGCTTGGCTAAAGGGAAAGAGGATTTGAAGACTCTCATTCTGAAGGAGAAGAAGAAGAAGAAGAAGAAGGTCGTTCTTCTGAGTATGGGCAAAAGGTTTGGGGATAGGTTGAAACAGAAAGATGATGTATCCTCTTCATCCAGGGAAGGGGAGAACCAAGAAGAAGAAAAGGGCCCCAGTCCTGCAATCTTTGATAATGATACTTATTTTGATGATGAGTAATATCCTCCTACCAAGGATAGGTACATGAAGCTAGAAGATCGTCTGAGTGCTATGGAGATTCAAAAGATCCCTGGTTTGGATTTTGGAGAACTAGGACTGGTATCAGGAGTGGTGATCCCTCATAAGTTCAAAGCTCCAGTTTTTGCCAAGTACGATGGAGTATCCTGTCCAAAACTCCATCTCCGCTCGTATGTCAGGAAAATCCAACCCCACACTGCTGATAAAAATTTGTGGGTGCATTTCTTTCAAGATAGTCTATCAAGGACTCAGCTTGAATGGTTTTACCAATTAGAAGGAGCCAATGTCCGAAACTGGGAAGACCTCGCTACTGCTTTTTACAGACAGTATCAGTATAACACCGACCATGCTCCCACTCGTACTCAGCTTCAGGGTATGTGTGATACGGTGGGAGAACTGACTTGAGGTTTTGCGTTTGTATTCGCAAATGTTGCGGTTAGCAAGAGTCGCCACCGACTTTTTATTTTATCCTAAGGAAAGGTTAAAAAGCACAGCAAAAACCTTTTGAGATGTTTTCTTGGGTTCGGGGAGTAGATTATAGAAAGGGAAGGTATTAGCACCCTTTCTATCCATGGTTATCCATGGGCTCTTAGTTACTTGCTTAGATCACTTGCCTTTTGTTTTCAATTGTTTTAAATGGTGCTTGAGTGTGTGGGTTTGAAAATGTTTTGAAAAGAGGCCAATGTGGTGGCAACCTTTGTAATGATCCATGTGGGGATGTATACAAAGATGTATGTCTTTTGAAAAGGTTTTCATTTGTTTTTTTTTGAAAATTGTTTTGAAAGTGTGATATTGTGTGGTTTTGAAATTAGGCAAGTGTTTTGTTTTGCAAGTTTGATTCAAGTAACTAAGAGGTTATCTACTCCTAAATTTCTCAAAAGATCATTGCTATACTTTAACCCTTTTAACAAGTTTGCTCCACCATTGTATTTGGTGGGCAACCTTGTGTTAGGATGTGAAAGGGACAGGCGTGGGTCATCGTTTTAGACCATAATTGCAACGACGTTGAATGTCTTTGGGCAATTTCTTTAAGGGACTTGATCATTCAAATTGTTTGCTTTTCCCAAAGAAGTTCAACATGCAATATGGCCCATTTATTTGAAGGCAACAAGTGGAAAACCCTAGGGGGTGCAAGTGTGATTTGTGTGTCCATTTTCATGCTTGTTTATCTTGTATTAGGTCAAACTATTTTTTATCGTTTTTTCGCATACAAACCCTAATTCTAACATGTCATCATTAGAAAGCAATAAAGTGCGAAATTAAAAATTACTAAGCTATTACAAAACCAAATATGGGAAGGGGATACAAGTGTTCAAATGGGGGATATTGACAAGAATTTAAATCTAAATTATTACATCATTTTGAATATTTGCAAGGTAAATAAATTGCATAATTAAATGGAAATTAAATAAATATGTGAAATGCAAAAAGAAAGTTTTTTATATGTATGAGAAAATATTTTTTATGTAAAAGAGAAAAGAAAATAAAAATGTATTATTTTTTTGAGTTTTTTTGAATTTAGGGCAAAAAACTCTAATTTTAAAGAAAATGCACTATTATTTAATTTAATACAACTATTTATTTATTATTTATAAAAATAAAATAAAATGAAGTATATTGTGAAAAAAAATATTTTTGTATCAAATATTAATAAAAATGGAAAACTCAAGTATTTTTTATATTTTAGCTTAAATATATTAATAAACATATATATATATATATATATATTAAACCTTAAATAGGTATTATACACAAAGATAAATATTTATTTAATATTTTAATAAAATAAATAAAAAGAGTATTTTTTGTGTGAAATATTTTCAGAATGTAAAAAAAATAAAAATTGTATTTACACTATTTTCTATTTATTCTAATAATAGTACATATATATTTTATACAAACAAAAGAAATAAACAAATAAATATGCAAATAAATACAAAAATGATGGAAAAAAATATTTTTAATTTTTAAATGTCATGAGAAAAAATAAACAAAGTTAATCAAAAAAGAAAAAGTCAAAAATGTTAAAATATGAGCAAATGGGCTCAGGGGGGTGGGAATCAAAAAAGGTGGTGTGAAAAGTAAAATAACACAGGCCCAGCCTACTGATCATTGTCTTCAACCTCCAGCTTCAAACATGTGAAAAACGCGCGCCCCTGTTCCTCAATGTCTAACTCCTGATTCTTGGCTTTTCAGCAAAAACTCATAACACAAGAAATGTTCAGCATGAAGAGACGGTTTCAACCATATAAATAACTTGACCTATCTCTCTAATATGAGGGAGAATTTCTCCTCCCCCAATTTCTGACCTAACTTTTCATCAATGTTCAGACATGAAATTCTCGAAGCACACGAAACATAAATGAAATCTAATCATATGAGCATGTTCAGGGCTATGATTGTGACATGTTTTCTTCAAAAACCTAAAGCTAACAATGCCTAATAAGAGAGATAGAACTCCATGAATATACCTGTTCAGTTGGAATCGAGCTTAGCAATGGAGGATGTTTCAGAGTGAAATGATGACTTGTACAGCTTCCTTGAAGTGTAAGGATGCTTTTCCAATTCCTACTTTGTCTTGAAACTCCCTGAATCGAGCTAATGAACTCCAACTGCAAAATAGAAAATTAAAAATGGTGAAGTGGCTTGGAGGTGTTACAGGTCTGACTTTAGGACATGGTTAGCTTGCATATGTTGTAGGGAAGGTAGAGGAAAAGGTTTGGATCAAAATGCTCGAAGGGATTGGGAGTTTGCACTCAAACTGCAGGGGCTCCCCTGTTTGTACAGTTTTGAGGTGATTAGAGCAATGGGAGTGTTTCAGATGGCAAGGGCTCGTGTGTTAGCTTGGATTTTGTCTATGGAAGGTGTTTGATAGCTTTTTTTGTTGTGTGTCTAAGCTGATATGAGAGATGGCATAAGTTATGGACTTTTCTTCTATGTTAAGCAACAAAAGCAAGTTGATGGTTTTAGGTTAGTAGGGGGCCTCCTAATGTGCTGCATAAACATCTCTTGATCAGTGTGTTATGCACATAATCTTGTGCCAAGCAGATCTTTCATGTACTTGTTGGATTACAAACTTGACATAAAGTTAACCTTTTCAAAAATGGAAATTTCACTTTATCTAGTTTAGGATTAATTTTGCATACAATGCTTGCACTCAAAGAACAACACCTTAACACATTGAATATGCATTAAATTATTGAGTATGAAATGGTTCAAGGACCTGTAATCAAGCATAAAGCAAACTGATTTCAAATTGGCAAGGTTATGAACATGTCTTGATGAAGAACAAAAAGTGAATTTTTGCCAACTTGTGAAATTCGAATCTCTCAAGTTATGAGATTGTTTGATGAGTTCTTGGACATTTTGGAAAGCTTGGAATGTGTACTACAATCCATCTTTGAAATGCAAATCAAAATTCCAAGTGGAAAGGTATGAAAAGTGGCCTTGAAGTAGGGTAGAAAACCTTGTCAAAATAGGTCAAATTTCACTAAGTTAAAAGATGGTTTAGTGCCCTTATTCAAAAAATTATAACTTGAGATACAAGCTTAAAATGAGAAAACTTTGTGAATCAAAGTTGTAGATTATGCAACAAGCTACAACTTTCATGTTTTGACTTTTGCTTGAATCCAAATGGATCATGATGAAAAGATGGGGCAAAGTTGGAAAAAAAATTAGGGTTTTTCATAACTTAGAAAAATTCTAAGTTATGAAAAATTCCATTTTCAAACCCTAATTTGCATTTTGAGATTTCTTGGTGAACAAGTTTCATGATTTGGCATGTTTTGATGAAAAATGAATCTTGATTTTGACCAAAAAGTCAAAGTTTGACTTTTCAGTATACAGTCAAAATTGATCAATTGACTGGGAAATTCAACTGTCAATCTTGTGTACTTGGGATCTTTTGAGCTTGATGAACATGTCAAGATAATTCCATTGAGTCCTTGAGGCCATATGTGAGCTTGGTTTTCCATTGGCTAGGTCAAACAGTCAAAAATTGCCTTTGTGCAGTCAAAACCCTAAAAATGACCATTTTGCCCTTTTGGTGATCTGATCAAATTTCTTGTGGAATTGTGATCCAAACTTGATCAAATGGTCCATATGAGTTCAATATGTTGATGTGGATCAAATTTCATGAGATTTGACTGTCAATTGGCCACAGTTGACTTTTTCCCAATACAGTTGATTTCTAGGTCAACTGTCCAATTGCCTGGGCAAAACTTGGAATCAAGACTTGAAACTTGGCATGGGTAAACTTGGGAGTCCAATATGAAGTATGAAAGTCATCTTAGGCTTTTTAGGTCAAAACATCCTAGGGCAAACACAAACCCTAATTTGAGTCCACAGTGCAAGGAGAAGTCTTGAGCAGAGGAAACCCTAACTGGATCTTGATCTTCAAAGGTCTTGTGATGAGAAAATGTTGAGAAAATGGGAGGGCAAATTTTGGGGTACAACAGTTGCCCCTGTTCAATCTTCTTGAACCTGAAGAGTTAGATTGGCAAGTTTGCCTTTCGTGACTCAAAGGTAAAAGGAGATTGGACACTAGAGTGCCCGGAAATTTGCACTCGCATGCTGGAGTCTCAACGGTGTGATGTCGGGAATGGGCTTATAGATGCCATTTGGAGAGATGGTGGATAGGGAGATGGGCTTATAGATGCCATCTGGAGAAGTGACAGAACTTTGTCGGGAATGGGCTTATAGATGCCATTTGGAAGTGTTGATCGCATAAGAGATTCCTTAGCGAGAACTTGTGTATTTAAGAAAGACGGATGTTTTCCTGGCTTGTTACAGGTGTTTGATCTTCAGTCTCCTTATGCAGATATGCCCTGGCTAGATACAGGTATCGAATCTACAATTGGTTGCTCATATGTGCCCTGGCTGGATACAGGAGTCGAATCTGGAAATAGTCGTTAATAGATGTGCCCTGGCTGGATACAGGAATCGAATCTTCGAACTCTTCAGACGTGCCCTGGCTAGATACAGGAATCGATTCTGGAAACGTGGTCAACAGATATGCCCTGGCTGGATACAGGAATCGAATCTGGAGATGTTGTAGTTGATAAATGTGCCCTGGCCGGATACAGGAATCGAATCTTCGAACTCTTCAGACGTGCCCTGGCTAGATACAGGAATCGAGTCTGGAAACTGATCACTCTCAGATGTGCCCTGGCTAGATACAGGTGTCGGATCTGGAATTGTGACAGTTGAAGGTAGTTGTTTTTGGGATTGTCTTTTTCCTGAAAAGGCAAAAAACGTAAGTTGTATGCAATGTCATGATGTATGATATGCATATTGTCATGATACTCAACATGAGATGTTGTATGCGTTCCATCATGTATGTAAGCAAGATGTATGAAAATGTAAAATGTTTATGAATGTAATTTCGTCTTGGGGAAAATAAATCCTTGACGAACGACCGGAGAATTGCTCTGTGGAAGAGATATTTGGCCGAAGTTTTGATGAGAGGCCTGCTGAGGACTTTAACGATGGATTCCGCTGAGGATAATGATGATAAACTCCGCTGGGGAACTCCAAAGATAAACTCTGCTTGGGAATACCAAAGATAGACTTCGCTGGGGATTGAAGGAACTTTGCCGAGAGCGGTCTTCCGTGGCTTTTAGCTGAGGATAACCCAGTTATAAGTCCTTGTGGGGAAATAACTCTAAATACAACTCGGGAGAGACGTCCGTACTCTGCAGGGGATAAGCTTCCAGAATCTACTGGGGATGAGCTTTAAGATTTGCCGGGGAATGTTGTGACTTTAGGATCGACGGGGAGCCAACTTTGCTTGGGGAAAGTATTGTCGCGTCCTGTTTTACTCCGCGGGGAATTGAGATGATTTGGCCACATTCTCCAGTTGATCCTACCTTGGTGCCTTGGCGGACAAAACAACCAGACTGCAATAGACAACTCCACATTGCCCCTGTCTTTGATGTCACCTGTAATTAATCTCTTGTTTCATATGCAAACATTTATGAATCAGCAATTTAATGTCAAATGCATATATCAAAAATGAACATTGGACGTTCTTCGCGAGACAAAACAAAAAAAGGAAAACAATGGTAATTTGTATGGACAAGTGAATTTGTATTGATTCAAACTTTGCCTGTGAATAGGCGTTTTTGTACAAGAGGCTGACATCCTAGTAAGAGGACATCGCCAAATAGTATAGAGTTTACAATTTGGAAAAGGAAACAAAACAGCTATGTGAACAATCCCATTGGGTTCCAACTCTGCTATCGCCTTTATATCTTCGAACATCTCATCGCTTTGCTGCCTAATTTGAAGATGAAGCTGATTGGTCAACGCCGAAATCTGGAGCCAGATAGTTGATGCCGAGTTCCGGATGCGAAGTGATCCAATGAGACATAGTGTTACGCTTTTATCCCTAACTTTTGCCTGGACCGCCCTTTCGGGTTTTCAGTCCACCGGGATACCCATTTTTGCCCAAGCCGCCTTTTCAGGTTTTCGACTTGCCGGGTGTACAGATTTTTTATTCATTTCATCCCTTATTTTTGCCCGAACCCTTTTGGTTCGCCGGGAAGCCCTTATTTTTGCCTAGGTATGTCAACCTAGCGGGTCTTTTATTTATGCGTAGTATTTTTTCACTATGTCTGCATTGGCGGGGTGAGGAAGGTCGTCACCATCCATGGTGGTTAGGATCATGGCTCCTCCTGAGAACACACGCTTAACCACAAATGGCCCTTCGTAAGTAGGGGTCCATTTGCCCCGGGGATCACTTTGAGGAAGGATGATGCGTTTGATTACCAGGTCCCCAACTTGATACTCTTGCGGTCTGACTTTCTTGTTAAATGCCCTGATCATCCGTTTTTGATACGTTTGACCATGACAGATAGCAGTGAGCCTCTTTTCGTCAATCAGATTTAATTGATCAAGTCGAGTCTGGATCCAATCATCTTCATTCAAGTCTGCATCCTTCATTATCCGGAGAGAGGGTATCTGGATCTCGATTGGAAAGACTGCCTCCATGCCATAGACCAAGGAGAAGGGAGTTGCCCCGGTTGATGTCCTTGCTGAGGTGCGGTACCCATGAAGAGCAAACGGTAACATCTCGTGCCAATCTTTGTAGGTCACTGTCATCTTCTGCACAATTTTCTTGATATTCTTATTAGCAGCCTCTACAGCCCCATTCATCTTCGGCCGGTAGGGAGAAGAGTTGTGGTGCTGTATCTTGAATTGTTCACAGAGTTCAGTGATCATTTTGTTATTGAGATTGGTACCATTATCCGTAATGATTCTTTCTGGGACGCCGTATCGACAGATCAGATTATGCCGGATGAAACGTGCCACGACGCTCTTGGTTACTGTGGCGTAGGAAGCTGCCTCAACCCATTTCGTGAAGTAATCGATCGCCACCAAGATGAAGCGATGCCCATTGGATGCCGTTGGTCGGATCTCACCGATCATATCGATGCCCCACATTGCGAAAGGCCAAGGTGCCGTCAGGACATTCAAAGGAACCGGAGGGATATGCACCTTGTCAGCATAGATCTGGCACTTATGACAAGTTCGGGAGTGTTGGTAACAATCGGCTTCCATAGTGGACCAGAAATATCCTGCCCGAAGGATTTTCTTAGCCATGGTGTGTCCACTGGAATGTGTTCCAAAGGTACCTTCATGCAGTTCTATCATGATTTTCTCTGCTTCTGCCTTATCCACACAACGTAGCAGAGTTGAATCATGATTCCGTTTGTAGAGAATGTCGTTGCTGAGGAAGAATTTTGCAGCAAACCTTCTCATGAACTTCTTATCATTGACAGATGCGCCTTCAAGGTATTCCTGAGCTTCCAAGTACCTCTTCACCTCATGATACCAGGGTTTTTCAATAGCCTTCTCAGCCTCGAGCTCACAGCAGTATGCCGGTTCATCCAACTTCCAGATTATGATTCGGGGAGCCTCATTGTCCCATTTAACTTTGAACATTGAAGACATCGTGGCTAGTGCGTCTGCTAGCTGATTCTCCTCTCTGGGGAAATGCTCAAATGTTATCTCTTCAAAGTGGGGAAGCAAGGTCGACACATACTCCTTGTAAGGAATAAGATTCGGGTGTTTCGTATCCCACTCGCCCTTGATCTGATTGATCACGAGAGCGGAATCTCCGAAGACACTTAGGAATTTTATCCTTAAGTCGATTGCAGCTTGTAAACCCATGATACATGCCTCATATTCTGCCATATTGTTGGTGCAGCTGAAACATAATCGGGCGGTGAGGGGAGTATGAGTTCCTTTGGGAGATATGATTACAGCGCCGACGCCGTTACCCAAAGCATTGGAGGCTCCATCAAAATGCATAGACCATCGGGATCCTTCCTCAGGTCCTTCATCCGGTCCAGGTACTTCACAGTCAGTTACCACCATGATGTCTTCGTCCGGAAAATCAAAGTTTAATGATTGGTAATCGTCCACAGGTTGGTGTGCCAAATGATCGGCCAGTACACTTCCCTTAATTGCTTTCTGAGTTGTATACTGGATGTCATATTCTGTTAAGATCATTTGCCATCTCGCTATTCTTCCAGACAGAGCGGGCTTTTCAAATATGTACTTGATGGGATCCATTTTTGAAATCAATAGAGTAGTGTGAGTCAGCATATACTGTCTCAGCCGGCGAGCAGCCCATACAAGAGCGCAGCAAGTTTTCTCAAGCAGTGAGTAACGAGACTCACAGTCGGTAAACTTTTTGCTCAAGTAATAAATAGCGTGCTCTTTTCGGCTAGACTCGTCATGCTGCCCCAGCACACACCCCATTGAATTGTCAAGTACTGTCAAGTATAGTATCAGAGGTCTTCCTTCCACCGGTGGCATAAGAATGGGTGGCTCTTGAAGGTATTCTTTTATCCTTTCGAAGGCAGCCTGACATTCATCGTTCCAGCGTACTACTTGATCTTTCTTCAGTAATTTGAAGATCGGCTCACAAGTAGCAGTCAGATGTGAGATGAATCGGCCAATGTAATTCAATCGTCCCAGGAAGCCTCTGACTTCTTTCTCTGTCTTTGGAGTCGGCATCTCTTGAATCGCTTTAACCTTGGCAGGGTCCACCTGGATACCTTTATCACTTACAATGAAACCTAGCAATTTTCCGGACCTCACCCCAAAGGTGCATTTGTTGGGATTCAACCTCAGTTTGTATAACTTGAGTCGATCAAACAACTTCCTCAGATGGTCAAGGTGCTCCTCCTCAGTTTGAGACCTCGCAATCATGTCATCAACGTATACCTCAATCTCATGATGGATCATATCATGAAATAAAGCAACCATGGCACGTTGATAGGTTGCCCCAGCATTTTTCAATCCGAATGGCATGACCTTATAACAGAAGGTGCCCCACTGAGTCACAAAGGTAGTCTTCTCCATATCTTCCGGAGCCATCTTGATCTGATTATACCCTGAAAAACCGTCCATGAAGGAGAACACCTTGTGTTGAGCTGTATTGTCAACAAGGACGTCAATGTGAGGTAGGGGGAAGTCATCCTTGGGGCTGGCCCTGTTCAGATCCCTGTATCAACGCACATTCTGACTTTACCGTCCTTCTTCGGCACCGGCACCACATTGGCAACCCACTGAGGGTAAGAAGTCACTGCGAGGAACCCGGCATCAAACTGCTTCATAACCTCGACCTTGATCTTTTCAGACATCTCTGGACGCATCCGTCGGACTTTTTGCTTTACCGGAGGGCAATCTTCCTTGGTTGGCAGGTGGTGAACCACAATGTCGGCATCCAAACCAGGCATATCTTCATAGGACCAAGCAAAAATCTCCATATAGTCTCGTAGCATCTGGATCAATCGTTGCTTCACGCTGAGCTCTAGATTGGCACCAATCTTGACCTCTTTCCTATCCGTCTCAGTACCCAGGTTAATTGTCTCTACCGGCTCTTCATGTGGTTGAATAGATCTCTCTTCCTGGAGTAGCAGTCTTGCGAGTTCACCAGGCACTTCGCAATCATCTTCACCTTCGTCTTCGGCCAAGTTGATCGGATTTTCGAAGTCATAACTGGCGGTAGCAGAGCTGTTACCAGTAAGATCCAGAGTGGATTGAAACCTGTATCAGTGAGTGTGTGTAAATATAGCTGTTTTGCAATATGTATAACACAGAAAGGAAAAGAGAACAAGATTTGAAATGCAACAAACGTCCAATGTTTTGATGATATATGAAAATGTCATACAAAAAGCCCTCACAAATGGAGCTACGATGCCCCGGGTAGGACACCGAGCCAACAAAGTTTTAACATATTGTTTGTTACAAATTGGTAATCAAAAGAAATTAATTACTGCGTGACAAATGTGATAGGGGTAAAATCATTTGCCGTCCAGTTGCTTGGTCCGTTGTTGGTAGTTGGGTAGATCCAACTGTCAAATTCGGCTTCCTCCACATCCTCCTCGATAGCATTCACCCTTGAGCTGGAAATAAACACCGGAGCCTTTCCGATCTTCTCTTTGCGCACCGCCTTCTGAGCCTCTGCAGTAAAGCCTAGCCCAAACTTGTTGTTCTTTTGAGTGAAGTCAGGAAGCTGACCCCAGTGTGCACAATTGCCTTTCTGAACCACAGCCCGGGCATCCCTTAGGGAAGCCATCTTCAAGGAATCATTCTCTTCGGCTATTGTCTCTGCAGCTGCTGAAATGGGATGCACCTCCTCGAAATGCTGGAAAGGGGTTTCAATAAACTCCCCGTCCATCTCAATGTACCTGAAGGAATTCAAATGGCTCACCATATACTCCTCTTCTCCTTGCACAGTGACGATCTTCCCCCTGACGGGATATTTCAGCTTCTGGTGCAAGGTGGAGGTCACTGCCCCAACTTTATGGATCCAAGGTCGACCCAGTAGACAAGAGTACGATGGACGTATATCCATTACATAAAAAGTAGAGTCAAATACTTGAGAGCCCACACGAATAGGGATGTTAACCTCTCCATGAACCATCCTTTTGGAACCGTCGAAGGCCCTGACGATGATATTGCTGGGTTTCAACTCCAGGCCTTCATAATCCAGACGATTTAAAGCCTTTTTCGGTAGAACATTCAAGGAGGAACCAGTATCCACCAATACATGTGCCAGAGTAGTGCCCCTGCATTCAATAGAGACATGCAGGGCATCATTGTGGTCTCTCCCTTTCGCGGTCAGGTCAGCATCTGAAAAACCCAAGCCGTTGTCCGCCGTTAGATTCGCTATGCAATCAGTGAACTGGACTGCAGACGTCTCCTGCGGCACATGGGCCGTCTTGAGAAATGAGATCAAAGCCTTAGCATGGGCCTCGGAGCATAGCAATAGGGAGAGCAGAGAGATCTTGGAGGGCGTATGCCCCAACTGCTCGACAACATTAAAATCACTCTTCTTTATTATTTTCAGAATCTCCTCCATTTCTTGTCGGGAGGCCTCAGCATTTATGGGTATTGGTGCCTCCATCCGGGCAAGCTCTTCTTCAATCCCTTTGCCCCGAGCATTTGATGACTCGGCAGCAGGGGAAACAATTTGATCAGCAACAGGGACAGGTAAACTTGTAGGTTTTATGAGGAGGGGTTTTCGAATAGCGGGCGGTGCAATGTCAGGCGAGAAGAGCCTGCCACTGCGGGTGACCTTGGCTGGACCAGTGATATCGCAGATACTGGCATTAGCGTCGAATTCTTGTTTGATTCCATTTACATACACGTCTGCCCCATAATGCCAGGGGACAGCTTTATCAGATACGTAGGGGAGAGGCCCCGGAACAGTAATGATCACAGGTGCAATAGTCATAATTTGAACAGGCTTCTTCGGGGGAGCCTTGATTGGATTTTTGAAGATGGTAATCACAGAAACTTCTTTCATCGGAACCAATTGAACAGCAGTCTTTTTGAATAGAATTTCCTTGCTATCCATTAGGCCTTGGATGCCTAACCTCAGCAAGGGACAATCGGATAGGGAAATAGCACAGAACAGGCAACCTTCACCGCAACCCGGAAATAAACCGGCCCGCAGTAGGTTCTTCTTAACAGTCTTCAGAGGGGTAACAACTTCATCTATCGAAACAGCATACGCTTCTTCCTCAATGGCATTTACCCTATGCTGGGGCATAGGAGCCGTTACAACATTTGGTCTTTCTGGCGCTTCAAACTGAATTTCCTTTGCGTCGATCAGATCTTGTACTTTGTTTCTCAAGGCCCAGCAATCATCAGTAGTGTGCCCGGGACTATCAGAATGATAAGCACACCGGGCATTTGGGTTATATTTAGGAGACGCAGTGTTGACGACCTTAGGAGCTTCTTTGAGGGTCACTAGGTTGGTGGATAACAGTTGGGGTAAAATTTGAGATAATGTCATACTCAGTCGGGTATACTGCCTCTTGGGCCTTTCACTTCTTTGTTGGTTGTACTGCTGAGGAGCAGCAACAGGTTTGGAGATGACCAAAGCATTGACGGTTTGGCGACTTTCGGGCTTGACTTGTCTTCTAGGACCATAGACGGCACTTGCTTCTTTCTTAAATGGCCTCTTCTCAGCACTTGTAGAGGCAGCCTTCTGTATCTTGCCTGACCTGATGCCAGCTTCAATTCTTTCTCCCGTTAATATCAAATCTGTAAATCCAGCGGAGGAGTTACCAACCAAATGATTGAAAAACGGACCAGACAACGTCCCTAGAAACATATCAACCAGCTCTCGATCAGTTAATGGAGGCTGCACCCTGCCAGCCAAATCTCTCCATTTTTGAGCGTACTCTTTGAACCCTTCACCCGTTCCTAGAGACATACCCTGAAGTTGGGTACGTGTAGGAGCGAGATCAGAATTGTATTGGTATTGTCTGTAGAATGCGGTTGCCAGATCTTCCCAGTGTCGGATGCTAGCTCCATCCAATTGGTAGAACCATTCAAGCTGTGACCCCGAGAGGCTATCTTGGAAGAAATGAATCCAGAGGTTCTTATCTGCCGTGTAAGGTTGGATTTTCCTTACGTACGACCTTAGATGTAGCTTTGGACAGGAGACCCCATCATACTTGGCGAAGGCAGGCGCCTTAAACTTGTGTGGAATGACTACCCCAGAAGATAACCCCAAATCTCTGAAATCCAGTCCTGGCACGTTCTGAATTTCCATGGCGCTTAAGCGGTCTTCCAATTGCTTGTACCTGTCAGCAGCAGGTGGGTATTGTTCGTCGTTATAGTCCGTCTCGTTGTCGGAGACTGCGGGACTAGGAGCTCCTCCCCCTTGGGGACTGTTTTTCTCAGCAGAAGAAGTGGTTGGATCAGCTTCATTGTGGAGCGTGTTCCCAAATCTGCGTCCGGTGTTGAACAATGCAGTCCTCTTTTTCTTCTTCTTCTTCAGGAGTAGAGTCTTCAACTCTTGCTGACCTTGGGCTAGGCTTAGGACCATCTCTTGAAACTGTGCACTTTGGGCCTGAAGGGCCTTGATTGCTTGCTCACTGGATGATTCTGGATTCATGATGACTGTTCAAAATAAACAGCGAAGGAGATTAAGCAACCTGTGAAATAGGGTACCTGCTATGCATATGGTGTAATGGAATGCGTATGTTTTATGTTTTCAAAGACAAACAAGATTCAACTTTGTAGACAAAAAGGGAAACACACTTCATTAGATTAAAAATTTCAATTGTTCAACAACTTGCCCTTAGGCATTACAGGAATGAAAAGGAAATAAAACTACAAAAGGAAACATCAAAGCTCATCAATGCTCCCATGGCCTCCTCTTTTCAGTGCTGATGTAGTTGTTCAGGACCCGTTCTTCCTCCAATTGCTTAGTCAGCCTCTGGATCTTCCTTTCCTGCTCGTTGAACTTCTCCCGATAGAAATCCCTTTCTTCCTTTAGCTGTGCCCAAGATCTCTTTATTGTATCAAAATCAGTGGGTATCTAAGGAGGGAGGACAGTTGGAGGAATCCCATCTTCAACAGGAGACTCAAGAATGAGAGGTCTAACAGCTTCGTAGGGCATACCTAACTTCTGAGCACGGATGCGGACCCATTTGCAATAGGGCTTCAATGGCAGAGAAGTCTTTGGTCCTAACTCATGTGGGTCAGCTTTGTGAATTCTATCCCAAGCTCTAATGAATCCCTGGCGTAGTTTGTCACTGTCTGCCTGAAACTCAAAATGGAAGTGAGGAACCAGCATCTCATGAGGCCCATCTCCTCTTGCTCTTCCAAACTAACGGAGAGCTAAACACGGATTGTAAGAGATTCCTCCTTGGATACCAATCAACGGGACATTAGGGTATTCTCCGCAACGGTCGATAACAGCTACCTCATCCAAACCTCTGAGAGTCCAAGTGATATCCTTATCTGTGAGAGACATTAACCTCCGAGCCCAACCTTTTCCTTCTTCATTCTTCAGCACGAACTTAGGAAGGTGCGAAATAAACCACCTTACTAGCAAAGGAGCACAACACCACGGAGTTCCCCGTTTTCGAGCAGTACGAGCATGGAGTTGTTGTAGAATATCACCCAAAAGAGTGGGTATCGGATTCCGAGACATGAAGATCCTTATGACATGGATACTGATAAAGATGTCAGGGTTGGGAAATAGCACCAGACCATAGATCAAAAGAGCTAGAACATCCTCATATGCCTTGAAGTCCAAGTCATTCCAGAAATCATTAGCCTTGCCAACCAGAAATTTGACCAAAAAGCCCTTGACCCCATTTCTAGTTTCCCAGTTGGACAATATCTCTTCTTTGGTCAAGGGGAGAATTGCAGCAATCTCTTCAGGCCTAGGAGTCTTTTCCAAACCAGTGAATGGAGTTTGTTCCAAGACAGGGATCCCAAGCAGATAAGAGAACTCTTCCAGGGTAGGAACCAGCTGGAAGTCTTGAAAGGTGAAACAATGATGCAGAGGGTCATAAAACTGGGTCAGAACACTTATCAGTTGTTGGTCCCATTTTGCAGTGATCAAGCCAAGGAGAGAACCATGTCTGTTGATGAAGGAGGTAGTGTTTGGAATCCTTCCAACCAGATCCTTGAGTAAAACTGGTGGTTGAACAAAGTTGAGCCGGACAGTATTTCTACGCACGGGCATCATAATGTCCTACAAAACAGAGCAAAGATGAAACCTTTTTGTCTTTGAAATGGGTTAGCCTTTTATACAGGATGCATGCAATGGTATGATGGCATGATGCTATGATGAAGCACAACACAAGTATTCACATAGGCAAATAAGGCACACAAGTCACACAAGACACCCTTAGGTTTCAGGCCAGCATGAGTTTCAGGCATTACCCTCTTTTGGTTTTGTTGGTTAAAACCTGTCCTATCAAAAGTAACCGGGTTCTAGAGGATCTCAAATCATTGGCTACCCTCAATCGGTCATAACTCCAGCATCGCAATCTTTTCTCGCGGCCAGAACCATCTCGAGAGTTTAGCCTCAATGAGTGTAGCATACTGCTACTGTCCTAATAGCCAAGTTGGTCAATTTAGGGTTCTAAGGTTGGTTGGTGTTTAATGACCCCTTAGAAGACCTATATTCTCCCCGTTGCAACACAAGGGATATAGGTACAGACTAAGATGCCACACCAACGTAGCCACTGCTTCACCCATGTCGGTCTACGCCGGACAGGTCCCTCACAGATTATGCTACCTAAAAAGGGTATATCCCAGATCCGGGTTAGGATCTATGAAACTCCGATGCAAAGCCCAAAAATGTAAAAGCAAACAAGACAATCAATTGAAAACAAAGGTGATCTAAGCCCTAAGGTTACTCCACTTTTAAAAGTCTCCCCAGCAGAGTCGCCAGTTCTGTGATACGGTGGGAGAACTGACTTGAGGTTTTGCGTTTGTATTCGCAAATGTTGCGGTTAGCAAGAGTCGCCACCGACTTTTTATTTTATCCTAAGGAAAGGTTAAAAAGCACAGCAAAAACCTTTTGAGATGTTTTCTTGGGTTCGGGGAGTAGATTATAGAAAGGGAAGGTATTAGCACCCTTTCTATCCATGGTTATCCATGGGCTCTTAGTTACTTGCTTAGATCACTTGCCTTTTGTTTTCAATTGTTTTAAATGGTGCTTGAGTGTGTGGGTTTGAAAATGTTTTGAAAAGAGGCCAATGTGGTGGCAACCTTTGTAATGATCCATGTGGGGATGTATACAAAGATGTATGTCTTTTGAAAAGGTTTTCATTTGTTTTTTTTTGAAAATTGTTTTGAAAGTGTGATATTGTGTGGTTTTGAAATTAGGCAAGTGTTTTGTTTTGCAAGTTTGATTCAAGTAACTAAGAGGTTATCTACTCCTAAATTTCTCAAAAGATCATTGCTATACTTTAACCCTTTTAACAAGTTTGCTCCACCATTGTATTTGGTGGGCAACCTTGTGTTAGGATGTGAAAGGGACGGGCGTGGGTCATCGTTTTAGACCATAATTGCAACGACGTTGAATGTCTTTGGGCAATTTCTTTAAGGGACTTGATCATTCAAATTGTTTGCTTTGCCCAAAGAAGTTCAACATGCAATATGGCCCATTTATTTGAAGGCAACAAGTGGAAAACCCTAGGGGGTGCAAGTGTGATTTGTGTGTCCATTTTCATGCTTGTTTATCTTGTATTAGGTCAAACTAGTTTTTATCGTTTTTTCGCATACAAACCCTAATTCTAACATGTCATCATTAGAAAGCAATAAAGTGCGAAATTAAAAATTACTAAGCTATTACAAAACCAAATATGGGAAGGGGATACAAGTGTTCAAATGGGGGATATTGACAAGAATTTAAATCTAAATTATTACATCATTTTGAATATTTGCAAGGTAAATAAATTGCATAATTAAATGGAAATTAAATAAATATGTGAAATGAAAAAAGAAAGTTTTTTATATGTATGAGAAAATATTTTTTATGTAAAAGAGAAAAGAAAATAAAAATGTATTATTTTTTTGAGTTTTTTTGAATTTAGGGCAAAAAACCCTAATTTTAAAGAAAATGCACTATTATTTAATTTAATACAACTATTTATTTATTATTTATAAAAATAAAATAAAATGAAGTATATTGTGAAAAAAAATATTTTTGTATCAAATATTAATAAAAATGGAAAACTCAAGTATTTTTTATATTTTAGCTTAAATATATATATATATATATATATATATATATATATATATATATATATATATATATATATATATATATATATATATATATATATATATATATATATATATATATATATATATATATATATATTAAACCTTAAATAGGTATTATACACAAAGATAAATATTTATTTAATATTTTAATAAAATAAATAAAAAGAGTATTTTTTGTGTGAAATATTTTCAGAATGTAAAAAAAATAAAAATTGTATTTACACTATTTTCTATTTATTCTAATAATAGTACATATATATTTTATACAAACAAAAGAAATAAACAAATAAATATGCAAATAAATACAAAAATGATGGAAAAAAATATTTTTAATTTTTAAATGTCATGAGAAAAAATAAACAAAGTTAATCAAAAAAGAAAAAGTCAAAAATGTTAAAATATGAGCAAATGGGCTCAGGGGGGTGGGAATCAAAAAAGGTGGTGTGAAAAGTAAAATAACACAGGCCCAGCCCACTGATCATTGTCTTCAACCTCCAGCTTCAAACATGTGAAAAACGCGCGCCCCTGTTCCTCAATGTCTAACTCCTGATTCTTGGCTTTTCAGCAAAAACTCATAACACAAGAAATGTTCAGCATGAAGAGACGGTTTCAACCATATAAATAACTTGACCTATCTCTCTAAGATGAGGGACAATTTCTCCTCCCCCAATTTCTGACCTAACTTTTCATCAATGTTCAGACATGAAATTCTCTAAGCACACGAAACATAAATGAAATCTAATCATATGAGCATGTTCAGGGCTATGATTGTGACATGTTTTCTTCAAAAACCTAAAGCTAACAATGCCTAATAAGAGAGATAGAACTCCATGAATATACCTGTTCAGTTGGAATCAAGCTTAGCAATGGAGGATGTTTCAGAGTGAAATGATGACTTGTACAGCTTCCTTGAAGTGTAAGGATGCTTTTCCAATTCCTACTTTGTCTTGAAACTCCCTGAATCGAGCTAATGAACTCCAACTGCAAAACAGAAAATTAAAAATGGTGAAGTGGCTTGGAGGTGTTACAGGTCTGACTTTAGGACATGGTTAGCTTGCATATGTTGTAGGGAAGGTAGAGGAAAAGGTTTGGATCAAAATGCTCGAAGGGATTGGGAGTTTGCACTCAAACTGCAGGGGCTCCCCTGTTTGTACAATTTTGAGGTGATTAGAGCAATGGGAGTGTTTCAGATGGCAAGGGCTCGTGTGTTAGCTTGGATTTTGTCTATGGAAGGTGTTTGATAGCTTTTTTTGTTGTGTGTCTAAGCTGATATGAGAGATGGCATAAGTTATGGACTTTTCTTCTATGTTAAGCAACAAAAGCAAGTTGATGGTTTTAGGTTAGTAGGGGGCCTCCTAATGTGCTGCATAAACATCTCTTGATCAGTGTGTTATGCACATAATCTTGTGCCAAGCAGATCTTTCATGTACTTGTTGGATTACAAACTTGACATAAAGTTAACCTTTTCAAAAATGGAAATTTCACTTTATCTAGTTTAGGATTAATTTTGCATACAATGCTTGCACTCAAAGAACAACACCTTAACACATTGAATATGCATTAAATTATTGAGTATGAAATGGTTCAAGGACCTGTAATCAAGCATAAAGCAAACTGATTTCAAATTGGCAAGGTTATGAACATGTCTTGATGAAGAACAAAAAGTGAATTTTTGCCAACTTGTGAAATTCGAATCTCTCAAGTTATGAGGTTGTTTGATGAGTTCTTGGACATTTTGGAAAGCTTGGAATGTGTACTACAATCCATCTTTGAAATGCAAATCAAAATTCCAAGTGGAAAGGTATGAAAAGTGGCCTTGAAGTAGGGTAGAAAACCTTGTCAAAATAGGTCAAATTTCACTAAGTTAAAAGATGGTTTAGTGCCCTTATTCAAAAAATTATAACTTGAGATACAAGCTTCAAATGAGAAAACTTTGTGAATCAAAGTTGTAGATTATGCAACAAGCTACAACTTTCATGTTTTGACTTTTGCTTGAATCCAAATGGATCATGATGAAAAGATGGGGCAAAGTTGGAGAAAAAAAATTAGGGTTTTTCATAACTTAGAAAAATTCTAAGTTATGAAAAATTCCATTTTCAAACCCTAATTTGCATTTTGAGATTTCTTGGTGAACAAGTTTCATGATTTGGCATGTTTTGATAAAAAATGAATCTTGACTCTTGATTTTGACCAAAAAGTCAAAGTTTGACTTTTCAGTATACAGTCAAAATTGATCAATTGACTGGGAAATTCAACTGTCAATCTTGTGTACTTGGGATCTTTTGAGCTTGATGAACATGTCAAGATAATTCCATTGAGTCCTTGAGGCCATATGTGAGCTTGGTTTGCCATTGTCTAGGTCAAACAGTCAAAAATTGCCTTTGTGCAGTCAAAACCCTAAAAATGACCATTTTGCCCTTTTGGTGATCTGATCAAATTTCTTGTGGAATTGTGATCCAAACTTGATCAAATGGTCCATATGAGTTCAATATGTTGATGTGGATCAAATTTCATGAGATTTGACTGTCAATTGGCCACAGTTGACTTTTTCCCAATACAGCTGATTTCTAGGTCAACTGTCCAATTGCCTGGGCAAAACTTGGAATCAAGACTTGAAACTTGGCATGGGTAAACTTGGGAGTCCAATATGAAGTATGAAAGTCATCTTAGGCTTTTTAGGTCAAAACATCCTAGGGCAAACACAAACCCTAATTTGAGTCCACAGTGCAAGGAGAAGTCTTGAGCAGAGGAAACCCTAACTGGATCTTGATCTTCAAAGGTCTTGTGATGAGAAAATGTTGAGAAAATGGGAGGGCAAATTTTGGGGTACAACAGTATGTCTATGGGTGAAAGTGAAGGTTTTAAGGACTATGCTCAAAAATGGAGAGACTTGTATGGAAGAGTCCAACCCCCTTTGTCATATATGGAGTTGGTTGACATGTTTCTAGGGATGCTATCTGGTCTATTTTTCAATCATTTGATCGGCAGTTCGTCATCTGGGTTTACTGAGTTGATTTTGACTGGAGAGAGGGTAGAAGCTGGTATCCAAAGTGGTAAGATATAGAAGGATACTTCATCAAGTGCAGTGAAGAAGCATTTCACCGGTAAGAAAGAAGCTAGTGCAGTCTACGGCCCGAGGGGCCAAAGCAGACCTGAACACCGTCAAGCAATAAATGCGGTAGTGATATCAATACCCACAGTTGCTCCACAATGCAACAATAAACAAAGGGTGGAAAGACCACAAAGGCAATACACTCGACTCAATATGACCTTGTCTCAAATTCTACCACAATTATTGAAGACTAATCTAGTAACTCTGAGGGAAGCCCTGAAGAACCCCAACACCACTTCTCCCCACTATAACCCGAATACCCGTTGCGCCTATCACTCCAAAAGTCCAGGTCATGATACAAACAACTGTTGGGCCTTGAAAAATAAGGTGCAAGACTTGATCGAAGCCAAAGAGATTGAGTTTGACGCTCCGGAGAAACCCAATGTCATAATTGCTCCCATGCCCAAACATGGTCATGGAGTAAATGTTGTGGACGATGATTTATTTGTGACCTATGTGGAAGAAATTTCTACTCATTTAATGACGGTTAAGAAGAATTTATTGTTAGCCGATTTATTTTTAGGTTGTGGTGAAGGTTGCCACATGTGTTCAATTCTTCCTGCTGGTTACCAGTTATTGAAATCAGGTGTTCAGCGCCTGATGGATAATAAAGAGATCTTATTTGAAAAGACTTTGATTCTGTTGGTTCCAATTCAAGATGTTGTCATCATAACCATTTCCACCAATCCTTCCAAGGTTTCCTCGAGAAATCCTGTTAGGATTACACCCGTCCCGAGAATTTCTCTGTTAATAATTACTGTCCCTGGTCCTATCTCATACACTTCGGATAAGGCTGTCCCTTGGCACTATGGTGTTGATGTGTATTACCATGGAGTTAAGCAAGACTTAAAAAAGTGAGGAAGCTGATGTGGATGTCAACAATATTGTGGGGGCTAGCAAGGTCACTAGAAGTGGAAGACTCTTTTCTCCTGAGATTTCCCCTCCGACTGTTCACAGACCTGTTGTCATCCCACCTGCTAGTACATCGGCTACTATCCCAGTTCCTGTTCCAGTTACCACCCTTGTCATCGAGCCATCTGGGACTCGGGGCAAAGAAATCACAGATGAGCCTGTCCGGAAGGAGGCACCTAAGAAGATCATTGTAGAAACCTCGAAACAAGAGGTAGAAGAAATTACGAAGATTATCAAGAAGAGCGACTACAACGTAGTCGAGCAGCTGGGGCAGACCCCGTCAAAAATCTACATGTTGTCCTTGTTGTTATATTCTGAAGCCCATGCGAAGGCTCTAATTGCATTCCTCAAGACTGCGCATGTGTCGCAGGAAACTTCAGCTGATCAATTCAAAGACTGCATAGCTAGTTTGACTGCCGACAATGAGTTGGGTTTCTCAGATGCATATCTGACTGCTAAAGGAAGAAATCACAATGACGCTCTACACGTCTCGATCGAGTGCAGGGGCACTACTATGGCCCATGTACTAGTGGATACCGGATCCCCATTGAATGTTTTGCCAAAGAAAGCATTAGACCGTCTGGATTGTGAAGATTTGATTCTGAAGTCGAGCAATATTGTGGTCAGGGCTTTCGACGGGTCAAAAAGGATGGTGCACAGGGAAGTGGACATCCCTGTTAAAGTTGGCTCTCAGACCTTTGGGTCCACTTTCTACGTGATGGATATTAGACCATCATATTCTTGCTTGCTGGGTCATCCTTGGATTCATAAGGCTGGGGCAGTGACTTCAACGCTCCATCAAATGCTGAAATATCCGGTAAAGGGGAAGATTGTCACGGTACGGGCTGAAGAGGAGTACATGGTGAGTCATCTTAATTCCTTTCTCTACGTGGAGATGGATGGGGAGTTCATCAAAACCCCTTGTCAGAACTTTGAAGAGGTCCCCCATACTTTGGCGTCAACTGAAGTTGCTACCGACAAACCTTCGATGAAGATGGCTTCTCTCAAGGATGCCAGGGCTGTAATCGAAGAAGGTGGGTGTACCAATTGGGGCGGTCCCTGATTTCACACACAAAACTGACAAATTTGGTTTGGGATTTACTACATGGGCTCAAAGGGCTGTTAGGCGCACGCGGATTGGAAGACCTCCTCTGCACATCAGCAATCAGGGAGTTAATGTGATTGAAGATAATGAAGAGGATTCATACATCGACAGCTGGATCTACCCTACAACCAATGGTGGATTGAACAACTGGACGGCGAAGGACTTCATACATGTTTCTTTTATTCCACAATAATTGACTTTTGTTTTAAGAGTTGTAATAAACAGTTTGAAACTTTACGGCCCGGTGCCTTGCCCGAGACACCTTGGCTTTGCTTGTGAGGGCTCATTATTTTTCATTTTCATATATCATTAATAAAGCATTGGACGTTTCTTGCATTACAAATTTTGCGCTCCTTGTTTTTCTTTTTTGTCTCTCACTCTATTAAAACAGCTATTCTCTTACACACACTCACGTATCATAATGCAGATCCATATCCACTCTGGATCCCATTGATAACAACTCTGCTACTGCCAGTTATGACTTCGAAAATCCGAACAACCAAGATGAGGACGAAGGTGAGGATGATTGTGAGGTGCCTGGAGAACTTGCTAGACTGTTACTGCAAGAAGAAAGGGCCATACAGCCCCATGAAGAGCCAGTTGAATCAGTGACTTTGGGTACAAAGGAAGATAGGAAGGAGGTTAAGATTAGTGCGAATCTGGAGACCAGTGTCAAGCAACGGTTGATACAGATGCTACGCGACTATGTTGAGATCTTCACTTGATCCTACGAAGATATGCCTAGTTTGGACACCGATATTGTGGTACATCGCCTGCCAACCAAAGAAGATTGTCCTTTGGTAAAGCAGAAGGTTCGTCGTATGCGCCCCGAGATGTCGGAGAAAATCAAAGCTGAAGTCATGAAACAGCTCGACGCGGGATTTTTAGCTGCCACTTCTTATCCGCAGTGGGTTGCCAACGTTGTTCCAGTACCTAAGAAGGATGGTAAGGTACGGATGTGTGTGGACTATAGAGATCTGAACAGGGCGAGCCCCAAAGATGACTACCCACTTCCTCACATCGATGTTCTGGTCGACAGCACTGCGCAGCATAAGATCTTCTCCTTCATGGATGGTTTTTCTGGTTACAATCAGATCAAGATGGCTCCCGAGGACATGGAGAAGACAACCTTCGTTACACAGTGGGGCACCTTCTGTTACAAGGTAATTCCTTTCGGGTTGAAGAATGTTGGGGCAACTTATCAGCATGCTATGGTTCCTTTGTTTCACGACATGATTCACCATGAGATCGAGGTTTATGTTGATGACATGACATCCAGGTTCCAGACTGAGGAAGAGCACCTTGACCATCTCCAGAAATTGTTTGATAGGTTAAAGACGTACAGGATGAGGTTGAACCCGAACAAGTGCACTTTCGGGGTAAGGTCTGGTAAGCTGCTAGGTTTCGTCGTCAGTGATAAAGGTATTCAGGTGGACCCTGCCAAGGTAAAAGCCATACAGGAGATGTCAGCTCCCCGCACAGAAAAGGAAGTTAGAGGTTTTTTGGGACGTTTGAATTACATTTCCAGGTTCATTTCACACTTAACCACTACTTGTGAGCCAATATTCAAGTTGCTGAAGAAAGATCAAGTGGTAAAGTGGAATGAAGAGTGTCGGACCGCTTTCGAAAGAATCAAGGAATATCTTCAAGAACCGCCAATTTTGATGCCTCCAGTTGAAGGAAGACCTTTGATCTTATACTTGACAGTACTGAATAGTTCAATGGGGTGCGTGCTGGGGAAGCATGACGAGTCTGGCCGTAAAGAGCATGCTATTTACTATCTTAGCAAAAAGTTTACCGTCTGTGAGACCCGATACTCATTGCTCGAGAAAACTTGTTACGCTTTGGCATGGGCTGCTCGCCGGCTGAGATAGTATATGCTGACTCACGCCACCTTATTGATATCAAAGATGGATCCAATCAAGTATATCTTCGAAAAGCTTGCCTTACCCGGAAGAATAGCAAGATGGCAGATGATCTTAACCAAGAATGACATCCAATATACAACCCAAAAAGCAATCAAGGGGAGTGTATTGGCGGATCATTTGGCGCATCAGGCCGTGGATGACTACTAGTCCATGAATTTCGAGTTCCCGGATGAGAACAACATGTTGGTGACCGACTGTGAAAAACCTGGACCGGATGAAGGACCTGAGGAGGGATTCCGATGGTCTATGTATTTTGATGGAGCATCAAATGCATTGGGTAATGGCATTGGCGTTGTGATCATATCTCCTGAGGGCTGTCATACTCCATTCACCGCCCGATTATGTTTCAAATGCACTAACAATATGGCAGAGTATGAAGCATGTATCCTGGGTATTCGAGCTGCTATTGACCTGAGGATTATGTTCTTGAGTGTATTCAAAGATTCTGCTTTGGTGATCAGACAGATCAAAGGCGAGTGGGATACGAAGCACCCAAATCTTATTCCTTACAAAGAGTATGTATTGACATTGCTCCCACACTTTGAGGAGATAACCTTTGAACACTTCCCCAAAGAAGAGAACCAGTTAGCGGACGCACTAGCTACCATGTCTTCTATGTTCAAAGTCAGGTGGGACAATGAAGCTCCCCATATTACCATCGAGAGGTTAGACGAACCCGCACATTGCTGTGACATTGAGACGGAAGAGGTAGAAGATAAACCCTGGTTTCACGAGGTAAAGAGGTATCTTGAGGCTCAAGAATACCCCGAGGGTGCATCTGTTAATGATAAATAGTTCCTGAGAAGGTTCACTGCAAAGTTCTTCATCAGTAATGGGATTCTTTATAAGCGTAACCATGATTCAACCTTACTGCGATGTGTGGACAAAAGCGAGGCAGAAAGGATCATGGCAGAGTTACATGAAGGTACCTTCGGAACTCATTCCAGTGGACATACCATGGCAAAGAAGATCCTACGGGCTGGATATTATTGGTCCACTATGGAAGCCGATTGTTATCATCATTCTTGAACCTATCATAAGTGCCAAGTCTATGCTGATAAGGTGCATGTACCTCCAGTTCCTCTGAATGTTCTGACAGCTCCTTGGCCCTTTGCAATGTGGGGCATCGACATGATTTGCGAGATCAGACCTAATGCGTCTAATGGGCATCGTTTCATTCTGGTAGCAATTGATTATTTCACGAAGTGGGTTGAGGCAGCTTCCTTTGCTACAGTAACCAAGAACATCGTGGCGCGGTTTATCTAACACAATCTGATCTGTCAATACGGTGTACCGGAGAGGATCATCACGGACAATGGTACAAATCTCAACAATACGATGATCACCGAGCTCTGCAAACAGTTTAAGATACATCATCATAACTCTTCTCCCTATCGGCCGAAGATGAATGGGGTTGTTGAAGCAGCTAACAAGAATATCAAGAAGATTGTGCATAAGATGACGGTGACGTACAAAGACTGGCATGAGATGTTACCATTCGCTCTTCATTGGTACTGTACCTTAGCACGGATGTCGACAGGTTCAACACCCTACTCTCTGGTGTATGGCATGGAGGCGGTCCTACCCATAAAAGTCCAGATACCCTCTCTCCGAATTATGGAGGATGCGGGTTTGAACGAAACGACTGGGTTCAGACCCGACTTGATCAGCTGAATCTAATTGATGAAAAGAGACTTACTGCTATTTGTCATGGTCAGACGTATCAAAAGTGAATAAACAAGGCTTTTAACAAGAAAGTCAGAAATCAAGAATATTAAGTCAGGGATCTTGTGATCAAACGTATCATACTGCCGTAAGGTGATCCCAGGGGAAAATGGACCCCCACATACGAAGGGCCATTTTTGGTTAAGAACATTTTCTCGGGAGGAGCTATGATTCTAACCACCATGGATGGTGACGACCTTCCTAGTCCCGTCAATGCAGACATAGTAAAAAGATACCACGCATAATCAAAGACCCACTAGGTTGACTGGCCTAGACAAAAATAAGGGCTTCCCGGCGAACCAAAAGGGTTCGGGCAAAAGTAAGGGATGAAAATGAAAAAAAACTGTACACCCGGCAAGTCGAAAACCTGAAAAGGAGGCTTGGGAAAAAAAGGGTATCCCAGTGGACTGAAAACCTGAAAGGGAGGTCCAGGCAAAAGTTAGGGATTAAAGCGTAACACTATGTCTCATTGGATCATCTTGCAACCAGACTTCCGTATCGACTATCAAGCTCGGACGGCGCCAATCAATCTGATCTACCTTCGACCAAGTAGCAAAGTGATGAGACGCTCGAAGATATAAAGGCAATAGCAGCGTTAGAACTCAATGGGATTGTTTCACATAGCTGTTTTTCTTTCTTTTACACAAATTGTATAATTTTTGTTCCCTCGACGGCGTTCTCTTACTAGGACGTCAGCCTCTTGTACAAAACTCCTGTTACAGGCCAATTTCAAAAAATCAATACAATACATTTTCACAAGAAATTTCAACTTGTTTTGCTTTTTCTGTTTTGTTTTGCAAGAACGTCCAATGGTTCATTTTTTATATATGCATTTGAAAATAATTGCTGCTCATAAATGTTTACATAAGAAACAAAAGACGACTACTCGTAATTCCAGGAACAGGGGCAAAAAAGAAGTGTCCAAACTTTACAGTTGCTCTACCCATCAGGTACAGGGATAGAACCAGCTTGAAAATATAACTAAAGATACATACACTCCCCGCAGATTAGGAAGTATCCGAAGACAGTGGTGTTAGCTCTACCCAGCCGAGGTTCATAATCGCGAATGAGTCGGCAAAATTCTCCCCAAGAAGAGTTTATCTATCACCAGCAATAGAAGATTACCATCTGCTGAGTTAATTTCTCCCGCAGGCAGAAATTCAATCCCCGACAGAGTTCATTATCACCAGCAACGGAAATTCATCCCCAGCGGAGTGGTTTCTCCAACTCGGCGGATCATCCAACAGAGTATCTCTCTTCCCCATAAAGTTAGTCTCCCACAAGGTTATTCTCAAACAGAGTTTCTCCCAGAGGAATGTTCTCAAGCAGAACAGACGCAAGTCTCCAGATAATCATCTTCGGTCACTATCCCCAGCGAGAATGAAGAACTCAACTCCTTGTACTCTCCAATAACAGTTCGAGATTTATTCTCCCTAGCCGGAGAATATCATGAGAACATTGCATATCCATACATCATGGCATACGCATATGCATCATACAGCACAATCTCATTTATTTTGAGAATATCATTACTCAATACATTTCATACATCATGACATTACATACAACTAACTCTTTACCTTTCAGGGAAATATACCATCAAGTTATCACAAGTTTTCTCTGGTTCAGTCAAATCGATACTAAGATTTCTATTCCAGTTCAAGCTATGAAGCTCGGAAATCGACCGGATAATATCTTGATTTCTCCAAAATACTATGAAGCCTGGAATCGACCAGATAGTGGTATATCTTAAATACAAGCTATGAAGCCCGGAAATCGATCGGAAAACAGCTTAACCGTCAGCAAGTTATTGTGAAGCCTGGAAATCGACCAGATAGCAATACAAGATATCCTGAAGCCTGGAATCAACCAGATAATGGTATAAGACACTGTGAAGACTGGATCACGACCAGATAGCAGCAAAGGACACTGAAGCCTGGGACACGACCAAATAACAATATAAGGTACTGCGAAGCTTGGAATTTGACCAAATAGCAGTTTACCCGGCCAATTACTATGAAGCCCAGAAATTGACCGGATATTAGTATGCCTTAAATTCAAGATTGAAACCCGGATGCAACCGGATAACCACTTGATTCCTTCTGAAGCCTGGATCACGATCAGATAAAAATTGAGAAATTGCAAAGCCTGGATTACAACCAGATAGCAAGTCTAATCTCATCTCCCCAGTAAGTCACTGTAAAGCCTGGAGCACGACCAGATAGCAGTCGGTCCTATTTTCCTCAGTAAGTCACTGTAAAGCCTGGAGCACGACCAGATAGCAGTCGGTCTTATTTTCCTCAACAAATCACTGTAAAGCCTGGAACACGACTAGATGGAAGTTCATCTTCACCTCCTCGACTAAGAGATGATTCCCTAGTAGAGTAACAGACAACTGAAGTTCCTAAAACTCTATTTCTCTCAAGACAGAGACCAGCATTCCCCAGCGAAGTCCTCCTCAACAATAGGTATACGGGCTCTCGCAAAGGAATCTCTTATGCGATTGACACTTCTTCTGATGGCATCTTTAAGCCCATCTTCCGACATCAACCTCCAAATGGCATCTATAAGCCCATTCCTGATATCGCAAGCCAGTACCACTTCATGCGAGTGCAAATTTCTGGGCACTCTAATGTTCAATCATCTTCCACCTTCGGATCAAGAAAGACAGACAAGACAATCTACATCCTCAGGTTTAAGAAGATTAAACAGGGGCAGCTGTTGTACCCCAAAATTTTCCCTCCCATATTTCTCAATACATGTCAAGAGAGGTCTTCAAATTTCTCAAGGAAGTCCAAGAGTTGACCAGACAAACTCTCTCCTAAGGCAGTATACCCCCAAATTAGGGTTTCATTTTGCATAAAGATGTTTGAGTCCAAAGGATCCCAAATGATCATAATTGTCCTAATATGTTCACAAGGTCATTCATGTCAAGTTTCAAGCCTTGCAGAGGAAGTTTGCTCAGTCAATTACTCAAAAGCCTGAAAATCGACTGTGCTACGGCAAAAGTCAATTGTGGCCCACATATAGTCAAACTTCAAGAATTTTGGTCAACATTATCATTTTGAAGTATTATTCATCATTTTATCAAGGTTTGATCATGATTCCTCAAGGATTTCTCACAATTCATCAAAACCCAAAAGTTGCTAAATTAGGGTTTTGTAGGAAAAGTCAACTCAACTTTGACCAAGCATACATTTCTCATACTTTATCAAGAATGACCCATCCAAAGCTCATTTTTAAGAGGATGTGATTCCCTACAATCCATCTTCAGCTCCCAAGTTCAAAATATGCACTCACAAGAAGATATGAATTTGGACATTATAGGTCATTTTGGAAAGTCAACAAAAACACCTTTTATGTCAAAGCTTCATACATGAACATGGAAGACTAAATTGAGATGAGACAAAAAGGGTTGCTTAGAGGACATCTTAAGCTTTCTAAAAAGTCCAAGAACACCTCTCTAGGGTCAAAATTGAAGGAGTTGTGCATTGGTAAAGTTGACCCTTTTTGCAAAATTGCCAAAAGTCAAATATGTCCAAAATTGCATTTTTTGCCAAATGGGCCCAACTTTTTATGATTGCATTGAGTTTGTAATGTGACCCACGACCCATGATCCCTTCCACTTGTCATGATTTTATTTTTGTCATTTATTTTGATTTTATTTCAATTAAATCAAATAAAATCAAAATAAAATAGTAAAAATATCAAAAGCTAATCAAATTGTGAGATTTTGTGCATGTTTAGGTCTATTACAAAGCTGGAAGTGAGATCAAATCATGCAAGGATCATATGGACACAAAAGGATTGCATTTTGCTTGATTTGGAAAGATTTGCACAAGGATCAAATCATGAATCAATAATCATAATTGAGAGGGATTTGATACGAATTGTAACCCTAATTCATTCTTGGGTACATAAGGAACAATTGCATACCAAAAACAAAGAGGTTGGAGGGCTTCAAGAGAGAGAGAGAGTAAGTTGCAAAAAATTCAAGAAAAAGTGTAAACTGATTTTCAGGTTTCAGGCCCTCTCAAGCCATTCCAATCACACCAATCGCTTGTTGGACATCCAAGGATCAAGATTTAACCACTATCAAGCTTCCTCACACCCAGAATCACGCTGTAAGTTTCATACGATTCATCCCTTTTCTTGATTTTGAATATCTCAATTCTGGCACATTTAGCATGATTCATTGATACATTCTTAATCCTTGAGATGTTTGCAAGCTAATGGTTATATCCAATTGTATTTGTATTGACCATACAGCAAGTTTCCATGGCTAGGGTTCTAGTTTCGTTTTTAGGGGTTTTGTGTACATGAACAATTAGGCATGGATAATGGTACCATGATGCTTGTGAGGTTGCAATGAGTTGATTGGTACCATTGGTTGTGATTTATCATGCCTGCACAGGATTTTGGAGATGCACAGGGTTATACCTACGCCTGATGTCCGTAGGTAAATGTCTTTTATCTAAAACGACGGAGGCAACGAGGAAGATGATGGTGTGGCGCTTCATAACTAGCCAATTCAAATTTCGCGCGTTTAAGAATTATTATTTTATTTTTACCATATAATGCTTATTTGTTATTACTTATACAAATAACCAAGCCAGCTCAGTGTGTCAGCATGCAGTGTGAGAATGCCTAAGGGCCTGGGTTCGATCCCCAGGTCCCAATATTTTCCTTATATTGTTTTTCTTTGTGTAATCAGGCGTGCAGGTACCCCATGAGTCCACCATACATCCTCAGCATCCAATCATCCAAATCACCAACGAGCCAGATCTATGGCCTTCCCAATGAATGTCCACCATGGGCATGAGTCAAGCGCATGCATGGGATTGGAAAAGTCAAAAGGGCCATCAGCATCTGGGCCCAGAAAGTTGCCAACAACACCTCTCCCTTTTGCTATTTACCTCAGGCCCATTCATTTTCTTTTCTAATTTTTCTTTTATTTAATTTAATTTGTTTAAATTATTTTCTAACAAAATTAATTTCTTTATTTTACAAAAATCATAAAATCAAATTTCATAAAATTTAGAATTATATTTTTTTATTTTATCAAATTAACTTAATATTTAATTTAGGGTAATTCTAACTTTTTGTAAATAATTAAAATCAATTAGAAAAAATTAGGGTTTGCTTTTGACTTAATTTTTTTTATTTCTTTCATAAAATAAAAAATACAAAAATAGGTTAATTTATTTATTTTTCTTAATTTAAATTAATTAGTAATTAGGTTTTTTTTATTTATTCAATTAAAACTCCATTTTTCTCAAATAACAAAAACACAAAAAAAATTATTTTTCTTTTAATTAGGCTTAGTCGGGGTCAAAACCCTAATTCTCTCGTTTTTGATTCATCGCACGCGTTTATTATTATTTTTCAATATTAATGTAATTGTCCCCGGTATGTAATAGTTTAATCTAGGATTTTTCTTTATTTATCGTTTTGCGGGTTTTTTGGCTATGTAATTAATCCCTACCCTGAAGCCTTGTAATAGCGTAGGTTTTATTTCTCGCATTTTAATTCTCACAAATATTAACTGTTAGATGTATGTTAATAGGATTGTATGACAAGATTGCGTGACAATTTAAAATGGCTAGAAAACCCTAATGTGCAAAGATAATCACTTGAAATCAAATCACTCGCACATGCGCACTCTTAGGGTATACTCTCACTTTGGTTGCCTTCGGTAAACGATCATTAAGTATAGGGTATCTTAGTGGTTTCTCTCTTGTCTAACAAAGATCAAAAGTCCCGTTCGAAAACGTCGCCTAGGAAGTGTTGCCTCGAATATGATCTTAAGACTCTAGAGTTATTACTAAGACATCCTAACATTGCTTTAGTGATCGTACGTCCCTTACGAATTGACCCTTACAACTCCAACAACGGTGCTACCTATATCTCAATAGTAGGATAGTGCTGTCTAAAGGAAACAAGAACAGAAACGATCTTTTTTCGAGTAGGTAGATGCTAGTAGGTACTTGCTCAAAACAAACTTTTTCACACCAAACACTTTTTTAAACAAAGTTTCCAAAAACACTTCGTAACACTCTTGAAGACAGAAGCAAGGGTTAAAAAGAAGTAAAACAAAACTTTTCAAAACAAACACATACAAGCAATTTTAAAAGATGAGCTAGTACCTAAGAGCCCATGGAAAACCATGGATAAAAAGGGTGCTAACACCTTCCCTTTCTATAATCTACCCCCCGTACTCAAAATCTCGAAAAAAGGAATTTTTCTGTGCTTTTTTCCTTTCCAGTTGGATAAAATATAAGTCGGTGGAGACACTTGCTTACCGCGAAATTTTGCAAACACAAACGCAAAACGCAAACCAGTATTTTCCAAAACAGTCGGTTCTGCCACAGTATCACACCAGGGTCAGAACCTCTGACCTATACATTTTCACTAACAGGTTGCTATTCTTCAGCATGCCAGGGTCAGAACTTATGACTTCCTCTCAGCAGCACGCTGATCCTTTTCCTTTTTCTTTCTTTCTTCCCCTTGTTATTTTCTTTATTTTTCTCGCTGGTACTCCCCATTCATAAATTTGTACCCCCACCCCCTAAATATTGTAATAGCGTAGGACTTTACATTTCCGCATTTTATCGCTTTCAAGTGTAAATGCTAGTGATTAGGATATGTATGGCAAGATAAAATCAATGAAATAGAAAATCCTAAATTCAAGGTAAAAGCATGCATGCAATCAAACAGACTTGCACACAAACACCTCTAGGGTTTCTCCACTTGGTTGCCTTATACAAAAATAGCCATGTTACGCATGCGAAGTATCTTGGTAAAACAAACAAAATCAAAAGAATGTAGCCCCTCGATGACGCTATTCTAAGTTGCCTTATAAATTGATCTTAGTCCCTCGAAATGCTAAGATACTTTGCAACATTACTAATCATGGTTATACAATGACCCTCGCATGTCCCGTTTACATCCAAAGATATGGTTGCTTACCAAATCAATGGTAAGACAACAATGTCAAAGGAATAGAAAATGCATAAGAAAGACATTTGAGTAGGTAGATTGCTTCTAGTTACTTGCTCTATTTTCAAACAAATATCCTTGCTATTTTCGAAAATACACACATTTTCCAAAACATTTTACAAACATTGAAAACATTTTCAAAAAGACAAACATCTTTGTATATATTCTTACGAACAAGAATCATTACAAAGATTGCCTAAACGAATGGCCTCTTTTATAAAATACTTTCAAAACCACACCAAACACATTTTCAAACAAACGAAAGTAAGTTGATCTAGTAAGTAACTAAGAGCCCATGGAAAACCATGGATAAAAAGGGTGCTAATACCTTCCCTTTTCATAATCTACCCCCCGAACTCAAGAAAACATCTCAAAGGTCTTTCTTGTGCGTTTTCACCTTTCCTTTTGGATAAAAGAAAAGTCGGTGGAGAATCTTGCTAACCGCAACATTTGCGAACACAAACGCAAAACCTCAAGTCAGTTCTCCCACCGTATCACAGAACTGGCGACTCTGCTGGGGAGATTTTATAAAAGTGGGGTTACCTTAGGGCTAGATCACATTTACTTGCTTACATTGCTTGATTTGTTTGCTTTACATTACGGTTCTTTGTTTGGGTTTGAATCCTCTCCCGAATTTGGGGATACATTATAGGTAAATAGCAATACATTATGGAAACTGTGAGGGGTATACTGACATGGTCTAAGCAATAGCTATGTTAGTGTGACATATTTGTGGGTACCGGTAGCCCTTGAGTAGTCAAGGAGAATACGGGGCCGCTGAGTGATGTCGCGAAGCACTAACGAACTTTTAGAACCTTTACTTGACCAACTTAGCCTTTAGGACGTAGTGAGATGACCGGCTTTGGTGCAGTCCGAAGTTGGTAGATATTCGATACTACACTCATTGAGGTTTGGTTTCTTGGAAAATTACGGTCGCCATTAAAGAGGCTCGAGCTGAAACAATGAACAAGGAAATAATCCAGTGATATTGAGCTTCTTAGAACCCGGTTACTATTACTAGGACAGGTTGAGCCAACTAAACTTCAAGAGGGTACTTACCTATAAAACCCCATGCAAGCCTAAACTAGGAACTTGATTGCTTTGCTTGTTTATGCATACTTGTACATAACATCATGGACATCATGAACATCATATGCATCCACTAACCATTTCAAGGATTTTGGAGATTCAACTTTGTTCTTGTTTTGTAGGATATGGATTCACTCTGCAGGAAAATTATCCAAGTCAACCTTGTAAGAATCCCTCCACAACTTAAGGAGCTAGCTTCAAGGATCCCTGAAAGCTCTCCTTTCACTGAGAGACATGGTCATCTACTCAACTTGGTCACCTCCAACACAAATGAGGATATGATGAAGGTGCTCTTTCAGTTCTTTAATCCTTTGCACCATTGCTTCACATTTCCCGACTATCAGCTTGTGCCTACTTTGGAAGAATTCTCTCAGCTCTTAAGGATTCCTGTTCTCAATCAACTACCTTTCAACAGTACGGAAAGAGACCCAAATCCAGAAGAGATTGCTCAAGCCCTGCACTTGCACTCGTCTGATGTCACAACACATTGGGAAACTAGGAATGGTGTCAAAGGCTTCTTAGCAAAGTTTCTTTTTGAGAAAGCCCAAATCTGTTGGAATTCCTTATACTTTCAATCCTTTGAGGAAATTGTGGCTCTTCTTATCTATGGGATGGTCTTGTTCCCCAATCCTAACCAGCTTATAGATGTGAGCACCGTCAAAATCTTCATGTCACGCAATCCGATGCCTACATTGCTTGGAGATATCCTACACTCTTTTCACACTCGTACAATGAGGAAAAGAGGTGTCCTTATATGTTGCACTCCTTTCCTAGCAAGATGGTTTATTTCTCATCTTCCCCAATCAGTCTTAAGGAATAAGCAAGGCTTAAGGTGGTCACAAAGGTTAATGACGCTCGAACATTCAGACATTCATTGGTGCTCCAGATCCAAAGAGAATGTTATCATCATTGACCATTGTGGGGAATTTCCTAATGTCCCTCTACTCGGCATTAGGGGAGGCATCACCTACAACCCATGCTTATCCTTAAGACAGTTTGGTTATTCCCTGAGGGATGGCCCGCACGAGATGCTGATTCAAGGTTTGGTATTCGACTACGACAACGACGATCAAGGTCTTCTCCAGAGATTCATTCGAGCTTGGAGGACACTAAACAAGGTGGATAGCAAGACTTTGGGACACAAGAATTCCATCCCTCTTGAGCCTTACCTCAAGTGGGTACGAACCCGCGCTCAAAGTCTTATAATGCCTTATCCTTCCATTCTCCCAGTGATCTTGGAGCCCGTTAAGGAAGGAGAAGTTCCATACACTATCCTACATCCTGACATGCCCACATGTCTTGAAGATTTACAAAGGGATTGGATACAGCTCAAAGGGGAACGTGATAATTTCGAAGCCCAATTCTACACGAGCGAGAAGAAGGTTTCGAAACTCACTAGGCTACTTCGTGAAGAGCAGACTCTAAATGCCTACATTGCACCGAAGAGGATGAGCACCACTTTTTTATCTTAGAGAGTGTATTATTTTGCCCAAGAGTGCATTGTTGTACTCAAACTCTATCTTATTAATATAACGTGTGTTTCTTTTTTATCCAAAACGAATTTGAATCTTTGAAATCCTTGAAAACATTGCATATGCACATATCATTCATCATAACATAAACAGGTCTTTTGCAACAAGTTCCCTCATATCTCTGTTGTTTATTTCAGTAAGATGGATGTCGAACAGACAGTCAAAGATCTTCAAGCTCAAAACATGCAGTTTCAACAATTACTCACAACCCTGGCCAAAGGACAAGAGGAGTTGAAGACTCTGTTGGCCAAAGAGAAGAAGAAGAAAGAGAAGAAACCAATCAGTGTTGTAATCATGGGGAGAAGGTTTCAAAGACAGACTAGAAGAACCTTGGATTTCGCAACAACATCTGATGAAAGAGAAGGAAAAGGAAAGGAAACAGCGGTTCTGTCAGAATCTGAATAGGAGGAAGAAGAGGAAGACTACTCCAAAGAACAGTATCCGCCAGCTGATGATAAGTACATACATCTTGAAGAGCGTCTGAGTGCTATGGAAATACAAAGGGTACCAGGTCTAGACTTTGAAGAATTGAGTCTAGTGTCGGGAATTATGATCCCACCGAAGTTCAAAGTGTCGTTGTTTGCAAAATACGATTGGGAGTCATGCCCTAAGATGCACCTCTGATCATATGTGAGAAAGATCCAACCACACTCCGCTGATAAAGACTTGTGGGTGCACTTTTTCCAGGATAGTCTATCTGGAACACAACTCGATTGGTTTTACCAACTGGAAAGGGCCAACGTCCACAATTGGGAAGATCTTGCCGCAGCTTTCTATAAGCAATACCAGTATAATGCAGATTTGGCGCCTACCCGTACTCAACTTCAGAGTATGGCTATGGTTTCAAATGAGGGTTTCAAGGATTACGCGCATAAGTGGAGAGATCTAGCTGGGAGAGTCCAACCCCCTCTGTCTGAAAAGGAATTGGTGGACACGTTCTTAGGCACTTTATCATGCCCTTTCTTCAACCATTTAATTGGAAACTCATCTGTAGGATTCACTGAGTTAATACTGACTAGAGAGAGGGTGGAAGCTGGCATAAAAAGTGGAAAGATTCAGAAGGATTCGCCTGCCTCTATAGCTGTGAGAAAGCTTTTCACTGGGAAGAAGGAAGTATTTGTTGTTTACCCACCAAGGAACCAAGGGAGAACTAAACACCGTCCAACGGTAGGGGCTATCATGATCTCTAAGTCTGAACTTGCCCAACAAAGGATTAATCCACCGAGAACAGAAAGGCCAGTAAGACAGTTTACTTGGATAAACATGACTCTGTCTCAAATCTTGCAACAATTATTAAAGACCAATCTAGTAACTCTGTAGGAAGCTCCGAAAAATCCCAATATGACATCCCCTCATTATCACCCCAATTCCCGTTGCGCATATCACTCCGAAATTCCTGGACACGATACCAATAACTGTTGGGCCTTGAAAAACCAAATACATGATCTCATTGAAGAAAAGAAAATTGAGTTTGATGTGCCCGAGAAACTGAATGTTATCTCTGCTCCCATGCCCCGACATGGCCACAACGCCAATGCTATTGAAGAAGACTTGTTTGTTACCACAGTTGATGGACTCGTGACTCCACTTCCAATCATTAAGATAAACTTGTTGAAAGCCGGTGTGTTCCCGGGCTGTAATGAAGTTTGCCACCTCTGCTTATCCTCACCAACTGATTTCCCTTTATTGAAGACTGGCATTTAATGCTTGATAGACAATAAAAAGATTTTGTTTGAATGTACTCCTATTTCACCTGTTCTTGTTGAAGATGTTTCAATCATTACCATATCCGCTAATTCTTCTAGGGTTTCCAAAAAACCCGTTAGAATTACATTGGTTCCGAAAGCAACTCCTCTTATAATCACAATGCCTGGGCCAGTCCCATATGAATCAGACAAGGTTGTACCATGGAATTACGGTGGGGACATTGTGATACGGTGGGAGAACTGACTTGGGTTTTGCGTTTTTTTTTTGCACTTGTTCGGTTTAGCAAGAGTCGCCACCGACTTTTTATTTTATCCTAAAGGAAAGGTTAAAAAGCACAGGAAAAACCTTTTGAGATGTTTTGTGGGTTCGGGGGGTAGATTATGAAAAGGGAAGGTATTAGCACCCTTTTCATCCATGGTTATCCATGGGCTCTTAGTTACTTGGTTTTAGATCACTTGCCTTGATTTTTTGATTGCTTGAAATAGGGTGTGTATTTGTGTTTTGAAAAATGTTTTGAAATAGACGCCTTTGTTTCGGCAACCGTTGTAATGACTCGTGTTTGAGTGTTTCACAAAGGTGTGTATCTTTTCGAAAAGATGTTTCAAATGTTTTTGAAAGTTTGTTTTGAAAGTGTTTGTGGAGTGTGGTTTTGAAAAATAGGCAAGTGTTTTTTGCAAGTTGATCAAGTAACTAAGAGTTGTCTACCCCTATTGTACTCAAAGGTTTTTTTTCTTATGTTTTAACCCCTTTTAACAATTTTGTTCCATCATTGTATTTGGTGGACAATCTTGCGTTTAGGATGTTTAACAGGACAGGCGCGGATCATCGTATGGACCATGAATGCAATGATGCCAAGTGTCTTTGGCAATTTGCTTGAAGGGACTATGATCATTTTGATAGGCAACTTTCGAAAGCGTCATCGAGGGACTATGATCATTTGAATTGTTTTGCCAAAGAAACTCGACGTGCAAGCATGGCCCATTTTGGAAGGCAACATGTGGGATTACCCTAGGGGTGCAAGTGTGATTGTGTATTGATTTCATGTATTTGTCTTGTATTAGGTTATCTAGCGTTTGATTTTATGTACATACAAACCCTAGGTCTAACCATGGTATAATTCGAAAGCGATAAATTGCGGGAATTTAAAGTCCTAAACTATTACAAATGAGTATCTGGGGATGGGGGTACAATTATTTACAAATGGGGGATGAGACTTATAGGAGGGTCGTATCCAAATAATTACAACCAAATCGAATCAATCGCCATCTCAAATGTAAAGCAATAGCAATATAAAATGGGACAAGCAAATGTATTAATGTATAAGAAAGATAAAATGTGTATTGTAAATGTATTTGTGTAAGTGTATGATTATTTATTTACAAGTTGAGAAATGTTAATGTATTATTAAGCATGTATTCTTGTTTTGTATTTTGGTTAAGTATGTACAAAGAAAATATTTTAAGAAAAGAAAATGTTCAAATTCTATATATTGATGTCTTATATTAAAGAAAAGTATTTCTTATGTATTTACAAATTAATGTATTTTAATTAGTATTTTTATGCACAAAATATTTTAATAAAAGAAAAGAAAATGGTTTTAAGAAATTCTATTTTTCATGTATTAATGTTAATGTTTTTTAAGTTAATTATGTACAAATGTTCTTTTTATTAATTAAAGAAAGTTCAAAAGTAAAAAAAGTCGTTTAAACCTAATAATAAAAGAAATCTAATATTTATATATTAAGTAGGGTAAACAATATTAGTAAGATTTTTACAAGAAAAAGAAATCAATGTATTATTTTACTTATAAACAAAAAAGTATATATTAGTTTAAATTATGAAAATAAAAATGATAAAAAAGATGTTAGTTTATAAGTATTAAAAAAAAGACAAAACATGAAGGAAAAGATAGAATGGGCTTTAAGGGTTTTAGGCCCAAGCTGAAACAAGGGAAACAGAAGCAAAAGGGGGGTGCTCTTGGAAAGAAACGAATGGGCTTAGGAGTTTTGAAGGGCAAGGCCCATTGTTTTTACAAATTGCAAGGGTTTCAGTTTTGTTTTCATTTAGGGTTTATGAGAACACAGAGGCACGGCGCCGTTCATCCTCTTCATTCTTTCCTCTTCATCTTTCTCCATGTAAATGCCACTGAACGAGACCCTCCGCCTAGGGCCACCGCTCCATCATCCGTCTTCCTCCCTCCATGGATCGTTCCAGTAGAGATACGCAAAGGTAACGGCTTCTCCGTTTCGTCCTAGTGGTTTCGTGTTTTTTCTTGCTCATGCATGTTTTAGTTTTGTTTTCTGATTTTTAAGTGTTGTTGTTGTTTGAGGTTCGTGAAAGAAAAGAAAAGAGAGGGATACTACCTTTTGGAGACGGAAGAGGAGATGGAATTGGAGGTGCTTTGGACGGCCGGAGGCGAGGGCTTGAAGCTTGATGTGCGCTTTGGAATTCCTGGTACTTTCGCTTTGCTTCTTCAGGTTTCGTGATGAACAAAACTGAAAACCTTTACTGTATCACTTCTTTTCTTCTTCTTTGTTTGCCTCGCTTCTGTATGATGGCTTTGTATGCTTGTTTGATGCCTAGCTTTGACACTTCTTTTCCTCTTTGTGAACTTCGCTTCAGTTGCCTTCAATGATGCTTTGTCTGAGATGTTTGATTACTGATATGCTTGCTTGCTCTTGAATGCTTCTAAGTGATGAGAAATATGGATGTTGTTGTTGAGTATAGTTGTATGTTTATGAGTATTGTTGCCCTATGATGATTGCATTCTGAGGGCGTGGTTGCTTAGAAATGCTTAGTGTTTGATATGTTGAGGCCTTTGGTATGTTGTGGTGGATTTTGTTGATATGTTTGGTTGCCTCGATGATGAACTCTTTGAGTTCTGAGAGTTTGGCTTATGGTACTGGTTCAAGGCTTATGGTTTAGGCTTGGAATTTCTGCAAAGCTTAAGGCCTCAGTTTGAATTTGTTTGTGGTGTTTGACAGTTTTAGAGCTTGAGGGCTTTGAGGGTATGGCTTGTATGTTTGAATGCTTAAGGTTTGTATCAGTTTGACAGGTTGGGTTAACAATGGTTTAAGGCTTATGGTCTTTTGAGGCAAAGGCTTATGCAGGTTTGGCTTTTGGTGTTTTGGTCGACATTACCAGTTTGGCTTGAAGTTTGATGGTTATCTTGATACTGTTTTTTTGTTTTACAGTGGTTCAGGCTAACAGGTTTTTGAACTTGGAGGCTGTAGGCTTTTTCTTGCTTGTGTGATATCTTGTGCAGGTTGATGGCTCTTGTATATCTTTTTTCATGGTCTTTTCCTTCTTGTCTTTTAAGGGCAGGAGGTGTTATATTTTTTCTTGGTCAAATTTGTGGACAGGTTTGCAAGGCTTGAGGTTTTCACTCTTTGTGATATCCTGCTGCATATGTTCTGCCTCTTTCCTCTATGTATTCTGATACATCCTGTTTATATCTTCTTTTTAGCCTTTAGCCTGCTGTACTGTAGCTCTTTTCTTCTCTCCTTCTCTCTCCAGATTAAAGAAAGCATTTTTATTGCTTTAATTTCGTCTTTTCTGAAAAAACAAATGGCCTAGGAAGATGATGCATTCTGAATGTTGCTTGCACTTGTCCCTTTTCCACTGCATATTTCCATGTTTCTTGCATACTTTATGTACTTTCTTTTGACAACTTTTGGAGTTTGATATTTTTGATATACTTGGACAATTTTGACAGCTTTGACTTGGTTTGAGATTGTGATTCAGTTTGCCTTTATGCTGTTTGGAAACTTGGTTGACAATTCTTTTGATTTATGCAGTATGCTTAAAAATTTGAATTTGTGCAAAATCATAACTTTGTGCATTCATGTCTTTTTCTTTTGCAAGCAACTTTCATCCCTCTTTGTGAACCGGGAGAAATCTCGTGATTTGTAGAGAGGGCAAACTGATTCCGGCCAATTGCTTTTAATGATGAATCTTTTTAACTGTCTACCTTTAATTATTTTATCTGCTTTGACCTTTCTTTTGTTTCTTATTTTTTTGCAGATAAAATCAAATGAAGCAGAGGGAGCATTGGATAGAAGATGAAGACTTAGGAATTAGGATGAAATTTTATTTCAAATTTTTAATCATTGTAACTATTATTATTATGAATACTTTGTAAATAAATACTGTATTCAAATAACAATTGTAACAAATAATTAAAGATGAATAAAATCTAATCTTGACCAGTTAATTCCTTTTTTAAATGTTTATCCAATTGTTTATAATTCTTAAATTATAATAAAATGGAAATAAATTCCAATTATTCTAACTTAAAATAAATTGTCAATTGATAAACACTGTGGTCTCAGCATTGATCAATTAACAAACCTGGCGTTTCAAATAGCCACAGCAATGCACAGTCAAATCAAACAACGTCCATATGCCTTTACTGATTGAACAAAACAACTACAAGTTCTCAATTCCAATGCTTCAATCCAAATATCAGAGTAAACTGAAAAGAACTGTAGACTTAATTCTTTCTGAGAATGCGCGCACAAAAACCCTAGTTTTGTTTAAATTGTCAGAGAAGCGTCTGCCTGATCAAAACCTAAGCCAACTCAACCAAACTTTAGCAATCTGCCTGAACTGTTTTAAAATCAATGACAACCCTAAATTTTGTCTGTCTGACGGGAAAAGTCTGTTTGACCAATTCTTGAACCAGTCTGAAAAATCAGGAAAAGCCCAAAGCTGTGATTTCTTGTGGAAAAAGAGGAGGGTAAATTTTGGGGTACAACAGTTGCCCCTGTTCAATCTTTCTTGAACCTGAAGAGTTAGATTGGCAAGTTTGCCTTTCGCGACTCGAGGGTAAAAGGAGATTGGACACTAGAGTGCCCAAAAAAATTTGCACTCGGTGATGTGTTGGTATAGGGAATGGGCTTACAGATGCCATTTGGCGATGGGCTTAAAGATGCCATCTGGAACGAGACAGAATCTTGTCGGGAATGGGCTTATAGATGCCATCTGGAACTATTGAACTGTATATCATTGGTGAGTGGATGAGTATCAGAAAGTTAACCATGTTTTGGAACATCTTTGAACTGGGGGTCTGAACAAGCAATAGATTGACATCCGTGTTTGGAGAATCCGTAAACTGTTTTCAGAAGTCTTGAAGTTGAATAAGCAATAGAGCAGCATTCGTCGATGGGGAAGAGTCCGTAAATTGTTTTCAAAAGTTGAGAAGAATCTGAATAAGCGATAGGTTGACATCCGTTACTGGAGAACCTGTAAACTGTTTTCAGAAGTCTTGAATTTGAAGCTTACTAATCTTTATCCTGAAAAAGGGTAAGATATTAGCTGAAACACAAAGTCATGTTGTATGATGCAATGTATGTTATATCAATGTTTATGATATGAATGTAATGAATATGCATGTAAGCTGATGAGCTGTCCTGCTGAGGATAGATGAATCCTGGATGGTTGGAGATAAAAGAATATTGACTACTGTCGGGGAAAATAATTCCTTGATTGCTGCTAGGTAGGGCAAGAATCTTTTGATCGTTGAAGATGAGAAGTCCTGGGACCACTGTTGGGGGATCAGGAGTTTGGATTGTATGCCAATCTACTGGGGATTCCTGTCTTGAGGAGATCTTCACTGGAGAATATTCGAATATTCGATGAGGAACTGAGAATGAGTCTTCATCCTGCTAATGCTTAACTGTTATCTGGTCGATCTCCAGGCTTTCACAGAAGCTTGTATTGTCATCTGGTCGTAATCCAGCCTTCTCAATAGCTTGCCAAGCTGCTATCCGGTCAAATCCGGGCTTCACGGCTTGTGTTAAAGATATACCACTATCTGGTCGACTCCAGGCTTCGTAGTATTCTTGACTGCTGTCTGGTCGTAATCCAGGCTTCACAGAAATTTGTATTGTTATCTGGTCGTAATCCAGGCTTCTCAATAGCTTGCTAAGCTGCTATCCGGTCAAATCCGGGCTTCACGGCTTGTGTTAAAGATATACCACTATCTGGTCGACTCCAGGCTTCGTAGTATTCTTGACTGCTGTCTGGTCGTAATCCAGGTTTCACAGAAATTTGTATTGTTATCTGGTCGTAATCCAGGCTTCTCAATAGCTTGCTAAGCTGCTATCCGGTTAAATCCGGGCTTCACGGCTTGTGTTAAATATATACCACTATCTGGTCGAATCCAGGCTTCGTAGTATTCTTGACTGCTGTCTGGTCGTAATCCAGGCTTCACAGAAATTTGTATTGTTATCTTGTCGTAATCCAGGCTTCACAATAGCTTGGTTAGGGATTAAACCATTATCCGGTCGAATCCGGACTTCATAGCTTGTTCTGAGAGGACATCACTATCTGGTCGTAATCCAGGCTTGGTGGTTGTCTGGTATTGTTATCCGGTCGTACTCCGGGTTTCACACTATGCTGTAGGGATTAAGATACTATCCGGTCAAATTCGGGCTTTGTAACTTGAATCTTGTGAGAAATTGATCTTCGACGACTGTAGCTTCCAACAGATTATGAAGGAGTTTTTGAACGACCGATCAATCCGAAATGTAATTTGTTCTGGAGAATAAATCCTGGACAAATGTTGGGTAAATAAACCCATAACCAAAGTTGGGGATAGAAGAACTCTGGGGTTACTGAGGATGGGGAATCCTTGTTGTCTGCCAACTGCTTGGGGAACAAGATCTTTACTGGTTGAGGGATCTTAGGACCGCTGCTGGGGATTGGAACTCCTTGGTGACTTGCGGGGTGAGAGAATTCTGATGATCTCTGCTGGGGAGTTCAGAACCTGGTAGACTTATGCTGGAGAGGTATGACTGGGAATCTTCAGTCTGGTGGGAAGTATCTCTGTGGGGAGAATGTTCACTGGTCTGGTTCCAATGGGGATTGATAGTTTGAAGTTTTAGCTCTGCTGGGGATAGGGTTTTCAGATTTTAGGACTCCACTGGGGGTGCTGAAACTTATCTCTGGGGGGAACTAAGTTCTGGAAGGCTCTCTGGCTGGGGAGATCAGCTTTGAGAAAGCTCTTGTTCTGCTGAGGATCCTGGAGTTTAAATCTGTTTGGGGAATCCTTCTGAAAGGGCATCGAGATATCTATCTGTACCTTCAACCCATCAGTAATCATCTTCTCCTGATTTGTAAGGAAATGACTATGTTCAAATGCATATGCCTACTTAACAAAACATTGGACGTTTCTCAAGTAAACATAAGTGCAAAAGGGAAAAAGGGAAGACAAATCAAATTTGGTGTATTTGGAAAAAGTATTTGTATTAACTTTCTATGAGCATCTTTGTACAAAGGAGACAGGCATCCTTGTAAGAGGATGTCGCGGTAAAAATTGAAAGTTTTATACAAAAGAAAGATGGCTATGTGAAATAACTCCATGGGATTCCATTCTGCTATAGCCTTCACAACTCTGAATATCTGTCCATTCAATGCTTCGCCTACCGGTGACTGGATTGATCAGAAGCTTGGAGTTCATTGATGAAGAGATTGTCCTTAAAGTGATCCGACGAGACATAGTCATACGCTTTAATTCCCTAACTCTTGCCTGAATCGCCCTTTCGGGTTTTCGATCCACCGGGAAACCCCTTTTTGCCCAAGCTGCCCTTTCGGGTTTTCGACTTGCCGGGTGTACAGATTTTTTGTTTTATCCCTAATTTTTGCCTGAACCGCCCTTTCGGGTTTTCGGTTCACCGGGATGCCCATTTTTGCCCAAGCCGCCCTTTCGGGTTTTCGACTTGTCGGATTATTTCATGCGTAGTATCTTTTGACTATGTCTGCGTTTGCGGGGTGCGGCAAATCATCATCGTCCATGGTGGTCAGAATCATTGCACCACCAGAAAATATGCTCTTGATCACAAATGGTCCTTCGTAAGTAGGAGTCCATTTGCCCCTGGGGTCACTTTGTGGTAAGATAATCCGCTTGATCACGAGATCTCCGACTTGATATACCTGACGTCTGACTTTCTTGTTGAAAGCCTTGATCATCCGTTTTTGGTACGTCTGACCATGGCAAACAGCAGCGAGTCGGTTCTCATCGATCAAATTGAGTTCATCAAGTCGTGTCTGAATCAAATCATCTTCATTCAAACCTGCGTCTTTCATAATCCTTAAGGAAGGAATCTGAACTTCCATGGGCAGTACAGCTTCCATGCCGTATACCAAAGAGAATGGGGTTGCCCCGGTTGAAGTACGTGCTGTGGTACGGTATCCGTGCAGAGCAAACGGTAACATCTCATGTCAGTCCTTGTAAGTGACTGTCATTTTCTGAATGATCTTCTTAATGTTTTTGTTCGCAGCTTCAACAGCACCGTTCATCTTCGGCCGATAGGGAGATGAATTGTGATGATAAATCTTGAACTGTTCGTATAGAGCGGTGATCATAGTATTATTCAGATTGGTTCCGTTGTCTGTGACGATCCTGTCGGGGACACCGTACCGGCATATGAGGTTTTGCTTGATGAAGCGGGCAACCACATTTTTTGTAACAGAGGCGAAGGAAGCTGCTTCGACCCATTTGGTGAAATAGTCAATGGCGACCAGGATGAAGCGATGTCCATTGGATGCAGTGGGCTTGATCTCTCCAATCATGTCAATGCCCCACATTGCGAATAGCCACGGAGCTGTCAGCACGTTGAGAGGAACCGGAGGAATGTGCACCTTATCGGCGTAGATTTGGCATTTATGGCAGGTACGGGAGTGTTGATGGCAATCAGCTTCCATGGTAGACCAGTAATAGCCTGCCCTTAGAATCTTCTTAGCCATCGTGTGTCCACTCAAGTGGGTGTCGAACGTACCGCTGTGTATCTCAGTCATGATCAACTCTGCCTCAGCTTTGTCCACACATCGGAGTAAAACACAATCATGGCTGCATTTATAGAGGATGCCATTGCTCAGGAAGAACTTGGCAGCAAACTTCCTTAGGAACTTCTTGTCATTTACTGGAGCTCCTTCAGGATATTCCCTAGTATGGAGATACCTTTTGATTTCGTGAAACCAGGGTTGTTCCACTGCTTCTTCGGTATTAATCTCGTGACAATGCGTAGGTTCATCCATTCGCTCGATAGTGATTTGGGGAGCCTCGTTATCCCAATTGAGTTTAAACATGGAAGACATTGTAGCTAGAGCATTTGCTAGCTGATTCTCTTCTCGCGGGAAATGCTCGAAGGTGATTTGCTCAAAATGAGGCAACAATGTCAAGACATGTTCTTTGTATGGGATGAGATTAGGATGTTTGGTATCCCACTCTCCTTTGATTTGACTGATAACCAAAGCCGAGTCCCCAAATACGATCAAAGATTTGATCCCCAAGTCTATAACAGCCTGGAGACCAAAAATGCAAGCTTCATATTCAGCCATGTTGTTGGTACAGCTGAAGCAAAGTCGGGCCGTGAAAGGCGTGTGGCAACCTTCTGGGGAAATGAGTACCGCACCGATACTGTTTCCAAGTGCATTTGAAGCACCATCAAAGTGCAGTGTCCATCGGAATCCCTTTTCAGGTCCGCCATACGGTTCGTTACCTTCAATGTTGTCCAAATTCATGATGTCCTCATCTGGGAAGTCAAATCTCATGGATTGGTAATCTTCGATAGCTTGATGAGCCAGATGGTCAGCTAGTACACTCCCTTTTATAGCTTTTTGGGTGGTGTATTGGATGTCATACTCAGTTAGGATCATTTGCCATCTAGAGATTCTTCCAGATAAAGCGGGCTTTTCGAAGATATACTTGATAGGGTCCATTTTGGAAATCAACAGAGTGGTATGAGTCAACATATACTGTCTTAGTCGGCGAGCAGCCCATACCAAAGCGCAGCAAGTTTTCTCGAGCAGTGAGTAGCGAGTCTCACAGTCGGTAAACTTTTTGCTAAGGTAATAAATAGCATGCTCTTTTCGACCAGACTCGTCATACTGGCCCAAAACACACCCCATTGAGTTATCCAAGACGGTCAGATACATGATCAATGGTCTTCCCTCGACGGGTGGCATCAGAATAGGAGGTTCTAGCAAATACTCCTTGATCTTATCAAAAGCAGCTTGGCAATCGTCGTTCCATTCGACTACCTGATCTTTCTTTAATAGTTTGAAGATTGGCTCACAGGTAGAAGTCAGATGAGAGATGAATCTGGCAATATAGTTCAAGCACCCCAAGAATCCTCTAACCTCCTTTTCAGTATGGGGAGCAGGCATCTCTTGTATTGCTTTCACTTTTGTTGGATCGACTTCAATGCCTTTGTTGCTGACAATAAACCCCAGAAGTTTACCAGACCTAACTCCAAAAGTGCATTTGCTTGGATTCAGCCTGAGTTTGTATTCTTTCAACCTGGCAAACAGCTTTTCTAGATGTTCAAGGTGTTCCTCCTTTGTTTGTGACCGAGCTATCATATCGTCTACGTAAACTTCGATCTCATGATGTATCATATCATGAAATAAAGCTACCATGGCGCGTTGATAAGTTACCCCTGCGTTCTTCAATCCGAACGGCATCACCTTGTAGCAGAAGGTACCCCATTGTGTAACAAAGGTTGTTTTCTCCATGTCCTCGGGGGCCATTTTAATTTGGTTGTAGCCGGAGAAGCCATCCATGAAGGAAAACACTTTGTGTCGAGCTGTGTTGTCAATTAAAATGTCGATATGGGGTAGCGGAAAATCATCTTTAGGGCTAGCCCTATTCAAATCCCGGTAGTCCACACACATTCTGACCTTGCCGTCTTTTTTAGGTACTGGCACGATGTTAGCAACCCATTGTGGATAGGATGTAACAGCCAGAAAGCCAGCGTTGAATTGCTTCATCACTTCTGCTTTGATCTTCTCAGACATGTCGGGCCTCATTCGGCGGACTTTTTGTTTGATCGGTGGACAATCTTCTCTTGTAGGGAGACGGTGAACCACGATGTCTGTGTCTAAACCCGGCATGTCTTCATAAGACCAGGCGAAGATTTCAACGTACTCATTCAACAACTGTATCAAGCGTTCCTTGACACTTGGCTCCAGATTGGCACCCACTTGTACTTCCTTCCGGTCTTCCTCTGTTCTTAAGTTGACAGTTTCCAACAACTCTTAGTGAGGCAAGATGGCCCTTTCTTCTTGTTGTAGAAGTCTGGCTAGCTCTCCCGGTACTTCATAATCTTCGTCATCTTCATACTCAGCCTGATTGACCAGATCTTCAGAGTTATTGAAGGATATAGCAGAATAGTCACCCATAGAATCCAGAGTGGACGGGTACCTGCATTTGTGAGTGTGGGTGTGTGTAAGGGATAGCCATCCTTAAACAAGCAAAAATGCAAAAAGGAAAGAAAATGAACACAGCAGTTTATCAATGAAAAACGTCCAATGAATCATTAAACATGGCATATGGATATGAAGATAATCAAAACCCTTACAAATGGACCTACATGCCCCGGGCAAGGCATGAGGTGAAAAAGTAGTGTACGGATTGTTCAAGAGTAATTATTACAAACCAATAGGAAATATTTGACAGATAATTACTGATTAATAAAAGTAATGGGGACAAAGTCTTTGGCCTCCCAGTTGCGTAGTCCTCCTTCGATGGTTGGGTAGATCCAATCTTCAATGTTGGCCTCTTTGTCTTCACCTTCCAGAGCATTGATTCCATAAGGAGAGATCTTGATGGGTGTTCTTTCAACCTTTGAGCGGCGCATAGCTTTCTGTCCCGCGGCAGTGAAACCTAATCCAAACTTGTCTGTTTTGTGAGGAATATCAGGCCACTGACCCCATGTTGAGCTCTTCCCTTCCTTCATTGTAGCTTTTGCATCTTTTAGAGATGCCATCCTGGCCATCTGCTTTGGTACCTCGGCTACCACTTTTGCCACTGCCACTTCAGGAGAGACTTCCTCGAAGTGCTGAAATGGTGTCTCAATGAATTCACCCTCTACCTCTACATACCGAAAGGAGTTCAGGTGGCTGATCATATATTCCTCTTCACTGTGCATGGTTATGATCTTTCCTTTGATAGGGTACTTCAACATTTGATGTAAGGAAGAGGTAACCGCCCCAGCGTTATGTATCCATGGCCTTCCTAGTAAGCAAGAGTATGACGGACGGATGTCCATCACATAGAAAGTTGAGGGGAACACTTCTGTGCCAACCTTAATGGGAATGTCTACCTCTCCGTGTACCATTCTCTTCGACCCGTCAAATGCCTTTACAATGATGTTACTGGGCCTCAACTCCAAGCCTTCACAATCTAAACGGTCGAGAGCCTTCTTGGGCAGCACGTTCAGAGAAGAACCAGTGTCGACCAGAACATGGGCCAGAGTAGTTCCTTGGCATTCTACCGACACATGTAATGCGTCATTGTGTTTTCTTCCTTTTGAGGTCAGGTCAGCATCAGAGAAACCTAAACCGTTGTCTACTGTAAGACTGGCTACATAGTCTTGGAACTGGTCGGCAGAGGTTTCCTGGGGTACATGGGTTGTCTTCAGGAATTTGATCAGTGCTTTGGCGTGCGCCTCAGAACAAAGCAGTAATGCTAACATGGAGATCTTCGAGGGGGTTTGCCCCAGTTGCTCTACCACGTCATAATCACTCTTTTTAATTATCTTCAGGATCTCCTCCATCTCTTTCTTAGAGGTCTCCGGGATGACCAAAGGTTGAGCCCTCGTCCGGACGAGCTCATCTTGGGTCCCTTTACCTTTATCAGCAGAAGTAGGAGGGACAAGAACGGGAATAACAGTTTCTTCAATCAACGGAGTTTCGGCGGAAAGTTTTATTGGTGCAGGATTAACTTTGGCAGCAGCTGAGGGTCCAAAGATTTCCTTTGGGGGAGCAATCTCTGGAGAAAATATTCTCCCACTTCGGGTGATCTTGCTTGTACCAGCAATGTTTCCAATGCTGGCCTCTTCTTCATCAGAGCTTTCTTCGGTTACTTCAACTTGTTTAACACCATGGTAGTAGATTTCTCCACCGTAATTCCATGGTATTGACTTGTCAGAACTGTAGGGGACAGGCCCAGGCATAGTTATTTTCAAGGGAACAATCTTTGTAGCTGATGTAATCTTAACAGGATTTCTGACGGCCTTGGAAAGATTGGCGTGAATGGTGATAATTGAAACATCTTCAGTAGGGGTAGGAATAGCAGGAACCTTCTCAAACAGAATTTTTTGACTGTCCATCAGGCCTTGGATGCCTTTCTTCAGTAATGGGCAGTCAAACGGCAGAGAGTAACAACAGTAGCAGTCTTCTTTGCATCCCGGGAAAATCCCGGCTCTTAACAGATTTAACTTGATGGTTAACAGCGGAGACCTCAGGTCACTGACATCAGAAACATACAAATCTTCCTCAATAGCATGGACATTTCTACCATGCTTCGGCATCGGAGCAGATATCACGTTTGGCTTCTCTGGAGCATCGAACTCCACCTCTTTTGCATCTATCAAGTCTTGGATTTTATTTTTTAGCGCCCAACCATCGTTTGTGTCATGTCCGACGCTATCGGAATGGTAGGCGCATTTAGCATTGGGATGATAGTGCGGTGAAGCAGTATTCACAGTCTTCGGTGCTTCCCTAATCTTGGTGAGATTCAAATTCAACAAATGTGGAAGAACCTGCGCAGGTGTCATATTGATACGGGTAAACTGCCGTGGTGGCCGTTCTCCCCATTGTTCTTTAGGTCCGGACTGGTTATTGCGAGGTTGATCGTTTGATGGATTCTGGATCATCACGGCCCCCACAGTCGGCCGGCGCTCATTTCTTCCTGCTCCTCTCTGAGAATACACAACAGCCGTTTCCTTCTTCGCCGGAAATGATTTCCTAACAGCTTTAGATGCAGAGGCATCCTTCTGAATCTTCCCATTCTTGATACCGGCTTCTACCCGCTCGCCAGTCAGAATTAATTCGGTAAACCCTGCGGAAGAGCTACCGATCAGATGATTAAAGAATGGACCAGACAGGGTCCCCAGGAACATATCAACAAGCTCTCTATCAGAAAGAGGTGACTGCACTCTTCCGGCCAGATCGTGCCACTTCTGGGCATATTCCTTGAATCCCTCACCTGAGGCCATCCCCATACTCTGTAGCTGAGTACGGGTTGGTGCCAGGTTAGAGTTATACTGATATTGGTGATAAAAAGCAGCTGCCAGATCCTCCCAACTATGTACCTCTGATCTCTCAAGATTGTAGAACCAATCCAGCTGTGTGCCAGACAGGCTATCCTGAAATAAGTGTACCCACAGGTTTCTGTCAGATGTGTGAGGTTGGATTCTTCGGACATACGACCTTAGATGCATCTTCGGGCAAGACAGCCCATCATATCTTGCAAAAACTGGCACTTTAAACTTCGGGGGGATCACAATTCCAGCAATTAATCCCAAATCTTCGAAATCTAAGCCTGGAACTCTCTGCAGCTCCATAGCTGCTAACCTGTCCTCCAAACTTTTGTATTTGTCATCGGCCGGCGGGTATTGTTGTTCTGAGTAGTCTTCGTCTTCTTCCGCCTCTTCCTCTTCAACTTCGGATTCAGATGGTACCGCGGCCCCTTTTCCTTTACTGGTTCCCTCTTCAGATGTAGGGGAAATTCAAGAACTCTTCTGGCTTCACCCTCAAACCTTCTTCCCAGGATAGCCACCCCAACTCTCTTCTTCTTCTTTTTCACTTGCTCTTTATTCCCGACCAGGGCTTTTAGATCCTCCTGACCCTTTGCCAAGGTCATCAGGAGATGTTGGAACCGTGAGTTCTGAGACTGTAGATCTTTGACCGTCTGTTCGAGATCCATCTTTCTGAAATAAACAGCATAAAGATAAGGAAACCTGGTGTGGAGACCTGCTTATGCACATGATGAATGATATGTGTTAGAACAAAGTTTGAATCTACTACCCTAAGTTTAAGTTTTGATGATAACAAAATGAAAAGATATATTAATTATGTGATTCATGTAAGAACTATTTGCTACCTAAAATATTACCTTCTGTTTTGCAGAAACTCTGATGGGTATCAGCAAGAGTACACTTAATCAGCATCAGAATATTGGTTATCAACATCAGCATCAGAAGATGCTATATTAGAATACCTGAATCAGAAGAACAACTCACGTGTATGCTGAAGCTTGATGAACAGAACTGCGCTCAACACTCTGATAAAGACAACAACAGTTCATCAGCACTTAAGCAAAGTCAGAATGAGCCAAAGCCAGAACACGCTTTAAGTAGCAACGGTACTGTGCATTCAAAGCGAATTATTACCAACGGCATCATTCCAGACAAGATCTGCTTAATAAGGAAAGTTTGTTAATGGCATTGAATCAAGATTATTGCTCCAACGTTCAACAAATTCAGTGCTATATAAATAAGACAATGAAGATTGAATTGGCTAATGCTCTACATCTATTTCCACGCATAAAAGGTATTCATCATCATCTCATTCTCAGTTTGCTAAAAGCTCCAATTATTCCTTACTCAATATTTTCGCAATCTAGTTTCCATAAGCTTAAGTTGTGTAATATCACAGTTGTGATAAACTGTTTTTGTAGAAAACACTCACACACCTAGATTTCCATTCTGTGTAAGAAAGTGATTCCTTGACAAACCGGGTTGTGGTTTGCATCAAGAAGGCTTTAGCAGTTGTTAAAGCAGATTGTAATATTCAGTTGAATATAGTGGATTAAGACCTCGTTGGAGAGAGGCGAAATCACCTTGACGGGTGGACTGGAGTAGTTTGAGATCAAATAAACCAGGATAAAAATATCGTGTTCATTGCAATTGATTTTCAGTTTTACAATTCAACCCCCCTTCTTGTGTTTTTCACTTCTTCAATTGGCATCAGAGCGCCTGGTTCTGAGCTAAAACACTTAACCGTGTCAGTACAAGATCCAGCGTCAGAAAAACACAATGGCAGGAAATTATTCTCACACCAGCAATGACAACCATGGGGGCAGAGACAGATTCAGCGGCAAACCTCCAGTCTTTGATGGAGAAAATTTTGATTACTGGAAAGACAGAATTGAAAGCTTCTTTCTGGCACATGATGCTGATCTGTGGGACATGGTGACAGATGGATACACGCACCCTGTGAATGCAAGCAGTCAGAAGATTGATAGGAAAACAATGTCTGACCAACAAAAGCGTGACTTCAAGAATCACCACAAGGCCAGAACCATCCTTCTCAGCGCCATCTCGTATGCTGAATATGAAAAGATCTCCAACACAGACACAGTAAAGAACATGTTTGACTCACTCAGAATGACGCATGAGGGCAACGTTCAGGTCAAAGAAACTAAAGCTCTGGCGCTCATTCAGAAGTATGAGGCGTTCAAAATGGAAGAAAGTGAATCCATTGAAACAATGTTCTCAAGATTCCAGATTCTGGTAGCTGGTCTCAAGGTTCTGGACAAAGGTTACTCTACTGTTGATCACGTCAAGAAAATCATCAGAAGCTTACCCAAGCAGTGGAGGCCAATGGTTACAGCTCTGAAGTTAGCAAAAGATCTCAACAAAATTTCTCTGGAGGAACTTATCAGCTCCCTCAGAAGTCATGAGATAAAGCTAGAAGCTAATGAACCCCAGAAGCAAGGTAAGCCTTTAGCATTAAAATCTAACAAAAAATCTGAGTCTAAAGTTTTGCAGGCAGTTGAAGAAACATCTGATGGATCCTCATCAGAAGAAGACGAACTCTCCCTCCTCTCCAGAAGAGTGAATCAACTGTGGAAGCAGAGGCAAAGGAAGTTCAGGAATCCCAGAAGATCTGATCAGTACGAGTCTTCTTCCAGATACAGAAGGATAGATTCTTCCTCTGGATACAGAAGATCTGAAGGCTCCTCAGGAAGCAGAAATCCAAACACCAAGGACATCATATGCTATGAGTGCAATGAGCAAGGACACTACAAGAGTGACTGTCCAAAGCTTCAGAGGGAAAAGCCCAAAAAGAAGTTTGGAAGAGAAAAGAAGAAAAGTCTCATGGCTACATGGGATGAATCTGACTCGTCTGAAGCTGACTCAGAATCAGATGATGAGAGAGCAAACATAGCTCTCATGGCCAACATTTCAGAAGATAGTGAAGCTTCTGAATCAGACTCAGAATCAGACACTGAAGAGGTATTTCCTGACTTTGCAGTTAATTTTACCAAGGCTGAACTTGCTGAAAGCCTTAATGAAATTCTGGAAAGGTATCAGCGGATTAGAGTTAAATTCAGAAACCTGAAAAGGAATCTTGAATCTGACTCTAATAAGACTGAGAGTCTTAAATTGGAGAATTCTGAGCTGAGAAATAAAATTTCAAAATTAGAAAATACTTTACAAAACTCTCAGAAGGAACCAATTTCTGAAACTCCCAGCAACGCTGATGAGATCATCAAGGAGTATGATCACAGTTTCCAGAAGTTCCTTGCTAAAAGCATAGATAGAAGCAAAATAGCTTCAATGATCTATGGAGTTAGCAGAAACGGCAGGAAGGGAATAGAATACCAAGGTAAGGTTCCTACACCAAAGAATGTCATGGATTTAACCATTAAACACACTCCTCTGAATTCACATTTTGTGTATGGTCACACACATGATATTAAATACACTAGCAGTAAGTACTCTGTGAAACCAAAATTCAACCAGAGTTTTGGTAAATCTAACAAATCAGGACCCAAGAAAATATGGGTACCTAAGGATAAAATAATACATGTTGCAGATATCTTTAGCAGCAAATCAGAAACACCAGTCATGGTACCTGGACTTTGGCTGCTCGCGACACATGACGGGAAGAAGGCATATGTTCCAAAGCCTGGAACTTAAGCCTGGAGGCCACGTTGGCTTTGGAGGCAATCAGAGGGGAAAGATCATTGGCTTTGGAACTGTAGGTAATGGAAATCTTCCCTCTATTAATAATGTTCTGCTAGTAGATGGATTAATGCATAATCTGTTATCCATAAGTCAATTAAGTGATAACGGTTATGATATAATCTTTAATCAAAAATCATGTAAAGCTGTTAGTCAGAAAGATGGGACTATCCTGTTTAATGGAAAGAGGAAAAACAACATTTACAAAATCAAACTTTCTGAACTAAAAAGTCAGAATGTAAAGTGCCTTATGTCTGTTAACAACGAGCAGTGGATCTGGCACAGAAGATTGGGGCATGTTAGTATGAGAAGAATATCTCAGATTAACAAACTCAATCTGGTCAGAGGACTTCCTAATTTGAAGTTCAATTCAGATGCTCTGTGTGAAGCATGTCAGAAAGGCAAGTTTGCAAAACCATTTTTTAAATCTAAAAATGTTGTTTCTACCTCTAAGCCACTAGAACTTCTGCACATTGACTTATTTGGACCAGTTAAAACTGCTTCAGTCAGTGGCAAGAAGTATGGGTTAGTAATCGTAGATGACTATAGCAGATGGACATGGGTAAAGTTCTTAAGACACAAGGACGAGTCACACTCTGTGTTTGTTACCTTCTGTAACCAAGTTCAGAATGAAAAGGATCTTAGAATCGTTAAAGTCAGAAGTGATCATGGTGGAGAGTTTGAAAACAAAGATTTTAAGTCATTCTTTAATGACAGAGGCATTCTGCATGATTTCTCTTGTCCTAGAACTCCCCAACAAAATGGAGTTGTAGAACGAAAGAACAGAACATTGCAAGAAATGGCCAGAACCATGATCAATGAGATAAACGTTGCTAAGATCTTCTGGGCAGAGGCAATAAACACAGCGTGCTACATTCAGAATAGAATCTCAATAAGACCTATTCTGGAAAAGACTCCATATGAATTGTGGAAGAACAGAAAGCCCAACATTTCATATTTTCATCCATTTGGATGTACTTGTTTTATGTTAAATACAAAGAATTATTTGAACAAGTTTGACTCTAAAGCACAGAAGTGTATTATGTTAGGATACTCTGAACGCTCAAGAGGGTACAGAGTATACAATACAGAAACACAGATTGTGGAAGAATCAATCAGTGTTCGTTTTGATGATAAGCTTGACTCTGAAAAGTCAAAGCAGAATGAAGTTTTTGCAGGTATGGAAATTGAATTTACAGGTTCTGAAGACAAGTCATCAGAAGCTCTCAACACAAACACTTCTTCAACATCTGAAAGGAGCACTGCTAGCAATCCTACAACAGCTGCTGATTAACCTCAGAAGAGATTACCCAGAAGCAGCTTGGATCACCCAGAAGAAACAATCTTAGGAAGAAAGGAAGATCCAATCAGAACAAGAGCAAGCTTCAGAAACTCTGAAGAAACCCTCATGGGACTTGTGTCTCTGATTGAACCTTCTTCCATTGATGAAGCACTTCTGGACAACGACTGGATTCTGGCAATGCAAGAAGAGCTGAATCAATTCACCAGAAATGATGTATGGGATCTTGTTCCCAGACCAAAAGGATTCAACATCATTGGAACAAGATGGGTGTTCAGAAACAAGCTAAATGAACAAGGTGAAGTCATCAGAAACAAAGCACGACTGGTTGCACAAGGTTATAGTCAGCAATAGGGGATAGACTATACAGAAACCTTTGCCCCAGTCGCCAGGTTAGAATCTATCAGACTCTTAATTTCATTTGCTGTTAATAGAGGCATCACTCTGTATCAGATGGATGTCAAAAGTGCATTCTTAAATGGTTATATAGAAGAAGAGGTTTATGTGCACCAACCCCCTGGTTTTGAAAATACAAAACATCCAAAACATGTTTTTAAACTAAAGAAGTCACTATATGGTCTGAAACAAGCTCCCAGAGCTTGGTATGAAAGACTAAGTAACTTTCTGTTAGAAAATGAATTCACCAGAGGAAAGGTGGACACTACCTTATTCTGTAAGTCAGTTAAGAATGACATCTTAGTCTGTCAAATTTATGTTGATGATATTATTTTTGGTTCTACTAATCCTTTTCTTTGAAGAAAATTTGCTAAGTGTATGCAGGCAGAATTTGAGATGAGCCTCATGGGGGAACTGAAATTCTTTCTAGGAATTCAGATCAATCAAACCCCAGAGGGAACTTACATTCATCAAAGCAAATACATCAGAGATCTTCTGAAGAAATTTGACCTCCCAGAATGTAAGCCATCAAAGATTCCAATGCATCCCACGTGCATTCTGGAAAGAGAAGAGGTAAGCAAAAAGGTAGAACAGAAAGTCTACAGAGGTATGATTGGTTCTCTCCTTTATCTGACAGCTTCAATACCTGATATATTATTCAGCGTATGTATTTGTGCTAGATTCCAATCAGATCCTAGAGAATCTCACTTAACAGCTGTTAAGCGAATTTTCAAGTATCTGAAAGGTACTACTAATCTGGGTTTGTTTTATAGAAAATCTAGTGATTACAGTTTAGTAGGCTACTGCGATGCTGACTTTGCTGGAGACAGAGTAGAGCGTAAAAGTACTTCTGGAAGCTGCCAATTTCTGGGAGAAAATCTGATCTCTTGGTCCAGCAAAAGGCAATCTACAATTGCGCTATCAACAGCAGAAGCTGAGTACATAGCAGCAGCAGGATGTAGCACACAAATGCTCTGGATGAAAAGTCAGCTTGAAGACTTCCAGATTTTTGAGAGTAACATCCCTATACTCTGACAATACTTCTTCTATTTGCTTAAGTAAGAATCCTATTTTACATTCTAGAGCTAAGCATATAGAAATAAAACATCATTTCATTAGGGACTATATTCAGAAAGGAATTTTGAATTTAAAATTTATAGATACAGACCATCAATGGGCTGATATCTTCACTAAACCCCTTTCTGAAGATAGGTTCAATTTCATTCTGAAACATCTCGGCATGAAAATCTGCCCAGAGTGAAAATGTTTTAATTCCATATATTTATCTTCAGAATGTATTTGTTTTTACTGTGAACTTCTGATCAATCTCTTTTTAGAAAGATAGAGCATGCAGATTGGATCAACTGCTAGTCTTAAAGATCTGAGCGTTTCAGCTCAAGGATAGACGTGCTGATCACTAAATCAAACAAGTGTCATCCAATCATCAGCAAATCTCTGAAGCAGAACGCGTGCACGCTTCTGAGAAGGAAAAACGCTGATTGGGTGCATTGAGACACATGTCTGGTAACCGTTTCAAGTATCTTTCTCAAATCCCCCAAAATCAGCAAGCATTAAATGAAAGTAATCATGTTTTTAAAACGTAATCATGATTTTATTTCTCTTTCTTGAAACCGTTTAATCTTTCAAAATATTCTGAAATCTATTTAAGAACGTTAATTTCTCACATTAATCTTTTACAGTTTCTCATTATCTCTCAAATATTTTCTGCATTTTCTCTGTGTTCATCTCTTTCAATCTTAAACCCTTTTCTCAGTTTTCTCAGAAAAACCCTACGTGTGAACATGGCAACCTCCAGCAGTGCTTCTGCAGGTTCTCAGAAGAAAGCTTCCTCTAAACAGTACCAAGTTCCATTCAGAATACTCCTTACACCAGTGAAGAATCTTGAAGTGTTGTCTGAACTGATTATTGATTTTGGCAGTCTGCAAGAGAATGGTTTTGACTTAACAGAAGAAGTTAGGGCACAGAAATGGGAGAGATATTTTGACAGGTTGGTTGGACCAACATTCCCAATGTTAGTCAAGGAGTTCTGGATTCATGCGACCTCTTCAACGCATCAAATCACCTCCTACATAATGGGAAAGAAGATTGTGATCACTGAGGATCACATAGCAAAACTAATTGGTTACAGTGGCGGTGGCGTCCGCTGTATAGATATGGCTGAAAGATGCTCTGACGTGGGTGTCATAGCAGAAAGGATTTTCACCCATTGGGTGCCCATCAGCAAAATCAGAGACCTCAAGGATCACCACAGAGTTTGGGCGAAGATTATTTTGGGGTTTTTTAATCATAGGAAGCCAACAAGTTCCCCTGATTACATAAATATAGATCAGCAGTTTCTGATCTATTTTATCAATCAGAAGGTAAAAATCAACTTGGCTCATCTTCTGTTTAATCACCTCAGAACAAGCGTGAAGGAAACCAGGGAAGAAGAAAGAACAAAGAGGGATTGGATACCCTTTGGAAGGTTAATATCAGATATTCTGACTGAGAATAGGCTGATAGAGCACCTGATAGAAGCTCAAGAGTTAAGCACCATTGAACCAACTGTTGGCAAGCCTCTGAACGCGAAGAATCTGAAGAAAATGAAGTTAATAGAGAATATCAGAAAGGAACCCAGCGTCACTCCTACTGTTGACATCACCAGCAGAAGAGTCCCACTGAGTGACTTTCCATTATTTTCTGAGATAGAATCTAAACCAGTGGTGGTTCTCAGATACTTGGACGTGTGCAAGGCTGATGGTACAGATCCCAAGCTGAATATCAAAGATCTGCACCAACCTCAACCAGAAGTCTCACTGAAGAAGACAAAGAAAAGGAAGGCCCCTTCAGAAGGAACATCCCAGCAGACACCCAAGAAAAGAGGTAATTTATCTGCTGCTTTTGTTTTAAATTCTTCTGCTATTCCAACATCAATCCCAACTCCTGCTTCTCATGATATCCCAATCCCCATCCCATCAATAGATGAAACCGAACCAGAAGATGACCCTTCTGAGGCACTACAACTCAGAAGACCCCGCACCAAACATCCCAAACCAACAATTTCAACAACATCAGCACTTGACAAAGTTCTGTCTGACATTGATCAACGTGCTTCTGATCACCTCTCCACCAATCCAAACTCTGAACCACAAATTGTCCACTCTCCTCAACCAGAACAACCTCTCTCACCCATTCCAGAAGAACCACATATTCCTGAACAACCAGAAATTCCTCCTCCTTCTCCACAACCAGCAATTCCCTCTCCCTCTCCTCAACCAGAAATTCATCCACCATCACCTCAACCATCACCTCCTCAACCTGAGTTTCATCATTCTGAAACTCCATCTCCTCCATCCCCTGAACCTCATTCTCCTCAATCCTCTGAGCCACAACCTCTGGCAATCCAGCTGCCATGTCGAACAACAGTAACCATGGCCCAGCTGCCATCCTCGCCAGAATCTACTCCTCCAAACACTCCCAAAACCCCAAACAGTCCAATCATTATTTCTCACTCTCCCACTCCATCTCCCAAACAAACAGCTCCCAAACAAACCACAGAAGACCCCAGCAGGACCTTCATAGATTTAACAATCCTTGACCGTCTTGCTGATCTGAAAAATAAAATAGCCATTCCAAAACCAAAACAGCCAGATGTTGGCTCTGGCATTATGAATTTTGAAACAGGTTTGCAGCAGTGGATTGCTTCTCTGAAGCAAGTCTGCCCTGGAATGATTGATCCAGCTGCTTCAGACCAGCTCTGGTCACAATTCAGAATTTGGGTACGTGATGAAGCTCTAAAATTGCAAGACATCAATTATAAGCAAGCACAGCAGAATTTCAATAAGCTTCTGAACGAAGTTGGAAGTCAGCTGCTGAAAGAAGACGTGCTCCTTCTGGATAGTGAGCCATGGTCTGAGAAGCGTCCAGCTTCAAAGGTGCAGCCAGAAGAAGATCAGACAATTCAAGCTGAAGCCATTCAAGCTGAAGATATTGCAGAAAGCTCTCAGAAGCTCCCTGCTTCTGATGTTTCTCAAGCTGCCTTGGACAGGCAGACTCTGGAAGAGCTGAAGCTGAATGATATTCGTCTGCAGCAAAGGATGGATGAAAATGATCAGAAAATGAAGAAAAGGATGGATGTGCAGGATAGCAAGATAGATACAGTAGTCAGCATGGTGCACAAGCAGACTGAAACTGCTGATCAGATTAAGGCAATGCTGGAGACTCTGTTCACACGCCTTTCTCCCCAACCTTAGATTTTCATTCATGCTATTTTCATGTTTTCTTTGCATATCTTCTGTACTGTTTTGTCTGGATCTGACTATTTTAATATGACAAGTTTTTCTGCTCTAATTGTTTTAGCACATCACTTACACTTTTTGATTGCTGACAAAAAGGGGGAGAATAAGAAAGATATTTTTCAATAACGGATTACTGAGACAGAAAATCTCAAACATTCTAACTCTGATATACTTGAATATGTTTTCTGTTTTTGCTTAAGTCTACAGGTACAAGAATGTTCTCTGATACTCTGAAGACCAAAGTCCTGATACTCTGACCCAAAGCAAAACTCTGATAAAGCTCTGATATTTTGATCTGAAGCTCTGCTCTGATATTCTAATCTAAAGCTTCTGATAGTCAAAGCTCTGATATTCTGATGTTCAAAGAAAGGCAATAAAGATCTGATCCTGAAGAACTCTTGGAATTAAAAATGGAAGTTATAAATTCAGGGGGAGTATCTCTGATCCCAACTCTCATATCTCTTTATCCCTTATCTTTGATAACTTCTTACTCTGATACATCTTATCATATAGTTATCTCTGATACTTTTCACGTTATTTTCAATTAAAAATATCTAGTTTTTGTCATCATCAAAAAGGGGGAGATTGTTAGAACAAAGTTTGAATCTACTACCCTAAGTTTAAGTTTTGATGATAACAAAATGAAAAGATATATTAATTATGTGATTCATGTAAGAACTATTTGCTACCTAAAATATTACCTTCTGTTTTGCAAAAACTCTAATGGGTATCAGCAAGAGTACACTTAATCAGCATCAGAATATTGGTTATCAACATCAGCATCAGAAGATGCTATATCAGAATACCAGAATCAGAAGAACAACTCACGCGTATGCTGAAGCTTGATGAACAGAACTGCGCTCAACACTCTGATAAAGACAACAACAGTTCATCAGCACTTAAGCAAAGTCAGAATGAGCCAAAGCCAGAACACGCTTTAAGTAGCAACGGTACTGTGCATTCAAAGCGAATTATTACCAACGGCATCATTCCAGACAAGATCTGCTTAATAAGGAAAGTTTGTTAATGGCATTGAATCAAGATTATTTCTCCAACGTTCAACAAATTCAGTGCTATATAAACAAGACAATGAAGATTGAATTGGCTAATGCTCTACATCTATTTCCACGCATAAAAGCTATTCATCATCATCTCATTCTCAGTTTGCTAAAAGCTCCAATTATTCCTTACTCAATATTTTAGCAATCTAGTTTCCATAAGCTTAAGTTGTGTAATATCATAGTTGTGATAAACTGTTTTTGTAGAAAACACTCACACACCTAGATTTCCATTCCGTGTAAGAAAGTGATTCCTTGACAAACCGGGTTGTGGTTTGCATCAAGAAGGCTTTAGCAGTTGTTAAAGCAGATTGTAATATTCAGTTGAATATAGTGGATTAAGACCTCGTTGGAGAAAGGCGAAATCACCTTGACGGGTGGACTGGAGTAGTTTGAGATCAAACGAACCAGGATAAAAATATCGTGTTCATTGCAATTGATTTTCAGTTTTACAATTCAACCCCCCTTCTTGTGTTTTTCACTTCTTCAATATGTTTATTTATGCAATGCATTCAAGGATTTAGAAATTCACAATTGTTGCAGACAAAAAGAACACACGTCATATTAATAAGAAAAAAATTTGTTAGTACATAAATGCCCCATGGGCCAAATATTACAAAAACTTCTCATGGTAAAAAGACGTTGCGCATCCTCTTTGGCGCGATGTAGGTGTTGAGGGTCTCTTCCTCATGGAGTCGGCGGGTAAGCTCCAAAACCTTCTTCTCGCTGGCGTAGAAGCTGGCTTCGAAAGTATCCCTTTCTTCCCTGAGTTGGATCCAACTCTTCTGCATCTCCTCCCATGTCGTTGGCATGTCAGGATATAAGATGGTGTAGGGAACCTCTCCTTCCTTAACGGGCTCCTTAATCACAGGGAGAACATGAGGGTAAGGCATCATTAGACTCTGGGCTCGGGTTCGGACCCACTTGAGATAAGGCTCAAGAGGGATGGAATTCTTGTGCCCCAGTGTCTTGCTGTCTACCTTGTTAGGCATCCTCCAAGCTCTGATGAATCTTTGACGAAGTCCTTGCGCATCGTTGTCGAAGTCAAAAACTATGTCAGGAATCAGCATATCTTGAGGGCCCTCCCTCTGTGCATATCCAAATTGTCTCAAATCCAGACAAGGGTTGTAGGTAATGCCTCCCCTAATACCAAGCAATGGGACATTAGGGAACTCTCCACAATGATCGACGATGATGACACTTTCTCTGGACCGAGAACACCAATGTACATCAGAGTGAGTGAGGGTCATCAACCGTTATGACCACCTTAGGCCTTGGTCATTCTTCAAAACAGATTGTGGAAGGTGAGAAATAAACCACCTTGCAAGGAGAGGAGTACAGCACATGAGAACACCTCTCTTTCTCATTGTTCGTGTGTAAAATGAGTGGAGGATGTCCCCAAGCAATGTTGGTATGGGATTCCTGGATAAGAAGATCTTGACGGCGTTAACATCTATAAGCTGGTCAGGATTCGGGAACAAGACCAACCCATAAATGAGGAGTGCCACAATTTCTTCAAAGGCTTGTAGATCCAAGGAGTTCCAACACTCTTGTGCCTTCTCAAACAAGAATTTTTCCAAGAAGCCTTTGACACCGCTTCTAGTTTCCCAATGCCCCTTGATGTCGGATGGTTGCAAGTGTAGTGCTTGAGCAACATCTTCAGGCTTTGGCTCCTTTTCCGTACCGTTGAAAGGTAGTTGATTAAGGATAGGAATTCTCATGAGTTGAGAAAATTCCTCCAAGTGGGCACCAATTGGTAATCGGGGAATGTGAAACAGTGGAGAAGGGGGTCAAAGAACTGGAACAAAACCTTCATCATGTCCTCTTCAATGCTGGTGTTGACTAGGCTGAGCAGTCTACCATGTCTTTCGCTGAAAGGAGAGCTTTCGGGAATTCTGGATGTGAGCTCCTTGAGTTGAGGAGGGATTCTCACAAGGTTGACTTGGATAGTTTTCCTGCGAGGAATTTCCATGACCTACAAAACAAGAACAAAGGTGAAGATCCAAACCCTTGAAATGGTTAGCGGATGCATATGATGCTTTATGATGTTTTATGATGCATGCAAAAACACATGTACAAGCAAATCACACAAAACCCTAGTTTCAGGCTTGCATGGGGTTTCATAGGTAAGTACCCTCTTGAGTGTAGTTGGCTTAAAAACCTGTCCTATAAATAGTAACCGGGTTCTAAGGAGCTCAATATCATTGGATTGTCTTCCATGTTCATTGTTTTGGTTTAGCCACTTAACTAGCGACCAAAATATTCCAAGAAGATAACCCTCAATGAGTGTAGTATCGAGTATCTACCAACTTCGGACTGCACCAAAGCGGTCATCTCACTACCCCTAATAAAAGGCCAAGATGGTCAAGTAAGGTTCTAGGTCATTAGTTCTTAGTGACATCACTCAGCGGCCCCGTACTCTCCTTGATTGAACTCAAGGGTTACCGGTACTCACAAATATGTCGCACTAATATAACTATTGCTTCAACCGTGTCGGTATACCCGCACAGTTTCCACAACGTATTGTTATCTATGAATGTTTCCCAAATCCGGGTGTAGGATTTCAAGCCCAAACAAGAGAGCCACAAAGGTAAAGCAATTAAAGCAAACAATTAATCATGCAAGAGGGTGATCTAAAACCCTAAGGTAACCCCACTTTTAAGTTTCTTCCCAGCAGATTCGCCAGTTCTGTGATACGGTGGGAGAACTGACTTGGGTTTTGCGTTTGTTTTCGCACTTGTTCGGTTTAGCAAGAGTCGCCACCGACTTTTTATTTTATCCTAAAGGAAAGGTTAAAAAGCACAGGAAAAACCTTTTGAGATGTTTCGTGGGTTCGGGGGTAGATTATGAAAAGGGAAGGTATTAGCACCCTTTTCATCCATGGTTATCCATGGGCTCTTAGTTACTTGGTTTTAGATCACTTGCCTTGATTTTTTGATTGCTTGAAATGGGGTGTGTATTTGTGTTTTGAAAAATGTTTTGAAATAGACGCCTTTGTTTCGGCAACCATTGTAATGACTCGTGTTTGAGTGTTTCACAAAGGTGTGTATCTTTTCGAAAAGATGTTTCAAATGTTTTTGAAAGTTTGTTTTGAAAGTGTTTGTGGAGTGTGGTTTTGAAAAATAGTCAAGTGTTTTTTGCAAGTTGATCAAGTAACTAAGAGTTGTCTACCCCTATTGTACTCAAAGGTTTTTTTTCTTATGTTTTAACCCCTTTTAACAATTTTGTTCCATCATTGTATGTGGTGGACAATCTTGCGTTTAGGATGTTTAACGGGACAGGCGCGGGTCATCGTATGGACCATGAATGAAATGATGCCAAGTGTCTTTGGAAATTTGCTTGAAGGGACTATGATCATTTTGATAGGCAACTTTCGAAAGCGTCATCGAGGGACTATGATCATTTGAATTGTTTTGCCAAAGAAACTCGACGTGCAAGCATGGCCCATTTTGGAAGGCAACATGTGGGATTACCCTAGGGGTGCAAGTGTGATTGTGTATTGATTTCATGTATTTGTCTTGTATTAGGTTATCTAGCGTTTGATTTTATGTACATACAAACCCTAGGTCTAACCATGGTATAATTCAAAAGCGATAAATTGCGGGAATTTAAAGTCCTAAACTATTACAAATGAGTATCCGGGGATGGGGGTACAATTATTTACAAATGGGGGATGAGACTTATAGGAGGGTCGTATCCAAATAATTACAACCAAATCGAATCAATCGCCATCTCAAATGTAAAGCAATAGCAATATAAAATGGGACAAGCAAATGTATTAATGTATAAGAAAGATAAAATGTGTATTGTAAATGTATTTGTGTAAGTGTATGATTATTTATTTACAAGTTGAGAAATGTTAATGTATTATTAAGCATGTATTCTTGTTTTGTATTTTGGTTAAGTATGTACAAAGAAAATATTTTAAGAAAAGAAAATGTTCAAATTCTATATATTGATGTCTTATATTAAAGAAAAGTATTTCTTATGTATTTACAAATTAATGTATTTTAATTAGTATTTTTATGCACAAAATATTTTAATAAAAGAAAAGAAAATGGTTTTAAGAAATTCTATTTTTCATGTATTAATGTTAATGTTTTTTAAGTTAATTATGTACAAAGGTTCTTTTTATTAATTAAAGAAAGTTCAAAAGTAAAAAAAGTCGTTTAAACCTAATAATAAAAGAAATCTAATATTTATATATTAAGTAGGGTAAACAATATTAGTAAGATTTTTACAAGAAAAAGAAATCAATGTATTATTTTACTTATAAACAAAAAAGTATATATTAGTTTAAATTATGAAAATAAAAATGATAAAAAAGATGTTAGTTTATAAGTATTAAAAAAAAAGACAAAAAATGAAGGAAAAGATAGAATGGGCTTTAAGGGTTTTAGGCCCAAGCTGAAACAAGGGAAACAGAAACAAAAGGGGGGGTTCTCTTGGAAAGAAACGAATGGGCTTAGGCGTTTTGAAGGGCAAGGCCCATTGTTTTTACAAATTGCAAGGGTTTCAGTTTTGTTTTCATTTAGGGTTTGTGAGAACACAGAGGCACGGCGCAGTTCGTCCTCTTCATCTTTCTCCATGTAAAGGCCACTGAACGAGACCCTCCGCCTAGGGCCACCGCGCCATCATCCGTCTTCCTCCCTCTATGGACCGTTCCAGTAGAGATACGCAAAGGTAACGGCTTCTCCATTTCGTCCTAGTGGTTTCGTGTTTTGTCTTGCTCATGCATGTTTTAGTTTCGTTTTCTGATTTTTAAGTGTTGTTGTTGTTTGAGGTTCGTGAAAGAAAAGAAAAGAGAGGGATACTACCTTTTGGAGACGGAGGAGGAGATGGAATTGGAGGTGCTTTGGAAGGCCGGAGGCGAGGGCTTGAAGCTTGATGTGCGCTTTGGAATTCCTGGTACTTTCTCTTTGCTTCTTCAGGTTTCGTGATGAACAAAACTGAAAAACTTTACTGTATCACTTCTTTTCTTCTTCTTTGTTTTCCTCGCTTCTGTATGGTGGCTTTGTATGCTTGCTTGATGCCTAGCTTTGACACTTCTTTTCCTCTTTGTGAACTTCGCTTCAGTTGCCTTCAATGATGCTTTGTCTGAGATGTTTGATTACTGATATGCTTGCTTGCTCTTGAATGCTTCTAAGTGATGAGAAATATGGATGTTATTGTTGAGTATAGTTGTATGTTTATGAGTATTATTTCCCTATGATGATTGCATTCTGAGGGCGTGGTTGCTTAGAAATGCTTAGTGTTTGATATGCTGAGGCCTTTGGTATGTTGTGGTGGATTTTGTTGATATGTTTGGTTGCCTCGATGATGAACTCTTTTAGTTCTGAGAGTTTGGCTTATGGTACTGGTTCAAGGCTTATGGTTTAGGCTTGGAATTTCTGCAAAGCTTAAGGCCTCAGTTTGAATTTGTTTGTGGTGTTTGACAGTTTTAGAGCTTGAGGGCTTTGAGGGTATGGCTTGTATGTTTGAATGCTTAAGGTTTGTATCAGTTTGACAGGTTGGGTTAACAATGGTTTAAGGCTTATGGTCTTTTGAGGCAAAGGCTTATGCAGGTTTGGCTTTTGGTGTTTTGGTCGACATTACCAGTTTGGCTTGAAGTTTGATGGTTATCTTGATACTGTTTTTTTGTTTTACAGTGGTTCAGGCTAACAGGTTTTTGAACTTGGAGGCTGTAGGCTTTTTCTTGCTTGTGTGATATCTTGTGCAGGTTGATGGCTGTTGTATATCTTTTTTCAGGGTCTTTTCCTTCTTGTCTTTTAAGGGCAGGAGGTGTTATATTTTTTCTTGGTCAAATTTGTGGACAGGTTTGCAAGGCTTGAGGTTTTCACTCTTTGTGATATCCTGCTGCATATGTTCTGCCTCTTTCCTCTATGTATTCTGATACATCCTATTTATATCTTCTTTTTAGCCTTTAGCCTGCTGTACTGTAAGCTCTTTTCTTCTCTCCTTCTCTCTCCAGATTAAAGAAAGCATTTTTATTGCTTTAATTTCGTCTTTTCTGAAAAAACAAATGGCCTAGGAAGATGATGCATTCTGAATGTTGCTTGCACTTGTCCCTTTTCCACTGCATATTTCCATGTTTCTTGCATACTTTATGTACTTTCTTTTGACAGCTTTTGGAGTTTGATATTTTTGATATACTTGGACAATTTTGACAGCTTTGACTTGGTTTGAGATTGTGATTCAGTTTGCCTTTATGCTGTTTGGAAACTTGGTTGACAATTCTTTTGATTTATGCAGTATGCTTAAAATTTTGAATTTGTGCAAAATCATAACTTTGTGCATTCATGTCTTTTTCTTTTGCAAGCAACTTTCATCCCTCTTTGTGAACCGGGAGAAATCTCGTGATTTGCAGAGAGGGCAAACTGATTCCGGCCAATTGCTTTTAATGATGAATCTTTTTAACTGTCTACCTTTAATTATTTTATCTGCTTTGACCTTTCTTTTGTTTCTTATTTTTTTTTGCAGATAAAATCAAATGAAGCAGAGGGAGCATTGGATAGAAGATGAAGACTTAGGAATTAGGATGAAATTTTATTTCAAATTTTTAATCATTGTAACTATTATTATTATGAATACTTTGTAAATAAATACTGTATTCAAATAACAATTGTAACAAATAATTAAAGATGAATAAAATCCAATCTTGACCAGTTAATTCCTTTTTTAAATGTTTATCCAATTGTTTATAATTCTTAAATTATAATAAAATGGAAATAAATTCCAATTATTCTAACTTAAAATAAATTGTCAATTGATAAACACTGTGGTCTCAGCATTGATCAATTAACAAACCTGGCGTTTCAAATAGCCACAGCAATGCACAGTCAAATCAAACAACGTCCATATGCCTTTACTGATTGAACAAAACAACTGCAAGTTCTCAATTCCAATGCTTCAATCCAAATATCAGAGTAAACTGAAAAGAACTGTAGACTTAATTCTTTCTGAGAATGCGCGCACAAAAACCCTAGTTTTGTTTGAATTGTCAGAGAAGCGTCCGCCTGATCAAAACCTGAGCCAACTCAACCAAACTTTAGCAATCTGCCTGAACTGTTTTAAAATCAATGACAACCCTAAATTTTGTCTGTCTGACGGGAAAAGTCTGTTTGACCGATTCTTGAACCAGTCTGAAAAATCAGGAAAAGCCCAAAGCTGTGATTTCTTGTGGAAAAAGAAGAGGGCAAATTTTGGGGTACAACAGACATCTATTACCATGGCATCAAACAAGATGGGATGGCCGCCGAAGAGATAAACTCCGAAGAAGAAGACTCCGACATTAGCAATATTGTCGGAACCAGTAAGATTACCTGAAGTGGTAGAATCTTTTTTCCAGAAATTTCCCCCCCAAAGGAAATTTTTGGTCCCATGGTTGTTCGAAAGGTTACCTCCGTACCAATAATCATATCTGCAAGTGCTCCTAATGACAAAGACGACACAACCCCTACTGTTATCCCTACCAACACTCCTGTTGCTGAAATGCGAGGAAAAAGTATTCAAGAAGAGTTTGTCCGGACGAAGGCTCAATCACTGATTATTCCCGAAGCCTCTAAGAAGGAAATGGAGGAGATCCTGAGAATAATAAAGAGTGACTACGACGTAGTCGAACAGTTGGGGAAGACTTCCTCCAATATCTCCATGCTGGCATTGTTACTGTGCTCCGAGGCATATGCGAAAGCCCTAGTGAAGTTTCTGAAGACAGCCCATGTACCTCAAGAGACGTCTGCTGACCAATTTCAAGATTGTGTGGCCAGTCTAACAGCAGATAACGGCCTAGGCTTCTCGGATGCTGATCTAACACCAAGGGGAAGAAAGCACAACAAGGCATTGCATGTCTCTGTGGAATGTAGAGGAACAACTCTGGCCCATGTCTTGGTAGACACTGGCTCATCTTTGAATGTTTTACCGAAGAAGGCTCTTGACAGACTAGACTGCAAATGACTGACGTTGAAACCCAGTAACATAGTCGTAAGAGGATTTGATGGCTCAAAGAGGATGTTCCACGGGGAAGTGGACATCCCTATAAAGGTTGGGACTCAAACTTTCAACTCAACCTTCTATGTAATGGACATCCGTCCCTCTTATTCATGTCTGCTAGGACGGTCGTGGATCCATAATTTCGGCGCTGTCACCTCTACACTACACCAGATGCTGAAATATCTGGTCCATGGAAAGATTATCACTGTCCACGGAGAGGAAGAATATATGATTAGCCACCTCAATTCCTTCAGGTATATGGAATTAGATGGCGAGTTCATTGAAACTCCTTTTCAACATTTCGAAGAAGTTCCCCAAGAGGTAGCAGTAACCAAGACTGTGTCCCAGATTCCCAAGATTACAAAACCTCCACTTCGGATGTCATCTCTGAAGGACGCCAAAGCTGTAGTTGAGAAAGGAGGATGCACCATCTGGGGGCAACTTCCAGACATCCCGTATAAATCTGACAGTTTTGGTTTAGGTTTCACTTCAAATACTCAGAAAGTTGTGCGCGGCGCCCGTGCTGGAGGGCCACCTTTGAAGATTAGAAACCAAGAGGTCAATGTAGTAGAAGACGGTGAAGAGGATTGCAGCTTAGAGGATTGGATCTTTCCTACTGTCAACGGAGGACTTCGCAATTGGGAAGCCAGAGACTTTGTTCCGATAACTTTTGTCCCTCAGTAATTTATCTTCCACATTTCTGTTGGATTTGTAATATTCACAAACAATTCGCATATTTTAAACCTTGTGTCTTGCCCGAGGAACAATGGTCCATTTGTAAGGGTTGTCATTTCATCTTCATATGACATTCAATGACTGAAATTCAAAAAGCATGATCACTTGTTATATGTGTCAGTTTCTAAAAGCAATCATAAATCATATGTGTAGATTAATTAAAAAACTCGTTGAATACAATGACCCTGCACCCTCTCCCAACTTTGAATGTCCTGTGTATGGGGCCGAAGAAGAAGATTATGATGAGATTCCAGAAGAGGTCTCATGGTTTCTTGAGCACGAGGAAAATACCATTCATCCATATAAAGATCCTTTGGAAGTGATCAATTTAGGTTCAGAAGAAGATCCGAAGGAAGTCAAGATTGGAGCATTGTTGCATCTCAATGTGAAGAGCAGGTTGGTTGAGTTATTGAAAGAGTATGTGGATATTTTTTCTTGTTCTTACCAAAATATGCCTGGTCTAGATACAGATATTGTAGAGCACCGTTTGCCGTTGAAGCCAGAGTGTCCACCAATTAAACAAAAGTTGAGAAGAAATCACCCAGATATGGCAGTGAAAATCAAAGAGGAGGTTCTAAAGCAGATTAATGTTGGTTTTCTTGTGACGTCAGTGTATCCTCAATGGATTTCCAATATTGTCCCAGTACCGAAAAAAGACGGAAAAGTATGTATGTGCGTAGATTACAGAGATCTAAATAAAGCTAGTCCAAAAGATGATTTTCCATTGCCACACATTGATATGTTAGTGGATATCACAACAAAATTCAAAGTATTCTCATTCATAGACGGATTTTCCGGGTATAATCAAATAATAATGGCGCCTGAGGACATGGAAAAAACAATGTTTATCACACCCTGGGAAACATTCTGTTACAGAGTGATGCCCTTCGGGTTAAAGAACGCTGGTGCAACGTACCAGAGGGCTATGACAACCCTATTCCATGATCTGATGCACAAGGAAATCTAAGTATATGTTGATGATATGATTACCAAATCCCAAACTGAAGAAGGACATGTAGAAGATTTGTTGAAGTTGTTTCAGCGTTTGAGGAAGTATCGTCTCCGCTTGAATCCAAATAAATACACCTTCGGTGTTCGATCAGGGAAATTGTTGGGTTTCATTGTTAGCCACAAAGGAATTGAAGTTGAACCTGATAAAGTCAAAGCAATTCAAGAGATGCCAATGCCAAGGACTGAAAAGCAAGTCAAAGGTTTCCTCGGGCGTTTGAATTATATTTCCAGATTCATTTACCACATGACTATAACATGTGAACCGATCTTTAAGTTGTTAAAGAAAGATCAAGGTTGTGTGTGGACGGATGATTTCTAAAGGGCATTTGAAAGTATTAAAGAATATCTGCTTGAACCTCATATCTTGCTCCCTTCTGTCGAAGGAAGACCGTTGATTATGTATCGGACAATGTTAGATAATTTCATGAGTTATATTCTGGGACAACAGGATGAAACAGGGAAGAAAGAGTTCACCATTTATTACCTCAGTAAAAAGTTCACTGATTGTGAGTCGCGGTATTCCATGCTGGAAAAGACATGTTGTGTTTTGGCATGGGCAGCAAAGCGTTTGCGGCAGTATATGTTGAATCACACTACTTGGATGATCTCCAAAATGGATCCAATCAAGTACATTTTTGAAAAGCCTACTCTTACTGGGAGAATTGCCCGCTGGCAGATGTTGTTATATGAATATGATATCGAATACTGCACTGAAAAAGCTATTAAAAGCAGTGTGTTGGCAGATTATCTTGCTACACCAACTAGTGAAGGATCACCAGTCTGTAGAATATGAATTCCCTGATGAGGATGTGATGTTCCTAAAGGTGAAAGATTATTATGAACCATTTCCTGAGGAAGTTCCTGACCCTGAATCTCATTGTAGTATGATATTTGATGGAGATGTGAATGCTTATGGTAAAGGAATTGGTGTTGTGATTGTCACTCCACATGGATCGCACATTCCTTTTACTGCAAGGTTAACATTTGATTGTACTAATAATATGGCAGAATATGAGGCTTGCATTATGGGTCTCGAAGAAGCTATTGATCTAAGAATTAAAATTCTAGATGTGTATGGTGATTCAGCTTTGGTAATAAATCAGATTAAAGGAGAATGGGATACTCGTCACCCTGGCTTGATACCTTACAAAGATTATGCTAGAAGATTGTTACCCTTCTTTAATAAAGTTGAATTCCATCACATTCCTAGAGATGAAAATCAAATGGCGGACGCTCTGGCAACTCTGGCTTCTATGTACCAAGTAAATACTTGGAATGATATACCTCGAATTACGGTTCAGCGACTGGATAGACCCGCTCATGTGTTTACAACAGAGGAGGTAGCAGATGAAAAACCTTGGTATCATGACATCAAGCATTTTCTTCAGACTCAGGAATACCCGATTGGTGCTTCAAAGAAAGATAGAAAGACATTGAGAAGATTGGCAGGCAATTTCTTCCTCAGTGAAAATGTGTTGTATAAAATAAATTATGACATGGTCTTGCTCAGATGCGTGAATAGACACGAAGCAGACATGTTGATGCATGAGATTCATGAAGGTTCATTTGGAACTCATGCCAATGGATATTCGATGGCTAAAAAGATGCTAAGGGCAGGTTACTATTGGCTGGCAATGGAATCTGATTGTTATAAATTTGCAAAGAAGTGTCATAAATGTCATATTTATGCAAATAAGGTCCATGTACCTCTGACACTTCTCAATGTGATCTCTTCCCCATGGCCTTTCTCTATGTGGGGTATTGACATGATTTGGATGATAGAACCCAAAGCTTCGAATGGACATCGTTTCATCTTGGTAGCAATTGATTACTTCACCAAATGGGTGGAGGCTGCTTCATATGCCAATGTTACTAAGCAGGTGGTTGTGCGTTTCATCAAGAATAATCTTATATGCCGGTATGGTGTGCGGAGCAGAATTATCACCGATAATGGCTCGAATTTGAACAATAAAATAATGACAGAATTGTGCAAAAAATTCAAGATTATTCATCACAATTCATCTCCATACAGGCCAAAGATGAATGGGGTCGTTGAAGCTGCTAATAAGAATATCAAGAAAATTATCCAGAAAATGGTTGTTTATTATAAGGATTGGCATGAAATGCTCCCTTTTGCTCTACATGGATATAGAACATATGTCCGTACTTCAACAGGAGCAACCTCGTTCTCCCTGGTGTATGGAATGCAAGTTATACTCCCAGTCAAGGTTGAGATTCCCTCTTTGCGTGTGATAATGGAAACCAAGTTGTCAGAGGCTGAATGGGTCCAGAACCGGTTTGACCAATTGAATTTGATCGAAGAGAAGAGAATGACAACTTTGTGTTATGGAAAGTTGTATCAGAAAATAATGAAGAAAGCTTTTGATAAAAAGGTCAAACCTCGTGAATTCAGGGAAGGCGATCTCGTGCTCAGGAAGATCATGTCTTTCAACACTGATTCTAGGGGCAAGTGGACTCCCAACTTTGAAGGCCCATATGTTGTCAAGAAATCCTTCTCTGGCGGTGCATTAATTCTTGAAACTATGGATGGCGAGGAGTTCCCACGTCCCATGAATGCTGATGCAGTCAAGAAATACTTCGCCTAAAGAAATAAAAGAACAAATCGCTAAGTTGAAAACCCGAAAGGGCGGCTTAGGCAAAAAAGAGCGTCTCGGTAGGCCGAAAACCCGAAAGGGCAGTCTAGGCAAAAATTAGAGACATAAACAGAATAAATTTCCCGCTAAGTTGAAAACCCGCAAGGGCAGCTTAGGCAAAAGTTAGGGACTTTCTTGGCAAGTAACTACATCAGACAAGACTTGATCATTGGAGCAACAATCTTCTCGGATTTTCATCACACTTCAACAGAAGTTATTGCTCAGGATTTCAAAAGTTTTTAGAGGGGATAGTGGTCATTGTATCTCAATGTATCTTTTCCATTATATATTACCATTTTCTAAACTTTGTAATTATCCATGGAGTCTCGCCATTCGCAGGCTACCATTCTATTAATGAAATTTGAGCTTTTACCCAATTCTTTGTATTTCTTATTTTATTTAGCTTGCAAATACTCCATTTATTATTTATAATAACTTTCAAAGAAAAAAGATTAAATAACAAAATCGATTTTTCAAAAAGAATTTACAATTTGATTTTACTTTAGAATTTGTGATGCAAAAAAAACAACAACAACAAAATGGTGATCCCAGGAATGGACAAACTCCAGTTTGTTTTAAGAAAGTTTTTGTTCCCCTCGGAAGACCAAGAGAAAATATCCACATACTCTTTCAACAACTCAATCAACCTGCTCTTCACATCAGGATGCAGCAATGCTCCAATCTTTACTTCTTTCAGATCTTCTTTTGAACCCAAATTGATTACTTCCAATGGCTCTTTATATGGTTGAATGGCATTTTCCTCACGCTCAAGAAATCGTGATACCTCTTCTAGAATCTCATCATAGTCTTCTTCTTCGGCCCCATACACTGGACATTCAAAGTTGGGAGAGGGTGCATGGTCATTGTATTCAACAGGTTTTTTAATTAATCTGCACATATGATTTATGATTGCTTTTAGAAACTGACGCATATAACAAGTGATCATGTAGATTGAATTTTAGTTATTATTTATTTTGAAAGGTTTTTTTTTTCTGATTACCATTTTCCAAGAAAAAGCAGAAAATAAAGACACAATTTGGGAAACAAAGACAACTTTTATTATTGATTTTAAAAGTCACAGAAAACAGATAAGCCCATACAACATTAATGCTTCCACCTTGGGCAGAGTGAAAGCTTTTCAAAAAGATTAACAAAACAAATTACTTTGAAACATGTATGCAAGAGGGAACATCAATGGTGATCCAGTTCTAAACCCTAACTCTGTGTGTCACATAATTTAGCATTTCCTGCTCTGCTTCATCTTCCACAATGGCGTTAATCCCGGAAACAGTTGGATGAAGATAACCCCCACTACGGAAGATGTCTTGATACTTGCCTGCGGCAGACTTCGGCCTCATGCTCTTACCTCTATCATTCTTCAAGGAGAACCCCAAGTCGGCTCTGTTCTTGTTTACAGGTGGATCCACAATCTGTCCCTATACTTCACTATGACCCTTACGCACAACTTGTTGCGTATCTTAAGTGAAACCATAGAATTCTCATTTCCTCTTATATTGTCAACGGATAAGGCTTCGAACTGGGTTCCAACAGCAGCTTCATCCGCCTCTACAATGCTGAAAGAGGGCAAATGAGATATTAATAATGCTTGTTCTCCATTTATGATTACCACTTTTCCTTCACGTACAAACTTCAGTTTCTGGTGTAAAGTTGAAGTGACTGCCCCTTCCTCATGTATCCACGACCTTTCTAGCAAACAGCTATAAGCGGGTACAATATCCATGACCTGGAAAGTAATCTGAAACAAATGTGGGCCTATATGAATAGGCAAGTCCACTTCGCCAATAACAGATTTCCTTGATCCATCAAACTCTTTCACAATAATACCACTTGGGCGCATGGGCATTCCTTGATATTTCAACTTCATAAGTGTTCTCCTCGGTATAACATTCAAAGTAGATCCATTATCAATCAGCACATTGGATAGTGAATCATTCTTGCAGTTCATAAAGATGTGGAGGGCCAAGTTATGATTCCTTCCTTCATCTGGTAATTCATCGTCGCAAAAGCTCAAGTTATTACATGACGTAATGTTCCCTATTACACTGCTGAATTGGTCCATTGGCATATCACTCTCCACAAAATCTTGATCCAGTACCCTCATTAGAGATTCTCTGTGAGTAGAGGAATTCATCAATAAAGCCAAGATAGATATTTTTGAAGGAGTCTGCAGTAGCTGATCTACAATTCTGTAGTCGCTCATCTTGATTATCTTCAAAATATCACCCACTTCTTTCTCTAACACAGCCCAACTAGTCTCACCCGTAGCCTTCTTGGGTTCAACATTCTCAGCAATTTTCTTTCCAGCACTAATATCTCTTCGAACAACTGGTGCAAACACATGACCGATGCGGGTCACCCTGCTATTTTCAGCAATATTCTCAACATCAGGCATTGGATGGATGGGAACTTCCACTCCATCCTCTAAGATTGTAGTGTTGTATTTGTAAGGCACAGACTTAGATAACTTGTAGGGGATAGGACCCGGCAAACTAATCACCAATGGGGTAACAAATGGCTTGCTATAATACTCAACTTCAAGATGGGCAGGTGCCCCAAAACAAGGTACAATGATGTTTAGCCCTTCTTCAACATAATCAGTCATTATTGAGTCATTTCCGGAAAACAAATCCTCATCTGAGGAGAAATACTCATCTGTAGAGGCATACTCATCATCCGACTCTTCTTCAGCCAAACAAACCTCAATCATATCAACTTCATGGTAATCATCCCTTTGACCTATAACCTTGATAGTTCCATTGTCCAACAACAACTGGACACCTTTCTTCACGATTGAACATCCTCGGGAGTCTCGATAACAAATTCGGCAAGATCCATACTGATGTTCCACCTGACCAGCCAAGTGGCAGAAAGTAGCATGAAATTGCACAAGGTCTTCATTCATATGCTCCACATTAAAATTTATGAACTCTCCAGGACATTCTGAAACCATATTCACCTCCTCTTCATACTCTGCCCTAGGCCTGATTATGTGGATGAGGCCCTCATCCATCATCTCCTGCAAATCAGCCTTTATCTTGTTGCAATCTTGTATGTATATACTGCAAATAGAACAATTGGAATGTTCATGCGTATAGTAGCTAAATTCACAGAGGTATGCATGCATTTTCACCAAATCTCCTCTAACTAGATGAATATCAAAAATCCGGAAGTCGCCTAGACAACCGACCACCATATTCACAGTGTTTGCTCCTCCATGCTTGGGTAGAGGATTGTCTTTCACATTAGGGCCCACATCCTTGAAAGATAGAATACCAGACTTCACCAATTTATGCACCTCGGTCTTCAAAGGATAAAAATTCTCAACATTATGCCCTGGTGCTCTCTGATGAAAAGCACATGTTTGGTCTGCTTTGTAATACCAAAGCGATGGTGATGGTACAATGGGAGGTGGTCGGGTCTGAACCAACTTCTTCTGAATCAATGCTGGTAGTAACTCCGTATAACTTATAGGAATAAGTTCATAACTCTCCCTTCTCTGATTATACCCTTGATTCCCCTGCTAGGATGGTCTCTGATAAGCAACGGTGGTTGGAGCTACACCAACAACTGGAGTAACTGAGGCGACTTGCTGATGACGCTGATAATTTCTTCTAGGAGGATTGACCCTCCTCTCTTGCATAACAGCATTTGCATCCCCTTCCTTCTCCTTGGTAAACCCATAAGATGGATTCTTCGCACCTCCAGATCCTTCACTCTTTGTTAAACGACCCTCTCTTATAGCCTCTTCTAAACGGATACCCATGACTACCATTTCATTAAAGTCACTTGGCGCACTTGCTACCATCCTTTCATAATAGAAAACATCCAGAGTCTTCAAGAAAATATTAGTCATCTCATTCTCCTCCATGGGAGGAATCACTTAGGAGGCTACCTCACGCCATCTCTATGTATATTCTTTGAATGATTCCCTGTCTTTCTGAACCATGGCCCTGAGTTGATCACGGTCAGGCGCCATGTCCAAGTTATACTTGTATTATCTGATAAATGCTTCTTCCAAGTCATTGAAAGTATGGATATTGATGTTGTCCAAACTCATATACCACTTCAGCGCATCATCGGTCAAACTATCTTGAAAAAAGTGAATCAGCAGACGCTGATTGTCAGTATGGGTAGACATTCTCCTTACATACATTACCAGATGAGCACGAGGGAAAGTGTTTCCCTTGTACTTCTCAAACTCTGGGACCTTAAACTTTACAGGTATCTTAACATTTGGGACCAAGCATAACTCATTCACATTTTTCCCGAATAACTCTTTTCCCCTGAGGGCCTTCATCTCCCTCTACGTCTTGTCAAACTGCTCTTGAAAATCAGCCATTATGTCATAGAGACCCAAGTCTTCACTTGGTGGTGGAAAAGGATGGCACACATCATCATTAACAAACGAAACCATATTCACCGAAGGAGGTGCAGCAGGAGCAGCATACACCACAGGAGGTGCAGGAGTAACAATAGTCTGAACAACTGGAGTATCTTAAGGACCAAGATTGAAACCTTTAGGCACAAAGTTATCTAGCATTCCCCATGGATAACCTTGAGGCATGCGATTCTGAACAACAGCTGGAGTAGCGGATACAAGAACGTTCGGAGCTTCAGCAGTAGCCCTTGTCAGTTGAGGTTGAACACTCGGTGGCTGATTCTGAGCAGCCACCAGAGATTCCATCAGAGCAGTAAGATTGGCCATGCCGGCCTTCAAAGCAAAAACTTCCTTGCACAGATCGCGATTCTCTTATTCTAAGTTGTCCATCTTCCTTCTGAAATTGGCTCGAGTGTTGTAGTGGTGAGTCAGCTTGCTGAACGAAGTAAAGAAGCTTGGTAAGACACCTGGATATGCATAACAAATGCAAGAAATATGTGCAATATGATGCATGATATGCAATGCACGTGATTTTATTTTGTTATTTAATATTTCAAGGGATTTAAAGTTTTATAGACGCATTGCAAATATCAAAGTAATAACGCATTTGAAATACTGAAATTTTTTATTATAATAACTTCAAAATAGGTTACAAGTCTCAACAATCCCGAGTACAAGATGAAAATAAAGTCTAAAACCCTGAGAAGTAATGTTGTCAGAGATCACTCTATACAATGGCGCTTTCCTGTAAGCCTGGAAATCTGAGCCTTCAACCTCTGATTTTCTTCTGCATACCTGGTGGAAACCTACTTCCAATCACCTGAATCAGGAAGTGAGTAATCAGCATCTGATTGAGGCTTAGGAGAAAATAAATCCCCTTGCCTCTCCATAGTCTCTACCGCTCTACTGTCAAGGATCTCAATCAAGTGATCTTTCTCCTTCAAGTCTGCTCTAAAGGAAATCTCTAAAGTTTGGCACTTGTTCTTCCAAGCATCCTTTTCCTATTTCATCCTGACCAAAGCAAGTTGTAGCTCTTCTATATCATCCAATAAGGGAGGAGTGGTCTTCACGAATAAATCAGGCATATGTGTTTCCCGGGAATACGACATCTTTAACTGAATAGCTCTCGTTTGGACCCACTGAAGATATGGCTTCAAAGAAACAGCACCCCTAGGTCCCAAGTCTTTCCTACTCTTCCTATGAATGTGACGCCAGGCCTTCGCAATATGCTCCCTAGCTTCCTTATGGTCTTCTCCCTCCTTCATAAAGAAACTACTCAAATGAATACTATTTGGTTTATCCCTCATCGGATAACCAAGCTGTCGTCGTGCAAGAACAGGGTTATAGTTAATTCCTCCCTTTTTACCAAGAAGAGGTACATTGGGGAAACTACCACAACTGTCAACAATCTCTATATCCTGGTAAGCTCGATGATACCAATCAATATCTGATTGAGTAAGTGCCATGATCTTAGGAGCCCAATGGGGTTCCTTCCTGACATCCCAGAAAGCATCAGACTGAGGCATATAAGAGATAAACCACTGGTACAACAAAGGCGTGCAACAAATAATCATCCCTCCATGATAAGAATTCCGAAGATGAATAGAGTAACAAGCATCACCCAACAACGTAGGAATTGGGTTTACAATCATGAAGGTCCTGATAGCATTAACGTCAACAAACTTATCCACATTAGGAAATAAGAATAATTCGTAAGCAAGTAGAGCAAAGATTACCTCAAAAGTGACCGTACTCTTTATCCAGGCAAAGTAATGAGCTTTCTCCAATAAGAGCTAGGCCGGTAATCCTATAATCCCTCCTTTAGTAGTCATATGGGCTTCCAATAGATAATCTCATATGGTTTTGGCTCACCCTCCAAACCAGTAAAAGGAACACAATCGATAACAGGTAAATCCAACAGATAAGAATACTCTTCCAGTGTAGGCATCAACTGATAGTCGAGAAAAGTAAAGCAATGATACATCTGATCATAGAACTGGACCAAGGTCGAGAGAATACTCTCCTTCATCCTAAGCTTCATAAGAGGAATTATGGATGCATACTTCTTTTGAAAATCTGCAGAACACTCGATCTTGGGAATTAGACTGATCAACTCATCTATCTTGGGATCCTTGAAACTGTACTTCCCGGTCTTTCTTTTTCCAGAATCCATGGTTAAAAAGTACCTGATATATTCACAAATGTTCAACTATTAAGTCCCTTGAAATAAGATTTCTTCAAAAGATGCTTATGAGGGCATGGATTCATGATGCAACAATCACACACAAGATCACACATATAGGGTTCATAGGTTCAACGTCACGAGCATTAGGTCGAAGGTACTACCTATAAGGTGTTGGTCTAAAAGTTATCACCTGCCAAACAAGGTTCTAGAGGTTTCCAGAGTCTACATCCTTCCTTCGAATATTACCAACTTTTCGATTAACTCGGTAATTAGTAATATTCTCAAGAAAAACTAGTCCAAGCGTAGTATCACATGACAACTATTTCCGGATTACTCCGTCATAGGTTCCGCACTGCACCTAAAAGGCCAAGATGAGTTAGGTATTCTACGATCCTCAGCTTCAGTAGGCACCCAGGTTGAAAGCAGTACGTCTTCCCTATTACTCGGTAAATGACACTACAGTTAAAGGGGCCTCCACTGAGTGGGGGATCTCATGCCTCCTTTTTTGGGATTACTCCCTCAAAGTTAACATGACTATAACGCCCATCCTATCTTAAAGTTTGCCTAAGTCCGGGTATAGGACTTATAAGTAATCACCAAGCACCCTGAAAACCAGGAAAATCCATACAAACATATATATAACATATAACACATAAACAACAATAGCACATATGCAGATATAAACAAAGATAGGCTCTACCCACTTAGGAATGGACCATCAAGAGGTCAATCTTTCCCCAGTGAAGTCGCCATTTTTTCTGTGTAGCGGTAGAAATGTTTAAGACTAAGCCATTGGATTGACTAGACTTGTACAAATCAAAATAAAAATTGCCACCGCGCTTTATTGTTTCTAAAGGAATGGGAAAAGAGAGAATAACCCAAAAAGAGGGGGAAAGATTCTAGGTAAGGGGGTTGGTTATCCAAAGGGAACGTATTAGCACCTTAAACATCTACGGTACTCTGCAGGAACCTCTTTGTAAAAATCTGTATATTTTGGCTATAAAATGTTGTATGTAAAATAGACGATGGAGATGAGAGAAGAAATATATTTTTTTAATATTTTTGCACCCACCGCGGTTGCGAACCTTTAGTTCCTACATACCACCTTTTGTGCAATAGGGGATTAGGGTACACGTAGTTCACCTTTGAAAAGTTTTAAAACACAAGTGTGTTAGTTAATTTTATGAGATAAGACATTATCGTCATTGTCCGTGTGGAAAAACATACTTACTACCCACAATCATGAGGAAGGAGAATTTGCATCATCTCAAAGTGGAGGATATGACTTGGATTTTAAAATCAACAATCCCTCACTCAACACCCAAGTGGAAAATATCTCACTTCACTACATATCGTAGAAGTATAGTTGTTTGCATCACTATAAGGATGTACAAGAGTCCAATCTTTTGAGAAAAGTTTTTAAAGTATAAATCCAAAGTGGCAAAATGGTTTGAAATGAGATTGATTAACTTTTAGTCTTCTCACAAAAATGTCAAGGTATTATTAATTTGATTGAAATTTGTTTACAAAAAAATGTTTTTTGAAAACGCATGGACCTAAGTCCAAGTTTATTATGAAAATAGTTCCAGTTTCAAAACAAGAAGAGTTTTCAAAAGGAGGGAGAAGATTTTTTGAAATTTAAGAAGATGGGAGGAGAAGAAGAGGCTATCCTAAAGCATAAGGTAGAAACTAGTGATAAGAACCATCTAACCAACAAAAAGCAAATACTTGACATTATGAGTCAAGATATAATCCTTATTCTTTGGATTGAAACCAAGCAAGCAAAGATACAAGACCTCTTGTGAGAACCAAACTTCAAGTGTATTAAGTCTTCATAAAAAATTGGGCAGAGTAACGGCTGTATACGAGTGGATTCCAGATTACAAACAAAGGATGTAATCATAATAACCTGCACACAAAACAAACAAACAACCCAATGTCTTGATGTAAACCTCAATAACTCCAGACAAAATATCAATTAAGGTCACAAGGTCTCCAACATAGGCCAAGGTTTCTAATCCTAAGTCCAAGAAGTCCAATACTCCATAATGCCAAGGATAGTAACCAAATAGTCCACTTATCATTAAAGTTTTTTATGGTTCATGTTGATTATTAGGTGTCTTAGAAGAGAAAAGAAAAGGCTCAAGTGAGCAAAAATAAAAATGACATGAAATGTAATGTAATGCTTAAAGTGAATGGTACATAAAGCATAAAACATAAAAGGGCATAAAGTAAAAACAATTTAATAATTAGTGGTTAATTGGATGACCATCTTGAAACTTGCATTTGGAACTTATTAGAGGATTGGTAGAACCAAAGCCTCCATGCAACAAGTTGCATTTGCTTTTTGTCAAGTATATCATCCACTTGGAATCCTCAAAAGTACCATTTAATGATCAACAATGTTTAAGTGATCCGCATTGACCAAAAGTGTTATAGATCCATTAGAGGATTGGTAGAACCAAATCCTCCATACAATGAATCTCAAGGTTATTGGATCAAAGAGATCAAATTAACATACTTGGGCTTGCAAACATAGGTTTGGGCCACGAATGATCATTTATTCGAATCGGGACAAAATTTAGCGTAATGTTAAGCAATCGTAAGTGGACTTATATAGAAGTCGCACCTATTTTAAGGACAGTCAATAGCAATATATGTACCATTTATTTTGAGACATGATATAGAGATCATGCTCCAATAACACTTAGTGCAATGAGAAAGGGATGAGATGAAGAGGGGTGAGAAAGAATAGACAAACCACATTTGAATTAAATTTAAATCAAACTATTATTAAAATCATTCATCCATTTTTGTGGAGTTAGACTCAACACCATGGATCCAATGATGTTAACAAAGTTCATGACCAAAAATTTAATTCAAGATCAGTCAGAAAATAATCACAAAATAATATTGCATTTAATATATACATAAAAAATGTTTTAAAAATGTTTTAAAATAGAAATAAAAGAGAAAACAGCAACTATATTCAAATTAATCAAGAAAATAAAAGTAAGACCATAGAAAAATCATAAATGAACTAAAATGATTTTATAAAATTTTTGGTGATTTTTTTAAAAGTCAGAAACTATTTTTTAAATTAAAAGAAATGAGTAAAATAAACCAAAAATGATTAAAAAAATAACAACGTCAGAAATAAAAAATAAATGAGGTCACCAATATTTGTCACAATATCATTGGATCATTCTATGATTTTTTCAGAATTTAAAAATGCATAAAAGTATTTTTAAACATTTAAAACAATTCAAATAAAGTGTAAATTTATAAAAAAAATATCAAAACACAAAATAAAATTGTGAAAAAATAAAAATCAGAAAGAGAAAAATCAAAAATATTTTTCATAATTTTTTCAGATTTTTTTTACTAAAAATGAATTTTCTATGATTTTTTGAAATTTAAAACAATTAAATATAAAAATCAGAAAAGAAAAATAAAGTCAAAAATATGTGGACCATTGGATGAGAGTCAAAACGCGTTAGTAATCAAATCCAAGGGATCTGGCGCGCTGTGCATATCATGGTCATTAGTGAATAAAGCACTGAATCAAATGTAAATCAGAAATTCAAAAAATCCAAATGGCGATGTTTCATTGGTTGAAGGATGACACGTTGGTCATCTTCAACCTCCAGCCAGTCCCAAAACCAGGTTGCTCAATCTTTAAAATTAGAGCACGAGACCTATGTCATTCGCTTCGTCTCTTCAAGACGAAGACAACCACACCTTCGTGATAAATTTATACAAATTGTAGCTCCAGCAATTTGGAGAGAAAGGTTTGAAAAGGAATTTGAAATTTTATGGTCAAAACAAGTTTCCAGATAAAAGTAAGTGTTGCGACTAGAACCAGGGCAATGACAGCATCACAATGATATCAAAGTTTTGAAGAATTGATGAAGGAATCTACCTATTGAAGTTGAGTTGTAGAGCTCTGAAAGTGGACTTCTATGGAGCAATATAGGACACGATTCTTGAATGTAATTATATGGTTAGCTTCAGGGAAGATCAAGGAAGGTAAATTTATAGAAAAATTGGATTGAAAAAGGCTTGAAAATAGATTTCGAAGTTGCAGAAATTTGAGTTATGGAACAAGTTTGGCAGGGTGATTCTGGCTATCCAAGCTTGAGGAAATGAATGGGGGATGACCCTCTATTTATAGAGAATCAAATGGAATGTCCAAGCATGTGAAATGATGAAGTTTGGAGGGAAATCATGTGAAGTTTCAAATAAGAAAAGTGTGACTTCTAATTTGATCAAAACTCATCCAAAATACGCGTTTTGTTGTGCTAATCACTTCTGGAAGTTCACTAAACATGTTTAGAGGCAAAAACGCGTAGAAACAAAGTGTTTAGAAGCTAAACCAATGATTTCAAATTCCGACTTTTGAAGAAACTTCAGTTCCAAGTTACCAAGTTCAAATCAATGGCATTCTCAGCTCAAGGGGTCTTAGGGCATAATTCTTGATGCTTTAGAAAGATGATATTACAAGCTTTTCAATGGAAAAAGAATGGAATCAAATGGATGCTTGAGCTGAAAGTTGCATTGAGTCAAAGTTGGGAAAAAGAAGTTGACTTTCCATACTTAGAAATATTTTTCGTTTTTCTTCAAAAGTGACCTATAATGTTTTGCATCCAAACATGGCCTTCCACTTGAAATTTTCTCTTTACCAAAAAAGATGGTATGAAATAGATCTCTTGAATAACATTTTGAAACTTGAACCATTCAAAATATCCAAAAATTGAGAGAGTTATGAATTGTTGAAGTTGGAAAAAAATTATGAAATGACCTATAATCTTTTGTATCCTTAGGGAATATTCCATCCATTTTCTCACTTTGCATATAAAATAAGGCATAAAGTTCACATCCTCAAGATCATTATGGAAAATGAATAGGCTCGAGGTGATAAAAATTGACCAAGTTATGATCATTTGAAGTTACACATGCGAAAATGGGGGTTCATTTGGAGGACTTGTAATCTTTCTTCATCATCAAGTTTCTTCCACATGAAAACTCCTTGAAACTTTTGAAGTGATTTTTTGATAATCCTTTTAAGAGAAGGATGTTTTAGGAATCACTCAAAAATACCAAAAGATGAGCAAGATATGCTTCTTTGAAGTTCAAAACCCTAGCTCATAGATCAAGAAAATTCCTTGAGGAACTTTGACAATTTTGAACAAACTTATTATACCAACACCCTTGATTTGTGAATAGAAGTTGTTGAGGATGAAAATGAGGACTCATATCCACCAAAACCACTTCCATATCTTTAGAATTGAGAGAAATATGCACTTGTGACCAATGGGAACAAAGCCTTGTCCAAGCATGACAACTTCTTCAATCAACCCCTTGTACTTTTGAATCAAATTTGATAACATTGAAATATGGTGAACCAAAATAACATTTCCATGCCATTTCTTCCAATAAACTCAATGGTGAGGTTTGAACTTCTCAAGCTTTATTGACTAGGGCATGGAAATAAACTCATGAATCCATGGATCAACTTGCTAAGCCACATTGCCTTTATCTACATTATCAACAAGTAAGATAAACCAACATTGTATTTTATTAATTAGAAGGAAAATCAAGACAAAATATTCATGATCACAAAAGAAAAAAATCAAGGTGCTTGGTGATTCCTCAAAGAGAAAAGCTAAAGATAGGGAGAAGAACCACAAGCCCTAATGTGATCTTATTGTGATTGAATCAAAATGGTATGATGAAGGGATCTTATGGGTAAAAATTGGGGTACAACACTTAATTCACAAATATCTATTAAATATTAAAATAAATCCTAACTTATAAATTTGTACCATGTTTGGAATCTCTATTTGATCCAAAAGAATAGTTTCTTTCATAAACCTCAATACAAAATAACCACAATATCTACCATTAAGACGATGAAGACACTACACATAGAAAAAAATACGAATATAACCAATTTTGGTTATCAAGTAGCATCACTATTATAACCAAAATTGTAAAAATATACATGCACTCTGATCCATGTAATGTTGTTTGCTTTACTCTTTGGTACTCGAGCTTTTCTTTGTGATCAGAAAATTTGTATAGCTCTAACAAAATATAAACAAATATTTAAAACAATCTCACATAAATAAATAAATATACACACGAATATTTAGAACAATCTTAGTTACGTATCAACCATCATCTTCATATTTGGGTATTTTGTTTGATCACTATCTAACTAATCCAAATAATATACTATTTTTCTTATAGGATTAATCGCAACCAACACCCAGTGTCCACCGTAAAATAAAACAAAAGTTTAGATGGAAATTTTCTACACAACGTCAAAAAATGAAAAATTATAATAAATGAAGTTAGAATGAAAATCAAACCCATGGTCAGTATTAAATGGTAAAAGAAACAACTTTTATGTATCTTTGTTGGCCATAAATGCACTGACTAAGTACTCTTTGATTAGATTTGGATTTTGATGATTAACTATGCATTGATACAGTTAGAGATGAGAAATAGAATCTTTCTGTCAATTGACACAGCCACATCAATTAACTTTGCAAGAACCTATTTTTTTGGACATGTTTCTAAATTCGGGCTTCTTATTCCTGCTGACTTGTTGCAACTCTTGAGCATGAATCTAAATATCATATAAGTTAAGTAATGTATAAGATCATGAAGATTTTGATTTTGGAAGATAGAATTAACATTTTCTATGCATATATATATATATATATATATATATATATATATATATATATATATATATATATATATATATATATATATATATATATATATATACCTCTCTTTTTGATACAACTGACTCGGTGTGTCGTATAATCCTCTTATCTTTTAATTTTAATTTTGTAGGAATCTAACATTACCATGTAAATAAAATATATGTAAATGTAAGAATAACTTACATGGCTCGTAAAACATTTGAATATTCAAATGTTCATAATGGTTTTCAGCATACCTCATCATCTATGAAAATGAGGTTTGACGGTCATGTAACATACGATCCTATTGCGTCTCCCACCAATCTTGCATCTGAAACATCGTTAGGTATAGGTAATAACACATCCCCCTCTAAAGCAATATCAATCAATACTTTTGAAAATATTGCAGGGAGCGGTTTATGGTGAAGTATATCTTCTAAAGTGTTATGCACTTTTCCCTTGCCAACCATGTGATAAGTCAGTGACGATAAATAGAGTTGTCAAGGTGAAATATCCTAAACCAATAATAAATATGAAATTGTTAATGTGTATATATGTCAATTAAAAAAATTGTGCTAATTTAATTTCATAATAATATATATAATTACCTCTAGAATTTTCTATTGAAAATTACAATTGATACTATATTTGTCACTAGTATCATTAAACCTTGAACCTCGCCTTTCTAACATATATCTTTCTTTATCATTTTTCAATTCACGAACTTGAGCTTTTAATTCTTCCAACGATTCCATCACTTGTTTATTGCTAGGACTTTTACTCATTGGATGCTTATACAAGGTTGTTGGAGTGACCCCTGCTCCCCTACCCCTCACACGACCGGAATACTCACAAACATTTAATACTTGACTTATTATGCTCCTGCAATCATGGTCTTCAGCTAGAGGTGAAAACTGAGATAGATTCTCCTGAAATTCATATGCATATTGAAAAAGATTAGTTGGGATTAAAAAGCATAAATATTATATGTTAATAAACTTTTGATTTAATTAAAGAAATAATATTATACTTACACATTACTCAAAAACTTGTTGAACATCTTCCTTAACAACTCCATCCTTACCCACACGAGCAGCCTTCCACAAAACATGTTCCAGAATAGATGTTTCTTCACTTTTATCCTCTTCTAACTACACATTAAGACAAATAATAAGATAAATTATAACACATGCGGAACAAGTATATTATAGCATTTATATATACTTATTATTCTTTGTTGTAAGTGTGCATATCGCAAACGCTATTTTTTGTATGGATATGTGGGTTTTGATGCTCGTTGGCGATTTATCTCACTCACATTCTGGATTAAAAAGTTTAAGTCATATCATAACACCTATGGAACAAGTATATAATACAATATTCATGATAAATTAACATTACATGGAAATCTGGGGTTCTTCGTTCGGCTATAAAAGTTTCCCATTCTTCAAGTGAAATCAAGCCTGCATACTTCTTTGGACATTCTGCTTCAATAAAATTTCCTCGGGCATCCTTAAGAAACTTGTTTGTTAAAAAATCTTGAAAACCTCTGTGTCTTCTTCCAGCCAATTGAAGACAATATTTTTTTCGTTCATCACCAATGTTAAAAGAGCTCTACGAAAAACATACATAAAGTGTGATAGTATAAGTAATTTAAAGACATACTCGCCAACAAAAACAAATAACATCACATATGGTACATGTATCTTAATCCATATTTTTTCTTTAGTGGGTTTCAATGATGGAGTTCTCCAATTATCATAAGTGATTGGAATTTACGAACAAACAATTGCACCAATGTAACTTGTCAATATTGCACCGTTAGGCTCAACTAGTTGGTCTGTTGCATTCCAATGTATGTCATATCTTATTCCTTTATCTCTTGCTCGAATGATTCCCTTCATAATAGTTATTCCTCGTGTAATTTGTCTTTCCACATCATGAACTGATTCTTTTTCATCATTCTTAGAAGTATCATATGAGCTTTCCTCGTTACTAGCCATTTGACTTGTAATAAAAAAACATAAACGCTATAAAAATCCATAATCTATCGAATATATAAAATGAAATATATATATATATATATATATATATATATATATATATATATATATATATATATATATATATATATATATATATATATATATATATATATATATATATATATATATATATATATATATATATATATATATATATATATATATATATATATATATATATATATATATTTATTGAATGACAAAATATATAATTTTATCAAAAAATCCATAATAACATTTTACTAGTACCCTTTTCATTAATATCTCTTTCTTTTCTTGGTTGGAATATGATTTACTTATCTCTCATCAAAAATCATTATTCAAATTGAACCCAAACTTCAAACCTTGATTAAAAACGACATGTTCATCATAATATCCTCAAAGTTTTCAACTCAATTTCAAAGTTTCATTCATAAACAATAATCACCATCACAATTTCACCGTCACTTTAACATAAGCAAAAAATGGTATCTAAGACAAATCAATTTGTATATTAGAAACTCATAAACTTATGCCAACAAGAATCATGCTACAAGAAAATATCATCCTCATCTCATCATTTAAACAAACATCAATATTATCACCTTCAACACTAAAACACTAATAATGTCATCAATATCAACTTTAACAAATTGATTATCACAACAACAACAACAATGTTAATTAATCTTATACTTAATTATCACAGACCACAAACTAAATTAATTCACTTATTCAACAAAGATAAACCAAAAAATAATGAAAATAGTGATGAGAAGTTTACTGTAACGTATCAAAGTTTGCACAAAGGGATTGGTGAAGTTGTTCGTGCTAACAGTGGGTATGTTGTTGTGGGCTGGTGTTGTTGCCAGGAATGTTACAGTGGTGGTATGTATGCTGAAGTGTGGTAGAAGGTGAGCGGATGACAATGATTTTTGTGTTAGATGCTTCGTGGTATGAATAATAGTGGAGTAAAAGGTTGCTGAAGTATATAGAGACGAAGGGAGAAGTGGTTGGTGTTGTGATGAAGGTGACGAAGAGGTGAGTAGCAGGTTTGGTGGTGGTTCTGATGGAGAGGACCTGCGGAAAGGATGAAGAGGAAGTTGGGTGTGTGGATTCGGTGTGGGTTTCAGCCATGAGTAGAGAGAGGAAAGCAATTTGAAGATGATGAATTATGGAGGTGAGGTAGGTGGCGGAAGGGATGAACAAAGAAGAAGGGTGGCTTTGAAGGAGAAGAGGAAATTTGGGTGGTAGAACGATTTGTTAGCATTGAAGGAGCGGGTGAGAGATGAAGAAGAATGATTGTTGCAGCGTTGGAAGAGAGAACGGAGGCGGAGACTTGTGAGAGAAGAGGGAATTACGAAGAATTTTAGGGTTTTCGCAAGTTTTAGTATTTAGAAATTAATGACATAAGGCAACACTTTCTGAAGCGCTTTCTTATATATTGCCTTTATCAGTGCTTTTTATGAAAAAGCGTTGCCTAGTTTATAGCCTAGGCTGCACTTTTATGAAGCGCTTTCTAAAGACGTCCTTTAGCAGCGCTTTCTAAAGTGTGGCCTCTAGCAGTGCTTTTTAAAAGCGCTCTCGTATGTATGACCTTTAACAGCGCTTTTCAGAAGCGCTTTCTAAAATTAGCCTTTAGCAGCGCTTTTTCTCAATTTAGTATATAGTTTTAATTTTTTAACTTATAGCAGTGCTTTGGGATAAAAGTGATGTCTATAAAGTGTTGTCTAAAACCAATTTTGGCGTAGTGATATGACCAAAGCAGACATTGTTTAAAGCCTTCAGAAGCTTCAAAACATCCTTAACATTGATATATCGTGCAAAACCATACCTTCTGCCATACTTGTTATGATTACGAACAAAGTACACATTGTTGTACCCCAAAATATGCCCTCCCATTTCCTCAACATTTTCTCACCACTAGACCCTTGGAGTTCAAGAACAAGTTAGGGTTTGCTCTGCTCAAGACTCCTCCTTGCACTGTTGACCCAAATTAGGGTTTGTGTTTGCACAAAGATGTTTTGACCTAAAAGGCCCAAAGTGACTTTCATGCTTCATTCTAGACTCACAAGTTTATCCATACCAAGTTTCAAGCCTTGATTACAATCTTTGCCCAGTCAATTGGACAGTTGACCTAGAAATCAGCTGTATTGGGGAAAAAGTCAATTGTGGTCAATTGACAGTCAAACCTCATGATTTTTGACTCACATCAACATTATGAACTCATATGAATCATTTGGTCAATATTGGATCACAATTCCACAAGAAATTTGATCAGATCACCAAAAGGGCAAAATGGTCATTTTTAGGGTTTTGACTGCACAAAGGCAATTTTTGACTGTTTGACCTAACCAAAGGCAAACCAAGCTCACATATGGACTCAAGGACTCAATGGAATTATCTTGACATGTTCAAAAAGTTCAAAAGATCTCAAATGCACAAGATTGACAGATGAATTTTCCAGTCAACTGAGCCAAATTTGACTGTATACTGAAAAGTCAAACTTTGACTTTTTGGTCAAAATCAAGTGTCAAGATTCATTTTTCATCAAAACATGTCAAATTATGAAACTTGTTCATCAAGAAATCAAAAATTTGCAAATTAGGGTTTAAAATGAAGAATTTTCATAACTTAGAATTTTTCTAAGTTATGAAAATCCCTAATTTTTGCCTAACTTTGTCCCATTTTTTCATCAAGATACATATGGATTCAAGGAAAACTCAAAACATGAAAGTTGTAGTCCATTGAAAAATCTACAACTTTGATTCACAAAGTTTCCTCAAAATAGGCTTGTATCTCAAGTTATGATTTTTGGAACAAGGGTGCAAAACATTCTTAACTTAGAAAAATTTTGACCTATTCTAGGCAGGATTTTTGCCTAACTTCATGGACACTTTTCACATGCTTCCACTTGGAATTTCAATTTGCATTACAAAGATGGATTGTATTACACATTCCAAGCTTTCCAAAATGACCAAGAACTCATCAAACACCCTTGTGGTTAGGGAGAATCGAATTTGGCAATATGGGCAAAAGTCACTTTGTTCATGAGCCATTTCCATGTTCATAACTTGTGCAATTTTTCAAATCAGCATGAGCAAGCTAGTTACAGGCCTCTAATCCTTTTCTTACTCAATAATTAAATTCCAATCCATTGTGCCAAGGCATTATTTTGTGCATTTGGTCATTGTATGAAGAATTAAGCCTTAATTAGAAAAAGCACTTTATCCATTTTTGAAAAGTATGGCTTTTTGTCAAGTTTGCAAATCAAGAAGTACAATGCAAATCTTTTTGGCACAAGTTCAGGGATATAACACACTGATCAAGAGGGATTGAGGCAGCATGTTTAGGGGGCCTGCATAAGTCTAGAAACCAAGTTGACAAATTTTGCTTACATGAGAAGAAACATTGCATAACTTACAACAACTCACATTGCTGCAACCACAAGCCTAGACAAACTTGTTGAACACATTCCATACATCAAACCTGAGCTAAGGCACGGGCTAACTACCTTCCATACCTTCCTAAACCTCAAAACACCATTGTACTGCACAAAAACAGGGCATCCCTGCAGTTTGAGATCCATAACTCAATCCATTCGTGCGCCTTGGCCAAAACCAGTTCATACACACTCCATACCACATATGCAAACTATCCCAAGCATTGGACACAAACTGTAACACCCCTAACCAACTTCACCATTTTCACTTTTTCTGTTTTGCAGATTGACTTCCATAGCTTGATTCATTTAGTTTCAAGGCAAGCTAAAGGTTGGAGAAGCATCCCTGAACTTCAAGCAAGCAGTACAAGTCCTCACATTGCCTTGAAAGTGCCTCCATTGTCAGACACGATCCAAGCTGAACAGGTAAGTTCATGGACTTCTATCTCTCAATCTAGGAAGAGTTAGCTTTAGGTTTATGAATGAAAAATGCTCTACTCATGGCCCTGAAGCTACACATATAATTACTTTCCATTTATATTGCATGTGCTGAGAGAATTTGGAACCTGAACATTAGAAAAAACTTAGGTCAAGAATTAGGGATGGAGAAATTCTCTCTCATTTCTGAGAGTTAGGTCAAGTTCTTTATATGTATGGATTCGTGGTTTGATGCTTGACATTTTTTATGTTATGAGTTTGTGCTGAAAATCAAAGAATCAGGAGTTGTGGTTGAAGCAAGGGAGCGCGCGCATTTTCAAACATTTATCTGGAGGTTGAAGACAACCTCTCTTGGGCTGGGCCTGAGATTGCTTTTTCTATTTGCACCACTGCATTTCACATGCACCCCCCTGGCCCATTTTGAGTTTTATTTGTCATTTTTAACTTTTTCTTTTTGATTCTGATTTGTTATTTTTTATTAAAATATAAAAAATATTAAAAATATTTTTCTCACATTTTTTACATTTTATTTGATATTTATTTGGTTTCATTTAGTTTTATATGTAAATAAATACATAATACCTTTTATTTAAAAATACAAAAAAATAATACAAACACTTTTATTTTCTGATTTTTATTTTATTTTACCTTTGAAAACATTTTATAAAAAATATACTTTTTTTTTGTAAATATTAAATATTTTATTTTTGTACATATTTAATATATTTAATAAATAATATAAATACTTATATATTTATTAGTCTATTTAGGTTAAAATACAAAATAATACTTTTTTTTTATTAATATTTAACTTAAAAAAATCACTTTTTTACAATATACTTCTCTTTTATTTATTTTTTGTATATAATTAATAAATATTATATAATATATATTAAATAATAAATACCCTTTTATTTAGCAAAGTTAGGGTTTTTGCCCTAAACATGAAAATATCCAAATTAACTCTTTTTATTTATTTTATTTTTATTTCACTTGTGAATCACATACACTTACACAAAAATATTTACACATACCTATTGCTTTATTCTTACATATCTTTATATTTACATTTGCGCAATTCGATTTGGTTGTAAATATTGGACACTACCCTCCTATGAAGTTTCATCCTCATTTGGACATTTGTACCCCCATTCCCATGATTATTGTGTAAGAATTTAGGACTTTTCATTTCGCATTTAAAAGCTTTCTAAATATGCCATGATAGACTTAGGGTTTTGTATGCAAAAATCAACCAAAAATTAGCTTGACCTAACAAAAGACAAAAAGCATACAAATGAACAAACACCAATCACACTTGCACCCCTAGGATTACTCCACTTGTTGCCTTCAATAATGGGCCATGTTGCATGTTAGGTATCTTTGGCAAAACAAAACAAATTCAAATGATCATAGTCCCTCGATGACGCTTTCAAAAGTTGCCTAAAAATGATCAAGTCCCTTAAAGGAAAAATTGCCCAAAGATACTTGGCACCATTGCAATCATGGTCTAAACGATGACCCGCGCTTGTCCCGTTCACATCCTAACACAAGATTGTTCACCAAATACAATGGTGGAACAAAATTGTTAAAAGGGTTAAAACATAGCAAAGATCTTTGAGAAATTTAGGGTAGATAGCTCTTAGTTACTTGTCAACTTACAAAACAAAAACACTTGCCTATTTTTCAAAACACACTTCACAACACACTTTCAAAACAACTTTCAAAAAACATTGAAAACTTTTCAAAAGACATACACCTTTGTATACATCCCAACATGGATCATTACAAAGGTTGCCACCACATTGGCCTCTTTTCAAAAACATTTTCAAACCCACACACAAAGCACTATTTTAAACAATTGAAAATCAAGGCAAGTTGATCTAAGCAAGTAACTAAGAGCCCATGGATAACCATGGATAGAAAGGGTGCTAATACCTTCCCTTTCTATAATCTACTCCCCGAACCTAAGAAAACATCTCAAAGGTTTTTGCTGTGCTTTTTAACCTTTCTTTAGGATAAAATAAAAAGTCGGTGGCGACCCTTGCTCAACCGAAACATTTGCGAAAACAAACACAAAACCTCAAGTCAGTTCTCCCACCGTATCACACACATCATCTAACATACCACAAACTTCAAATCGTTACTTCACATAGAAAAACAAAATAGTCTCCAAAACGATAATGAAGTAGAATGAAACTAGACGTCAAAAATTTGAACGTAAAACATCACCTTCCTTCATTGGTTCTCTTGAATCATCAACATTCTAATCACGATATTGAACTTTAAATTTCCTAGACCTTCCATACGAAAAAAACTGCCATCAGACCGCCTTTGCCCTAATCCTAAGTTCTAATTTAATTATACTTTTGTATATGTCTTAAAGAATTAATATATACAATTGCACACTAAAAATAACTGATTTATAAAAAAACATCATCACTTTACAATTAAATACATTTGTAATAATTAATGCAATCTAAAATAACTTTCGTCCTAACAGTAACATAGCAAATCAGATCGGAGAGATGTCAAAAGATTTAAATTCGAAAAGAGAAAAGTTAAATAAAAAATAAAAAAGAATTAGTCAAACAAACACTACAAGTAGCGTATTACGTATGTCTATTTTTTTTTAGGTATTGAAATAAAGAAAATGGAAAGCACAAATTAAAAACCAGTAAAGGACAATTCTTGTAAAAAAAAAAAATACAGTAAAGGACAATTGACTCCTCATAATCTCAACTCCTATTTATATAAATTAATTGGCTCCAATTCTCACCATTATTGGTTTAATTTTTCTTTGAAAAGGATTATCTATTTACTATTACAACAGTCAAGCTCAAGAACAATGTATAAGAAAGATTAGGAATATTAAGTTGGATTCATTAATTAATTTCATTCTAACACTGTAGTATTATTAATAAAGTTAATTACATTAAATTGATACCAATACTTTTATGGGAAACTTAAATATGATTTGATATGTTTATCAGCATATCATCATTCATGATTTAAAGAAAGCTATTGATCTGATAGTAAAAAATGATTTTGCAAACGGCGTGGGGTATCTAATTCAGGACTCAGATTCTTTTGGCCATTGAGACTAGTGGTCGACTAATCGACTTATTATCTTTTTTGTGCAAATAGATCGGTAGGATCGAATATTAGATGAATTAAATTGTTTAATTTGGATAGTATAAAATTGTTTTAGTCGATTCAGATAATTATTTTGAACTTATTAAAAACCGAACCCGATCAAACTCAACTAGTATTCATTTTATTTATTTTTATTACTAATGAGATTCATTATATTTTCAGATTATTATCATTTTTATAATCTAACGATGATATACGTACTCACAAAAATACAAGACATACAATATGAAATTACAATATGAAATTGACTGTTATATAATTTGTGATTTAAAATATGATAATAAACAAATTAATATTAAATAATATTAAAAATATTATCGTAATAATAATATTTTCTTCAATAATAAAATAAAATAGTTCTCTTTGGCCTATTTTAAAATTTTGATAGTTTTTTAAAAAAAATCTAAAAAATAAATGTGTGAATTTTATAAAAAAAATGGTCATTTTATGAGTTTAGCTCAAACAATATTAAACCGATTAAAATCACCTGACTTATCCGTCAAATCGATTTAACCGAATCTGTTGAAAATCAAAATTTTATCACTCGGAATTAGATCTTTAGAATGAAACAGCGGTTTGTGTCAGATTTAAATTTTGGGCCCGATATCGATTCAAACCAGGCTTCATCTTAGAGAATCTTTCACGGGTGAAACAATGTTTTAAAAATCAAACCGGTCATCAAATCGGTTGGAAATTCATTAAAATCTATGGAGAGTTTTTATCAATCTTGATGAACAAGATTATTATCGATATACAATAACAATTAAAAAACAATTAGAGTTTGACAAATTTGAGAAAGATGGTGATTTTCTGCAGAGCAACTCTTTATCCACAAATTGTGGAAAGTCGTATTCACTTTGCAACTGCAAAATACTTTGAATACAAGTTCTGAGTGATTACAAAAATAGGGATTACTCACTATATTTATAGTTTTAGGTTAGCTTGCTTCCTTAGCCAAAACTCAAAACTACAAAAGCCCAAAATACTTATTTAGGCCTAAGTTGAAATCCTATGTCGAAGCTATCTCCTTTGACACTTCAAATGCTAAATAACTCGACACACACACACACACACACACACAATAATTTCGACCCAACCTTCCTTCTATCGAGCAACATGTTGCTTCGACACAAGGAATTACAATCTCAACACATCACCTAATTGATTATGTCTAAGTAATCTATATTCATCATAACTCTTAGTCTTCTGAACACTTCGACATGCACTCCCTTTATCATGATGTTTGCAATTTGATTTTCAGTTCTGCAGTGCTCCAAGTTCATCATCTCTTTTGCTACATGCTCATGAAGATAATGAAACCTCATTTCGATGTGCTTGCTTCTGCCATGAGCTATCAGATTCTTCACCAGATTGATAGTTGACATGTTGTCGATCTTCATGGTGATTGCTCTATGATTCTTTCCTGTAATCTCTTCGACCAAGTTCACTATCCATATTTCTTGACATGCACAAAGAGAAGCAGTTATGTACTCTACTTCACATAACGATAATTCCAATAATGGTTCTTTTCTCGAACTTCAAGCAAATGGTGCACCACCTAGCATAAACACATATCCAGTTGTGAATTTTTGATCCTCATCATCACTACACTAACTTGAGTCGATGTATCCTACTAACTTGCATTCTTTTCCTTTATCGACTGTAGGGAATAAAATGCCATAGTCGATAGTTTCTTTGAGATACCTTAGTATCCTCTTCGCCACTGCTAGATGTTATACCTTTGGCTTCTGCATGAATTTACTCACCATACCTACATTGAATGCTAAGTTAGGCCTTGTGTGACAAACGTACCCTAATGACCCAATAAGTCTTCTATATTGGGTTGAGTCGAAATCATCTTCATCTGAATCTTTCGACAGTTGTAGTCTTGGTTCAACAGGTGTCAAATTTGAGTTTCATTCTTCCATCTCAAGTGTTTTGAGAATTTCACTTGCATATCTTCTTTGATGCATCACAAAACCTCTACTACTCTTGTAGAATTAGATCCAAGTAAATATGAAATGTCTCTCAGGTCTGACGTTTTGAATTCCTTTCTAAGACCGCCTTTGAAGTCTTCGATCTCTTTCTTGCAGCTACATGTTATCAACATGTCATCGACATAGAGATATAGTATAAGAAATTCACTATCGCTCCTTCTTACATATACTCCATGCCTAGTTGTGTACTTCATAAGTTCCTTCTCCCTTAGGAAATTATCAGTCTTCTTGTTCTAAGCTCTTGGAGCTTGTTTGATTCCATACAGGACTTTATGCAGCTTGTACACATTTCTCTCTTCTCCTTGTTTCACAAACCCAACTAGTTGTGCAACATAAACTTCTTCATCTAAGGGTCCATTTAGGAATGCACATTTCACATTCATCTGACATTTGTGCCAATTGTTCATTTCTGCTAGACCAACAACCAACCTGATTATTTCAATTCTAGCAACAGGTGCAAAAACTTCATCAAAGTCGATTCCTCATTTATGAAGAAATCCTTTCACCACGAGTATTTCCTTGTGTCGAGTTACTTCCCCCTTTGGATTCAACTTCACCTTGTATACCCACTTCACGTTGATTATCTTCTTTGCTTCAGGAAATTTGACAAGTGATCAGGTGTTGTTCACTTCGATGGACTTCAAATCCTCATTCATAGCTTTCACCCACTTCGAATCCTTCAATACCTCAGCAGCATTTACTGGTTCAACATCTGCATAGGAAACATAATGTACCACCTCACCTTCATTACTGAATGCACCATCTGATGTAATGACACATTCTTGCAACCTTGCAGACATGTGTCTTATTCTTTGAGGTCTTCTTGGGCCTGCATCACCTCTAACTTCCTCTTGTTGAACTTCTTCTCTTTCGACTTTAGTGGTTGGTTCTTCACAAAATATTCTTACTGAATCCTTATTTACATTTTTAGTCCAATCCCATTCCTTAAGCTCATCTATGATCATGTCCATGCTGATCACAATCTACTTGTTCACTGGTTCAAACAATTTGTAACCTCCTGTCGAATGATATCCTACTAGGATCATCTGAATTGACTTTTCATCAAGTTTTCTTCTCAACTGATTTGGCACATATCTATGTGCTATAGATCCAAACACTTTTAGATGACTCAAGCTTGGCTTCACACCAGACCAACTTTCTCCTAGCGTGATTCCTTCTAGCTTCTTTGTCGAACATCTGTTCAATATGTATGTTTCAGTCGACACAAATTCACCCCATAACTCTTTAGGTAAATGTTTTCCTTTTAACATACTTCTCACAATATTCACGATGGTACGATTTTACTTTCTGCAATTACATTATGCTATGGAGTGTAGGACGACATCACCTCATGTACAATCCTCTCTTTCTCACATAACATGTCAAATTATTTTGATACATATTCTCCACCACCATCAATTCTCAAAATCTTTAGCTTTCGACCACTTTGTCTTTCGACCATAGGCTTAAACTTGGAAAATGCCTCTATCACTTCACTTTTCTTCTTGATCAGGTAAGTCCATAGTTTTCGACTGAAATCATCTATGAATGTGACAAAATACCTATTACTTCCATTTAACTCCACCTGGATTGGCCCACATACATCAGAGTATATGATTTCGAGAATAGCCTTTGACTTGCTTCCTACATCCTTGCTGAAGTTATTCTTGTGTTACTTCGCCTACACACATTCCTCACACACCTCATTTGGAATGTCGATTTCTGGAAATCCTGAAACCATATTTCTTCTCTTCAAATCTCAGATGTCTCTGAAGTTGAGATGACCAAGTCGATAGTGTCATATCCACTCATATGTGCTAGCTGCAGTTTCTAGAAACTTGTACTCCATCACATTAATTTCAATCCTTAAGGTTCTATTCTGGAACATGGGAGCCTTCAAGATTAACCTTCCATTTACGTCGACGACTCTCATCATCTTGTCTTCGACCAACACTTTGTAATTATTTTTGACCAACTGCCCTATGCTGAGCAAGTTTCTCTTTATGCTTGGTATGTATTGCACATTGGAAATTACTGACCTTTTGCCATCTTTCCTCATAATCATAACATCTACAATATCTTTAGCTGCTAGAGTATTTTCGTTTGCAAATTTTACCATGTTCTTTATTGAGGGTTTTAGGTTGATAAATCAATCTTTTCTTCCAGACATGTGTGATGAGCATCCTGAATCCAAGTACCATTGGTCCTTGAATTTTTCTTCATTTCTTGTTGTGACCACTGACATCATCTATTCTTCTTCATACTTTGTGAACTTTTCATCACTTTCTTGATTATTTCACTTTTCTAGACAATCACAAGAATAATGACCATACTTTTGACAATTATAACACTGAATGTGACTCTTGTCAGGTTTTCGACCAACACCTCTTCCTATACCTCCAACACCACCTCTTTGGTTTCCTTGGTATGATAGTCTTCTATGATTCAACACAATTCCTTCCTGGTGGTTTCCTCTACCATTCGAATTGTTATAGCCACCTTTACCTTTGTCGAACCACATTCCTTTGCCTTTACTTTATCTTATTGACTGCGCTTGTAAAGCCACATCACTCTTTGACTTTCCTGTAGCTCTTTCATCCATTCTTTGTTCATGAGATTCAAGTGTCCTTTAAAGCTCTTCCTTCGACAAAGTTGACATGTCCTTCGACTTTTCTATGGAAACTACCACATGGAAAAAATTCGGAGCCAAAGATCTCAAAATCTTTGAAACAACAACTCTTGTTGTTAACATGTCTCCACAAACCTTGATTTGATTCACTAGTTTCGTAACTCTAGTGAAGAAATTAAATATGCTCTGGCTATCTTCCATCTGAAGCAATTCATATGTTATTTTGTGGGTTTGTAACCTCACTTCTTTCACCTTTTCTGCACCTCCAAAAGATTTCTTAAGAATCTCCCAAACCTTTTTTGCAGATTCTACATCACTAACCTTTTCGAAATTGTCTAGATTCATGCATTGATGAATTATAAAGAGAGCTTTATAATTATTCTTCTTCGATTCTTTATATTCCACCTTTTCTTCTTCTGAAGTGTCTTCTTCAAGCGGTTCTAATCCATGTTTCACAAGATCGCAAAGATCTTGACACAAAACACAACCTCCATCTGCTTGTACCAATTCTCCTAGTTGTCAGCTTTAAGAATCAGAAGACTTGCTGGAAAATGTCCGTTTAGATGATTCATTGCCATTGTTCTTGCTTGCCTTGAATCGCTCAACCGGAGCTCTTGATACCAGATGTTGGAAATCCATAAAAAATTATGATAAATTTCTATCAATCTTGATGAAGAAGATTGTTATCACCACACAATGACAATGAAAATAAAAGAAAAATTAAAAAAAAAAGAGATTAGGGTTTTTCTGCAGAGTTTCTCTCTGTCCACAAACTGTGAAAAATATTTATTCACTTGCAACTGCAAATTCTATAAATGTGCAATGAATTACAAATATAAGAGTTACTCCCTCTATTTATAGTTTTAAGTTAGTTTGCTCTTTAAGTCAAAGTCCAAAACATAAAAGCGAAAAATACCTATTTTTAGACCTAAGTCGAAATACTGTAAGAAACAACCTGCTTCGACACTTTAACGACCAACACAACTTCGACACAAACTAATGTAAAGATTTTGTGCAAAAATATGACTCATGGTATCATATATTTAATCCTTAATTATTTTAACTCTTTAATAAAAACAAACTTTTTTAAGTAATTTTTATATCAATATTAAAACTAACTAAACCACTTAATTTAATTAAAGAAGTTAAAACATAATCCGGGTCTTTACATGATTAAAGAAGTTAAAACATAATCCGAATTTTTACTCCATGTAAGTAACCAGCCCACATTTATTTATGGCCACATTTTGTTGAATTTCTTTATTTTATCAATTTACTTTTTAACTTTTTAAAATTATCATATTGTTAAAATTTTCTATTTTATCAAGTTATTATATTATTAAATTTTTTAATTTATTTTTATAATAATAATAATAATAATAATAATAATAATAATAATAATAATAATAATATTCAATTAAATCAACAAAAGTTTAATAGAACACATTTAAATTTTCTTTTTTATATATAAAATTTGTTAAGTCATTAAGAAATTTTAGCGTCAGATCATTTTAATAATTTTATAATTATTCATAATCTAGGCTCTAGAATGTGGAGATAAATTGAATTATAGTTAATATTAAAGGAAAGGATTGAAGAGTATCAATTCTAAAGATTGTTATCACTGAAGTCATTCATGAGATATAACTTTACAAGAACTCAATCATATTTGATAGTAATACTAATAAAAATAATATAGTAGAAAAAAATATTGATTATATAATATATAGAGGTTAGAGAAATAAAAAAATTAGACTGCACCTTACAAATCTAATAATTTAGATTTTTTAGTCACTTGTGGTAGTTGAATCCTTTTGAATTGTCATGGTTGTAAATTTTTTTAAATTAATATATTTGTTTGGTTAAAAAAAATTATATTTATTTTATTTTATTTATTAATTAATTTAATGAAAATCAACTATTAGCCATTATCTTCCCACTAACTTAATATATTTATTTATTTATTTATTTATTTTTATTAACTTTTAAAAACTAACTTCCTTCTACTCACTTTTGATATTAATTATTTTAACTCTTTAATAAAAGAGTAATGCTATTTAGAAATTTTGTTTAGCAATAATAAGGTATTAAGAAAAATACAAATAACCTGTTTTAAGAAAAATTATGCAAATAATCATGTTTCAGAAGATCCCACAATGGAGGAGTCAACTGAATTGGAACATACACCTAAAATTAAGGAGGAAGCGCCAAGTGAGATGGCGCCTAGGTGATAAATGGTTGTCCTAAGCCATCTCAGATGACGCCTATGTGCAATAGATGTGTAATTTTTTTTGCTTTTTATTTTAAATGCGAGACAATAGATAAACGATATAGCTTCACGAAACTTCGACTTTTTATTAACAAAAAACGATTACATAATGAAAAAAACCATACAAAATAATTATTGGTCCCCCGAAACTCGGTAACGACCCGTGGTTCTGCATCCGTGTCCTCGACTATCTCGTGGTGGGTTTCGTCGAATTTCCTGTTGCGGTAGGGTCGATGGCCCAACGAAGTCAACGCGTTCAGTATCCATGAAATCAGCCAGATCACCATATCTGGAAGATCCGCTTTGGTACAGTCGGTTACCCATGCCCTCAAAGTTTGGTCGTCTTGGTGGGGGGTGGGGTTCCATGGATGGTCTATAGCACTGGTCGTCTGAGGAAGGGGTAAAAAGGAAATGAATTTTGGGGTGTTTGGTATTGTGACTGTTGGGTGATATGGTGATGTGGTGGTTGATGTTAAGTTGGGTCGGTTGGATCATATTCTTTGGGAAATATCAGATCAGGACTAAGGTTAGATGTTAAGGGGTCCACATTGGGATATAGAGAAGACTGAAATTGTGTGTGGGGCGTGTGGGTGTATTAGTATTATGATTGAGATTGTGGTTGGATGTGGGGCATATGAGGGTATTAGTATTGAGGTAGTTATTGTGGTTGGGTGTGGGGCATATGGGTGTATTCGTATTGTGGTGGTGATTGTGGTTGGGTGGTTGTGGATCTGTATCGTCAGGGTGGTTGGTGGGAGGTTGATGTGTGTTGGGTTTATTGTTGGGGATTTGAGGTTTGTGTTCATTATGTTCGTGGGTCAACCAAATCCTCGGATGAGACACGTGCATTTCTGGGTTACTAACCGATCTGTACCAAGCAAAATATTGATCAGTGCGTCGCATATTATTCCGGTTGACGAAAACAGGGAATTGCAAGACATACTGGTGACGCTTATGCCACATCTTACACCATTCTGGAGCAAAATATTTCTAATTAGTAAGACCCCATTGGGCGTCGACCCTTTTGAGATGCCAGGGGGACAAACAAGTTGGATCGCATGATATCTCTTGATGCATTCTGAACTGCATCTTGACATAGTCGCTGTAGTGCATCTCCACAACTTTAAACCGTATGATTGCAGTCTTTGCAGTCCAAACTGTTGCATCCTCGGGGTTTGGTTCATGGTCAAAACCCAAATATAGTCTCCAGATAAACTGTGGATAAAATTAAATTAGCATAATGAAAACGTAATAAATAAATAATTTAAAAGTAGAAAAGTTCAAAGGTACGACATACATCATCTGGGCCAAGGTGATCCAATAGATTACGATATAGAGCGACATTGAATCTTGAATTCTTGCTGTAATCCATATCCGTCTTGCCGTAATCCATACCCGTCAGGTCGGACACAATCGAAAAAATTGTTCCACTCAGACTACAAGCTCAACAACATAAAAATTGTATGCAATTCATCTGCACTTTTTTAAGTTCTAAACATTATTGTTTTTCATTAAAAGCATTTGTTACAACAAATCATACGCAAGCAACAAATAAAAACACGATAAAACATATAAGAAATTACAACCGTCAAAACAATTTCATCTGAGCCACACATCATCACCATTATGTCTCCGTTTGTTTTGGCTTCCTCCAACCAAAAATTAGGTCTTTCAGTTACAGGTGAGGTGACTGTTATTCTTCTCTGGATCCTTCTAATTTGTTCCCCATCCTCGATGTCTCCCTCTACCATTGCATCAACTCTCTCTTCAGATGCTCCATAGAATGAATGTGCCAAAATTTCATTTTCATCGGAGGTTTGGTGGCCGAGAAAATAACGTATCCATCTCTGATGAAAATCATGGGAGATGTCATGACGCAAATAACAGAGAAAAAAAATAAGAGGACAATGCGAGAAAGTGTGAAGAATGACGAAGAAATGAGTGATTTATTTATAGAAAACACAATTGCACGTAGTAGCCAAGTGAGATGACGCCTCCTCTCCTTTTTATAGTGCATGTGTCATCTCACTTGGCTAAAATAGAGAGCATGCGCCAAGTGATATGGCGCATAGGGCAAAAAGCTAGGTGTATGTGCCAATTCAGTTGACTCCTCCATTGTGAAGTTTTCTGAAACATGGTTATTTATGTAATTTTCTCCAAAACATGGTTATTTGTGTATATTTTTTTCAATACCTAGTTATTACTAAAAAAAAATTCGCTATTTAGTACGAAAGAATTTGAGCAAGAAACACAAGAATATACATGTATCATTAATTTAGTGGATGATATTTAATTTATTATAAATTAAAATTTTTTTTAATAGAGATCATGAGGTGATTGTAATAAGGAACGGTTGAGATTTATTATTGTCTTTCTTATTTTTACTTTTTTCTACAAATAAATATTTTTTTTAATAAAAACATACTCTTTTTTTTATAATTTTTAAAAACTAAATTTTTTCTGCTAACTTTTTATATTAATTATTTTAACTCTTTAAAAAAAACATACTTTTTTAAAGTAATTTTTATATCAACTAGTAACAAACTCGTGCTATCGCACGGGTCTCGTCTGAATTTACATTACATTTATAGATTATTAAATTATTAAGTATGTTACCATGTTTTCAGTTGAGTATATGTCTCATGTAAACTATGTTGGCATTTAACTTCATATTTGTAGCAAGCGTCGGTCCTATCAACAAATCACGTCTGCATGAACAAATAGGAAAAATTATATACTTCTTGAAATACATGGAAAATGTACATACTATATATTTTAATTCAAAATAGATTTTTAATTTGAATCGTAAAGTATAAGATATAAAGTTTACCAACTATCAAAGTGCTTGAAAGACTTCCTTGTACACAACATTAGTAGTAGTAGAACACGGTACATTCTCCTTGTCATGAATTAGGATTTTTAGCCCACTTTTGCTCTTAACTCTTGAAATTGCAACATATAATTGACCATGACTAAACACAGGAGTAGGCAAATACAATCCAACACTATCAAGAGATTGACCTTGTGACTTATTAATTGTCATTGCATAGGAGACAATAATCTAAAATTGTCTCCTAATCAACTTGAATGGCCAAGGTGAATCAGAAGGTGACATAGACATTCGTGGAATGTAAAAAATGTTACCTATGTTCTTTTCAGACATGATTTTTGCCTCAATGACATGATTTGCAAATCTTGTAACAATTAATCTTGTTCCGTTGCACAACCCATCGGCTTGGTCCAAATTTCTCATTAGCATAATAGGTGTACCAACCTTCAATTTGATCCTATGATTGGGAAGCCCTGACGTTCTTAATTTACTGAGAAATTCAGGAGTTAGAACTTCATATGCTTCAGTATAACTTGAATTTGTTCTATCAATGGAATCAAAACTCAAATACTCTTTCTCTTCTCCTAAAAAAAAAGTTTAAAATCAAAACATAAATAAATTAGTAAAACTATGTTCTTAAATATATATATATATATATATATATATATATATATATATATATATATATATATATATATATATATATATATATATATATATATATATATATATATATATATATATATATATATATATATATATATTATGAATGTAATAATATAGTAAATATAAAACACATGTACCTGGTATCAAGTCTAATACATAATGATTGATTTTGTCCACAACTTCAATGGTTGAAGCAAGAATAGCCTTTCCTTGTAAGAATTCAACATCTTGATATTTTTCCAACAAATTGGGATATGTGTTTTCAACAATTGCTCTTATAGGATCATCAAAATTTGATATTAATAGCTCTTGAGGAATTTCAATATCAACCAAACCATCATTGGGTTCATAAATCTTACCATCACCCACATTTAAAATCTATTTTGAAAATTTCGCTAGTTCATTAGAACTTGTGTTGTCTCTTCCCTCTTGAAGTCTCATATTTTTTGATAGTGTTAAAACCTGGCAATAATTCCATACATAAGATGAACTAATTGATGCATGAACAATATCAGAACGCCCAGCTCTTGGAACAACAGGAAGAATCTGTCTAAAATCTCCTCCAAATACAACAACTTTTCCACCAAAAATAGTATTCTCAACACCCTTTTTGCTTATTACATCTTTAAGGGTTTTATCCAATGCTTCGAAGCAGTTCTTGTGAGACATAGGTGCCTCATCCCATATTATCATATTCGTTGCTTCAAATAATTGAGAATGTTCAGTGTCTTTGTCGATGTTGCAAGTTGAGTTGTCAAGCGTTGGCACATGTATTTTGAACTTTGAGTGTGTTGTTCTTCCACCCGGCAATAATAACGAAGCTATCCCACTTGAAGCAACAGTAAGAACAATTTTTTTTTAGAACGAAGTGCACTTGATAGTGTTCTCCACATGAAAGTTTTACCAGTCCCTCCGTAACCATGCAAGAAAAATACCCCTCCACTCTGTTTGTTAACAGCATCCATGATTTTCTCAAATATCAAACGTTGTTCATCTATAAAATACAAACCAAGAATTATAAGTGCAAGGACAATAAAAATCATTTTTGTAATTCATAGTATAAAGAAAATAAATCACCTGTAAGGGCATGAAAAAGTTCTTGGAATTTCTGTTTCTCGGTATCGGCATCGTAATTAAGTTCGTCATAAATAAGCCTATTGCCAACATGTTTTGTGATGTATGAATCTGGATACGGCATACATTTAAATTCATGCAAACTTCTTTGATTCGATTGCATCATGTTCTAAATCTCAATTAGTGTGAGATTCTTTAACTCATTGTCCGATAGCTGCAATTCTGTTAAAAAAATTTCATTAGTTTTCTATATAATTACATATGTATGATGCAACTGGAATTCAAATATAAATAAAATTCAAATATAAATAAAATAAATTAATAAATCAAATAAATAAAAAATAGTGTAAAATTATGATAGATTGACATGTCAGCAAAATTAAATGTTTGAGTCGTTGATGTCTTTCACAGCTTCAATCGGTCGCGCCATTGATGTTACTATTTAGACCTGTTACAAAATTTGTATTAAAATGGACACAGAGAATCAAAATATGGGAATGAAGAAGAATTGGAAAATAATACGTAACCTTTTGAAAATAATGGAGAATGAAGAAGATTGAAGAGTGAAAGAGTAAGAGTTTAGAATGGCTATATATAGGGTTTAGAATGCATGGGAAGTTGTGATATCTTGGAATATCAAAATAATCCATTCTAATTCCAATAATATACATTTAATCTTGTAGTGTAATGATAAATAGTTGGTATTTTTAAATCATGAATAATATTTCATTTAATTATAATAGATCTAATTTGACCATTCCAATTCCTTTCTCATTAACCGTGAGTCAAACATTAGAATTCAAATTCTGTCAAAAAAAACATTGGAATTCAAATATAAATAAATTAACAGTGAATGAAACATTGGAATTGGAATTCAAATATAAATAAAATTCAAATATAAATAAAATAAATTAATAAATCAAATAAATAAAAAATAGTGTAAAATTATGATAGATTGACATGTCAGCAAAATTAAATGCCAAATGAATATGGTAACATCATAGTGTTAATTAGTCTATTATACCCTTGAAATAAGAAAAGTTATAACATCTAATCAAAAGGTTAGACTTGGAATTTTCAGGTACATTACTTTTAATAGATTGATAATAGATGTTAAAACTAATTAAAGAAGTTGAAATGTAATCCGGGTCCTTACTCCAACCGACATTTATTTATGACCACATTTTGTTGATTTTTTATTTTATTTTATCAATTTATTATTATTTTTTTTAAATTATCAAGTTATTATACTATTCAATTTTTAAATTTTTTTATAATAATAATAATAATAATAATAATAATAATAATAATAATAATAATAATAATAATAATAATATTCAATTAAATCAATAAAAATTTAATAGAACACGTTTAAATTTTCTTTAATAAATAAATGTTGGTTAATAAAAATGATTGTTTTACTATTTTTTTTAACATGCTTATTCTCGCATGCCATTACCACATTAGCTACTCACTAACACATTATAAGAAATGTTTTTTTTTTCTTTATTTTTTTCATTTTATTAAATTTGTCTATCTACTCTCTCATGGATGGTCATTTTCTTTTTCTTTCAAGTATTTAAATAAAAAATAGTTAAGAATTTATGATTTTTTTCTAATCTTTTTTGGGTTCGAGAAAGTATCAATACATATAGCCAACTATCAAAAAGGATTCATAGTTTTTAACGTCTAACTTTTAATTATTATTTTTAATTATTATATTGTTACTTTTTTCCTTCACTTTTGTTTTCTATTAAGCCAATTATTTATTAAATGTTAAAGAAATTGTTTCACCATATGCAACAATAGAATCAAAGATGGTCACCCAAGAAAAAAGAGAATTTTTTATAAGTTCGTTGTCTCTATTTTTCTACTTCTATTTTGTTTATACTATTTTATTTTAAAATTTGTAATTTTTAATTTAAATTGTAAGTGAAATTATTAAATAGTTTTTAACCATAAGTTTGTATTATTTTATATGTGGTTAAAATGAAAATCAAATATCTTTTAACATTCAAGATCTATATTAAGTGACTATGTAAAATTTATTTATAATATCGCAACATTTTAATTAAATTCTAAATTAAATATATGTTAAATGGTTTCTTTAAATTATAATACTTATAATCATAATTTAATAAAAAATTTATGTGCATCACATGAACAAACGATTGGTTGATACTTAAAACATTTGTTTAATTAATTACAAATTATAATAAGTTTTAAAATGATTATATACTATATTTTTGTGAATTCTTACTTTTGTAGAGATTCTTTTTTATCACATATTTATTTTTTACTTAAATTGAATTTGAAAATATTCAGACATATTACTTAAAAAATCACATTGTTAAATTGTTCTTGGATTTTCAAGGCTATCCTAAACCTTAGTAATGGGGTTTATAACTTGCAAGCTTGGACAAACAGCCAACAGAACAATAAATTCAACACTAGGAGCATATATGAGTGCTGGAGATACAAGAATAAGAAGGTTTATGGGAAGAGTAAAGTAAAAACAAGTATAGAAAATAGAATCTAGATATTATTACTTATACAATTTGGCTAAACCTAATATGAGGAGTCACATAGCTAATTTACTTATGGATTAGTTTCTCTACTTTTTGGGGGGTTTTCTTGTTATTTTGATCCGTCGTGGGCTGGATTTCTTTTGTGGTCGTTTTGTATCTATTGTTTTTGGTTTAATCAATGTTATTGAATTTTTAAAAAAAATAAAAATTTGTAAATATTTTTTTCACTAAAAAAAATTAGAATATTTTCAAATGATATTATCAGTAATTTTTAAATATATTTTTTCGACAAACTAAGATGTTATCGCTGTCCAAATTGTGCAAAAGACAATCTTAAAGAGAGTTAATAAATATGACTAATTGTTTGTCTTACTGATAAGTGTCAAACTGTAGTTATTTTTGTATATAGTTTTGTGGCGCTTATCAACTCTTTTACTTCAACTTGTGTGTGAATTTGTATATATTATGTATATTTGTACATATTATATATAATTGTGTTTTTGTGTAATTCGTGTATCGTTTGATAGTTTTTCTTCTCTTTTGTAGGTATTGGTTCATATTTAGAATATTGAGTAATAAAGTATCGAAGACACAACTTCAAAAACACAATTTTAAAAGAAAATAATGATGTAACCCGCTAAGCCCATCTTGTAGCGCACTATAACAAGTTTTGTAGTGGCAGGGGCTGTTTTAGTGAGCCGACTCATCCCCATTAGCGCGCTTATGGTGGTTTAGTGTGTATAATAAGTGGCAGCCTGCTAAGCGCGCCTAACCCGCTTAGCGCGATCAACTGTTTTCAATTTTGTATAAATAAAAATTCTTTCATTTTTAGGGTTATGTGTTGGATAGTTTTTTATTCCAATTCATCACCAATTATTCTTTGGTACAGAGAGGCTAGAAAAGAACAATGAAGCTTGCATATGGATGATCCGAAATTGAATTTCTCATCAATCGAAGCTGACAACCCGTGAGATGTTAGGTTCTTCTTCATTCTTCTCTATGTATTTCTCTATTTGTTAGGTTTTGTTTGTAAGCTTACTCTGAACCTATGTATATTTGTTGATCATGATGTTGTATAAAAATTGCTTTACAAATCAATAATGTTGTTTTCCTTAATCTTTTTGCTTTATGTTTAGATTTGTGTTGTTATAGACATATATCTCCCAAATTTTGATTAAGGATGAATATCTATTAGTTTCTAGATTCTAGAGATAGATTTAGAGCTAATATTCATTGTGGGTATCAGAGTTTAATGCTTCTGTGATGTTTGTGTTGTGCGAGACATCACGGACAAGTGTAATACGGTTGTTCTTGCAACTCTGTGTTAGACATAACCTCTGTTGTGGTATGTCTCGTAGGTGTTTCAGAAATGGACATTGATGTGAGAGATACATAATAATTTTGATGAGTATTTTAGGTTAGGTACAGTTGATCGATAGGTTTAAGTTTGTGACGAGTAGATTACATTCATGCCTGATAATTTATCCTGTCAAGAATAAATTTATTTTCTTGTTCATATGTTTTTACTTTTAAACATTCAAAACCAAGCTCAGAAACGTAGAAAATATTGAACGACATTATTTCCCTCGCACTAATTTATGTGGAGACGATAAATTCTCAGAATACTTCTAATCTTTTGCTTGCCGCTTTGCTGCACGAACACTTACCTCTATTTTAAAAAATTACTCAATACTACCCTACTTTTTCGTATCCTATTCCATCCATTAGGAGAGGGTGCCCTATGGCACTAGAACTTCGGCGAATGGATGATTCAACCTTTTTTTCTTTGTTTTTTATTTAATGATTTAAACTAATATATTTTAATTATCATAATAATTAAATAATATTTAATTTTTAAATTAATAATTTTTTTTACTATATTTTTTAAAGAATAATTATTTTAATGATTTAATTTAATATTTTAAAATTATTAATCAAACTAAGTGAAATAAATAAAATTAAATAAAAGTTAAGAAATTAAAGAGGAAAAAATGTCCATATTTTTTAAGTACCCGTAACATTCATTGGATGAGGATTACCTATGATAGTTGGCAAACGTTTAATGGAAACCCACTAGTTTGTGTGGTCATCTTATATAAATAGTAGGTTGGTGTTTACCGTTGTTTTTGGTAAATAACCGCTGATCTCCAAAAAGGTAAGTTTTTGATTTACTTACGGGATCGATCAAACTAATCCCAGAACATATGCTAATTTTTTATGTAAAATGGATAAGCAGGAAGAACACACGTTCGACCCAGAGAAAGGATGTTTGAGATTGTTGAAAAGTAAGCAGAAGTATAGAAATGCAAGTAAAAGAAGTAAAAAAGATAACTTTGCAGGATAATAGTAAAGTAATGTAAAAAAGACTTTCATTAAGAAAAAAAGGTGTTTCTAACGTACATTTCTCAGCTTTATCCTTTCTCACGCAGTAGTTACTTGGATAATGTTTGAGTGACTTAGTACAATAGGTTGAACACACTAAAATTTACACAAGTTTCTCAATTTATACTAAAACTAGGTAACCGTCGAGGGAACATTCTGCGCTAGGATGAAGACAAGTGTCTCCTGAATGTCCCTCGACCTATGGCTTTCAGCCACATTGCCTCTTTCTAAACGCTGGCGAAACTTCCTTTCCCTCCAATAATTCAAAATTCAAATAATCCTCGTATCATGTGCCAAAGCGAGAATACTTTCTCTTAGTCGAGTAACATAAGTCTTCTTTAGTCGAATGAGCCCTTGGTCGAAGATTCCAATATAACTTAGATTTTTTTCCTTAAGTTATTTCATGTGTCGAATCATACTTCCTAGCTTGGTTCATTCCAGTTATTTGGTCTAAAAGACCAAATATAGTAAGTGTCGAATTTGGGAGCCAACAAATTGCCCCCCAAGAAGGTCTATTTCGACGCTCAAAGAAATAGCCATTCTTTGAACTTCCCATTCGACACCTGTCTTCCCAGTTGTCCACCAAGTCTTGACGTGTGCTTTTCGCCTTCCAACAGCTGCTACACTTGGTAAAACCATTATTACTTTTTCTCCAAGATGTCTCTTCAAACTGCCGTTACCATGCTTGCCATGATGACCATATTCCTATAACCTAGGCAAGCATGTCTAAATGTTTCCCAATGCTTGCACGGTAACCGTTTCGCACCTCGCCACGTGTCCCACTACCTGTGAAATATTAAATGGCCTTGACGAGACATATCCCTCTTCTGAAGGCTATAAATACTTCTAAGCCTTTCTATTTGGAACTTTTACCATTTCCAAATCCCTTGCTTTCTCACAATGTTATACTGTCAACTTCGTTTTTCCTCTCAAATCCTCAACAATGGCTTTTCTCTCTAATGCACCGAATAATCCTCAACCCAAAAACGCTAATGATGTCCAGAAACCACCAAAGGTTTTTTCCACCAACCCTCCTTCTTCCTCGATCAATAGGTACATTGCTGAACCCATGACGAAAGAATGGCGAGAAGAATATGATTCTCAGCTCCTCATTCCCATGAGATACGGTGGAAACATGTATGTTATGTCTGGTCCGTTATCTTCATGCGTCGAAAATCCCTTGAAAAACCGCGCCTTCTTTCCTACTCACCCAAGGCTTAGACCCATAGGTTGCACGAAGAAACATAGGGAGAACCCTGAAGACGCTACTCCGGCTAACCAGCAGCATCCTCAGACTACAGAGGATATCAACCTCCAGTTCATGAACAAAGGGAACCGAATCTTTCGATCAAGCCCTAACCTCTCTTCTGAATATTCAGACTGGTTGAATAAAATGGAGAGGGAGCAAGCTTCTGTCTGGAAAGAGATGGGCATTTATGACCTAGTGATGTTGTCGAAGACAGGATTGCCTTACTGTCCCCTCATGCTGGTATCTTCATTGTACTTTTGGGATAGCGCACATTTCACTTTTCACCTTCCTTGTTGGATGACGACCTCCACTTTATTCGACATAACTGCAATCACTGGTCTTCGACCGACTGGTGACTATTTCGACCCTGAAGACTTGTCTGAGGATGCTATTGGGTTTGCTGCTACAAAACCCACTTACACCACCTTTATCAACCACTTTCATGACAAAACCTCTAGTACTGTGTTAGAGGTGGAGCATATAGCCTTCTTGGCTATGTGGCTGTCTCGTTTTGTTTTTTGTACTAAGTCACTGCAAGTGACGAAAAAGATGCTGACGCTCGCGACGCAGCTTCACCATAAATACCCCCTTTGCCTGGCCGAATTGATTTTGACCAACTTATATGAGTCCATCAGTAATGGTGTGACTCAACTTAAGGTTATAGGGGACAGGGGGAGCCTGCGGCTATCTGGTCCCTTTTGGATTCTCCAGCTGTGGCTCAATGCCACCTTTGAATCTTTCCTTCCCCAGAAGAACAAGATTAACAAAGAGGCTCCTGAAATCCTGAACAGGAGAGTCGAAGGCACCAGGCTTGCATTGCTAACTCCCACTGATGAAGGCCAACAATTTCAGAAGGCTTTCACAAGCTTCGTAATGATGTTTATGGAGCGAAAGAGCTTTGTTTCGACCATGGCTCCCTTTGCCAGTCGAAAAGTTGGTCCGAAATGGTTCACCAGACCATACCCTTCGAATGAGGAGGATGACGTGACTGATGAGTTCGTGAGAATGTGGGAATCGTTTCTGCGCCCCAGGATCATGCCCTTGAGATTCAAGAGCTCAAAAAATCAATTGAGCTTAATTGATTATCAACCAAATCTTGTCTCTCGACAATTTGGTATTTCTCAATCACTTCCCTCACCTATTTATCCTCGAGAGAAGCTGCTACTTTTTTATAATGCAGACTACTCAGAAGATGCCACTACCAAGCACATTGGTAGGTATTCCGGTCGAACTATACTGACCCTGTTCGACTTTAACCTTCATTTTCTGAGTTCCGTTACTTTTGAGAAGTGGTGGAAACAGTATTATGATGAAGAGTTCTTCGATGAGAAGGACTTCGCCCACCATCTACGTGAGGCGTTTAAGCTGGTTCTCGACAGAGTCAAGAAAGGTATTATTCTTCTCCATCTCTTCGTTTTAGATTTGTCTTTCGACATTTAATTAACTATAGCTGTCTTGTCTTCTGTTTAGCTGTCAAGAGAGCCACCTCGAAGAAAACTGCTGAGAGTACAAAAGGGGGAGATTCCGCCGTCAACCCCTCTCCCAAGGTATTTACTTTTCCTTCATACCCTTATTTTTTATCTAACATAGGTATTGATCCCTTCGACTTGGTTTCCTGGGTATTCAAAAACCTACCCCCAAAAAACGAAAGGTTAAGGAGATCCAAATCTCTAGCGATGAAGAAGAGGAGTCTCCTCATGTTCCTTTGCAGAGACGAAGATTGAAAAAACCAGCTCCTACCGTCGAACCCCGTCCAAAAATCAGTATTAAGACTACAACTGTGAGGCCTCCTCCTGTAGTCATCAATGAGCCTACTGAACAGGAGGTAATCGCTAGGTTAAACAATCCCAGCGAAAGTGACAACTCCAGTCCTGGTGCTGAAATCCCAGTCCAAGTATTCTACTTCGACTGCTCATTATTTATTCCTCCACTCCCTTCTGCTTCATGAGGATTCTGAAAGAAATGAATCCCTTCTTTTTTCCAGGACACTACTGGCACTTCCACACGAATTCCTGCTCATGTCGAGGACTCTATCACCCTCTTGAATAGTGAAGGGGATCCTACCTATAGTCCTTCTTCCGCGAAAGGCTCTTTCATGAGTTCAGCTGACGAAGTAAATCAGACTTCTGAACCTCAACACGAAACCATTGAAGAAGTGAATGAAGAAGACGCTACAGGAAACCAAGAGGAGACTAGGGTTCCGCTAGTTGATGTGCAAGAGAATGAGGAGGAAGGTATCCCTGGCGTTGAAACTAAAACAGAGAGGGAGAATGTAGAGATCTCAGATGCTGACGGTGAAGAAGGTTTTGCTGAAGGAAGCCAAAATCCTCACTGCACTGAAACAATTCCAAGTCAAGTGGCCAACGTGGTTGTTACAACCAACGAAAGTATTCCTTCGACGGGATCTAGAACCAAAGAGGATTTGGCCTTGCTGAAACAACAGAATCCGTTAGGTTATCTGACTGCAATTCTAGAAGGTCGAGAAAGTTCCTCTGATCACAGCGCCTCGACTGCATCTGGAAGATCTACTTCAACTTCCCCTCTCGATGAGGCTCTTTAGAAAGTTAAAGCACAAATCTTTAAAAGAGACCTGGTGTTAACTTTAGAGGGGGAACCAACAGCTCCTTCCTTTCTGAAGACTATCCTGAAGGCTGTTGATCTCCTTGTTGCTCCTCCGGATGTGGCCAGTGTAATCTTGGATTTACTCTCCATTATCGACCAGGTATCAGCGGATTACAACTGTCAGAGAACTCTCAATCGTGAGATTAAAGAAGCTAATGGTCAAGTGGTTGCTACTTGGCATGCTGCTACTGAGTCAGCTTCTAGGGTAAAGGATTTGTCGAAGGCCCAGGAGGCTGGACAAAAAGCAGACGAGGAGATAGATCGAGATAATGCTCAATTGAGGGTGCAAATTGCAGAGTTGGAAGCCAAAATTTCTGCAACCGACAAAAAGAAAGAGGAGCTTCTTGGTGTGAACACTGAATCAGAGAGCCAAGAAGAATTGGCTGAAGGATTAAGACATGCCGATCGAGCTCAATCTATGGATGCTAAGCTCGAGACTCTTCACCAATAGAAAGATCTATGTGATCGACGACTAGAATTGCAAAGAATCAAGTATCTCCAGATTAAAACTAATCTTCCCTTTTGAATCCTGTTTTTTTCTCATTTATGTAATCACTTTCTATAACGATTTCAGAGCCATTTTGGCACTTTTAATGAAATTTTTAAGTTTCCATTTTGGCATTCTCTATTAACAGTGACTATATATTATTTACTTTTACCTCTTGAAGCATAGGTCTATACATTTTCAGGTATTTACCATTCACCTTCAAGAGTCTTTGATCTTCGCTTAGTTCTTTGATCTCATAAGCTCCGCCCGAGAATGCTTGCACAATCCTAAAAGGTCCTTCCCACTTAGGGGACCATTTCCCCAAGTTTCTGTCTCTTCGATCCATTGGGAGTATTACTTTCCAAACTAGGTCTTCAGGCTAAAACGTCTTGGGCTTCACCCTACGATTGTAGGATTTCTCAACTCGCTTCTTCTGCAGTCTTAAAAGATCCAGATCTTTCAACCTTTTTCGTCTAAGTCTACTAGTTCATCCAACATCATACTCCAATAGACTTCAGAAGGGATTTCATGATGTATCTGAATCCTTGTCGCCTGCAAGTGGATTTCCACTGGTAACACTTCATCATGACCATAAGTTAGGCGAAAAGGTGTTGTCCCTGTGGCTTCTTTCGAACAAGTTCGACACGCCCACAGGACTTGATTTAGTGTCTTGTGCCAGTTCCTGGGTTTCTTTCCCACATGTTTCTTTATTAAACTGATCACTACTTTATTTGCTGCTTCGACCTGGCCATTAGCTTGCACATAATAGGGCGTAGACATTAACAGTTTAAACCCCATTTCTACAGCGAAGTCTTGCATCTTTCGACCAATAAAGACTGACCCTTAGTCTGTAGTTATTGTTTCAGGGATGCCAAATCTATATATGATGTACCTTTGAATGAACTCAATGACATTCTCCTGGTCTACATTGACTAAAGGAATCGCTTCAATCCACTTATTAAAATAATCAATGCCCACCAATATATACTTCTGACCTTTAGAAGATGCTGGTCGAATTTCTCCAATGAGATACAAAGCCCATCCTCTAAAAGGCCAAGGTTTCACAATCGAGTGAAGTTCATTTGCTGGCACATGTTGAATGCCTGTATGTTTTTGGCATTCTTGGCATCCTTTGGCAAACTCAACATAATCCTTTAACATAGTGGGCCAATATAAGCCTTGTCAAAACAATAACCATTTCATCTTTTGGCCTACTTAGTGTGCTCCACATGCCCCAACGTGTGTGGTGGAAAGATCTATATATGCTTCTATTTCACTTAAGCATTTCAAAAGCACACCTTCTGGTGTTTTCTTAAATAGTTCATTTCCCATCAACACATAACTCATCGCTCTGTACTTTATATTTCATTCTGTCGAAGCCGCTGGATTTTGTAAATAGTCCACTACAGGCTTTCTCCAATCTTGCTCTGTTAGATTGTCTATGAACGAAATTTCAAAATTTTCATGATCAGTGTATCCTAACATTGTGGTCCTTAAATCCGATGGAGATAACTTAGTGGAAGTTACTCTTCCTCTAACTTCGATTGCTTTTTGTAGCCTATCTTTTGAAACTTTATACCCAGAAGCAATTTGTGCCAAGTCGTTAGCTACTTGATTTTCCAATCTGGGTATGTGTCGAATGCTAACTGCCTCGAAGTTCTTCAACAACCGTCTGTCTATTACGAAATACATGATAAGGTTTTCCTTTATGCATTTGTATTCTTTCGTAATTTATTTTAGGACTAACTCTGAGTCTCCCATTATTTCGACTTGAGTTGCCCCCAATTCCAACAGGATTTTAAGGCCTACGATTAACGCTTCGTATTCAGCCTCATTATTGGAGCAATCCCCATCTATTTTATACTTAAATGTTGTTGGAATTTTGTTTGGAGAAATAATAAGGACTCCGACTCCAACTCCATCTTTATAACTAGAGCCATCAAAGTAAAGTTTCCATGGTTCGATCTCCAAATAATTCAGTGATCTTTCTTGTATAGAGTGGTCGACTATAAAGTCTACGACCACTTGGCCTTTTGTAGCTTTGAGAGGCATAAAAGTTAATGAATACTCAGTTAATGCAAGTGCCCATTTGCCAATTCTACTGTGCAAAATGGGTTTCGACAACATGTATTTGAAAACATCAAAATGAGATGAAACATAAACATTAACTGGCTTTATATATTGCTTAAGTTTTGCACATGAAAAATATAGACATAAACATAGTTTTTCAACCTCGTTATATCTAGTTTCTGCATCGTTTAAAACTCTACTGAGGTAGTATATGAGCCTTTCGACACCATGTTCATCCTCTTGAGCCAGCATGCTTCCTAAAGTTTTATCAGACGCAACTATGTACAGTCTCATACTTCTACTTCGACAAGGAGGCACCAAAATAGGTGGTTTAATGAGGTACTCTTTGATTTTATCGAAGGCTTCTTGATGTTCTTCCCTCCATTCAAATCCCCTTTTGTTGAGTCGAAGTAATGGCGAAAAGGTTTGCGTTTTCCCACTAAGGTTGGATATAAATCTCCTTAGGAAATTTATCTTCCCAAGTAAGGATTGCAATTCCTTTTTGTTAGTCGGTGCTTTGGCTTGCAAGATAGCCTTGGTCTTGTTTTGGTTTATCTTAATGCCCTTTTTATGGACCAAAAAACCTAAGAAATCTCCTGCTTTTACACCAAAAGCACACTTTAGAGGATTCATCTTCAAGTCATAGTGTCTCATCCTCTCAAAGGATTGTCGAAGATGATCCATGTGAGCCTTCCCTGAAACAGATTTGACAACAATATCATCAATATAAATTTGCATGAAAGTGTCAATAAAGTCATGGAAGATCAAATTCATGGCTCTTTGGTACGTTGCCCCTGCATTCTTTAGGCCAAAGGGCATTACTACACATTCATAGGTGCCTAAAGCCCCGAGGCAACGAAATGCCATTTTCGACACATCCTCTTCAGCAATGAAGATTTGATTATATCCAGAGTAGCCATCAAGCATACTCATGTACTCGAAACCAGTGGCAGAATCTACAAGAATTTCCGCCACTGGCATTGGATATTCATCTTTGGGTGTTGCAACATTTAGATCTCTGAAATCGATGCACACCCTTAAGGTACCGTTTTTCTTTATAACAGGCACAATATTCGCAATCCGTTCGACGTACCTGGTCGTTCTTATGAACTTGCATCTCAACAACCTTTTGACCTCCGTTTTGATTTTTGATAAAATCTCTGGTGCAAACCGTCTTGGAGTCTGCTTAAGGGGTTTCTTTCCAGGCTTTATTGGTAACTGTAGTTCTACCAATCTTCTGTCGAGACCAGGCATCTCGTCATAGTCCCACGCAAAGCAATCCTTGAACTCTTTTAGTAATTTGATCATTTCGACCCTGAGTCCTGGATCCATTTTTATGCTTATGTATGTGGGCCTGTTCACAGGACCTTCGCCTAGATTTACCTATTCTAGAGGATCTTGCGCCAACATTCTAACATTGTTCGCCAGCGGGTCCTTTTCGAAACCTAGAGGTTCATCATCATAGATGGCGTCTAACCTCTGGTCTCGAAAGTCTTTCGCTCCTAAGTCGGGAGGCTCTGGGTCGAAATCTTTCCCCGGCCCTATCTTCGAAAGGACTTGTTCATTGGCTTCGAAAGCCACATATTTAACTTCAGCCTCTAAGGCCGCTATCATTCTGTTTTCGGCCACATATGTCGAAATCTTTTGGAGAGTTGATGACTCAGTCATCATCATCAAACTCGCTTCCCCAGCCTGTTGGCCATATATCACTAACTCCTCCAAAGTTGATGTTGGATAAGTCTTCCCTATCCCACTGAAAGTCATGATCAGAGTGTAGGTATAGGGAGCAGAATGCATTAGGAGTTGGGGTTAAATCAAACCCAGGTGGGTTACATGGCCCTATGTGAGCCAAATTTTTGTCGAAACTATTCTTTCCGACACTGTTGATTTCACCTAAGTAATAACTCTGATCTGCTTCAATGTTCTCCACAATGTCGTCGGGACGCCATACTGTGACCCTTTGGTGCATCGAAGATGACACTGCTCCAATGCTATGTATCCACTCCCAACCAAGGAGTGGATTGTAGTTGGGTTTTGCTGAAATAACCATGAACATAGTGGGTTGAAGGATTGAGCCCACTTTGAGGTCTAGTTGAATGACACCCCTTGTGGTGCCAATGCCCCCTTCATAGTTGGATAAAACCATGTTATGTGGCTTTATGTCAGCATCTCCTTTGCCTAACTTTTCCAGCATGAATTATGGTATTGATGGTTTCCCCACAATCAACCAGAATTTTGTTTATGGTTACCTCCCCCACCTTTGCTCTAATGAACAGGGGTTTCAGATGGCTCTTCATTGCCTCTATTGGTGGTTCAAAAAATGCGTTTTGTTCTTCTACGCATCCATTGTTCATTATATAGTAACATACTGGCTTATGTCTAGCCAGTTCTTGTTCAACCATTAGGTCAGTTTCTTCGACTTCGACCTCACGGTTGTATTCTTTGGGCAACACGGATATGACATTCACCATGATGTCTAAACTGTCACTGGAGTCAGAGTCGTCTTCATCATTCGATCCACATTCCTCCGCCCAAGGCATGGGATTTCTCTCTAGAGGTTTCCTTTATTTCTTCTGCACATTAGTGCTAACTTCTGGATGAGGTCCAGCTGCCTCTTTCTCGGCCTTTCGCCGTCTTTGGAACCTTCTCCACTTCGAACGAGACATAGAATTTTTTCCTTTGTAATTGCTCGACACATAGGTCATTTTGTTCGACGCAGAAGCATGGTACTCCTTTCTATAATCTAGAGAAGAACCTCTAGGTACGTCGAATGCCTGCCATATTTCTTCATTTGGCCTCTTCCTACCCATGGTATTTAGCCAAGTATCTGTAGGCACATTAGTTGGAGGCCTAAAAGTTGGTGGCCTCCTTTCCTGGTTCATGGGTCTTTGTTGATGCCCTCTTCTGGGGTCGAATCGGATTTCTGAACTCATTCTTTGTTGGGCATTGGTGCCCTGTTTTGCTTTTACAACCCGTATAACTTGTATATGTTCAGCGACTTTCTTATCGAAAATAGAGCTACATCTAGGGCATAGCATTACTTCCGATTTCTTCTTTTGGCACCTGTGATCGGTGGATCTGGAACTGACTGTTTAAAGTTGGTTCGCGAAATGTCGCGGAAGCAAGAGTCGCCACCGTCTTTTATTTTCTCCAAATGGAAAGGACAAAAGCACAGAAAAATTCCTTAAAGAGATCGCTCTCGGTTCGGGAGGTAGGTTATAGAAAGGGAAGGTGTTAGCACCCTTTCTATCCATGGTTATCCATGGGCTCTTAGATACTTGCTCACTTGTGTTTTCAAAAATGGTTTGTTTGCTTTTCAACTGTGGGTTTTAAAAAAGTTTCTTTGAAAATTCCAGTTCGACTCTTGTATCGGTCCTTAAGAGTGTTTGAAAAATTGCTTTCGAAAGCTTTTTGAAAAGGTGTCGGTGTGAAAAGTATTTTTGAATTTGTTTTGAAATTTAGAGCAAGTATCTACGAGAACCTACCTACCCTAAGGAATTCGTCTGTGTAAATGTCCTTTAAAGTAGTGCCATCCCACTATTGAGAGGTAGGTAGCACCACCGTTGGAGGTGTTCGGGTCAATTCGAGGTTCGGGACATGGTGATCACCAGAGCAATGGGAAGACACCTTAGAAGCTACCCTCATGCCAGGTTCCCGGATCATGAGGACTTACTAAGACATCCTCTACTCGACGATCACCTTTCGAGGCAAGGAAACAGTGAGGCGTACCCTAGGGGTGGTGTGTGATTTGTGTGTCGTTTTCATTTATTTTTTCTTGTCATGTATTGGTGATCTACGCGTTGTCTTTATTTTTGTCATTCATTCTTGCATGCCTTGATTAACATTTAAAAGTGCGAGAAAAGTAAAGTTCTAAGCTATTACAAAAGGCGCGGGTCCACATCGCCAAAATTTCCAGAACCCAATTTGACGGAAAAATAAAGAAATAAAGTAAAGTAAAGTACGAGAAATTAATTACACGGCTTTGGGAGAGATACATAAAAATTATACGAAGAAGAAATAAATATGCGAATTAAAGAAGAATTAAAAACGAGGGCGTTGGACCCTTTTAAATTAAACTAAATTAAATTATTAAATTAATAAAATTAAAAGGAAAAGAAATTGTCTTTTTGGTATTTTTGTATTTTATGATTTTTATGAAAAAAGAATTAATTAAAATAAAATGCTAAACTTAATTCTAGTTATTTTTTAGTTTATTAAGAAAAGATTACATTTTAACCTAATATTTAACCTAATTATTTACATGCCATTTAATTATAAAAATAAATAATAGGGAATATTTAATTATTATGAAAGAAAAGAAAAAGGGATAAAAATGATTATAAACCCTAATTCTACCAATTTTAGATTTTTATTAAGGAAAATATTACAATTAAACCTAATTTAATAACTAAAATTAATTAATGCAATTTATTTACAAAAATATAACATTAAATAAAAATATTATTTTTTTGTCTTTTTCTGATTTTTTGGAGTTTTTTATATTATTGTGAAAATAATTAAATTCAAAGAATTAACTAAAAAGAATCATAATTGAAATAAAAAAAGAATGAGAAAAAAAAATAATGTAAGAGATAGCAAACCTAGGGGGGTTTCTGTCCCCAAAGTGGAGGTGTAATCTCAGCATTTTAGGCCCAATGGCCTTTGGCCTCGTTGACTTCCATGATAGCGTGTAGCCTCTTTGACTCAAGTCTATGATGCTCCTCCAATTATAGCCCTGGGATTGCTCTTAGCATACGCGTGGCAGGTTTGATTTGGGAGACGCACGATACACCTTAGCGCTGAAATTGTATGTGAACATTATATGAAAAATAATATGCAAGGGATGGGGTACCTGGGGCTCGAACCCAGGTCCTGAACGTTACCAACGCTTATGCCTGCCAGTGGAGCTGCTTTGCTTCTTTGTACCTTACGTAACTAACAAACAATATATAATAAAACAAATGTTAGTGGAATTTTAGCGCGTAAAATTCAAATAAGCCAATCACTGATCGCCACAGGGTCGTCTTCTTCGTTGCCTTATTTTTTTCCCGAAACACAAAACATTGGCAACGGTTTTATAAACGTTCTAAAATGTGCCCTTTTGGAAAATAGCGATTAGCTCCTGGGACTTCATAAATTAGGCGCGAGGGTTGGGTCTTGATCGTCCAAACACGCTGATTCCAATGGTCCAGGTCTCGAGTCTCAATTTTTCTTTGAATGTAAAGCCCCAATTCTCCAAGTATGAAACCCTAAAATATGCCAATGGCGTCTTTGCATACAGTGTATAAAAATTCAATTAAAACATAGAGTAAGCTTCAGAATCATGAGAGCAACACAAAACATGCATTAGAATTTGAAATTATGCTATGAATGACAAGATACGATTTATGCAAAAGAGTGACAAAGCCTGAGTTCTATTCACCAATTCATGGTGTTAGGAATGTGGAAACCTATCCAGACGCGTTGCTTGAGGTCTCAGGAAGGTGATGAGATGGTTATTTGGCCTTGAATCGCCTTCTATCCCTGTTTTCAGTTTTGAAATTTTTAGGCCAAAAGTGTGAGTTTGATAATGGAGTTTATGCGCAGCTTTTTTGGTAATGAGCATTAGGTCTTGATTGTGTATGTATAGGAGGATGATTTAGGTCAAGAATCTGATCAAAAGAATCAAGGAATTGATTATGCAATATTTGATTTTCAAGCCATTATTTTTCAATCTTTTTTCATGCTTTTTAGCTCTCAATCATATCCAATCATCCTAATTCTTCCCTAATCTGATTTGCACGAAATATTAGAGATATTATATGCATAAAAAGATTTGAAACATTAGGTTTTATATTTTTCATGTATTTTAATTAATTTAAATGAATTATTAATAATAAAAATCCAAATAAATAAATAAAAAATGAAGAAAAACTTCCCTTTGGGCCAAGTGGTCGTGCACATGTCTTGGATGATGAATTGTGGAAGAAAAAGAGGCCCATTAGCAATTTTAGGTCATTTGAATCAATGTTGACTTTTCAAAATATCCAAAAATTTCCCAACTTCCACAAGGCATAACTTGCTCAATTTTTAAGCTTTGCTCATGTTCTTGGACATTTTGGAAAGGTATTTGAGTCTTCTAACCAATTCCTTTGGTCCCATGTCATTTTGATTTACCAATATCAAGTTATGGCCTTTGACTTAAAGTCCCTTTTTGTTGACTTCTGAAAATGACCTATAATGTTGAAATTGATAACTTTTTGTGAGAGCATTTATTGGACTTGAAGTATGAAGATGAGTTGTAGGAAATGTCTTTCTCTTCAAAATGATCTTTGGATGGAATTTTTCTGATAATCCATGTGAAAGTTATGCCCTGGTCAATTTACAGTTGACTTTTTCAACTGTCCAAATAAGGAAACTTTTGCATCTTGATGATTTTTGAGCCAAGCTTTGAGAATCATGATCAAGCATTGATCAAATGATGTTTGTGGCCTCAAAATGAGATATTGACCAAAAATTTGAACTTTTGACTGTCAAATGACCATTTTGCCCCTATAGTTGACTGTAGTGCAATTAGGGTTTTGAATGTGCAATTTTGTGCTGAAAGTCTTGAAACTTTGTATGAGGATGCTTGACCATGTTTATAGGCATGTGGGACTTGATTGGACCCTTGGAAACTTCATTTTCTTGATCAGAATAAAAACCCTAATTTTGACTGTTTAGGAGGCCCTTGAGCTGTGCAACCCTTGGGGGATCTTGAAGCTTTGACTTGGCAAATTTTGAAGAATATGGGAGGGCAAATTTTGGGGTACAACAACACCTATGCAGAAAATCTGCCAAATCTTCATCCTCCTTTGGGAATGCAATTTTGTTTACTTCTTCTTGTCGAATGGCTTCCTCTGAAGCTTTGGCGCCAGAGACTTCAACCACGTTAACCTGCATGTTGCTTTTGGCAACCAGGTTCATCTTCTGCATTTTGGCCTCCAAGTCTTCTATCGAACCCTTTGTAGCAGCCAAATAAGAACCTGTGGTGGTTCTTTTGCTGGAGCTTTCAATAACTCCTTTGATTTTGTTTGGGTCTTCAATAACCCATTTGATCAGTTTCAGGCTACCAGCAGCCTTCTTGTTCGACCCTTGGCTAACTTCCTTTTTTAAATCCAAGCCTTCAGTGGCCTTTCTCACCCTTTCAATAGTTTTTCTGGAGATGTTTCCAGTGAAACTTCCAAAGATGGGTTTTGTGATGAAATCTTTAGACACTTCCACCATATGAATGCCAACTGGTTCGGCATAATGTGCCTCTGTCTGCAGTGGGTTTGTGTCGATCTTCATTGCTGGTTTATCAACAAATTTCAGCCTTCCTTCCTTCAGCGCCTGTTGAACGAGATCCCTGAAAAGGAAACATTGTGAGGTTTTATGTCCCAAAAAATTATGGTATTTACAAAAACCTCTTTTCTTTCTCTATTCTAAAGGAGGCAATTTAGCCCCTAGGGGCACTATCATTTATCCATCTTTAACTAATAGATCGAATATTTCGTCACACTTGGATATGTCGAAGCTATAAGTTTTCTTAGGAAATTTATCATTGTTTTTCTCAGGTTTTACAGGATTTTCCCCATTTGATGGCACTAGCAATTTACAAGAATATGGTGGTCCTTATTTTAATTTAGCTAAATCAATTTCGCCTTCTTCGACATCTGTAGGATCGCTGTATGTCTTCGGATCATTATCATCCATTTCGACATAAGCTACCCTTTCTCGTCGATGAGTTTTGGCAGTCTTAGTTTTTTCAGCTTTAAGGCGTTCTACTTGTCGAACTCTATCAGCAAGTTGGGCCATATCTCTTAGGTATTGTGTATCTAACTTTTTCCTAATCGAATAATCCAGGCCCCCCGCTGCTATTTCAACTAATTCATGCTCAGGCACTTGGGTAAAGCATCTGGCTTTGATTAATCGAAATCTATTTAAATACTCATCAATTGGCTCTGTAAACCTCCTCTTCACACTAGCCAATTCTTTTAGACTTATCTTGGTTTTACCCATGTAAAATTGTTCATGGAACACTCTTTCCAATTGGTTCCAGTTGTGGATCGAATTGGCTGGGAGGGTGGTGAACCAAGTGAAAGCATTTTTTGTTAGGGAACTTGGGAAATATTTGATTCTAAGGTTTTCATTGTTTGCTATTTCTCCGACCTCTATCAAATATCTAGCCACATGTTCGACAGTCGACTCTGTCGTATCCCCTGAAAATTTAGTGAATTTTGGGACTTTTCCTCTAGGTGGTAAGTCTGTTTGCAGAATATATTCTGACAATGGGGATGAAAATTTTGGTCTGTGAAAGCCAACATTCATCCCGTTTTGAAGCATGATCCTCTCGATCATGGTGGTTAAATTATTGTCTGTCCCATAGTTTTGGTGTCGAACTTGCTGTATTAATTCATCAGCGTTTTGGTTTCTATTAGCCATAATAACGCCTTGATCGATTTCTCGAAGGTTTCGTGGTATCTCTATCCTTGGTTGTTCTACTTCTACCCTAGGAATCTGGGGGTTTGGATTAACGGTCAAATCCTCTTCCATAATTACCCCTTGGTTTACTCTTATTAGTATCCTCTGGGGTTGTCGAACAACTTGGGGTACCCCAAAGAATTCAGTCACGCGCGTCAATTGTGCTGTCATCTGTTGATTCGACTGTGTAGCAGTCTGAATGAGGGGATTTAGCAATGTGCTTAAAGTTTGTGCTAACATTTGTACCATTTCATGATTACTTTCGTCCATCTGTTGCCTCAAAATTGTTGTCGAAACATTTGTGAGGCTTGGTATCATGTGAGATGGCCCTCCCAAAAATTGGTTTCTACTGGCTCCAGAACCTTGTAATGGTGATGTTGCATTCACCAAAGGTTCTGAAAAGGTGGACGCATCATTCATAAGGCTAGCCATTTCAGTAGTTGGCATGCCATATGGTTGTTCTCGACCCATCCAGTTTGTCGAAAAGCCTGGGGGTACAGTTAATCGAGATCCTAGATTTATCCTTGGTGGAGGCGTTCCCAAAGGACCTCTTGGACCTACATACGAAAGTAAGGTTCCAGTTTGATTCGTGGTTAACGCTGGCATTAATCCCACAGAAGTTGGGATATTCCCTTCGACAGCAGTAGTAACTGCTGTTCCTGTGATTGGTGGAGGTATTTCTCCATGGTTTGGCTCGTTAGCCATACTACTCTCTCTATTTTCCTTCCTAACAGTATATTTGTTGGTTACTCTACCACTTCTTAATAACATGCAATGTTATAACTGTACAAGAAAAACACAATAACATAGAAAATTAGCAACGTCCCACCAGGTGTGCCAATTTGTTTACCGTTGTTTCTGGTAAACAACCGCTGATCTCCAAAAAGGTAAGTTTTTGGTTTACTTACGGGATCGATCAAACTAATCCCAGGACATATGCTAATTTTTTGATGTAAAATGGATAAGCAGGAAGAACACACGTTCAACCAAGAGAAAGGATGTTTGAGATTGTTGAAAAGTAAGCAGAAGTATAGAAATGCAAGTAAAAGAAGTAAAAAAGATAACTTTACAGGATAATAGTAAAGTAATGTAAAAAAGACTTTCATTAAGGAAAAAAGGTGTTTCCAACGTACATTTCTCAGCTTTATCCTTTCTCACGCAATAGTTACTTGGATAATGTTTGAGTGACTTAGTACAATAGGTTGAACACACTAAAATTTACACAAGTTTCTCAATTTATACTAAAACTAGGTAACCGTCGAGGGAACATTCTGCGCTAGCATGAAGACAAGTGTCTCCTGCATGTCCCTCGACCTATGGCTTTCAGCCACGTTGCCTCTTTCTAAACGCTGGCGAAACTGCCTGTCCCTCCAATAATTCAAAATTCAAATAATCCTCGTATCGTGTGCCAAAGCGAGAATACTTTCTCTTAGTCGAGTAACATAAGTCTTCTTTAGTCGAATGAGCCCTTGGTCGAAGATTCCAATATAACTTAGATTTTTTTCCTTAAGTTATTTCATGTGTCGAGTCATACTTCCTAGCTTGGTTCATTCCAGTTATTTGGTCTAAAAGACCAAATATAGTAAGTGTCGAATTTGGGAGCCAACAGTTGGTATAAGCATTATTCATTTCACTTTGCACATATCTTATGTAATCATGTTGTATGGGCTATTGCATTTTTTGAGCACGAGAAGAAAATGAGTGTTTACCTAAATCCATATTGGAATTTTAGAATAGTGATTACATTCATCAACATGAGTTTTCGATAGTTAGGTGGTTGAATTAGAAAGGTGAGAAAAGTAAAATATCATTGTCCATACATAACTCGGACGGATGATACCCCATATGGTACCTACCAATATTTTTAGGATTGTATACAAAATGAATTAGATGTCTATTATATGTTTGAAACCCATAGAGGAGAAGTTAACAGAGGAGTAGAAGACCCACTTGTTTTACGTGTTGTCGTTAATTAGTTTATTAAGGTGTATGTTAGACTTTAATTGATGTAATTTTACTTTATGGTTATGTATTATTATTTTGTAATTGGAAGTTCTTCTTAATTTTAAATATAATTCGTATTGTTTGTACCAAAGATATTACATTAGACAACTAAAAACTTGATAAAAAAATGAACTAAAAAATAAACATAATAATCTAAAATGGCTTGTAGCATCTGGACATTTTTTTACGTATATGGCCAATTTGGCGACAAAACTCACAAGTTATTTTCTCTTTCTCAACATTGTCCATTTCGATTCTAATGTTGGTACTATTTGGGCATCCTTTCTTTTTCCTTCGCATAGAATCATTATAGAAAAGAGTAAATCCTTCATGTTGTGACCAATTATCTTCATGGGGAAGTCCAAGGAAGCTTTCCTTTTATAATTTAACTATGTTGAGAACTTTTAACACATTTGGTATGTGCATGAAGTAGTCTTGGCATATATTAGAACATGTTGTGATGACATGTGAGCAAGGTAAATGAAAAACTTGAAATTTCCCTTAGTCGCTTCATTGTTTCTCGAGGTTAATGTTGAAAGTATCTATTGACCAACCATCATTCTTGTTAATTATTTCATGGACTATAAAATAGAATCTCTCACAATCAAATTACATGAAATTATGAGTGTTGGATTTTTGCAATTCTTCAACCATTTCTTTATTACAGCTATTTGTGAAAACTTGCCCAAAAGTCAACATTTTTGTCCATTAATGTCCTGGTTTACCAAATTGAGATCCCAACTGATAGTATGTTGATAGACTATAGAAGTGATTGAAAGGTTGTTAGTGGCCTTAAGCAATGACTTCATTGCTTTGGCGAGATTGATTGTCACATGTCCCTATCGATGTCCTCCATCATACGCTCTTGCCCATTTTCCTATGAAATATTAAATTAAATCATTATGATAATGATTATTTAAAAAAATAGTAAAAAATTATTAATTAGAAAAATTATTTTATTATTAAAATATTAATTTTATTATTATATTAATTAAAATAATTAATTTAAATATTTAAATAACCAAAAAAATGAAAAGAAAAAAGGTTAGGCCATCATATGATCGAGGGTTTACTGCCATAGGGCACCCTCGACCAATATATGACATAAGGTATGAAAAAGTGGAGCAAATTGGAACATTTTTTTCAAACTAGGATATATTAGGTTTTTTTTTTCAATTTTGGGACAAGACTTGCAAAAGTCTATAAATATTCAGTATAATTAAAAAAAACAAAAAAGTTAAAAACCTAAAAAAACAGTCTAAGACATTATTAAGTGTTTTTTTTAATAAAGGTTGAGATATTGAAAATAAAAGATGATTAAAAAATGAGTACCTAAGTTAACCCCGTAAAAAATTAGAAAAAATCTAAAGAAATGTATGTATAATCTATTATTTATAAAATCGTTCCTAATCCCACTTGAGATAGAATTAAAAATATGGTGGAACTTATCTTGAGAGCTATATTCGCAAAATAATTAGCACAAGAGTTCTCTTCTTTGTATATATCGATGATCATGATGTTAGTGTTGTTAGATGGATCCAAGCACAAAATTCATATGTTTCTCAGCCTTCAAGGGATCAAAAGAGGGTTGAAGGATGCTTTGACAACCATGACACATTCCATTTTTATCCAAAGCTTAAGCCAACCACAAATTTTGGATATTTTAATGGATTTCAAAACAGTTGAAATTTCGGCAAAAATAGAAGATCCATACATAATATTTTCCGCAAAGGCTAGTAGAAAATATCCTTTATTATTCCTAAAGATGCCACCATAACCCGTAATATTTATACTAGAATTAAAAGTCTTATCACAATTTCATTTGAATTATTCCTGATTAGAAGGAGTCCAAAGCACCTCTTTTATGTTAGGATCTCTAGGAGGATAAATTCTAACATCAAAAGATTTATAGTAGAGAAGTTAGACAAAAAGAAGGAGGAATTATTAACAATGTTGTCTCCGACTAGCTTTAGATGGGCCATAATCCAATTGATAGAATAATTACAACTAAGCTTGTGATTATTGTGCTTAAGATTATTTCTAGAGGACTAAATCTAGTTGAGTAAGAATATGACAGTTGTGTTCAGCATTAAAGAAAATTTATTGGACCTTCCATACTTAGAAAAATGGAACCACTCATCTAATTATCCAGAATACAATTGAATATTGGAATTTCTCTTAAGCCAACTCTAAAGAACCTCAACAAAGCTACATTAAAAAAACATGTGTGATGTGCTCTCTGCATTAGAGTTACATAAACAACATTTGGATGCCTTTGAGATGCCTCTAGACATAACTAATGTGTTAGTAGATATTTTTCCATGCACGAGCCTCCAAACCAAATTTGGCTTATTTGGAGGGATATCCATGCTCCAAATAAAACGAGACAAGGCAAGTTTAGTGAGATGATGAGCCTTGAAATTGTATACATCCTTTAAAGTGAGGACACCATAATCATTTTGGTTCCAAATGAGGAAGTCTCGTTGATTTTCATTAGAAGCAGGAGTGAGAAGGATTATATTAGATAAAAAGGAAACCACTCATTCTAAGATTGAGGTAAATCCCAATGACCATCTTTGATGAGACCAGATACTATAATGTTGACCTTGATACCTCTTAGGTGAAGGAACTCCAATGAGGTAGTTTGAATTAATGATTGACCACACCAAGATTCAGTCCAAAATCTAATATCATTTCATGGTCCAAAGGACAGTTTGTATTATTGCCAATGGTTGCAAATTCTGCCTTGATGCTAGTCTAAATTATAAAATATGGTATTTGATGATACCATTTACTTTCAAGACCCTATTCTTAAGGGGACCGCTCATTCCTCCATTATATTCATTAAATCCCACCCTATATTGATATTAGAAGCCTCATTCAGACTCACTAAAGATCTTAAACCAAGACCACCACTTTTGTAAGGTTGGAAGTTTTTTCCAAGCCACCATGAATAAATCCCTCTTGTGAATATCACCTGATCAAATGAAGTATTTACAATCCTTTTAAATTCTTTTAAGAAGATCCACATGTTAAGAGTATATGTTGATAGTATAATAAACCATGTTATAAATTATAGAATTGACCAGAGTTAGCCTACCATCCATATAGAGCAACGAGCCTTTCCAAACTGACAACTTGGGAAATATTTTATTAATGATGGGAATAATATGTATGAATTTGTCCCCCCCTTTGAAAATAAGGACTCCAAGGTAATTAAAAGGAAGAGTCCCTTTTTTGAAACCAGTGCTATAAATGATTCTATTAAGTCGTCTGTTGCTAATGGAAACAAAGTATATGAATAATTTAGAAAGGTTAAAGTTTTGACCTAAAGCCTTTGAATATTCATGGAAAATATCATAATATAATTTGCTTATAATATATGTGAAGGAACAAAGTTGTTTTTTTTAAAGATTTCATTAGGTCCAATTCCCCATTAAAGACCAACTTTTCTATACTTTTACTTAGCACATCTTCCGCGAGACATAAGAGGAGGGGGGGATAAAGGGTCTCCTTGTCTCACCCATCTAGTGAACTTTAACTAAACATGTTAAACTCCATTGAAATTTATTGACAAGCCGGCTAAAGATAAAATTGTTCTAATCTAATCACAAAATTGATGGCAAAAACCATAACCCGTTCAAGACCTTCAATGAAATCCTATAAAATGGTATTAAATGCTTTAGTAACGTCTACCTTAAGAGACAAATTTCCATCTTAGTTTTTGTTGTCCAAAATATTAATTGCCTCTAAAGCTAAGCAAGTACAGTCTTTAATGTTCCTGCCATGGATAAAACTTTGTTAGGTCTATGATTTTATGATTGACAACAATTTTGGTAAAACATATTTCAGTTTGAAAACATGTATAACATCCTGATGTTGAGCAAGATGTCATGACATCTTGACCAACTGATACAACAGAGTCTGCTGTTACTATTTTTGACAGACATTCTGGCAGATGTTGTGACATGTTATACCAGAATATCATAACAGTACAACTGTTTAATTACTTGAAGATTTGATTTTAAAATATGAGTTTCTGGATGATTCTAGTTCTCTACAAGCACAACTAAGAAAGGATATTTTAGAAACAATGCATATTTGATTTTGTTTCATAAAAATGATCTTGGAGAGTTTTTAGGAAACTTTGAATTTTTTTCTCCTATTTTTGTGGAGAAGATCTTGCAGCCGATTTACTACTGGAAGATTGGATTTAATTGAAGAGTCCAAGCCCATACAGAAATATTCTATATAAAGGGACTTAATAAACCTAGAAACTTAAGTATTATCATTGAAAAAACCGTGTGTGGTTGAAATAAGGGTTTAGGGTTTTGAGAGTACTTTAGGTGCTTTGTTTGTTTTTGCATGTCATTCGTGTATCTTCTGATACATTGAGGTAGACTGATTATTCATTATTACTTTCCCATCACTCATGAGCTTTTAAGAAAAGAGTTTATTGTGTGTGTCAAGTTATTATTCTCACTCATGAGCTTTTAAGCAAAGAGTTGAGTATTGTTTATTGGAAGTGTAATCTTTGTTTTGGTTCTTGTCACTGGTTTGTGATTGGTTTTATCAATGAGGTGACTGTGGAAAGTGAGAGGGGGTTCTCATATCTAGGAAGTTCCTAGGTATAAATTTCATAGGATAGTGATTAGGTGATAAGTTGTAAATTGGGATTGTTTAGGCTTTGAACTAATACTATTATAGTGGATTTCCTTCCTGGCTTGGTAGCCTCCAGAGCAGGTGATGTTGCACTGAACTGGGTTAACAATTAAATCTGTTATTTTACCTTCGGAAATTTAATTATGCATAATTTCTATTTTGGTAAAATTGTTCTGTCAGCAGATGGCGTCTTAACATTTGTCTTGACATTGTGTTTTGGTGTTGGGACATCAGTCTTGCCATCTGTTTTTAAAGTTCCAAAATTTCAATTGGCATCAGAGTAGACACAATATTCTATTTATTGGGTGAGCTCCAGGGAGAATATTTTTTGGTACTATTGATAAGGAAGGGGGATACAACACCATACCACCTTTATTAGATTGTTCAAATTATGACTGGTAGAAGGTTAGAATGTTGGATTTTTCTGAAATCTATGGACAACAAATCTTAGAAGGTTGTTTTGTAAGGATTAAGTCATTCTGTTATGAAGGGGTAAAGATGAGAATGAGTCCTTGAAGCCATAGGAAGATTGGTCTGAAGAATATGATAAATTAGCTCTTGGAAATTCAAAGGCTTTGAATGCTCTATTCAATTGAGTGGACATGAACATTTTCAGGTTAATAAATTCTTGTACTTTAGCTAAAGATGCTTGGGAAATCCTCAAGATAACTCATGAAGGCACATCCAAAGTGAAGATGTCCAGACTTCAACTTCTCACTGCCAGATTTGAGAACCTAAAGATGAATGATGATGAAAGCATTCAAGACTTTCACATGAATGTTCTTGAAATAGAAAATGGATAGTGCCTTGGGAGAGAAGATGTCAGAAGAAAAGCTTGTTAGAAAGATTCTCAGGTCTTTATCTAAGATATTTTTACATGAAGGTGACAACCATTTGAAGAAGCTCGTGACATTAGAAACATGAGGGTTGATAAACTTGTTTGCTCACTTAAAACATTTGGATTGACTATTAGTGGCAAGTCTGAGAAAAAGAACAAGATCATAACTTTTGTATCCAATGGTGAAGATGAAGAAGGCCAAACTGATTTGGATACTGATGAAGGACTGTCCAATACCATTGTGTTATTTGGGAAGAAATTCAATAAAATTATGAAGAGAATGGATAGAAGAGGAAGACCAAATGTCAAGAGCATATCATTTGACATCAGTAATAACTATTATTCTAAAAATAATATCAGAACTGAAGACAAGTTCAATCAGAGCAAAGACATCCAATGTTATGTGTGTGAAAGTTTTGGTCAAATTAGACTAGAATGTCCCACCTTTATCAAGAATAAAAAAAATGGCTTCATTGTATCTTGGTATGATGATGATGGTCAAAAGATGAATCTAACTCTAAGACTTTCAAATATGTGAATGCTCTCTCTGGAAGATGGGCAGATAAAGTTGAATCATGTGATGAAAATGTCCTATATGAAGATTTGGATGTGTCCTACAAGGATACTTGTGACATGTGTGAGGAAAGCCTTAAGACAGAGGAAGATCAGAGAAATATCATAGCTAAATTTGAGAATGAGAAGAAATAGCTGCTATGTACTATTTCTTAACTACAAAATGAGGTAATTCTCTTAAATTCCAAGCTTGAGAACTTGACAAATTCCTTGAAAAGGATGAAAAATGGAACTGATATGGTAAAAGAGGCTCAAGATACAAAAGTTCATTATCAATCTGATAATGAACAAAGAAGAATGTTTGTAGAGAACTTCATTCCTTCTGAAAGAAAGAAAATGATCACCATGTCCACTCAGATGTTACAACATCCCGGCAGACATGATGAAACACAAAAACAACCTCAATAAACTTGGAGGTGTCATTATTATGGTAAATATGGCCATATAAATCCTTTTGTTATAAATCGTATGGAGTCTAAAAATCTTCAACTCATTCTAGGCTATTCAAGTAAGCAAAAAGAGAAGTGTTAAAGATAAGGATGTTAAACTTATAACTCATACTTCCTTGAGAGCTTCAAATAGAGAAGAGTGGTACTTTAACAATGGATTCTCTATACATATGACATGGGTTCAGAAGTTGTTGGTGGATATTAGGCCTTAGCCCACAGGCGCTATCAGATTTGGTGATGGTTTTAAAGGAGTGGGAAAATTGGTGTGTTCTGGTTCTCCTAATTTAGAAGATGGTCTTCTTGTGAAAGGACTAACTGCTAATCTTATTAGCATTAGTTAGTTGTGTGATCAAGGGTTATTGGTCAATTTCTCTAAGTCATAATGTTTAGGCAAATATGAGAAATATGCTATTCTAATGAAGGGTATAAGGTCTAAAGACAACTGCTATCTATGGTAACCTCAAATATCTGCTTACTCTTCCACATGTTCAATAACCAATGAGGATGAAGTGAAGCTATGGCACCAAAAAATTGGACACCTTCATCTCAAAAGAATGAAGGAAATCATATCTGAAGGAGCCATTATAGGAATTCCATAACTCAAGATTGAAGAAGGGAAAGTCTGTGGTGAGTGTGAAATTAAGAAGCAAACTATGATTTCACACCTAATGTTGCAACATCAGACAACTTTCAAAGTGATGGAAGTTATTCACATGGACTTAATGGGACTAATGCAGATAAAAAACTTGGGTGGAAAGAGGTATATCTATATGGTTATGTATGATTTTTCTGGGTTTACATGGGTGAAATTTCTTAGAGAAAAATTAGACACCTTTGAAGAGGAGAATAATAGTGTGATTGTAAGGTTAGAAGTGACTATGACGAGAAGTTTGAGAAGGAAAAATTATCTGAATTTTGTGCTTCTGAAAATATTAGCCATGAAGTTTCTTTCTCCATCACTTCTCAGCAAGATGGAATTATTGAGAAAAATACTAGAGCTATATAAGAAGCAGCTAGAGTCATGTTTCATACTAAGAAATTACCATTGGAGTTTTGGGTTGAAGCTATGAATACTGCATGCTACATTCATAATAGGGTCACTTTGAGAGATGGTACTTCAACCACTCTCTAAGAGTTATGGATTCGTAGGTTCATGTGTTTATTTCCATTCCTTCTTCAACAAGATTCATTGAGACTTAAGCTCCATCTTTGAGTGTGCTTCAAGACAACATCATTTCAAGGCCTCTTATGATTCATCATGCTTATGTTTCCAAAAAAGCCCAAGAGATTCAAGATTGGCTCAACAAGTTTGACCTAATTAAGCAAATACTTGATTCATTGATCACAAGTGCATAACTCTCTCACTTTTCATCATTTTGAGTTGGTTCTTTTATCTATGGATTATTATCATGATCTAAAACTCATATGACAAGATCCAATTGTGCAAGAAAAATCATCAAAAGTTGAAAGGGTTTTCAAGTTATTTTGACACTCTCTGAGCTAGGGTTTGTTGACTTCAAAGGACCATATCTTGCTCATTGTTTTATATTTTTGATTGGTTCCAAATCTATGATTCTCTTTAAAGGTCCCTTAACGAGCTCTCTTCAGAAGTCTAAGGCTAATTTTGAATGGAAGATCACTAAAAGTTGAGAAAGGTTACAAGTCTTCTTGAAAGGGCCTTGAATTTTAGGGTTTGACTTTAAATGATCATAACGTGTTCAATTTTTATCTCCTTGAGCCCATTCTTTTTCCATAATAATATTTAGGATGCGGGCTTCACCTTTTCTTTTGTATGCAAAGCTTTAAGGTGGTAAGAAGATTCCTTAAGAGCTCAAAAGATTATAGGTCATTTCATGGATTTTCATCAACTTCACAAGGTCATAACTCTCTCATTTTTTGGATTTTTTTGAATGATTCAAGTTTCAAAATTCTCTTAAATAAGTTTAATTCATACCATCTTCATTTACCAAAAGCTAATTTTGAGTGGGAGGTCATGTATGAAGGCAAGAGATTATAGGTCACTTTTGAGCTCAAAACTTTGAAATTTTTCTAAGTCCATAAATTCGTGTTTTTTTTTTCAAATTCAATTGATCACAACTTTCTACTCATATCACCAAATGGAAACTTTCAAAGCACATTGTCAAGCTTGATTATTGAGCTTTCTAAAGAATCCAAGATTGTATCATAAAGGTACTTGAGCTGTTTGCACCATGGTTGTAAAGTTGATGCTTTGAAACTAAAAAATCACTTGCAGTCAGTTTGAAATTTCCATAATATGGCTTCTATTCACAAAATTACCATGCATTTTCCACTTAAACATGATTAGCAAAGATGTTTGAATCATTTAGAGTGTCAAAATGCATCATCTGGATGAGTTTTGATGCACATGCCGTCACACTTTCTTCATGATCACATGTGTGCATGATTTCCACTCAAATTACATAATTCACCCCTCCTCTTGATTCCATTTACTTCCATATAAATAGAGGGTGATATCCTGCTCATTTAGCAAGCTTTAGAGAGGCAAAAAACCTCCATTGAACTCTCTTCATAACTCATAATTCTGTAACTTCAAATTCAATTCTAAAGCATCTTTCGACCCAATTTCTTTGCTGATTCTTCATCCTTGAACTTCACTGAAGCTAACAAAAGAAGAATTAAGCCTTGAAATGTCCTGAATCGTCCTAGCCAAGTCAAGTTTCAGAACTCTGAACTTGAACTTCAACAGGTAGATTCCTCCATCAATTCTCTCCAAATTTGTTGCTACAATGTAGCTTTCATCACTCTCATACTGATCACATCATTAGTTTTTAACTGGAAGTGAGTTTTACTTATGAGTTTTTGAATCCCTTTCCAACATTTTTCTGCTTGTTTTTCTCAAATCGACTGAGTTGTGGTTTAAAATATTTTTTCGCGAGGGTAAGGTTTGGATCGTCGGAAGAGACGAATCCAATGATACCAGTTGTAGCTTCTAACGATTCCATTTAAATAATTTCATAAGAACCCAACACGCAGAGGTCAGGAGGTTGAAGACGATCTACATGTCGTTCTTCAACCAATGATATCGTGACAATTGTTTTATTTTGATTGGCCTGGATTTAATTGATTATGTGTGATTTTCAATAAGGTGCATATCAAACACAACGTGTCAGACCCTTTGGATGTGTTTACTAACGCGCTTTGATTATGATCGGATGGTCCACATTATTTTGACATTATTTTTATTTTCTGATTTTTTATTTAATTGTTTTAAACTTCAAAAATTCTTAAAAAATTATTTACAACTTTCTAAAATCTGAAAAAATTCTCAAAAATACTTTTGATTTTTCTCTTTCTGATTCTTATTTTTTTTCACAATTTTATTTTATTATTTGGTATTTTTTGTGGTTTTTCACTTTATTGGAAAAAATATGAAAGGATTGAATGACCTATTGACAAATATTGGTGACCTCATTTTATTTTTATTTTTTATTTTACTAATTTTTACCAATTTTGATTTATTTTGCTTATTTCTTTAAATTTTAAAAATAGTTTCTGACTTTAAAAAATTCTAAAAAAAATTCAACACTTTTTGACTCATGTTTGACCTTTGATATTTTTTTAGGATTTTTATTTGGTGTATTAATACATTTTGTGTATTTTATCAATTATTTTCCTTTTATTAATCATTTAAATATTGTTTTATCGAATATTGTTTTGTTATTTTTGTTTGGTCCTGATTTGGGTGTTATTTTGGGACAAATTCCTCAACCTCATTGGATCTTGGGTGTTGATAGGTTGAAAAACCAAATTCACCAAAATAGATGAATGATATTGATGATATTAGAAACCCTAATTTCATCTGATACATCCATTCCCTCCTCATCTTATCTCTTTCTTACTTGTGCTACATGTTGTTGGAGAATAATCTACATATCATTTCTCTAACATGTGGTACATAGATTGCTATTTACCAGTCTCAAAATAGGTGTGACTTCTACATAAGTCCACTTACGATTGCTTAACATAACACTAAATTTGTCCTGATTAGAAAAATGATCATTCGTGGCCCAAACCTATGTTTGCAAGCCCAAGTATATTTAATTTGAAATCTTTGATCCAATAACCTTGAGGTTCAATGTTAGGAGGCTTTGATCTTATTAATCCTCTAATGAACTTTCATGCATTTTGGTCTAAGTGAATCATTTAAACATCATTGGTCATATATATTTGCCTTGAGTACTTGAAATGGATGATATACTTGACAAAAAGAAAATAAAACTTGTTGTTGAGAAGCTTTGATTTTATTAATCTTTTAATGATTTTTCAAATGCAACTTTCAAGATGGTCATTCAACTAACCTCTAACTTCTAATTCATTAACAATTCACTTTATTTTGTGTTTTTTGACTTTGTGCCTTTACTTTGTGCTTTTACTTTATCCCTTTTATTTTTATTCCTTTACTTTTATACACCATTTTCTTTAGCATTTATATTTCATGATATTTTTATCTTTTCTCTTTTGAGAATTTATCTTTATGTCATTTTATCTTTTCTCATTTGAGCTCTTATTTTCTTTTTAAAGACACTTAATAATCCACTTGAACAACAAAAAACTTTAAGGTTACTTGGACTATTTGGTTACTATCCTTGGCATAATGAAGTTATGGACCTCTTGGACTTAGGATTAGAAGCCTTAATTACCCTTGAGACTCTGTTGTTATTTTGTCTGAAGTTCTTGTTTTGTCTATGATTGGAAATTCTTCTGTATACAGCCGATACTCTGCCCAATTTTTTTGAAGACTTAATTCATCTAAAACTCGGTATTTCTAAGAGGTTTAGTATATTTTCTTGCCTGGTTTCAATCCAAAGAATGATAATTCTATATTGACTTTATATGTCAAGTGTTGGCTTCTTATTGGTTAGATGGTTCTTTTCCCTAACTTTTACTTTATGCTTTAAGATAGTCCCTTTATCTCCTCCCATCTTCTTTAATTTCAAAAATCTTCTCCCTCCATTTCAAAACTCTTCTTGTTTTCTAACTTGAACCACTTTCATAATAAACTTTAGGTCCATGCATTTTCAAAAATCTTTTCTTAATCAAACTTTAACCAATTTAATCATTATTTTGACATTTTTGTGAGAAGACTAAAAGTCAATCAAACTCATTCAAACCATTTTTCCACTTTGGCTTTTTACGTTATAAGTTTTTCTCTCTCAAAAGATTAGACTCTTATCAATCCTTGTAGTGATGCGAGCTGCTATACTTCTACGATATGTAGTAAAGTAAGATATTTTTCACTTGAGTGTTGAGTGAGGCTTTGTTGATTTTAAAATCCAAGCCATATCCTCCACTTTGAGATGATGCAAATTCTCATTTCTTATAGTCATGGGTAGTAACTATGTTTTCCACACGAATTTGGCGATGATGTCTCCTCTCTTAAAATTAACCAACACACTTGTGTTTTAAAGTTTTTTAAGGTGAACTACAAGTACCCTGATGCCCTATTGCACGGAAGGTGGTACGTAGGCACTAAGGGTTCAGAACCGCGGCGGGTTCAAAATTGTAAAAAATACTTCTTTTCTCATCTCCACCATCTATTTTTGTATACACCTTTTATAGCCAAAATACACAAATTTTCAAAGAGCATCTAGTGGAGTACCATAGATGTTTAAGGTGTTAATACATTCCCTTTTCATAACCAACCTCCGTACCTAGAGTCTCTCCTCCTCTCTTTTGGGTTTATTTTCTCTTTTCCCATTTCCTTTGGAAACAATAAAACGCAGTGACGATTTTTATTTGATCTGTACGAGTCAAGTCAATCCAATGGCTTAGTCTCAATATTTCTATTGCGACAGAAAAAATAGAAACCTCATTGGGGAAAGATAAATCAAATGTTGGTCCATCTCTATGTGGGTTGAGCCAATCTGTAATACGATGGGAGAACTGACTTTACCGGTTTTTCATTTGATCGCAGATGTTGCGGTTAGCAAGAGCTGCCACCGACTTTTCTTTTATCCAATAAAGGAAAGGGTGAAAAGAACAAGAAAAACCTTTCAAGAATTTTTCTGAGTAAGGGGGGTAGGTTATGAAAAGGAAAAGGTGTTAGCACCCTTTTCATCCGTAGTTATCTACGGGCTCTTAGTTGCTAGCTCACTTTGAAAATTCTTTTTTTGCAGGGGTACTTTGAAAATATTTTGAAAAGATGCCTTAGGGTGGAAAACTTTGTAATGATTCTCGTATCGTTGAGAATGCATACAAAGTGTTTTATCTTTGAAAATATTTTAGAAAAGAGTGTGTATGTGTGAGAAATTATTTTGTTTTGTGAGAAAGCAACTACAAGCTATCTACCTACTCAAAAGATCTTTGTTCTTTTCCTCTTTTCCTTTAGCCAATGTTATCCTACTATTATTTAGTAGGTATCCCTATCATTGGATGTTTTGAGGGACAAGCGTGGATCATCGTACAACCATGAAAACAACTCGTAGGACACTTTAGAAATTATCCTAAGGTACTAATATCATTTACCGAGGCAGCATCGAAGGGTCGTCGAGGGACTGTGATCTTTTAACCAAAAGGTCTTTACTAAAACCTCCCACGTTCGAGAGACATGACTGTTGTTTTCCGAAGGCAACAAGCAGGGGTACCTTAGAGGTGCGTGTGTGTTAAGTGTGTTGTGCTTCAGTTATTTTTATCTTGGATGTTAGGTTTTCTGACGTTTGCTTTTAAGTCTTATCATGCAATCCTATTTAATCAAACATTTAAATATATATATATATATATATATATATATATATATATATATATATATATATATATATATATATATATATATATATATATATACAAGTGCAGAAAGTAAAAAAATGTGGAAAGTAACCTACGCTATTACATCGCTTAAGAAATGGGAGAGTACAAACCAAACATTGGGGAAAGGAAGTATAAAAGGGGTCCTATTTATCTATTACAAACTAAGGAAATTTACAATATTATGGAAAATAATAATGCGAAAATAAATACACGAATGGAAGAGGGAAAATATATCTAAAAACCCTAAAAAAATTCTAAATGTTAGAAAATGTTTTTTTGTTTAGAAAAATAATTTAATTATGAAACCTGATTCTAATTAATTTTTTTAATTAAAAAACAAAGTGATTAATTAATTTTATTTTTGAATAATTAAAAAAGACCTAAATCTAATCTTTTTTTGATTTTTTTTATGATTTTGTTTTTTTCTTTCAGATTTTATAAAATGATTAAAAGGAAAAAAATAATTAAGCAAAACAAAAATGAAACTAAATGGGCCTAGTGTTTGTAAAGAAAATGGGGGGGGGGGGGGGGAGGGTGGAAGAGAACAAAAATTTCAGGCCCAGAACAAATGAGTCCAGAAGCCTGCGCTGGATCCAGTGCAACTGGATCCATACGTCTCATGGTGTGCCTGTTGATTCGGGGCATTGGATTTGAAATTTTGAGATCTGATGGCCCAACCATGAAGTGTACCATGCACGCTCTAGCTTTGCATACACTAGATCTATAAAACAAAAGTTAGAAAAATAAAAATTGCTCCCTTCCTGGGTCGAACCCAGGACCTAGCAGGGGTGTGTCTTAAGAGCGCGTATACTACCACTGGGTTGTGTTGTTCATTCGTTACATTAATAAAAAAATAAATAATATAAAATGCAAGCTAATTCCAGATAAGAAAACACACGCGCGCTCAATTTAGCCACTGTTATTTGAATGAGCCAACCAAGAAGCTTCTTCATACCACACATGCCCTTGTCGGAGTCAACAAAACTCAGGGACGCCGGAGTCAACTTCCGGCCGTATTCTTCGGCCATACAAAAATTCAAACCTGCAAAAAACACAATGATAAAAACGTACAAAGCACTCTACTCCCCTTAAAATTCCCCCCTGAATCCGAATATGGCATTATTTTTTACTAAAAATTCTTGAATCATGTGTTTTGATTCAAAATCACCAATCAGAGGAGAAAATGGCACCTAATCATTCTGCGTGCATGGGAATGTATCAAGGGTCAAAACCTATTCCATCAAACCTCTAGATCACATTAAAGACATCAATTCATCATAAAAACAAAGTAAAACTAAAGATACGAAATTGAAAAGAAATGTGGAACCGGCAAGGCCATGATGTATGATTTCATGCGTGTAAGGTCAACATGAATGGTCCAAGACTACCTTTAGATATCTTAGGAAGGTAATGATACTGGAATTATGGAATGAAATGGTTTATGGACAGAGTTTTGAGGCTCGTGGTTTTTTTTGTGAGGTTTTGAATAATTTGCTAGCTTTCTGTGCAGTGTAATCATGTCCTTTGCTTATGCCTTTGTTTGCATTATATAGAGGAATGAATGAGCCAACAAATATGGCATGAAATCAACTCATGAAGCCATGGTTTAACCAAAAATAAAACAAATTTAAAACTTCCCGAATTTGAAAAAAAAAACTTTGTCTTATTGAGCTTTCACGATTTTGGCATGTCTTACAGGCAGTAATAGGCTGTATGGCCCTTAAGAAATCAAACCACATGCCTGACCCATTTGTTTCCTATTTTATGTATTTATTTTGAGTTTATTTGAATAAAAGAAAAATAAAATTAAAATAAAATAATGAGAAAATATAGGGCAAGGTGTGAGTGAGTTTAATAGTCTCTCATGAGATCATGAACATGTTTGAAGCTCACGAAGTTAGGCCATAAATCCAAAATTTCAAGTTTGCATGTTTTGTACTTCATGTATTTCTTCAAAAATTCCCAACTTGTGCAACTCATAACTTTCTCAATTTTAATATTTTGAATGTGATATTTGACTTTTTGGAAAGCTCAAGATGTCCTTTACACTTTATATTTTGATCATTTTTGCATTTGGAAACTTTATTTTGATATAAGTTGCCTTGACAAAAAGTGTCTTTTGAAAATGATCTATAATGTATTAGCTCATATCTTTCAAATGAAGCATTTTTTGGACTTGAGCATAAAGTCCATGTTGTAGAGAATTGAGTTTTCTTTATAATCAGTTTTGTTCGGGGAAAATTTGATGAAGCATGTGAAAGTTATGCTTGGTCAAAGTTTAGTTGACTTCTCCTAAGGAAACCCTAATTTGACAATTCTTGAATTTTGATGATTTGAGAGCTTTCCTTGGGGAATCATGATCAACCTTTGATCAAATGATGAATATCACACCAAAATGTTGATGTTGACAAAAAATCTTGAAGTTTGACAGTATGTTGACCATAGTTGACTTTTTACCCCATATAGTTGATTTTCAATCATCTGAGCCATTGACTGAGCAAACTTGGATATAGGACTTGAAACTTGGCATGAACCTTGTTGAGGACCTATGATGAACCATGGAAATCATTTGAGACCTTTGCAACCCAAATTTCCTTGAGAAACTCAAAAACCTAGTTGTAGACCTTTAGCTCAGGATGAGCATTGACTGGTCAACCCTTGAGTATCTTGAGTATTTGAGAAGCCTTGAAAGAATGTCTTGATAAAAATGGGAGGGAAAATTTTAGGGTACAACAGATGCCCCATGTTCAATCTTATTAAACCAGAAGAGTTAGATTGGCATGTCCGCCATTCGCAACATGAAGGTAGAAGAGGATTGAACACTTAAGTGCCATGAAATTTTCACTCGCATGTGCAAGAGGTAACACTATTGGTTAATTTTACCGGGAATTGGCTTATATATGCCATTTGGAGAAGTGACGGAGAGTAATCAGAGATGGGCTTATAGATGCCATCTGAAGTAACTGTTGACTTCAACTAGAAGAAGTATCAGAATAAATCTATGGTTGATTTAATCTTCCAAAAGAGGTCTCTTTGTCTTTACCTAGAAGAAGTATCAGAATAAATCTTTGGTGGATTTAATCTGAGCCAGAAAAAGGTCCGCTGGGAGAAGTATCAGCATAAATCTTTAGTTAATTTAAACTGAGCCAGCAGATACTTGTGCTTGTTTTTATCTGGGAGAAGTATTAGAATAAATCTAGCTTGATCTAAACCGAGCCAGAAAATGTTTACGATCGTCTTCAATTGGAAGAAGTATCAGAATAAACCTTTGGTCGATTTAATCTGAGCCAAAGGAAGGTCTACTATTAGAAGTATCAGAATAATCTTTGGTCGGTTTAATATGAGCCAGAAGCTATTCATGACTGTCTTCAACTGGAAGAAGTATCATAATAAATCTTTGGTCAATTTAATCTGAGCCAGAAGAATGTCTACTGGAAGAAGTATCAAAATAAATCCACACTTGATTTAAACTGAGCCAGTAGATGTTTGTGCTTGACTTTAACTGGAAGAAGTATCATAATAAATCTATGGCCGATTTAATCTAATATAGAAAATGTCTTCAACTAGAAGATGTATCAGAATATGTCTACGCTCGATCTAAGTTGAGCCAGAAGAATGGCTACTGGAAGAAGTATCAGAATAAATCTATGCTTGATTTGAACTGAGCCAGCAAATGTTTATGCTTGACCTTAACTGCACGAAGTATTAGAATAAATCCATGCTTGATTTAATCTGAGCCAGAAAATGTCTACGACCGTCTTTAACTGGAAGAAGTATCTGAATAAATCTATGGTCGATTTAACCTGAGCCAGAAGACATCCACGCTCGTCTTCAACTAGGAGAAGTATCAGAATAGATCTACGCTAAATCTAAACTAAGCTAGAAGATGTTGTCTTTGAGAAGGTTGTCTGGTCATACAAGTAATTGATGATATTTTATCTGTTGATTAATCTTTCCTGAAAAGGTAAAGAGTTAGCTGCATGCAATGTCATGATGTATGAAATGCATTGTGTAATGATGTTCTCAAAATAAATGAGATTGTGATGTAAGTGTTTCATATGCACATGTTATGATGTTTGTAAATGATGTATGGATGTCAAATGTTGTTGAAGTGTATTTGTAAACTCAAGCTGTATTTTTGTCTGGGGAAAATAAATCCATGACTATTGTTGGGGATGAAGAGTATGTATATCTTCGATCTTCTGGAGATTGTTTCTGCTGGAGATTCCTGCTCTCTGTTTGAGGAAACTCTGTCGGGGAATGTTGATTTCTGCTTTCTGCTAAAGGGAAACTCCGCTGGGGAATGTTTATTTCCTGCTTGGGGAGAAGGGTTCAGAGACATTGGTATTCCTTGCTTTATTGGGGATTGTAATTCTTTTATACCCTGACTGGGGATAAAAGAGATAGACATCCCTTTGAGGTGCTATTTGACCGATTTTCTGATACGGATACGACTCTCCTGAAGAGACTAAGGTTGAATAATATCTAATCCATTTTCAAATTTAGTGGCAACTCTTCGGGGATAGAAATCCGGGATGTCCTTTGCTGGAGGTAGGAATCTTACCGGTAATCTATGGTAGAAGCAGACCCAAGCTGGGGAGATTGAACTTTACTGGGGAAATAAAACCTATATGGGAAATAAACCCAGTTGACGGAAATCTGAACTAAGTAAACCCTGTTGATGGAGGAATACTCTGCTAAGGGAAACTCCTTGCTAAGTAGAATGAGCTCTGTTGGAGAGAAGTAGTCTGTAGGGGATTTTACAGTTTTGAAAACTCAGCTGGGGAGAAATATTTCCATAAACTGTAATGATTGGGATTCCATAGATGGGTGATATTACTGGGAAGAAGACTGTACTCCTTTATCTGTCAGAGCAATCTGTCGGGGAAATTGCGGGGAATGTATGAACTTGTGAAGATTACTTTGTAGGGATAATCTCATGGAAGTGGATTTGTGGGGATTTGTGGATGGCTTGGACATTATCCCAACTCCTCGAGTCTTGAGTAAATGCTTATTCTTATTTTTATGCATATATCCGTCAATAGTTAATTATATTCATATGTATATGCTCATTTAATTTTAGTCATTGGACGTCTTGCAAACAAAACAGAAAAAGTAAAAACAAAGAGTTTGAATTTTGAAATTGTATTTCATTGATAGATTGCCCATAAACAGGTGAATCTTATACAAAGAGACAAAAATCTTAGCAAGAGAAAGTCGTTGAACAAAATATTACAAAGTGAAAATAAAACATATAGCTATGTGGGGATAATCTCATTGGGTTCAGACTCTTCTATTGCCCCTATGTCTTCGAGCATCTCATCCCTTGCTGTCGGAAGAAGATGATTAAATTGATCTGTACGGTTTGGACTTTGACTTTGGTAATAAAGCTTGCTGTAAGTGATCCAATAGGGACATAATCGTATGCTTTAATCCCTAATTTGTGCCTGGACCTCCCTCTCAGGTTTTCAGTCCATTGGGATACCCTTTTTTTCCCAAGTCTCCTTTTCAGGTTTTCGAATTTCCAGGTGTACATTATTTTCATATATATCCTTGATTTTTTCCCGAACCCTTTTGGTTCATCAGGATGCCCTTATTTTTTCCTAGGCCAGTCAACCTAGTGGGTCATTTTCACGTGTATTATCTTTTGACTATGTCTGCATTCACAGGGTGCAGGAAATCTTCATCGTCCATGGTTGTCAGTATCATAGCTCCGCTAGAAAATATTTTCTTGATTACAAATGGCCCTTAGTAAGTGGGAGTCCATTTGCCCCTGGGATCACCTTGTGGTAGAATGATACGCTTTATTACCATGTCACCATCCTGATATACCCGATGCTTGATCTTCTTATTGAAAACCTTGATCACACATTTCTAATACATCTGACCATGATAGATAGCTGGAAGCCTCTTCTCTTCAATCAGATTTAACTGATCCAACCTGGTTTAAATCCAACCGTCTTCGCCTAAGTCTGCATCTTTCATGATTCTTAGAGAAGAAATCTAAACCTCGATAGGTAGGACAACTTCCATACCGTAAACCAGAGAGAACGGGGTTGCCCCAGTTGATGTTCTGGCGGAAGTGTGGTATCCCTGAAGAGGAAACAGTAAAATCTCGTGCCAATCTTTGTATGTCATAACCATCTTCTGTATGATATTCTTTATGTTCTTATTGGCAAATTCCACTACACCATTCATCTTAGGTCGATACGAAAAATAGTTATGGTGTTTGATCTTGAATTACGTGCATAGCTCAGTGATCATTGTGTTATTGAGATTGGTACAGTTTTCTGTGATGATCCTTTTGGGAATGCCATATCGATAGATCAGGTTATGTTTGATGAACTGGGCGATCACATTCTTGGTAACAGAGGCAAACAAAGCTACTTCAACCCATTTTGTAAAGTAATCAATGGCGATGAGGATGAAGCACTGTCTGTTAGCGGCAGTAGGCTTGATTTCTACGATCATATCAATGCCCCATATTGCAAATGGCCAAGGACCAGTCATGACATTCAAAGGTACTAGAGGCACATGAACTTTATCAACATAAATTTGGAACTTATGAAAAGTTCTCGAGTGGTGGTGACAGTCAGTTTCCATAGTTGACCAATACTAATCAACTCTCAAAATATTTTTAGCCATAGTATTCCCACTAGAGTGAGTACCGAAGACACCTTCATGCATATCTTGCATAATTTCTTCTGCTTCTTTCTTGTTGTAATACGGTGGGAGAACTGACTTGGGATGTTTTGTGTTTGATCACAAAAGTTGCAGTTAGCAAGAGTTGCCACCGACTTTTCTTTTATCCAAAAGGAAAGGTGGAAAAGAACAGGAAATACCTTTGAGATTATTTCTTAAGTTCGAAGGGTAGATTATGAAAAGGGAAGGTGTTAGCACCCTTTTCATCCATAGTTATCCACGGGCTCTTATTTTCTTGCTAGATCACTTGCTTTTGTTTGAAAATATGCTTTGTGGTGGTTTTTGAAAGTATTTTGAAAAGAAGCCTTCGTTTAGGTAAACTTTGTAATGGTTCTCGTTCGTAAGAACGTATACTAAGTGTTGAACTTTTGAAAATATTTTAAGTTTTGAAAGTTTGTTTTTGAAAGTCTTTGGTGTTTGTTTTGAAAATGAGCAAGGATGTTTGTTTTGAAAGTGAGCAAGCAACTAGGAACAATCTACCTACATAAAAGTCTTTTTGTTTATTTCTTCCTTTCCTTTGATATTGCTATCTTACCATTGATTGGTAAGAAACCTTAGCTTTGGATGTAAAGGGACGGGCGTGGGTCATCGTATAGTCATGATAACAATGTTTTGAGATATCTTAGCATTTCTCTTTGAGGGACTAAGATCACTGGAAAGATAACATTTATAGCGTCATCGAGGGACTATGATCTTGTATTTTTGATTATTTTTTCTAAGACATCACATATGCATATCATGACCATTTTTGTAAGGCACCAAGTGGAATTACCCTAAGAATGCATGTGTGAATAATGTGTTTGATTTGCATGCATTTAATCTTGGATTATGATTATCTACTTATTGATTTTATCTTTCCATACAAACCCTAATTACTAGCATTTATATGAAAGCGATAAATTGCAGAAAGTAAAATTACTACGCTATTACATCATTAGGGGGATGGGGTATATAAATTTACAAATGGGGATTTGCAAGAAATTAAAGTCTAATTATCTATTACAACCATATTGAATAATGTACAAGAAATGAAAATATAATATACAAGAAGATAAATGGAAAAGAAATGATTTTTGTTTAGATTTTTGTCAAGGGTTTAGTTTTGACCTAATTAAGAAAAATGATTAATTAAAATTAAATAAAATTAAACCTAAACTAATTAAGAAAAGAAATTAAGTTAGAAAACATTTTTAGGGTTTTTTATGAAAGGGATTAATCTTAATGAAAATAATATGGCAATTAATTAATTAAAAGAAACCTAAATTCTAAGTTAATTTTAATTTAAAAGAAAATAAAATAAACTTGAGTCTAATTATTATTTAAATTTAAGAAAGGAAATTAAATTTGTTAAGTAAATGTTTTTTGGTCTTTTATTTTTAAAAGAAATAAGAGAAAAAAGTATTTTAAATATGTAAATAAACAAATAAAATATTTTTGGATTTTTGATTAATAAAAATAATAATAATATTATTAATAATAATAAAAATAATAAAGAAAAGTAAAATGAAATAAAATAAGAAAAGAAAATAAATTAAATTAAAATGATAAAAAAATGTTTGGGTCAGGTGTGTGAAAGCAGGCATGGGGGGGGGGGGGGGGGGGGGGCAGGAGAAGCAAAAATGACAAAACCCACTGACTTAAGGCCCAGGCGCTGGTTGTGGCAAAAAAGAAAGGAAAATGTAATAAAAATAGTAAAAGTGGTAGCGCTGGGGCTTGAACTCACGCCCTTGACATGAAACGCGTGCTGCCTTACCACTGAGGTGACTATACATCCGTTAACATAAGCAAAACAGTAAATACATAACATAAATCAAGTCCTGAAAATGACTTCATCTTCAACCTCTAGCCATGGTTCCTGTAACTTGCTCATTTCTCAACAAAAATGAAAGATGTAAACATGAAAGTTACTCCATTTTTCCATACGAATCCAACCATATAAATATCATAAGCTATAAATCAAAGATGAATGAGAATTTCTAAAATTACCAAATTCTGACCTAATTTTTTCCAGAGATTCAAACCTAAAATTCTCTAGGCTCAATCAATATAAATGAAATCTATGGATATGTACAGTTTCAGGGCAATGATATTTACATTTTATCTTCACAAATGCAAGCTTAACAATGCCTAAATGAAAATATAGAAGTTCAAAAAAGATACCTCAAAACTGGAAATCGTGAAATGCAAATGAGCTTGATTCAAGGTGCTGCACTGATCAGGCTAGCTTCCTCAAGTTCCCAGGAAGCTAATGCAATGATTAGCTTGAGCAATGGATGGCTGGAATGGCCTGGAGAATTCCAGTTGTAGAGCTCTATTTTTGAGTTTGGAAGATGATGAAGATGGAGTTACAGTTATGAAACAGGGATGAAGATGGACTATATTTGGTGTATAGAAGCTTTGTGATTGATTTGGAATGAAAACGCACGAGGGAAACACGAGTTTAGGTTTCAAAGTCAGAATGTGCACATAAATGGAGTTTTGATGAAAGTTCTGATTTGAAGGAGTTTGGGAGAGTTTCAGGGTGCTTAAGCTCGTGTGTTAGCTCACTAATAATGCCTCTATTTATAAGCAAAGAGTTTGGATGCTTGGAGAAGTCAGAAATCAAGAATCACATGTTTGTGGATTTTTGTTTGATTTTGAAGAAAGCTTGAAAAATGTGGTTCCAATGCATAAGTACCTGGTTTATAGGGTGGCTTAGAAGCTTTAAACATGTTTCTTCTGAGAATATATGATGTGTGTGTTCAGAACAACAAGTTAGAGGCTCAAGAAGAGTGGACTTTGTGCATAAAGCCACTTTTCCAAAATGGCAATGTTGCCTTTCTTCCTAAAATGGTATTAAGCATGGGAAATGCATTGAATGCTTGGATTAAAGCTTCTAACGGATGTGTAGACATTTAATTATGGAGTGAAATGCAAGTTAGAATCCTGCAAAGTGGGATTTGTACAACATGCTTGAAGATTGGATCAAGTGTTCATCACAAAATTGACTTGTAATACAAGAATGAAACCATAACTTCATGGCTTCGATTCTCTTAGATCAAGTATGATCTCAATGAGTTATTGGATATTTTGGAAAGCTTGTAAAATCCTCTACAACCTCTATGTTGGACATTTTTGAAAATTCAATTTGGAACTAGGTGAAAAATTGCCATGAAGTTAGGTCAAAATCCTGCCTAACTAGGGCAAAATTTCACTAAGTTTTTCAAGTTTCATGAACACGTCTTCACAAAATCATAACTTGAAATCTAAGCATTTCTAGGAAAAGTTCTGCCCTACAATGTTTTATATCTCATTGAGATTTATAACGTTCATGTTGAAAGTTTCCCTTGAATCATCTTGCATCATGGTTGAAATTTGGCTCAAAGTTATGAAAAAAATGAACTTTTCAACACTTAGAAAAAATTCTAAGTTTTAGAAATTTTGACTTTTCAAAATGAAATTTGACTTTTTTATTTCTTGATGAACAAGTTTCATATTTTTACATGTCTTGATTAATTGTGATCTTTGAAGCTTGATTTTGACCAAAAAGTCAAATTTTGACTTTTCAATGTACACTTGACTTTTCATCAATTGACTGAAATTCAACTATCAATCAATTGATCTTGAGAAATGTTTTGAGCCATTACATTAGGTCAAAATTATGTATTTGAATCCTTGAGATCATGTCTTAAACTAATAATTCATTGGTTAGGTCAAAAGTAAAAAATTACACTTCCTCATTCAAAACCCTAATTTTAACCATTTTGCCCTTTTGATAATCTGGTCAAATTTCTTGAGGAATTGTGATCCAAACTTGATCAATTGACATATGTGAGTTAATGATTTTGATATGGATAAAAAATTATTAAGTTTGACTGCAAATTGACCATAGTTGACTTTTCCCCCAATACAGTTGATTTTAGGTTAACTGATCAATTAATTGAGCAAAAATGTGATCCAAGACTTGAAACTTGACATGAAAAATCTTGAGGGTCCAAAATGATCCATGAAAGTCATATGGGGACTTGAAATTCCATTTGTCCTTGTGAAATCTCAAACCCTAATTTGAGTTGTCAATGCTTGAGGAGGTGTCTTGAGCTGATCAAACCTTGTGTAGTCTTGATGTTTTACCTGTGGGAAAAAGGGTTAGTTAAATGCAGATGTATGCATGACGTTCTCAAGATGAATGAGATCGTGCTAAATGTGTTTTGTATGTATATGCTATGATGTATGAATGTGGGATGCATATTCTTCCGAGAAAACAAATCCCTAACTACTGCTGAGGAGTTCTGGAAAGCTGAATCCTGGATCGTTGTTGGAGATGAAGAATATACATATCTTTAAATATTGTTGAAAGGATGATTCCTTCGGGGACTATCTCTTGGATGCTAGCTGTTATCTGGTCGGATCCAGGCTTCACAATAATTTGCTGAGGATGATGAAGTCTACTGCTATCTGGTCGAATTTCAGGCTTCATAGTAACTTACTAGGGTAGAGCAAATTAACTGTTATCTGGTCGGATCCAGGCTTCACGAGAAATTTCATGAAATTGAACTGTTATCTGGTCGGGTTCTAGGCTTTGCAGATCTTTGAGGTGGATAAAATTAATTGTTATCTAGTCGGGTCCAGGCTTCACAATAAACTTGTCTGAAGAGATGGAGTTGAACTGATATCTGGCCGGATCCAAGCTTCATAGTAACTTGAAGTGGTAACTGTTATCTGGTCGGTTCCAGACTTTATAGTTTTTTTTTGAAAAGTTATACTATTATCTGGTCGGGTCTAGGCTTCATAGTGACTTGTTGGGGATTGGTTGTTATCTGGTCAGATTCCAGGCTTCACAACGAATTTCTGAGGGAATAAAGTTAATTTCTATCTGGTCGGGTCCAAGCTTCATAATAATTTGCTTGAAAAGATGAAGTTAAATTGATATCTGGTCGGGTCCAGGATTTGCAGTAACTTGCTGAGGTAGAGGCAAATTGTACTGGGGGAAAGAAGTTAATCCCTTGTCTGGTTGAGTCCAGGTTCTTCATTATCTCGAAGAGCTTAAACTTTTATCTGGTCGGGTCCAGGCTTCAAAGTAATTAGAGAAATTACACTATTATCTGGTCGGGTCCAGTCTTCATAGAATTTGGAAAGTTGTACTATTATCTGGTCGGGTCCAGTTTTCATAGTATCTGAAAAGTTATATTAATATCTGGTCGAGTCCAGACTTCATAGTATTTGAAAGTTGTAATATTATCTGGTCAGGTCTAGGCTTCACAGCAACTTTTGGAGATAGCAAAGACTTTGTTGATGATTTTACTGGGGATTAGGGGTTGTGGCCCTCTGATTTGTAAATAGTCTGAAAGGAAAACTCAAACTAGAGAGTATAGACTCAGTCGGGGAAGACAAACTTAGCTGGGTAAGATAGACTATACTGGGGGAATTTTGCTGTTCGTTGATTGTTGTATGTTGTTTGTTGGGGAAATAAACCATGTTGATGAATACTCGATGAACTGCTGACAAGGTGAGTTCTTTTAGGAAGATATCCATAAGGCTTCTTCTTGTAGGCTCAACTTAGCTGGGGAGAGAGATGTCAAGAGTTTGAGACTCTGGCTGGGAATCAACCTATGCAAATAGACTTTGTGGGTAACTCTATTAAGGGAAAGGTTTATTGTAGTCGATCCTTGTGGGGATAATTCTAATGAAATAACTCTGTGGGGATATTCCATATACATTAAAGAGATACTTGCTGCTGCTTAGCAAAAAACATGTGCCAAATAGTTTTAATTATGTTCACATGCATATGTTCGTTCAATTTTAGTCATTGGACATTTTTTGCATTCAAAACAAAAATAGAAAGTTTACACTTCAAAATATATTTGTATTGATATTTTGCACATGAGTAGGCGTTTTTGTACAAAGAGACGGGGATCCTAGTTAGAGGAAATCGTCGAAAGGAAAACAAAAATTGAAAATAAAAACAAATAGCCATGTGGTAATGATCTCATTGCATTCCACTTTACTATTACCCCAATGTCTTCGAATGCCCCTTGTCGTTGACAGAAGTTGATTGGAATGATCTTGGACCGTTTGAACTCGGACCTTGGTAATAAAGTTGATTGTGGTGATTCCACGGGACATAGTCATACGCTTTCAATCCTTAACTTTTGCCTGGACCACCCTTTCAGGTTTTCAGCCCACTAGGATACCCATTTTTGCCCAAGTCGCCCTTTCGGCTTTTCAATTTGCTGAGTGTACAATCTTTTTCATATATCCCTAATTTTTTCCCAAACCTTTTGGTTTGCCGGGATACCCTTATTTTGCCTAGGTGTGTTAACCTAGAGGGTCTCTTATGCGTAGTATTTTTTAACTATGTCCGCATTCACAGGATGTAGGAAGTCATCGCCATCCATGGTAGTCAGCATCATGGCACCACCAGAGAACACTCTCTTGAAAACAAATGGCCCTTCGTAGGTGGGAGTCCATTTTCCTCTGAGATCTTCTTGTGGCAGAATGATATGCTTTATCACCAAGTCACGAGCTTGATATACTCGAGGCTTGATCTTTTTGTTGAAAGCTTTGATCATACATTTTTATTACATCTGACCATGACAAACAGCAGCCAGTCGTTTTTCATCGATCAAGTTCAACTGATCCAATCTTGTCTGAATCCACTCATCTTCGTCTAGACCTGCTTCATTCATAATCCTTAGTGAGCGAATCTGAACTTCCACTGGCAAGACAACTTCTATGCCATACACCAAAGAAAAGGGAGTTGCCCCAGTTGATGTCCTAGCTGAAGTATGGTAGCCATGAAAAGCAAATGGTAACATATCATGCCAGTCGTTATAGGTTACTACCATCTTCTGCACAATCTTTTTAATGTTTTTGTTGGCCGCTTCGACTGCGCCATTCATTTTAGGTCTATAGGGAGAAGAATTGTGATGCTTGATTTTAAATTGAGTGCAAAGCTAGGTAATCATAACATTGTTGAGGTTAGTCCCATTGTCAGTGATAATCCTCTCGGGGATACCATAGTGACAAATGAGGTTATGTTTGATCAATCTGGCTACCACATTCTTGGTGACTGAGGCAAATGAGGCAGCTTCGACCCATTTGGTGAAATAATCAATAGCGACTAGAATGAAGTGATGTCCATTGGAAGCAGTGGGTTTGATCTCTCCAATCATGTTAATGCCCCACATTGCAAATGGCCACGGAGCGGTCATGACGTTCAGAGGGATAGGAGGCACGTGGACCTTGTTAGTATAGATTTGGCATTTGTGGCAAATCCTAGAGTGCTGATGGCAATCAGTCTCTATTGTTGACCAATAATAACCGGCTCTCAGGATTTTCTTTGCCATAGTATATCCGCTTGAGTGAGTGCCAAAGAGACCATCATGCATGTCTTCCATAATTTCCTCTGCCCCTTCTTGTCCATACATCGGAGTATAGTAGAGTCATGGTTGCACTTGTATAATATTCTGTTACTTAGGAAGAATTTGGCTGAAAATCTTTGTAAGAACTTTCTGTCATTGATGGATGCTCCCTCGGGATACTCTCGTGCTTCAAGGTATCTCTTCACCTCATGGTACCATGGCTTTTCTGTGTCAGTGTCAAGCTCGTAGAAGTGCGCAGGCTCATCAAACCTTTCAATTGTAATCGTAGGAGCTTCGTTGTCCCATCTGAATTTGAACATAGAAGACATGGTGGCCAAGGCATCATCCAACTGATTTTCTTCCATATGGAAGTGTTCAAAGGTGATCTCTTCGAAGTAAGGAATCAGAGATAGTACAAGCTCCTTGTAAGGAACGATATTAGGATGCTTAGTGTCCCAATCTACTTTTACTTGGCTAATCACTAAAGCGGAATCCCCAAACACATTCAAATGCTTGATCCTCAAATCAATGGCAGCCTTTAGGCCCAAAATGCATGCCTCGTACTCAGCCATATTGTTCGTACAATCGAAGCATAGTCTGGCAGTGAAAGGAATGTGGAAACCTTAAGGGGAGATAATCATAACACCAATTCCGTTACCTAAAGCGCTGGATGCCCCATCGAAGACCATAGTCCATCGGGATCCTTGTTCAGGTCTGTCATATGGTCCAGGTTTCATGCAGTCGGTCACTAGCATGATATTCTCATTCGGGAAGTCAAAGTTCATAGACTGATAATCATCAACAGCTTGATAGGCCAAATGATCTTCTAGTACGCTTCCTTTGATGGCCTTTTGCACTGTGTATTAAATGTCATACTCAGTCAAGATCTTTTGCCATCTGGCTATCCGTCCGAATAGAGCAGGTTTCTCGAAGATATACTTGATTGGGTCCATCTTAGAAATCAACAGAGTGGTATGAGTTAACATATACTGTCTTAGCCGGCGAGTAGCCCATGCCAGAGCGCAACAAGTTTTCTCAAGCAGTGAATATCTGGTTTCACAATCGGTAAACTTTTTGCTCAGGTAATAAATAGCATGCTCTTTTCGGCCAGACTCGTCATATTGGCCCAAAACACACCCCATAGAATTCTCTAGTACTGTCAAATACATGATCAAGGGTCTTCCTTCAACTGGATGCATGAGAATAGGAGGTTCTTGTAGATATTTTTTGATTTTGTCGAAGGCAGCTTGGTATTCATCATTCCATCTGACTACTTGATCTTTCTTCAAGAGTTTGAAGATCGACTCACAAGTAGCAGTTAAGTGAGATATAAAGTGAGCAATGTAGTTAAGACGACCCAAGAATCCTCTAACTTCCTTTTCAGAGTGGGGGACTGGAATTTCTTGGATGGCCTTCACCTTAGTAGGATCGACTTTGATGCCTTTACTACTGACAACAAAACCTAGAAGCTTTCCAGACCGTACTCCAAATGTGCACTTGTTAGGGTTCAACCTCATCTTGTACTTTTTCAACCTCTCGAATAGCTTGTACAGGTGATCGGGATGTTCCTCCTTGGTTTTTGATTTGGCAATCATATCATCCATATATACCTTTATTTCATGATGGGTTATATCATGAAACAAAGCTACTATAGCTCTTTGATATGTTTCTCCTGCATTCTTTAATTCGAACGGCATGACCTTGTAACAAAAGGTGCCCCATTGCGTAACAAAAGTGGTCTTCTCCATGTCTTCAGGAGCCATCCTAATTTGATTATAGTCGTAGAAACCGTCCATGAAAGAGAAGACTTTATGCTGAGCAGTATTATCGACCAAGACATCAATATGAGGTAGAGGGAAGTCATCCTTGGGGCTTGCCCTATTCAGATCCCTATAATCTACGCACATACAAACTTTTCCTTCTTTCTTTGGCATTGGAACCACATTGCCAACCCATTGGGGATAAGATGCCACAGCTAGGAATCATGTGTCAAATTGTTTCATCACTTTAGCTTTTATCTTTTCAGACATGTCAGGCCTCATGCGACGAACCTTTTATTTGACAGGAGGACAATCTTCTTTTGTCGGCAGACAATGAACTACGATGTCGGTATCCAACCCTGACATATCTTCATATGACCAAGCAAACACTTCTACATAATCATGCAACATCTAAACCAATATGCTTTTGACACTGATTTCCAGGTTAGTGTCGATCTTGACTTCTTTCTTGTCTGTCTCGGTACCCAGATTGATGACTTCAACGGACTCTTCGTGCAGCTGAATAGCTTTTTCCTCTTGTAATAGAAGTCTGGCTAGTTTTCCCAGTATTTCACAATCTTCCTTGCCTTCGTCTTCGGCTTGGTTAATTGGACATTCGAAATCATAGTCAGTAATAGTAGAGTCATTGGCAATGAGATCCAGAGTGGATGAGGACCTACAAGAGAGTGTGTGTGTGTGTGTGTGTGTGTGTGTATGTGTGTGCATGAAGATACATGGCTATTTTGAAAAATGTATATGAAGGAAAAGAAAGATAATAAACACAAATATTTGAATGTGAAAGTCTAATGATTTGTATTGAATGATCATATGATAAGATGAACATAAATAAAACCCTTGACAAATGGACCATAGTGCCCCGAGCCAGACGCATGGCATAAAAGTCATTGTTTAATATTACATACAATTTATTCTTGAATTAAAAGAAAGCAATAAACAAGTGATTACTCCTCAATGAAGGAGATGGGCACTTAGTCCTTGGCGTGTCAATTCTTGAGCTCCGTTGTATTAGGATATAACCAATCTTCAAATGCAACTTCATCATCGGAAACACCTACAACGTTGACCTCGTGATTTCCAATACCGAGAGGGGGCTTTCGTGCACGAGCGCGCCTCACTTCCTTATGAGCCTTGACAGTGAAACCCAAACCACATTTGTTTGCTTTGAATGAGACCTCGAGGAGTTTCCCCCAAGTATCACAACTTCCTTCTTCGATTGAAGCACGAGCATCTTTTAACGAAACCATCTTTGGCACAACCTTAACAACTTTGGACACATTAAAGGAACATTTGGCAGTAGTAATCATTGGTGGCACAACTTCAAAGGCTTGACACGGGGTCTCTATAAATTCTCCATCAATCTCCACATATTTGAAAGAGTTGAGGTGGCTTACCATGAACTCCTCCTTACCACAGACAGTGACAATTCTTCCTTTGACCGGATACTTGAGCTTTTGATGGAGTGTTGAGGTTACTGCCCCAACTCCATGGATCCAAGGGCGACCCAAAAAACAGGAGTAGGCAGGACGAATATCCATGATGTAGAAGGTAGAGTTGAAAATTTGTGAGCTCACCTTGATCGGGAGGTCCACCTCTTCATGAACTGTCCTTTTGGACCCATCAAAAGCCCTCACAATAATATCACTTGGTTTCAAAACTAAACCTTCACAGTCTAAGCGGTCTAACGCCCCCTTGGGTAGCACATTTAAAGAAGATCCAGTGTCGACCAGAACATGTGCTAAGGTAGTCCCTTTGCATTCAAGAGAAACATGTAAAGCTTTATTATGGTTCTTTCCAAGTGGTGTCAGATCAACATCTGATAACCCCAAACCATTATCGACCGTCAAACTTGCCACGCAATTTTCAAACTGGTCAATTGTGGTCAATTGTGGTCTCATGAGGGACATGATCCTTCTTTAAGAACTTGATTAACGCCTGAGCATGAGCATCAGAATAGAGTAGCAAAGACAACATAGAAATCTCGGAAGGGGTTTGCCCCAACTGCTCCACAATCTTGAAATCGCTCCTTTTTATAATTTTCAATATCTCGTCCATCTCACGAGCGGAAGGTTCTCCATCAGCAATGTATTTTGCAGGTATTTCTGTCTCGACCGGATCAACAACTTTCTCTTTCCCTCTTGTATCAGTACTTGGCTTAGCAGCAGTGATGCATATAGGCGCCCTTGTAACAGTTGGTGGTGAGATGTTGGGTGAAAAGATTCTCCCAGTTCGGGTTACCTTACTTGAGCTAGTTATGTTACCAACATCAACATATTTGTTTTCTTCAATCCAAGCGTCTTGTTTTATCCCATGGTAAAACACCTCAGCACAATAGTTCCATGGCACTTCTTTGTTGGAAGAGTAGGGAATTGGTCCGAGAGTGGTAATTATCAAAGGAGAAATAATTGGTTCATTTGAAATCCTGATAGGACCTTTGGAGAAGATCCTAAGAGGCTTGTTTGAGATGGTTATAATGGAGAGATCTTCACATTTATTGGTCAAACTTTTGGCAAGTGGAGTCTTCTCAAATAGAATCTCATGGCTATTCATCAGGCATTGAATGCCTTCCTTCAGCCTTTTGCATTTATTGAGTTGTTTGACACAACAAATAAAATCCTTCAAACAACCAGGGAAAATCCCGGCTTTCAACAGATTCTCTTTGATGATGATTAACGAAGTAGTCAAGTCTTCGACAAAGGCAACAAAAATGGTGTCTTCAACAGCATTGACACCCTTTCCATGATTTGGCATAGGCACGGTGATTACATTCGGAGTTGGAGGAGGATCAAATTTAATAGTCTTGTTATCCATCAAGTCTTGAATTTTATTATTCAGTGCCCAACATTGGCCAGTCTCATGCCCGGGACTACTTGAGTGATATGCATATTTGGTGTTCAAATTTTAATTTGGTGAAAAGGTATATGGATTGGCCGGAGGATCACACAGTGTCACTAAAATATCCTTTAGTAAGTGTTGTAAGGCTTGGGATAGTGACATGCCTATCCTCGTGAATTGTCTTCTTAGAGTTTCAAACTGTTGATGATTGGCAGATGGTCTTTGAGCAGGAGTTAGATTGGAGATTCGAACAACATTAACAGACGGGCGGTCATCCTTCTTGGTACGGGCCCTTGCCTCATACACAATATTGATTTCTTTCTTCGCGATAAAAGGTTTCTTTATAGGAATGGAGGTGGAGGCAAATGCCATGGGAATCTTCCCGCTTTTGATACCACTTTCAACTCTTTCACCGGTTAATATCAGCTCGGTGAAACCAGAAGATGAACAGCAAACCAATAAATTAAAGAATGGACCAGATAAAGTGCCCATAAATATGTCAATGTGCTCCATATCAATCAAAGGTGGTTGAACCCTACTGGAAAGGTCTCTCCATTTTTGGGTGTATTCTTTGAACCCTTCATTCTTCCCCATTGTCATATCTTGCAACTGAACTCTTGTCGGCGCCAAGTCGGTATTATACTGGTATTGGTGGTAGAAAGAAGTAGCTAAGTCTTCCCATGTATGGATACGGGAACCATCCAACTGGTAAAACCACTCTAGTTGCGTCCCGGCCAAGCTTTCTTGAAAAAAGTGAACCCAGAGTTTCTTATCAGTGGTGTGCGGCTGTATCTTGCGCACATAAGATTTCAAGTGAAGTTTTGGACAGGAAACCCCATCGTATTTTGCAAAGACTGGTATCTTGAATTTGTGGGGAATGACAACCCCGAATATCAAACCCAAATCATCAAAATCCAAACCGGGTGACAGCTTGAATCTCGAAAGCCTTCAATCTGTCTTCTAACTGCTTGTACTTGACATCGGCAGGAGGATACTGCTCGTCAAAATAATCATCACCATCAAACGTTTTATCATTGATACACCCATCCTGGATACTCCTAGCTTCTCCAATCTTATTGTCGTCTTCCTTAGATGAGTCTTCCACTACCGGGATCTGACGGACCGATTCTTTGAATCTTCTACCCATGTTGACCAGGGCTTTCCTCTTTGGTTTCTTTTTAGCTACTAGCAACGCCATCAAGTCTTGTTGCCCCTTGTCTAGGGTCAACAGAGTCTCTTAAAACTGAGAGTTTTGTGCTTGTAAGTCCTTCACTATTTTCTCTAGATCCATCTTGCTGAAATAAACAACAGAAAGATAAGGAAACCTGTTGTGTGAAAACCTGTTATGTTATGATGCATGAAAGATGTATATGCAAATTATTTCAAGGATTTATGAAATTTAAATTTGTATAGACAAAGAATGAACAAATGTCAAATTTCATTAATTAGTTCAAAATGATTACAGCATGCCTCTTGGACTTATAAAATAAATCTCTAAGATAAAAAGACCGAACACATCCTCTTCGGCGCAAGGTAGGCGTTCACACTTTGCTCTTCATGTAGTTGATTTGCACGCTCCAAGACCCTTTTCTCACTAGCGTAGAATTGAGCTTCGAAGGTATCTCGTTCTTCCTTCAGCTGAATCCAACCCTTTTGCAAGTCTTCAAGATAAGTAGGCATGTCGGGATGGAGGACAGTGTACAGTATATCCCCTTCAATCACAGGTTCCATGATAACTGGTAAGATGGATGGATAGGGAATCACAAGTTTCTGAGCATGAGCTCGTACCCACCTAAGGTAAGGCTCAAGGGGAATGGAATTCTTAGGTCCCAGCGTCTTACTATCTACTTTTCTTACCATCCTCCAAGCTCGTATAAACCTCTGAAGGTAACCTTGATCGTCGCTCTCGTAGTCGAATACCACTCCTTGGATGAGCATATCATGCGGACCATCTCTTCGGGAATAGCTAAACTGTCGTAAGGATAAGCAAGGGTTGTAAGTGATACCTATCCTAATGCCAAACAAAGGGACATTAGGTAATTCCCCTCAATGATTGATGATAGTAACATTCTCCAAGGATCGAGAACACCAATGAATATCCGAATGCCTGAGCATCATTAACCTATGGGACCACCTCAAACCTTGCTTGTTCTTCAACACAAATCGGGGAAGATGTGAAATAAACCATCTAGCCAAGAGAGGAGTGCAACACATGAGGATCCCTCTATTCCTCATAGTGTGAGAGTGGAAAGAATGTAGGATATCTCCCAACAAAGTAGGCACCGGATTGTGAGACATGAAGATTTTGATAGCATTTACATCTATAAGTTGGTCAGAGTTTGGAAACAAAACCACCCCATAGATGAGAAGAGCAAAGATTTCTTCAAAATCTTGTAAGTCCAAAGAGTTCCAACAATCTTGAGCTTTCTCAAACAAGAACTTAGCTAAGAACCCTTTGACACCACTCCTTGTTTCCCAATTAGTTGTGACATCATCTTGTTGCAAGTGTAGTGCTTGGGCAATCTCTTTAGGTATTGGATCTCTTTCCGTACCGTTGAAGGGTAGTTGATTGAGAATGGGAATCCTCAAGAGTTGAGATAATTCTTCTAGAGTAGGTACAAGACGATAATCGAGAAAAGTGAAGCAATGGTGTAGAGGATCAAAGAACTGGAAAAGCACTTTCATCATATCTTCATCAGTGCTTGAGGTAACCAAGTTAAGGAGTCGACCATGTCTTTCGGTGAATGAAGAATTCTCAGGGACCGTTGATGCTAACTCTTTGAATTGAGAGGGAATTCTTACGAGATGGACTTGGATAGTATTTCTGCGGATAAAAGCCAATTCCTACAAAACAGAATAAAGATAAATCCCAATAATCCTTAAAATGGTTAGTGAGAATACTTATGATGTTATGATGTTTATGATGCTATGTACAAGTAAGCATATACAAGCAAGGAAAATAAGTCCTTAGGTTTAGGCTTGCATGGAGTCTCATAGGTAAATACCCTCTTGAAGTTTAGTTGGCTCAAACCTGTCCTAGAAATAGTAACCGAGTTCTAAGGGATCTCAATATCACTGATCTTTCTTGCCGGGCATTGTTTCAGCACAAGCCTCTTTCATGGCAACCGCAATATCCCGAGAAGTATAATCTCAATGAGTGTAGTATAGAGTATAAACCAACTTTGGACTGCACCAAAGCCGGCTATCTCACTACTTCCTAATGACCAAGTTAGTCAAGTAAAGGTTCTGAAGTTAGTTAGTGCTTCATGACACCACACAATGGCCCCGTATTCTCCTTGACTACTCAAGGGCTACCGGTACCCACAAATGTGTCACACTAACGTAGCTATTTCTTAGGCCATGTCGGTATACCCGTACAGTTTCCACAATGTATTGCTACTTACCTATAAGGTATCCCAAATCCGGGTAGAGGATTTAAAACAAGCCCAAACAAGGAACCAAAATGTAAAGCAAGCAAGTCAAAAAATTAAAGCAAATAAATGTGATCTAGCTCTAAGGTAACCCCACTTTTAAGTTTCTCCCCAGCAGAGTCGCCAGTTCTGCAATACAGTGGGAGAACTGACTTGGGATGTTTTGCGTTTAATTGCAAATGTTGTGGTTAGCAAGAGTCGCCACCGAATTTTCTTTTTATCCAAAATGAAAGGTGGAAAAGAATACGAAAGAACTTTGAGATTATTTCTTGAGTTCGGGGGTAGATTATGAAAAGGGAAGGTATTAGCATCCTTTTCATCCATAGTTGTCTATGGGATCTTAGTTGCTTACTAGATCACTTGCTTTTGTTTGAAAATGTGCTTTGTGGTGGTTTTTGAAAGTATTTTGAAAATGAGCCTTTGTTTAGGCAAACTTTGTAATGGTTCTCGTTCGTAAGAACGTATACAAAGTGTTGGACTTTTGAAAATATTTTAAGTTTTGAAAGTTTGTTTTTTAAAGTGTTTGGTTTTTATTTTGAAAATGAGCAAAGATGTTTGTTTTGAAAGTGAGCAAACAACTAGGAACAATCTACCTACTCAAAAGTATTTTGTTTATTTCTTTCTTTCCTTTGATATTGTTATCTTACCATTGATTGGTAAGAAGCCTTATCTTTGGATGTAAAGGGACGGGCGTGAGTCATCGTATAGTCATGATAACAATGTTGTGAGATATCTTAGCATTTCTCTTTGAGGGACTAAGATAATTGGAAAGGCAACATTTATAGAATCATCGAGGGACTATGATCTTGTATTTTTATTGTTTTTGCTAAGTCATCTCATATGCATATCATGACCATTTTTGTAAGGCAACAAGCGGAATTACCCTAAGGGTGCATGTGAGAATAATGTGTTTGATCTGCATGCGTTTAATCTTGGATTAGGATTATCTACTTATTGATTTTATCTTTCCATACAAACCCTAATTACTAGCATTTATATGAAAGCGATAAATTGCAGAAAGTAAAATTACTATGCTATTACATCATTAGGGGGATGGGGTATATAAATTTACAAATGGGGATTTGCAAGAAATTAAAGTCCTAATTATCTATTACAACCATATTGAATAATGTAGAAGAAATGAAAATATAATGTACAAGAAGATAAATGGAAAATAAATGATTTTTGTTTAGATTTTTGTTAAGGGTTTAGTTTTGACCTAATTAAGAAAAATGATTAATTAAAATTAAACCTAAACTAATTAAGAAAAGAAATTAAGTTAGAAAGCATTTTTAGGGTTTTTTATGAAAAGGTTTTTTATGAAAGGGTTTAATCTTAATGAAAATAATATGGTAATTAATTAATTAAAAGAAACCTAAATTATACGTTAATTTTAATTTAAAAGAAAATAAAATAAAATTGAGTCAAATTATTATTTAAATTTAAGAAAGGAAATTAAATTTGTTAGGCAACTGTTTTTTGGTCTTTTTATTTTTAAAAGAAATAAAATAAAAAAGTATTTTAAATATATAAATAAAAAAATAAAATATTTTTGGATTTTTGATTAATAAAAATAATATTATTATTAATAATAATAAAAATGATAAAGAAAAGTAAAATGAAATAAAATAAGAAAAGAAAATAAATTAAATTAAAATGATAAAAAAATGTTTGGGTCAGGTGTGTGAAAGCAGGCGGGGGGGGGGGGGGGGGGGGGGGGCAGGAGAAGCAAAAATGACAAAGCCCACTGACTTAAGGCCTAGGCGCTGGTTGTGGCAAAAAAAGAAAGGAAAATGTGGGAAAATATGAAAAGTGACAGCGCTGGGGCTTGAACCCACGCCCTTGACATGAAACGCGCGCTGCCTTATCATTGGAGTGGCTATACATTCGTTAACATAAGCAAAACAATAAATACATAACATAAATCAAGTCTTGAAAATTACTTCATCTTCAACCTCCAGCCATGGTTCCTGTAACTTGCTCATTTCTCAACAAAAATAAAAGATGTAAACATGAAAATTGCTCCACTTTTCCATACGAATCCAACCATATAAATATCAAAAGCTATAAATCAAAGATGAATGAGAATTTCTAAAAGTACCAAATTCTGACCTAACTTTTTTCAGAGATTCAAACCTAAAATTCTCTAGGCTCAATCAATATAAATGAAATCTATGGATATGTACAGTTTCAGGGCAATGATATTTACATTTTATCTTCACAAATGCAAGCTTAACAATGCCTAAATGAAAAGATAGAAGTTCAGAAAAGATACCTCAAAACTGGAAATCATGAAATGCAAATGAGCTTGATTCAAGGTGCTGCAATGATCAGGCTAGCTTCCTCAAGTTCCCAGGAAGCTAATGCAATGATTAGCTTGAGCAATGGATGGCTGGAATGGCCTGGAGAAGTCCAGTTACAGAGCTCTGTTTTTGAGTTTGGAAGATGGAGTTACATTTATGAAACACGGATGGAGATAGACTATATTTGGTGTATAGAAGCTTTGTGATTGGTATGGAATGAAAACGCACGAGGGAAATGTGAGTTTAGGTTTCAAAGTCAGAATGTGCACATAAATGGAGTTTTGATGCAAGTTTTGATTTGAGGGAGTTTGTGAGAGTTTCAGGGTGCTTAAGCTCGTGTGTTAGCTCACAAATAGTGCCTCTATTTATAAGCAAAGAGTTTGAATGCTTGGAGAAGTCAGAAATCAAGAAACACATGTTTGTGGATTTTTGCTTGATTTTGAAGAAAGCTTGAAAGATGTGGTTCCAATGCATAAGTACCTGGTTTATAGGGAGTCTTAGAAGCTTTAAACATGTTGCTTCTGAGTATACATGCTGTGTGTGTTTAGAACAACAAGTTAGAGACTCAATAAGAGTGGACTTTGTGCATAAAGCCACTTTTCCAAAATGGCAATGTTGCCTTTCTTCCTAAAATGGTATTAAGCATGGGCAACACATTGAATGCTTGGATTAAAGCTTCTAACAGCTGTGTATACATTTAATTATGGAGTGAAAGGCAAGTTAGAAGCCTGCAAAGTGGGATTTGTACAACATGCTTGAAGAATGGATCAAGTGTTCATCGCAAAATTGACTTGTAATACAAGAATGAAACCCTAACTTCATGGCTTCGTTTCTCTTAGCTCAAGTATGATCTCAATGAGTTATTGGACATTTTGAAAAGCTTGTAAAATTATCTATAACCGCTATGTTGGATATTTTTTAAAATTCAATTTGGAACTAGGAGAAAAAAGTGCCATGAAGTTAGGTTAAAATCCTGCCTAACTTGGGCAAAATTTCACTAAGTTTTTCAAGTTTCATGAATATGTCTTCACAAAATCATAACTTGAAATATAAGAATTTCTAGGAAAAGTTATGCCCTACAATGTTTTATATCTCATTGAGATCTACAACTTTCATGTTGGAAGTTTCTCTTGAATCATCTTGCATCATGGTGGAAATTTGGCTCAAAGTTAAGAAAAAAAAACTTTTCAACACTTAGAAAAAATTCTCTGTTTTAGAAATTTTGACTTTTCAAAATGAAATTTTACTTTTTGATTTCTTGATGAACAAGTTTCATATTTTGACATTTCTTGCTGAATTTTGATCTTTCAAGCTTGATTTTGACCCAAAAGTCAAAGTTTGACTTTTCAGTGTATAGTTGACTTTTCATCAGTTGACTGAAATTCAACTAATAAATTGATCTTGAGAAATGTTTTGAGCCATGAAATTATGTCAAAATGATGTATTTGAATCCTTGAGATCATGTCTTAAACCAATAAGTCATTAGTTAGGTCAAAAGTCAAAAATTGCACTTTCTCAGTCAAAACCCTAATTTTGACCATTTTGTCCTTTTGATGATCTGATCAAATTTATTGAGGAATTGTGATAAAAACTTGATAAATTTACATATTTGAGTTCATGATGTTGATATGGATAAAAATTTATAAAGTTTGACTGCAAATTGACCACAATTGACTTTTTCCCTAATACAACTGATTTTAGGTCAACTGATCAATTGACTGAGCAAAAATGTGATCCAAGACTTGAAACTTGACATGAGCAATGTTGAGGGTCCAAAATAATCCATGAATTTAATATTGGGCCTTTGAAGTCCATTTGTCCTTGTGCAATCTCAAACCCTAATTTGAGTTGTCAGTGCTTGAGGAGGTGTCTTGAGTTGATCAAACCTTGTGTAGTCTTGAATCCATGGAGATCTTATGAGATATTTCTTTGAGAAATTAGAGAGAAAATTTTGGGGTACAACACTTTCCCACACAACGGAGCAGGGTCGAATCATGATTGCGTTTGTATAAAATTCCATTGCTCAAGAAGAACTTAGCCGAGAACCTCCATAAGAACTTCTTGTCATTGATGGATGCCCCTTCAGGGTATTCTTGAGCTTCAAGGTACCTTTTCACTTTATGAAACCAAGGGTTTTCCTCTACTCCGTCAATGTCGATTTCATAGCAGGGCGATGGTACGTCGAATCTTTCAATGGTAATTATGGGAGCCTCATTGTCCCATCTGACCTTGAACATGGACGACATGGTAGCCAATGCATCCGCCAGGTGATTCTCTTCTCTTGGTATGTGCTCAAAGGTAATCTCTTTGGAGTACGGGATCAAGGTTAATACATGCTCTTTATAAGGAATGAGATTTGGGTGTTTCATATCCCCATCTCCCTTAACATGACTGATTACCAAGGCTGGGTCTCCATACACGCTTAAGAACTTGTTTCTCAGGTCAATAGTGAAGAATGGAAAAACACAGGAAGGGGGGTTGAATTGGAATCTTAAAACTCAAAGAAAAGAACACGTTGATTTTTATCCTAGTTCGTTTGAACTCAAACTACTCCAGTCCACCCGCCAAGGTGATTTCGCCTCTCTCCAACAAGGTCTTAATCCACTAATCAATCTTGATTACAAGTCTACTTTGACAACTGCCAAAGTCTTCTTGAGTATAACCATAACCCGTTTTTCTCAAGGAAATTCACTAAACAATATAAGAATAAACAGTGTATAATATTTTTTTCTTATAAAACAATATCACAATATAATGATGTTTTACACAGTTTAAAATATTGAACGTTTCAGGATTAGAGATGATTGCATCGTTGTTGAGTATGTGTGAAAAGTCGTGAATAATTTATCCTCAAGACTTGTTTAAATAGGAGAAGCAAGGATGATCATTTGGAAACTTGATTAATGACAATTAAGGTGCTTTCCAAAAATAAAGATCCTTGTTCCCTTCCAGCCGTTACTCTTGAATTAGAAATATTTGATTTGTAACGTTTCAGAACATTGAAGTATTCGTTGTTGTTTGCTTCAGAACTTTTAGAGATAAGAGCCATGAGATCCTGTTTGGAGCGTTAGAACTTCTTTCAAATATTTTTATAATCAGAGTTAAAAACATCCTTTTAGTGCATCTTCTGATCTTCTTTCATCAGAGCTTTTTTTTAGAGATGTTTACAATCACAACAGAAACAACTTTATAACTTATCTTCTGATCTTCTTCCATCAGAACTTCTCTACAAAACAAAATATAATTTTAGAGTGCATAAATGTTCTTTGTGTTTGTTATCATCAAAACTCTTACAAGGATTGTAGAATCAAACTATGTTCTAACAATCTCCCCCTTTTTGATGATGACAAAAACTAGGATATTTCAATCAAAATAAACAGAACATAAAGCATTATAGGGTCTCTCCCTGAGCTGAGTACTCAGATAGAGATGAATTACTTCCCTGAAGTTCATTCTGATTAGAGATTTTGATGCATCTACTTCTGTCTTCATCATAGGTTTGTTCCTCTTTTGCTTTCAGAAAAAGAAACAAGAAGTTATGATACTCAAAATGTTTGAGACTGTGTCTCAATACTGTTATTAGAAATATCTTACATTCTCCTCCTTTTTTTCAAGAATCAAAAAGCAATATAAACACTAATATTTAGAAGCAAAAGTTGAGTTGTATTAAAAATGATTGCAATAACACGTTCAGAGGCAAACAACACAAAAAATTGAATACATTATAGAAAACAAGTTTTAAAAACTAAGATTGAGGTGGAGGAAGTCGTGTGAACAGAGCTTCCAGCAAGCTCTTAATATGAGTGTTCGATTCCTCTTGTTTTCCCAATATTCCTTTGATTTCTTTGTATGTGTCATCTTGCTTGTCTAATCTCTCCTTAATCACTGCATTTTATTTCTTCAACTCCATAAAAGGTGCAAGCTTCTCAGAATAGGCTGCAGAAGATTCTGACTCAGTAGCTTCTTCAGTCTCTTTTCCTTTGTCTTGAAAAACAACCAGAGGAAGATTATCAGAGCATGGTTCATCAACTTCTGAAGGCTGGCGATCTCCCCAGGGAGAATTATCCAGCAGAAGAATATGTTTCTTTTCCCAGTGACGCAAAACTTGATCCTTGAAAACATTCAGTTGATCACAAAAGTTCTGTTGGGCCATTTCATAGCTTAACTCCTTGAGTTTTTGGGATTCTAAGTTGAACCATTTTCTGAACTGGTTTCAGTGAGAGTCAGAAGCAGCAGGATTTCGATTTTCTAAGCATGCTAGCTTCAAAGAGTTAACCCATTCAATTATCTCTATTTCAAAAATCAGTAAATTTCTACCAACATCTGCCTTGGTGATAGTTGGTTTTGGTTTTAGGATAGCAATTTTGTGAGAGTTAGAGGCAAGGTTATCCATTACTTCTAAGTCTATTACAGTTCTTAGATGACCTTCTAGGGGATTGATAGGAGAGGGAGAGGGAGAATCAGAAATGATAATGGGTGATGGAGGTGTGTTTGGTGGAGTGGAATGGTAATGACATGGGATTTCTGGAATGTCGTGGATTGAGAGAGGTTGTCGAACCATGAAAGGTTCTATTATTCTAGGAATTGGTGTGGTGGTATTAGAGTCAATATTTGGATTTTCTAGTTGGGAAGCGTGAGCGTTTGGATTTTCAGAGTGGGGAGCTTGGAAGTTTAGATTTTATATGTGTGGAGCTTGAAATTCTTGATCAAATTGATCAATATCAAAAAGAACTTGAGCAAGTTCTGGCTGATTTTGGTCAAGATGTGCATTAGGAGAGTGTGGTTCATTCAGAGTGTTTTCTAGTTTGACTGAAGGGTCAAATTCTATATTAAAATCATCAAAGGTTTGTGGTGAGGGGTCTTCTATTGGTTTTGGAGAGGTGCGTGTTTCAAATGTTGATAAAATCACTAATTCTACAACAGAAATAAAAGAAGAATTACCTTTCTTCTTAGCAGCTTTTGGTACCTTCTGAGAAGATCCTTCTCCTGCAGCTTTCCTTTTTCTGGATTTCTTGAGAACAACTTTTGGAGCCTGTTGACGCAGATCGCAAATGTTTAACTCTTGATTAGTCATATCCATCTTGCATGCTTTGAGAAATCTGACAGTGATTTTTGGTGAAGCGTCTATTTGAGAGAACAGAGGGAAATCTTTCAGAGGAACTCTTCTTGATGTAATGACTTTTTTGGTTGTAATAGTTGGATCCTTCTTAATGTTGTCAATGATTTTACTTTTCTTTACATTATTCACATTGAGTGGTTTTCTAACACATGCTTCCAGAGTGTTGATCTGCTAAGCTTCAGTCAGATATTCTATCAATTTGTTTTCAGTCAGAATATTTGATATCAGCCTACCCAGAGGTATCCAGTCCCTCTTAGTTCTTTCTTCTTCTCTGGTTTCCTTCACACTTATCTCTAGATGATTGAATAACAGGTGAGGAAGATTTATCTTTGCCTTTATTGAAATGAAGTACAATAGAAATTGTTGGTCAATATTATATAATCAGGAGAGTTTGTGGGCTTCCTGTGGTTGATACAGCCCAAAATAATTTTTGCCCAAATTCTGAAGTAGTCCTCCAGGTCTTTAATTTTGTTTGATGGCTGCTGTGATACGGTGGGAGAACTAACTTGGGATTTTGCGTTTTGTGTTCGCAAATGTTTCGGGTTAGCAAGAGTCGCCACCGACTTTTTATTTTATCCTAAGGAAATGTCAAAAAGCACAAGAAAGACCTTTGAGATGTTTTCTTGGGTTCGGGGAGTAGATTATAGAAAGGGAAGGTATTAGCACCCTTTCTATCCATGGTTATCCATGGGCTCTTAGTTACTTGTTTAGATCACTTGCTTTGCTTTCCAATTGTTTGAAATGGTGCTCTTCAATTGTTTGAAATGGTGCTTTGTGTGTGGTTTTGAAAGATGTTTTGAAAAGAGGCCATCGTTGTGGCAACCTTTGTAATGATTATTGTTTGAATGTATACAAAGGTGTTTTTGTCTTTTGAAAGTTTTCAATGTTTGAAAGTAGGGTTTTGAAATTGTGTGGTGAAGTGTGTTTTGAAGATAGCAAGGATGTTTCTTGCAAGCTTTGATCAAGTAACTAAGAGTTATCTACCCTATTTTACTCAAAGATCTTTCTTATGTTTTTAACCCTTTTAACAGTGTTGTTTCACCATTGTATTTGGTGAACAACCATGTGTTAGGATGTTAAACGGGACAAGCACGGATCATCGTATAGACCATGATAGCAATAATGTCAAGTATTTTTGGCAATTTTCTTGAGGGACTTGATCATTTTTGTTTAGGAAACTCAGATAGCGTCATCGAGGGACTATGATCTTTTTTTTTGTTTTTGTTTTGCCAAAGTACTTGACATGCATACCATGGCCCATTTTTGAAGGCAACAAGTGGATTGTAATCCTAGGGGTGCAAGTGTGCATTGTGTTTGATTTTCATGCATTTTGTCTTTGATTAGGTCAAACTATTTGTTGGTTTTGATTTTGCATACAAACCCTAAGTCTAATCATGGAATAATTGAAAGCATTTAAAGGTGCGAGAATTTAAATTCTACACTATTACAACATGATATAGGGAGGGGGGTACAAATTTGAATAGGGGATTATTTTGCAAGAAATATAAAACCCTAATTACTATTACATCCAAATTGAATTTGCAAGGCATAATATTTAAATATACAATATTTAAATAAATACAATAAATAAATATTAAATAAAATGTATTATGCAAAAAAGTTTTTATTTGTTCATGTATGCAAAAAGTATTTTTTATGTAAAGAAATGTAAAGAAATAAATAAAAAGTTAATTTTATGTATTTTTAGGGCAAAAACCCTAATTTCTTAAGAAAATAAATATCATGTATTATTTATATACAAAAATATATTAACATGTATAAAAAAGAAATATATCCAAAAAATGTATTTTTTAATATAAATAATAATAAAAATAAAAGATAATATTTTTGTGTTTTTTATTTCTAAGTTTTTAATAAAACAAAAGTATATATATATATATATATATATATATATATATATATATATATATATATATATATATATATATATATATATATATATATATATATATATATATATATATATATATATATATATATATATATATATATATATATATATATATATATATATATATATATATATATATATATATATATATATATATATATATATATATATATATATATATATATATATATATATATATATATATATATATATATATATATATATATATATATATATATATATATATATATATATATATATATATATATATATATATATATATATATATATATATATATATATATATATATATATATATATATATATATATATTAAATATGTTAAATATGTAAAAAAAATAAAATAAATTATTTACAAAAATAAAATATATTCAAGAAAATGTTTTCAATGTGAATAAAAATAAGAAATGGAATAAAAGTATTATTTTCAAAAATTTTAAATTTAAACAAAATAATATAAAAGTATATAAAATGTTTTTATGCTAGTAAAAATAAAAATAAAAACCAAATAAATGTAAAAAATTATGAAAATATTTTTGGATCATTTTTTATGTTTGAAAATAAAATATAAAAGTCAGAAATGAAATAAAAATATAAAAATAATAAAAATACAAGAAATGGGCCAGGGGGGTGTGAAGCTGAAAATTGGGTGTGAAAAGTAGGAAGTAACCATGCCCAGCCCAGCTACTTCATCTTCTTCCTCTGTCCACAGAAATTTGAAAAAGCGCGCGCTAGCTACACATACATGTATCTCCTATATTTGTGATCCTTTGACAAAACTCAAAACATGAAACTTGTAGAGCATCAAACAACGAATCTAACCATATAAAAAACTTAAGCTAACTCTCAAAGACCAGAGAGAATTTCTCTGGCCCTAATTTCTAACCTAGTTTTTTCAGAAAGTTCATGGATGAAATTCTCCTAGCACGATTAATATAAATGAAAACTGAGCACATGTATGGTTTCAGGGCTATGACTACAACATCTTTCATTCACAAACCTAAGTCTAACTATTCCTAAATAGAGAGATATAAGTTCATGAAATACCTCTTTCAGTTGAGTTCGAGCTGGACAATGTAGCAACTTTCAATGGTGCTTGAGGTTCTTTTGAGCTTGCCTGAAGTCCACTGAACCTTTCCCAATGCTTGGTTTGTTTTGAAGTGGCCTGAATCGTGCTACAGAACTCAACCTGCAAAGCTTCCAAACAAAAATGGCAATGTGTGTTAATGGAGTTACAACAACTTGTGAATGGTCTGGATAGCTCATGTAGATTGTTTGGAATGTGTTTAAAGTAGTTTTGGACAAAACGCACGAGAGGATTTGATGGTGGCTTGAAGTTTGCAGAACTGGCCCTGTTTTGCAAGAAAATGGAGATTTTGAGTAAGAGGAGGTTTGAGTGGTGAAGAGCTCGTGCTTCTGGCTTGCTAGGGTATGAGAAACTTGTTTGACAAATTTGCTTGAGTTGGTTTTTATCAGATGTGTGTGTTATTGGCTTTTTGCATAATGCCTTGGTTATGAAGTAAAATGAGAAGTGACTAAGAGCAGGCCTGTACAGGCAAGCTCTAACCTTGCATAAATTGTGAAAGCTTGGCCCCCAGTTTGTGGATTTGGTTGACAACATAAGATCTTGTTCAAGGCTCAAGGATTAGTGGTTTGACATAAAGCAACCTTTTGCAAAAATGGAAATGTGCCTTTTACCATTTAGGGATTAAACTTGTGTACAATACCCTAATGACCAAGACAATGCATTGGCTCAACGTATTTGTATTAACTTATGGAGTACAAACTGGTTTAGAGGCCTGTAATTGTGTAATAAGCTAGCTTGGTCAGACTTGGCAAGTGGTATGAACATGTATTGGCCATGGTCATAAAGTGAGCTTTTTCAAACTTCAAGCATTCGATTCTCCCTAACCACAAAGGTGTTTGAGGAGTTCTTAGACAATTTGGAAAGCTTGCAACATATACTATAATCCATATTTTAAATGCAACTTGAAACTCCAAGTGGAACTATGTGAAAAATGGCCAAGAAGATGGGTCAAAATCCTACCTAAATTAGGGCAAAATTTCTCTAAGTTAAAAGTTTTAGGTACCCTTGTTCCAAAAATCATAACTTGAGATCCAAGCTTATTTTGGGAAAACTTTGTGAATAAAAGTTGTAGACTTTGTGATGGACTACAACTTTCATGTTATAAGTTTTGTTTGAATCCATTTGTATCTTGGTGAAACAATGGGACAAAGTTAGGAGAAAATAAGAAAAATTTATAACTTAGAAAATTTCTAAGTTATGAAATTTTTCCATTTTAAACCCTAATTTGCAATTTTGGGTTTCTTGATGAACAAGTTTCACAATTTGACATGTCTTGATGAAAAATGACCCTTGGCACTTGATTTTGACCAAAAAGTCAAAGTTTGACTTTTCAGTGTACAATCAAATTTTGATCAGTTGACTGCAAAATTCATCTGTCAATCCTATGCATTTGAGATCTTTTGAACTTGTTGAATGAGTCAAGACATTTTTTTTGAGTCCTTGTGTCCATGGTTGAGCTTAATTTGCCATTGGTTAGGTCAAACAGTCAAAAATTGCCTTTGTGCAGTCAAAACCCTAAAAATGACCATTTTGCCCTTTTGGTGATCTGATCAAATTTCTTGTGGAATTGTGATCCAAACTTGAAAAAATGGTTCATATGAGTTCATAATGTTGATGCGGGTCAAAATTCATGAGGTTTGACTGTCAATTGGCCACATTTGACTTTTTCCCCAATACAACTAATTTCTAGGTCAATTGTCGAATTGACTGGGCAAAAATTTGAATCAAAGCATGAAACTTGGTATGGAAAAACTTGTGAGTCCAACATGAAGTATGAAAGTCACTTTGGGCATTGTAGGTCAAAACATCCCTGTGCAAATTCAAACCCTAATTTAGGTCAACAGTGCAAGGAGGTGTCTTGAGCAGAGCAAACCTTAGCTTGATCTTGAGTTCCCAGGGTCTTGTGATGAGAAATGTTGATGAAATGAGAGGGCAAATTTTGGGGTACAACAGTTGCCCCTGTTCAATCTTCTTGAACATGAAGAGTTAGATTGGCAAGTTTGCCTTTCGCGACTTGAAGGTAAAAGAGGATTGGACACTAGAGTGCCCGTAAATTTGCACTCGTCAAAATATTGTTGAGGGAATGGGCTTAAAGATGCCATTTGGAGATGGTAGAATCTTGCTGGAGATGGGCTTAAAGATGCCATCCAAGAATGTTTGTTGAATTGCAGTGTTGTAGGTCAGAAGAATGAGCGTCAAAATGGTATCCGTGTCTGGAATGCATTTGAACTGTATTTGGAGACTGAGTCTGTACGAGCAAAAGAATGGCGTCCGTGTCTGGAGCGTATCTGAGTTGTAACTGTATTTGAATTTTGAATGAATATCAGAATGACTGTCGTGTATGGAGTGTATCTGTATTATATCTGTAGTTGAGATCTGTATGAGTAGCAGAATGACTTCCGTGTCTGGAGTGTATCTGAGACTGTAACTGGGATCTGAGTAAGTGACAGAATGATTTCCATGGCGACTGCACTGGGGAGAATCAAAATTCTGGTGTAAGGGCCAGAATGGCATCCGTGTTTGGAGCGTATCTGAACTTGTAGTTGATAGTTGAATATGAATGAGAGATAGAATAGTTCCGTGTCTGGAGCGTATCTAGTCTGTATCAGATTGCTGAAGTCTGAATGAGTAGTAGAATGACCGCCGTGTCTGGGGTGTATCTGTACTGCATTTTGACTTGAAATTCTGAATGAGCAATAGAATGGCCGCCGTGTCTGGGGTGTATCCATACTGTATCTGAATAATTGTTAATGATAGCCTTTTAATCTTATCCTGAAAAGGGTAAAAAGTCAGCTAAAACATAAAGTTATGTTGCATGATGTGTATGATGCAATGAAATGTGTTTCATCAATGTTCATGATATATTAATGTAATGGATGTGCATGTAAGCTGAGTAGCTGTCTTACTGAGGAAAATAAATCCTTGATGACTGGAGACATAAAAATCCTTGTCAACTGTCGGGGAAAGTGAATCTTTGACCAATGCAGAGGATTCAAAAATCTTTGATTGCTGAAGATGAGAAATCCTTGATGATTGCTTGGGGATTAAAGAATCTCTGATTGTTTGAGAAATGAGAAATCCTGGGACCAGTGCTGGAGATTGAAAATCCTTGGTGACTTGTGGGGGTTCACAAGGGTTCTGACAACTTCTGCGGGGAATGAGGATCCTTCAAGACTTTCCTGGGAACTAAGGAAAATTCTGAAAATCTCTTCTGGAGAGTTGGAACCTAGGAGGCTTCTGTTTGGAGAAATGAGATCGAGAATCTTTGATCTGTAGGGAAATAACTCTGTGGGGAGAATGTTTACTCGGTCGGTGAAATCAGGAGCTTGGGTTGTACGCCAATCTACTGGGGAATCATCCTAGTTGCTGGGGAAATTGAGGGGAGTTGAACAGTTCCCACCGGGGGTCGATAGTTGGAAATTTGACTTCTCTGAGGAAGAAGGTTTAGAATATTCTGGTTTCGCTGGGGAAAGGTTTTTCAGGGCTTTCGGGCTCCATAGGGGATCGGGAGTTTGAACTCTGATGGGAACTTTGAAATTTAACTCAGCTGGGGAAACAAGTTTAGAACGCACTGGCTCCGCTGGGGATCTTGAAGTTTAACTTCACTGGGGAAATATACTCCAAATTTTAGCTTTGTTGAGGATCTGAACGATGAACTGCAGGGGATTTCCTTTCTGGAACAGCATAAAGATATCTTCCTACACCTTCAACCTATCGGTAATTATCCTTTCTCAATTTCATTTTATTTGTAAGCAGTGATTATATTCAAATGCATATGCCTATTTAACAAAACATTGGACGTTTTCAAATAAAACATAAGTGTAAAAAGGAAAAGAAAGGTAAACAAATTTCTGCACTTTGAAGTATCTTTGTATTAACTTTTGTAAGTATTTTTGTACAAAGGAGAAAAACATCCTAGTAAGAGAATGTTGTCGTAAAAATTGAGAAAAATTTTATACAAAAGGAAGATGGCTATGTGTAATAATTCCATGGGATTCCCATTCTGCTATAGCCTTCACAACTCTGAATATCTCGTCCATTCGCTGCCTCGTCCGCCGATGACTGGATTGATCAGTAGCTTGGAGCATTGTTGGTGAAGAGATTATTATTAAAGTGATTCGACGAGACATAGTCATACGCTTTAATTCCCTAACTTTTGCCTGGACCGCCCTTTCGGGTTTTCGATCCACCGGGAAACCCTTTTTTGCCCAAGTCTCCCTTTCGGGTTTTCAACTTGCCGGGTGTACATATTTTTTTGTTTTATCCCTAATTTTTGCCTGAACCGCCCTTTCGGGTTTTCGATTCACCAGGATGCCCATTTTTTCCCAAGTCGCCCTTTCAGGTTTTCAACTTGCCGGGTCGTTTTATGCGTAGTATCTTTTGACTATGTCTGCGTTCGCAGGGTGCGGCAAGTCGTCACCGTCCATGGTGGTCAGAATCATTTCCCCACCAGAGAAGATGCTCTTGATCACAAATGGTCCTTCGTAGGTAGGAGTCCACTTGCCCCTGGGATCACTTTGTGGTAAGATGATCCGCTTGATTACAAGATCTCCGACTTGATATACCTGACGATGACTTTCTTGTTGAAAGCCTTGATCATCTGTTTTTGATACGTCTGACAATGAAAAATAGCAGTAAGTCGCTTCTCGTTGATCAAGTTAAGTTGATCAAGTCGGGTCTGAATCCAATCGTCTTCACTCAAACCGACATCCTTCATAATCCTCAAGGAAGGGATCTGAACTTCCATGGGTAGAACAACTTCCATGCCATATACCAAAGAAAATGGAGTTTCCCCTATTGAAGTATGTGTCGTGGTACGATACCCATGCAGAGCAAATGGTAACATCTCATGCCAGTCCTTGTAGGTGACTGTCATCTTTTGGATGATCTTCTTGATATTTTTGTTCGCGGCTTCAACAACACCGTTCATCTTCGGCCGGTAGGGAGATGAATTGTGATGATAAATCTTGAACTGTTTGCATAGAGCGGTGATCATAGTGTTGTTCAAATTTGTACCGTTGTCTGTAATGATCATGTCGGGGATACCATACCGGCATATGAGGTTCTGCTTGATGAAGCGGGCAACCAAATTCTTTGTAACAGAGGCATAGGAAGCTGCTTCGACCCACTTGGTAAAATAATAAATAGCGACCAAGATGAAGTGATGTCCATTGGATGCCGTGGGCTTGATCTCTCCAATCATGTAAATTCCCCACATTGCGAATGGCCAAGGAGCTGTCAGAACGTTGAGAGGAACAGGAGGAATATGTACCTTGTTGGCGTAGACTTGGCACTTGTGACAAGTGCGGGAATATTAATGACAATCAGCTTCCATGGTAGACCAGTAGTAGCCTGCCCTTAGAATCTTTTTAGCCATCGTATGTCCGCTCAAGTGGGTGCCAAATGTGCCACTATGTATTTCGGTCATGATCAACTCTGCTTGAACCTTGTCCACACAACGAAGTAGAACAAAATCATGGATGCGCTTATAAAGGATGCCATTGCTTAGGAAGAACTTGGCAGCGAATCTCCTTAAGAACGGTTTGTCATTGACGGAAGCTCCTTCAGGATATTCTCTAGTCTAGAGATACCTTTTGATTTCATGAAACCAGGGTTGTTCCATTATTTCTTCGGTATTAATCTCGTGACAGTGTGCAGGTTCGTCCATTCGCTCGATGGTAATTTGGGGAGCCTCGTTATCCCAGTTGAGTTTAAACATGGAAGACATCGTAGCCAGAGCATCTTCTAGTTGATTTTCTTCTCACGGGAAGTGTTCGAAAGTAATCTGCTCGAAATGAGGCAATAACGTCAAGACATGTTCTTTGTATGGGATAAGATTAGGATGTTTAGTGTCCCACTCTCCTTTGACTTGACTGATAACCAAAGTCGAGTCCCCAAATACAACCAAAGACTTGATTCCCAAGTCTATAGAAGCTTGGAGACCGAAGATGCAAGCTTCATATTCAGCCATGTTGTTGGTATAGCTGAAGCAAAGTCGGGCAGTGAAGGGTGTATGGCGACCTTCTGGAGAAATAAGTACTGCACCGATACCGTTGCCAAGTGCATTTGAAGCACCATCAAAGTACATGGTCCATCGGGATCCTTGTTCAGGTCCGTCATATGGTCTGTTACCTTCAATGTTGTCCAATGCCATGATGGCCTCGCCGGGGAAATCAAATCTCATAGATTGGTAATCTTCGACGGCTTGATGAGCTAGATGGTCAGCTAATACACTCCCCTTTATAGCTTTTTGGGTAGTATACTGGATATCATACTCAGTCAAGATCATTTTCCATCTAGAGATTCTCCCAGATAAAGCAGGCTTCTCGAAGATATACTTGATCGGATCCATCTTGGAAATCAACAAAGTGGTATGAGTCAACATATACTGCCTTAGCCGGCGAGAAACCCATACCAAAGCGCAGCAAGTTTTCTCGAGCAGTGAGTAGCGAGTCTCACAGTCGGTAAACTTTTTGCTAAGGTAATAAATGGCATTCTCTTTTCGACCAGACTCGTCATGTTGGCCCAGCACGCACCCCATTGAGTTATCTAAAACAGTCAGATACATTATTAACGACCTTCCTTCGACGGGTGGCATCATAATATGAGGTTCTAATAAATACTCCTTGATCTTATCAAAAGCAACTTGACAATCATTGTTTCATTCAACTACCTGATCTTTCTTCAACAATTTGAAAATTGGTTCACAGGTAGATGCCAGTTGAGAGATGAACCTCGCAATATAGTTTAAGCGTCCCAAGAATCCTCTAACCTCCTTTTCAGTGCAGGGGGCAGGCATTTCTTGTATAGCCTTTACTTTAGCTGGATCAACCTCAATGCCTTTGTTGCTGACAATAAATCCCAAAAGTTTACCAGACCTAACTCCAAAAGTGCACTTGCTTGGGTTTAGTCTGAGCTTATACTCCTTCAACCTGGCAAACAGCTTCTGCAAATGATCAAGGTGTTCTTCTTCCGTCTGTGATCGAGCTATCATGTCGTCTACGTAAACTTCGATCTCATGCTGTATCATATCATGAAACAAAGCTACCATGGCGCGTTGATAGGTTGCCCCTGCATTCTTCAGTCCAAATGGCATCACTTTGTAGCAGAAGGTACCCCATTGTGTGACAAAAGTAGTTTTCTCCATGTCCTCGGGTGCCATTTTGATCTGGTTATAGCCCGAGAATCCGTCCATGAAAGAAAATACTTTGTGCTGAGCTGTATTGTCAACCAAAATGTCGATATGTGGCAGTGGAAAATCATCCTTGGGGCTAGCCCTGTTTAAATCCCGATAGTCCATACACATTCTGACTTTGCCGTCCTTCTTAGGCACAGGCACAATGTTAGCAACCCATTGTGGATAGGAAGTAACAGCCAGAAAGCCAGTGTTGAATTGCTTAATTACCTCAGCTTTGATCTTCTCAGACATGTCGGGCCTCATTCGGCAGACCTTTTGCTTGATCGATGGACAGTCTTCTCTTGTAGGGGGACGATGAACCACGATATCTGTATCTAGTCTCGGCATGTCTTCATAAGACCAGGCGAAGATTTCAACATATTCGTTCAACAACTGCACTAAGCGCTCTTTGACACCTGGTTCCAAGTTGGCACCCACTTTTACCTATTTTTTGTCTTCCTCTGTCCCCAAGTTGATGGTTTCTAGCAACTCCTCATGAGGCAGAATAGCCCTCTCTTCTTGTTGTAGAAGTCTGGCTAACTCTTCCGGCACTTCACAGTCTTCATCAACTTCGTACTCAGCATAATTGACCAAATCTTCAGAGTTATTGAAGGCTAAAGTAGAATAGTTACCCATGGAATCCGGAGTGGATGGGTACCTGCATTTGTGAGTGTGGGTGTGTGTAAGGGATAACCATCCTTTAAACAAAAATGCAAAAGGGAAGAAAATGAACACAACAGTTTGTAGATGAAAGCGTCCAATGATTCATTAAAACATGGCATATGATAATGAAGAAAATCAAGCCCTTACAAATGGACCTACATACCCCGGGCAAGGCATGAGGTGAAAATAGTGTACGAATTGTTTAGTTATTACAGACCAAAATAAGAAATTGTTCAAAGATAAAATTATTGGTTGATGAAGGTGATGGGAATAAAATCCTTTGCTTCCCAGTTGCTTAAACCCCCTTCGATGGTCAGAAAAATCCAATCCTCAAAGTGGCCCTCTTCATCTTCATCTTCTACAGCATTAATTCCGTGGTGAGTGATCCTTACAGGTGGCCCTCCAGTCTCGGAACGACGCATAACCTTCTTCCCTGCAGCAGTAAACCCTAGTCCAAATTTGTCCGTCTTATGGGGAAAATCACGCAATTGCCCCCATATTGTACTCTTCCCTTCTTTGATCACCGCCTCTGTGTACTTGAGAGATGTCATCCTAGGCACATGCTTGGGAACGATAAGTACCTCAACCATTGTCTTCGCAACTGCTACCTCAGGAAAAACTTCCTCAAAATGTTGGAAAGGAGTTTCGATGAACTCGCCATCCAACTCCACATAACGTAAGGAGTTGAGGTGTCTTATCATGTACTCTTCCTCGCCGTGCACTGTTATAATCTTACCCTTAACAGGATATTTCAGCATTTGGTGCAAAAAGGAGGTAATTGCCCCGGCATAATGGATCCACGGTCTTCCTAACAAACACGAATATGACGGATGGATGTCCATCACGTAAAAGGTGGAGTTGAAAACTTTTGTGCCTACCTTGATAGGAATGCCAACCTCTCCATGAACCATTCTTTTAGACCCGTCAAAAGCCCTAACAACGATGTTACTAGGTTTGAGGGTCAATCCCTCGCAGTCCAAACGGTCTAGCGTTTTCTTCGGCAGCACGTTCAAGGAAGAACCGGTATCAATTAAGACATGGGCGAGGGTGGTTCCCCTGCATTCAACTGAGACATGTAGCGCGTCGTTGTGTTTCCTTCCTTTAGGAGTTAGATCAGCATCTAAAAAGCCCAAACCATTATCAGCAGTAAGACTGGCCACACACTCCTGAAACTGGTCAGCCAAAGTTTCTTGGAGTACGTGTGCCACCTTCAAAAATTTGATCAGGGCCTTAGCATGGGCCTCAGAGCAGAGTAGAAGAGCTAACATTGAAATTTTAGAAGGGGTCTGCCCTAGCTGTTCCACGATGTCGTAGTCACTCTTTTTGATTATTTTCAAGATTTCATCCATTTCTTTCTGGGTGGTTTCGGGGATAACCACAACATGAGCCTTCATCCTGACAGGAACTTCTAGTATCCCCTTAACCTTATCGGTATTATCAACAGATGGTCTTACTTCAGGAGTATCCAATTCTTCAATTATCGGGTCTCGCACAGATGACTTAACAGGTGCAGAAGCTTTCGAGGGTCCGAAAACTGCTCGAGGGGGAGCAATCTCCGGAGAAAAAATCCGTCCGCTGTGGGTTATCTTGCTTGTACCCGCAATGTTCCCTATATCAGGGATTTCTTCTTCAGAATTCTCTTGGACTGCTTCAATCTGTTTGATACCATGATAGAAGATTTCTCCTCCATAGTTCCATGGTATCGTCTTGCTAGATTGATACGGGACAGGTCCCGGCATGGTGATTTTTAATGGTATAAATTTAGGGTCGGGCGTAATCCTGACAGGCCTTTTGCAAGCCTTGTGAGGATTGTCGGAAATGGTTATAATTGTAATATCGTTGGTTGAAGTAGCAAAAGTAGCAGGAGTAACAGGAGTGAAGGTATCAACAGGTTTTTTTGGAAGAGTATCTCTTGGGTATCCATCAGGCGTTGGATGCCTGATTTCAACATTGGGTAGTCAGCTCGTATGTTCAAACAAAAGTAACAGTCCTTCCCACAGCCTGGGAATATCCCGGCTCTCATCAAATTCTCTTTAATCACTATTAACAGAGTCAAAAGGTCAATAACATCGATAATATGAAGGTCTTCCATAACGGCATGAACATTATGGCCGTGCTTGGGCATCGGAGCAGATATCACATTGGGCTTCTTAGGAGCATCAAATTCTACTTCCTTGGCGTCAATCAAGTCCTGGATTTTGTTCTTAAGCGCCCAACAATTATTGGTATCGTGCCCAACACTGTCAGAGTGGTAAGCACACTTGGCATTGGAGTGGTAGTATGAAGAGGAGGTATTAGGGTTCTTTGGCGCTTCCTTCAAACTGGTAAGATTCAGTTTTAACAAATGAGGGAGTACTTGAGCTGGCGTCATGTTGATTCAGGTGAACTGTCGTTGTGGCCTGTCTACCCATTGTTGATTAGGTCTTGACTGATTGCCGTGAGGTTGATCATTTGAAGAGTTTTGAATCATCACAACCCTTACAGTTGGCCGGCGCTCGATTCTTCCCTGACTTTTCTGAGAGTAAACAGCAGAGGCTCCCTTCTTAGCCGGGAAGGCTTTCTTAACAGCAGTGGACACGAAGGTATCTTTCTGAATCTTACCACTTTTAATACCGGCCCCGACCCTTTCGCCGGTCAAAATTAGTTCGGTGAATCCTGCGGAAGAACTCCCGATTAAATGATTGAAGAAAGGGCCAAACAGGGTCCCCAAAAACATGTCAACTAACTCTCTGTCCGATAATGGTGGCTGCACCCTTCCAGCCAGATCACGCCACTTCTGGGCATACTCTTTAAATCCTTCGTTGGAAGCCATCCCCATACTTTGTAACTGAGTACGAGTGTGCGCCAATTCAGCAGTGTATTGGTATTGACGGTAAAATGCAGCAGCTAAGTCTTCCCAATTATGAACCTCTGATCTCTCTAGTTGATAGAACCAGTCCAATTGTGTGCCTGACAAACTGTCTTGGAAAAAGTGTACCCAGAGGTCTTTATCAGATGAGTGGGGTTAGATCTTTCTGACATACGATCTCAGATGCATCTTTGGGCAGGACAGACCGTCATACTTAGCAAATGTCGGTACTTTGAACTTGGGAGGGATAATGATCCCAATGACCAACCCTAGTTCTTCAAAATCTAAACCGGGTACCCTCTGCAACTCCATGGCTGCCAATCTATCCTCAAGATTCTTATATTTATCATCCGCCGGGGGATATTGCTGTTCGGAGTAATCTTCGTCTTCTTCCTCTTCCTCCTCTTCAACTTCAGATTCAGACAGTACCGCAACCCCTTTTCCTTTACCAGTCCCTTCATCATACATTGAGGGGAACTCGAGAACTTTTCTAGCATTGCTTTCAAACCTTCTTCCAAAAGTGGCTACTCCGGGACTTTTCTTCTTTTTCTCTTTATTTTTCTCCAACAGTGCTTTAAGGCCCTCTTGACCCTTTGCTAAGGTCATGAGGAGTTGCTAGAATTGAGAATTCTGTGCTTGCAGATCCTTAACCGTCTGCTCCAAATCCATCTTGCTGAAATAAACAGCAGAAAGATGAGGAAACCTGGTGTGAAGACCTGTTTATGCATATGATGAATGATATGTTATTCATGTAATGCATTCAAGGATTCAAAAATTCAAATTTGTTGCAAACAAAAAGGAACACACATCATATTAAAAGAAATTGCTAGTACATAAGTGCCCCATGGGCAAAATATTACAAAATTCTTAATGTAAAAAGACATTGTGCATCCTCTTTGGTGCGATGTAAGTGTTGAGAGTTTCCTCCTCATGAAGTCGGCGGGTAAGCTCCAAAACCTTCTTCTCACTGGCATAGAAGTTGTCTTCAAAAGTATTTTGTTCCTCCTTGAGTTGGATCCAACTCTTTTGCATTTCTTCCCATGATGTTGGCATGTCAGGATGTAGGATGGTGTAGGGAACCTCTCCTTCCATAACAGGCTCTTTGATCAAGGGGAGAATGTGAGGGTATGGCATCATAAGATTTTGGGCGCGGGTTCGTACCCACTTGAGGTAAGGCTCAAGGGGGATGAAATTTTTGTGCCCCAGTGTCTTACTATCCACCTTGTTGGGCATCCTCCAAGCTCTGATGAACCTTTGTCGAAGTCCTTGCGCATCGTTGTCGAAGTCAAAAAACTAGGTCAGGAATCAGCATGTCATGAGGGCCATCCCTCCGAGCATATCCAAACTGTCTTAGAGCTAAACAAGGGTTATAGGTAATGCCTCCCATAATGCCAAGTAGTGGGACATTAGGGAATTATCCACAACGATCAATGATGATGACATTTTCTCTGGACCGAGAACACCAATGAACATCAGAATGTGTGAGGGTCATCAATCGTTGTGACCACGTTAAACCATGCTCATTCTTCAAAACTGATTGTGGAAGGTGAGAAATAAACCACCTTGCTAGGAGAGGAGTACAACACATGAGAACACCTCTTTTCCTCATTGTTCGTGTGTAAAATGAGTGTAGGATGTCCCCAAGCAATGTAGGTATAGGATTCTGGGATATGAAAATATGGACAACATTCACATCTATAAGCTGATCAGGGTTTGGGAACAAGACCAACCCATAGATGAGGAGTGCCACAATCTCTTCAAAGGCTTGTAGATCAAGAGAATTCCAGCAGTCTTGTGCCTTCTCAAACAGAAACTTTGCCAAGAAACCCTTGACACCACTCCTGGTTTCCCAATGTCCCTTGATGTCAGATGGTTGCAAGTGTAATGCTTGAGAAACATCTTCAGGCTTTGGTTCTTTTTCTGTACCGTTGTAGGGTAGTTGATGGAGAATAGGAATTCTCAGGAGTTGAGAAAATTCCTCCAAAGTGGGTACTAGCTGGTAATCAGGGAATTTGAAACAATGGTGTAGGGGGTCAAAGAACTGAAAGAGAACTTTCACCATGTCTTCTTCAATGTTGGAGTTGACCAACCTGAGAAGTCTACCATGTCTTTCACTTAAGAGAGAATTCTCTGGAATCCTGGATGTAATCTTCTTGAGTTGAGGAGGGATTCTCACAAGGTTGACTTGGATTGTTTTCATGCGAAGAGATTCCATGACCTACAAAACAAGAACAAAGATGAAGATCCAAACCCTTGAAGTGGTTAGCGGATGCATATGATGTTTCATGATGTTCATGATGTATGCACAAGCACATGTACAAGCAAGTCACACAAAACCCTAGTTTCAGGCTTGCATGAGGTTTCATAGGTAAATACCCTCTTGAGTTTAGTTGGCTCAAACCTGTCTTATAAATAGTAATCGGGTTCTAAGGAGCTCAATATCATTGGATTGTTTTCTATGTTCATTGTTTTGGTTTAGCCACTTAACTAGCGACCAAAATATTCCAAGAAAACAACCCTGAATGAGTGTAGTATTGATTATCTACCAACTTCGGACTGCACCAAAGTCGGTCATCTCACTACCCCTAATAAAAGGCCAAGATGGTCAAGTAAGGTTCTAAGAGTTCATTAGTGCTTTATGACATCACTCAGCAGCCCCGTATTCTCTTTGATTAACTCAGAGGCTACCGGTACTCACAAATGTGTCGCACTAATATAGTTATTGCTTCAACCATGTCGGTATACCCCGCACAGTTTCCAAAATGTATTGCTATTTACCTATGAATGTTTCCCAAATCCGGGTAGAGGATTTCAAGCCCAAACAAGAGAACCAAATGTAAAGCAATCAAATCAAACAATATAATCATGCAAAGGGTGATCTAAGCCCTAAGGTTACTCCACTTTTAAAGTTTTCCCCAGCAGAGTCGCCAGTTCTGTGATACGGTGGGAGAACTGACTTGGGATTTTGCATTTTGTGTTCGCAAATGTTTCGGGTTAGCAAGATTCGCCACCGACTTTTTATTTTATCCTAAGGAAAGGTCAAAAAGCACAGGAAAGACCTTTGAGATGTTTTCTTGGGTTTGTGGATTAGATTATAGAAAGGGAAGGTATTAGCACCCTTTCTATCCATGGTTATCCATGGGATCTTAGTTACTTGTTTAGATCACTTGCTTTGCTTTCCAATTGTTTCAAATGGTGCTCTTCAATTGTTTGAAATGGTGCTTTGTATGTGGTTTTGAAAGATGTTTTGAAAAGAGGCCATCATTGTGGCAACCTTTGTAATGATTATTGTTTGAATGTATACAAAGGTGTTTTTGTCTTTTAGTTTTCAATGTTTGAAAGTAGGGTTTTGAAATTGTGTGGTGAAGTGTGTTTTGAAGATAGCAAGGATGTTTCTTGCAAGCTTTGATCAAGTAACTAAGAGTTATCTACCCTATTTTACTCAAAGATCTTTCTTATGTTTTTAACCCTTTTAACAGTGTTGTTTCACCATTGTATTTGGTGAACAACCTTGTGTTAGGATGTTAAGAGGGACAGGCACAGATCATTGTATAGACCATGATAGCAATAATGTCAAGTATTTTTGGCAATTTTCTTGAGGGACTTGATCATTTTTGTTTAGGCAACTCAGATAGAGTCATCGAGGGACTATGATCTTTTGTTTTGTTTTTGTTTTTCCAAAGTACTTGACATGCATACCATGACCCATTTTTGAAGGCAACAAGTGGATTGTAATCCTAGGGGTGCAAGTGTGCATTGTGTTTGATTTTCATGCATTTTGTCTTTGATTAGGTTAAACTATTTATTGGTTTTGATTTTGCATACAAACCCTAAGTCTAATCATGGAATAATTGAAAGCATTTAAAGGTGCGAAAATTTAAATTCTACACTATTACAACATGATATAGGGAGGGGGTACAAATTTGAATAGGAGATTATTTTGCAAGAAATATAAAACCCTAATTACTATTACATCCAAATTGAATTTGCAAGGCATAATATTTAAATATACAATATTTAAATAAATACAATAAATAAATATTAAATAAAATGTATTATGCAAAAAAGTTTTTATTTGTTCATGTATGCAAAAAGTATTTTTTATGTAAAGAAATGTAAAGAAATAAATAAAAAGTTAATTTTATGTATTTTTAGGGCAAAAACCCTAATTTCTTAAGAAAATAAATATCATGTATTATTTATATACAAAAATATATTAACATGTATAAAAAAGAAATATATCCAAAAAATGTATTTTTTAATATAAATAATAATAAAAATAAAAGATAATATTTTTGTGTTTTTTATTTCTAAGTTTATATATATATATATATATATATATATATATATATATATATATATATATATATATATATATATATATATATATATATATATATATATATATATATATATATATATATATATATATATATATATATATATATATATATATATATATATATATATAATATATATATATATATATATATATATATATATATATATATATATATATATATATATATATATATATATATATATATATATATATATATATATATATATATATATATATATATATATATATATATATATATATATATATATATATATATATATATATATATATATATATATATATATATATATATATATATATATATATATATATATATATATATATATAATATATATATATATATATATATATATATATATATATATATATATATATTAAATATGTTAAATATGTAAAAAAATAAAATAAATTATTTACAAAAATAAAATATATTCAAGAAAATGTTTTCAATGTGAATAAAAATAAGAAATGGAATAAAAGTATTATTTTCAAAATTTTTAAATTTAAACAAAATAATATAAAAGTATATAAAATGTTTTTATGCTAGTAAAAATAAAAATATAAACAAAATAAATGTAAAAAATTATGATAATATTTTTGGATCATTTTTTATGTTTGAAAATAAAATATAAAATTCAGAAATGAAATAAAAATGTAAAAATAATAAAAATACAAGAAATGGGCCAGGGGGGTGTGAAGCTGAAAATTGGGTGTGAAAAGTAGGAAGTAACCAGGCCCAGCCCAGCTACTTCATCTTCTTCCTCTGTCCACAGAAATTTGAAAAAGCGCGCGCTAGCTACACATACATGTATCTCCTATATTTGTGATCCTTTGACAAAACTCAAAACATGAAACTTGTAGAGCATCAAACAACGAATCTAACCATATAAAAAACTTAAGCTAACTCTCAAAGACCAGAGAGAATATCTCTGGCCCTAATTTCTAACCTAGTTTTTTCAGAAAGTTCATGGATGAAATTCTCCTAGCACGATTAATATAAATGAAAACTGAGCACATGTATGGTTTCAGGGCTATGACTACAACATCTTTCATTCACAAACCTAAGTCTAACTATTCCTAAATAGAGAGATAGAAGTTCATGAAATACCTGTTTCAGTTGAGTTCGAGCTGGACAATGTAGCAACTTTCAATGGTGCTTGAGGTTCTTTTGAGCTTGCCTGATGTCCACTGAACCTTTCCCAATGCTTGGTTTGTTTTGAAGTGGCCTGAATCGTGCTACAGAACTCAACCTGCAAAGCTTCCAAACAAAAATGGCAATGTGTGTTAGTGGAGTTACAGCAACTTGTGAATGGTCTGGATAGCTCATGTAGATTGTTTGGAATGTGTTTGAAGTAGTTTGGATAAAACGCACGAGAGGATTTGATGGTGGCTTGAAGTTTGCAGAACTGGCCCTATTTTGCAAGAAAATGGAGATTTTGAGTAAGAGGAGGTTTGAGTGGTGAAGAGCTCGTGCTTCTGGCTTTCTAGGGTATGAGAAACTTGTTTGACAAATTTGCTTGAGTTTGTTTCTATCAGATGTGTGTGTTATTGGCTTTTTGCATAATGCCTTGGTTATGAAGTAAAATGAGAAGTGACTAAGAGCAGGCCTGTACAAGCAAGCTCTAACCCTGCATAAATTGTGAAAGCTTGGCCCCCAGTTTGTGGATTTGGTTGACAACATAAGATCTTGTTCAAGGCTCAAGGATTAGTGGTTTGACATAAAGCAACCTTTTGCAAAAATGGAAATGTGCCTTTTACCATTTAGGGATTAAACTTGTGTACAATACCCTAATGACCAAGACAATGCATTGGCTCAATGTATTTGCATTAAGTTATGGAGTAAAAACTGGTTTAGAGGCCTGTAATTGTGTAATAAGCTAGCTTGGTCAGACTTGGCAAGTGGTATGAACATGTATTGGCCATGGTCACAAAGTGAGCTTTTGCCAACTTCAAGCATTCGATTCTCCCTAACCACAAAGGTGTTTGAGGAGTTCTTAGACAATTTGGAAAGCTTGCAAGATGTACTATAATCCATATTTGAAATGCAACTTGAAACTCCAAGTGGAACTATGTGAAAAATGGCCAAGAAGATGGGTCAAAATCCTGCCTAAACTAGGGCAAAATTTCTCTAAGTTAAAAGTTTTAGGTACCCTTGTTCCAAAAATCTTAACTTGAGATCCAAGCTTATTTTGGGAAAGCTTGTTTGAATCCATTTGTATCTTGGTGAAAAAATGGGACAAAGTTAGGAGAAAATAAGAAAAATTTATAACTTAGAAAATTTCTAAGTTATGAAAATTTTCCATTTTAAACCCTAATTTGCAATTTTGGGTTTCTTGATGAACAAGTTTCACAATTTGACATGTCTTGATGAAAAATGACCCTTGGCACTTGATTTTGACCAAAAAGTCAAAGTTTGACTTTTCAGTGTACAATCAAATTTTGATCAGTTGACTGCAAAATTCATCTGTCAATCCTATGCATTTGAGATCTTTTGAACTTGTTGAATGGGTCAAGACATTTTTTTTGAGTCCTTGTATCCATGGTTGAGCTTAATTTGCAATTGATTAGGTCAAACAGTCAAAAATTGCCTTTGTGCAGTCAAAACCCTAAAAATGACCATTTTGCCCTTTTCGTGATCTAATCAAATTTCTTGTGGAATTGTGATCCAAACTTGATAAAATGGTTCATATGAGTTTATAATGTTGATGTGGGTCAAAATTCATGAGGTTTGACTGTCAATTGGCCACATTTGACTTTTTCCCCAATACAATTAATTTCTAGGTCAACTGTCGAATTGACTGGGCAAAAATTTGAATCAAAGCATGAAACTTGGTATGGAAAAACTTGTGAGTCCAACATGAAGTATGAAAGTCACTTTGGGCATTGTAGGTCAAAACATCCCTGTGCAAATTCAAACCCTAATTTAGGTCAACAGTGCAAGGAGGTGTCTTGAGCAGAGCAAACCCTAGCTTGATCTTGAGTTCCCAGGGTCTTGTGATGAGAAATGTTGATGAAATGAGAGGGAAAATTTTGGGGTACAACAACTGCCCAGAAGTAAAAATCTCTCTTGAGATTGTTGTTGGGTCAGAACATTTTTCTGCAATATCGCTGCAACGGATGCCTCCACCGTTATGACCAATCAACCTTGCAATAAGATCTTAAGAAATTGCAAGTTTATTCCCCATCACATACGAAGTTACTTGATGGTTTGATGTAGAGGCTTGAATCCAGAATTCCTTGACCAATTTTGAGAAAACTGAACCCAGAAGACGATCAAAATATCTGGTCCATCCTTGAAATTCCACATCAGGTGTAAGATCATAGTTGTTTTCCTTCATGCTTTCAAAATCTATAATGAGTTCGTAGAGAACCTCTAATGAATAAATGGGGGTCAATAGAGTTCTTGACGGTTCTTCTTATTTTTCTGCAGTTGACGAAGATGAACCAGGAACACATTGAGAGTTTTGAGCGCTTGAAGATGAAGCCATTGTTTACACAGACTGTTGAAGGTTTTTTGAAAGAAAATTTTGCACACGAAAAGTAGAGAGAAAATAGTAGCAAGAAGAAGTGAAAGTGAAAGTGAATGGTGTATTTATAAGCAAATTGAAAACTTAATTAGCAAGAAAAGTATGAAAAATAATAATGATTACATAGCATTAATGATTCCTGAAAATAGGGAGATGGCATAGAGATATAGAATAATTACCAATATAACACGAGTCTCAATACATCCACTTAAAGCTTTAATCCCTTTAGAATTTGAACGCTTGTTCAGCCTTAGAAGGACGCTTGTGAGAGGATGACAGATGTTGATGTTGTGAACTACATACTTCTATCTTTGAAATGAACCGTTTGGAAACTATTCAGATCTTCTTAGATAGATCCTGATGCAACTGTCCTTCTAACTTCTGAAGAATTGTTGATTAGATGTTCACAAGAAAAACATAAAATTTTAAGGGTTAAAGAATATATAAATAAAACTCTTATTCTGGACATAATTTCATGCTGAGATGTTTCAGAATGAAATAAACCTATATTCAGAAAGTGATTTAGTGAAGACATCAGCCCATTGACGGTCTTTGTCAATAAATTTTAAGGAAATAATTCCTTTCTAAATATAGTCCATAATAAAGTGATGTTTTATTTCTATATGCTTAGACCTAGAATTTAAAATGTGATTTCTAGATACAAAAAATTGCAGAAGTGTTATCGCAGAATATAGGAATATTACTCTCAAATATATTGAACTCTTCAAGCTGACTTTTCATCCGGAGCATCTGTGTGCTGCATCTAGCAGCTGCTATGTATTAAGCTTCAGAAATTGATAATGCAATTATGGATTGCCTCTTGCTGGTCCATGAGATTGGATTTTCTCCCAGAAAATGTCAGCTTCCAGAAGTGCTTTTTCTTTCTACTCTGTCTCCAGCGAAGTCAGCATCACAGTACCCTACTAATATGTATTCATTGGTTTTTCTATAAAACAGACCAAGATTAGTAGTACCTTTCAGATACTTGAAAATTTGCTTAAAAGTTGTTAAGTAAGATTCTCTAGGATCTGATTAGAATCTGGCACGTAAACATACATTGTACAGAATATCAGGTCTTAAAGTTGTAAGATATAAGAGTGAACCAATCATACCTCTGTAGATCTTCTATTCTACCTTTTTACTTACCTATTCCTTTTCCAAAATGCATGTAGGATACATTGGAGTCTTGGTTGGCTTACATTTTGATAAGTCGAATTTCTTCAGAAGTTCTTTGACGTATTTGCTCTGGTGTATGTAAGTTCCTTCTGGAGTTTGATTGATCTGAATGCCCAGAAAGAATTTGAGTTCTCCCATCAAGCTCATTTCAACTCTTCCTGCATAGAATTAGCAAATTCTCTTCCTAGAGAGGCTTTAGTAGATCCAAAAATAATATAATCTACATAGACTTGACAAACTAGAATGTCATTTTTAAATGGCTTACAAAATAAGGTTGTGTTCACTTTCCGTCTGATGAAATCATTTTCTAACATAAAACTACTTAGTCTTTCATACCAAGCTCTGGGAGCTTGTTTCAGACCATATAGTGATTTCTTTAGTTTAAAAACATGTTTTGGATGTTTGGAATTTTCAAAACCAGGGGGTTGGTACACATAAACTTCTTCATAAATGTATCCATTTAAGAATGCACTTTTGATATCCATCTGACAGAGAGTGATGCCATTATTTACAGCGAAGGAAATTAAAAGTCTGATAGATTATAACCTGGCGAATGGAGCAAAGGTTTCTGTATAGTATATCCTCTCTTGCTGACTATAACCTTGTGCAACCAGCCGTGCTTTGTTTCTGATGACTTCCCCTTCTTCATCCAGCTTGTTTCTGAATACCCATTTGGCTCAAATAATGTTGAACCCTTTTGGTTTGGGAACCAGATCCCACACATCATTTTTGGTGAATTGGTTTAATTCCTTCTGCATAGCCAGAATCCAGTCATTATCCAGAAGAGCTTCATCGATGGAAGTTGGCTCAATCAGAGACACTAATCCCATGAGAGATTCTTCATAGTTTCTGAATATGGATCTTGTTCTGATTGGGTCTTCCTTCTTTCCCAGAATTTTGTCTTCAGGATGAGCTAGGCTGCTTCTGGATTGTCTTTTCTGGAGAGGTTCTTCAGATGTTGCTGTAATATTTGTGACATCTCCTTATGATGTTGTTTTTTCTTCTTTGTGAGGAACTTCCGGTGCAGTGTCTTTGGTACCTGTAAATTGGACTTCTATATCTGCAAAATATTCATCTTGCTTTTACTTTTGAGAGCCAAGCTTGTCATAAAATCTAACACTGATTGACTCTTCTACAATTTGTGTTTATGTGTTGTATACTCTGTAGCCTCTTGAGCGTTTAGAGTATCGAAACATAATACACTTCTGTGCTTTAGAGTCAAACTTGTTCAGATGTTCTTTGGTGTTAAGAATAAAACAAATACATCCAAATGGATGGAAATACTAGATGTTGGGCTTTCTGTTCTTCCACAGTTCATATGGAGTCTTATCCATAATAGGTCTTATGAAGATTCTATTATGAATGTAACATGCTGTGTTAATTGCTTCTGCCCAGAAGTTCTTAGCAATGTTAGTCTTGTTGATCATGGTTCTTGCCATCTCTTGTAAAGTTCTGTTCTTTCGTTCTACAACTCCATTTTGTTAGAGAGTTCTAGGACAAGAGAAATCATGAGAGATGCCATTCTCATGAAAAACTATTTCAAATTTTTTGTTTTCAAATTCTCTACCATGATCACTTCTGACTTTAACAATTCTAAGATCTTTTTCGTTTTGGACTTGGTTACAGAAAGCAAAGAACACAGAGTGTGACTCGTCCTTGTATCTTAAGAATTTTACCCATGTACATCTTCTATAGTCATCTACGATCACTAATCCATACTTTTTTCCACTAATGGATGTAGTTTTCATTGGTCCAAATAGATCTATGTGCAAAAGTTCTAATGGTCTAGAGGTAGAAACAACATTTTTTCTTTAAAAAGGGGTTTTGCAAAATTGCCTTTTTGACATGCTTTAAACAGAGCATTTGAGCTGAAATTCAGGTTAGGAATTCCTCTGACCAGATTGAGTTTGTTAACCTGAGATATTCTTCTCATACTAACATGCCCCAATCTTCCGTGCTAGACCCATTTCTCATCGTTAACAGACAATAGGCATTTTACATTATGACTTTTTAGTTCATAAAGTTTTATTTTGTAAATGTTTTTCTTTCTCTTTCCATTAAAAAGGATATATCCATCTTTCTGACTAACTGCTTTACAGGACTTTTGATTAAAGATTATATCATAACCGTTATCACATAATTGACTTATGGATAACAAGTTATGCATTAATCCATCTACTAACAGAATATTAGTAATAGAAGGAAGATTATCGTTACCAACTGTTCCAGATCCAATGATCTTCCCCTTCTGATTGCCTCCAAAACCTACGTAGCCTCCAGATTTAAGCTCCAGGCTTTGGAACATATGATTTCTTCCCGTCATGTGTCGACAACATCCAGAGTCCAGGTACCAGGATTGGTGTTTCAGTCTTATTGTCAAAGATATTGGCTACATATACAATTTTATCCTTAGGTACCCATTACTAGTATATTTTAAATCATGTGTGTGCCCATAGGTGAAGTGAGATTTCAGAGGAATGCGTTTAATAACCAAATCCTTGACTTTCTTAGGTTGGGATACTTCACCTTTGTATCCTATCCCTTTTCTGCCATTTCTTCTAACTCCATAGATCATTGAAGCCATATTGCTTCTATATATGTTTTTAGCGAGGAACTTCTGAAAGCTGTGATCATATTCTTTTATGATTTTATCAGGGTTACTAGGAATTTCTGAGAAAGTTTCCTTCTGAGTATTTTGTAAATCATTTTCAAGTTTTAAAATTTTTCTTTCACCTCAGAGTTTTCCAGTCTTAGATTCTTATTTTCTTCAGAGTCAAAAACTAGATCCTTTTTCAGGTTCTTGTTTATGAATCAAAGCTTCTGATACCTTTCTAGAATTTATGACAGACTCTCTTCTAATTGATATCTAGAAAAGTTATAAAATACCTCTTCTGCCTCTGAGTCTGATTCTGATCTAGATGATCTAATATCTTCTGATATGTTGTCCATCAGGGTAATGTTGGCTCTTTCATCTTCTGATTCAGTGTCTGCTTCTGAAGAGTCTAAGTCATCCCACATTTCCATGAGACTTTTCTTCTTCTCCTTAATGAAGTTCTTTTTAGGTTTCTCCTTCTGAAGCCTTGGACAATCGCTTTTGTAGTACCCTTGTTCATTGCACTCGTAGAAGACAATGTCTCTGATTCTTGACTATCTGTATTTAGAAGGTGGTTCAGATTTTCTGTATCTAAACAATGATTCAGACTGATTCCATGTTCTTCAGGAATTTATGAACTTCCTTTGCCTGTGCTTCCACAACTGATTTACTCTTCTAGAGAGAAGATATAATTCGTATTCTTCTGATGAGGAACCACCAGAGTTTTCTTCTATTTCCTGCAAAACTTTAGAATCATATTTTTTGTTAGATTTGAAGGCTAAAGGATTACCTTGCTTCTGGGGATCATCATCTTCTAACTCTATCTCATGACTTCTGAGAGAGCTGACAAGTTCTCCTAAAGATATTTTGTTCATATATTTTGTCAGTTTGAGAGTAGTGACCATGGGTCTCCATTTCTTTGGTGAACTTCTGATGATCTTCTTTACATGATCAACAGTTGAGTATCCTTTATCCAAAACTTTCAGCCCAACAACCAAAATTTGAAATCTTGAGAACATTGCTTCAATGGTTTCATCTTCTTCTATTTTGAAGGCTTCATACTTCTGAATGAGCGCAAGGGCTTTGGTTTCTTTTACTTGTGTGTTGCCTTCATGCGCCATTCTCAGAGAATCAAACATGTGCTTTGTTATCTCTCTGTTTGTGATCTTCTCATACTCTGAATATGAGATGGCACCTAAGAGAATAACTCTGGCCTTGTGATGATTTATGAAGTCTCGCTTTTGATGATCTGACATTCTTTTTCTGTCAATCTTCTGACCATTTTCATCAACAGGATGTATGTACCCATCAATCACCATATCCCAGAGATCAGCATCATGAGCCAGAAAGAAGATTTCAATTATGTCTTCCTAGTAATCAAAGTTCTCTCCATCAAATATTGGAGGTTTGCCGCTGATTCTGTCTTTCTCATCACGGTAGTCATTGCTGATGTTCTGACTTGGTCCCACCATAGTGTTTTTCTTAGCTTAGATCTTTTACTGACACGGTTAAGTGCTTGAACTTAAAACCAAGCGCTCTGATGCCAATTGAAGAATGGAAAAACACAAGAAGGGGGGGGGGGGGTTGAATTGGAATCTTAAAACTCAAAGAAAAGAACATAGTGATTTTTATCCTGGTTCGTTTGAACTCAAACTACTCCAGTCCACCCGCCAAGGTGATTTCGCCTCTCTCCAACGAGGTCTTAATCCACTAATAAATCTTGATTACAAGTCTACTTTGACAACTGCCAAAGTCTTCTTGAGTATAACCACAACCCGGTTTTTCTCAAGGAAATTCACTAAATAATATAAGAATAAACAATGTACAATATTGTTTCTTATAAAACAGTATCACAATATAGTGATGTTTTACATAGTTGAAAATATTGAATGTTTGAGGATTAGATATGATTGCAGTCCAGGTTCCTCACCATCTATTACTAACAAAATATCCTCGTCTGGAAATTCGAAGTTCATAGACTGATAGTCGTCTACAGCCTGATGTGCCAAATGGTCAGCCAATACACTTTGATTGCTTTTTGAGTGGTGTATTGGATGTCGTATTTTGTTAAGACCATCTGCCATCGGGCTATTCTTCTGAAGAGAGTTGGTTTCTCGAATATGCACTTGATGAGACCCATTTTAGAGATCAACAAGGTAGTATGGGTCAATATATATTGTCTTAGTCGGCGAGCATCCCATGTCAAAGTGCAACAAGTTTTCTCGAGCAGTGAATATATTATTTCACAATCGGTAAACTTTTTGCTAAGGTAGTATATTGCATGCTCTTTTCGACCAGACTCGACATGCTGCCCCAGTACACACCCCATTGAGTTCTCTAGCACTGTTAAGTACATGATTAGAGGTCGTCCTTCAACTGGTGGCATCAGAATAGGAGGTTCTTGTAGGTACCCCTTAATTTTATCAAAGGCTATTTGATAGTCGCCATTCCATTTTACTACTTGATCTTTCTTTAGCAACTTAAAGATTGGTTCACAAGTAGCAGTCAAATGAGAAATGAAACGGGTAATGTAATTTAGCCATCCTAAGAAACCTCTGACTTCCTTCTCGGTACGAGGAGCTGGCATTTCTTGTATGGCTTTAACTTTTGCAGGATCGACTTCAATACCTTTACTGCTAACGACGAAACCCAAGAGTTTACCGGACCTCACCCCAAAAGTGCACTTGTTCAGGTTTAACCTCAGCTTATACTTCCTCAATCTTTCAAACAGTTTAGGCAGATGATCAAGGTTCTCTTCTTCTGTTTGTGACCTGGCTATCATGTCGTCAACATAGAACTCTATCTCGTGGTGAATCATGTCATGAAATAAGGCTACCATGGCACTCTGATAAGTTGCCCCGACATTTTTCAACCCAAAAGGCATAACTTTATAACAAAAAGTGCCCCATTGTGTGACGAAGGTAGTTTTCTCCATGTCTTCAGGCACCATCTTGATCTGGTTGTAACCCGAGAAACCATCCATGCAAGATAATACCTTATGCTAAGCGGTTTTATCGACCAAAACATCGATATGTGGTAGTGGGAAGTCATCTTTGGGGCTTGCCCTAATTAGATCCCTGTAATCTACACACATACATACCTTTCCGTCTTTCTTTGGCACCAGAACAACATTAGCAACACATTAAGGAACATCACTGCTAAGAAACCTGCGTTGAATTACTTTGTAACCTTGGTTTTGATATTTTCCGACATTTCAAGACGCATGCGACGAACCTTCATTGGAGCACAACCCTCTTTCATTGGCAGATGATGAACTACAATATCGGTATCAAGCCCTGGCATGTCTTCATATGACCAAGCAAATATTTCAACATATTCATGCAGCATCTGGATTAACCTTCTCTTGACACTCCTCTCTAAGTTGGCGCCGATCTTAACCTATTTCTTGTCTGTCTCGGTACCCAAGTTTATAACTTCGACCTGCTCTTCATGTGGTTGGATATCCTTCTCTTCTTGTATCAAGAGTCTGGAAAGTTCCCTAGGTATTTCACAATCTTCCTCACCTTTGTCCTCGGCTTGGTAGATCGGGTTTTCGAAGTCATATGCGGCAATAGCAGAATCGTTGTCAACGAGATCCAGAGTGGATGAGGATATGCAATGTAGTGTGTGTAAGAACACATAGCTATTTTGAAAATGTAATGATATAAAAGAAAGACACAGATCACAAAATTTTCATGCAAAATGTCCAATGTTTTTATTGAACGAGCAATGTTTATGAATTATCGACCCTTTAACAAATGAGCCATTGTGTCTCGGGCAAGACACAAGGTTTTAAAGTCATTGTTTATTACATAACCAAAAACTTTTGAAAACAATAAGACAGGAATATAGCTATTACTCCTGACTAAAATAGATGGGAAATATCTTTTCTTCCTTCCAATTATCCAGTCTATCACCAACGGTAGGGAATATCCAACTATTGAAGTCACATTCATTGTATGCATCCTCTATAGCATTGACCCTGTTGTTGCTGATATGGAATAGAGGTCTCACAGCACGAGCGCGACGAGCAACCCTCTGACCTTCTGCAATAAATCTCATACCAAACTTGTTAGATTTATAAGGGATATCAGGAAGCTGACCCCAAATCGTATTACCACCTTCTTCAATAGCAGCCTTAGCATCTTTCAAGGAGGCCATCTTGTGTGGAGTTTTGGTGATCTTCAGCATGGGAGAAAAGTATTCAATAGCAGTAGGGGAGATCACTTCAAAGGTTTGACAAGGTGTTTCAATAAATTCTCCGTCCATCTCCACGTATCAGAATGAATTGAGGTGGCTGATGTAACACCCTAATTCTACCCGGAAAATATGAATGGAAATCAGAGTTTTAAAATTCATACAACTGAATCAGGATGCCACAATTTCAACTTAAAAACACATTGCATTCAACATGGATACATAACACTTTAAAACTTCGGATGAACCATCAGCATAATAATTTAATCTCTTAATTCAACAACTTGAACATCTATGCAGCGGAACCATAATAACATTTTTGTCTAACAATTACAGCAATTTCAAAATAACACGTACTTAGCAACAATCAAATCAAAGTTCAACAACTAAAATAATCAATAATTAAAAGCAACAAGCGTTCATCCCCCTGAGTGTTACGTATCAGAGCAATGACACCGACTCGAACTACCGAAGGTATAATGCCTTCACTCTGGATTACCTGCACGTTACCAACGTAAGGGTAACATTCAAACATAAGGGGTGAGATATCTAACAATATAATAAAACGTATGATACTTAATATATTAAATTGGATCATATAATATCACCACTTCACATCTTATAAACAACAATAATTGCAACAGAATACCCACAACATACACATTTACTGCATCAATAAACAACTTCTTTATACAATTATATAATGCAACTCAATCTTATGCAAACACATGTGGTACCATTGGAGAAGAACTCCCATCTCAAATAATTGCCAATAAATAGAGGTATCAACAAGGAATAAGCCTTCATCTTAATATTCGCCAATACAGGCCATCTTAACGAGCATCAGCTCCATCTTGAAATGCAATGTATGTGACATAATCATGAATGTAATAACAATAACCATAATTAACAACATCTCAACACAACATCATCGTTGGCCAGAAGCCTATATCTTAACAACTTCCAATTATTAGAGGCATCTCAACATCATTCATCAATATAATTCATCGCATGATTCATCAACATAATTTATACAACAACTCAGCCACAACAACAATACAACGATAGATTGAAAATCCCTCAATGTTGGCCATAAGCCTACAACATGAAATTGCCTAAAATTAATTAATCATCTAAGGCTTACCTCTAGTTAACAAACCTCTACATATTATTATTTTGTAATACTATGTCATTATCATCATTAATCTTACTGTTATGAACCAAGCAGTAATCTATAATCATCTTATCCTCATCATACTTCACAAAATTATCATAGCGATTAACGCGGGAAGCTAAATCTAATCCTAATTTGGGTTACTAGTATTATTCTTCTTATCCTTTAATTTAAATCCTCAAGAGTGAAGTTCATCGCGTTAGCTATCTAACGCTTCAAACGTAACCTCAAACGGACACCGGAAACTCAAGTTACAGCCTTTGGAACGAATCTGCCAAAAATCTGACTACATGAGTCGACACATAATGTTTTTAAGTCGACGTGTACTGGGTTAAAATCCTGCATGAGCCGATGCGTACTCCTCTTGTATCGATTCATACTGGATCTGCAACACTGCACGTATCGATGCATAGTCTTATGTATCGACCCATCCTGAGTCTAAAATCCTGCACGTGTCGACGCATGGCCTTTGAGGTCGACTCATACTGTTCTGTCATGAACATTTTCTGCGATTTCACTGTGTTTTCACTACAGTTTCCCTACCTTAGGCCCTAAAAACATCCTCTAATCATGAGTAATCATCAATTATAATAACCCTATGTTTGTACATTAATTATGCAGCATTAGGGCATCATTACTCATCTCTAAATCATCGATCTTCATCAAACAACAACATATATAATTCAATCATAAACAAAAAAACTTTTCACTTCTAATCCCACATACTACTCATCATAAACCCAATTATAGAGTCATAACCTCACCCTTACCTTGGATTGAAGGTTGCTCTACGACTTTTCCGATTGAATTCCGTTATGCCTCTTTTCCTTCTCTTCTGCAACTTTCACGTTCTCTTCCAACCCTTATTTCTTTCTCCTCTTACTGCTTCTTCTTTTCCTTATTATTTATAAAAACTAATATAATAACCCTATAATTTTCATTATGTCTTAATGAGCTTAAAACTCCTACATACCCTTTCTACTACTTCTAGTCCTTAAAATAAGTCCACTTCAAATAATATTATTATTCTAATATTATTCCACAACTTAATAGAATAAATAATCCAATAACAACAACACATAAACTATCATCATAACATAACTTCACAAATAATCCAAAAATAATTTAATTAAATAATTAATTAAATTACGGGCGTTACAATTCTCCCCCACTTAGAATGTTTTCGTACTCGAAAATTTACCTTAATCAAACAACTCAGGATATGAGTCTCGCATCTTGCGTTCCAACTCCCAAGTCATGCTTTCTCCGGCAGCTCCTAGCCAAACCACTTTAACCAAAATAATCTCTTTGCCCCGCAGAGTCTTTATTTCACGATCCGCGATCCGTACATGCATCGTCTCCATAGTAAGGTTATCCCGTACGTGCACATCATCCATATGAATCACATGAGATGGATCTAAAATATATTTCCGGAGTTGTGACACATGAAACACATCATGCAAATTCGAAAGATTAGGTGGTAAAGACACTCTATAAGCCACATTCCCAACTCTCTCCGAAATCTGATATGGACCAATAAAACGAGAAGTGAGCTTCTTAGACTTCAATGCTCGCCCAACACCAGTCACAGGTGTAACTCTTAAAAACACATGGTCACCCGCTTGAAATTCTAAATCCTTCATTCGCTTGTCAAGATAACTCTTCTGTCTACTTTGGGAAGATTTCATCTTTTCTCGAATCAACTTCACCTTCTTAGTAGTTTCACGAACAAGTTCAGGTCCAAGTACTACACTTTCACTAGATTCATGCCAACATAAAGGAGTTCTACATCTTCGACCATACAACTCTTCAAAAGGTGCCATCCCAATAATAGAATGGTAACTGTTATTATAATTGAACTCTATCAACGAAAGATAAGTATCCCATGAACCTCCCTGCTCAAGAACACATACCCTCAGCAAGTCTTCCAACAATTGGATAGTCCTTTCAGTCTGACCATCTGTCTGAGGATGATACGCCAAAATCAACCTCAACTTAGAACCCAACGCTTCTTGCAAACTCTTCCAAAAATCAAAAGTAAATCTTGGATCTCTATCTGACACAGTGCACAAAGGAACACCATGCAACTTCACAATCACACTAGTGTAAATCTCAGCCAACTTCGACACAGGAAAACTGATGTTAAAAGGAATTAAATGATTCGACTTCGTAAGCCTATCAATAATCACCCAAATCGAATCATGTCCTCTTAAAGTATTAGGTAACCCCGTCACAAAGTCCATCGAAATGCTATCCCATTTCCATTCTGGAACTTCCAACAGTTGCATCAACCCTGCAGGCTTCTGATGTTCAACTTTCGACTTCTGACAAGACAAACATACATACACAAACCGAGCCACACCACTCTTCATTCTAGGCCACCAAAATAAACCTTTCAAATCTTGATACATCTTTGTAGCTCCTGGGTGAATACTCAACTTACTTCTATGACCCTCCTTAAGTATCACTTTCTTCATCTCAACATCATCAGGAATACAAATCCAGTTACGAAATATCAACACACCTTGCACATCTAACTTAAAATCATTATTCTCAGACTGATGGATCCCAACCATTGAATCTACCAGTTTCACATCCAACTTCTGAGGTTCTCTGATACTGTCTAGAAATTCATTATTAATCTTCAACATACCCAACATAACACTCCGCGGCGTCACCTCACAAACTAAGCTCATATCTCTAAACAGTACAATCAATTCCAACTCTTTAACCATCATTGCTGACATATGTAAAGTATTTCAGCTCAACGCACCAGCTACCATATTCGCTCTTCCTGGATGATAATTCAAACCGAAATCATAATCCTTTAACAATTCCAACCATCTTCGTTGCCTCGTATTCAACTCCTTCTGATCGAATAAATACTTTAAGCTCTCATGGTCATTAAACACTTCAAATATAGAACCATAAAGATAATGCCTCCAAATTTTCAACACAAAGACCACTGCAGCAAGTTCTAAATCATGCGTAGGATAGTTCTTCTCATGAGTCCTCAACTGCCTTGACGCATAAGCAACTACCTTATCATTATGCATAAGCACACCTCCTAAACCCGTCTTGGAAGCATCACAATATACCACGAAAGGCTCTCCTGGATTAGGTAACGTCAAAATCGGAGCCAACGTCAATCTCTTCTTCAGTTCTGCAAAACTTTCTCCACACTGAACATCCCACACAAAAGATCTACCTTTACAAGTCAACTTAGTCAACGGAAGTTCCAACTTAGAAAAACCTTCAATAAACCTTCTATAATAACCATCAAATCCCAAAAAGCTTCTAATCTCAATAGCTAACTTCGAAGTTTCCCATTGCAACACAACCTCAACCTTCAATGGATCTACTACAATGCCACTACCTAAGATCACATGACCAAGAAAACTAACCTCCTTTAACCAGAACTCACAATTGGACAGCTTTGCATACAACTTATTTTCTTTCAAAGCTTGCAATACTACTCTTAAGTGTTCTGCATGCTCTTCTTCTGACTTAGAGTATATCAAAATATCATAGATAAACACCACCACTAACTGATCCAAATAAGTATGAAAGATACGATTCATGTATTCCATGAATACTCCCGGCGCATTAGTAACACCGAAAGGCATCACCGAATACTTATAATGTCCATAACGCATTCTGAAAGCTGTCTTCTGGATATCTTCATCCTTCACCTTAATCTGATGGTAACCCAACCTCAAATCAATCTTACTGAACACACGAGCATCCACCAATTGATCTATTGAGTCATTTATTCTTGGAAGCGGATATTTGTTCTTAACCGTCACTTTATTCAAATGTTTATAATCAACACAAAGCCTCATACTCCCATCTTTCTTCTTTACTAACAACACTGGAGCTCCTCACGGCGATACACTTGGTCTTACAAACTTCTTTTCAAGTAACTCTTCCAATTGCTTCTTTAACTCTGACAATTCAGATGCAGACATCATGTATGGTTCCATAGACACAGGTCTGGTACCAGGTACAAGATCTATAGAAAATTCAACTTCCCTCTCCGGTGGTACATTAGGAATTTCATCAGGGAAAACTTCAGGAAATTCACACACCACCTGCAATTCCTCAATTATAGCTTGAGCCTCTACAGATAGTGACACCATCAATGAGAACATTTGTGCTTCTTCTTGAATCAACTTCCTCAACTGTCTAGCAGACAACAAACTATCTTCCTCTTCTTCAGGAGTAGAAAACCTCACAGACTTGTCATAACCGTTAATATGAACATAGTTATATTGTAACCTGTTCATACCCAAAATCACATCCAACCCTCTTAACGGTAAAAAAACCAAATCAATAGAAAAGTCTCTGTCGAAGATCGACAAGGGACACTTAAAACACACAAAAGAAGTAGTCACCGACCCCTTGGATGGAGTGTCGATGACCATTTCTCCATTCATAGAAGACAACATAAGAACCAATCTTTCAACACAATCAGAAGCATTAAAGCAATGAGTAGCATCGGTATCAATAATATTAATTAAAGGAGTACTATTAATGAAACATGTACCTCTGATAAGTCTGTCCTCAGCAGTTGCCTGATCCTTAACCAAAGCGAACACTTTGCCACTTGTCTGCGCCCTCTTTGGTTTCTGACACTGACTACCAATGTGCCCTTCTTCACTATAATTGAAACAAATCATATCCTTATGCTTGTACTCAGATACAACATGTCCAGTCTTACCACAACAGAAACACCTCTTTACCTCAGCAGTACACACATTACTCTTATGCCCAGGTTTTCCACATTTAAAATAAACCACACCAGCAGGAGCATCTCCCCCACTAGTCCTAGAGCCCTGAGAAGCTTTTTGTTTACCTTTACCAGTTGGGGTATCATAAGGCTTACCATGATTCTGTTGGTGCTTACCTCTCTTCTCACTGATAATCTTGTAATGAGCATTATTATCCTCCTCATAACTTCTGCAACTATCAATCAGATCAGCAAAGACACAGATCTTCTGGTATCCAACTGCCTTCTTGATCTCTGGGTGAAACCCGTTCTCAAACTTGATACACTTCAAAAACTCAGCATCTGCCTCACCATAGTGCAGATAAAACTTAGCCAACTTAGAAAAATTTGCAGCATACTCAACAACCGACATATTCTCTTGCTTCAGCTCAAGGAATTCAATTTCCTTCTTACCACAGACGTCTTCAGGAAAGTACTTCCTCGGAAATTCCCTATGGAACACAGCCTAAGTGACATTTTCACCTGCAGCTTCCAACCTCTGGCACGTCTCTAGCCACTAGTCATCAGCTTTGACTGCTAGCATATGAGTACCATACTGAACGTTCTGCGCTGGAGTGCAGTCCATCACACAGTAGATTCTCTCAATCTCTTTCAACCAATCCAATGCTCCCTCAGGATCATACTTTCCATTAAAGGTAGGCGGATTCTCTCTCTGTAAAGTCGCCAAACTACGAGATCTAGCATTCTCGTCAGTATTCGACTGATTCTCCATCGCATGCGCCATTGCTTCTAAAGCAGCAGCAAGTGCAGCATCATTCCTTCCAGCCATCTCAACTAATCACTATAACATAAACAACGGTTAGAACTCGAATTAATAATACTCGATTGTTAGACAACTACGACTCGACAACTTGGTCGGACGGATCAACTATTTCTATGATACTAACTTTGTAACACCCTAATTCTACCCGACAAATATGAATGTAAATCAGAGTTTTAAAATTCATACTACTGAATCAGAATGCCACAATTTCAACTTAAAAACACATTGCATTCAACATGGATACATAACACTTTAAAACTTCGGATGAACCATAAACATAATAATTTAATCTCTTAATTCAACAACTTGAACATCTACGCAGCAGAATCATAATAACATCTTTGTCTAACAATTACAGCAACTTCAAAATAACACGTACTTAGCAACAATCAAATCAAAGTTCAACAACTGAAATAATCAATAATTAAAAGTAACAAGCGTTCATCCCCCTGAATGTTACGTATCAGAGAAATGACATCGACTCGAACTACCGAAGGTATACTGCCTTCACTCTGGATTACCTGCACGTTACCAACGTAAGGGTAACATTCAAACAGAAGGGGTGAAATATCTAAAAATATAATAAAATATATGATAATTAATATATTAAATCAGATCATATAATATCACCACTTCACATATTATAAACAATATTAACGGCAACAGAATACCAACAACATACACATTTATTGCATTAATAAACAACTTCTTTATACAATCATATAATGCAACTCAATACTATGCAAATGCATGTGGTACCATTAGAGCAAAACTCCCATCTCAAATAATTGCCAATAAATAGAGGCATAAACAAGGAATAAGCCTTCATCTTAATATTCGCCAATACAAGCCATCTTAACGAGCATCAGCTCCATCTTGAAATGCAATGTATGTGACACAATCATGAATGTAATAACAACAACCATAATTAACAACATCTCAACACAACATCATCGTTGGCCAGAAGCCTACATCTTAATAGCTGCCAATTATTAGAGGCATCTCAACATCATTCATCAACATGATTCATCACATGATTCATCAACATAATGTTTACAGCAACTCAGCGACAACAACAATACAACGATAGATCGACAATCCCTCAACGTTGGCCATAGTCCTACAACATGAAATTGCCTATAATTAATTAATCATCTAAGGCTTACCTCTAGTTAACAAACCTATACATATTATTATTCTGTAATACTACGTCATTATCATCATTAATCTTACTGTTATGAACCAAGCAGTAATCTATAATCATCTTATCCTCATCACACTTCACAAAATCATCATAGAAATTAATATGGGAAGCTAACTCTAATCCTAATTTGGGTTACTAGGATTATTATTATTATCCTTAATTTTAACCCTCAAGAATTAAGTTCACCGCGTTAGCTATCCAACGCTTCAAACGACACCTCAAATGGAGTCCGGAAACTCAAGTTACAACCTTTGGAACGAATCTGCCAAAAATCAGACTACATGAGTCGATGCATAATGTTTTTGAGTCGACGCGTACTTGGTTAAAATCCTGCATGAGTTGATGCATACTCCTCTTGTATTGATTCATACTGGGTCCGCAACACTGCATGTATCGATGCATAATCCTATGTATCAATTCATCCTGAGTCTAAAAGCTTGCATGTGTCGACACATGGCCTTTGAGGTCGACTCATACTGTTCTGTCATGAATATTTTCTGTGATTTCACTGTGTTTTCACTATGGTTTCCCTTCCTTAGGCCCTAAAAACATCCTCTAATCATGAGTAATCATCAATTATAATAATCCTATGTTTCTACATCAATTATGCAGCATTAGGGCATCATAACTCATCTCTAAATCATCGATCTTCATCAAACAACAACATATATAACTCAATCATAAACAAAACAACTTTTCACTTCTAATCCCACATACTACTCATCATAAACCCAATTATAGAGTCATAACCCCACCCTTACCTTGGATTGAACGTTGCTCTACGACTTTTTCGATTGAATTCTGTTATGCCTCTTTTCCTTCTCTTCTGCAACTTTCACGTTCTCTTCCAACCCTTATTTCTTTCTCCTCTTACTGCTTCTTCTTTTCCTTATTATTTCTAAAAACTAATATAATAACCCTCTAATTCTCGTTATGTCTTAATGGGCTTAAAACTCCTACACCCCCTTTCTACTACTTCTAGTCCTTAAAATAAGCCCACATCAAATAATATTATTATTCTAATATTATTCCATAACTTAATAGAATAAATAAATCCAATAACAACAACACATAAACTATCATCATAACACAACTTCACAAATAATCCAAAAATAATTTAATTAAATAATTAATTAAATTACGGGCGTTACAGTTGACCATATATTCTTCTTCTCCACATATTTCAGTTTTTGGTGTAAGGTGGAGGTGACAGCACCTGCCCCATGGATCCAAGGGAGTCCCAATAGATAAGAATAGGCCGACCGGATTACCATTACATAGAAAGTGGACTCAAATATCTGTGAACCCACCTTGATTGGGAGGTCCACCTCTCCATGTACCATTCTTTTCGATCCGTCAAAGGCTTAAACTATGATATTACTAGGCTTCAACACAACCCCTTCATAATTTAATCGGTCGAGAGTGCCCTTTGGCAGAACATTCAGGGAAGATCCCATATAAATTAACACATGGGCCAACGTAGTGCCTCTGCATTCAATGGAGACATACATGGCCCTATTGTGATTTCTCCCTTCCAGAGTCAAGTCAGCATCGGAGAAACCCAAACCATTATCAGTGGTCAGACTAGTCACGTTGCTTCCGAATTGATCGGCCGGAATTTCTTGCGGTACAGGGGCAGTCTTCAAGAACTTTACTAAAGCCTTTACATGGGCTTTAGAATACAGCAGTAAAGACAACATAGAGATTTTAGACGGGGTTTTCCCCAACTGTTCCACAATTTTATAATCGCTCCTGTAAATGATCTTCAAAACCTCCTCTAAATCCAGTCTAGAGGTATCTCTGATCGAATCTTCCTTTACCCCGATCCTCAACAGTTGTCTTGGTAACCGTAAATTGAGCAGGTGAAGAGATTTCCGGGGAGAAAATACTTCCACTTTTGGTAATTTTGCTAGTCCCCATAATATTGACAATACTGGGATCAACTTCTTCATTATCTTCATCGGACAACTCTTTTTTAATGCCATGGTAATAGACATCAGACCCATAATTCCATGGAATATCTTTCTCCGAGGAATATGAGATAGGCCCAGGTGTTGTAATGACCAAAGGAGAAGCTTTCAGATTGGCGGTAATCCTTATAGGACCTTTGGAAGGGATCCTAAAAGGAGTGTCGGAGATAACAGACAAATCTTGGCACAAATTTGGAGTTTTCTCAATCAAAATCACATGTTCATCCATCAGACGCTGAACACCTTCCTTCAGCAACCCGTAGTCGTTGGGTTGGACCGCACAATAATAACATCCTTCAATATAGCCCGAAAATAAACCATCCTGTAACAGATTATTCTTGATTGTAGAGAGGGGGTAACCATATCATTGACATAGGTAATATAAAACACATCTTAAACAACACTTATGCCCTTGTCATGCTTGGGAATAGGTGCGGTAATCATGTTTGGAGTCTCCGGAGCATCAAACTCAATATCTTGAATCTTGCTCTTCAGAGCCCAGTAACTGTTGGTGTTATGACCATGATTGTTTGAATGATAAGCACACCTCGCATTTGGATTATACTTTGGAGAGGATGTGTTGGGATTCTGAGGAGGATCCCGCAGTGAAATGAGTTCAGCTTTCAATAAATGTTGTAACGCCTGAGATAAAGGCATTCCAATTTTGGTAAACTGCCTTGGAGGAGCGTCTGGCCTTCGTAGATTACCATGTTGTTGTTGTTGAACATGCGCCATATTGGAAATTAACACTGCTCTGATAGACTGATGGCAGCTACTTTTACTATGGCTCTTCTGGCCATAGACATCATTGAATTCGTTTTTACCTCCAAATGGCTTCTTCACAATATTAGAAGATGTAGCCATCAGAATATTCCCACTTTTAATGCCACTTTCAATTCTTTCCCCTGTCAAAATCTTCTCCGTAAAACCAAACGAAGAGCTTCCAATTAACAGATTAAATAATGGGTCTGTCAGTGTGCCCATAAACATATCCACCATTTTCCGATCAATCAAGGGAGGTTGCACTCTTCCAGCCAAGTCCCTCCATTTTTGTGCATATTCCTTGAACCCTTTCATTAGAGCCCATGGACATATTCTGCAGTTGCACTCGAGTTGGTGCCAGGTCAATGTTATATTGATACTGCCTATAGAAAGTAGCAACCAAGTCTTCCCATGTATGTATATTGGTTCCCTCTAGCTGATAGAACCATTCCAGTTGAGTTCCAGCCAAACTCTCTTGGAAGAAATGGACCCACAATTTCCAGTCAGCAGTGTGAGGTTGTATCTTTCGAACATATGACCTAAAATGGAGTTTAGGACAAAAGACCCCATCGTACTTAGAAAAGACAGGGACCTTGAACTTAGGTGGGATGACCATCCCTGAAACCAGACCTAATTCACCAAAATCCAATCCAGACACCTGGATTTCCATAGCCTTGAGTCTGTCCTCCAACTGCTTATATTTATCATCTGCAGGAGGATACTGTTCGTTAGAAAAGTATTCATCTTTAGGAGTATTCTCATAACCCCGATTGTTCCTGCCTTCATTCTTGATTCTTCTACCATCTTCATCATGGTTGTCATCTTCTTCAGAGGAGACATCTTCCACTTGGACGGGTTGAGCAAGACCTTTGAACCTTCTCCCTATATTGAGGATAACAACCAGCTTCTTGGTCTTCTTTTTCTTGGCGACGAGCGCCAGCAGTTATTTCTATCCCTGTTCCATATTCATGAGAGTTTCTCGGAATTGTGCATGTTGAGCCTGGAGATCCTTAACCATTTATTCGAGGGCCATTTTTATGCTAAAATAAACAGCGAGAAAATGATAAACTTGTACGAAAAACCTGTTATGAGATGATGCATGATATGAAAATGTAATGATTTCAAGGACCTTAGGAGATTTAAATTTTCTTAACCAGGAGGAAACAAAAACAAAGATTTTATTAGCAAAGTTCAAATTACAATTTCCTTTTAGGCTTACAATAACAACAAAAGCTCTCAAAGAGACAATAAAATGAACTCCTAAAATCTAAGAATCAAGTCTCCCATGGACGTTTCCTCTTTGTGTTGATGTATGCATTAAGACTCTGCTTCTCATGAAGTTGCCAGGTGAGCTCCAACACTTTATTCTCACTTGCATAGAATTGAGTCTCAAAGGTGTTCCGTTATTCTTTGAGATGAATCCAAGACTTATGCAATTCTTCAAAGTTAGTGGGCATGTCTAGATAGAGGATGGTGCGAGAAACTTCTCCTTCGACAACAGGCTCCATGATCACTGGTAAGATAGCTGGATATGGCATCATGATATTTTGAGTGCGAGATCGTACCCATTTGAGATAAGGCTCCAGAGGGATGGAATTCTTCTACCATAAAGCCTTACTATCAATCTTGCTTACCATGCCCCAAGCACGTATAAACCTCCTACGATAACCTCGAAGATGAATTTCATAATCGAACATAATACCCTGGATAAGTGTGTCATGAGGACCATCTCTTCGAGCATAACCAAAATGACGTAGTGCCAAAGAAGGGTTATAAGTAATACCCCCTAATGCCAAGGAGTGGAACATTGAGGAACTCCCCACAACGATCAATGATAATGATATCCTCATGAGATCGGGAACACCAGTGGATATCTGTATGATAAAGTGACATTAATATTTGCGACCACCTCAAACCTTGTTTGTTCTTTATTACTGAGCGAGGAAGGTGCAAAATAAACCACCTGGATATTAGAGGTATACAACACATGAGAGTTCCTTGCCTCTTCATAGTACGAGTGTGAAGAGAATGCACAATGTCTCTGAGCAAGGTAGGCACAAAATTACGAGCGAGAAAAATCTTGACAGTGTTCATATCTATGAGATGGTCTGGATTAGGGAATAGTACCAACCCATAGATTAGGAGAGAAAAGATATCCTCAAAATCTCATAAACTCATAGCATCTAGGAATAATTGAGTCTTCTGAATCAGAAATTTAACAAAAAAACCTTTGACTCCGATTTTTGTTTCCCAGTTGGATATAATATTAGACTGTTTTAGATGTAAGGCTGCTGCAATAACTTCTGAATTTGGAGCTTCCTCTAAACCGGTGAAGGGCATCTGATCAATAATAGGTAATCCCAATAATTGAGATAACTCCTCCATAGTGGGTACCAACTGATAATTGGGAAAGGTGAAGCAGTGATGTGCAGGGTCAAAGAACTGGAAGAGAACACTCATCATGCATTCACCAAAACTTGGAGTAACCAAACCAAGCAGTCGACCATTCCTTTTTATAAATGAAGAACTTTAGGGAACCCTTGAGACTAAATCTTTAATTTAAGGGGGTACCCTTACAAAGCTGACCTGGATAGTGTTTCTGTGAGCGAAGGACATAGTCTGCAAAACAAAACAAAGATAAATTCCCTGGTCCTTGAAATAGTTAGTAGAAATGAAATGGTATGAAATTTTATGATGCATGAAGTTATGTTCGAACAATTTAATCATACACAATCAAAACACACAAGGCCTTAGGTTAAAGCTTGCATGGAGTTATAGGTAAGTACCCTCTTGAAGTTTTAGTTGGCTCAACATGTTCTAAAAGAAAGTAATCGAGTTCTAGGAGTCTCAATATCACCGATCTTTCTCTCGGGCATTGTTTCAGCTCAAGCATCTGATTTGCGACTAAAATATCCCGAGAGTTCAACCTCAATGAGTGTAGTATCGAGTATCAAGCAACTTCAGTCTGCACAAAAGCTGGCTATCTCACTACCTTCTAATGGCTAAGTTGTGTCAACTAAGGTTCTACAGTCAGTTAGTGCTTTATGACACCACGCGGTAGCCCAATATTCTCCTTGACTTAACTCAAGGGGCACCGATACAAACCAATGCATCCCACTAACATAGCCATCGCTTTAACTGTATTGGTGTATGATGTATAATTTTCATGATCTATTTCTACTTGCCTAAAATGCCCCAGATCCGAGTATAGGATCTTTACAAGAATAACCCAAACAACCCTTTAAGAATAAATCTGGCAAGTCAAAAAATGAAAGAATTTAAATATGAACTATCTCTAAGGTAACCTCACTTTGGTTAATTCCCCAGCAGAGTCGCCAGTTCTGTAATACGATGGGAGAACTGACTTAATTGGTTTTGCATTTGATCGCAAATGTAGCGGTTAGCAAGAGTCGCCATCGACTTTTCTTTTATCCAATAAAGGAAAGCGTGAAAAGAACAGGAAAGACCTTTCAAGAATTTTTTTGAGTAAGGGGGGTAGGTTATGAAAAGGGAAGGTGTTAGCACCCTTTTCATCCATAGTTATCTACGGGCTCTTAGTTGCTAGCTCACTTTGAAAATGCTTTTTGTGTAGGTGTACTTTGAAAGTATTTTGAAAATATTCCTTAGGGAGGTAAACTTTGTAATGATTCTCGTATCGCTAAGAATGCATACAAAGTATTTTGTCTTTGAAAACATTTTAGAAAAGAGAGTGTGTGTGTGTGAGAAAATATTTTGTTTTGTGAGCAAGCAACTACAAGCTATCTACTTAATTAAAATATCTTTATTCTTTTCCTCTTTTCCTTTAGACAGTGCTATCCTACTAGTAGTTAGTAGGTAGCCCTATCATTGGATGTTTTAAGGGACAAGCACGAGTCATCGTACAACCACGAAAACAACTTGTAGGACACTTTAGAAATTATCCTAAGGTGCTAAAATCATTTACCGAGACAACATCGAAGGGTCATCAAGGGACTATGATTTTTTAACTAAAGGGTCTTTTCTAAAACCTCCCACGTTCGAGAGACGTGACTGTTGTTTTCTGAAGGCAACAAGTGGGAGTACCTTAGAGGTGCGCGTGTGTGGAGTATGTTGTGTTTCAGTTATTTTTATCTTGGATGTTAAGTTTTCTGACGTTTGCTTTTAAGTATTATCATGCAATCCTATTTAATCTAACAGTTAAATATCTATGCAAGTGCAGAAAGTAAAAAAAAAACGGAAAATAACCTACGATATTACATCGCTTCGGAAATGGGGGAGTACAAACCAAAAATTGGGGAAAGGAAGTATAAAAGGGGTCCTATTTATATATTATAAACTATGGACAGTTACAATATTATGGAAAATAATAATGCGAAAATAAATACGCGGAGATGGAAGAGGGAAAAGATATCTAAAAACCCTAAAAAAATTTGAAGTGTTAGAAAATACTTTTTTTGTTTAGAAAAATAATTTAATTATGAAACCAAATTCTAATTAATTTTTTAATTAAAAATAAAGTGATTAATTAATTTTATTTGTGAAAATTAAATTAATTAAAAAAACCTAAATCTAATATTTTTTTGATTTTTTATGATGTTGTTATTTTTTTCTGATTTTATAAAATGATTAAAAGGAAAAAAATAATTAAGTTAAAACAAAAAAGAAAACTAAATGAGCCTGGTGTTTGTAAAGAAAATGGGGGGTGCAAGAGAACAAAAATTTCAGGCCCAGAACAAATGAGACCAGAAGCCTGCGCTGGATCCAGTGCAACTGGATCCATACATCTCATGGTGTGCCTGCTGATCTGGGGCATTGGATTTGAAATTTTGAGATCTGATGGCCTAACCGTGAACTATACCATACGCACGCTAGCTTTGCATACACTGGATCTATAAAACAAAAGTTAGAAAAATAAAAATTGCTCCCTGTCTGGGTTGAACCCAGGACCTTACAGAGGTGTGTCCTAAGAGCGCACATACTACCACTGGGTTGTGTTGTTCATTCAATACATTAATCAAAACAAAAAAATATAATATAAAATGCAAGCTAGTTCCAGATAAGCAAACACGCACACATTCAAGTGGGCCACTGTTATTTGAATGAGCCAACCAGGAAGCTTCTTCATGCTATGCATGCCCTTGCTGGAGTCAGCAAAACTTAGGGACGCCGGAGTCAACCTCTGGTCGTCTTCTCCTGCCATACAAAAATTCAAACCTGCAAAAAACGCAATGACCAAAAACTACAAAGCACCTTACTCCCCTTAAAATTCCCTCCCTGAATCCGAATCTAGAATTATTTTTGACTAAAAATTCTTGAATCATGCATTTTGATTCAAAATCACCGATCGGGGGAAAAAATTGCACCTAATCATTCGGTTGCATGATAATGTATCAAGGGTAAAAACATGTTCCATCAAACCTCCAGATCACATTAAAGGCATCAATTCTTCATAAAACAAAGTAAAATTAAAGATACGAAATTGAAAAGAAACGTGGAACTGGTAAGACCATGATGTATGATTTCATGCGTGCAAGATCAACATAGATGGTCCAAGACTACCTTTGGGTATCCCAGGAAGGAAATGAGACTGGAATTATGGAATGAAATGGTTTATGGACAGAGTTTTGAGGCTCGAGGTTTTTTTTGAGAGGTTTTAAATAATTTTCTAGCTTTCTGTGCAGTGTAATCGTGTCCTTTACTTCTGCCTTTGTTTGCATTATATAGAGGAATGAATGAGCCAACAAATATGGCATGAAATCAACTCATGAAGCCATGGTTTAACCAAGAATAAAACAAATTTAAAACTTCCCAAATTTGAAAAAAAAACTTTTCCTTATTGATCTTGCACGATTTTGGCATGTCTTACAGGCTGTAATATGTTGTATGGGCCTTAAGAAATCAAACCACATGCCTGGCCCATTTGTTTCCTATTTTATTTATTTCTTTTGAGTTTATTTGAATAAAAAAAATTAAAAAAAAATAATGAGAAAATATAGGGCAAGGTGTGAGTGACTTTAAGAGTCTCTCATGAGATCATGAACATGTTTGAAGCTCAAGAAGTTAGGCCATAAGTCCAAAATTTGAAGTTTGCATGTTTTGTACTTCATGTATTTCTTCAAAAATTCCCAACTTTTGCAACTCATAACTTGCTCAATTTTCATCTTTTGAAGGTGATCTTTGACTTTTCGGAAAGCTCAAGATGTCCTACACACTTTCTGTTTTGATCACTTTTGCATTTGGAGACTTTATCTTGATGTAAGTTTCCTTGACAAAAAGTGTCTTTTGTTGACTTTTGAGTATAATTATAAAGTTGTAGATAATTTAATTTTCTTCAAAATGGTCTCTTGTTGGGGAAAAGTTGATGAAGCATGTGAAAGTTATGCTTGGTCAAAGTTCAGTTGACTTCTCCTAAGGAAACCCTAATTTGACAATTCTTAACTTTTGATGATTTGAGAGCTTTTCTTGGGGAATCATGATCAACCTTTGATAAAATGATGAATATTACTCCAAAATGTTGATGTTGACAAAAAATCTTGAAGTTTAACTTTATGTTGACCATAGTTGACTTTTTACCCCATACAGTTTATTTTCAATCATCTGAGTCATTGACTGAGCAAACTTATGATGTAGGACTTGAAACTTGACATGAACCTTGTTGAGGACCTATGATGAACCATGGAAATCATTTGAGACCTTTGCAACCCAAATTTACTTGAGAAACTCAAAACCCTATCTGTAGACCTTTAGCTCAAGAGGAGCATTGACTAGTTAACCTTTGAGTATCTTGAGTATTTGAGAAGCCTTGAAAGAATGTCTTGAGAAAAATGGGAAGGAAAATTTTGGGGTACAACATTATCTTTTATTATATTGTGTATGTTCTATTATTTGTTGTATATTATGTATTATATATATGTTTGTCTGGATTTTCTTGGTTTTCAGGGGTGCTTGGTGATTTCTCATAAGTCCTCTACCTGGACTTGGGAAAAATTAAGATAAGATAGGCGGTATAGTCATGTTAACTTTGAGGGAGGAATCCAAAAAAAGGAGACAAGAGATCCCCCAGTCAGTGGAGGCTCCTTTTACTGTAGTATTCGTTTACCCTTAACCCATCTCGGCCTTTTAGGTGTAGTGCAGAAACTATGAAGGAGCAATCCGGAAGTGGTTGTCATGCGATGCTACACTCAGACGAGTTTTTCCTGAGAATATTGTCGATTACCGGGTGGTAGTCTCAACATTTCTACCACTACAATTAGTACTTCCAAAATAAAAAATATTAGTAAAAAACATTCATCTCCTCAAAACCAGTAATAATAGTATGGCCGTCTTTGAGGACTGATATTGCATATTTGGATTTTTTTGAATTTTATCATTCTATGGAAGAAGGTTGTGTTACTATCCCCAAACATATGCCAGTTTAAATTGGTCTTCTCAGACTAAAAAACTTCTTCTTTTATCTGAGCTTTCTCAATATCAATATGAACTTCTCTTTCATGGTTCCTAAGATTGTCAGTAAGACCAGTCATATTGATTTGGTGTTGGATAAATTTATGAATGGCTATATGATACATCACTAATTAATGAATCTTTTCATAGATACCTTTGTTCTAAATCTTAAGACCAACTTTGAGAATCTATAGCTTTTTTCTCAACACATACATAGGGAAACCGATAATGATAATGGATTAAGTTCTAGCTGTGAAATCTCTGAAATTATCATTTAAAGTCCACATTTCAAGGAATGTAAATTGATAGGCTAACTTGAGAAGAGACAAATATGAATAAACCAAAATAGGGGGTGATTAGATCTCCATATAGGAAAGGATATGGCTAACACAACATCAATTTTTGTCACAGAAGGCTCTGTCCAGCTTCCTTTCAACTAAAGATCTACCAGGCCTACCATTGTACCAGTTGAGATTAGGAAATTTTGCAGGAAATTCAACCAAATTATTAAGATTATCCTAGGCCTTGAGGTCCTCGATAGAGATTCTACTATGGTTGTTACTGCCTCTATGCTTATGCTCCTCGAGAATTAAGTTTAAATCACCCACAAAGCACCATGGTATACTTCTAGAAGAGTTAAAAATAGACAAGTCATGCCATAGCCTCTTTCGATTGACATAACAAGTAGAGACATAAATTGCAACCAAGCATAAAAAATTGTTATTTATGTGAAGGATGGAGGATACATGTTGGTTAGAGATAGATTGAACTCGGGGATCTAGATATTTCTTACAAATACATAAATTATTTGGAGCAATATGGTGCCTATTTTTGAAAACAAAGAGCTTAAGATCAAGTATGTCCCATAAAGCTTGTGGGAATGTCATTTGATCTATCCAGGGTTATGCTAATAGGAAGACATCATGTATGTGAGTTTTTAAAATATTTTTTAGGGACAATTTTGAGGAGAATTAGAAATATCCATAATGTTCCAGAATAAACACTTCCTATAGAAAGCTTATTTGGATCAACTTTGAATATGGTGACATAAGAATTCTTTGTTTTTGTTTTTATGTCTTTTTTTGTTGAGATTTTGAGACTACCAATTAAAAATTTTAGGTGCCATCCTCTGAGAATCCATCATCAGAAACATCTTCCTTCTCATTGTAATCAACCATGTTTTCTCATGAGTCAATAAGGAAGGCTTCATTCATGTTCTGAACCTCTTCAATGGTGTCTTCAGTGGCATTAATATGTTTAGCATCTCATTTATAACTTTATTATTTGAGTTTCCTTTACTACCAATTTTATTTAGAGGGATCTCAAAGGAAGTACCGTTTTCTGCATTAATCACTTCTGGAAAGATAACTGTGAAAGCAGTTGGATTAACCTAGTCTACATTCTCTTTGATCCCACCACTTGTTTCTCCTAAATTCTTCTACTTTTTCTTTTCCTTATCATTCTTATCAATTTTAATTATATGTTATTTTTGTTTGTGTTTAGATATTAATTTTGTTCTATTAAACTCTTTATTTTTTATGGTGTCTATGTTCTCCTTTCATGATTTTGTTTTACAATTTAGGTCATAGTTCCCTAGAGCTTTTTAGTAATGACATACCTTTGATATATTATCATATTGTATCTCAACAAAGAAGTCTTAGCCTACTCTTTCCACAAGAATTTTATTTCTCAACTCTTTAAGTAAGACGATGTCTACCAAGACCCTAACATAATGGCCAAAAGCCTTCTCAAATGGAGGTCTATTGGATATTGAATCAATATATATGGGGGTTCCTAGACTACTAGCAATGGAAAATATAATTTTTGGTCTCCAAAATTCTTGGGATAACCCGTGAATCCTGGCCCATACTTGGGCTGAAGCGTGGTTAACATTATTAGGAGTAAAATCGCTAATTTAAGGGAAAAGTTTTAGAGCTCCAGGGTTTAATCTCCATGAAGGCATGGACCTGACCCTTTTAACAACTTCTAAATTATAGAAGGTAAATTCATAAAATCCCTTATCTAGGGAGATGATGCCCCACATTGCAACTTAGCTCTATAATGTTGTTAATTTTTCTCGAAGTTGAAGCACTGATAGGAGAGATACCTTTCAGCCATAAAATATTACCATGTTGGTTATGCTTGCATGAATCTAGCCAAATTGGGTATTCTTCTTATGAAATTGAAATGGAGAGTCTGTTACTTTTGACACATGGAATTGACAATTGACTTGTTAAGATCTTGTAAACATTTCTGAGGGCTTTAGTAAAGGATTTGTTAGGTTTTCTCTAAGGTAATTTAGGTTTAGAAAAAAGGGGAGATGTTTCTAGGAGGAGGATATAAACTTGGTGGAATCCACGGATGATGAATGATCATTTATTCTAGGTCAACAATGTTGGGAGTTTCCATCATTTTTAGACATTACTAAGGGTTGTGCCACAATAAAGTCAAATCAAATTAAAAATTAGTTTTTTCTTTGTTAGAGTCACCACCAAATTATCAATTTTATTTGATTTGAAATCTGCAGAGCTCAAGATTTCTTATGACCAAATAATTTATTATCATGTTATTTTCATTAAACTCACATGCAAGCTAGTCAAATAACTTGAAGTTTCTCAAAAATCATCCTTAAACAAGATAAGGCCATTCTTCAACTCTTTAATGTCAACCAATACTTCGATAACAATGAGAATCTCGACAATAAATTGATCAACCCTTCATAAATGAAAACTGGGCTTCAGAGATGACATTTACAATAATTAACCTAAACATATTTATCAAAACCTTAGCCAACACTTTGCACATGCACCTTAAGAAATAAATGTGACAAAAATCACATAAACCTTGCATAAAATATCTTTTGGAATCAAAACAAATAAAGTACAATTTGATCCTCTCATAAGCTTATTATTTTTGTGAAACTCAATTATTAATCTCATAAAGCTTCCTTTAATTTGGTTCTAAAACTCCTTAAGGAATCCAAAATTTCCTCCATCTAGCCCTAATCTATGAAGCACGAACACCACAAACATGACATCGATACTGACACGGTGATACTGGTAATAATTTTAAAAAAATATTAAATTAAAGGTAACCACAAGTGTCAATATAAATATGTGTCCAACACAGACACAAACGCACTATTTTTTAGAGGTGTCAGTGTTACATAGGTGTTGCACCCTAAAATTTTCCCTCTTCTTTTTACCTTATATGGCTTTTGTTTCATCATACACATTCATGCATTTTTTTATGGGATCAAGATATCTTTGGTTCTCATGTTCTTTTACAAGCTATAGAAGATTGATTGTATTGTCAATTAGTGCAATAAAGGGTCCCATGCTCTCACTCTTTGAGTCACTCAAGCTACAAGGGTTTCTCATACCTCAAGACATCTCAATTGTCTCATTGATTCATCAGAAGATTGAAAATTGCAAGAGTATTAAAGTAAATCACATTTTTCCTATTTTATCTCTTGATATTAAGGTTTTGGACAGATGAAGTGTTTTAATGCTTGTATGAGCCAATATTTTGAAGCAATATATTCTCATTATCATAAGGGACATTTTTGTTCAAGAAGTTATTCATCATGTTCCAAGGAATTAGGATTTTGAGATTGAATCATCACCTCCTAACACAAGCAGTCAAAATTAGGGTTTGTGATAAAATCAGGATTTCTCTAATTTTTTGAGAAATACTTGATTCCATGCATCTCATCATATTCCTAAACATCTATGATTAAAAGATTGATCATTAATTTTGATTTGAAGATCATCAATTGCATAGATGAATTCAAATCACTCAAATTGGTGAAAAGTCAACCATGCAATCAACAAAGTTAACTATGGACATTTCAAGGTTAAAATCATGATCATCAAGTCAAATGTGGTCAATATGCAAGATTTGATCAAGAAATTATCATTGATTCATTAAAAATCAAGATTTACACAAAGTTACCTAATTTGAGAATTATGGTTAATAGAAAGTTTCTAAATATGGCAAGTTACACATGATTGATTAGCCATCTTCAAGTCCATTTTTCACCCAGATAAAAGCTCCAATTCAATGACAACTCTTCAGCAATATTGTTCCTTGTTAAAAGACCTTTCCAACTGGAGGTGTGAAGAAAACACAAGAAAAGGGGGGTTTGAATTGGGTTTTTCACTCGTAGAAAATTTTCATCCTGTACATTGTTGCGTTAAGTGATGCTTTTGAAAATATTATGCAAGCATAAACAGTAAAGCATATGCAAGACTAAAGAACATGTCATATATCCTGGTTCACTTGAGAAACCCTCAAGCTAGTCCATTTCACCCTACCAAGGTGAATTCACCTTGTACTCAAGGACTTAATCCACTATAACCAAACTGATTACAATCCATATAGACAACTACTGTGACTAACTACCACTAAGACTACCATCTTAGTCTTATCAAAGCTTCTCACCTAACCAGTCCTTTGAGGAACACGTTACCTTCTAACGCTTCTTACCTAACTGGTCCTTTAGAAGAAACACAAAACCTTCAAAAGCTTCTAACCTAACTGGTCCTTTAGAAGGAGCAAACAACTGTTTGTATTTACAAGGTTTATTTACAAGAGAATGCTTCTACACAAGCAAGTGTAAACTCAATTAAGTACATCAGAATATCCTAGTACACACTAAGAATATTACATTATATTGTAGCTTTAATGTGTGGTCTTCTTTTCTTCATATAGCTTCTTCACGTACAAAACCCCCCAAAGCACTTGAATCGTTGAAGTCTTTTTCTTCATAAGCCTCTGAAAGCTTTGTTGATTTTGATGTAGTAAAGAGAAGAATTTCTTCATCTTGATTCATATTATAACATTATGGACATTATCCTTTGTTCTATTTGATTCAATGATCACTTTAACACATAACCATCATGTTGTGTATTTGTAATTGGAGCTTCTGTGATCATCTTCATTATGATAATTTTTGGTCGTGTTCCCACAATGACAACTTCCATTTGAACATTTGAGCACCAACGACATTTAAAGCATATGATCCTTTTTTTATATAGCCAAGAAAACTAGAGTCGTTGGCTATTGAAAAAGAGTCATTACACAATGATGAAAATAGCACTGCCACGTTTTTTTTTCTTTTCCACAATTCAAGCTAGTGGAGAGGTAGTGGGATAAGGCTTTTTCATATTGTGTACTTGTCATTGCTAATGGTAACATTTATCTTCTGAACTTCAGAGGCTTCTGATGGTAGATGATTGAAGCATGAGTAGAATCGTGTCATTTGAATCTCCAGATAATCATGTCTTTATTCATCAGAACTTGTTCACTCAGAACCTTGTCTTCAAAACCTCAGCACTTGGTCTTGAAAACCTTTTCTAGAACCTTGGTTCTTTAGAACTTCAAGTCTTCAGAGTCTTCAGAACTTTTGTCTTCATAGTCTTCAGCACTTGGTCTTTAGAACCTAATCTAGAACCTTGGATCTTTAGAAACTTGAGTCTTTAACATCTGTCTTCAAATCTTTTGACTTGTTTCTTTAGAACATGTTGTCTTTAGAAGCATGAGTCTTCAACATCTGGACTTAAGTAGAACTTCTGCCTTCATATCTTATAACTTGTTTCATTAGAACTTGTAAAGTGCAAAAGTGCAAAAGCAACATCAGAGCTTACACTTCAAAATCTTCTGGAGTGTCTTACTATTGTTCATTAGAACTTGTAAAGTGCAAAAGCAAAACTAATTTTCTTATAATGTCTTGGCCACACCATCCATCACAAGTAGAACCTGTTTATTAAATAAAAAAATAACAAACATTAGAGTATCAAAATTGTTCATACAAACATAGTCATTTATTATCATCAAAACTCAGATAATAATGTAGAACCAAATCTTGTTCTAACAATCTCCCCCTTTTTGATGATGATAAAACTATGTATTTTAATGACACAATTTTGTTCATATAATCAGAAAAAGTGAAAATAAAAAGAGTAAGAACACTTATCCGTTTTATGAAAATCCCCCTGAGTCAACGACTTGATGAAGCTCGAATATCCTGACTCTGAACCATTTGAGTAAAACTCCTCTTGGTTCTAATAGATCAGATATTGAGATATTGAGAATCTTGACTCATGATGCCAATGAAATTAATTGAAATCTTGAAACTTTAATGTCACTAAGACAACTTCCAGATTCTAATTCTTAGAGTCTGATTATGAACTAAAAAAATATATTCAGAGTCTGAAGCCAACATGTTAGACATAAGTCTTGCATAATGCTTTCAAATCTTTGTCTTTAATCAGAGTTCTCATTTCCTGAAAAAGAAAACACTTTTAACAGAAGCAAAAGTTTAACTGGGTTAGAATGTAAGCAGCCCTTTTTAGAGAAAATTTTCCATAACTTGATTATTGAAATCAAAATTGCGTTCATTTAACTACTCCCCCTTTTTGTCATAATAAAAAAGGTAATTATGTGAGAAAAACATAAAAACCAGAAGAGATAACAAGTAAGAAAAGAAGTTTCATTGATATTTGCAAACGATTACAGTAGAAGGAGAAACAACAGAGTGAAAACTGAAGGGGTGAAAAACACAAGAAGGGGGGGTTGAATTGTAAAACTGGAATCTTAAAGCAATTGACAAGATATTTTTATCCTGGTTCGTTTGATCTCAAACTACTCCAGTCCACCCGTCAAGGTGATTTCGCCTCTCTCCAACGAGGTCTTAATTCACTATATTCAACTGAATACAAATCTGCTTTAACAACTGCTAAAGCCTTCTTGATTCAAACCACAATCCGGTTTGTCAAGGCAACACTTTCTTACAAAGGTATAAAACAAATGTGTGTGAATGTTTTCTACAAAACTTTATCACAACTGTGATGTATACACAAATTAAGCTTAGAAACTTAGAATGCTAAACACTAATGAAGTATCAGAGTTTGTGGTTTAGCAAAACTGGTAGATGAAGATTATTGTTCAGCTTTGTGCGTGTAGAGAATTGGAGAGCATTAGCCATTATAATCTTCGAAGCCTTGTTTATATAGCACTTGAGAAGATGAACGTTGAATGCAAATATTCTTGATTCAATGCTAATAACAAGCTTTCCTTTTTGAGCAGATCTTGTCTAGAATGATGCCGTTGGAATTAATTAGCGTTCAATGCACAGTACCGTTGCTTCTTCAATGCACGTTCTGGCTTGGCTCATTCTGATTCTGCTTCGCTGCTGATGAACTATTGTTTTTGTATCAGAGTGTTTATGCGCAGTTCTGTTCATCAAGCTTCATCATGTGCAAGAGTTGATCATCTGATCTTGACGTTCTGATTCAGCAACTTCTGATGCTGGTGTATCAAATCAAGTTCTGATGCTGAAGAAGTGATCTTGCTTATTTTAATCAGCGTATCTGCAAGTCAGAGCATAGTAATTTTAGGCAGCATATAGTTCAAACATAAAACATATAACTACTATATCTTTTCACTTTGTTATCATCAAAACTCAAATATAGGGTACTAGATTCAAACATTGTTCTAACAATCTCCCCCTTTTTGATGATGACAAAAACTAGATATTTTAAATGAAAAAATAACGTGAAAAGGTATCTGGGAAATGTTTCAGAGTTAAGAAGTAAAGAGAAATCAGAGTTTAAGAGATACTCCCCCTGAGTTTGTTACTTCCCTTTGATATGCGTGTTCTTCAGGATCAGATCTTTTTCTATCTTTGAACATCAGATGAAGAGTCTTTGACTTATCAGAGAGCAGAGCTTCAGAGCTTTTCCTGTCAGAGCTTTGCTTTTGGATCAGAGTATTTGGTCGATCAGAACTTCATATTAGATCAGAGCAACATGAGCTTCTACATTTTGATCAGAGCTTCTAGCTTCTAGTCTTCATAGGTTCAGGAGCTTCCTTGTGCCTGTAGACTTAAAAACAAAACAGAAAAACATTTCAAGTAATAGAGTTAAAATGTTTGAGAATTTCTGTCTAGTTAGCCGTTATTGATTTTAAATATCATTCTTGTTCTCCCCCTTTTTGTCAGCAATCAAAAAGTGTTGGTGATGTGCTAAAACAATTTAGATCAGAAAAACAGATTATATTAAAATAGTTCATAATCAGAGCAAAATAGCATTACAGAACATAGTCAAAACAGTACAACAGAAAATGAAGAAAACATAGAGAAAGTCATGCATGAAAAATTTTTAAGGTTGTGGGGGCATGCGTGAGAACAGGCTTTCCAGCATTGCTTGAATCTTTTCAGAAGTTTCATTCTGCTTCTGAACCATGTTGACAACAGTGTCAATCTTGCTGTCCTGTACGTCCATTCTTGCTTTCATCTTCTGATCATTGTCGTCTTCTGAGTCACTTCTGGTTGGACTTGACTCAGATCTTTGATCTTCAGCTTTGAAACTGTATCTTCTTCCTTGTATGAATCTGGATACTTGAGAAACATGTCAGGTTTGGATTCCATTTCAGAAAATTTTGGGAAATCATTCAGAGGCACTCTTCTGCTGGAGATGTCAGCAGTTGAAGTAGCTCTGGGTTCCTTCCTAATATTTTCTATCAGCTTCATCTTTTTCAGGTTCTTAGCGTTCAGCGGTTTTCCAACAGTTGGTTCAAGGGTGCTCAGCACTTGAGCTTCGCTCAGATAATCTATCAGCTTATTCTCTGTCAGAATATCTGATATGAGCCTTCCAAACGGTATCCAGTCCCTTTTGGTCCTTTCTTCTTCTCTTGTTTCTTTGACACTGGTCTTGAGATGGTTGAACAGGAAATGTGCCAGATTGATCTTCACCCTCTGATCAATAAAGTAGATCAGAAACTGCTGATCCACGTTTATATAATCAGGAGAGCTTGTTGGCTTCCTGTGGTTGAAGCATCCAAGAACAATCTTGGCCCATACTCTACAGTGATCCTTCAGATCCTTAATTTTGCTGCTGGGAAAACCAAGAGTGAAAATGCTGTTGGCTACCACACCTATATCAGGGCATCTATCAGCCATGTCCACACAACGGACTCCACCACCACTTTGACCGATTAACCTAGCAATGAGGTCTTCAGAAATTACTATCTTCTTTCCCATGACAGAAGAGATGACTAGATGTTTATGAATCTTGGCGTGAATCCAAAATTCCTTGACAAGCTCTGGGAATGTTGGTCCAACCAACCTATCGAAATACCTCTCCCACTTTTGAGCCCTAATTTCTTCAGTTAGGTCAAATCCATTATCCTTCAAGCTTTCGAAGTCGATGATTAATTCAGAGAGAACTTCGAGATTCTTTACCGGTGTGAGAAGAGTTCTGAGGGGCACCTGATATTGTTCAGAGGTTTCTTTCTTCTGATTTCCTGCAGAAATGCTGGAGGATGCCATTGTTCTCACTAAAAAAGCTTGAGAGTGATTTGAGAAAAAAAAGGTTTGAAGGAGATAAACTCAGAAATATGCAGAGAATACTTGAATGATTATGAGAAAGCGTAAATAATAAGAATGAGGAATTAGTGTGCTTAAATAGAGTTTTCAAAAATTATTTTGAAAAATTAAACGTTTTTAAGAGAGAGAAAAAAAATAATGATTGCCATTAACAAGCGTGATTACTTTTCATTAAATGCTTGCTGATTTTGGGGGATTTGAGAAAGATACTTAAAAACGGTTACCAGACATGTGTCTCAATGCACCCAATCAGCGCTTTGCCTTCTCAGAAGCGTGCACGCGTTCTGCTTCAGAGATTTGCTGATGATTGGATGACACTTGTTTGATGTAGTGATCAGCACGTCTGTCTTTGAGATTAGACTCTCAGATCTTTAGACTTGCATCTGATACAATCTGCATGTTCTATCTTTCTGAAAGAAGATTGATCAGAGGTTCACAGTAATATAATTACATTCTGAAGATAAATACATGGAATTAAAACATTTTCATTCTGGGCATACTTTCATGCTGAGATGTTTCAGAATGAAATTGAACCTATCTTCTGAAAGGGGTTTAGTAAAGATATCAGCCCATTGATGGTCTGTATCTATAAATTTCAAGTTTAAAATACCTTTCTGAATATAGTCCCTAATGAAATGATGTTTTATTTCTATATGCTTAGCTCTAGAATGTAAAATAGGATTCTTACTTAAGCAAATAGCAGAAGTATTATCACAAAGAATAGGAATGTTACTCTCAAAAATCTGGAAGTCTTCAAGCTGACTTTTCATCCAGAGCATTTGTGTGCTACATCTTGCTGCTGCTATGTATTCAGCTTCTGCTGTTGACAGAGCAATTGTTGATTGCCTTTTGCTGGACCACGAGATCAGATTTTCTCCCAGAAACTGGCAGCTTCCAGAAGTACTTTTTCGTTCCACTCTGTCTCCAGCAAAATCAGCATCGCAGTAGCCTACTAAGCTGTAATCACTAGATTTTCTATAAAACAAACCCAGATTAGTAGTACCTTTCAGATACTTGAAAATTCGCTTAACAGCTGTTAAGTGAGATTCTCTAGGATCTGATTGGAATCTAGCACAAATACATACGCTGAATAAGATATCAGGTCTTGAAGCTGTCAGATAAAGGAGAGAACCAATCATACCTCTGTAGACCTTCTGTTCTACGCTTTTGCTTACCTCTTCTCTTTCCAGAATGCACGTGGGATGCATTGGAATCTTTGATGGCTTACATTCTGAGAGGTCAAATTTCTTCAGAATATCTCTGATGTATTTGCTCTGATGAATGTAAGTTCCCTCTGGAGTTTGATTAATCTGAATTCCTAGAAAGAATTTCAGTTCCCCCATGAGGCTCATCTCAAATTCTGCCTGCATACACTTAGCAAATTTTCTTCCAAGAGAAGGATTAGTAGAACCAAAAATAATATCATCAACATAAATTTGACAGACTAAAATGTCACTCTTAACTGTTTTACAGAATAGAGTAGTGTCCACTTTCCCTCTGGTGAATTCATTTTCAAGCAGAAAGTTACTTAGCCTTTCATACCAAGCTCTGGGAGCTTGTTTCAGACCATACAGTGACTTTTTCAGTTTGAAAACATGTTCTGGATGTTTTGTATTTTCAAAACCTGGGGGTTGGTGAACATAAACTTCTTCTTCTATATAACCATTTAAGAATGCACTTTTGACATCCATCTGATACAGAGTGATGCCTCTATTAACAGCAAATGAGATTAAAAGTCTGATAGATTCTAACCTGGCGACTGGGGCAAAGGTTTCTGTATAGTCTATCCCCTCTTGCTGACTATAACCTTGTGCAACCAGTCGTGCCTTGTTTCTGACGACTTCACCTTGTTCATTAAGCTTGTTTCTGAACACCCATCTTGTTCCAATGACGTTGAATCCTTTTGGTCTGGGAACGAGATCCCATACGTCGTTTCTGGTGAATTGATTCAGCTCTTCTTGCATTGCCAGAATCCAGTCGTTGTCCAGAAGTGCTTCATCAATAGAAGAAGGTTCAATCAGAGACACAAGTCCCATAAGAGTTTCTTCAGAGTTTCTGAAGCTTGCTCTTGTTCTGATTGGATCTTCCTTTCTTCCTAGGATAGTCTCTTCTGGGTGATCCAAACTGCTTCTGGGTAATCTCTTCTGAGGTTGATCAGCAGCAGTTGTAGGATTTCTAGCATTGCTTCTTTCAGACATTGAAGGAATGTCTGTGTTGAGAGCTTCTGATGACTTGTCTTCAGAACCTGCAAATTCAATTTCTATACCTGCAAGATTTTCATTCTGCTTTGACTTTTCAGAGTCAAGCTTATCATCAAAACGAACACTGATTGATTCTTCCACAATCTGTGTTTCTGTATTGTATACTCTGTACCCTCTTGAGCGTTCAGAGTATCCTAACATAATACACTTCTGTGCCTTAGAATCAAACTTGTTCAAATAATTCTTTGTATTCAATATAAAGCAAGTACATCCAAATGGATGAAAATACGAAATGTTGGGCTTTCTGTTCTTCCACAATTCATATGGAGTCTTTTCCAGAATAGGTCTTATTGAGATTCTATTCTGAATGTAGCACGCTGTGTTTATTGCCTCTGCCCAGAAAGTCTTAGCAACGTTTGTCTCATTGATCATGGTTCTGGCCATTTCTTGCAATGTTCTGTTCTTTCGTTCTACAACTCCATTTTGTTGGGGAGTTCTAGGACAAGAGAAATCATGCAGAATGCCTTTGTCATTAAAGAATGACTCAAAATCTTTATTTTCAAATTCTCCACCATGATCACTTCTGACTTTAACGATTCTAAGATCTTTTTCATTCTGAACTTGGTTACAGAAGGTAACAAACACAGAGTGTGACTCGTCCTTGTGTCTTAAGAACTTTACCCATGTCCATCTGCTATAGTCATCTACGATTACTAACCCATACTTCTTGCCACTGACTGAAGCAGTTTTAACTGGTCCGAATAAGTCAATGTGCAGAAGTTCTAATGGCTTAGAGGTAGAAACAACATTTTTGGATTTAAAAGAAGGTTTTGCAAATTTGCCTTTCTGACATGCTTCACACAGAGCATCTGAATTGAACTTCAAATTTGGAAGTCCTCTGACCAGATTGAGTTTGTTAATCTGAGATATTCTTCTCATACTAACATGCCCCAATCTTCTGTGCCAGATCCACTGCTCGTTGTTAACAGACAGAAGACATTTTACGTTCTGACTCTTTAGTTCAGAAAGTTTGATTTTATAAATGTTGTTTTTCCTCTTACCATTAAACAGGATAGTCCCATCTTTCTGACTAACAGCTTTACATGATTTTTGATTAAAGATTATATCATAACCGTTATCACTTAATTGACTTATGGATAACAGATTATGCATCAATCCATCTACTAGCAGAACATTATTAATAGAGGGAAGATTTCCGTTACCTACAGTTCCAGAGCCAATAATCTTTCCCCTCTGATTGCCTCCAAAGCCAACGTGGCCTCCAGGCTTAAGTTCCAGGCTTTGGAACATATGCCTTCTTCCCGTCATGTGTCGTGAGCAGCCAGAGTCCAGGTACCATGATTGGTGTTTCTGACTTGCTGCTAAAGATATCTGCAACATGTATTATTTTATCCTTAGGTACCCAGATCTTCTTGGGTCCTGATTTGTTAGTTTTACCAAAACTCTGGTTGAATTTTGGTTTCACAGAGTGATTACTGCTAGTATATTTGATGTCGTGTGTGTGACCATACACAAAGTGTGAATTTAGAGGAGTGTGTTTAATGGTTAAATCCATGACATTTTTAGGTGTAGGAACCTTACCTTGGTATCCTATTCCTTTCCTGCCGTTTCTGCTAACTCCATAGATCATTGAAGCCATTCTGCTTCTATCTATGCTTTTAGCAAGGAACTTCTGGAAACTATGATCATACTCCTTGATGATCTCATCAGCGTTGCTGGGAGTTTCAGAAATTGGTTCCTTCTGAGAGTTTTGTAAAGAGTTTTCTAATTTTGAAATTTTATCTCTCAGCTCAGAGTTTTCCAATTTGAGACTCTCAGACTTATTAGAGTCAGATTCAAGATTCCTTTTCAGGTCTCTGAATTTAGCTCTAATCTGCTGATAGCGTTCCAGAATTTCATTGAGGCTTTCAGCAAGTTCAGCCTTTGTAAAATTAACAGCGAAGTTAGGGAATACCTCTTCTGTGTCTGATTCTGAGTCTGATTCAGAAGCTTCACTGTCATCTGGAATGTTAGCCATGAGCGCTATGTTTGCCCTTTCATCATCTGATTCTGAGTCAGCTTCAGACGAGTCAGAGTCATCCCATGTGGCCATGAGACTTTTCTTCTTCTCTCTTCCAAACTTCTTTTTGGGCTTTTCCCTCTGAAGCTTTGGGCAGTCACTCTTGTAGTGTCCTTGCTCATTGCACTCGTAGCAGATGATGTCTTTTGTATTTGGCTTCTTGCTACCGGAGGAGCCTTCAGATCTTCTGTATCCAGAGGAAGAGTCTGTCCTTCTGTATCTGGAAGAAGACTCGTTCTGATCAGATCTTCTGGGATTCCTGAACTTCCTTTGTCTTTGCTTCCACAGTTGATTTACTCTTCTGGAGAGAAGGGAAAGTTCGTCTTCTTCTGATGAGGATCCATCAGACGTTTCTTCAACTGCCTGCAAAACTTTAGATTCAGATTTTCTGTTAGATTTTAAAGCTAAAGGCTTACCTTGCTTCTGAGGCTCATCAGCTTCTAGCTCTATCTCATGACTTCTGAGGGAGCTTATAAGTTCCTCCAGAGTGATTTTGTTGAGATCTTTCGCTAGCTTCAGAGCAGTAACCATAGGCCTCCACTGCTTGGGTAAACTTCTGATTATCTTCTTGACATGGTCAGCAGTAGAGTATCCTTTGTCCAGAACTTTGAGACCAGCTACCAGAATCTGGAATCTAGAGAACATAGTTTCAATGGATTCAGATTCTTCCATTTTGAACGCCTCATACTTCTGAATGAGCGCCAGAGCTTTTGTTTCTTTGACTTGAACGTTGCCCTCATGCGTCATTCTGAGAGAATCAAAGATGTTCTTAGCTGTATCTCTGTTGGAGATCTTTTCATACTCAGTATATGAGATGGCACTGAGGAGGATGGTTCTGGCCTTATGGTGATTCTTGAAGTCACGCTTTTGTTGATCAGTCATTGATTTTCTTTCAATCTTCTGACCAGTTGCATTCACAAGGTGCGTGTATCCATCTGTCACCATATCCCACAGATCAGCATCATGTGCTAGAAAGAAGCTTTCAATTCTGTCTTTCCAGTAATCAAAGTTTTCTCCATCAAAGACTGGAGGTTTGCCGCTGAATCTGTCTCTGTCCTCATTGTTGTCATTGCTGAAATGAGAGTTGTTTCCTGCCATTGTGTTTTTCTGACGCTGGATCTTGTACTGACACGGTTAAGTGTTTTAGCTCAGAACCAGGCGCTCTGATGCCAATTGAAGGGGTGAAAAACACAAGAAGGGGGGGTTGAATTGTAAAACTGGAATCTTAAAGCAATTGACAAGATATTTTTATCCTGGTTCGTTTGATCTCAAACTACTCCAGTCCACCCGTCAAGGTGATTTCGCCTCTCTCCAACGAGGTCTTAATTCACTATATTCAACTGAATACAAATCTGCTTTAACAACTGCTAAAGCCTTCTTGATTCAAACCACAATCCGGTTTGTCAAGGCAACACTTTCTTACAAAGGTATAAAACAAATGTGTGTGAATGTTTTCTACAAAACTTTATCACAACTGTGATGTATACACAAATTAAGCTTAGAAACTTAGAATGCTAAACACTAATGAAGTATCAGAGTTTGTGGTTTAGCAAAACTGGTAGATGAAGATTATTGTTCAGCTTTGTGCGTGTAGAGAATTGGAGAGCATTAGCCATTATAATCTTCGAAGCCTTGTTTATATAGCACTTGAGAAGATGAACGTTGAATGCAAATATTCTTGATTCAATGCTAATAACAAGCTTTCCTTTTTGAGCAGATCTTGTCTAGAATGATGCCGTTGGAATTAATTAGCGTTCAATGCACAGTACCGTTGCTTCTTCAATGCACGTTCTGGCTTGGCTCATTCTGATTCTGCTTCGCTGCTGATGAACTATTGTTTTTGTATCAGAGTGTTTACGCGCAGTTCTGTTCATCAAGCTTCATCATGTGCAAGAGTTGATCATCTGATCTTGACGTTCTGATTCAGCAACTTCTGATGCTGGTGTATCAAATCAAGTTCTGATGCTGAAGAAGTGATCTTGCTTATTTTAATCAGCGTATCTGCAAGTCAGAGCATAGTAATTTTAGGCAGCATATAGTTCAAACATAAAACATATAACTACTATATCTTTTCACTTTGTTATCATCAAAACTCAAATATAGGGTACTAGATTCAAACATTGTTCTAACAAAAACAAACAAGGAAAACTATCTAAACTTCAAACACATCACAACTCTCATCAAATAGAGCATTTCCTCTGACGAACGGATTTCTTCGAACAATTTCAATTACACCAGCTAACTCAAATAGTTCAGATAATACACATCCATAAGGAATGAATGATTTTTGAGAGTTTCTAAATGCAAGGATTAATAGCATAAAATGATTAAATATTATTTCCGAAAGATGAATTGGAGTACTCTTGCGAAGGCAATAAAGAAGACACATATCCCTAGGAAATTTTTTATCAAGATCTCCCCCTCTAGGATGAAGGTTTCTCAACAAGAGTTGAAACCAGATTTTTGCAGGCGGTTTCAAATGATCTGGATTAAGGGGCTCGTGTCTAAAGGGAGAATTAGGAACTCTTGGAAACACATTAACATTCATACATGAGTTGAGTAAAGGTGGATCTGGATGACTTCATCAATGGAGGAGCGAGTGATGGTAATCGGAATACCAAAGATATGAGAATGAAATGAAGTTTCCAACAGGAATGAAAAAAACATGAAGCCAGAAATTCTTCAAGAGGAAAGGATAAATAGGACCTCTAAGCATTGTTGCATACCCAGACCATACTTGTTTTTTAATAAAATTTTTGATGAAACCATCATCAGACACATAGTTGGGTCTTTTCTCTTTGATTACTTCGAAAAGATTTTCATCTCCTTGAAAGGTTCTAATAGCCATGGTATGCAGAAAAGCTTGAAGAAAAGAAATGCTTGAAGATGATACAAGGATAAGGACTTGATGAAAGACTATAGATGAGAAGAGATATAAATAGTCAGTCAAGTTGTTCAAGAAATGAGAATATTGAAACACTCAAAGGAATTAATTTCGAGAGAGAGAATCAAATAACGTCACAGACTGCTAAAAGGAGGGAATGAAAAGAGAAATAGATCTAAAGTTAAGATAGAAGAACAAGAAAACACTTAATTAAAACCCGAAAAAGAAGATCTTAGCAGTCATATCAGTCAAAAACATATGAATATGACCCAAAACAACTGTTCCCAAGACACAATAGCGAGGAGTAGTTAATAAATGTAATCATGATTAATCAATTCCAAGAAAAATAAGTTCTCTTGCATTGCCTAGGTAGAATGTGATAGACACTAAGTCTATTTAGGTGATGCATTTGATATTCTCAGCATCTGGAAAACCATGAAGGTTTCCATCTAATTACAGACATTTCTGACGAAAACATCTTCTGATGACTGAGGTAAAAGAAATTAGAAGACCTTTGATTGAGTCAGATACTTATCACTTCCGACTAAGACTAAAACACATCCAATTCTAATGACATCTTACTCTGGACAGAGATCCATTTTTAGATTCTTTATAATAAACATGAATTTATCTTCAGCTAAGGGTTTTGTAAAAATATCAGCCCACCGATGGTTTGTATTTATGAATTTTAAAGATAGGATCCCTTTCTGAACGTAGTTTATAATAAAATGATGTTTGATTTATATGTGTTTAGCCATAAAGCGTAAGATAGGATTCTTACTCAAGTAAATAACAGCAGTATTGTCACAAAAGATAGGAGCGTTACTCTCATAAGTATGATAATCTTCCAGCTGATTCTTCATCCATAGTATCTGAGTACTGCACAGTGCTGCTGAGATGTACTCTGCTTCTGTAGTTGAGAAAGCGATTGTTGATTTCCTCTTTCTTGACCATGAAATTAAATTCTTCCCAGAAATTGACAGTTTCTAGAAGTACTCATCCTCTCTAGTCTATCTCCAGCGTAGTCTGCATCACAGAAACTAGAAAGAGTATACTATAATGTTTTCTCATACATCAAGCTAAGGTTAGAGGTTCCTTTCAGATACTTTAGAATTCTCTTAACAACACTTAAGTGAGATTCCCTAGGATCTGATTGAAATCTAGCGCATAAGTGAACACTAAATAAAATATCAGGTCTAGATGCAGTCAGATACAGAAGAGAGCCTATCATACCAAGATATAGCTTCTAAAATACCTTTCCACTTACCTCTTCTTTCTCCAGAATACATGTTGGATGTATTGGAGTCTTTGCTACAGTGCAACCTGTCATCTTGAATTTCTTCAGAAGTTCTTTGGTGTACTTACTTTAATGAATGTAAGTAGCCTCTGGTTTTTGATCAATCTGGATTCTCAGAAATAAATTCAGTTCTCCTATCATGCTCATTTCAAACTCATCCTGCATTAACTTAGAGAATTCCTCGCTGAGGGATGGATTAGCAGAACCAAAAATAATATCATCAATGTAAATTTGAACAATCAGAATATAATTTTTGAAGGTTTTACAGAAGAGTGCAGTATCAACCTTTCCTCTAGTAAACTCATTTTCTAAAAGAAAATTACTCAATCTTTCATACCAAGCTCTGGGAGCTTGTTTGAGGCCATAAAGAGATTTCTTTAGTTTAAAAACAAAGTCTAATTTCTCAGAATTTTCAAAGCCATGAGGTTGTTTGACGTACACTTCTTCTAAAATATAACCATTCAAAAATGCATTCTTAACATCCATCTGATAAAGGATGATGTTATGATTTACAGAAAAATAAACTAACAAATGAATAGCTTCTAACATGGTGACTGGTGTAAAGGTTTATGTATATTCTATCCCTTTTTGTTGACTATAATCTTGTGCAACCAATCGTGCTTTGTTTCTGACAATTTCACCTTTCTCATTGAGTTTGTTTCTGAACACCCATTTGGTTCTGATGACATGGACACCTTTGGGTTTCTCAACGAGATCCTAAACATCATTCTTTGAGAATTGGTTGAGTTCATCTTCCCTAGCCAGAATCCAATCTTTATCTAGAAGGGCTTCCTCAATGGATGTAGGTTCTATTAGAGAAACTAAACCCATAAGCACTTCATCATAAGGCTTGAGAGCTGATCTTATTATGACTGAAGCATCTTTACTTCCAAGAATAATATCTTCAGGATGTGATGATGTGATTTTTCTTTTCCTTTGGTGAGGTTGATCAGAAGGAATATCAACAGTGTCAGAAGTAGGAGCTTATGATTTTTTATCTTCTTGGATATCCTCCTTTGGTTCAACGTATGTTATCATCACATCTGAAAGCTTTTCAAACAACTTTGACTTTTCATAGTCAATCTTATCATCGAATCTGACATGGATTGATTCCTCCGTGATTCGTGATTATTTGTTATAGACTCGGAAGCCTTTAGAGCGTTTATATTATCCTAACAGTAGACACTTCTGCACCTTGGAATCAAACTTTGAGATTCTGAAATCTTCATAGTGATTCTTTTATCTGAGTGCTCTACATTCTGATTTTGACTTTAGATTTCCCTTGATAGAGCTTCTGATCAGCTTCGTTCTGCATCTGCTTTTTTTCATAGTGGTCTATTAGAGGTTCTGAACTCGTACTTACTGGTTCCTCTTACTTCTTTAGAGGTTCTCTATTTTCTGATCTTGAGGAGTATAAGTTTCTTCTAAACTCTAATATATAATATAAGAGCTAGAATCATTCTTCTCTTCAGATGATCTCTTCATTCTTCTATTTAGAATCACTTGTCTGACTTCTTGAGAGTAATCCTTAGGGCACAAATATTCTGATATTTTATTATCAGAACATCCATTTGTTTGTCAAGCTTCCTTTGAACAGAAGCTTAATTTTCAGAAGGTCAATATTTCATGAACTTTTGAGAAGCTATGTGCTTGAGAAAATTAACTAACATTTCCTAGCGTATTCTGAACTTTTGACTCCTTGAACAAATTACAGAATCTGTTCTAATACAAGTTTAATCAAACTTTGAAGATTTTCAATGACAATCTTGTCATTGTAATGTTAAGATAACTTGTTTAGAGTTAGTCTATCAAGGCTTGTCAGCATATCCGCTTCAGAGTGAATGGCTTTTGTCTTTTCATCCTTTAAATCATTTTCCATTCCAGAATTCATATATCAAGAATTTCTTTGATTATGTTCCTGATGAATCAATAAGCTTCCTTTCCTAAGAAGTTTTCGGTTTTCTACGAAGCTTTCCAAAGGAAACAATATTCAGAATTCCTGCATTAGATCTTCTACCCGCTTGATTAGTTAGGCTTCCGATGTTCTGACTCAGAAATTATTTCTTAGAGATTTGAATTCCCCTGTTCAAGATATTTGATGTTTTTCTGGAGACTTCATCATGAATTTTCTATGAATCAAAATCAGAAGACAATAATATTTCTTCTTTACTTGAAGAAATTCCTAATGAGATTTTTATGAGAAAGTCAAGGGTGGACTAATCTGTTTCTTGAAAACATCACATACTCATAAAGAATTAATCTTTAGCAAGCAATATTTCATGTTTTCTGATGATTTAATCTTTGAGCAAATACATTGTTCATCTAATCGTAAATTTTTTTTAACAAAAGCATTTAACAAATATTACTTATTATATGATGAATCTGTCTTGTCAGCTAATTCTTCAATCTTCTTTTATTGCTAGAATTCAATTTTTGTCTAGAAGAGCTTCTCACCAGAAGAGGTTGGCTCAATCAAGGATATCCAATCCAGAAGTATTTCTTCAAGAGGTTTGAAATCGTATATGGTTATGACAAGAGCTTTTTTATCTCCCAGAATCAGTTCTTCATAAAGAGAGATTGAGATTCTTCTTTTCGTCTTGACGGATCAAAAGGAGAAATAACTGCATCTGAATTGGGAGCTTCTGATGTTATGACTTCTAGTATCTTCTTCTTGGGTTTTTAACAGGTTATCTCCAAAAGAGAAGATTTTGTTGTTGATGTCTTCAGTTTTTGAAGAATCAGAGACTTGCTCAAGGTAATCCTTTTGGTTACAATTCAGTATTCAATCATAATCTTTTCATATGAACGGTAATTGAAGATGGAGTAACTATCACCCAAAGTATTTCTTCACACAACATTTGGATCTTTATATGATACTATTAGGTGTTTGATATTCATCAATAACAGAACCAGGCTCTGATACTAATTGAAGGTGTGAATAAAACATAAGAAAGGGGGGTTTAAATTGGGTTTTTCCCTCATAGCAAATTTCCGTCCTTTACATTGTTGCGTTAAGTGCTGCTTTTGAAAATGTTATGCAAGCATAAACTGTAAAGCATAAGCAAGAGTGTAGAGCGCGTGATATATCCTGTTTCACTTGAGAAACCCTCAAGCTAGTCCAGTCCACCCTACCAAGGTGATTTCTCTTTGAACTCAAGAACTTAATCCACTATAACCAAACTGATTACAATCTGCATAGACAACTGTTGTGACTAACTAACACTAAGACTACCATCTTAGTCTTCTTAGAGCTTCTGACATAAACGGTCCCTTGAGGAATAAGTTACCTTTTAAATATTCTGACCTAATGGGTCCTTTAGAATAAACATAAAACCTTCTAAAGCTTCTGACCTAACCGGTCCTTTAGAAGGAACAAACAACTGTTTATTTTTACAAGGTTTGTTTACAAGAGAATGATTATACACAAGCAAGTGTAAAATCAATTAAGTACATCATAATATCCTAATACACACTAAGATATTACATTATATTGTTGATTTAACGTGTAGTATTCTTTTATTCAAGTAGCTTCTTCACGGACAACATCCCAAAGCACTTGAATCGCTGAAGTCTTTTTCTTCATAAGCTTCTGAAAGCTTTGTTGATTTTGATGTAGTAAAGAGAAGAACTTCTTCATCTTGATTTATCTTAGAAAATTCTGGACAACAACCCTTGTTCTATTTGATTCAATGATCACTTTAACGCACAACAATTATGTTGTAGATTTGTAATTGGAGCTTCTGTGATCATCTTCATTATGATGATGTTTGGTTGTGTTCCCACAATGACAACTTCCATTTGAACATTTGAACACCAATTTTTTTTAAGCATATGATCCCTTTTCTTATATAGCCAAGCAAAATAGAGTCGGTGGCTATTGAAAAAGAGTCATTACACAATGATGAAAATAGTATTGCCACATCTTTTTCTTTTCCACAATTCAAGCTAGTGGAAAATAGTGGGATAAGGCTTTTTCATATTGTGTACTTGTCATTGATAACAATAACATTTGTCTTCTAAACTTCAGAGGCTTCAGATGGTAGATGATTGAAGCATGTGTAGAATCAGGACATTTGAATATCCAGATAATCAAGTCTTTAGTCGTTAAAAGTTGTTCACTCAGAACCTTGTCTTTGAAACTTCAGCACTTGGTCTTGAGAACCTTTTCTATAACCTCGGGTCTTTAGAACTGCAAGTCTTCAGATTCTTTAGAACTTATTTCTTTTGAGTCTTCAACACTTGGTCTTTAGAACCTTTTTTAGAACCTTGGGTCTTTAGAAACTTGAGTCTTTAGCATCTGGACTTAAGTTGAACTTTTGTCTTCAGATCTTCTGACTGTTTCTTTAGAAGCCGTTATCTTCAGAAACATGAGTCTTTAGCATCTGGACTTAAGTAGAACTTCTGTCTTCAGATCTTCTGACTTGTTTCTTTAGAACACGTTGTCTTTAGAAGCATGAGTCTTCAGCATCTGGACTTAAGTAGAACTTCTCTCTTAAAATCCTCTGACTTGTTTCTTTAGACAAACATCAGAGCTTACACTTCAAAAGCTTCTGAAGTGTCTTACTAATTATAGTTCAGAAGCATAACTAATTCTCTTCTAATGTCTTGGCCACGCCATCCATCAGAAGCAGGAACTGTTTTCTAAATACTCTAAAATAACAAGCATTCAAGTATCAAAATTATTCATGCAAACATACTAATTTCTTATCATCAAAACTCAGATATGATATTGCAGAACCAAATCTTATTCTAACACCAATCATAGCCAATTCATCATCATTGTATTAAAAATGAAGGAGATATAGTTGTCCAAAGTTGAGTATTTCAAATGATTAATTTCTGGACACTTAGTGAAAATTTCACTAAGTTATGGATCTCCCAAATTTCAAGATTTCCGTGCCAAGATTTCTTCAAGTTACAAGCTTCAATTCATTTTATTTTATTTTCTTCACCAATATTGAAGAGCATGAAGAGGGCTTTCTAAAGAGTACAAGAACTTTACAAATGATGGACAATTGAGGAAGAAAATGAGAAATGGCTGGAGAAATTTCCAAGGCATCATGACTAACTCATCTGGCCAGATCCCGGGCATGACAAAATGCAGAACTCGGGCTCAAATATTAAGCACCTTGCAAGCTTTGTTTCCAAAATCTTTCAACAACAATTTATTCCTTGTTATCTAAGCTTTCCAAAAAGCTAAGAATAATCTCAAATGATGGAGAGATAATGGAGATACATGCTTTAGGCTGGCACGATTTTTACTTGACTTTGCTCAGGCCATGACTTGAAATCTTGCATGCAAGACATAATTTTTGCTGCAAAAACTCCTTGTACATCAAAAACACATGCTCCTTTCTTTTATGCTTGCATCACTCTTTCATAAATAAGCCAAACAAGATTCAAAATTGACGCATGCATACTATGTTCGTGCCTTGCCCGAATAGGGAAAATTTCCTCCACTCACTTTTTCACCCCATGAGCAGCATATGCCAACTCACACTCACACGTTTCTCTCACTCTTTCCACTCTCTCTTTTATCATCAAAACGCAGAAAACTCACTATTTTTTTAACACAAAACAAATGGCTCATGTGATTACACTTTTTGATCAAAGATTGATGAACACACTTGATTAACCGTGGTTAGATGCTTAACCATTCATCCCAATGGTTATAAAAGATCAGCTCTCTCTTCATTCTTCACACACTTCATTTCCGTGAGAAAGCACAAGCTGAAACTCTCTCTCTCTCTCTATCTCTATCTCTCTCTATCTCTCTCTCTCTCTCTCTCTCTCTCTCTCTCTCTCTCTCTCTCTCTCTCTCTCTCTCTCTCTCTCTCTCTCTCTCTCTCTCTCTCTCTCTCTCTCTCTCTCTCTCTCTCTCTCTCTCTCTCTCTCTCTCTCTCTCTCTCTCTCTCTCTCTCTCTCTCTCTCTCTCTTATCTCAAAGCTTTCTCAAATCCTCTCAATAAATTTCTCTCGGTTTCAGAATTTCTTCAAAGAGATATTGTCCTCTCTTGTTATTTTCTTCTTATTGAAGGTTGTACAATTGTTTCTGGGTTTCTAGCATCCTCTTGCAAGATCTGAAGAAGTCGGTGGAACTACTCCACTAGGTAAAATTTCAAAACTCCATAGATCTGTTCATGAGCTTGCATTCATGTTCATAATTTATTTTAATTGTTGAATTCGTGTTCATTGTGTTGTTAGCTGACCAAACAATAAATTTGATGTATATAATTGTTTGATTTTGAGCTTGCATCTAGTTCTGATTTTGTGTAAAATTGTGAAGATCATTGAATATTTGATCTAATTTCTCCATGATTGAAGGATTGTTTTATGTAGTTCTTGGTATCACGTTGTAGATCTCCATGAGATCTATAACTTTGCTTCAGATCTCATGTGATTTCATGGAGAAACGAGTATGTATTGCTGATCTGAAGTTCATAACTCACACACTGATTTAGGGTTTGTTTTAACTCTTTGATTAGAAAAGACGATTGCTGATTGGTTGATTTGAATTTTTCTTGGGCCTCACGCGTGCTCCAGTTTCTTTATTTTATATCATTTCGAATTTTGTTTCATATTTTCCCTCTTTATTTCACCTTTTTTCTTGATTTTATTTTTATAGCTTTAATGATCATAAAATTATGAAAAAAATATGGTCTGTTAGATCTTTGAATCTATTTTATAAAAATAATTTTTATTTTGTTTTAAAAAAATTTGTGGCACTTTAATTTAATCAATTGATTAATAGTGTCATTTTTCTTCCAATTTTTGTTATATTTTGTTTTGATTTTTGTTTTAATTTTTTATCTCATGATAAAATTCCAAAAAAATATTTTTAGTAATGATTAGAGATTAAAATAATTTTCCATTATTTTTAATATAATTAAAAATTAATTTTTATTGATTCTAAAAATTGTGGAATATTATTGTTGTTTTTTGTCCCTTTTCATGCATAGTTTTAGAGATTGAACTAATTCTATCATCTCCTTCACTTATAAAATTCAAAGAAAATTTTTTAAGGTTCTTGGATAAGTTATTATCATGAAAATATTTTTTTTTTAATTTTAAATTTTGATATTATATTTTTCGCAAAATAATTTGTTAAACATGTCTAGCTTGAGCACGTTGCTAACTAGTCCTGATGATTGCAAATCTTTTTCATCCTTCCAAGTTGATCCAAGAACTTTAACCTTTTCTTATGGCTTTTAGAGACATTAAGGAAGTTATAATTAATTTGGTTTGAATTTAAAAGTCTTATTTATATTTTTAACCTATTTCTTTTATTGAAATTGTCCATTAAAACTTACTTGAACTTGTTGTTTTTCATTTATTAGCTTATGAAACTATTTTGGGGCTGAGTTTTGGAAAGTTATTAGTCCCTGGATTTATTTATTATCACATTATCTGGTAACAATTCAATTGATCCCTTTTATATATTGATGATCATTTTGTTTTGAACTTCTAATTGATCAAGTTTTAAACCCTAATTTGAATCTTTCTTGTGTTTTGTGGTTTGTTCTTGAGGACTCTTGAGGTAAAATGTTAATGAGTAGAGGATGATATGTTCAAGGAAGTGTTCACTAAGATCATGGGAACTAATTTACTTTACCTTTTGCTTTATGCCATTGCTCTCTGTTTGATCTTTCTTTGTTGCATCTTGTTGCATCTTGTTGCATCTTGTTGCTTGAGATATAAGATATGCACGTGTGCAGCCTATAAGGAACTAATTTAGTTCTTCTTTTTATCATTATAATTACATGTTTAGATCCTTAAGTTCATGTCTATGAACCATTTAAGTTCTCTAACATTTTATCTTTTGTTCAAAAGATCTTTAGTCCCTCATTGGGGTTCATGGCTTGGGAGGTTGCTTTTGTGTACTTTCACTTAAATATCATGGATCTAAAATGATTGAAACCTCCTTTGATTATGACCTATAAGGTAGTGAATGATTTAATTCAATGCTACTTTTATTCCTTGATTGACATTCCATTTTCAATTCATCATGATGGCATGCTAGGAGCTACATTCTCTAGTTTTGACCTAGTTTTTGTTTGATGATTGTTGAATCAATTAGAGGACCAAGGTCCAATATCTTTGTTCTTAAGTATTGATCTTAACCTATCTTCTAATCTTATTTCTAATTCTTCTTTTATCCTTGGCTAAGAACTTACTTTCTAATCAATATGGTGATACATAAAGAAGCCACATTCTCTTTTCTACTTGTGTTATGAGCATCATTGTGACACGGTAGTAGAACCAACTGTTTAATACTGGTTTTGCGTTTGTATTCGCAAATTAAGGAAAGGGTTAAAAGAACAGAAAAAGACATTTTTGAGATTATTCTGAGTAAAGGGGTAGATTATGGAAAGGGAAGGTGTTAGCACCCTTTCCATCCATAGTTTTCTACGGGCTCTTAGAGCTTTGCTCATTTTAAAATACCTTTGTGTTTTGTGTGTTTGAAAATGTTTTGAAAACGCCTTAGTACGGAAAACTTTGTAACGTTTCTCGGGAAAGTAGAGAATGTATACAAAGTGTTGAAAATGTCTTTGAAAAGTAGTTTTTTGTGTGAATGCAAAAGATGTTTTTGAGCAAACTTCTAACAGTTATCTACTTTGTACTTGAAAAGGTGGTTCTTTTCCTCCTAACCTTTTTAGACAGTGATATCCTACTATTAGTGAGTATGTGGCCCTATCATTGGATGTATGAGGGACATCGAAAGGACAATACGGTCATGAAGGCAACTTAGCAAGAAATTTTAGTAACTGTCCTAAAGTCCTAAGATCACTTTAAACCGAGGCAGCGTCGAAAGGGTCATCAATAGACTTGTGATCTTTCAAACTAGAGGACAACCACTAAAACTTCTCACATTTCGAGAATTGTGACCGTTTTCTGAAGACAACCGAAGTGGAGTATCCTAGAGGTGAATATGTGCAAGTGTGTTTAGTTCAAATATTTATCTTATGTTAAGTTTGCTAATCGTTTAATTATTAAGCTCTTGTCATGCATTTCTATTAATATACATCTAACAGTTAATATATGTACATGAATTTAAATGCGGAAATTAAATCTACGCTATTACAAGGCTTTGTGAGAGGTACATTGGAGAAATGCGAAAAATAAAGTCCTAGTTACTATTACAGACCATGAGCAAGTACATTAATAATAAAAATGTGAAATTAAATAAACGCACGTGAAATTGAAAATAACGTCTAAAAACATCCTAAGAAATAAAAATTCTTTTGTTTGTTTTTTTTATTTAAGAAAATAATTAATTAATCCTAAAATCTATTTAGAAAATAAAATTAAATTAAGAAAAATTGTCTAAGTTCTTTTTGGTTTTTATTATGAAAAGAAAATGATAAAAACATAAATTAAATCCTAAATTTTAACCCATTTTAAATTAAAGAAGATAGTTAAAATATTTATTTAATTTATTTACAAGATTAGTTTAATTAAAAAAATACTAACTTAATATTTTGTGATTTTTCTGACTATTTAGTTAACAAAATAATTAATAGAGAAAAACTAAAGCAAATAAAAGGAATACAAAAATGAGCCTGATAAGAAAAGAAAATAAGGGGGGTGGGAGATTGAATTTTTGCTAGGCCCAATGTTGAAGAGAGCCTAGGTCTGTCCTTAGATCCAGGGAGCAATGTGGTTCTTCTATCCAGGGAGGGGTATGATTCGATCCAAGGAGGGAGTTGTCTTTCGATCTGGACCTGCAAGACAAATGTTGGTAAAAATAAAGATGCAAGACCTGGGTATCGAACCCAGGTCTTTCTCCCTAATTCGAATTTTCTATCCTCAGGCCTAAGCTTATTTTGGCTTGGAACTGGCTATACCATGAGTTTTGAAAGGTAAACCCAGATCATGCCTTTCGATGGCATGATTTTATTCCTGCATGTTACCTTGCGTATGATATGTTCATATAAACACAAATGACATTGGTAGCACAGATATACCAACAACATGTATTTAAAGGGCCTGGAGATACATTTTCGACTTGGTTGAATTATTACCAACTGGAAATGCTTCAATCTATGAATCTGGGTGTGACTTGGCTTGGAGCAGACTCTTGGGAGTCTCAGGAATACAAGTATGGTCTTCGTCTGGATTGAGGGTGCCTACAAAATTGGTTAGAATTTTGATATGTTTTCTGTGGTGGTGTAAGTCTTCTTTTTTTATAGCAATTTGTATGTCTGATGCAACATGTGTGGTCTCTTTATATAGAGGGGATGGAGGGGACAAAAAGACAAAGGGGTAAACAACCATGATTATGTTCTTTAAGAGCCATAAACAAAATATTGTAATTTTGCCAAAGACATGGAATCTTGTCTTTTTTTGAATTTGAATGAACCTGGACATTTTGGCTCCTTCGAATGCCCTCTAGTGTTGCTCTTTGATTGGCCTATTGTTACTTCCTTCTAATGGCTTTCTTTTAACTCAAACCAATCGAAACATCAACTCTCCCTGATTGGTCAAAGGTTGCTTCATTTCTTTATCAATCGAAGGCTTTGTAGAAGCCTCCTCACTTTCTTTCGAATTGCCCCAGGCCTCATCATCGTGGCTTTTGATTGAGTCCCTATTTTCCTTGTTCTTAGACTAGCGCTGACACTACCTAACTAAACCAAACGAAAGACTTCATCTTGGCCAGTCGAAGCTTCCTTGAATATTTATCTTTCGTTTTGACCAATTAGATCCAACTTTTGACCAATCCCCTTTTCTTTTTAGACAATACTGTGTGTCCTTCGAATGGACCTTTGAATGCTTCTTCGAATGGATCATCTATTTGCCCTAGCTGCTTGATTTCAATAGCCCAAGTGAGGACTTCCTTATGGCCAATCGAAGCCTCCTTTGTCATGAATTTAATGGTGCATGAGGCTTGGGTTGGGCAGCATATAACCTCTTGCCCAGCAAGCAGCTTGAACCAAACCTCATCAAAAGGCAAAACAAGTTTGTTTCCAACAAATGTGTGTCTTTCGAGAAGACCAAATGTATTTCCTTCGAAGGCACCAATTATGTGTTCACAATGTGGCAATCTTATGCTTGTGAAACGAAAGCAGGCATGAAGAGGGAACCTTTTTCCTTGAACGAAGCTAGCATGTAGGAACCCATTGTTTTGTGGATTAAAGTAAGCATGCAGGAGGTCACTGCTGGTGGATTGAAGAGAGCTTGCAGGGGATTCTTGCTTTGTACACTGAAGGCACACACAGAGGGAGAATTTTCCTAGTCGAAGCAGGAATCAAGCTTGCTCCAAAGAAATCAAATGCCTAATCTAAGCAAGAATTAAGCTTGCATACAGGTAGCCATTGCATTGTGAATTAAGCCAGCATGTAAACCCAATGGTGCAATCGAAGGATGTATGCAGGAGGCCATTGCTTTGTGCTTGCTGGCATGAAGAAAATTCATGCATTGTAAATTGAAGACAAGCATAGAGAAGGCCCTTCCCTTTTGAATTGAAGGAGGTTGTTTCAAAGGAAACACATGCCCAGTCGAAGCTTGTATATAGCAAACAAGCAAAAGGCCAAGGCTTCAATCGAAGCTTGGAATTTTGAAGCAAGCTTGGAGGAGGTTAGGTGCTCAATCGAAGCCTATCAAGATGCCAATCGAAAGACCCTTTGACATGCCAATAAAAATACCTTGTTTATCTTCAAAAAAATTTTTTTTCTTTACTCAAGTGTTTGTAATTACCTACGTAAGTGAAAAAATCATGGAAAAATATGAGAGGGCAAATTTTTGGGTACAACAACTGCCCCTGTTTAATCTTCTTAAACCTGAGGATTTAGATTGGCTTGTCTGCCTTTCGTGATCTAAAGGTGGAAGATGATTGAACACTAGAGCACCCAGAAATTTACACTCACATGAAATAACACTGATGGTTGATGATGTCGGGAAAGGACTTACAGATACCATTTAGAGAAGATGACAGAGAGTCATCGGAGATGGGCTTAAAGATGCCATCCAAAGTAGATGTTGATTTCACACATGGTCCCTTTGGGGGTACCTGTTCCTGCTGTCTCGAGAGGAGTCTGTTGGGGAATGTGGGTTTCTGTTGTTCTCCTGTCTGAGGAAAACTCTGTGGGGAATAGAGTCTAGGAACTTCAGTTGTCCAAGGCTATGCTAAAGAGTTATCTCTGGAGAGATGACAACTTGATGTATTCTGGTTAGGGTCCAAGCTTCTAGTAACTTGTCGGGGATAATGGAATTAACCGTTATCTGGAAATGTACTAGAAAGAGCCTGTGTAGGGCTATTTCAGGATGAGTCCGTGTTAGACTGCATCTGGATGCTGAGAAGGAACCCGTGTAAGATTGCTTCGTCTGGTCATGTAGATAGCTTTCTTGTCTGGTTTCAGGTGCTAATCTACAATCAGCTTGTTTACAGAAAGTTGTCCTATCTGGTTTCAGGTATTAATCTGGAATTTGAAAATTGTCGGTCGTTGAGATAGTTGTCCTGGCTTGTTACAGGTATTAATCTCTGACCTGAGAAAGAAAGATAGTTTTCCTGGCTTGTTACAAGTATTAACCTTCAATCTTTTCATGTAGATAGTTCTCCTGGCTTATTACAGGTATTAATCCATAATCAGTTGTCCACAGATAGTTCTCCTGGCTTGTTACAGGTATTAATCTAGAACTTGTTTTGCTGGTCACATAAATAGTTTTCCCGTCTGGTTTTGGGTATTAATTCATGGCCTAATGTATTTTTTGGTAAACTCGTCTTGTTTCGGGAGTTCATACCACTTGGTCGTGCAGATAGTTTCCCCATCTGGTTTCGGGCATTAATTTGTTGCCTACTGTATTTGTTAGTAAACCCGTCTTGTTTCGGGAGTTCATACCACTTAGTCGTGCAGATAGTTTCTCTGTCTGGTTTTGGGCATTAATCTTTGACATGCTGTAAAAGTTGATAGTATTTGTCTGTCTGCTAATTTAACCTGAAAAGGTAAAGTCAGTTTCATGCGATGTCATGATGTATGAATTTCATGATGCTCCCAAAATAAATGAGATTGTGATATATGTATTTTTATGCACATGCCATGATGTATGAACATGTAATGCTGTTGTGCAGTATCTTCGTTTGGGAAAATAAATCCCTGACTGCTGCTGAAGAGTATCGGGAAGCTGAATCCCGGACTGCTGTTGGTGAGTGAAGAAAGTGATTCTTCAATTTCCGCTAGGGATAATGAATGGAGATATTTTTGTTGGTGATTCCCTTTCTCTGCCGAGGATCTTCGACTTCTGTTTGAGAATGATTTTGCCAAGGGGAAGAGTTCTGTTGGAAGATTTCACCAATTTGGAGAAATAAACTCCGCTGGGGGATGAACTTCCATAGCTAGAGAAATAAACTCCACTGGGGATAAAGATTTATAAACTACTTGAGATTTATAAAAATATGTTGCAGAAGGTGAACTTCATAAACTGCTTGGGGATTTTGTTGAAATCCTGTAGGGAAATCTTGAGAAGCTCGGCGACTTCACTGGGGGATTTTGGAGCAGTAATTGGAGACTTTTGCTCTACCGAAGATGTGAGAACAACTGACATCAATAGGCTACATGCTGAGAATATGGCAATGACCTTGTAGTAGAATGCCCCTGCCACTGTACCCGTTGGAGAAGGTATCTGCCGAGGAAGACATCTACGAGATCTTGTGGATGGCCCTTAGATATTGTCATGTTTCTTAAAGTCATTAGCAATTGTCTTTCTGTTTTTATACGTGTATTTGTAAGCATTAATCATATCCAAATGCATATGTTCAAAAATAATCACTGGACCTTTTTGCATACAAAACAGAAAAATAAAAATAGAAGTTTTGCACTTTTAAAGGAAAAGTTTTGTATTAACTTGAAATAAGCGTTTTTGTACAAGGAGACAGACATCCTAGTAAGAGAATGTTGTCGTAAGAATGGAATTTATACAAAATAGTATACAAAGAAAGACATCTATATGAAATAATTCCATTGGGTTCCCATTCTGCTATTGCCTTTATGTCTTTGAGCATCTCATCACTTTCACTACTTGTCTAAAGCTGATTGGATTGATTAGTACCGCTTGAGCTTGATAGTCGACACTGAAGATTGGTTGTAAGTTGATCCAACAGGACATAGTTATACATTTTAAATCCCTAACTTTTGCCTGGACTGCCCTTTCGGGTTTTCAGTCCACCGGGATACCCTTTTTTGCCCAAGCCACCTTTTCAGGTTTTTGAGTTGTCGGGTGTACATATTTTTTCCTCATGTATATCCCTAATTTTTGCCCGAACCCTTTTGGTTAGCCGGGATGCCCTAATTTTTTTCCTAGGCCAGTCGATCTAATGGGTCTTTATTTATGCGTAGTATCTTTTAAGTATGTCCGCGTTTACAGGGTGTGGAAGGTCGTCACCGTCCATAGTGGTTAGGATCATGGCTCCACCAGAGAATATGTTCTTGATTACAAATAACCCGTCATATGTGGGAGTCCATTTGCCCCTGGGATCACCTTGCGGCAGTATGATTCATTTGATTACCAAGTCACAAGCCTTATATACCTGACGTCTGACCTTCTTGTTAAAAGCTTTGATCATACATTTTTGGTATATCTGACCATGGCAGACAGCCGCGAGCCTCTTCTCGTCAATCAGGTTTAACTGGTTAAGTCAAGTCTGGACCCATTCGTCTTCACTCAGCCCTGCATCCTTCATGATTCTCAAGGAAGGGATCTGGACTTCAATGGGCAGGACAGCTTCCATACCGTATACCAAAGAGAAAGGAGTTGCCCTTGTTGATGTGCACATTATGGTGCGGTAACCATGAAGAGAAAATGGTAACATCTCATGCCAATCTTTATATGTTATTGTCATCTTCTGTATGATTCTCTTGATGTTTTTTATAGCAGCTTTTACAACGCCATTCATCTTCAGCCGGTAGGGATAAGAGTTATGATGTTGAATCTTGAATTGCATGCAAAGATCGATGATTACAATGTTGTTGAGATTGGTACCATTATATGTAATGATTCTTTCTGGAATATCGTACTGACAGATAATGTTATGTTTGATGAATCGGGCCACAACGTTCTTGGTAACAGAAGCGAATGAAGCTGCCTCGACCCACTTCATGAAGTAATCAATGGTAACCAGGATGAAGTGGTGCCCGTTAGAAGCCATCTGTCTAATCTCTCCAATCATGTTGATGCCCCATATTGTGAATGGCCAAGGAGCAGTCAAGATGTTCAGAGGAACCAGAGGTACATGTACCTTGTCAGCATAGATATGACATTTGTGACAAGTCCGCAAATGCTGATAACAGTTTGTTTCCATGGTGGACCAGTAGTATCCTGCCCATAGGATCTTTTTAGCCATTGAATGTCTACTGGAATAAGTTCCAAAGGTACCTTCGTGTAAGTCATCCATAATCCCTTCTGCCTCACTCTTGTCTACACACCGAAGCAAGAACTTAGCAGAGAACCCTCTTAGGAACTTCTTAGCTGAGAAAGAACTTAGCAGAGAACCTTCTTAGGAACTTCTTATCATTGACCGAAGCTCCCTCAGGATACTCTTGGAGTTCGAGATATCTTTTGATTTCATGGAACCAAGGCTTGTCCACTACTTCTTCAGTACCAATCTCGTGACAGTATGATGGTTCGTCCATCCTTTGAATAATGATCTGAGGAGCCTCATTATCCCATCTGACCTTGAACATGGATGACATAGTAGCTAGCGCATGGGATTTGTGTCAACACATGTTCTTTTTATGGGATGAGATTAGGATGCTTCGTGTCCCATTCTCCTTTGATCTGGCTGATTACCAAAGCCGAATGTTTACAGTGATTTCTAGTAAACAACCGCTAGTCTTCCAATTTACTAATTATTATTGGTTACTTGCAGGATCGACTAGATTGATCCTAGAACACATGTGTCATAACTTATTTCCATGTTCATATCTATTATATTGATAGACTTATATTGTATGCTAAGTTTGAATACGAGATTCTTAGGAAAGATTTCTAAAGATTTCTAAAATGGTCTATAGGAATAAACTAACTGAATGTAGGCAGGAAAGGCTTCGAATTAGACTTGAGCTTGAATGTAAAGATAAGTGTTTGAATAAAAGGATAAAGTAAAAGTAAATTTTCTAACGAAGTCACTGTGTTTAAAGGCAAGTAAAACAAAGAAATGCAAGGAAATCGAAGGATTTAAGGGCAGAAATACTGTCTAACAAAGTGACTGTGTTTTAAGGCAAGTAAAACAAAGAAATGCAAGGAAATCGAAGGATTTAAAGGGAAGTTCGAATTAGACTGTATTTAAAGGCAAGTAAAACAAGGAAATCGAAGGATTTAAAGGGCAGTTCGAAGTACTGTAATGGCGAACTAAATAGAACAAGACTTGTATTGAAATTGTAAAAAAGTAATGATGTTCAGGACGTACTGTGATCGGTGGATCTGGAACTGACTGTTTAACGCTGGTTCGCGAAATGTCGCGGAAGCAAGAGTCGCCACCGTCTTTTATTTTCTCCAAATGGAAAGGACAAAAGCACAGAAAAATTCCTTTAAGAGATTGCTCTCGGTTCGGGAGGTAGGTTATAGAAAGGGAAGGTGTTAGCACCCTTTCTATCCATGGTTATCCATGGGCTCTTAGATACTTGCTCAATGTGTTTTCAAAAATGTTTGTTTGCTTTTCAATGTGGGTTTAAAAAAGTTTCTTTGAAAAATTTCAGTTCGACTCGTACGTCAGAGTGTTTGAAAAATTTGCTTTGAAAGCTTTTGAAAAGTGTTGGTGTGAAAAGATTTCAGTTTGTTTTGAAGAGAGCAAGTATCCTTGAGAACCTACCTACCCTAAGGAATTCGTCTGTGTAAATGTCCTTAAAAGTAGTGCCATCCCACCATTGAGAGGTAGGTAGCACCACCGTTGGAGGTGTTCGGGTCAATTCGAGTTTGTAGGGACATGGTGATCACCAGAGCAATGGGAAGACACCTTAGAAGCTACCCTCATGCCAGGTTCCCGGATCATGAGGACTTACTAAGACATCCTCTACTCGACGATCACCTTTCGAAAGGCAACAATGAGGCGTACCCTAGGGGTGGTGTGTGATTTGTGTGTTATTTTCATGGATATTTGTCTTGTCATGTTCATTGTGATCTACGCTTGATTTTATTTAAGGCCATACATTCTTTCATGCTTTTGATTAACAGTTAATATTTGCGGGAAAGGTAAATCTAACGCTATTACAAATGGCGCGGGTCCACATCGCCAAAATTAAACCGGACCCGATTTGACGGAAAATAAATAAAGCAAAGGAAATAAAAGTGCGAAAAGTAAATGTTACAACGCTTTGGGAGAGATACATAATTATTTAAGCAAGTAAAAATAAATGTGCGAATTAAATAAATTACGAACGGGCGTTGGACCCTTTTGCAAAAAATTAAAGTTAATGAAAGATCGAAATTAAAATTTAAAAGAAAATATTTTTTAGATTTAATAGAAAAAGAGAATTAATTCAAATTAAAATAAAATGTCAAACCCTAATTCTAATTATTATTATTTCTTTTTTTATTAAGAAAATATTGAAATTTTTAACTAAATGAAACCCTAATTTTTATGTACAATTTAATTATGAAAATAAATAAATAAATAATATTATGATAAAAGGAAAAATTAAAAAGGATAAAACTTAAGCCTAAATTCTATATTTTTTTTATGTTTTATTATGAAAAGAATTAAGATAAACCTAATTAAACTAATATTTAATTGTACAATTATTTACAAGAACATATTAAAATAGAATATTTATTATATTTTTTTTGGTCTTTTCTGATTTTTAGGAAGTTTTTGTATTTTTGTAAAAAAAAATAATTAATTAAATTAATAAAGGAAATAAAATCATAATTGAAAATAAAAACAAAAAAATATAGAGAAGCAAACCAGGGGGGGTTCAGGCCCTATTGTGAGGTGTTGATCCAATAAACTGGCCCAATAAGATTGAAGTCCGTTTGACTTTTCAGGCCACGTAAGGGCGTGTTGACTAATCCTCATGGTGTTCTCCAGTTCTGAGCCCTCGATCTGCATCCCTTGGACGCGTGGACCTTTGGATTTTGAGGCATATGGTGTGCCTTAAGGTTGTGCCTGCATATGATTATTAATGGAAAAATAATATGAGAAATGTACAGACCTGGGACTTGAACCCAGGTCATGAGGGTCACCAGCGTTATCTCCAACCAACTGTGCCAATTCACGCTTTTGTAATATAATTAACAAACAAATAACATAAAATAAAAACAAGATTAGTGCTGGAAAACGCGCGCAATTTTAAACCAACGAATCACTGGTTGCCACGCTTCATCGTCTCCACTATCCCTGAAACAAAAAACACAAAAGCAACGGTTTTTATGGCGTTGCAGAAGGTAGGCTATTGGAAAATAGCGAATAGGGCTATGACGTCCATAAATTGATCGCGAATGGTGTTTCTTGTTCGTTGGAGCACGCTGGTTTGAATGGTCATGGTTTCGTGGACTAATTTTGCTTCGTTACCAAAACCCTAAATTGATACCCTGCAAACCCTAAAATTTAAGCATGGTAGAATCTCGTACACAGCGTTATAATCAAATCAAAAGCATTGGTTAGCTTCGAAACATCACACTGAACAAGAATCCATAAATAAAAATGCAAAAAGATGCGTGAATTATGATATACGATTCTAAAAATTGCTTGACACAGTTTGAGTTTAATCTACCAATTCTTTGTGTTTGAGTTGACGTTAGGGATTGGAATACGTTCAGGAATTGCCAAGGAAGTTTTTGGAATCGATATTAGGACTTGAATCCACCTAGAACACTGATTTCAGATTTGAGTTTTGTGGAAAAATTTTCAAGTTTGCAAAGTGTTCTTTAGCGCAGCTTAGGGTGTTCTATGATTAGGTTTGTATCCCTGTTTATGTATTGAGGCAATTAGGTTAAGAAAACTCAATAAAATCCAAGGCATTCATTGTTTTGCATATTTGATTTCCTTAAGATCTTTTTGAATCTTTTTCATGTGCATTTTTGTTCAATCATGCTCAAATCAACCAAATCTTGCCATATTGGGATGTGCACGAGATCTTGACCTTAAAACATGTATAAAAAGATTTTTTAGGTCAAGTTTTATATTTTCCACATATTTATATAATTTAAATGAATTAATATGAATAATAATTCAAATAAATAAATAAAAAATGAGAAAATACTTACCTTTGGGCCAAGTGGTCGTGCACATGCTTGGAATGATGAATCATGGAAGAAAAATGGGCCCATTAGCAATTTTAGGTCATTTGGATCAAAGTTGACTTTTCAAAATATCCAAAAATTTCCCAACTTCTACAAGGCATAACTTGCTCAATGTTTAAGCTTTTCACATGTTCTTGGACATTTTGGAAAGGTATTTGAGTCCTTTAACCAATGCCTTTGGTCCCATGTCATTTTGATTTACCAATCTCAAGTTATGGCCTTTGACTTAAAGTCCCTTTTTGTTGACTTTTGAAAATGACCTATAATGTTGAAATTGATAACTTTTTGTGAGAGCATTTCTTGGACTTGAAGTATGAAGATGAGTTGTAGGAAATGTCTTTCTCTTCAAAATGAGCTTTGGATGGAATTTTTCTGATAATCCATGTGAAAGTTATGCCCTGGTCAATTTCAGTTGACTTTTTCAGCTGTCCAAATATAGTAACTTTTGCATCTTTGATGATTTCTGAGCCAAATTTTGAGAATCATGATCAAGCATTGATCAAATGATGTTTGTGGCTTCAAAATGATATGTTGACCAAAAATTTGAACTTTTGACTGTCAAATGACCATTTTGCCCCTACAGTTGACTGTAGTGCAATTTAGGGTTTTGACTGTGCAATTTTGAGCTGAATGCCTTGAAACTTGATATGAAGATGCTTGACCACATTTGTAGGCATATGAGACTTGATTGGGCCTTTGAAAACTTCTTTTTCTTGATCAGAACACAAACCCTAGTTTTGACTGTATAGGAGACAGTTGGACTGTGCAACCCTTGGGGAATTTTGTGACTTGGCTTGGCAATTTCTTGAAGAATATGGGAGGGCAAATTTTGGGGTACAACACGTACATTGTATCTTCTGACTCGTTTTCCTTAATTCACAGAAGTTTGAGTATTTTGAGATCTTTTAGTACATAAAAGTGAACATTCTAAATCTAACATAAGAACACCTATTTATAGTGTCTTGACCCTAATGGCCCTATTCTAAAATCACGCCACGTTCGAAGCATGCAGGCTTCCTATGTCTGCTGACTTTCACGCGTCTTCTAGAATGGCGCTCTTTATTTGAAATTCGAAATATGTACCAATCGAAGCATCTTGCGAAATCTATACCAATCGAAGCATCTTGTTTCTTCGTTACTTTCGAAATAACCCAATTACCTGGACCGTTTCCAACTTCTGGCATCCTTACATAAAAGAGCTCTTTTATAATTCGAACACTAAAACAAGTCCAAATTGAAATCCGTTGGAAATTGAATAATCCTTCAGCATAATGACTCCATATCTCCCACCAATATCCAATATTGATATTAATCTCCTTAGGTACTTTATTCGAAATATTATTTTGATAGTGGTTTCTTCCTTATTCGAAATAGCCAGCTAACAAATTGCCCCCCAAGAACATGTATTTCGACAGATATAAAGAAATACTTGTTTTTTGACTCATCCAGGCTATTTCGAGAGTATCAAAAACTCATGATGACCATACTGTCCACAATGGAAGAGTAAGTGTCCTACTTTCTGCAAAAACGTCCAATAAACAAAACGCCCCTTTCTGATTGTTGAATGCATTTTGTTAATGCTTTTTATTGTAAATGATTGAACACAACCATTCTGGCACTTATATAATACCATTTTGGCTTCATGTTTATATATATATTTTATATTCCTGCAGTGATTCTAACCTCTTGCAAGCATGTTTTATACCTTTTTAAGTATTTCCCATTTACCCTCAAAATTCTTCTATCTTCCGCTAATTCTTCTATTTCGTAAGCATTATTCGAAAATGTTTTCAATACTCGAAAAGGACCCTCCCAATGGGGTGACCATTTACCTAATAATCTGTTCTTTTTATCCATAGGTAATATAACCTTCCATACCAGGTCATTGGTTGAGAACAACTTACTCTTAACTCTTTTGTTGTATGCTCTGGCTACTCTTTCTTTCTGTCTTCTCATAACTTCTAAAGCATGTAGCCTATCTTCATCCACTTCCACTAATTCATTCATCATCATTTCCCAATATTGATCAGTTGGTATTTCATTTTGTCTTTGGATTCTTACTGATTGTAAGTGTATTTCGACTGGCAACACTGCGTCATGTCCAAAGGTAAGTCGAAACGGAGTAGTATTTGTTGCTTCTTTAGGAGATGTTCGACATGCCCACAAAGCTTGGTCCAAAGTTTTGTGCCAATTTCTTGGCTTTCGTCCTATATGTTTCTCTATCAAACCTATTATGACTTTATTGGCTGCTTCTACTTGTCCATTAGCTTGAGCATAGTAAGGAGTTGACGTGAGTAATTTAAATCCCATTTCTTTTGCAAACTCTTGCATTTTTTGCCCTGTGAAAACTGAACCTTGATCTGTTGTAATACTTTCTGGTATTCCGAACCTGTAAATTATTTGCCTCTGGATAAATTCCATAGTGACCTCTTGATCAACGTTCACTAGAGGAATTGCTTCGATCCATTTTGTAAAATAATCTATACCCACAAGGATATATTTCTGTCCTTTGGATGATGCTGGTAGAATTTCACCAATTAGATCTAATGCCCATCCTCTAAAAGGCCAAGGCTTAACAATGGAATATAACTCACTTGCAGGAGCATGTTGAATACCTGCATGAACTTGGCATTGTTCGCAACCTTTAGCAAATTCTATGCAGTCTTTGAGCATAGTGGGCCAATACATTCCATATCGAAACAACAACCATTTCATTTTGTGACCTGCTTGATGTGCCCCACATGCCCCACTGTGCACACTGGATACTGCTAAATATGCTTCATTTTCTCCTAAACACTTGAGTAATATACCTTCTGGGGTTTTCTTGAAAAGTTCATTTCCTATTAGGACAAAAGACAATGCCCTATATTTGGTCTTTTTCTCTGTACTTACTGAAGGTTCTTTCAGGTAATTTACTATGGGACTTCTCCAATCTGTATCTGCCAAAGTATCAATATTTAGAACTTCGAATTCTTTCTGATCTGCATAACCTAGTTTCGAAGTTTCCAAGTCTAATGGTGATAATTTGGTAGCCAATATTCTGCCTCTTGTTTCTATGAGGTATTGGAGTTTTTCTCTAGATGTCTTATATCCTGAAGCTATTTAAGCTAAGTCATTTGCCTCCTGATTATCAATTCTGGGAATATGTTTTATATCCACATATTCAAATTTTTTGAGTAATTTATTAGCAATAACGAAGTACATGATCAAATTTTCCTTGATACACTTGTATTCTTTGGTTATCTGTTTGATGACCAGCTCTGAGTCTCCCCTAATTTCGACTCTGGTTGCCCCTAATTCTAACAAAGCTTCAAGTCCAGCAATTAATGCTTCATACTCAGCTTCATTGTTCGAACAAGGAGGGCCTTCTAATTTGTACTTGAATTTTGTTGGAATTCCCTCAGGAGAAATTATAAGGACTCCAACACCACTTCCATATTTAAGTGTTGACACATCGAAGGATAATTTCCAAGGCTGGATCTCAACATAATCTAACGCGAAGTCCTCACTCACAAAGTGATCCACTATGAAATCTGAAACTACTTGTCCTTTCATAGCTTTTAAAGGCTTGAAGGTCAAATTGTACTCAGTGAGCGCTAAGGCCCATTTGCCAATCCTGCTGTGCATGATAGGTTTTGAAAGCATATGTTTAATAACATCAAAGTGAGATGAAACATAAACATCAACTGGTTTAATATAATATTTAAGTTTTGTACAAGAGAAATACAGACAGAGGCATAGTTTTTCAATGCTACTATACTTAGCCTCTGCTTTATTTAGGACCCTACTAAGATAATAGATGGCTCTTTCGACGCCATCATCATTTTCTTGGGCCAACATACTACCTATAGTTACATTGGAGGCAGAGATGTACAACCTCATTGGTTTATCTTTCGAAGGGGGTGCAAGTATAGGAGGATGCATCAAATAAGCTTTGATTTTCTCGAATGCCTCCTGATGATGCGCAGTCCATTCAAAATTCCCTTGGTTGAGACGTAGGAGTGGAGAGAAAGCTTGAGTTCGCCCACTCAAATTAGATATGAATCTCCTTAAAAAGTTAATTTTACCCAATAGAGATTGCAACTTTTTCTTTGTTGAAGGAGGTTTCGTCTCCATAATAGCCTTCGTCTTGTTCAAGTTAATTTCAATCCCCTTCTTGTGGACCACAAAGCCTAGGAAATCCCCAGCCTGAACAAAGAAAGCACATTTAAGAGGATTCATTTTTAAGCCATGTTTTCTCATTCTTTCGAATGACTGGCAAAGGTGAGTCAAATGATCCTCATCAGAAACAGATTTGACTATTATGTCATCTATATAAATCTGCATAAATGACTCAATGAAATCATGAAAAATAGTGTTCATTGCCCTCTGATATGTTGCTCCAGCATTTTTTAGTCCAAAGGGCATAACTACCCATTCATAAGTGCCTAAAGCGCCTGGACATCTGAATGCAGTTTTGGGAACATCATCCTCAGCAATAAAAATCTGATTATACCCAGAGTATCCATCTAACATACTCAGGTATTCGAAACCCGCAGCAGAATCAATCAGCATTTCTGCTATAGGCATGGAATATTCATCTTTTGGGGTGGCAGTGTTTAAATCCCTAAAATCTAAGAAAATTCGCAAAGAGCCATTTTTCTTAATAACAGGTACAATATTAGCAAGCCATTCTACGTACCTTGTGGTCCTGATAAATTTGCATCGAAGCAGCCGTTCCACCTCTGCCTTTATTTTTGATAGGATTTCTGGAGCGAATCGTCTAGGCATCTGCTTGATGGGCTTCTTGCCATCCTTGATTGGAAGCCTATGTTCTACCAGTTCCCTCTTTAAACCAGGCATTTCATCGTAATCCCAGGCGAAGCAATCTCTGTTTTGTTTGAGCATTTCAACCACTTTGCCTTTTAAATTGGGACTAAGTTTCGCACTGATGTGTGTAATCCTTTTTTCAACACCATCCCCAATATCAACTTCCTCCAAAGGATCTTGGGCCAGCATCTTAGCGCTTGATGACTCTGGATCCTTTTCGAACCCCAAGGGCTCTTGATCATAAATGGCATCTACTCTTTGATCCATCAGTTCAGAAGTTTGTCCATCACATGGTGAGGATGAATGGTTTCCTTCAGGATTTGCTATTTCTTTTTTGTCTATGGCTTCGACATCCATGTTTTGTATCTCGGCTTCGAGAGCCGTTCTTCGTTTGTTCTCAGCCAAATAGGCCGAAATATTTTGGTAGTAAGTTGATTCAGTCATAATAACCTTCGCTTGCCCAGCCAGTTGGCCGTATCGTCGAAGTCTCTCCATCTTTCTCAGTCACCTACCCATTCCACATGATTTCCCTATCCCATTGGAATCCATTGGGACGCAAGGTTAGGGAATAATAAGCGTTCTCATTTGGCTCGAAATATTTCTCAGGTGGGTGACATGGCCCTATGTTGGCCATATTTCTGTCGAAATTTCTTTTGTCCACATTGTTGATTTCTGCCATATAGTAACTTTGGTCTGCTTCTATATTTTCAACAATTCCATCATCTCTCCATAACACCAGCCTTTGATGCATTGAAGAAGGTACTGCGCCAACTCCATGTATCCATTCCCTGCCAAGCAACAGATTGTAATTTGCTTTTGCAGCAATGACCATAAACATTGTTGGCCTTGTGAGGGAACCAACTGTCAGGTTAACTTGTATTACTCCCAAAGTCTGGCCAACCTTCCCTTCATAATTTGAAAGTACCATGTTGTGAGGTCTAACATCTGAATCCTGCATTCCTATTCTCTTCAGCATGAATTGGGGCATCAGATTGACAGCAGCTCCACCATCTACCAGAACCTTGTTCACACCATATTGTTCCACCTTTGCCCTGATAAATAAGGGTTTGAGATGGTTTTTCATTCCTTCGTCTGGCTTTTCAAAGAAAGCATTCTGCTCTTCGACCGCTCCATTGTTCATCACATAATAGCATACTGGCCTATGTCTGGCCATCACGTCCTCATCAGTCTCCTCATCAGCATAAACCTCTGTTTCCTGATTGTACTCACAAGGAAGCACCGAAACTACATTGTAGTTTGCATTGAAGAAGGATTCCCCCTCAGATTTGAAGGCATCAGTCATCAAGTCCTCTTCGTTTGCGGCTTCCTTCTGAGTCCTATTTTCTTTAGCGTCCTTATGTGGAGAAAAAAGTTTCCTGGACACTGGGGGTTTGCCCCCAGTCTGGTTCAGTGATGTTGGGTTATTGGTACTGGATTCTCCTACTCCTGTAGGTTTCGAATCCCTTGCTGCTTTTTGGTTTCTCTGGTGTCTGCGCCACTGAGAGCGAGACATTGGGTTCTTGCTTTTATAATTTTCCAATCTTATTTCTTCCCTCCTGTTTGAATTAAATTGCCTCTTGTACGCCATTGCAGTCCTGCCTCCTCGATCGAAGCTACGCCACTTCCCTTTTCCCTTATCAGCATTCACTTGCAGCCATCTATCAGTGGGGATTTCTGCAGGTAGTTTAAAGGAAACTCTCTTTGCTCCCCTGGGATAAGGGCTATCTGGCCTTTTTGGCATACTTCTGGTTGTGCTAACAAGATTCGAAGGCATTCCGCCTTGGTGGCCCCAGCTTGACGCAAACGGAATTCTCTTGAATGCTTCAGCCATTTCCTTATCATACACTGTTGCACATCTGGGACATATCAAGCATTATGTTCCAATCTTGTGGCAATGAACCAGGAATTCGAGCAGACTTTCATCAGCTTTTGGATAGACTTTGTATAGTTGGTTGTCTTGCCGCCAGTTGACTCATGTTCGTTCACGCTGGGCCCTTTCGAATTCAGCAGCAATTCTGGGGTTGCAGATGATACTGCACCTTGGGCATAGCAACTTTTCCTTATTTTTCTTATGACAGTGGAAGAGGTATTCACGCAAACCTGCGTCCTTTCTAGGTAAGTTCTCTCTTCTCTGTTCTCTTTCCCTCTCTAAATAGCGTTCCACTTCTTCCATTTTAGCATTAGGTTGTTCGAAGTCCACCATATTCACTCCCAGCATTTGGTCATCAGAAATTTTGACTTCTTCGAATTTCATCCTAAGACCTTCAATGGCCTCAGCTAATTTTCTGTCACTTAATATCTTTGCTTTGAGCACCTTTGGGAGGCCATCAGTAGCTTCTGTTTCGTTTTTGATCAATGGGAGGCCATCAGTAGCCTCTCTTTCGTTTTTGATCAATGGGAGGCCATCAGTAGCCTCTTTTTCGTTTTTAATTAGGATGAAGTCCCCATCCTCTTCGAATTCCACTTTTGATTCGAATTTCCTCTCAGTAATTTCTACCACATTGATGTCTAGTGGTTCAGCATAGTTAGTTTCCGCCATCAGCAACGGATCAGTATCAACTTTCATTGGATTCTTTCCCTTGTCTGAGAACTTCAGCCTGCCATCTTTGATTGCATTCTATATCAGATCCCTGAAAAAAACACTGTGAGGTTTTATGGCCTAAAAAGTTGTGATATTTACAAAAGCCCCTCTTTTTCCTTTGTTCCAACGGAGGAACCTTAAGGTTAGAAGGAACTATTAACTGGCCAACTTTAACAAGTATATCAAATATCTCATCACATTTAGTTATATCGAAAGTATAGATTTACTTGGGGAATTTATCATTCCTTTCACTTTCGAGAGAATCCTTTCCATTGGAAGGAAGTAGAACTTTGCAAGCATAAGGGGGTGCTTCCTTTAGTTCTGCAAGATCTATTTCGAATTGATCGAAATCATAAGGGTCTTGAGAATCATCTATGTTTTCCTCTTCAGCCTCTATGTAGGCTATTCTCTCTTTCTTATGATTTCTACTAGCCCTAGCTTTTTCAGCTTTTAATCTTTCGACCTGACACACTCTGTCTGCTAGTTGGGCCATATCTCTAAGATACTGTGTATCCAATTTCTTTCGAATGGAATAATCTAGGCCCCCAACAGCCATTTCGACCAATTCATGTTTAGGGACCACTGTGAAGCATCTGGATTTTAATAAACGGAATCTATTCAAATATTCATCTATTGGTTCCGTGAATTTTCTCTTAATGCTTGCTAGTTCCTTGAGACTGATTTTAGACTGACCCATATAAAATTGTTCATGGAAAAGCCTTTCTAAATAAGGCCAGGTGTCTACAGATCCAGGGGGCAAGGTGGTGAACCAAGTGAACGCGTTCTTTGTCAAAGAACTTGGGAAGTATTTTATCCTAAGATTTTCGTTATTTTCTATATCTCCTGCTTCTGTTAAATACCTTGCTATATGTTCCACTGTTGATTCACTTGTATCTCCAGCAAATTTCGTGAATTTAGGAACTTTAACGCCCCTGGGTAATTCTGTTTGCAAAATATAATCCACAACAGGAGATGTGTAATTTGGCCTCCTAAATCCTGAATTTAAACCATTCTGGGCCATTATTCTTTCAATCATGGTGGTGAGGTTATTTTCTGCCACTAAATTGTCATTTCTAATTCTATGAACAATTTCGTCTGCATTTTGGTCCCTATTCACCATTAGTATAGGTCTAGGCTGTTCATTCTGAACTTCCTGAATTCCCTGATCTCTTAATATTACCCCTATATTTCTTTCTTCGACCACTTGCACATGGGGTCGAATTCGTTCGATTATGGGTTCTTCATTTCGAAATTCCACTGGGTCTTGCCTATGCCTTGCAGGCACATTAGGGGCACCAAAGAAATCTGCTATTCTGGCCATCTGGGCTGCATTTTCTTGGTTTGTTCTATTTATATTCTGGATTAGGGGATTGAAAATAACATTCATTTTGCGGGCTAAGATTCCTACCATGTCATGATTGTTATCATCCATCTGTTGCCTAAGCGCTGCCTGACTATTAGTTGTAAGAGTAGGCAATTGGGCGAAGTTTCCTATATTCTGGAAATTTGTACCCAAATGGTTCATTCCTGAACCAGATCCTTGGAGTGGGGACGAAGTTGTTGTATTATGTAACCCTGCCATAAATGAAGTTGGCATCCCATACTGAGGATTTCTGGGTCTCAAAGGTTCAAAACCTGGAGGCCTGGGGGGGGGGGTCGTATACTGTTGATTCCCTATGTGTGGTGCAGTTTGCACTGAAGACACGTTTGATGGCATGTCTAATGTACTTACTGGGATCGTATTCGAACTGCCAACAGGAATGGCATTGGAGGCATCAATCGAACTTGAAACGATTGTTGCAGTCCCCTGTGGGGGATTCTGTACCCCATCTTGGTTGGTTGTATTAACCATTATTTTGGTACGTTGTTTTCTGGGTATATGTGGATTGTTATTCTTTATTTTGCCGCTTCGAAGGTTCATGTACTGAAACGCGCTCCACACTCAAAAACTTCTCTAATATGTTTGTATGATAAAACTTTTTGTTATGACACTGTCCCACCGGGTGTGCCAATTTGTTTACAGTGATTTCTAGTAAACAACTGCTAGTCTTCCAATTTACTAATTATTATTGGTTACTTGCAGGATCGACTAGATTGATCCTAGAACACATGTGTCATAACTTATTTCCATGTTCATATCTATTATATTGATAGACTTATATTGTATGTTAAGTTCGAATACGAGATTCTTAGGAAAGATTTCTAAAGATTTCTAAAATGGTCTATAGGAATAAACTAACTGAATGTAGGCAGGAAAGGCTTCGAATTAGACTTGGGCTTGAATGTAAAGATAAGTGTTTGAATAAAAGGATAAAGTAAAAGTAAATTTTCTAACGAAGTGACTGTGTTTAAAGGCAAGTAAAACAAAGAAATGCAAGGAAATCGAAGGATTTAAGGGCAGAAATACTGTCTAACGAAGTGACTGTGTTTAAAGGCAAGTAAAACAAATAAATGCAAGGAAATCGAAGGATTTAAAGGGAAGTTCGAATTAGACTGTATTTAAAGGCAAGTAAAACAAGGAAATCGAAGGATTTAAAGGGCGGTTCGAAGTACTGTAATGGCGAACTAAATATAACAAGACTTGTATTGAAATTGTAAAAAAGTAATGATGTTCAGGACGTACATTGTATCTTCTGACTCGTTTTCCTTAATTCACGGAAGTTTGAGTATTTTGAGATCTTTTAGTACATAAAAGTGAACATTCTAAATCTAACATAAGAACACCTATTTATAGTGTCTTGACCCTAACGACCCTATTCTAAAATCACGCCACGTTCGAAGCATGCAGGCTTCCTATGTCTGCTGACTTCCACGCATCTTCTAGAATGGAGCTCTTTATTTGAAATTCGAAATCTGTACCAATCGAAGCATCTTGAGAAATTTGTACCAATCGAAGCATCTTGTTTCTTCGTTGCTTTCGAAATAACCCAATTACCTGGACCGTTTCCAACTTCTGGCACCCTTACATAAAGGAGCTCTTTTATAATTCGAACCCTAAAACAAGTCCAAATCGAAATCCGCTGGAAATTGAATAATCCTTCAGCATAATGACTCCATATCCCCCACCAATATCCAATATTGATATTAATCTCCTTAGGTACTTTATTCGAAATATTATTTTGATAGTGGTTTCTTCCTTATTCGAAATAGCCAGCTAACACCGAGTCTCCAAACACGCTTAAAAACTTGATCTTTAAATTGATTGTAGCTTTGAGACCCATGATACATGCTTCATACTCATCCATATTGTTGGTACAATTGAAATATAGCCTGGTAGTGAAAGGAGTATGACAGCCCTATGGAGATATGATCACAGCACTGATGCCATTGCCAAGAGCGTTGGAAGCTCCGTCAAAAACCATAGTCCATTGGGATCCTTTTTAAGGCCCTTCATCCGGTCCAAGTTCTTCATAATCAGTTACTAACATGATGTTCTCATCCGGGAACTCAAAATTCATGGATTGGTAGTCATCCACAGCTTGATGAGCCAAATGATCAGCTAATACACTTCCCTTAATTGCTTTCTGGGCTGTATACTGAATATCGTATTCGGTCAGGATCATTTGTCATCTTGCTAATCTTCCGGGGAGAGCAGGCTTCTCAAAGATGTACTTAATAGGATCCATTTTAGATATCAACAAGGTAGTGTGAGTCAACATATACTGTCTCAGTCGGGGAGCAGCCCATGCCAAAGCGCAGCAAGTTTTCTCAAGCAGTGAATATCTTGTTTCACAGTCAATTTTTTTTTCTAAGGTAGTATATTGCATGCTCTTCTCTTCCAAATTCGTCATGCTGCCCCAGCACACACCCCATTGAGTTTTCTAATACTTTTAAGTACATGATCAGAGGTCTTCCTTCAACCGGAGGCATCAGAATTGGAGTCTCTTGGAGATATTCCTTGATTTTGTCCAAGGCATATTGGCAATCGTCATTCCACTTCACTGCTTGATATTTCTTCAGTAATTTGAAGATTGGCTCACAAGTAGCGGTAAGATGGGAAATGAACCTGGAAATATAGTTTAGGCATCCCAAGAATACTCTAACTTCCTTCTCAGTGCGAGTAGTTGGCATTCTTGTATATCTTTGACCTTTTAAAGGTCTACTTCAATTCCTTTGCCACTGACAACAAAGCCTAAGAGTTTACCGGATCTTACTCTGAAAGTGCACTTATTAGGGTTTAGCCTCAATTTGTATTTCTTCAACCTGTCAAATAGCTTCTGTAAGTGATCAAGGTGTTCCTCTTCAGTTTGAGACCTGGCTATCATGTCGTCAATATAGACCTCTATCTCATGGTGAATCATATCATGGAACAAAGCTACCATAGCACGTTGATAGGTTGCCCCAGCGTTCTTCAACCCAAATGGAATAACCTTGTAACAAAAGGTGCCCCACTGTGTGACAAAGGTCGTCTTCTCCATGTCCTCAGGTGCCATTTTGATCTGATTGCATCCGGAGAAACCATTCATGAAGGAGAATACCTTATGTTGTGCGGTGTTGTCAACCAGAACATCAATGTGTGGAAGCAGGAAGTCATCCTTGGAGCTTGCCATGTTCAAGTCTCTGTAATCCACACATATACATATCTTATCGTCCTTCTTAGGTACTGGAACAACATTAGCTACCCATTATGGATAGGACGTGACAGCTAAGAAACCGGCATTGAACTGCTTTATGACTTCAGTCTTGATCTTTTCTGACATATCTGGCCGCATACGATGAACCTTCTATTTCACTGGAGGGAAATCCTCTTTTGTAGGTAGGCGATGAACCACAATATCAGTGTTAAGTCCCAACATGTCTTTATATGACCAGGCAAAAACCTCAACATAGTCATGTAGCATCTGTATTAACCGTTCCTTGACACTAGGCTCCAGATCGACACCTATCTTGACTTCTTTTCTTTCCTCTTCAGTACCAAAGTTCACTGTCTCAACTGGCTCCTCATGAGGCTGTATTGCCCTTTCTTCCTATTGTAACAGTCTGGCAAGCTCTCCTGGTACCCCATAATCTTCCTCACCTCCGTCCTCGGCTTGGTTGATCGTATTTTCAAAGTCATAATGAGCAATAGCAGAACCGTTATCAATGGGATCCATAGTGGATATGGATCTATAGTTTGATATGTGAGTGTGTGTAAGAGTATAGTTGTATATTTTTTATAAAGTAAAGAAGCAGAAAAGAAAAAACAAAGAGCGCAAAAATTTGCATGTGAAACGTCCAATGTTTTACTGATGACATATGAAAATGAAACAATGACCTTACAAATAGACCATTGTGCCTCGGGTAAGACACAAGGTTTTAATGTTTCAATTGTTCAAATATTACACTTCCTTAAAATAAAAAGACAAATTACTCTTGAATAAAAGTAATGGGCACAAAGTCTTTAGCCTCCCAATTGTTGAGTCCACTTTTGATGGTTGGGAAGATCTACTTGTCCAAGTCATAATCACTATCGCTGTCTTCCAGGGAATTAACTCCATGGTTGCTGATCCGCAAAGGTGGCACCCCGGTACGAGCACGACGAACAGCTCTCTGGGTTCCTGAAGTAAAACCCAAACCAAATTTGTCAGATTTGTAGGGAATATCCGGAAGTTGGCCCCAAATTGTACACCCACCTTCTTCAACTACGACTTTGGCATCCTTGAGAGAAGCCATCTTCAGCGGGGGCCTAGCAGTCTTTGGAACACTGGCAGTGATCTTGGTTGCAGCAACAGTCTGTAGAACCTCCTCAAAGTTCTGACAGGGGGTCTCAATGAACTCACCGTCCATTTCGACGTACCTGAAAAAGTTCAGGTGGCTCACCATGTACTCTTACTCCCCATGAACTATGATAATTTTCCCATTGACTGGTTACTTTAGCATCTGATGTAGGGTGGAAGTCACAACACCAGCCCCATTAATCCATGGTCGACCCAATAAATAGGAGTAAGACGGGCGGATGTCCATCACATAGAAAGTGGAATTAAAAGTCTGAGTACCCACTTTGATAGGGATGTCCACCTCCCCATGCACCATTCTTTTAGAACCGTGGAAGGCTCTCACCATAATGTTACTGGGTTTCAGAGTCAATCCTCCGCAATCTAATCTGCCAAGGGCTTTCTTGGGAAGAACATTCAGCGATGAACCTGTATCCACTAGAACATGGGCCAAAGTAGTGCCCCTGCACTCGATAGAGACATGCAAAGCATCATTATGTTTCCTCCCCTTGGGAGTTAGGTCTGCATCAGAGAATCCCAGGCCATTGTCAACTATCAAACTAGCCACACAATTCTCAAATTGATCACCGGAGGTCTCTTAAGGAACGTGATCAGACTTCATGAATTTTACTAAAGCCTTGGCATGGGCTTCAGAGTACATTAACAGGGCCAGCATTGAGATTTTAGAAGGAGTCTGCCCCAGTTGTTCAACCACATTGTAGTCACTCTTCTTGATTATTCGCAATGTCTCTTCCATCTCCTTTTTATAAGCCTCAGGGATGGCTTTTAGATGCGCCTTCGTCCAGATAGGCCAAACCAATACTTCTTTGCCTGAGTCTCGGCCGACTCGATAGTAGGGATAACAGTAGGACTAACAGCAAGAGTAGCTATGTGAATATTGACAGAAGCAACATGGATAATCACATGTGTAGCAACAGTTTTAGGAGGAGAGATCTTGGGAGATGAAAATCTTCCGCTTCTTGTTATCTTACTGGTCACAGTGATATTACTAATGTCAAGATTAGAATCTTCGACATCTTTATCTTTAATAACCAGCAAATCTTGCCTGGTGCCATGTGTGATACGGTGGGAGAACTGACTTGAGGTTTGGCATTTGTATTCGCACTTGTTCGGTTTAGCAAGAGTCGCCATCGACTTTTTATTTTATCCTAAAGGAAAGGTTAAAAAGCACAGGAAAAACCTTTGAGATGTTTTCGTGGGTTCGGGGGGTAGATTATGAAAAGGGAAGGTGCTAGCACCCTTTTCATCCATGGTTATCCATGGGCTCTTAGTTACTTGTTTTAGATCACTTGCCTTGATTTTCAATTGTTTGAAATGGTGGTGTGTGTGTGTGTTTTTGAAAATGTTTTGAAAAAGATGCCTTGTCTAGGCAACCGTTGTAACAATTCTTTAATCGAATGTTTTACAAAGGTGTTTGTCTTTTAGAAAAGATGTTTCAAGGTTTTTGAAAGTTTGTTTTGGAAGTTGTGTTGTGGAGTGTGTTTTGAAAGTAGGCAAGTGTTTTTTGCAAGTTTGATCAAGTAACTAAGAGTTGTCTACCCCTAAATCTACTCAAAGATCTTTCCTATGTTTTAACCCTTTTAACAGTATTGTTCCACCATTGTATTTGGTGGACAATCTTGTGTTAGGATGTTAACGGGACGGGCGCGGGTCATCGTTTAGACCATGAATGCAATATTGTCAAGTGTCTTTGGCAATTTGCTTGAAGGGACTTGATCATTTTTTAGGCAACTTCGAAAGCGTCATCGAGGGACTATGATCATTTGATTTGTTTTTGTTTTGCCAAAGTACTTGACATGCAAACATGGCCCATTTTGGAAGGCAACAAGCGGGATTACCCTAGGGGTGCAAGTGTGAATTGTGTATTTGATTGTCATGCATTTGTCTTTGTATTAGGTTATCTAGCGGTTGATTTTGAATCTTCGCATACAAACCCTAATTACTATACAGTATATAGAAAGCGATAAATTGCGGGAATTTAAAGTCTAAACTATTACAAATAAGTATCCGGGGATGGGGGTACAAATGTTTACAAATGGGGATGAGTCTTATCAGGAGAGTATTGTCCAAATAAAATTTACAACCAAATTGAATCGTATTCTCAATGTAAAGTATAGCCAAGTATAAGAATCAAAGAGAAATAAAAGTATTTGTGAAAGTGTATGTGATTGTTTACGCATGATGCAAATATTAACCTAATGTATTTATTAAGTATTAATATCATTTTTTGTGTTTTTGTTAATTAAGTATAAACAAAAGTTTTAATGAAAAGAAAAGAAAAATGTTTAAGTTAAAGAAAACTAATGTTTATGAATTTTAGTTTATATACAAAGGTTTATTAAATAAAGATTCTAAAAAAAGAAAATTATTTAATTTAGAAAAATCCTATTTTTATGTACTCTTAAATGTGATAAAAAGTGTTAGTAAAAATTTTTTAAAAAAAAAAGAAGTTAATGTGTTATTTTTATTTACAAAATAAGTTATATTATATAAGAAGAAAATAAATAAAAAAAGGTGTTAGTTATAAGAAAAAAGAAATAAATGGGCTTAAGGGGAAAGTTGGGCCCAGACAAAAACAGACAGGATTAGGAAAGGGGGGGGGTGTAAGGCGCCAGGACATTTGGGCTTAGGCAGTTTTGTTGGGGACAGGCCCAGTTGCGCTTTTGACATTTTTCTTTAGGGTTTTCAGTTGTTGTTTCAGAATAGGGTTTACAGTGTTGAGCGGCGCCGTTTCTATCATCGTCTTCTTCGTCTCTTTACTTTCTCAAGCCATTGATGCTCTGAACAAAAATCCTCCCATGCTTGGCCACTGGACGCCATCTCCGCTTCCTCCTCCTCACGGCTTTCTCAAGGCGATGATTCAAAAGGTAATGATTTCGCTTTTTAGGGTTTTTTGTTCTTATCTTGCATATCTTGTCTTTTTCATGTCCTGACCTTTGATGTTCGTGTGGTGTGAGGTGCGAAGCAGAAAGAAGGAAAGGGAAAAATACTACCTTTGTGGGCTTTTGGAGAAGAGGCAGAGAAACAGACAGGAGGCGTCCCCGGTGGCCAAGGCGAGGGAGTATGATGTGCTTGCTGGTTCCCTGGTATTTGTATCTCTGTGATGCTTGTTGTTGTGTTTCGAACCTCTGAATTGCTTGCTTCAGTTGCCTTTGATGATTATGATATTTGAGTTGCCTGATATGCTAACCCTATGATGAATTTGATTCTGAGGGTTTTGTTGGTTTGAATGCTTTGATTTGTTTGACCCTGATTCTGAGTATTTGAATGCTTCAGTGTTCTTGCTTCTGTCTTTTCTTTTGAGCTTTTGTCTATGATGATGAAATTGACTCTGAGATTGCTCAGTCCTTCTGAGTTGCTTACTTTATCCTCTTGGGCTTTGTTGGCCTTTTTTCAATGATGATGATGTTTGAATTTGAGATGCATGTTTGCTATTATTTCACTTCTGAATAGCTTTTCCTCTCTTGATGATGTGCTGGCTTTGTTGCTTAATGATGAACTTTTTAGTTCTGAGAGCTTGGATGTTGTTGCTTCATGATGTTTGATGCTGAGTTTTGGATGGGTTGGAATCTAGCTTGCTTTGAACACAGGTTTGTTAGGTTGTAACAGGTTTCAAGCTTATTGTTTAGGCTTTTCCGTTTATGGATTACAGGCTTATGGGCTTGGTTACAGGCTTGAAGTTTTAGGCTTTGTGTAGTTTGACAGTTTTCTTTTAGGCTTGTGGGCTTGAGACAGGCTTGAGACAGTTTGGAATTTTGTTTGAGATTTATGCAGGTTAAGGCTTGAGGCAAGCTGTTTGTTTGTGGTTTGAGGCTACAGGCTTGAAGTTTTTTTACACAGTTTGGAGGTTACAAGCTATGTTATTTCTTTCTATGTGGTTCTGCCTCCTCTTTACAGTGTTGATTCTATTTGTTTTATATCTCTTTTCCTAAGCCTGCCCACTGTAAGCCTATTCACTTCTCTCTCTCTCTTTTCTCTCTATTAAAGCATATTATATTGCTTTAGAATAGCTTTTCTGAAAAGGTGTTTGGTTGGGAAATGATGAGATTGGCTTTGCAAGTTGCTTGCACTTTGTCTTTCCTCTGCATATCTCTTGTCTTCCAGATTTTCTGCCTTTTGTGTACTTGTTGACAGCTTTATTGGCTTCTTTGGACAGTTTTGACAGCTTCTTGTACTTTCTTTGGACAGTTTCTTTGGGATTTAGTTTGCTTAGTTTGAAACTTGTGACTTGGTTTGGCATGTTTTGAAGTTACAGCTTTGTTGACATTTTGAATTTGTGCAATTTGTTTTTGGCATTATGCAACCTTGTACATTTCTTTAATGATTTGTATGCTTGCAATATAATTTTTCTTTACTCTTTGTGAACCAAGGAGAGAGTCTTCTTGTGATTTGCAAAGAGGGTGAGAAAAATATGATGAAAATCAAAACAATCTGATTCCGGCCAACCACCTTTAATGATGAATTTTTTTGATTAACTGTCTGCCTTTTTATTTCATCTGCATTTGACTTCTTTCTTTTTTTGTCTTTGCAGATAAAAATCAATTGAGCAATGGGGAGCAGCAGTAGAAGATGAAGATTTAGGATAGATTTAGGATATAGTTTCAATTTATTTTTAATCATTGTAATAATATTAATGTAAACAACTGTAAATAAATTTACAGTGTTCAAATAATATCTGTAACAAACAATTAAAAATGAATAAAAATAATCCTTTGTCAGTTAATTCTCTTTCAATTCACTGTCTATTTAATTATTTAAGTTTCTTGAATTAAAATAACTGGAACTAAATCCCAATTATTCTAACTTAGATAAAATAAATAATTAATAAACACCGTAGTCTTGCAACTTCGCATTAATCAATAATAAACCCGGCTTTCCAATTAACCATAAGCATTGCACAGTTAATTAAACAAACATCCACATGTCTTTCCTTTTACTGATTAAACCAAACACTGCAAATTTCTAACCAGAAGCCTCAGCTTCTAACCCAGAGGTTCAGGATTTTTGAGAAACAAAATGAAATCTTGAGCAGGCGTCAAAGCAGTGTAACAGCCAATTAAGACACTGTGGATTCAAATTCTTCCGAGAATGCGCGTGCAAACCCTGATTCTTGATTTATTGTCAAAGAAGCGTCTGCCTGATCAAACCCTGAGCCAAACTCAAACAAAACCTAGCAACCTGCTTGAACTGATTCAAAAGTTAATGGAAACCTTAATTTTGTCTGACTGATGAGAAAAGTCTGTTTGACCGATTCTTAAGCCAATCTGAAAAATCAGGAAAAGCCCGAAGCTGTGTTTTCTTGTGGAAAAGAGAGGGAAAATTTTGGGGTACAACAGTTTCCCCTGTTCAATCTTCTTGAACCTGAAGATTTAGATTGGCAAGCTTGCCGTTTGCGACTCGAAGGTAAAAGGAGATTGGACACTAGAGTGCCCAAAAAATTTGCACTCGTCAAAGCGTAGTTTGAGGGAATGGGCTTAAAGATGCCATTTGGTGATGGGCTTAAAGATGCCATCTGGAGATGTGACAGAGGGATGGGCTTAGAGATGCCATCTGGAAATTGCTGGTAGGAGGATGGGCTTAGAGATGCCATCTGGAAATTGCTGGTAGGAGGATGGGCTTAGAGATGCCATCTGGAAATTGCTGGTAGGAGGATGGGCTTAGAGATGCCATATGGAAATGTTTGTTGAACTGTATGTCATTGGTGAGTGGGTGAGTATCAGAAAGGTATCCATGTTTTGGAACATCTCTGAACTGGGGGTCTGAATAAGCAATAGATTGACATCCGTATCTGGAAGCATCCGTAAGCTGTCTTCAAAAGTTGAATCTGAACAAGCGATAGATTAGCATCTGTGTCTGGAGAATCCGTAAACTGTTTTCAGAAGTCTTGAATCTGAACAAGCGATAGGTTAACATCCGTGTCTGTAGAACCCGTAAACTATTTTTAGAAGTCTTGAAATTGAATAAGCAATAGAGCAGCATCCATGTTGGGAAGCGTCCGTAAACTGTTTTCAGAAGTTGAGTCTGAACAAGCGATAGATTAACATCCGTGTTTGGAGAATCCGTAAACTGTTTTCAGAAGTTGAAGAATCTGAACGAGCGATAGGTTAACATCCGTGTCTGGAGAACCCGTAAAATGTTTTCAGAAGTCTTGAATCTGAACAAGCGATAGGTTAACATTCGTATCTGGAGAACCCGTAAACTGTTTTCAGAGGTCTTGGAGATGAATAAGCAATAGATCAGCATCCATGTTGGGAAGCATCCGTAAACTGTTTTCAGAAGTTGAGTCTGAACAAGCGATAGATTAACATCCGTGTTTGGAGAATCCGTAAACTGTTTTCAGAAGTTGAAGAATCTGAACAAGCGATAGGTTAACATCCGTGTCTGGAGAACCCGTAAACTGTTTTCAGAGGTCTTGGAATCTGGAATAAGTATTAGAATGTCGCCATGTCTGGGTCACATCTGAACTGTCTCTGGAAGGAATCTGGAATAAGTATCAGAATGTCGCCATGTCTGGGTCACATCTGAACTGTTTCTAGAAGGAATCTCGGAAGATGATGATCTTTGTCTGTTGATTGATCTTTCCTGAAAAGGTAAAGAGTTAGTTGTATGCAATGTCATGATGTAATGAATTGTACTTCATCAATGTTTATGATATGAATGTAATGAATGTGCATGTAAGCGGATGAGCTGTCTTGCTGAGGATAGATGAATCCTGGATAGCCGAAGATAATAGAATCTTGACTACTGCCGGGGAAAGTGAATCCTTGACTGCTGCAGGGGATTGCAAGAATCTTTTGATCTTTGAAAAGGAGGAGTCCTGGGACCACCGTTGGGGAATCAGGAGCTTGGGTTGTATGCCAATCTACTGGGGATTCCTATCTTGAGGGGATCTTCACTGGGGAATATCTGAATATCCTGTGAGGAACTGAGAATGAGAGTCCTCATTCTGCTTGGGGATTGATAGTTGGAAGTTTTAGCTCCGCTGGGGATTAACGGTTTTGGCTCCACTGGGGATCTTGAAACTTGACTCTGAGGGGAATTAGATTCTGGAAGGCTCTCTGGCTGGGGAAATCAGCTTTGAGAAAGCTCTTGTTCTGCTGAGGATCCTGAAGTTTAACTCTGTTTGGGGAATTAGGAACTCAGGTTATATGCCACTTTGTTAACGATTAACTGTTATCTGGTCGTAATCCAGGCTTCACAGAAATTTGTATTGTCATCTGGTCGTAATCCAGTCTTCACAATAACTTGCTAAGCTGTTATCCGGTCACATCTGGGCTTCACGGCTTGTGTTAAAGATATACCACTATCTGGTCGACTCCAGGTTTCGTAGTATTCTTGGCTGCTGTCTGTTCGTAATCCATGCTTCACGGAAACTTATATTGCCATCTGGTCGTAATCCAGTCTTCACAATAACTTGTTAAGCTGTTATCCGGTCACATCCGGGCTTCACGGCTTGTGTTAAAGATATACCACTATCTGGTCGACTCCAGGTTTCGTAGTATTCTTGACTGCTGTCTGGTCGTAATCCAGGCTTCACAGAAACTTGTATTGCCGTCTGGTCGTAATCCAGTCTTCACAATAACTTGTTAAGCTGTTATCCAGTCACATCCGGGCTTCACGGCTTGTGTTAAAGATATACCACTATCTGGTCGACTTCAGGTTTCGTAGTATTCTTGACTGCTGTCTGGTCGTAATCCAGGCTTCACAGAAACTTGTATTGCCATCTGGTCGTAATCCAGTCTTCACAATAACTTATTGGGGATTAAACTATTATCCGGTCGAATCCGGGTCTCATAGCTTGCTCTTATGAGATACCACTATCTGGTCGTAATCCAGGCTTCGCGGTAGTCTGACACTGTTATCCGGTCGTAGTCCGGTCTTCACAATATGCTATAGAGATCAAGATACTATCTGGTTAAATCCGGGCTTCATAACTTGAATTTTGTGAGAATTTGATCTTTGACGATTGTAACTTCCAACAGGTGATGAAGGAATCTTTGATGTTGATCGTAACTTCCAGCAGGTGATGAGGGAAATTTTGAACGACCTTGAGTTTGACATTCGAATGCCCCAAGTGATGATGAAGGAGACTTGCCCCAAGTTCACTGAACTTTTTGAGAGATTTGTTGAAATCTTGACTGGACTGCCCCAGGTTAATTGAACTTTGAAATATTTGTTGACTGGACTGCCCCAGGTTAACTGAACTTTGAAAGATTTGTTGACTGGACTTCCCCAGGTTAATTGAACTTTGAAAGATTTGTTGACTGGACTGCCCCAGGTTAACTGAACTTTGAAAGATTTGTTGACTGGACTGCCCCAGGTTAACTGAACTTTGAAAGATTTGTTGAAATCTCGACTGGACTGCCCCAGGTGTGCTGGATAGTGACATGTCATGCCCCCTTGTTGATAGGAGATTTGTCAATGGAAGTGTCATCCTTTTTGAAGTGATTTTACTCACTGAGAGAGTTTTCGTTCCTCCGAACATTCGCTGTATGAATTTCTTCGCTGTTAAACAAATAACCATGTGCAAACAATGATATTCAAATAATGCAAAGTTTATGTTGGTCTCGAAGTTTTGAAAAATGCGTTTTTTAGCAGAAAACTTTTTTTAAGACAAATTCAACACCAGATTTAGAGCAAAGCCTTACAGGAGTCAGGATACCTTTTGAAACAGTATGCTTTCTAACTAACCCATGCTTCAATTAGGACTTTTGAAGGGTTGTAACGTGGCTTGGTTCACGGTTTAAGAAATAAAGGATAAAGGCTCAAAGTATATTTGTACCCACCCGCTCTTCGTGATGTCCTTCAACCCTAAACTCAGTTAATTGTGCGTCGAACTCTATTCGAGTTTGGAACGACCTTTTTTGTGATGGTTCACACAAGTTGGATTTTGGAAGACAGTCATCATCTCCTTTTTCTTTTGCAACATTTTTCATGTTGTTGAGGATTTGTAATGACCCCGTTCTTTTGACTTGTTATCCCTAACTTTTGCCTGACTGTTCCTGTTTTCGAGGTTACAGTCAGCGGGATGCCCCAGCTTTCTTAAGCCTCCTTTATAGGTTTTGGCTCAGTGGGCTTTTCTCTTTTGAGAGGTAATGACTGCTTATGAGATAAGGAACCATCACTGCCCTTTGATTCAAGAGGAATGCTTTTCTTTTTTTTTGATGTCGTTCGTTGTATTACGAACTGAGAGTTTGCGACTTCAATGCGCATCTTTTTTTGAATTAACTGAGAGACTACCCTGCCCCAGGTTTAAATCAAAGGTTTCAATTTGTTTTAGAACAGAAAACTCCTACTTCTTTGGCTCGAAGGGGTTGACTAGGGATTATCTTCCTTATAACTCCAGTGTTTAGGATTCGAAAGAAATGCTTGTACATCATCAGCAAGGTCTGTTCAAAAGCATACTGTATGAGATTATGGTATTGTTTCGTCATCCTCCCTCTAAAGGCTTGTAGCTTTTTATCAAGAGTTAAATATCATAAAGAAAGCATAAGAGTAGTGAAAACGAATGGATGAATTCAAGACAAACATATGCAATGCATTAATGAAACAGAGTTTGACATCAACAGATAATTGTTTGAATCACAAAAGAAATTACAACTTTGAAAATTCAAATGGAACAAAAGTCTCTCAATTTGAGCTTTGTCACTTCAGGTGGAGAAACCCTTAACGGAAGATTTTCATCTCGCCATCTGGCATGAATCTCAGCACTCCAATGTCAATCAGATCTTGAATCTTATTCTTCAAGGCCCAACAGTCATCGGTGTCATGTCCCGGACTATAGGAGTGGTATACACAAAATGCGTCGGGATGATAGTTAGGAGCGGAGGTATTGGGCTTCCGAATAGGATCCCTCAAAGAAGTCAGATTGACCTCCAACAAGCGCTCCAGTATTAGAGATGACGGTATGTCAGTCTCAATGAACTGTCTTCCCGATGTATTTTGCTTACGCTAATTACCCCGTTGACGCTGACGCGGTTGTCGCTGGGCTTGTGACCCTGAAGCAAGTAGAGGAGCCTTCCCTTTGTCTTCTTGTCTCAAAGGGGGTTGAATGGTGACTTGCTCTTCAACCTTAGATGTTTGCCCCACTTGGTTGTCCCGAAGCAGTTGGTTGACGAGAACCCTGAGCTCTTCTTGTCTTTGAGCCAGGTCCTGGATGAGAGCCATCTGGGCCACCAGTTGTCCCATCATTTGGATCCTCATTTCAGTCAGCTCGGACTGCAGTTCCTCCAACTGATCACTCCTGGCATTGTTTGAATTCCCCTGGACCAAGCCCCTTGTGAGGAGAGCTTTCACTTCTTCTTGCCCCTGGGACAGGTTCAAGAACATTTCTTGAAGTTGAGCATTTTGATCCTGGATATCCTTGACAGTCCTCTCTAGAGCCAAACTCTACTGAAATAAACAGTAGGAGAATAAGGAAACCTGAAAAGGAAAAACTGTTATGATGCAATGCATGATATGTGAATGCATGCTTTTAAGGATCTCTCTGGGTAAACACAAGAGAATGTTAGAGGTTGAACTTCGATCTTTGATTGGAGAACTTTGCACCGGTGGATGTCTTTCCACGAGAATCAAGTTCACCATGTCAAGTGGGTCATAGCCCCTGATTCAAGTTGTTGCACTTGATCTTTGATGGCATTTGTTTAGAGGAGAAAACCTCTTGCCCCTTTGGTGGACGTCTAGTTCAACGTGACCCTGCATCAAAAGACCCTCGAGATCCTTGAAATGGTTATTGTAAATGCTATGGTATGATGTCATGATGTTATGTACATGTATGCAAAAGCAAGCAAGTGTATATACAGGTAATCATATTCACACAAAGCAAACAAGTCCTTAGTTTTAGGCTTGCATGGGGTTTGTAGGTAAGTACCGTCTTGAAGTTAGTTGGCTCATCCTGTCCTAAAATAGAAACCGGGTTCTAAGGAGCTCAATATCACTGGATTATTTTCTGTGTTCATTGTTTTGGTTTAGTCACTTAACTGGCGACCAAAATATTCCAAGAAAACAATCCTCAATGAGTGTAGTATCGAGTATCTACCAACTTCGGACTGCACCAAAGTCGGTCATCTCACTACCCCTAAAAAGGCTAAGATGGTCAATTAAGGTTCTAAGAGTTCGTTAGTGCTTCATGACATCACTCAGCGGCCCCGTACTCTCCTTGATTGAACTAAAGGGTTACCGGTACTCACAAATATGTCACACTAACATAGCTTACTGCTTCAACCATGTCGATATACCCCGTACAGTTCCCTCACAATTTATTGCTATTTACCTAAGAAGGTGCCCCAAATCCGGGTGTAGGATTTACAACAAACCCAAACAAGGACCCAAAAAAGTAAAGCAATCAAAGCAAGTATGTATGGGTGATCTAAAACCCTAAGGTAACCCCACTTTTAAATCACTCCCCAGCAGAGTCGCCAGTTCTGTGATACGGTGGGAGAACTGACTTGAGGTTTGGCGTTTGTATTCGCACTTGTTCGGTTTAGCAAGAGTCTCCACCGACTTTTTATTTTATCCTAAAGGAAAGGTTAAAAAGCACAGGAAAAACCTTTGAGATGTTTTCGTGGGTTCGGGGGGTAGATTATGAAAAGGGAAGGTGCTAGCACCCTTTTCATCCATGGTTATCCATGGGCTCTTAGTTACTTGTTTTAGATCACTTGCCTTGATTTTCAATTATTTGAAATGGTGGTGTGTGTGTGTTTTTGAAAATGTTTTGAAAAAGATGCCTTGTCTAGGCAACCGTTGTAACAATTCTTTACTCGAATGTTTTACAAAGGTGTTTGTCTTTTAGAAAAGATGTTTCAAGGTTTTTGAAAGTTTGTTTTGGAAGTTGTGTTGTGGAGTGTGTTTTGAAAGTAGGCAAGTGTTTTTTGCAAGTTTGATCAAGTAACTAAGAGTTGTCTACCCCTAAATCTACTCAAAGATCTTTCCTATGTTTTAACCCTTTTAACAGTATTGTTCCACCATTGTATTTGGTGGACAATCTTGTGTTAGGATGTTAACGGGACAGGTGCGGGTCATCGTTTAGACCGTGAATGCAATATTGTCAAGTGTCTTTGGCAATTTGCTTGAAGGGACTTGATCATTTTTAGGCAACTTCGAAAGCGTCATCGAGAGACTATGATCATTTGATTTGTTTTTGTTTTGCCAAAGTACTTGACATGCAAACATGGCCCATTTTGGAAGGCAACAAGCGGGATTACCCTAGGGGTGCAAGTGTGAATTGTGTATTTGATTGTCATGCATTTGTCTTTGTATTAGGTTATCTAGCGGTTTATTTTGAATCTTCGCATACAAACCCTAATTACTATACAGTATATAGAAAGCGATAAATTGCGGGAATTTAAAGTCTAAACTATTACAAATAAGTATCCGGGGATGGGGGTACAAATGTTTACAAATGGGGATGAGTCTTATCAGGAGAGTATTGTCCAAATAAAATTTACAACCAAATTGAATCGTATTCTCAATGTAAAGTATAGCCAAGTATAAGAATCAAAGAGAAATAAAAGTATTTGTGAAAGTGTATGTGATTGTTTACGCATGATGCAAATATTAACCTAATGTATTTATTAAGTATTAATATCATTTTTTGTGTTTTTGTTAATTAAGTATAAACAAAAGTTTTAATGAAAAGAAAAGAAAAATGTTTAAGTTAAAGAAAACTAATGTTTATGTATTTTAGTTTATATACAAAGGTTTATTAAACAAAGATTATAAAAAAAGAAAATTATTTAATTTAGAAAAATCCTATTTTTATGTACTCTTAAATGTGATAAAAAGTGTTAGTAAAAATTTTTACAAAAAAAAGAAGTTAATGTGTTATTTTTATTTACAAAATAAGTTATATTATATAAGAAGAAAATAAATAAAAAAAGGTGTTAGTTATAAGAAAAAATAAATAAATGGGCTTAAGGGGAAAGCTGGGCCCAGACAAAAACAGACAGGATTAGGAAAGGGGGGGGGGGGGGGTGTAAGGCGCCAGGACATTTGGGCTTAGGCAGTTTTGTTGGGGACAGGCCCAGCTGCGATTTTGACATTTTTCTTTAGGATTTTCAGTTGTTGTTTCAGAATAGGGTTTACAGTGTTGAGCGGCGCCGTTTCTATCATCGTCTTCTTCGTCTCTTTACTTTCTCAAGCCATTGATGCTCTGAACGAAAATCCTCCCATGCTTGGCCACTGGACGCCATCTCCGCTTCCTCCTCCTCACGGCTTGCTCAAGGCGATGATTCAAAAGGTAATGATTTCGCTTTTTAGGGTTTTTCGTTCTTATCTTGCATATCTTGTCTTTTTCATGTCCTGACCTTTGATGTTCGTGTGGTGTGAGGTGCGAAGCAGAAAGAAGGAAAGGGAAAAATACTACCTTTGTGGGCTTTTGGAGAAGAGGCGGAGAAACAGACAGGAGGCGTCCCCAGTGGCCAAGGCGAGGGAGTATGATGCGCTTGCTGGTTCCCTGGTATTTGTATCTCTGTGATGCTTGTTGTTGTGTTTCGAACCTCTGAATTGCTTGCTTCAGTTGCCTTTGATGATTATGATATCTGAGTTGCCTGATATGCTAACCCTATGATGAATTTGATTCTGAGGGTTTTGTTGGTTTGAATGCTTTGATTTGTTTGACCCTGATTCTGAGTATTTGAATGCTTCAGTGTTCTTGCTTCTGTCTTTTCTTTTGAGATTTTGTCTATGATGATGATATTGACTCTGAGATTGCTCAGTCCTTCTGAGTTGCTTGCTTTGTCCTCTTGGGCTTTGTTGGCCTTTTTTCAATGATGATGATGTTTGAATTTGAGATGCATGTTTGCTATTATTTCACTTCTGAATAGCTTTTCCTCTCTTGATGATGTGTTGGCTTTGTTGCTTAATGATGAACTTTTTAGTTCTGAGAGCTTGGATGTTGTTGCTTCATGATGTTTGATGCTGAGTTTTGGATGGGTTGGAATCTAGCTTGCTTTGAACACAGGTTTGTTAGGTTGTAACAGGTTTCAAGCTTATTGTTTAGGCTTTTCTGTTTATGGATTACAGGCTTATTGGCTTGGTTACGGGCTTGAAGTTTTAGGCTTTGTGTAGTTTGACAGTTTTCTTTTAGGCTTGTAGGCTTGAGACAGGCTTGAGACAGTTTGGAATTTTGTTTGAGATTTATGCAGGTTAAGGCTTGAGGCAAGCTGTTTGTTTGTGGTTTGAGGCTACAGGCTTGAAGTTTTTTGACACAGTTTGGAGGTTACAAGCTATGTTATTTCTTTCTATGTGGTTCTGCCTCCTCTTTACAGTGTTGATTCTATTTGTTTTATATCTCTTTTCCTAAGCCTGCCCACTGTAAGCCTATCCACTTCTCTCTATCTTTTCTCTCTATTAAAGCATATTATATTGCTTTAGAATAGCTTTTCTGAAAAAGATGTTTGGTTGGGAAATGATGAGATTGGCTTTGCAAGTTGCTTGCACTTTGTCTTTCCTCTGCATATCTCTTGTCTTCCAGATTTTCTGCCTTTTGTGTACTTGTTGACAACTTTATTGGCTTCTTTGGACAGTTTTGACAGCTTCTTGTACTTTCTTTGGACAGTTTCTTTGGGATTTAGTTTGCTTAGTTTGAAACTTGTGACTTGGTTTGGCATGTTTTGAAGTTACAGCTTTGTTGACATTTTGAATTTGTGCAATTTGTTTTTGGCATTATGCAGCCTTGTACATTTCTTTAATGATTTGTATGCTTGCAATATAATTTTTCTTTACTCTTTGTGAACCAAGGAGAGAGTCTTCTTGTGATTTGCAAAGAGGGTGAGAAAAATATGATGAAAATCAAAACAATCTGATTTCGGCCAACCACCTTTAATGATGATTTTTTTTTATTAACTGTCTGCCTTTTTATTTCATCTGCATTTGACTTCTTTCTTTTTTTGTCTTTGCAGATAAAAATCAATTGAGCAATGGGGAGCAGCAGTAGAAGATGAAGATTTAGGATAGATTTAGGATATAGTTTCAATTTATTTTTAATCATTGTAATAATATTAATGTAAACAACTGTAAATAAATTTACAGTGTTCAAATAATATCTGTAACAAACAATTAAAAATGAATAAAAATAATCCTTTGTCAGTTAATTCTCTTTCAATTCACTGTTTATTTAATTATTTAAGTTTCTTGAATTAAAATAACTGGAAGTAAATCCCAATTATTCTAACTTAGATAAAATAAATAATTAATAAACATCGTAGTCTTGCAACTTCGCATTAATCAATAATAAACCCGGCTTTCCAATTAACCATAAGCATTGCACAGTTAATTAAACAAACATCCACGTGCCTTTCCTTTTACTGATTAAACCAAACACTGCAAATTTCCAACCAGAAGCCTCAGCTTCTAACCCAGAGGTTCAGGTTTTTTGAGAAACAAACTGAAATCTTGAGCAGGCGTCAAAGCAGTGTAACAGACAATTAAGACACTGTGGATTCAAATTCTTCCGAGAATGCGCGTGCAAACCCTGATTCTTGATTTATTGTCAAAGAAGCGTCTGCCTGATCAAACCCTGAGCCAAACTCAAACAAACCCTAGCAACCTGCTTGAACTGATTCAAAAGTTAATGGAAACCTTAATTTTGTCCGACTGATGAGAAAAGTCTGTTTGACCGATTCTTAAGCCAATCTGAAAAATCAGGAAAAGCACGAAGCTGTGTTTTCTTGTGGAAAAGAGAGGGAAATTTTGGGGTACAACATCATGGTAATAGACGTTAGCTCCATAGTTCCAGGGAACAGCTTTATCCGAGGAATATGGTGTAGGTCAAAGGAAAGTAATTATCAATGGAGCAACTTTCGGAATAGATGTAATCCTGACAGGTCTTTTGGAGGAAACCTTGGGAGGATTGGCGGAAATGGTAATGATAGAAACATATCCACATGGAACACTCGTAACTGGAGTCTTCTCAATCAAGATTTCTTTATCAACCATCAGGAACTGAACGCCTTCCTTCAACAAATGGAAACCATTAGGTATGGACAAACATAAGTGGCAACCTTCTCCATAACCAGGAAATAAACCGCCCTAGAAGATATTATTTTTAATAGTCAGGAGTGGAGTAGCTAGTTCATCAACAGAAACGAAAACATGTCATCATCAATAGCATTAACACCACGGCCGTGCTTGGGCATAGGGGCAGTTATAACATTAGGAGTCTCAGGAGCGTCAAATTCAATCTCCTTTGCTTCAATCAAATCCTGCACTTTGTTCTTCAAAGCCCAACAGTTATTTGTATTATAGCCTTTACTTTCAGAATGGTAAGCACACCGAGCATTTGAATTGTAGTGAGGAGATGTAGTGTTGGGATTCTTGGGAGCCTCCTTTAGGGTCACCAAATTGGACTTCAGCAGGTGTGGTAAAACCTGAGATAGGGTCATGTTGATCCGGGTAAATTGTCTCCTTGGCTTATCTGTTTTGGACTGATTGTTTTGTTTCCAGTTTGATGCAGGATTGGAAATCATAATAGCCCCTACCATAGGACAACGCTCAGTTTTGTTAAGATTTCTTTGTCCATAAGCAGCATTGACCTCCTTCTTCCCTGTGAACGGTTTCTTTGTAGTACTGGAGGATGTATCTCTCTGTATCTTACCACTTTTAATACCAGCCTCTACTCGTTCACACGTCAAGATCAATTTTGTGAACCTAGTAGAAGAACTTTCAATCAGGTGGTTAAAGAATGGCCCGAATAATGTGCCCAAGAACATGTCCACCATCTCCCTATCAGACAACGGAGGCTGGACTCTTCCCGCAAGGTCTCTCCATTTTTGGGCATAGTCCTTAAAACCCTTGTCGGAACCCATAGACATGCTTTGCAACTGTGTACGAGTTAGGGCGAGGTCAGAATTATATTGGTACTGCTTGTAGAAAGCAGCAAATAGATCTTCCCAATTACACACATTGGTTCTTTCTAGTTGATAGAACCATTCCACCTGAGTTCCTGCCAAACTTTCCTGGAAGAAGTGTACCCACAGACCCCTATCAGTAGTGTTGGGCTGAATTTTTCTAACATACGACCTTAAATGTAGTTTAGGAAAGGAGACACCATTATATTTAGCAAATGTAGGGACCTTGAACTTCTGCGGGATGACCACCCCTGAAACCAGTCCTAGCTCTTCAAAATCCAACCCGGATACCCTTTGGATCTCCATGGAATTGAGCCGATCCTCCAGTTGTTTGTATTTATCATCAGCAGGAGGATACTGCTCCTCAGAATAGTCAGGTTCATCTTCTTCAGACTCCCTTATGATGTGGTCTTCTTCTCTTGTCTCTCATTCCTGATTGTCTCTCTCTCTCTCTCTCTTGACGGAGTTGCGAGCTATGAAACTTGCTTCACCGGTCCTTTGAACCTTCTTCCCAAATTCAGATCACCCACTGGCCTCTTTTTCTTCTTCTTGTCTTTGAGAATCAGAGCTTTCAAATCTTCTTGTCCCTTAGCCAGATTCAGGAACATTTCTTGAAATTGGGCATTCTGTGCCTGAAGCTCCTTAACTGTTTGTTCAAGAGCCATTGCTGAAATAAACAACGAAGAAGATAAGAAACCTGTCCTGAAACATGTTTATGCAATGATATGTATGGTATATGCATGCAATGTTTTCAAGGACCCCGGGAAATTTAAATTTGTGAACCAAAATGAAACAAAGATTTTATTAGTAGAATTCAAAATACAATTGCCTTTTTAGGCTTACAATTGAAAAATTCTAAAATCTAAGACATCAAGTTTCCCATGGGCGCTTCTTCTTCGTGCCGAGATAGACATTAAGACTTTTTTCTTCGTGAAGTTGCTTCGTAAGCTCCAACACTTTCTTCTCATTTACATAGAAATGATCTCTAAAGGTATCTCGTTCTTTCTTCAACTGAATCCAGGATCTTTGCGGCTCTTCAAGATCAGTGGGCATGTCAGGGTGGAGAATTGTATAAGGAATATCTCTTTCGGTGATAGGCTCCACAACCACTGGTAAGATGGCTATATACAGCATTATGAGGTTCTGAGTACAAGCTCATACCCATTTTAGATAAGGTTCCATAGGGATGGAAGTCTTAGAGCCCCAAGGTCTTGGTATCAAATATGTTTACCATGCTCCAAGCTCGTATGAAACTCTGACGATACCCTTGAACATCATCCTCGTAGTTAAACACATTTCCCTGGATAAGCATATCGTGGGGACCATCCCTTCGAGTATAGCCAAATTATCGTAGATCCAGAGAAGGATTATAAGTTATGCCTCCCATAATTCCAAGTAGTGGGACATTAGGGAATTCCCCATAGCGGTCAATAATAGAAATATCTCCCATAGATCGGGAATACCAGAGAATATCCGAGTGAGAAAGTGACATTATCCTTCGCGACCAACCCAAAACTTCTTCATTCTTCAATACTGGTTTAGGGAGGTGAGAAATAAACCACCTCGACAGCAATGGCATGCAACACATAAGAATCCCTTTTCTCTTCATGGTGCGAGTATGGAGGGTATGCAAGATGTCTTCGAGTAGAGTAGGCACAGGGTTACGAGAGAGGAAAACCTTGATAGCATTCACATCTATGACAAAGTCTGGATTAGGGAACAACACTAAACCATAGGTCAGAAGGGCCATAACCTCCTCAAAAGCTTGGAAATCTAAATAATCCCAAAATTGGTGAGCCTTCTCGTACAGAAACTTGGCTAGAAAACCCTTAACACCACTTCTTGTTTCCTAGTTGGATGCAATGTGGGACCGTTTCAGATGTAAAGCTATTGCAATAACTTCTGGCTTGGAAGCTTCTTCTAAACCGGTGAAAGGCGTCTGATCAAGAATAGGTATACCCAATATTTGAGAGAGCTCTTCCATGGTGGGCACCAACTGATAATCTGGAAAGGTGAAGCAATGGTTCTTAGGGTCAAAGAATTGAAAGAGTACACGCATCATATTCTCATCAAAACCCGAGGTAACCAGATTGAGAAGCCAGCTATATTTCTTGGTGAAAGAGGAAGTCTCGGGAACCCTTGATACTAGCTCTTTGAGTTGGAGAGGTATTCTTACAAGGCTGATCCAGATAGTATTTCTACGATCGAAAGACATGATCTGCAAAACAGAACAAAGATAAATTCCCTTGGTCCTTGAAATGGTCAGTGTAATGAAAAATGGATTTTATGATGCATGATGTCATGTTTAAGCAAACTAATCATACACAAGCAAAACACACAAGACCTTAGGTTTAGTCTTGCATGGAGTTTATAGGTAAATACACTCTTGAAGTTTAGTTGGTTCAACTTGTCTTAGAAAAGTAACCGGGTTCTAAGGAGTCTCGATATCACTGATATTTCTTTATCGAGCATTATTTCAGGTTAGCAATCTTTTCTTACAGTCGAAACATCTCAAAAGTCCAATCTCAATGAGTGTAGAATCGAGTGTCAACCAATCCCCATGTTTACACTGAGGCCGGCTATCTCACTACTTTCTAATGGCTAAGTTTGTTCAACTAAGGTTCTAAGGTCCGTTAGTGCTTCACGACACCACGCGGAGACCCCATATTCTTCTCGATTCAACACAAGGGATATCGGTACCAACCAAGGTGTCACGCCAACACAACTATCACTTCAACCATGTCGGTCTATGTTGTACAGTCTCCACGATCTATTGTTGTTTACCTAAAAAGATGTTCCCAGATCTGGGTGTAGGATCTATAGTAACAACCCAAACAAACCCACCAAGGATAAAGCATACAAAGAAAGCAATTAAAATAGTTTTAAAATGAACTAACTATAAGGTAACCCCACTTTTTATATGTCCCCAACAGATTCGCCAATTCTGTGATACGGTGGCAGAACCGACTGTTTAATACTGGTTCTGCGTTTGTATTTGCAAATGTTATGGTAAGTAAGAGTCGCAACCGACTTTTCTTTTATCCAAATTAAGGAAAGGGTGAAAAGAACATAAAAAGACCTTTTTGAGATTATTCTGAGTAAGGGGGATAGATTATGGAAAGGGAAGGTGTTAGCACCCTTTCCATCCGTAGTTTTCTACGGGCTCTTAGAGGTTTGCTCATTTTAAAATACCTTTGTGCTTTGTGTGTTTGAAAATGTTTTGAAAATTCCTTAGTACGGAAAACTTTGTAATGTTTCTCGGGAAAGTAAGAAAGTATACAAAGTGTTGAAAATGTCTTTGAAAAGTAGTTTTTGTGTGAATGCAAAAGATGTTTTTGAGCAAACTTCTAACGACTATCTACTTTGTACTCGAAAAGGTGGTTCTTTTCCTCCTAACCTTTAGACAGTGCTATCCTACTATTAGTGAGTAGGTGGCCCTATCATTGGATGTATGAAGGACATCAAAGGGACAATACGGCCACGAAGGCAACTTGGCAAGAAATTTTAGTAACTGTCCTAAAGTCCTAAGATCACTTTAAACCGAGGTAACGTTGAAAGGGTCATCGAGGGACTTATAATCTTTCAAACTAGAGAATGGCCACTAAAACTTCTCACGTTTCGATAATTATGATCGTTTTACGAAGGCAACCGAAGTGGGGTACCCTAGAGGTGAATATGTGCAAGTGTGTTTAGTTCAAGTATTTATCTAGTGTTAAGTTTGCTAATCATTTAATTATTAAGCTCTTGTCATGCATTCCTATTAACATACATCTAACAGTTAATATATGTACAAGAATTTAAATGCGGAAATTAAATCTATGCTATTACAAGGCTTTTTGAGAGGTACATTGGAGATATGCGGAAAATAAAGTCCAAGTTACTATTACAGACCATGAGCAAGTATATTAATAATAAAAATGTAAAATTAAATAAACGCGCGTGAAATTGAAAATAACGTCTAAAAACATCCTAAGAAATAAAAATTATTTTGTTTGTTTTTTTTTTATTTAAGAAAATAATTAATTAATCCTAAAATCTATTTAGACAATTAAATTAAATTAAGAAAAATAGTCTAAGTTCTTTTTGGTTTTTATTATGAAAAGAAAATGATTAAAACATAAATTAAATCCTAAATTCTAACCCATTTTAAATTAAAGAAAATAGTTAAAATATTTATTTAATTTATTTACAAGATTAGTTTAATAAAAAAAAGTACTAACTTAATATTTTGTGATTTTTCTGACTATTTAGTTAATTAAATAATTAATAGAGAAAAACTAAAGCAAATAAAAGGAATACAAAAATGGGCCTGATAACAAAAGAAAATAGGGGGGGTGTGAGATTGAATTTTCACTAGGCCCAATGTTGAAGAGAGCCCAGGTCTGTCCTTGGACCCAGGGAGCAATGTGGTTCTTCGAACCAGGGAGGGGTATGATTTTTTGATCCAATGAGGGAGTTGTCTTTCGGTCTAGACCTGCAAGACAAATGTTGGCAAAAATAAAGATACAGGACCTGGGTATCGAACCCAGGTCTTTCTCCCTAATTCGAATCTTCTGTCCTCAGGCCTAAGCTTATTTTAGCTTGGAACTGGCTATACCATGAGTTTCGAAAGGCAAACCCAGATCATGCCTTTCGATGGCATGATTTTATTCTTGCATGTTACCTTGCGTATGATATGTTCATATAAACACAAATAACATTAGCAGCACAAATATATCAATAACATGTATTTAAAGGGCCTGAAGATACAATTTCGACTTGGGTGAATTCTTACCAACTGGAAATTCTTCAATCTATGAATCTAGGTGTGGCTTGGCTTGGAGCAGACTCTTGGGAGTCTCAGAAACATAAGTATGGTCTTTGTCTGGATTGAGGGTGCCTTCAAAATTGGTTAGAATTTTGATATGTTTTCTGTGGCGGTGTGAGTGTTCTTTTTTATAGCAATTTGTATGTCTGATGCAACATGTGTGGTCTCTTTATATAGAGGGGATGGAGGGGACAAGAAGGCAAAGGGGTAAACAACCATGATTGTGTTTTTTAAGAGCCATAAACAAAATATTGTAACTTTGCCAAAGACATGGAATCTTGTCTTTTTTTGAATTTGAATGAACCTGTACATTTTGGCTCCTTCGAATGCCCTCTAGTGTTTCTCTTTGATTGGCCTATTGTTACTTCCTTCTAATGGCTTTCTTTCAACTCAAACCAATTGAAACATCAACTCTCCCTGACTGGTCGAAGGTTGCTTCATTTCTTTATCAATCGAAGGCTTTGTAGAAGCCTCCTCACTTTCTTTCGAATTGTCTCAGGCCTCCTCATCGTGGCTTTTGATTGAGTCCCTATTTTCCTTGTTCTTAGACTGGCGCTGACACTACCTAACTAAACCAAACGAAATACTTCATCTTGGTCAGTCGAAGCTTCCTTGAATATTTCTCTTTCGTTTTGACCAATTAGATCCAACTTTTGACCAAGCCCCTTTTCTTTTTAGAAAATATTGTGTGTCCTTCGAATGGGCCTTTGAATGCTTCTTCGAATGGATCATCTATTTGCCCTAGCTGCTTGATTTCAATAGCCCAAGTGAGGACTTCCTTATGGCCAATCGAAGCCTCCTTTGTCATGAATTTAATGGTGCATGAGGCTTGGGCTGGGCATCATATAACCTCTTGCCCAGCAAGCAGCTTGAACCAAACCTCATCAAAAGGCAAAACAAGTCTGTTTCCAACAAATGTGTGTCTTTCGAGAAGACCAAATATATGTCCTTCGAAGGCACCATTTGTGTGTTCACAATGTGGCAATCTTGTGCTTGTGAAACAAAAGCAGACATGAAGAGGGAACCTTTTTCCTTAAACGAAGCTAGCATGTAGGAACCCATTGTTTTGTGGATCAAAGTAAGCATGCAGGAGGTCACTGCTGGTGGATTGAAGAGAGCTTGTAGGGGATTCTTGCTTTGTACACAGAAGGCACGCATCGAGGAAGAATTTTCCTAGTCGAAGCAGGAATCAAGCTTGCTCCAAAGAAATCAAATGCCCAATCGAAGCAAGAATTAAGCTTGCATGCAGGTAGCCATTGCATTGTGAATCAAGCCAGCTTGTAAAGCCAATGGTGCAATCGAAGGATGTATACAGGAGGCCATTGCTTTATGCTTGCTGGCATGAAGGAAGTTCCTACCTTATGAATTGAAGGCAAGCATAGATAAGGCCCTTCCCTTTTGAATCGAAAGAGGTTGTTTCAAAGGAATCACATGCCCAGTCGAAGCTTGTATACAGCAAACAAGCAAAAGGCCAAGGCTTCAATCGAAGCTTGGAAATTTGAAGCAAGCTTGGAGGAGGTTAGGTGCTCAATCGAAGCCTGTCAAGATGCCAATCTAAAGACCCTTTGACATGCCAATCGAAAGACCTTGTTTATCTTCAAAAAAATTTAGTTTTTCTTTACTCAAGTGATTGTAATCACCTATGTAAGAGAAAAAATCTTGGAAAAATATGCGAGGGCAAATTTTGGGGTACAACAATCATTGTCTAATGTTGCCTCATGAGATTTTGTTCCATGTCCCATAAATGGATCTTGATGTTTGATACTTCCTATAACATCTAATAGTATTAACTTTTATTTATTTAAATCGCAATGCTTGTGTGCATTAATGGACTATACTTTGCCAATGTATCATGACACTTGAGTATGTTATTTTGTTGACATCTCTTGAGGCTTTAAGTTCATGATTGATATATTATGAGGTATTCACCATTACCCTATGACATCTAAGATATAATTTCACTCTTACTTGATCTTTATCAATCTTATTTCATCTAAGACAAGTATCATCCATCTTTAGATGATATTATTGATCAATTAGGTGACTTTTCTTATGTATAAAGTTTCATCTTCTTACTTTGTTACTCTTGAATCTCATCTTGAGTTAACTTGTTATATAAGTAACACATTCCATAATTCTTCAACTATGAATCCATCATTTGATCCTTGCTTGTTTAAATTGAACATTCTTATTTGTCTCCTTTGGCCACTTCCTTTGTGTGCTATGTATCCAATTTTCTCCCTATGATTGTGATGTTTGAATGTGTGAAGTTAGAGGTCATTTTCTACTGAATTGTGTGTTTTGACACCCTCTAATAATTTCCCTTCTTCATCTAACCCTTTCTTGTGCTTCACTCACCTTTAGGGGGGTGTTAGGGTGTGGTATTGATCCATTCTTGTACTAGCTTTTGAATGTGCTTTAGTAGTGATTCTTTAGGGATATTAGAGGTCATTGATATGTGTTATCCTTATGTGTTTTCTTATGACTTCACACTTACTTGAAATTTCATTCCATGTTCACTTGATCACACATTTGTTCCCACTTCACATCATAACTTTGAATGAAACTAGTTTGTGTACTTTGGTGTTTGTACCATGTTTTCAATGACTAATTGAATTTCTTCTTGACCATGAGGTTTATGCTAAGTGAATAACATGTCAATTTCCATCTCTTCTCCTATTATTTATTAATGCTTAGGCTTATATCTAATTGCATGTGTGTTTATGTAATGCTTGTTTTCTTTCTTATCTAAGTGTATGATTGCTTGCTTGCTTCTTCTTCTTCTTCTTATTCTTCTTTTTCTTCTTCTTATTATTATTATTCTGTTTTGTGAGATTGCCATGTTTCCGATAGGAAATTTAGTTTATTATTCTCTAAGATTGAACTAAATAGACCTTAGGTTTTCTATCCATGCATGAAAACATTTGGTACATCTCCCTCTTATCCCAACTTTAGGTCCACAAGCATGACAACTTATAGGATTGAGATCTCCTTTTGTTAGTCTTTTCTCTTTTGCATCCTTGTTAAAACTAAAACTTCTTCTTTTTTCTTTCAAACTTCAAAACATTTAATAAATAAATGATGAGAATCACACTTCCATTAATCGATGGAAATGATAAGTGGGTTTCTTCTCAATCTTATCATTCTTTCATTCTTAGTCTTTTGTGTGGTTCAAATCTCAAAGAATATTTTCATTAATAAGTGGAGAAATGGATAATATCTCTCTCTTGAGGTCTAATAGTTGATATTCCCAGCAAAAAGTACCAACCAATTCAAACCTTTTTCCTTCAGGCCGCCTTCGAGATTTTATTTTGAAAACCTTTTCATAAAAAAGGATGTGTTATTTCCACTCTGCGTAATACGACGCATGATTCCCAAAGGTCGGGTTGCAATATGTCAACTGCTAGAGTGAGAATGCAACATTATCCGCCTAAAAAACACACAACAAACCAAAACACTTTTTTAGGTGAACTACGAGTTCCTTGATCCCCATTGCACAAAAGGTGGGCACAAAGTTTTGCAATCGAGGCATGCACAACTAATAAAAACTTTCTTTTTGTATATACTTTGCATTCATTCCCTTAGCATTAGGCTTTATATTTTTTATACACCCTTAGATTAGAACAAACTTGAGTGGATCCCATGAAGTACCACGGACGTGAGGGGTGCTAATACCTTTCCCTTGCGTAATTGACTTTCTTACCCTTTTTCTCGGTCGCGTGACCATGTTCTTTCCTTCCTTTAGGTTTACTCAGTGTTTTCTTTCCCTCTCTTGGGATAAATAACATTGATGGCGACTCTTCTTTTTTTCCATGTTCGCGCTTCGACAAAAATCCTTGATGCGACAATAGGCCCTAAGCTTTTGCAACAATCACAATATCAAGTTGCTTGTCTCACCACCTCTTTAAATAATAGGATAAATAAAAAAGTGGCCTCTTGATTCTCAATAGTTTTAAAATTTAAATTCTCCAATTTAGATTTAGAGGACTTAACAAAAGTAATTGACTTGCATACTGACTTAAAACTAATTTTTGTTTTTCTAATACTCTTTCAACATGCACATTGTTAGTGTTATTGTTAGAAATATATTATACAATTAATGCATATCAAGTACATCAAGGCAAAGAATCAATTGTATCTCTTCATATGAAAATTGTTATCAATTTTATTAATAGGTTTTTTATTATAGACCAAATTGGAAATTGTTATCAATTGTAATAATAAGTTTTTTATTATAGACCAAATATAGGTTAGGATTTCAATGCATATATTCTTGTATTCATTTTTAGTTTATACAGTACGTGAAATCGTGTATATATGTAATGGAAATCACGTGAAATAAAATATACAACATTTTATTTCTTATATTGTATCATTATTTTTTTCCTGGTTAATATCCATAATTTTGCTTATTTTCTTCTTAATCGACACCCTTGTTTTCACTGTTACCATGTCTAATATCTCACCCATAACAATTTTTGTTCCTTATTCTGAAAATCCGCCTATCACTTATCACTCCACATCAACCTCAAACACAGACCCTTGTGTTATTCACCATTCAGATAATCCTTCAACTGTCCTTGTTACGCCTTTACTAATTGGTGATAACGATGGCACTTCGTGCCCAAAATAAATTAGGTTTTATTGACGGGTCACTTACCAGTACGAAGAAGAAAGAAGACATTCCTAAAAGGCAACATTTCACAATTTGGTTGCAAGTTGGATTCTTAACTCGGTTTTAATCGAGATTCCTCCCAACATTTTGTACACTGAATTTGTAGCAAAAATCTAGTCAGATCTAAAAGATTGATTCTCTCAATCAAATGCTCCTAAAATATATCAATTGAAATAGTCAATTTCTGCCCTCAAACAAGAAGGCATGCCTGTCTCTCTTTATTTCACTCAACTTAAATCTCTTTGGGATGAACTCAATTATATTTCTCCTGTCAATCCTTATATATGTGGCAATGCTAAAAGTATTCTTGATCAATAGAATAAAGAGCGTGCCATGGAATTCCTTCAAGGAGTTAATGACCATTTTTCGGTTGTCTGCAGTCAAATTATTTGGATGAATCCATTTCCATCTATTCAGCGTATCTATAATCTAGTTCGTCAGGAAGAAAAACAACAAGAGATCAGTTTTCAACCTCTTCCTATTGAAGAATCAATTGCACTCCATACCTATAAAGTGCCATGCCGTACTCAAGGAAAATGTTAGCATCCTTACTATCAACATTGCATTAAGCATGGTCACATTATTTCCACTTACTATCAAATTCATAGTTTTCCAAATAAGCCACAAAAGAAATCATAACCATCATCATCCTCTTCTGCTAATCAACAATCAAGCGCTCAATATAAAAAACTCATATATCTCTTAGCTAAACAAGAGATCATGGGACCATCAGTGTACTTGGCAGATACAACTTTTACCTGTATTCTCTTTTCATGGATTATTGATTCTGGTGCTTCAAACCACATTTGTACATCTCTTTCTTTATTTTCTTCATATTCTCCTGTTCATACTCATATCTTTGTTCAACTACCTAATGGTTCTCAAGCGCTTGTGAAACACATAAGCACTATTAATTGTTCACCATCGCTTACACTTACGAATGTTTTCCATATTCTGACTTTTAAATATAATTTATCATCTATCTCAAAATTAACAAAATCAATAAATTGTGATGCAATTTTCTCATCTTCTGGTTGCATTTTTCAAGACCGGGCAACCAAGAAGATGATTTGTCAGGGTAGTGCTCAGAATGGACTGTTCTATCTAAATGATTGAACAATATCAAATAAGCATGACAATAAGCATGACAAGGATCACTATTTCCTTAGTCATCCATCAAGCTTTTTTTTATTTCTAAGCATTGTAATAAGTTTGACCTATGTCATTCACGCCTAGGTCATCCATCGTTGTCTCATTTTAATTTCATTGTTAAAAATTCTCCAAATATTAATGCAAATAAAGACTTTATTTATGAAATTTGTTCGCATGTGAAACAACCACGTTTACCCTTTTCCTTTAGAACTACTTATTCATCTCATTCTTTTGAATTAATTCATGTTGACATTTGGGGTCCATTCTCTAATTGTCGATGATTATTCACACTGTACTTGGTTGTATCTGCAACATAAATCTAAAACATTCACTATGTTAGTTCTTTTTTTTCTCAAACAAATCGCCAATTTAACACTAAAATTGATCAACTCAATTGTGGTAATGGGGACATCTTTCTTCCCTAACTCCAAACCATTCATTCCGACAACAGTTCGGAATTCTTGTCCACACAGATGAAAACATGGTTTCATGATCATGGCATAATTCATCAATGCAGTTGCATTGCAACTCCTCAACAGAATAGAGTAGTGGAATGAAAACATTGACACCTTCTTGATGTTGCACGAGCATTGCGCTTTCAAGTGAACTTACCACTTTCTTTTTGGGGTGAATGTGTTCTTACTGCAACATACCTTATAAACAAATTCCCTACTCCTATCCTAAAATATATCCTCATCAAATTTTACTTGGTTTTCCTCCTTCATACTCATCACTTTGTGTGTTTGGATGTCTATGTTTTGCTAAAAATATGAATATTTAACAAAAACTTGATGAGCGGTCCAAACCTGGTATTTTTGTTAGTTACCCTTTTAATCAAAAAGGATATCACATGTATGACATTAAAACTCGTCAAATATATGTCTCTTGCAATGTTCAGTTTCATAAAACTGTATTTCCTTATCAAGATCTTAAATCTCCTCCCCTTAATAATGCCATAAGCATCAACACTCAAAACTTAATTATGAATTTGATGACATGTCTTCCACTTTACCAACTCAGCCTAATATCCCTCCTAAAAATAGTCACAATGATAATCCAAATGACACAATTGTGACTATTCCCTCTTCTCAAGATGATACCTCGTCCAATCTTCCATCAATTTTTGTAGAAACTCTTCCAAATAATCCTCCTACAGAATTGAATCCTTCAAATCATCGTCATTCTCAACGTATTCGTACTCCTTTAATTCACCTCAAGGATTACGTCACTTAAATCAATAATGTCACATAAAAAATTAGTTTTCCTTTGGAAAATTATTTATCATTCTCCAATCTAAGTAGTTCTCATCGAGTTTTTCTCATCAATCTCATTGAAAATAAAGAACCAAAATCTTATTCTCAAGTCATGCAATCATCACAATGGCATGAAGCTATGGCTAAGGAAATTCAAGCCCTTAAATCGAACGACACTTGGACTGTATCTCCTAAGGAAAATCAACAATTGGATGTAAGTGGGTTTGCAAAATAAAATGTCACTCTGATTGTACCATTGAGAGGTATAAGGATCGATTAGTAGCCAAAGGATACACTCAAGTTCAAAGTCTCGATTATTATGATACCTTTACACCAATTGCCAAATTAGTCACAATTCGACTTATTCTCTCCATTGCTGCCATTAAAAATTGGCAATTACATCAACTTGATGTCAACAATGCATTCCTTCAAGGAGATATCAACGAAGAAGTTTATATGAAATTACCACCTGGATTCTCTCATAAAGGGAAATCATATGTTTGCAAGTTAAATAAACCAATTTATGGTCTTAAATAGGCTTCTTGCCAATGGTTCTCAAAATTCTCCACCACTCTTATTCAAAAAGGTTTTTGTCAATTAATTTCTGATTATAGTCTATTCACTTAAAATTATGATGAAACGACCATATTTGCCCTTATTTATGTTGATGACATCATCATCACTGGCAACAATGAAAATGCCATCTCAGATATAAAGTGATCCCTTGCTCAGTCTTTCTCCATCAAAGACCTTGGCAATCTTTCCTATTTTTTAGGCATTGAAGTATCTCGTTCTAAAAAGGGAATATTCTTATGTCAAAGAAAATATACACTTGACATTTCATTTGACTCTAGTATGACTGATTGTTGACCATCAGATTTTCCTATGGAACAACACCTTCATTTATGGCCCAATGATGGAAGCCCTCTTCCTGATACAACACTTTATCGTCGCCTCATTGGTCGTCTATTATATCTCACAGTGACATGACCTGATATTCAATATGCTGTTAGCACTCTCAGTCAATTCATGCAATCTCCATGTACCTCTCATATGGATGCAGCCACATGCATTCTTCGATATTTTAAAGGGAGTGTTGGCAAAGGCTTATTTCTCTCAGAAGCTAGCTCTATTAATTTAGTTGGATATGCAGACTCTGATTGGACCGGTTGACCTACAACTCATTGATCCACTAATGGATATTTCACCATGTTAGGTTCTAATCCAATTTCATGGAAAACCAAGAAGTAACCAACAATTTCACGTTCTTCTGCTGAAGTAGAATATCGTTCCCTTGCAACTTTATCTTCTGAGTTATAATGGTTAAAATACTTTCTCTCTGATCTAGGTATTGGTCACCCTCAACCGATTACAATTTATTGTGATAGTCAAACTGCTATCCATATTGCCGAAAATCCAGTTTTTCATGAACGCACCAAACACATTGAAATTGATTGTCATTTTGTTCATGAAAAAATTAAATCGGGTCTTATTACTCCTTCATATCTCCGGTCTTTTGACCCACTAGTTGACATTTTTACTAAACCTCTTGGGTGTTCTTGAGATTTCAATCCCACCTCCAACTTGAGGGGGTGTTAGAAATATATTATAAAATTAATGAATATCAAGTACATCAAGGAAAAGAATCAATTGTATCTCTTCATATGGAAGTTATTATCAATTGTATTAACAGGTTTTTTATTATAGAACAAATTGTAAATTGTTATCAATTGTATTAATATGTTTTTTTATTAAAGACCAAATATTGGTTAGACTTTCAATGCATATATTCTTGTATCCATTTTTAATTTATAGAGTACGTGAAATAAAATATACAACATTCTATTTCTTATAGTTAGTGCTATAAATTGAATTTCCTCGCTTCTTTCCTTCCATAACACCGTGAAAGAAATTGAAATTTTCTCCATTTTCCTTAAGCCACACCAGATGTGCTTTTTTCATTGGATGTTGCAATTAACCCTAGATAAAGAGAAAATTTTAGCATATACTAATCTTATTTCTTACACCACAACTTCATCAAGTAAAGACTTTTCTTCCTCCAAATATAACACATGAAGCCTCTCCTTATCATCTTTAATCTGACACTTCACATTTTGTCATGACTAAAAAGTTGTTCTCCTAACCTACCTTCAAAAGCTAGCATTTTTCTTTCAACACACCTCCCCCACGCATTTGATATTACATGCTTGCAACTGCTGTTGAACAAAGTTATGGTAATTTGAGAACTCAAATTTGTTGATCAAATGTCTCTTAACACAGAGGGATGAATAGTGATATTCTAATTTTAAAAACTTCTTCACAAAAATAATTAATTTAAAACAATTTATATTAGAAGTAGAGAATAATTAGGGGAAAATCTAAAACATATGTAAAATACATAAACATAAAAATATAATATAAGAAAGATAACACCAGAGATTGTCTTGGTTTGACCTTAAACCACACTACCTACCCAAGTCTCTTTGAGTTTCCTCTTTAGATTTCTACTAAAACCAACTTGAGATTTTACACATGATCAACCCAATAACCTTAAACAACTTGAGTTTTTGCACATGAATAACCTAGAAACCTTATACAAATACCTTGAGCTTTTACACAGGTTCATCTCAAGAACGTAAAACCAAGATTTTTATAAACTTGGCTTTCAACCTTTAAATCTATTACAAATTATAAGAGAATTACGCTATAGAATAAACAATTTCAACATAATAGAGAGAGACACCAAAACTAACGCAATGACCATTGAAGAAAACTTATAAAATAATGAGAACTAGAAAGAAAGAATATTTGATAACTGATAAATTGGCATACTGATATGTGAATAAAAACCTCTTTTATATAGGAAAAAATTAGCTCACAAAGGAAACAATATAGGGGCTTTCGCACTTCCCAATCGATTAAAATGTTGACCTAATAGGTTAGGCTTACCAAAAAAAATCCTAATATGTGACATCACTTAATCAATTATCAAGTCTTTGTAATTGATTATAAGATGTTATTATTATTCTAATCGATTAGATGAATGTCCTAATCAGTTAGACATTTGATTTTTTTCTTCCTTAAATGATTATGAAACTTCTTAATTAATTAAGTGCTTGTTTAGATTATTTATAAGAAGTTTTAATAAAAAATTATAAGTCTGAAATAATTTTGTGTGTGTGCATTGCCTACTGTGAAACTAACTATTGCTTCATTTACAATTAACTAATCAAACTATAAGATAAAAAATTAAGCACAAGATCATGCAAGCTTTTACAACTTCACATTTCACAACTTCAGTTCCTTATTGATTTTACTTTGGTTCTTTATTTCAACTAGAACTTTGAAGACTTTGACTCTTGCTTGCTTCTTGAATGATGTCGCTTAAGGTTTATTCTTTCTTGTTCAATTGTTATCATCAAAAAGATATTACATGCACAATACACATATCCATATTATCTCTCTTTTGATGATGACACCACATTTGTAATACCCTAAATTTCCCTCAGGGTCTCCTTATTCATCAGTTAGTACATTAACTTCTAATGGGAAGATTATGAGCATAAAAATGAAACCTTAATCGATACTTAGTAAGGAGTGGCTTGGATTAGTAATTTAGACTAAGTAACAAGGGAAATATAGTAAAATAGAAAGGTGTGTATATAATGTAATTTGTTGAGTAAATGCTCATAATCCTATTTAACTTAGTTTTAAGGCATGCACAAAAGTAGCATTCAGTCAGAGTTGAAGCAACCAGAAAGGTCAAGCTAACAAATAGGTAGCATTTGGTTTCAAAACACTTAGTAGATATACTCCTTAGCTCAATGATTCATAGAGACCCTAAAATGAGTTTTCTCAGACAGAAATTGTGACATGCATGTAATTGGTTAGCCAGGGCGATAAACCTTTTTGCTACTTTCAGAGACCTACAATAAAAGATGAATTTTGATATCCATAATGACAGGAATGCAATGTGTTCAGTATCAGAGACATACTCAACAATTTGACCATGATAGCACTCTATGTACTGTGTGAAGCTAGCCAAATCCTTGACGAAATCGATGGTGTTTTCATCGTTGTCGGTCGGGTTAACTGATTCACTAATTGGACAAAGACCAGTGATGGCCACCACGTCGAAGAGGGTGGGAGTTAAAATACCATAATTAAAATGGAAGGTGTTGGTCGAACCGTCCAAGAAATTAAGGGAAGAAACCAAAAGAAAGGGATAATAAGCGAGGCCAACCCTGGACAGATGGATTAAGTCGAAGATCCCTTGATCATTCCAGAACTGACCTTTCACTTTGTCAACCTTGTTTAAACAAGAGAGGTAGACTGAGTTGTCAGTGGGTATGAAACGAAAAACCATAGGCGATTGATAAAGATGGCTGAAGTCGAGGGACATCAATACTGACAGTAGGTTTGGTATGGTGATAGGCAATAAAAAACTATGTTAAATTGTGAACATCCCTAGCGAGATTAGGGATAGGTCTTAAAAAGGCATGCGGAACATCACCAACAAGGAATGGAAGAATTACCTGAGAGCGGAAGATACGTAGCTTCTCTTCCAGCAATGGTGGTTCCAAAACATATTATTGTTGGTTAACAACAAGTGCTTTGTTTGTGTCAGTTTCTAAAAGTAATAATAAATCATATGTGCATATTAATTAAAAAACCCTATGAATACAATGACCCTGGACCCCCTCCCAACTTTGAATATCCTGTGTATATGGCCGAAGAAGAAGAAGAGTATGATGAAATTCCGTAAGAGGTTTCACGGTTGCTCGAGTGAGAGGAAAGTATGATTCAGTCGTATAAAGAGCCGTTAGAGATGATCAATTTGGGTTCAGAGGAAGATCCAAAGGAAGTCAAGATTGAAGCATTGTTGCATCCTGATGTAAAGAGCAGGTTGATTGAATTGTTGAAAGAGTATATGGACATCTTTGCTTGGTTATACCAAGACATGCCTGGTTTGGATACTAATACTATGGAACATCATTTGCCACTAAAGCCAGAGTGCCCGCCAATCAAGCAGAAATTACGGAGAACTCACCCTGATATGGCAGTAAAAACTAAAGAAGAAGTTCTAAAGCAGATTAATGTCAATTTTCTTGTGACGTCAGTGTACCCTCAGTGGATTACCAATATTGTCCCAATACTAAATAAAGACGGAAAAGTTCGCATTGTACAAAGATTATAGAGATTTAAACAAAGCTAGTCCAAAAGATGGCTTTCCATTGCCACATATTGATATGTTGGTTAATAGTACAACAAAATTCAAAGTATTCTCGTTCATGGACGGATTGTCCAGATATAATCAAATCAGAATGGCTCCTGAGGACATGGAAAAACAACGTTTATCACACCCTGGGGAACATTCTATTATAGAGTGATGCCCTTCGGGTTGAAGAACGTTGGTGCAATGTACCAGAGGGCTATGATAACCCTATTCCATGATCTGATTCACAAGGAAATTGAGGTATATGTTGATGATATGATTTCCAAATCCCAGACTGGAGAAGGGCATATAGAAGATTTGTTGAAATTGTTTCAACATTTGAGGAAGTGTCATCTCCTTTTGAATCCAAATAAATGCACCTTTGGTGTTCAATCAGGGAAATTATTAGGTTTCATTGTCAGCCAAAAAGGAATTGAAGTTGATCCTGATAAAGTCAAAGCAATTCAAGAAATGCCTGCGTCAAGGACTGAAAAGCAAGTTAGAGGCTTCCTTGAGCGTATGAATTACATTTCCTGATTTATCTCCCATATGACTGCCACGTGTGAACCAATCTTTAAGTTGTTAAAGAAAGATCAAGGATGTGTATTGAAATATGATTGCCAAAGGGCATTTGAAAATATTAAGGAGTATCTACTTGAACCTCCTATCTTGCTCCCTCCTATTGAAGGAAGGCCATTGATTATGTATTTGACAGTGTTAGATAATTCTATGGGCTATATTTTTGGACAACAAGATGAAACAGGGAAGAAGGAATATGCCATCTATTATCTCAGCAAGAAGTTTACTAACTGTGAGTCGCGGTATTCTATGATGGAGAAGACATTTTCTGCTCTGGCCTGGGCGGAAAAGCGGTTGCGGCAATATATGTTGAATCATACTACTTGGTTGATTTCCAAAATGGATCCAATTAAGTATATTTTTGAAAATCCTTCTCTTACTGGAATAATTTCCCGTTGGCAGATGTTGTTGTCTGAATATGATATTGAATATTGTACTCAAAAGGCTACAAAAAGCAGTGTGTTGGCGGATTATCTTGCTCACCAACTGGTGGATGATTATTAGTCAATTAAATATGATTTCCCTGATGAGGATGTGACGTTCTTGAAAATAAAAGATTGTGATGAACATTTTCCTGGGGAAGGTCATGATCCTGAATCCCAGTGGGGTATGGTATTTGATAGAGCTGTGAATGCTTATGGGAAAGAAATTGGTGTTGTGATTATCACTCCACATGGATCACATATTCCTTTTACTGCAAGGCTGAAATTTGATTGTACCAATAATATGGAAGAGTATGAGGCTTGTATCATGGGTCTCAGGGAGGCCATTGATCTCATAATCAAAATTCTAGATGTATATGGCGATTCAGCTTTGGTAATAAATCAGATTAAAGGAGAATGTGATACTCGTCACCCTGGATTGATTCCCTATAAAGACTATGCTAGAGGATTATTACCCTTCTTCAATAAAGTTAAATTCCATCATATTCCCAGAGAGGAAAATCAAATGGCGGCTGCTTTGGAAACTCTGGCTTCTATGTATAAAGTGAATACTTGGAATGATGTACCTCGTATCACAGTGCAACATTTGGATAGACCGGCTCACGTGTTTACAACAGAGGGAGTAATAGATGAAAAACCTTGGTATTATGATATCAAGCATTTTCTCCAGACTCAGAAATACTCGATTGGTGCATCGAACAAAGATAGAAAGACATTGAGAAGATTGGAAGGTGGCTTTTTCCTCAATGAAGATGTGTTATACAAAAGAAATTATGACATGGTCTTGCTCAGATACGTGGATAGACACGAAACAGATATGTTGATGCACAAGATTTGTGAAGGTTCCTTTGGTACCCATGCTAATGGACATTCGATGGAAAAGAAGATGCTTAGGGCAGGTTACTATTAGCTGTATATGGAATTTGATTGTTACAAATTTGCAAAGAAATGCCATAAGTGTCAGATTTACAATGACAAAATTCATGTGCCTCCGACACTTCTCAATGTTATTTCTTCCCCGTGGCCTTTCTCTATGTGGGGTATTGACATGATCGGAATGATTGAACCAAAGGCGTCAAATGGACATTGTTTTATCTTGGTGGCAACAGACTACTTCACCAAATGGGTGGAAGCAACTTCATATGCTAATGTCACTAAGCAGGTGGTAGTACGCTTTATCAAGAATAATCTTATATGTCGGTATGGTGTGGCAAACAGGATTATCACTGACAACGGCTCGAATTTGAATAATAAGATTATGACAGAGCTTTGTGAAGAATTCAAGATTGTCCACCATAATCCATCTCCCTACAGGCCAAATATGAGTGGGGCTATTGAAGCTGCTAATAAAAATATCAAGAAGATCATTTAGAAAATGGTTATTACTTATAAAGATTGGCATGAGATGCTCCCTTTTGCTTTTCATGGGTATCTTACATTTCTTCGCACTTCAACAGGGGAAACCTCATTCTCCCTTGTGTGTGGCATGGAAGCAGTGCTCCCGATTGAGGTTGAGATTCCCTCTTTACACGTGATAATGGAAACAAAGTTGTCAGAGGCTGAATGGGTCCAGAATAGGTTTGACCAGTTGAATTTGAATAAAGAGAAAAGAATGACAGCTTTATGTCACAGTCAGTTATACCATAAGAGAATGAAGAAAGATTTTGATAAGAAGGTAAAACCTCATAAATTCAGAGAAGGCGACCTCGTGCTCAGAAATATCATGTCTTTTAGTGTTGATTCTAAGGGAAAGTGGACTCCTAATTTTGAAGGCCTATATGTTGTCAAGAAAGCCTTCTCTTGCGGTGCATTGATTCTTGAAACTATGGATGGTGAGGAGTTCATGCGTCCCATGAATTCTGATGCAGTCAAGAAATACTTCTCCTAAAGAAATAAAAGAACAACTCGCTAAGTCGAAAACTCGAAAGGGCGGCTTAGGAAAAAAGGAGCGTCTCGGTATGCTAAAAACCCAAAAGGGAGGTCTAGGCAAAAATTAGAGACATAAACAGAATAAACTTTTCCGCTAGGTTGAAAACCCGCAAGGACAACTTAGGAAAAAGTTAGGGATTTCTTGGCAAGTAACTGCATCAGACAAGACTTGATCATTGAAGAAACAATCTTCTTGGACTCTCACCATACTTCAACAGAAGTCATTCCTCAGGAATTCAAAGTTTTTAGGGAGAATAGTGGTCTTTGTATTTCAATGTATCTTTTCCAATATATATTACCATTTTCCAAACTTTGTAATCATCTATGGAGTCTCGCCATTTGCAGACTGCCATTCTATTAATAAAGTTTGAGCTTTCATCCAATTCTTTGCAATTATTACTTTATTCTGCTTACAAAGACTCCATTTAATATTGATAGTAATTTTAAAAACAAAAATATTAAATAACAAAATTGTTTTTTGAAAAGAATTTACAAATTACTTCTTACTTTAGATTTTGTGACTCAAGGAGAACAAAAATAATGATTCCAAGGATGGACGAACTCAGAAATTATGGAAGTATGTATTCCCCAGGAAGGTTCTCCCAAGTCACTTTTGCTGGTATGTGTATGATCTTATTGTGTTTCTCAAATAGTTGGAATTGATACCAATTGAGATATGGCGCAGTGTTGGGTTTGTGATCCCATTTTCCCCAGTCAAGTCTTGGTTCATTTTGATTTCGGACTTGCATGGTCTGAAGCCTCTATACCGGATTCCCCAGTAAGGTCTTCGCTCATATGACGAAATTCCCTTCTCACTTTGTATGCTGAGATGGAATCATTTGCAAAACATTGTTGTGATACGGTGGCAGAACTGACTGTTAATACTGGTTTGCATTTTTTGTTTGCAAAATGTCGCGGTAAGCAAGAGTCGCCACCGACTTTTATTTCATCCAACAAAGGAAAAGGAAAAAGAACAGAAAAAATATTTTTCGAGATATTTCTGAGTACGGGGGTAGACTATAGAAAGGGAAGGTGTTAGCACCCTTTCTATCTGTGGTTATCCACGGGCTCTTAGGTACTTGCTCATTTTTAAATTGCTTGTGTGTGCTTTGTTTTAAAAAGTTTTGTTTTACTTCGTTTTAACCCTTGTTTCTGTCCTCAAGAGTGTTACGAAGTTGTTTTTGAAAACTTTGTTTGAAAAGTGTTGGTGTGAAAAAGTTTGTTTGTTTGAGCAAGTACTTAACAGTTATCTACCTACTCGAAAAAAGGTGTTCTTTTCCTCTTGTCCTTTAGACCGTGTTATCCTACTATTAGTGAGTAGGTAACCCTATTCGTTGGATATTTGAGGGACTAGCGAAAGGGACATTTATGGTCATTGAAGGCAACATGTAGGGATACCTTAGCATTTCGAAGGGACTGTCATCATATATTCGTAGGTGTTGTACCCCAAAATTTGCCCTCTCATTTCACAAGGGATCACCCTGGATCCCAGATTTACTTCTATCAAATTTCCAGGCCTTGAACTATCAATTTTTCCAAGCAAGTCATTCACAAGGGCAAAATGGTCATTTTCACACTGAGAAGTCTAACTTTGACTTTTAGATCAACATCAAATCTCAAAAATCATATTTCATCAAGATAAGTTGGAATATAAAGTTTGTTTCATCAGGAAAATTAAAAGTCAAATTTTTACATTGGAAAAGTCAAATTCTAAAGTACTTAGAAATTTTTCTAAGTGTTTAAGGATTATGGCAATTTCAGAACTTCTGACCAGATTATCACTAAAGCACTCAGCAAATTCTGGATATTCTCAAGACAGAGTTTGCTCAGAACTTCTGGGCAAGCCATTCACAAAAGCTTCAGTCAGAGTTTGCCAGGTCATATCAAAGAAGGTTATTAAGCGTGCTGCAAGCTTATTGGAAAGTCCGAGGGATCCTTGAGAATATGCTGAAGTCAGAAGATAAGAGGCTCAGAAGATGAGATGCTACGCTGAAGTAGAACTTCTAATCCAGAGTTTCACATGGCAGGATCTCTGATCATCATTTAATGCTCACAACCACTTGTGAGATGCTATCCAAAGGATTTCCCCCGCGTGTACCCCTACTATCTTGGGAAGACAAACTGTTGTGCAAAAGTATGCTAGGCCCATGCACTGCTTCTACTTTTCCTTAAGTCACACTGCCAAATCCAGCTTAGGCGCTATTAACCATCCAACTTGATGCATTGAACCACACTTGTTTAAGCTTACTTTAAGAGTAAGTCAACATCTAGCGTATGATGTTGGTGCTACTTGACCCCTCCAAACTACAAAACTTTTGCCTATAAATAGAACAACTTTGGCCATTGAAAAGAGGTCGGAAAAATTTGAGAGAAAGGTGTGGAATTTGAGAAAGAAAAACCTTGAACCCCTGCAAAAATTCCAATAGTCTAAAATAATTGCAAGCACAAAAATATAAAACCTTAGCATTTGATTCTTGCATTAAAACTTCATTTTTATCAAGTTGTTTCCTGAACAAAACCAACCATACAGTTCCTAATATATATTCAAAAGCCATCCAAAATTCTATAATCAAACAGTAACACATTCTCCACCAATATCCACTTCAAAGGATCAGAACTTTATCCCTTGGTTGTTCCAGAATCTTCTAATCATTTACAATCCAAGCTGAAAGTTTCCAACTTGCTGAAAATGTGAGGAGGTTGTTCAGAACACCACAAGTGGTAAGAATCAGATTCCAGATCCCAGAATATTTCCCAGCTGCAAGGTAACTTCCTGCTGACTCTCATCATATTATTTAGGCATTGTCAAAATTTGCATATTTAACACAATGTAGATATTCTGATTCTGATGGTGTACATATTCTGAGATTTCATGCATTTGCATGCCTAAATAGAGGGAATTCCAGTTCAGAGTTTCATAAAGAAATTAGGACTCAATTAGGATTAGCAAATTCATGTTGCTTCTGATTTGTGTTTCTGATATTTCTTGAAACTTGTCATAACTGTCATGTATGCAACTTCTGTTATGTTAAGAAATGACTAAGTTGCAGATGTTCTGACTAGCTTGGAGGGAGGCAAAGTTTTGACAGTTACATCAGAACTTCTGAAAACTTCTGAGTTCTCAGAAGATCCAGAACTTCTGAACTTCCATATTTCTACTAACGTTGTTTCTATTTATGCAGTAAGTCAGAGTCAGAACTTCTGACTTCTTCTATTTTCAGCATTTGCTCTGATTCTGTTTTCTTTCTCTTTTTTTTTTGCCATCATCTTTATTTTATCATTGACCAAAAATACCAAAAATATATCATATTCACATATTATTTATTTTTTTCTTTTAACATGAAAAAACATAAAAATATTTTCCTATTAATTTATTTCCTTAAGACAAAAAACATTTTCTAAACAAGTCCATTTCTTTCTTATGTTATGCATTTCAATATGGTTGTAATAGCTAATTAGGGCTTAAATTTCTTGCAATCCCCATTCGTAAATATGTACCCCCATCCCCAAAATATTGTAATAGCGTAGGACTTTACATTTCTGCAATTTATCGCTTTCGAATGTAAATGCTAGTAATTAGGGTGTGTTTGACAAGATAAAACCAACAAGTAGACCACCAAAAAATCAAAGACAAATGCATGCAATCAAACACACTTGCACACATGCACCCCTAGGGTGATTCCACTTGTTGCCTTGAAAAAATGGCCATGTTATGCATGTGGAATGTCTTAGCACAAATATCGAAAATACAAGATCATAGTCCCTCGATGACGCTATCAAAGTTGCCTTTCAAAATGATCTTAGTACCTAAAAAGAAAAGTGCTAAGTCATCTCACAACATTGCTATCATGGTCATACGATGACCCAATGCCCATCCCTTCACATCCAACGATGGGGCTTCTTACCAAAACAATGCTAAGGTAGCAACATCTAAAGGAGGAAGAAAAGAACATCTAAGACCTTTTGAGTAGGTAGATTACTTTTAGTTGCTTGCTCAATTTCAAAACAAAAATCCTTGATATTTTCAAAAACAATCACATACACTTTCAAAACATCTTTCAAACATGAAATATTTTCAAAATCTCAACACTTTGTATATGTTCTTACGAACGAGAACTATTACAAAGTTTTCCTAAATGATGGCACCTTTTCAAAATACTTTCAAAACCACACAAAGCACATTTTTCAAACAAAATCAAGTGATCTAGCAAGTAACTAAGAGCCCATGGAAAACCATGGATGAAAAGGGTGCTAATACCTTCCCTTTTCATAATCTACCCCCCGAACTCAAGAAAACATCTCGAAAGGTCTTTCTTGTGCTTTTTCACCTTTCCTTATTGGATAAAAGAAAAGTCGGTGGCGACTCTTGCTCAACCGCAACATTTGCGATAAAACGCAAAACACCTCAAGTCAGTTCTCCCACCGTATCATAGAACTGGCGACTCTGCTGGGCAGTTTCTTAAAAGTGGGGTTACCTTAGGGTTAGATCACATTTAATTACACTTGTTTGATTTGTTTGCTTTACATTTTCGTTCCTTGTTTGGGTTTGTTTAAAATCCTACACCTGGATTTGGGGACACCTTTTAGGTAAGTAGCAATAAACTGTGAGGGAACTGTGCGGGGTATACCGACACGGTTGAAGCAGTAGCTACGTTGATGTGGCACTTTGCTTGGTACCGGTAACCCTTGAGTCAATCAAGGAGAGTACGGGGCCTCCGCGTGGTGTCGTGAAGCATCAACTGACCTTAGAACCTTACTTGACCAACTTGGCCATTAGGACGTAGTGAGATGACCGACTTTGATGCAGTCTGAAGTTGGTCGATACTCGATACTACACTCATTGAGATTTGGCTCCCGAGCTTTGTTTGGTGGCAAGTGAGTTGTCAATTGAAGCGAAGTTTGTGTGAAAGATCAGTGATATTGAGATCCCTTAGAACCCGGTTACTATTAACTGGGACAGGTTGAGCCAACTGAACTTCAAGAGGGCACTTACCTATGAGACTCCATGCAAGCCTAAACCTAAGGACTTGTTTGCTTTTTATATATACTTGTACATAACATCATAAGCATCATAAACATCATACTCATACTCACTAACCATTTCAAGGATTTTTGGATTTATCTTTGTTATGTTTTGTAGGACATGGCTTCCGCTCGTAGGAACACTATTCAAGTCAGTCTCGTGAGGATACCTCCACAACTCAAGGATTTAGTATCAAGGGTCCCTGAAGATTCTCCATTCACCAAAAGACATGGTCAACTCCTTAGTTTGGTTACCTCAAGTATTGAAGAAGATATGGTAAAGGTGCTTGTCCAATTCTTCGACCCTTTGCATCATTGCTTCACTTTTCCTGATTACCAACTTGTGCCCATTTTGGAAGAATTTTCTCAACTCATAGGGATCCCTATTCTTGATCAGTTACCTTTCAAAGGTATTGAAAGAGACCCTAATCCTGAGGAAATCGCTCGAGCTCTACATTTGCAACCATCTAACATAGTAGCAAATTGGGTAACAAGGAGTGGTATCAAAGGGTTCCTAGAAAAGTTTTTGTTGGAGAAGGCTCAAGAGTGTTGGAATACTTTGGATCTACAAGCCTTTGAGGAAATTTTGGCTCTTCTAGTTTATGGGTTGGTACTATTCCCCAATCCTGAGCAACTTATAGATATAAATGTGATCAGAGTTTTCATATCTCGTAATCCGGTATCTACATTGCTTGGAGACATCTTGCATTATCTTCACTCTCGCACTTTGAAGAAAAGAGGGACTTTGATGTGTTTCACTCCTCTTTTTGCTAGGTGGTTTATTTCGCACCTACCTCGATCCGTGGTGAAGAATGAACAAGGTATGAGGTGGTCTAAAAGATTGACGTCACTTTCACATGCTGATATCCGTTGGTATTATCGCTCTTTGGAAGACATTACCATCATTGATCGCTGTGGGGAATTCCCTAATGTCCCTCTACTTGGCATTAGGGGAGGCATTACTTACAACCCTTGTTTATCTTTGCAACAATTTGGATACGCTAGGAGAGATGGACCTCATGAGGTACTCATCCAAGGAATTGCGTTTGACTACGAAAGCGATACCCAAGGTTACCGTCAAAGATTTATACGAGCTTGGGGTATGATTAACAAAATTGGTAGCAAAACGTTAGGGCATAAGAATTCCATTCCTTTGGAACCTTATCTTAAATGGGTGCGGGCTCACGCTCAAAGTCTTAATATGCCTTATGAAGCCGTCTTACCTGTTATCATGGATCTAGTAGTTAAGGGAGACGTTCCACATACTATCCTCTATCCTGATATGCCTACTTCTCTTAAAGATTTTCAAAATGCTTGGATTCTGTTAAGAGGAGAGCGAGACACCTTTGAAGCTAGGTTCTATGAGGGCGAGAAGAAGATATTAGAGCTTAAAAGGGAACTTCATGAAGAAAGGAGTTTTAACACCTACATTGTGCCAAAGAGGACGCGCACAACTTTTCTATCTTAGGAGTTTACTTTATGCTTATTTCTGTTGTTGTAAGCCCAAAAGGCGTGTTTGTATTCAAATCAGAACTCTTTAATGCAAATTAAAGTTTGTTCACTCTTTGTCTATACAAATTTAAATCCTTTAAATCCTTGAAATCATTTTCATATACATATTTATGCATCATATCATAAGCAAGCTTTTCACAATAGGTTTCCTCATCCTTCTACTGTTTATTTCAGTAAGAATGGATCTCGAACAGACAATGAAGGACTTGCAAGCTCAGAACATTCAGTTCCAAGCCACCTTGATGACCTTGGCCAAAGGGAAGAAAGAGCTAATGATAGCATTGACAACCAAAAAGAAGAAAAAGAAGGCCCTCATCAACATGGGGAAGAGATTCAAAGACTCGATTCGCCAAATGCAAGTAGTCAAAGACTCATTCCAGGAGGATGAGAACCAAGCAGAAGAGGCAAGAATCACCTGTGCTGAGGGTGTGATTGATCAAGCTTCTGAAGATGAGGATCACTTTGATGAACAATACCCACCTGCTGGTGAGGAAAAGTACAAAGAATTGGAGGATAGGCTAAAGGCAGTTGAAATTCAAGTTGTGCCTGGCTTGGATTTTAGTGATTTGGGCCTAGTTCCTGGGTCGTCATTCCTTATAAGTTCAAGGCACCAGTCTTCGCCAAGTATGATGGGGTCTCCTGTCCCAAACTACATCTAAGAGCTTATGTGCATAAAATACAACCACACGCTGCTGACAGAAAACTGTGGATTCACTTTTTCCAAGAGAGTCTAGTTGGAACTCAGCTAGAGTGGTTTTATCAATTAGAAGGTTCTCGCATTCATACGTGGGAGGATTTGGCCACCGCCTTCTATCACCAGTATCAATACAACACCGACTTGGCACCAACGAGAGTTCAGCTTCAGAATATGACCATGGGAAGTAACGAAGGATTTAAAGTATATGCCCAAAAGTGGAGGGACCTGGCCAGTAGGGTCCAGCCACCTTTAACCGAAAGAGAGCTAGTTGATATGTTTATGGGTACGTTAACTGGTCCATTCTTCAACCTGTTAATCGGAAGTTCTTCTTCCGAATTCGCCAAGTTGATTTTAACTGGTGAAAAGATTAAAAGCGGTATTAGAAGCCGCAAAATTCCTATGGCATCTGGTTCCACATACAACTCCGTCAGAAGACCCTTCATTGGAAAAAAGGAAACAAATGTTGTGCATGGGGAAAGAGCCCATACCATGAAGTACCATTATTCATCTGTAAACTTTGTGTTAATTTCCAACCCTCAACCTACTCAAAGGCAACCCTCCAACAATTAGAGACCTGAAGTTCCCCGATGACAATTTACAAGAATAAGCATGTCATTATCATAAGCCTTACAACATATGCTAAAGGCCAATTTGGTGACTCTGCACAATCCACCATCCAACCCCGATGTTTCCTCACATAATTACAAACCAAATGCAAAATGCACATACCATTTCAATAGCCCCGGCCATGAGACCGATCAGTGTTGGGCCTTGAAGAACAAAATTCAAGATTTGATAGATAACAAGACAATTGAGTTTGATCCACCCGCTACTCCAAACGTGATAACCGCGCCAATGCCAAAACATGGCAAAGGGGTTAATGCCATTGATGATGTTACTGTTATCACCTCTGTCGAAGACTTAACAACTCCTTTGACCATTGTGAATGCTAATTTCCTAAAAGTCGGTGTGTTCCCTGGATGTTCCAAAAATTGTGCCTGTTGTGATCAACGAGAAAATGGATGTGAGCTACTGAAGAAAGGTGTGAAACGCCTGATAAATAGCCGCGAGATTCTATTTGAAAAGATTCCCACCATCAAAAATTCAATCGACAAAGCTGAAGATTTGGCCATCATAATAATTTCAAACAAACCTCTCAGGATCTCACCCAAAGGTCCTATCAAGATTTCGAATGAACCGATCATTGCTCCTCTCATAATCATTGCTGCCGGACTTGTTCCATACATCTCTGATAAAGCAGTACCATGGAATTACGGTGACGAGGTTTATTACCATGGGGTAAAACAAGATTCTTGGATTGATGATAATGAAACTGGTGTTACTAATATTACTGGTTCTAGTAAAGTCACAAGAACATGAAGGGTTTTTCCCCCTGTTATCTCACCACCAACCACTACCACAGTTCCAGTCCACATAACCAATGATAATTCTGGTGCCAGTACTAAAGGTAAAGGGAAAGAAGGTGAGCCTGCTAGGGAAGAGGCACCTGCTAAAAAGTTTGTTATGGAAGAACCATCCACTCAAGAGATTGAGGAGATTCTGAAGATCATCAAGAAAAGCAACTTCAAAATAGTAGAGCAGTTGGGGCAAACCCCTTTTAAAATATCAATGTTGTCCTTATTTCTATGTTCTGACGCCCATGCACAAGCTTTGATTAAGTTTTTGAAAAAGGCTCATGTGCCTCAAGAAACCACAGCAAACCAATTTGAGAATTGTGTAGCAAGTCTGACGGCTGACAATGGTCTGGGGTTCTCCGACGCAGATTTAACTCCCATGGGAAAGAATCACAATAAAGCCTTGCATGTTTCTGTTGAATGTAAGGGGACAACTCTGGCACATGTTTTGGTTGACACAGGCTCATCGTTAAATGTGTTACCTAAAGGCGATTTAGATCGGCTAGACTGTGAAGGTTTAGTTTTGAAGCCAAGTGATATTGTCGTGAGGGAATTTGATGGGTCGAAGAGGATGGTTCATGGAGAGGTGGATCTCCCAATTAAGATTGGTTCACAGATTTTCAACTCCACATTCTATATAATGGACATACGGCATGCGTATTCTTGCTTGCTTGGGCGCCCATGGATCCATGGGGTAGGTGCGGTCACTTCTACTCTCCACCAGAAGTTAAAATATCCAGTTCAAGGGAAGGTTGTCACTGTTTGCGGCGAGGAATAATTTATGGTAAGCCATCTCAATTCTTTCAAGTACGTAGAAATGGATGGCGAATTCATAGAAACTCCTTGCCAGACGTTTGAAGTTGTGGCCGCCACTAAAACCTCCTCTGACGCTCCAAGAGCTGATAAAGTTATCACCAAGATGGTTTCTCTTAAGGATGCCCGTGTTGTGGTAGAAGAAGGAAACAATGTGATGTGGGGTCAACTCCTCGATATCTCGTTCAAGGCAGACAAGTTTGGGTTAGGTTTCACCTCCCAAGCTCAGAAAGAAGTTAGAAGGGCTCGTGCTGGAAAGCCGCCTCTCCACCTCAAAAATCATGAAGTGAACACTATAGAAGACTCTGATAATGAGTGTGCTTTTGAAAACTGGATCTACCCAACAACCGAAGGAAAGCCCAACAATTAGCATGCAAAGGATTACACTCATGTTTCTTTCATTGAGGAGTAATTACTGTTTACTTTTTCTGTCAATTCAAGAACTTTATGTCTGTAATATTATTTCCAAACAACGACTTTTAAGCCATGTGCCATGCCCGGGGCCCTTTGGTCCATTTATTCAGGGTTTTGCTCATGTTTCATCTATCATATGATCATTTAATATAAACCATTGGACCTCTTTGTGTTCAAATTTTATTTTCATTGTCTTTCATTTCCTTTATTACATTTTTCAATAGCCATGTATCTTACATGCGCACACATACACACACATTTGCAGATCATCATCCACTCTGGATCTTATTGTTAACAACTCTACTATTACCAAGTATGGTTTCGAACATCCAATTCACCAAGCCGAAGACGAAGGCGAGGAAGATTGTGATATACCAGGAGAACTAGCCAGACTTCTATTACAAGAGGAAAAAGCTATTAAACCACATGAAGAGTCAGTAGAGGTTATCAACTTGGGTACTGAGTCAGATAAGAAGGAAATCAGGATCAACGCTAATTTGGAAAGCAGTGTTAAGAACACATTGGTTCAGATGTTGTGTAATTACGTGGAAGTATTTGCTTGGTCTTATAAAGATATTCCTGGGTTGGATACCGACATCGTGGTTCATTGTCTGCCAACTAAAGAAGACTGTCCTCCTGTTAAACAAAAGGTTCGTCGCATGAGGCCTGATATGTCTGAAAAGATCAAAGCCGAAGTAATGAAACAGTTTGATGCAGGGTTCCTAGATGTAACGTCCTATCCTCAATGGGTGTCCAATATAGTGCCAGTGCCAAAGAAAAACGGGAAAGTTCGCATGTGTGTAGACTATAGGGATATGAATAGGGTAAGCCCCAAGGATGACTTCCCTCTACCATACATTGACGTCTTAGTCGATAATACTGCTCAGCATAAGGTCTTCTCATTCATGGATGGCTTCTCAGGCTATAATCAAATAAAGATGGCTCCCGAAGATATGGAAAAGACTACTTTCGTTACGCAATGGGGCACCTTCTGCTACAAGGTCATGTCGTTCGGATTAAAGAATGCAGGGGCAACATATCAAAGGGCTATGGTTGCTTTATTTCATGACATGATTCATCATGAGATAGAGGTATATGTGGATGATATGATTGTCAGATCACAAACCGAAGAAGAACATCTCGATCACTTGCAAAAGCTATTCGAAAGATTGAAGAAGTACAAGCTGAGGTTAAACCCTAACAAGTGCACATTCGGAGTACGCTTTGGAAAGCTTCTAGGTTTTATGGTCAGTGATAAAGGCATTAAAGTTGATCCTACCAAGGTAAAGGCTATCCAAGAAATTCCAGTCCCCCATTCTGAAAAAGAAGTCAGAGGATTCTTGGGTCGTCTCAATTACATTGCCCGTTTCATATCACACTTAACTGCTACTTGTGAGCCACTCTTCAAACTCTTGAAGAAAGATCAGGTAGTTAGTTGGAACGATGAATTCCAGATTTCCTTTGACAAAATCAAAGAATACCTATAAGAACCTCCTATCCTCATGCCTCCAGTTGAAGGAAGACCCTTGATCATGTACTTGACAGTACTGGAGAATTCTATGGGGTGTGTTTTGGGCCAATATGACGAGTCTGGCAGAAAAGAGCATGCTATTTATTACCTGAGAAAAAAGTTTACCGCCTGTGAAACCAGATATTCACTGCTCGAGAAAACTTGTTGCGCTCTGGCATGGACTGCTCGCCGGCTGAGACAGTATATGTTAACTCATACCACTTTGTTGATTTCTAAAATGGACCCAATCAAGTACATCTTCGAGAAACCTGCCCTTTCCGGACGGATAGCCAGATGGCAAATGATCTTAACCGAGTACGACATCCAATACACAACTCAAAAATCCATCAAAGGAAGTGTACTAGCAGATCATTTGGCCCATCAAGTTGTGGATGATTATCAATCAATGAATTTCGACTTCCCTAATGAGAACATCATGCTGGTAACCGACTGTGCGAAATCTGGACCATATGACGGACCTGAACAAGGATCCCGATGGACTATGGTATTCGATGGTGCTTCCAATGCTTTAGGTAATGGGATTGGTGTTCTGATCATCTCTTCTGAAGGTTGCCACACTCCTTTCACTGCCAGACTATGTTTAGATTGCACAAACAATATGGCTGAGTATGAAGCATGCATCTTAGGTCTGAAAGCTTCTATTGACTTAAGGATCAAACATTTGGATGTGTTCGGGGATTCCGCCTTAGTGATCATCCAAGTAAAAGGAGATTGGGACACTAAACGCCCTAATCTTATCCCCTACAAGGAACTTGTGCTATCCCTGATTCCTCACTTCGAAGAGATTACTTTTGAGCACCTCCCTAGGGAAGAAAACCAGTTGGCTGACGCTTTGGCAACCCTGTCTTCAATGTTCAAGGTCAGATGGGATAACGAAGCCCCTATGATTACAATTGAAAGATTCGATGAACCTGCACATTGTTATGAGCTTGACACCGATGCAGAAAAACCATGGTACCATGAGGTAAGGAGATACCTTGAAGCACAAGAGTATCCAGAGGGGGCATCTATCAATGACAGAAAGTTCTTGCAAAGATTTGCAGCCAAATTCTTCCTAAGTAACGGGATATTGTACAAGCGCAACCATGATTCAACTCTACTCTGATGTGTGGACAAGAAAGAGGCAGAGGAGATTATGGAAGACATACACGAGGGTCTCTTCGGTACTCACTCAAGTGAACATACGATGGCTAAGAAAATATTAAGAGCAGCTTACTATTGGTCAACGATGGAGACTGATTGCCATCAACATTCAAGGACTTGTCATAAATGCCAAATCTATGATGACAAGGTCCATGTGCCTCATATCCCTCTGAATTCCATGACCTCTCCGTGGCCATTTGCAATGTGGGGCATTGACATGATCGAAGAGATCAAACCTACAGCTTCCAATGGACATCGCTTCATTCTTGTTGCTATTGACTATTTCACCAAATGGGTCGAAGCTGCCTCATTTTCCTTAGTCACCAAGAATGTGGTAGCCAGATTCATTAGAAACAACCTCATTTGTCATTATGGTATCCTCGAAAGGATCATCACCGACAATGGGACTAACCTCAACAATGCCATGATCAGGGAGTTATGCACTCAATTTAAGATCAAGCATCACAATTTTTCTCCATATAGACTAAAAATGAATGGCGCGGTCGAAGCGGCCAACAAAAATATCAAGAAGATTGTGCAGAAGATGGTAGTAACCTATAAAGATTGGCATGAGATGTTGCTGTTTGCTCCACATGGCTACCGTACTTCAGCTAGAACATCAACTGGGGAAACTCCCTTTTCTCTAGTCTATGGCATAGAAGTTGTTCTGCCAGTGGAAGTTCAGATTCCCCCGTTAAAGATTATGATTGAGGCAGGCTTAGGCGAAGACGAGTGGATTCAAATGAGATTGGATCAGCTGAACTTGATTGGTGAAAAACGATTAGTTGCTATTTGCCATGGTCAGACGTATCAAAAACGGATGATTAAGGCTTTCAACAAAAAGATCAAGCCTCGAGTATATCAAGCTGGTGACTTGGTGATAAAACTCATCATTTTACCACAAGGTGACCCCAGAGGAAAATGGACTCCCACCTATGAAGGGCCATTTGTTGTCAAGAGAGTTTTCTCTGGCGGTTCCATGATGCTGACTACCATGGATGGTGAGGATTTCCTGCATCCTATAAACACGGACATAGTTAAAAAATACTACGCATAAGAGACCCGTTAGGTTGACACACCTAAGCAAAAAAGGGGCATCCCGGCAAACCAAAAGGTTTGGGCAAAAATTAGGGATATACGCAAAAGGTTGTACACCCGGTAAGTTGAAAACCCGAAAGGGCGACTTGGGCAAAAAAGGGTATCCTGGTGGACCGAAAACCTGAAAGGCTGAACCCATCATCCCCAACTGAGCTTGTCTTCCCCAGCTGAGCCTATCTTCCCCAGCTGAGTACATCTTCTCCAACCAAGGCTATTTTCTCCAAATAGAATCTATCCTCCCCAGATGAGCCCATCATCCCCAGTTGAGCCCATCATCCCCAATTGGGTGTATCCTCCCCAAGCCGAGTCTACCTTACCCAACTGAGTCTATACTCTCCAGTTTGAATTTCCCTTTCAAAATACTGCAAATCACAGGGCCACAACCCCTAATATCTAGTAAAGTCGTCAGCTAAGCCTTTACTATTTCCAAGAGATGCTTTGAAGCCTGGATCCGACCAGATATTAGCACAATTTTCAAGTTATTACTGAAGCCTGGACCCGACCGGATAACAGTTGATCTTAAATATGCTATGAAACCTGGACCCGACTAGATAATAGCCTAGCTCTTCAAACATATAGAGGAAACTGAACTCAATCCGACCAAGGTTTAACCTCTTTTCCCTAGTAGAGTTTCCTCCATATCCCCAACAAATGGCTGAGAAACCTGGACCCGACCAGATATCGGTTTTCATTTCCATCCTTTCAAAAAAAAGTCGTTGTGAAGCCTGGATTCGAACAGATAGAAACCACCCTCAGAGATTCGTTGTGAAACCTGGAAACCGACCAGATAACAACTAAATCCCCAAGCAGTATTGTGAAACCTGGACCCGACCAGATAACAATCGACGGCATCGATCTCAGAAATCTGCAAAGCCTAGACCTGACCAGAAAACAGTTTTCAAACAGCTTATTGTGAAGCCTGGACCCGACCAGATAACAATCGACGGCATCGATCTCAGAAATCTGCAAAGCCTAGACCCGACCAGATAACATTTTTCAAACAGTTTATTATGAAGCCTGGACCCGACCAGATAACAACTGACCTGATCAAAGAAATCTGTAAAGCCTGGACCCGACCAGATAACAGTTTTCAAACAGTTTATTGTGAAGCCTGGACCCGACCAGATAACAACAGACCTGATCAAAGAAATCTGCAAAGCCTGGACCCGACCAGATAATAGTTTTCAAGCAGTTTATTGTGAAACCTGGACCCGACCAGATAACAATTGACCGCATCAGACCTCAGAAATCTGCAAAGCCTGGGACCCTACCAGATAACAGTTTTCAAGCAATTTATTGTGAAACCTAAACCCGACCAGATAACAATTGACTGCATCAGACCTCAGAAATCTGCAAAGCCTGAACCCGACCAGAAAACAGTTTTCAAGCAGTTTATTGTGAAACCTGGACTCGACCAGATAACAATTGACCGCATCAGACCTCGGAAATCTGCAAAGCCTGGACCCGACCAGATAACAGTTTTCAAGCAGTTTATTGTGAAACTTGGACCCGACCAGATAACAATTGACTGCATCAGACCTCAGAAATCTGCAAAGCCTGGACCCGACCAGATAACAGTTTTCAAGCAGTTTATTGTGAAAGCTGGACCCGACTAGATAACAATTGACCGCATCAGACCTCAAAAATCTGCAAAGCCTGGACCCCGACCAGATAACTGTTTTCAAACAGTTTATTGTGAAGCCTGGACCCGACCAGATAACAACTGACTTGATCAAAGAAATCTGCAAAGCCTGGACCCGACCAGATAACAGTTTTCAAACAGTTTATTGTGAAACTTGGACCCGACCAGATAATATTGACCTTATCAACCTCAGAAATCTGCAAAGCCTGGACCCGACTAGATAATAGTTTTCAAGCAGTTTATTTTGAAACCTAGACCCCACCAGATAACCATTGACCTTATTAACCTCAGAAATCTACAAAGCCTGGACCCGACCAGATAACAGTTTTCAAGCAATTTATTGTGAAACCTGGATCCGACCAGATAATAATTGACCTTATCAACCTCAGAAATCTGTGAAGCCTGGACCCGACCAGATAACAGTTTTCAAACAGTTTATTGTGAAACCTGGAGCCTGACCAGATAACAATTAACTATGATCCCCAGAAAGACACTATAAAGCCTGGACTCGACCAGATAATAGTACAGCTTTCCAAAAACCATGAAGCCTGGATCCGACCAGATAATAGTTGCCATTCCAAGTTACTGTGAAGCCTGAATCTGACCAGTTAACAGTTAACTTCTGTATCCCCAGCAAGTTATTGTAAAGCCTGGATCCGACCAGATAACTATTCAATTTCAAGGAATATTCTGCAAAGCCTGGGATTCGACCAGATAATAGTTAATTCATCTCATCCTCCAGTAAGTGGTTGTGAAGCCTGATTCCGACCAAATAACAACTGACATTCGAGCAATCTCCCCCAGCAAATGCATCCTTTCAACAAAATTTGAAGATATGCATATTCTTCATCTCCAACAGGAAATCAGGGGTTCAATCTCCCAGAATTTCCTCAGTAGTAGTCAGAGATTTATTTTCCCGGAAAAAAACATACACTTCACATTCATACATCATAGCATGTACATACCATACGCATTTGGCATGATACCACATCTGGTGAACATCATGCAATCATCTGCATTTTACTAACCCTTTTCTCATAGGTAGAACATCAAGTTTTAGTATAAACTGACAAGAAGATTTGTGTTGATCCTTCTTCCAGTGTTTACCAACACTCCTCCAAATGGAATCTATAAGCCCATTCACTAACACATCTTTGAGTGCAAATTTCTGGGCACTCTAGTGTTCAAACATCTTTCACCTTCAAGTCACGAATGGCATATCCGCCAATCTAACCCTTCAGGTTCAAGAAGTTTGAACAGGGGCAGCTGTTGTACCTCAAAATTTGCCCTCTCATTTCACAAGGGATCACCCTGGATCCCAGATTTGCTTCTATCAAATTTCTAGGCCTTGAACTATCAATTTTTCAAAGCAAGTCATTCACAAGGGCAAAATGGTCATTTGTACACTGAGAAGTCTAACTTTGACTTTTAGATCAACATCAAATCTCAAAAATCATATTTCATCAAGATATGTTGGAATATAAAGTCTGTTTCATCAGGAAATTTAAAAGTCAAATTTTTACTTTGGAAAAGTCAAATTCTAAAGTACTTAGAAAATTTTCTAAGTGTTTAAGGATTATGGCAATTTCAGAACTTCTGACCAGATTATCACTAAAGCACTCAGCAAATTCTAGATATTCTCAAGACAGAGTTTGGTCAGAACTTCTGGGCAAGCCATTCACAAAAGCTTCAGTCAGAGTTTTCCAGGTTAAATCAAAGAAGGTTATTAAGCATGCTGCAAGCTTATTGGAAAGTCTGAGGGATCCTTCAGAATATGCTAAAGTCAGAAGATAAGAGGCTCAAAAGATGAGATGCTACACTGAAGCAGAACTTCTAATCCAGAGTTAAGCAAAGACGCAGAGTTTCACATGGCAGGATTTCTGATCATCATTTAATGCTCACAACCACTTCTGAGTTGTTATCCAAAGGATTTCCCCCACGTGTACCCCTACTGTCTTGGGAAGATAAACTGTTGTGCAAAAGTATGCTAGGCCCATGCGCTGCTTCTACTTTTCCTTAATTCACGCTTCCAAATCCAACTTAGGCGCTGTTAACCATCCAACTTGATGCATTTAACCACAGTTGTTTAAGCTTACTTCAAGAGTAAGTCAGCATCTAGCATATGATGTTGGTGCTACTTGACCCCTCCAAACTACAAAACTTTTTCCTATAAATAGAACAACTTTGGCCATTGAAAAGAGGTCGGAAAAATTTGAGAGAAAGATGTGGAATTTGAGAAAGAAAAACCTTGAACCCCTGCAAAAATTCCAAGAGTCTAAAAGGATTGCAAACACAAAAATATAAAACCTTAGCATTTGATTCTTGCATTAAAACTTCATTTTTCTCAAGTTGTTTCCTGAACAAAACCACCCATACAGTTCCTAATATATATTCAAAAGCCATCCAAAATTCTGTAATCAAACAGTAACACATTCTCTACCAATATCCACTTTAAAGGATCAGAACTTTATCCCTTGGTAGTTCCAGAATCTTCTAATCGTTTACAATCTAAGCTGAAAGTTTCCAACCTGCTGAAAACGTGAGGAGGCTATTCAGAACACCACAAATGGTCAGAATCAGATTCTAGCTCCCAGAATATTTCCCAGCTGCAAGGTAACTTCCTGCTGACTCTCATCATATTATTTAGGCATTGTCAGAATTTGCATATTTAACACAATGTAGATATTCTGATTCTGATGGTGTACATATTTTGAGATTTCATGCATCTGCCTGCCTAAATAGAGGGAATTCCAGTTCAGAGTTTCATAAAGAAATTAGCACTCAGAATTAGGATTAGCAAATTCATGTTGCTTCTGATTTGTGTTTCTAATATTTCTTGAAAGTTGTCATGATTGTCATGTATCCAACTTATGTTCTGTTAAGAAATGACTAAGTTGCAGATGTTCTGACTAGCTTAGAGGGAGGCAAAGTTCTGACAGTTGCATCAGAACTTATGAAAACTGCTGAGTTCTCAGAAGATCCAGAACTTCAGAATTTCCATATTTCTACTAACGTTGTTTCTGTTTGTGCAGTAAGTCAGAGTCAAAACTTCTGACTTCTTCTATTTTCAGCATTTGCACTGATTCTGTTTTCTTTCTCTTTTATTTTATTTTATTTTGCCATCATCTTTATTTTATCATTAACCAAAAATACCAAAATTATTTCATATTCACATATTATATTTTCTTTTCTTTTAATATGAAAAAACATAAAAATATTTTCCTTTTAATTTATTTCCTTAAGACAAAAAACATTTTCTAAACAATTCCATTTCTTTCTTATGTTATGCATTTCAATATGGTTGTAATAGATAATTAGGGCTTAAATTTTTTGTAATCCCCATTTGTAATATGTACCCCCATCCCCAAAATATTGTAATTGCGTGGGACTTTACATTTCTGCAATTTATCGCTTTCGAATGTAAATGCTAGTAATTAGGGTGTGTATGACAAGATAAAACCAACAAGTAGACCACCAAAAATCAAAGACAAATGCATGCAATCAAACACACTTGCACACATGCACCCCTAGGGTGATTCCACTTGTTGCTTTATGAAAATGGCCATGTTATGCATGTGGGATGTCTTAGCATAAATATCGAAAATACAAGATCATAGTCCCTCGATGACGCTATCAAAGTTGCCTTTCAAAATGATCTTAGTCCCTAAAAAGAAAAGTGATAAGTCATCTCACAACATTGCATACATGGCCATACAATGACCCAATGCCCGTCCCTTCACATCCAATGATGGGGCTTCTTACCAAAACAATGCTAAGGTAGCAACATCTAAAGGAGGAGGAAAAGAACATCTAAGACCTTTTGAGTAGGTAGATTACTTTTAGTTGCTTGCTCACTTTCAAAACAAAAATCCTTGCTATTTTCAAAAACAATCACATACACTTTCAAAAACATCTTTCACACATGCAATATTTTCAAAAGCTTAACACTTTGTATACGTTCTTATGAACGAGAACTATTACAAAGTTTTCCTAAACGATGGCACCCTTTCAAAATACTTTCAAAACCACACAAAGCATGTTTTTCAAACAAAAGCAAGTGATCTAGCAAGTAACTAAGAGCCCATGGAAAACCATGGATGAAAATGGTGCTAATACCTTCCCTTTTCATAATCTACCCCCTGAACTCAAGAAAACATATCGAAAGGTCTTTCCTGTGCTTTTTCACCTTTCCTTATTGGATAAAAGAGAAGTCGGTGGTGACTCTTGCTCAACCGCAACATTTGCGATAAAACGCAAAACACCTCAAGTCAGTTCTCCCACCGTATCACAGTAGGCAACATCGAGGGACAAGATCATTTCTCGTAGGAAACTCGAGGGACATTAAGGGACTATGATCTTTATGATGACTTTTAGATTGAGGGTCTTTTGCTAAGATATCCCTACGTTCGAGGGACATGACCATTGTTTCTGAGGCAACCAAGTGGGGAGTACCCTAGGGGTGCAAGTGTGCAACATTGTATTTTTTCAGTTATATTTATCTTCCAATTAGGGTTTTCTATCGCTCATTTTTATCTTTCCATATAATCCTATTAATCTAAGCATTGCATAAAATATAGTAGCAGGAGATAAAGGCGGAAATGTAAACCTAAGCTATTACAGAGCTTTGGGGCAGTTACATAATAGTGAAGAGGGCGGAAAAGAAATCCTAAAACTATTACATCCCAGAAGCAATTACATGATAATGATGAGAAAAAATAAATCTACGCTATTACATTGATAATGCGACCTATACAATTTTCCTAGAAATTAAAATGTAAAAGAATAAATAAAAAGAAATTAAGGAAAAATTAAAACCTAAAATTCTAAGTTAATATCTTTGGTGTTTTTTGTAGAAAATAATTTTAAGTTAATTAAAAAACCTAATTCTAACTAATTTTAATTTAAAAAAAAAAAGTTAATTAACTTTATTTATTAATAAATGAAAAAAAAACCCAAAAATTTAGTTACTAACTAAAACAAAAACCTAATCCTAATTTGTTAAAAAAAATGGTTAATTAAAGGGTTAATTACAAAGAAAACCTAAAACCTAATTGTTTTCCTAATTTGCAGAAAAAAAGTTAATTAATTAAATTAAAGAGTTAATAAAAAATGAGTTAATAATAAAAAAAATTAAAACCTAAATTAATTAGGGTTTGTAAAAAAGGTTAAGTTTTCCAATTAATAGGGTTTTTGATTTAAATAAAATTAGAGTTTATATGAATTTAGGGCTTTTAAGGAAGATATTAAAGAGAAAGAAATGAGGCAAAAATGGTTAAAAATAAGCAAAATTATACATATTGTCAGGGGTGGGTGTTGAACCAAAAATTCATTTAAAACCTAAAATTAAAAAAAAACTTAAAATTAATTATTCGAGTTTATTATGAAAAATCAAAGGTTTGTGAAAAATGTTAAGTTTTATGAAAAAAGTTTTAAACAGAAAGAATGAAAATAGGTAAAGGATAAATAGAAAGGAAGAAAACTAAAACCAATAGGGGTGGTTGTTGAACCCACGCCCTTAACCTTCTCAGGATGTCTGCCTCGCCATGCATTGATGGTTGTTCTATTTTACCCTCAGTGTTTTGTAATAACCCTGCATGGGACCCTGTCTAAATCTGCAGTGTTGAATCTCATGAACACATTAAATAAATTACTATATCATGAAATACAAATAAAGCAAATATATGAAATTTTGTAATATTAAAACCAACATGGCATGTATGAATGCTTCTATACCCTTTTGATCATGGAGATCAAACTAACCTTACCCTTACTGGAGAAGTAGTGAGATGTGGGTTTGTAACAAGGATGACTTGTTTGTAGTCAGATGTGGGTTTGTAATAAGGATTTCAATGTTTTTAGGGTTCTTAAAAGAATTTGATATTTTGACAGAATTGTGGCAAATATTTTTTTCGTGTTGTTTGTGTGAAAAGAATGAGATTATATAATGGAAATTAGAGAAAAAAATGGGCTTTGAATGTGAAATTGGGCCTCCAATAACCACAAGCAATAGTGCAGATTTTTATTCACTTGAGTCTGTCACGTTCCAAGCTAAATCTCAGGATTTTAAGTGCAATTTTTGAAGTTGAAATGTGAAAACAAAATGTAGCCGACATCGAGAACTAACTCCTGTCCGAAAATGGGCTCAATCGGATTAATGGTGAATTAGTTATGTATTTTTGAAGTTTCGCATCAGACTAACTTATTTTGGGCTCCAGTGTCAACTCTAATACGTTCTTCAATAAAAAACTGGTATTGATTGGAGCATAACCCGGTCTCGACTTTGGAATAAAAGTTGTAGATATCTAAGTCAGTGACCTTATGTAAAAATATGGGCCCGACCTGATAAAAATTGACCGAGTTATGAATTTTCGAAGTTTCGACCAAGATGAAATGATATTCAGTATTCAGGATTTTCGGCGCGTCACGCGCACTCTGAGTAAAAAAAGAAGGCCTTTTGGATACCGTTCGAACTTGATACCTCCTATGAAAACTTATCCAACTCAATTTTTGAAATTTTTACGCTGGAACCAGCTCGATACGATGAAAATCGACCAAGTTATGATTTTCTGAACATTACGCAAATAAACTTCTGTCACAAATTTTATGTACGAAAATACTTGATAAATCTGAATTTTTGAAGACCTTCTGATCGAAATTGGCTTCCAGCCGTGAGAGATGAAAACGTAGATGACATCAAGATGGAATTTTCGCCACCGGAACGGGTTCAAAACACGCCACGATCTTCAAGTTATGAATTTTTTAGTGCGTAAAAACTGCACTTTCAGCACACTTTTTCACCATATTTCTTCGAGAAAACTCACACATTCGGAGACCTTCTTTAAAGAATTGACTCTTGAGATGAACCTGAATTTGAGAATACATTATCAGAGATATCTTGGCGAAAGAACACCTGAATATGACGCGCCGGGTTGGACTTATGAATCTTTGAACCCCGAATCATTGCAAAACGGCGAACCGATCTTCAGCACGGAAAATACTCTGAGAACATCCTTTAGCGAAATAAACGTCACTTGTAACCTGAAGAAGCTTGATAAATATACATTTATTCCATAACCATAAAACCAATAATATGCGCGTATGAAAAGAGGATAAATTTTGGGGTACAACAGCTGCCTCTGTTCAATCTTCTTAAACCTGAGGATGTGGATTGGTTGTCTGCCTTTCGTAATCTGAAGGTGGAAGATGATTGAACACTAGAGTGCCCAAAAATTTGCACTCGTTTGAGATGGTGCTAGACTGTGTAGGTAGTATCAAGAATGGACTTACAGATTCCATTTGGAGGAGATGACGGAAGGTCATCGGGGATGGGCTTAAAGATGCCATCCGGAAGATATGACGGAGAATCGTCGAAGATGGGCTTAAAGATGCCATCCAGGATGATGTTGATTTTGCGATATATTCCTTCAATGAGAATTCCTGTTCCTGTTGTTGAGGAGGAATCTGTTGAGGAATGTTGGTATTTATCTTGGGAGAAATAGAATTTTAGGAGCTTCAGTTGTCCGTTACTCTACTAGGGAATCATTCTCTTAGTCGAGGAGGTGAAAATGAACTGCTATCTGGTCGTGCTCCAGGCCTTACAGTGATTTGCTAAGGATAATAAGACTGACTGCTATTTGGTCGTGCTCCAGGTTTTACAGTGACTTACTGGGGAGATGAGATTAAACTTGTTATCTGGTCATTCTCCAGCCTTTGTAATTTCTCAATTCTTATCTGGTCGTGCTCCAGGCTTCAGAAGGAATTAAGTGGTTATCCGATCGCATCTGGGTTTCAACTTGAATTTAAGGCATACTAATATCCGGTCAATTTCCGGGCTTCATAGTATTGGCCAAGTAAACTGCTATTTGGTCGAACTCCAAGCTTCGCAGTACCTCATATTGTTATCTGGTCGATTTCCAGGATTCATAGCATTTTGGGGAAATCAAGATATTATCCGTTCGATTTCCGGGCTTCATAGCTTGAATTTGAGATATACCACTATCTGGTCGATTCCAGGCTTCATAGTATCTTGTACTATTATCCGGTTGATTTCCAGGCTTCACAGTGTGATATATTGTTGGTTGACTATTATCCGGTCAGTTTTCGGGCTTCATAGCTTTTAAATTGGAATAGAAATCTTAGTATCAATTTGATTGAACCACAGAAAGGTCTTTAGTTGTCTTCAACTGGGAGAGAAATCTTAGTATCGATTTGACTGAACCCGGGAGAGGTCTCGGATTAACTTTGAATGGCATAGAAATTAGGGGAATCTTAGCGGCGATTCGGCTGACCCAGACGAAAGTCTTAGAACATCTTCAACTAGAATAGAAACCTTAGTGTCGGTTTGACTGAACCAGAGAAAATCTTGAAAAGTGTTGGAATATCTTCAACTGGAATAGAAACCTTGGTGTCGGTTTAACTGAACCAGAGAGAACTTGTGAGAATTTGATTGCATCTTTCCCTGAAAGATAAAGAGTTAGTCGTATGTAATGTCATGATGTATGAAATACATTGAATGATGATGTTCTCAAAATAAATGAGATTGTATTGTATAATATGTATGCACATGCCATGATGTATGAAATGTATTGAGTAATGATGTTCTTAAAATAAATGAGATTGTGCTGTATAATATGCATGTGCATGCCATGATGTATGGATATGCAATGCTATTGTGATATTCTCTAGCTGGGGAAAATAAATCCTGGAGTGTTGCTGGAGAGTATAAGGAGTTGAGTTATTCGTTTCCACTGGGGATAGTGACCGAAGGTGATGAGCTAGAGATTTACATCCATTCTGCCTGAGAATATTCTGCCGGGAGAGACTCTGTCTGAGAATAATCCTGTGGGGGAATGACTCTGTGGGGAAGAGAGATACTCTGTTGAAAGATCTGCTAATTAGGAGAAATAAACTCAGCTGGGGATGAACTTCCATTGCTATAGAGAAGAGCTCTGTTGGAGATGGAGCTTCCGCCGTCAGAGAAATAAACTTTGCTCGGGAGAAAAAACTTTATAAATTGTTTATGGTTATAAAGCTCGGCTGGGGAATGCAGATATTAGATTTCTGAAAGAGCCTGCTGGGGAAGGAATTCCTTCTTGGGGATACGGAGGTCGGACTTTGGTTGTCTCTGCTCTGTGGGGAATATAGGTATCACTAGCTTGTATGTGATAGTAACTTCACTTCCAACTGTCTCTGCCCCTTGTACCATGATGGAAAAAGTACATGCGGAGATTTTATGGATGGATTTATGTCGTGTTTGTACTTGAACATGTATTTAATTAGTGTCAGGATGACATCTGTCTCTGGATCGTATATGAACTGTACTTGAAACATGTGTTGAATGAGTGTAAGAATAACATCCGTCTCTGGATCGTATCTGAACTGTACTTGAAACATGTGTTGAATGAGTGTCAGAATGACATCCGTCTCGGGATCGTATCTGAATTGTATCTGAAAGCTGAATCTGAATGAGTGTCAGAATGACATCCGTCTTTGGATCTTATCTGAACTGTATTTGAAAGCTAAATCTGAATGAGTATCAGAATGGAATCTGTATCTGGAGCGTATCTGAACTGTATCTGAAAGTTGAATCTAAATGAGTATCAGAGTGGCATCCGTATATGAACTGTATCTGAAAGCTGAATCTGAATGAGTATCAGAATGGAATCCGTATCTGGAGCGTATCTGAACTGTATCTGAAAGTTGGATCTGAGTGAGTATCAGAGTGGCATCCGTATCTGGAGCGTATCTGAACTGTATCTGAAAGATGAATCTGAATGAGTATCAGAATGGCTCTGTATCTGGAGCGTATCTGAATTGTATCTGAAAGCTGAATCTGAATGAGTATAAGAATGGCATCCGTATCTGGAGCATATCTGAACTGTATCGGAAAGCTAAATCTGAATGAGTATCAGAAAGGCATCCATATCTGGAGCGTATCTAAACTGTATCTGAAAGATGAATCTGAATGAGTATCAGAATGGCATACGTATCTTGAGCGTATCTGAATTGTATCTGAAATCTGAATCTGAATGAGTATCAGAATGGCGTCCGTATTTGGAGTGTATCTGAACTGTATCTGAATGAGTATCAGAGTTGCATTCGTATCTGGAGCGTATCTGAACTGTATCTGAAAGCTGAATCTGAATGAGTATCGGAATGGAATCCGTATCTGGAGTATATCTGAACTGTATCATAAAGTTGAATCTGAATGAGTATCAGAATGGCATCCGTATCTGGAGCGTATCAGAATTGTATCTGAAAGATGAATCTGAATGAGTATCAGAATGGCATCTGTATCTGGAGCGTATTTGAACTGTATCTAAAAGCTGAATCTGAATGAGTATCAGAATGGCATCCGTATCTGGAGCGTATCTGAACTCTATCTGAAAGCTGAATCTGAATGAGTATCATAATGGCATCTGTATCTAGAGCGTATCTGAACTGTATCTGAAAGCTGAATCTGAATGAGTATCAGAATGGCATCCGTATCTGGAGTGTATCTGAACTGTATCTGAAAGTTGAATCTGAATGAGTATCAGAATGGCATCCGTATCTGGAGCATATTTGAACTGTATCTGAAAGCTGAATCTGAATGAGTATCAGAATGGCATCCATATCTGGAGCATATTTGAACTGTATCTGAAAGCTGAATCTGAATGAGTATCAGAATGACATCCGTATCTGGAGCATATCTGAATTGTATCTAAAAGTTGAATCTGAATGAGTATCAGAATGGAATCCGTATCTGGAGCGTATCTGAACTGTATCTGAAAGTTGAATCTGAATGAGTATCAGAATGGCATCCGTATCTGGAGCCTATATGAACTGTATCTGAAAGCTGAATCTGAATGAGTATCAGAATGGCATCCGTATTTGGAGCGTATCTGAACTGTATCTGAAAGCTGAATCTGAATGAGTATCAGAATGGCATCCGTATCTGGAGCATATCTGAACTGTATCTGAAAGTTGAATCTGAATGAGTATCATAATGTGTCATACCCCAATTTTTGACCTAATATCCCATTTTTATTTTTGCATTTTTGTACAGAAGTCAAGGTCACGAAATATGGTCGATTTTAACTTCTCACCTTCGAGCATTGACTATGCAGAAATTGTCAAGTATTTTTGAACATTCTTAGCCTATGTATCACTAACTTCTAATCAAACATGAAGTGTGTGTTTTTCGTTTCTTTGATTTCATTTGCAGGAAACAGATCTGAATCAAGAGCATTAGGTGTCACGCCTCGATTAGGGTTCAGAATCTCTCAAGCCAGAAGTACAATTGATCGTTGATTCTTGAAGACTGATTCATCATGGGAATCGTGTGTTTATTTCCACGCTCTGTTCAACAAGTGGTCTCAAGCTTCTCCATAACTTCCTCATAGCATAAACAAGATTTCATCATCACTGGTTCACATGTGTATTAAGATGCTTTGGAATGCGAAGAAAGATCAAGTTTGCAAGTCAATTCAAAGCACTTTGACCAAAAGTCAATGCTTGCACATTCAAGTTCAAACGATCGTAACTTCTTCATTATTCAATATTTTTGAATGGTTCTTTTTGCATATGATTCTCCTTGACATCATCTACAATTTCTCTTTACAAGTCAAGAGATTATTATGCTTTGAAAAAACCACGAAAAAATAGAAACGTTAGAAATCATTGTGAATTTAGTGAAATTTAACTGGTCATGCCCGACTTTACTAAATCATGTATTTTTTGCACTTTTAGTCATCTTTCTTTTATTCTTATTTTCATAAAAAAAGAAAATCCAAAAAAATATTTAGTATCATTTTATTTGCAAATTTCTTTTCTTTAATTCAAAAAAACATCAAAAAAATATATGTAGTTTCATTTTCATGTTTTTTAATTTTAAATTTAGTTTTAATTTGACATAGTTTAACATGTGTATAAAATATTTTAATGTCTCTTTTACTTTATTTTATATTTTTAGTTTAATTCTTTAATTGTTACTTACCTTTTATAATTATACATTTTATCATTATAATTATCATTGTTATTAAAATCAAAAATTAAAATCACTTTCTTTACTGTCACTTTTTATTTGTTTATTTTTTTTATTAATAACAAATTTTCATCTTTGTATTTTTTAGTTTAATTTATTTGTTCATAACAATTTTCATTTATAGATTTTTTTAGTTTAATTGTCATAACGATTTTCTTTTTAGTTATTATTATTATTATTATTATTATTATTATTATTATTATTATTATTATTATTATTATTATTATTATTATTGTATTTATCTTTTGTCCAAAATGCAGTCCATAAGACAAAAAATCTGCACCTTTACTGCTACAAAACCTGTCAAAAACCAGTCTATAAAACTCCAAACATTACACTAAAATGCACACATCAAAAAGTTGTCTCATAAAACATCAAAACAGAGCCTAAAACAGTTCAAATCTCTACTATTTTCTGTTAGATATTTGGGTATGATAATCCTGGATAACTTCGAAGAATCGTGTTCGTACACTTTCCGAACAAAGTATTTCGATCCTATTCTTGCCTGGGTTCACGAAATCTTTGTGGGGATAATTCTTGAAGAACAATTTGTTTCTGGCAAAAGAAACTGATTACAAATGTAGAGAGAAAGTGTCGGTTTTTCGTCTTTGAAATTGAGGCCAAATGACTCCTTATATAGGAGATCAATAACTGAAACCGAAAAGACACACCTGTTCGGAAAAACGGTTATGTCGGTTGGAGAAAAGGATTCAAAATTTTCGAACGGGGCGCTGCCCCGCACCCCAGCCAGGGGCTCCGCCCCTTGGACCCCAACGGGGCGCTGCCTCGCACCCCGCCAGGGGCTTCGCCCCTTGGAACCCTGTTTCAATTATTCATATTCAATTATACATTGGCTCGACGAGCATGCACTCCGCACTTCCCTAACTCGTTTCCAAGCTTAACCCATAATTGCATCGGCCTTTAGTAAATCACATTACTACTAAAATCACCAACATTTTCCCCCTAAAACCCCACATATTTCACTATAAATAAAGGCCTCCATCAACAGAAAAAGGGGAGGGAAATTAGATATAGAAATCTCAGCAAATAATCAGCAGAGAAATACACAAAATTCTCCTAAAACCTTTTTAGCATGGATCACCAGCTTCCGCTTATCTCTACTCAAAACCATCCAAACCCCAACTCCATTAAACCTGCAAACATAAGTTTTCCATAACCACAACAACTCAACAACACCAAACAGTTTCAAACAAAATGAGAAGAGAAGAATTATGATGCTGTCCAATTGAAGAGTCTTCTCTCAAAGCTTCAAGAATCAATCTGCAAGCATCAAGTTCAATCAAAATCTGTAAAAATCCAAAAGAAACTTCAGAATCTGTAATTTTTAGAAGCAACACAATCATTTTCAGATATGTTTGAATCAAAAGAATAAATAATTAAGGAGCTTATTACCTCTCGGTTTCTTTCCTGCCTTTGCCGAAATCGGAAACCGTCGGACTGGCTCCGACCATGTGAGTCTCATTCTTTTATTCTCAAATATATTGTTCTTATGATAAGTTGCTGCCTTGTTTTTTGTTGCTTTAAACTAAAACTGAGTTTAGAATTTTGCTATTGATGTTTGGATAGAGAGTTAAACCGTAAAATAGAAGAAGAGTTGTTGTTGTTGATGAACCGATAACGGTGAGGTTGTTGTTGTTATGTTGCTTTAAGGAATGAAGATGGAAGGAAACAAAGTTGAGGTTAATGATTTGTTGTTGCTATTGTTTTTCGGACTGAGAGTATAAGAGAGAAATTTTAGCGTGATAATAGAAGAAAGAGTGGGCGGCTGGTTATGTTAACTACTAGAGTTTTCTTTAATTCATTTTTCATTTTTCGTTTTGGGCTCAAGTCCCACTAAAACCTGGCCCAATTCTTTATTTTTTGCTTCACCTAAATTTTGTTTATTTTCTTTTTTTTTTATTCTACTTTGATACAAAAAAAAATCAGTACTCGTTCCAGCTAGCTATTTCTTTACTTTTGTTTTGGTTTTTATTTTATTTATTCAATTCATTAGTTTAAATGTTAAAATTGATCTAGCTTTGTTTTTTTTTGTTAATTTACTGGTACATATTACATGATCATTCACAATAACTTATATTGACATATGATTTGATGATTTAACAATATGTAAGTCATTGTATTTTTTTTATCTCTTTTTAACAACATAAAACTGTGTATCAATTTATATTATAATTTCTTGTTGTAGATTTTGGCTCTTTGTTATAGATATTATTTCGTTATAATATATTATTGTGTGGTTAAAAGATGTGAGTGCTTCTCTTGAGTAGCATTTTTATGATAAGATAAAAGTAGGTGCTACTCTTCTTACTGTTTGTGCTAACGTGAATCCCTATTACATTTTTCTATGTTCATCACTTTAATTATTGTTTATTGATTCATAGGATTAGTGTTATTATATAGAATTAGTTTTATTTATTTATCGTCAAATGAATTTTAAGAAAAAATTACAAAAATATATATTAGAATTTGGTTTTACTTTAGATTTCATTATTTATTTAATTTCATAAGAATACCAAAAATATATATTAGTATAATTTAGTCTCTTTATTAAAATTAATTTTTGTTGTTAATTATTTAGTTATTCAATTATTATTTTATTTAATTTATTTTTTTTCGATTATTTAAATTTTTTTTATATATATTTTTTGTTTGTCTATTCCAAGGGAAAGAATCAATTTGTTGACTTCATGTAATCAAATACATCTAATACGATTGTGTGAATCCCTTCATTCTTTTTTGTTTTACTATTTCTGTTTAATCTTAAGTAAATTTTCCTACAAATCAATTTTAAAACTCACACACTTTTTTAAGCCAAAACTTCAATACTAGGTCGTCGTATCATCCAAATCTCGTCCACACCCATTTTAACCAAACAAACAATTTTAACAAAAAAAATAGATATTTCAAAAGGTTCTTGTGGAGTACCGCAGATGCATTGGGTGCTAATACCTTCCCATTGCATAATCAATCCCCGAACTCTAGATCTTTTTTTTTTAAACGCATTGTATTTTCATTACTTTTAAGTATTATTTTACATTGCATATTTTAGGGTTTTATTTCGCTCTTTTCCCTTTTCCCTTGGAAATAATAAAGCGCGGTGGCGACTCTTGCTTTTGCGAGTCAAGTTAATTAATAGCTTGATCTCCGATTTTCACCGCTACAGAATGGCATCCATATCTGGAGCGTATCTGAACTGTATCGGAAAGCTGAACCTGAATGATTATCATAATAGCATCCGTATCTGGAGCGCATTTGAACCGTTTCTCGATTCTGGTGCTCTTGCTGAATGTTGATCAAGGTATAAGTCTTCCAATGATAGACAGGTGATGGGACATAGTCGTACGTTTTAAATCCCTAACTTTTTCCTGGACCGCCCTTTCGGGTTTTCAGTCCATCGGGATACCCTTTTTTCCCAAGCCGCCCTTTTGAGTTTTCAACTTGTCGGGTGTATAAATTTTCATTTTTTTATCCCTAATTTTTGCCCGAACCCTTTTGGTTTACCGGGATCCTCTTATTTTTGCCTAGGTGTGTCAACCTAGCGGGTCTTTTTTTCATGCGTAATATTTTCTGACTATGTCCATGCTTTCAGGATGTAGAGAGTTGTCACTGTCCATAGTGTTGTGTTGTAGTACTGTCAAAAATGTTTTCTTGATGGCATATGATTCGTTACTGGAATACGTGTGTAATGCCCCATGCAATTCAGATGGAGATCTGCCCCTGGTTGTTTGGCACTTTGGGAGAGACTGCCCCAGGTGTGTTTAGACATCATGTCATGCCCCTTGCTTATGGAAGACCTGTTATTGGAAGTGTCTCCCCCACTGAGATGATTTTGTCCATTGAGAGGATGTCTGTTCATTGAATATCCATTATGCGGATTTCTCTGCTGTCAAACAATTAGTCATATGCAAACAATGTCATTTAAAGAATGCAAAACTCATGTCTGTCTTGAAAATTTTTTGGAAATGTGTTTTGTGTAGTAAAACGAAATTTGCAAGAATGTGATATCAACTCAGGATTCGTAACAAAGCCTACAGGAGTCAGGATACCTTTGTAACAGTATGCTCTCAAACTAATCCATGCTTCAACTAGGACTTTTAAGGGTTATAACGTGGCATAGTTCATGGTTTAAGAAACAAAAGATAAAGACTCAAATTTTATTTGTACCCAACCCGCTCTTCATGATGTTCTTCAGTCCTATGCTCAGTTTATTGCGCGTTTAGATCCCGATTGAGTTTGGAATCTTTGCTCTAATACTTGGTGATGATTTGTTTTGAAAAGGCAGTCATTTTTGTAATCTTCTTTTTGTCGAGGATTTGTAGTAACCTCTTTTTTTTTTCGTTATCCCTTCTTTTTGCCTGAACTGTTTCTTTTGTGATTACAGTCAGCGGGATGCCCCAATTTTTATCTTAAGTCTCCTTCATAGGTTTTGACTTAATGGGCTTTTATTTCGAGAAATAATGACTGTCTGTCTTGACGATTATACGGAACCATCACCGTTTATTGTTTTGGAAGGACGTCTTCAATGCCATTCATTATGTACGAAGCGGAAGATTGTGACTGAATGTGCCTCTGAATTAACTAAGAAAACTACCCTGCCCCAGGTTATGATTAAGGGTTTTAATTTGTGTTAAAAGAAAAACTCCTACTTCTTTGGCTCGAAGGGGTTGACTAGGGATTATCTTCCTTATAACTCTATTGTTTAGGATTTGAAACAACGCCTGTACATCATCAACGGGGTCTGTTCAAAAGCATACTGTAGTGATTGTGGTATCATTTTTGTCATCCTCCCTCTAAGGCTTAGAGTTTTTAATCGAGAGTTGAATATCACAAAAGTAAATAAGAACGCATTTTTGAAATAGTGAATATGAATGAATTGATTCAAGACAAATATGTGCAATGCATTGATGAAATTACGAGGTTTGATATGAATAAATGTTCAAACAAATCAAAAGAAAATTACACATTGAAAATTCTAATGAACGAAAAGTCTTCTTGTGAGAACTTGTCACTTCATATGGTATACCTTGGAGGGATGGCAGAAGAACTCAGCATGACCGTCTTGTGCAAATTCTAGCGCTCCTTCATCAATCAGGTCTTGAATTTTATTCCTCAACGCCCAACAGCTGTTGGTGTCATGTCCAGGATTGTTGGAGTTGTACGCACATCTTGCATTTGGATTGTACCTTGGGGAGGCTATGTTGGGATTCTGAGGAGGGTCCCTTAACATAACCAACTTGTACTTTAACATGCGTTGCAATGCTTGAGTCAATGACATGCTGATTTCGGTGAAGCGTCTTTCAAATATATTCTTCTTATGCCGATTGCCCCGTTGTCGTTGGCGAGGTTGTGGTTGGGCTTGTGATGTAGTAGCAATCTGGAAAGGTATGTTCCTGACCAAACCAACCTCTTCTCTCATCGGGGGCTGATTAATACCTTGACCCATAATTTTAACTATTTGTTTCATGGATTTGCATCCATCTTGATGAAGCTTGTTGAGGAAGGCTCTTAGCCCTTCTTGTCCTCGAGCTAAGTTTTGGATAAGAGTCATCTGCCTCAGCATCTGGATTCTCATTGCTTCTACCTCAGCTTGCAGTTGTTCCAATTGTTCATCCTTGTTGTTGTCAAGATGTTCCTTGGTCAAATTCCCGGTGAAGAGTGGTTTCAGGTCTTCTTGCCCCTTGGATAGATTCAGGAGAAATTCCTTGAACTGGGCATCTTGAGCTTGGAGATCTCTGTTGTCTTGTTGGAGAGCCATTGCTGAAATAAACAACGAGAACATGAGAGACCTGCTTTGAAACCTGCTTATACAATGATATGTATTATATATGTACGCAATGTTTTCAAGGATCTCGCGGGATAAGCAAGGAAATGTCAGAAGTTGAATTTTGCAGCTTTGATTGAAGCACTTTGTATCGTTGAAAGTCCTTCTACGAGAGTCAAGCTTACCATATCAAGTGGGTCATAGCCCCTGACTCAAGTTGTTGAGTTTTGATCTTCTGACGACATTGGCTAGAGGAAAATAAATACCATTGCCTCTTGTTAGACGTCTGATTTATCATAACCTGCATCACAGGCCCTCGAGATCCTTGAAATGGTTAAGGAAATGTTAAGGCATGATGTAATGATGTGTATACTATCATTTTAAGCAAAGGTGCGAAGTGATGTAAGCAAGTAAACCCTGCAAGAAATCCAAGTTATTGGATAAATGACTGTAAACAAAACCTGCAAGGAACTCATGTTGTCAGGTAATAAAACTCTGCAAGTAGTTCAAATTAAAAGCACACAAGTCACGCAGACAACCTTAGGTTTAGGCCTGCATGAGTTTTAAGGTCATACCCTCTTGAAGTTTAGTTGGTTTTGAACCTTTCTTAGAAAAGTAACTGGGTTCTAAAGATTCTCAATATCACTGATCATCCTTTATCGGGCATTGTTTCAGCTCAAGCAATCTTTTCTTGCGGCTGAAATATCCCGAAAGTCTGATCTCAATGAGTGTAGCATCGAGTATCAACCAATCCTCAGTTTTATACTGAGGCCGGCTATCTCACTACTTTCTAATGGCCAAGTTTTTTCAACTAAGGTTCTAAGGTCCATTAGTGCTTCACGACACCACGCGGTGGCCCCGTATTCTCCTCGTTTCCACACGAAGGATATCGGTACCAACCAAAGTGTCACACCAACACACCCGTCGCTTAAACCATATCGGTTTATGATGTACAGTCTCCACGGTCTATTTTTGTTTACCTAAAGAGTGTCCCCAGATCCGGGTGTAGGATCTTCAACAATACCCAAGCAAAAACCCTTAAAGATAAACCAGGAAAATCAAACAAGAAATAAATTTTAAAAATGACCTAGATCCTAAAGGTAAACCCCACTTTATTTTACTCCCCAGCAGAGTCGTCAGTTCTGTGGTACGGTGGCAGAACCGATTGTTAATACTGGTTTGCGTTTTTTGTTCGCAAAATGTCGCGGTAAGCAAGAGTCGCCATCGACTTTTATTTCATCCAACAAAGGAAAAAAGAAAAAGAATAGAAAAAACCTTTTTCGATATATTTCTGAGTACGGGGGTAGATTATAAAAAGGGAAGGTGTTAGTATCATTTCTATCTGTGGTTTTCCACGGGCTCTTAGGTACTTGCTCATTTTTAAATTGCTTGTGTGTGCTTTGTTTAGAAAAGTTTTGTTTTACTTTGTTTTAACCCGTGTTTTTGTCCTCAAGAGTGTTACAAAGTTGTTTTTGAAAAATTTGTTTGAAAAGTGTTGGTATGAAAAAGTTTATTTGTTTGAGCAAGTACTTAACAGTTATCTACCTACTCAAAAAAAGGTGTTATTTTCCTCCTATCCTTTAGACCGTGTTATCCTACTATTAGTGAGTAGGTAATCCTAGTCGTTGTATGTTTGAGGGACTATCGAAAGGGACATTTATGGTTATTAAAGGCAACATATAGGGATACCTTAGCATTTCGAAGGGACTGTCATCATATATTCGTAGGCAACATCGAGGGACAAGATCATTTCTTGTAGGCAACTCGAGGGATGTTAAGGGACTATGATCTTTATGATGACTTTTAGATTGAGGGTCTTTTGCTAAGATATCCCTACATTCGAGGGACATGACCATTGTTTCCGAGGCAACCAAGTGGGTAGTACCCTAGGGGTGCAAGTGTGCAACAGTGTTTTTTTCCAGTTATATTTATCTTGCAATTAGGGTTTTCTATCGTTTATTTTTATCTTTCCATACAGTCTTATTAATCTAAGCATTGCATAAAATATAGTAGCAGGAGATAAAGGAGGAAATATAAACCTAAGCTATTACAGAGCTTTGGGGCAGTTACGTAATAGTGAAGAGGGCGGAAAAGAAATCCTAAAACTATTACATCCCAGAAGCAATTACATGATAATGATGAGAAAAAATAAATATACGTTATTACATTGATAATGCGACCTATACAATTTTCCTAGAAATTAAAATGTAAAAAAATAAATAAAAAGAAATTAAGGAAAAATTAAAACCTAAAATTCTAAGTTAATGTTTTTGGTGTTTTTTGTAGAAAATAATTTTAAGTTAATTAAAAAAGCTAATTCTAACTAATTTTAATAAATAAAAAAGTTAATTAACTTAATTTATTAATAAATGAAAAAAAACCCAAAAATTCAGTTACTAACTAAAACAAAAACCTAATCCTAATTTGTTAAAAAAAAATGGTTAATTAAAGGGTTAATTTCAAAGAAAACCTAATTGTTTTCCTAATTTGCAGAAAAAAAGTTAATTAATTAAATTAAAGAGTTAATAAAAAAAAGAGTTAATAATAATAAAAAAATTAAAACCTAAATTAATTAGGGTTTGTAAAAAAGGTTAAATTTGCCAATTAATAGGGTTTTTGATTTAAATAAAATTAGAGTTTATATGAATTTAGGGTTTTTAAGGAAGATATTAAAGAGAAAAAATGAGGCAAAAAGGGTTAAAAATGAGAAAAATTATACATATTGTCAGGGGTGGGTGTTGAACCAAAAATTAATTTAAAACCTAAAATTAAAAAAAAACTTAAAATTAATTATTCGAGCTTATTAAGAAAAATCAAAGGTTTGTGAAAAATGTTAAGTTTTATGAAAAAGATTTTAAACAAAAAGAATGAAAATAGGTAAAGGATAAATAGAAAGGAAGAAAACCAAAACCAATAGAGGTGGTTGTTGAACCCACGCCCTTAACCTTCTCAGGATGTCTGCCTCGCCATGCATTGGTGGTTGTTCTATTTTGGCCTCAGTATTTTGTAATAACTCTGCATGAGACCCTGTCTAAATCTGCAGTGTTGAATCTCATGAACACATTAAATAAATTACTATATCATGAAATACAAATAAAGCAAATATATGAAATTTTGTAATATTAAAACCGATATGGCATGTATGAATGCTTCTATACCCTTTTGATTATGGAGATCAAACCAGTCTTATCCTTACTGGAGAAGTAGTGAGATTTGGGTTTGTAACAAGGATGGCTTGTTTGTAGTGAGATGTAGGTTTGTAATAAGGATTTCAAGATTTTTAGGGTTCTTGAAAGAATTTGATATTTTGACAGGGTTGTGGTAAATGTTTTTTTCGTGTTGTTTGTGTGAAAAGAATGAAATTATATAATGGAAATTAGAGAAAATATGGGCTTTGAATGTGCAATTGGACCTCCAATAACCACAAGCAATAGTGCAGATTTTTATTCACTTGAGTTCGTCATGTTCCAGGCTAAACCGCGGGGGCTTAAGTGCAATTTTTTAAGTTAAAATGTGAAAACAAAATGTATCCAACATCGAGAAATAACTCCTGTCCAAAAATGGGCTCAATCAGATAAACGGTGAATTAGTTATGAATTTTTGAAGTTTTGCCTCAAACAAACTTATTTTGGGCTCCAGTGTCAACTCTGACACGTTCTTCAATATAAAACTGGTATTGATCGGAGAATAACCCGGTCTAGACTTTGGAAGAAAAGTTGTAAATCTCTGAGTCAGTAACCTTGTGTAAAAATATGGGCCCGATCTGATAAATATTGACCGAGTTATGAATTTTTGAAGTTTCGACCCAGATGAAATAATATTCAGCATTCAGGATTTTCGGCGCATCACATGCATTCTGAGTAAAAAACGAAGGTCTTTTGGATACCGTTCGAACTTGATACCTCCTGTGAAAACTTAGCCAACTCAATTTGTGAAATTTTGGCACTGGAACCAGCTCGATACGATGAAAATTGACCAAGTTATGATTTTCTGAACATGACGCAAATAAACTTCTGTCACAAATTTTCTGTAGGGAAATACTTGATAAATCCGCATTTTTGAAGACCTTCTGATTGAAATTGGCTTCCATCCATGAGAGATTAAAACGTAGATGACGTCAAGATGGAATTTTGGCCACCGGAACGGGTTCAAAACAAGCCACGATCTTCAAGTTATGAATTTTTTAGTGCGTAAAAATTGCACTTTTAGCATACTTTTTCACCACATTTCTTCGAGAAAACTCACACATTCGGAGACCTTCTTTAAATAATTGACTCTTGAGCCGAACCTGAATTTGAGAATATGTTATCAGAGATATCTTGGCAAAAGAACACCTGAATATGACGCACCGGGTTGGACTTGTGAATCTTTGAACCCCGAATCATTGCAAAATGGCAAACCGATCTTCAGCACGGAAAATACTCCAAGAACATCCATTGGTGAAATAAACGTCACTTATAACCTGAAGAAGCTTGATAAATATACCTTTATTCCATAACCATAAAACCAATAATATGCGTGTATGAAAAGAGGGTAAATTTTGGGGTACAATAATCGCCCTCTGTAGTGATGACATTATTGTTGTTGTTTGTTTCCCAGGAAACTAGACAAGGGCAATATCTTTTCTGAGTGTTGAAACAGTTGTCAACTTTTGGGTTTTCTCCCGCCAAGTGTTGGGTCTGATTTAAAATCTCCATAATTTCGATTTCCTACTATATTGTTTGAATTCTTAAATCCCCAAATAAAGTTGAGATAATATCTCTCTCCCGAAAGTTGTTATCCCCATGTGGCTTCATAATTTATTCCCAGGGAAGTTTGTGTAATCACCACTCTTGGTATTGAAGATGTATTTTGGGTTTCCCTCAATAATATGGTGTTGCCCTCCCCATTGAAGTCAGCATGAGACCCCAAGTTGATGTCTCGATGACGTGGTCTTCATCTTCCCTAGTGGAGTCATTATTGTAACCTCCAATGGAAGTCTAGACGTTGAGACATTGTTTTCCCCATTGAAGTTTGTATGTTATTCCCTAGTGAAGCCTGGAGAAGGATGTTATATCCCTGTATCTGTTTAAATTGACTATTTTGACTTGTTTATTTTTGGATTATGTTTCTTCCCAGAGGAGTTAAGTCATGAAATATGAATTTGTTTCCTCGGTCGGTGCTTACTTTCTTATGAAATTTTCATCTTGGACATGACTTAGCCGAGTGTTGACTTTACTTAAGTTGTTTTCGTCTGGTTATTCCCAGTGCCGTGTTTCTGTTTTATCAACATACATATGATAACATTCTTATATTCATACACTCATACATACATCATGTATAGCTGAATTAAAATCCATTGCTCGTTTGCATTCATTAATATTTTGTTGGCATATTACCCTATTTTGCAAAATCATATTACCCTCTCTCTAATAGAGTGTCAACTTTAAGCAGAAAGTGTATATTGTTTCAATTTCCCCACTGAGTTATCTCTCGTGAAAGAATTTTGCTTCAGCCTTCCTATTTAGTTCATTATCTGGATGGAACATGTTTCCCTTTTGAATTTATTTCTCATCAGGTGCTGTCTTGGTTGACTGTTTCATACCGATTTATTTCTGGTTTGAATTTGTGGTCCTCGGCAGTGTTATTTTGATTTCTGCAAACTTTGAGCCCTAGTTTGAGAATGTGTATTTATTTTGGCACGAGAAGACTCTAGCTCCTCAGCAGGAGTATATTGGCATTTCCCCAGGAAGCCATTCTTTTCCTAGCAGCATTATTGCAACTCCTTCTCATAACATCAAATGGAAGGTCTCTTTATTTGAGCAACTTGTACTTCCCTAGTAAGTCTGTTAGTTTCCCGAGAAGGTTGATATTTGTTACTCCAATGAATGGTAGGCTCATAATTATGGGAGATAGTTTGTTGTTGAGATTTGTTACTCCAGTGAATGGTAGTCTCGTCATTATGGGAGATAGTTCGTTGGTGAGATTTGTTATTCCAATGAATGGTAGTCTCGTCCTTATGGGAGATAGTTAGTTGTTGAGATTTTGTTACTCCAATAGATGGTAGTCTCGTCATTATGGGAGATAGTTCGTTGTTAAGATTTTGTTACTCCGATGAATGGTAGTCTTGTCATTATGGGAGATAGTTCATTGTTGAGATTTTATTACTCCAATGGATGGTAGTCTCATCATTATGGGAGATAGTTCATTATTTGAGATTTGTTACTCTGATGAATGGTAGTCTCATCATTATGAGAGATAGTTTATTGTTGAGATTTTATTGCTCCAATGGATGGTAGTCTCGTTATTATGGGAGATAGTTCATTGTTGATATTTTATTACTGCAATGGATGGTAGTCTCGTCATTATGGGAGATAGTTCGTTGTTGATATTTTATTAATCCCATAGATGGTAGTCTCGTCATTATTGGAGATAGTTTGTTTTTGAGATTATGTTACTTCAATGGATGGTAATCTCGTCATTATGGGAGATAGTTTGTTGTCGATATTCGTTTTGCTCTGAAGAATGCATTTGTTTCCAGTCATAAGTACTGATGCTAATCATTTGTTACTTACCTTAATATTGGTACTTACTGGTATTATCTTATCCCTTCTTTTTCCGGTGGGTCGACGTTACTTTTTTTCTATCTTCTCAAGTGAGTGGATGTTCGCAGTCATCTATCGGTCGTTGTCATCCATTGCTTTTTCCTCATTATTTGAGTTGGTGATGCTTTATCTCCTTCTTGGGTTTTACCCTAGTAGAGTTGAGTCTTTTTTTTACCGGTGATTTACTTTCCTTGTCGGATTTTCTTTTTGATCTTTTATTTTATTTCCCGCTTTCCCAGTGGTGTCCCGTGTCACCTTTGGATCTGTTTACTTGCATGAACACCCATATGCATTGCATGGCATCTTAGGGCAAAAAATAGAGCTTATTTTATATTTAATTATCTTCAATCGTGTCGACACGAAGATTTTAACCTTTGCATCTCCAGATGGAAGACACTTAAATAAGGGCAGCTGTTGTACCCCAATTTTTGCCCCTAAGATTCCTCTATCATCTCATGCCATCACAATGCAACAAGATCACACATTAGGGTTTTTTGTACTTTTTCTAATTCATCCTATCTTTAGGTCTACTCTTTAGGTATCATCAAGCACCTTGAATTGTGTATCATGTACACATATCCTTTTTACTAACATCAAAATATGTATATATGTCTCTTTGGATGTCATCTTGTAGGTAATGGCACAATTGCATGTATCTTACCATCTCCTAGCATAGAGGATCAAAACTAGAGTTTGGAGTTTAATCAGGAAATCTCTGACTTTTTGGGCAATACTTGATTCCATGTTTCTCTACATGTTCATGAGCATCTATGGTTGGAAGTTTGATCATCAATTTTGGTTTGGAATGGATCAATTGACAAAAAGGGGTAAATTTGTCATTTTGTCATAAGTCAACCAAAGTCAACTGTTGACCAAGAGGACTTTCGGTCAACTATCAATTCAATGTATCTTTTTTCATATTTTATGGTCAATGGTGGCATAAAATCAAGAGGAAGTGTGAATGGGAGATACCTTGTCAATGAAGTTATTTGGAATTTTGGATTTTTTTATGAAAGTTCATAGTGTTGAACTTTGATTGGTCATAACTTTCTCAATTTTTATTGAAAATGTACAAACTTTACATGCCTGGAAAGAGGATACAAAATACTTCAACTTTGTATTAGAGGTCTCAAGTACAAAAAATGAAAGGAGAAAAGGTTATGGAGCTTGGAAGTTTTTGGACACTTAGTGAAAGTTCGCAAATATGTACAAATATTTGATTTCTACATGGATAATTTTGAATGTTCATTTGGACTCAAATCAAAAAGTTGGAAACATCAAAGTTGGAGTTTGAGGTGTTCTCTTCATTTTTGTTTCAATAATCATCTTAAACGGTCAAGTGTAGAGAGATATATAATGCTTAGGATTTGGAGCCAAGAGATGGCATTTTGCCCAGTCACGCGTGCGCCAAGCCAAGCATTTCATCAAACAATTTGTAGGAATGTCTTCACCATCATTTTTATCCTTGAAATAATGATTATTTTGAAAAATGTCCAACATTAAAGATCAAGACCTATGTGTTATGAACAACTTTGCTTCAGGAATTTTCTCAAAATAATTCCTACATTTCAAGATATGATCATGAGAAGTAGATGGCATGTAATCTGAATTTTGCCTAGCAACAAGGCATGTCACGCGCGTGCGAAGCCAGGAATTCCAGCAAACACATGATGTACACACATTCATGGATACTTATCTCATTGATTCAAGTCTTGTTTTGAAATTTTTTGAACATGAAAGTTGGAGTATGTTATATCCTCTCCAAGTTTGATTCAAACTTTGTTACATTTCATGCACAATGGAGAGAGATATCAAATAGAGGACATGTCTAATCATTAAGGATTTCATACAGTTGTTTTAGGGCATTACACGCCAGGCCTCAAGGCTATATCACCTTTGATCTTTGCCTAAAAAGGCCAGACAAAATGCATTATTTTCATGCACATGTTTCCCTCATGTTTGCCCAGAATAGCAAGAGTTATTCCACATCCATTTTCCCCCCATGTGTCGGCTCATTCCTCACGCTTATCACCCTCAATTCCCACCCTCTTATTCTCTCCAAAATGCATCACTTTGACCCTTGTTTCCATACAAAACGCATGGTTGATTTGATCACATTTTTGGATCAAACTTGTTCAGTAAACTTTGTCTAACCACAGTTAGCTATTAGCCTCACTCCAACGATTATAAAAGAGATCTTTCTCTCTTCATTTCACAGACCCGATCTGGACAGAAGCAAAACTTCCTCTCTCTCTCTCTCCATCAAATTGCTTCCAAATTCTCTCAAGGTTCCAGAATTTGTTTCAAGAAGTTATTGTTTTTTGTTGCCAATTTTGTTCCATCAAGCTTCCTCAAGTGATTTTCCGAGTTTCAAATTTCTCCTTACTAAATTTGAAGAGACTGTGGAACTACTCCACTAGGTAAATTATCCAAACTCCATAGATCTGAATTTAAGCTTGCATCTTCATTTCCAGTTGCCTTTAATTGTTAAATTCATGTTCATTGCATTCTTAGCTGGCCAAACGATAGGTTTGATGTATAAATTTGAGTGAATGTGAGCTTGCATGATGTTCTGAACATTTGTGAAAAGTGATAATCAGCAGACTTCTGGTTCATTTTTCTGTGTGAATTCCCATTCGTTTAACGTAATTCTTGATGTCACGTTGTAGATCTCCATGAGATCTACAACTTTGCTTCAGATCTCATCCATTTTCATGCAAAAACGAATAAGCTACATTGATCTGAAGTTCACTATAAGAACACTTTTTTAGGGTTTTCTGGTTATTTCAAACAAAGAAGAAAGCATGTGATTGGTCCGTTTGAATTTATGGGACCCACTTCTACGCTCCATCACTTTATTATATTATTTTTGAATTTTGTTTTAATTTTTTTCCTCTCTTATTTCTATTAAGTTCTTGATTTATTTAAAAATAGTTTTAATCATCAAAAAATTATAAAAAAATATGTCATGAATCGTTTAAGAGTCTATTATCTTTCTATATTTTTTATTTTAATTTTCAAAAATCAGGGACACAAAAATTAGTTTGATTGGTTAAATGTGTTTTTGTTGTAAATATTTTTGCACTTTTAGAATTTTGATTTTATTTTCAATCTTCCATCCTTTTAAAAAATATTCAAAAATATACTTACTGATCCTTAGAATTTTATTGAAATTTAAGGATTCTTACACCAAATTTATTTGAATTTTAGATTAAGTAGATTAATTTTGAACTTAATTTCTCCTTTTCTAGGGTTTTGGTTGATCATTCACATTGATTGCTTGAAAATTCTAACTTCCCATGCTTATAAAATCAGAAATAAATTTTTTTAGAGTGCTTTACAAGTTGAGGTCATAAAGATCATTTTTCTTAAATTTTAACATGTGATTTCATATTTTTTTAAATTTTCTTTCCAAAATACCTCTAGTTTAAGCATTTTGCTAGCTAGTTTCAAAGTTTGCATTTCTAAATCCAATTTCCACCTTAATCCAAGAACTCTAAATTCCATTTTTAACTTTTATAGATCTTTAGGAAGTTAGGGTCTAATTTTCATAATTTTACAAGTTATTTTCCTATTTTAAATCTAATTTTTGACTTAGGATTATATTTAGGATTTTACTTTTGATCAAGGTTTGTAATTGAGAACTTTTGCACATAATTCTTGTTTAATTATTGACATGACATGTAATACTGACTTGGGGTTTATATTGGGACAAATTTCTCAACACCATTGGATCTTGGGTGTTGATAGGTTGAAAAACCAAATCCACCGAGACGGATGAATGATGTTGACGATATTTGAAACTAAAATTTCATCTAACACATCCTCTCCCCTTTCATCTTATTCATTTCTCACTTATAATATATGTTGATGGAGAGTGATCTATATTTCATTTCTCTAAATATTCGGTACATAGATTTATATTGATCGGCCTCAAAAAAGGTGCGACTTCTATATAAGTCCACTTATGATTGCTTAACATAGCGCTATATTTTGTCTCGATTCGAGAAATGATCATTCGTGGCCCAAACCCATCTTTGCAAGCCCAAGTATGTTAATTTGAAACCTTTTATACAATAACCTTGAGATTCATTGTTAGTAGGCTTTGGTCTTATCAATATTCTAATGAATCTTCATAAGCTTTGGTCAAAGCGAATCACTTAAACATCATTGATCATTTATTGTTGCCTTAAGATTTTTTTAATGAATGATATACTTGACAAAAAGAAAAGGAAACTTGTTGTTGAGAGGCTTTGATTTTATCAATCTTCTAATGAGTTTTCAAATGCAAGTTTCAAGATGGTCATTCAGCTAACCTCTAACCTCTAACTCATTAATAGTTGACTTTGGTCTTTGTGTTTTCACTTTACGCCTTTACTTTTATGCACCATTTATTTTAGCATCTATATTTCATCTTTGCTCAATTGAGATTTTCATTTTCTTGATTGAAGATACCTAATAATCAACTTGAACCATAAAAACTTTAATGGAACTTGAACTATTTGGTTACTATCCTTGGCATTTTGGAGTTGTGGACTTCTTGGACTTAGGATTAGAGACCTGGACTACCTTGAGACCTTGGTAACTTCTATTGCCATTTTTTCTGGAGTTCTTAGGGTTTACCCCAAGATATTGGGTTGTTTGTTTTCTTTGTGTGCAGGTTATTTTGATTACATGCTTTGTCTGTAATTGGGAATTCATATGTATACAGCCGTTACTCTGCCCAATTTTTGTGAAGACTTAATGCATTTGAAGCTTGGCTTTCTTAAGAGGTTTATTATCTTTGTTTGTTTGGTTTCAATCCAAAGGATGGGAATTCTACATTGACTCATTGTATCAAGTGTTGGCTTCTTGTTGGTTAGACGGTTCTTTTTCCTAGCTTTTACCTTTTTGTTTTAGGGTAGTCCCTTCATCTCCTCCCACCTTCTTTAAAAAATCTTCTCCCTCCTTTAAAAAAATCTTCTTGTTTTCTAACTTGAACTGCTTTCACAATAAAATTGGACTTAGATCCATGCATTTTCAAAATACTTTCTTAATTAAACTTTAAATAACTTAATCATACTTTGACATTTTTGTGAGAAGATTAAAAGTCAATCAATCTCATTCAAACCATTTTACCATTTTGGCTTTTTACTTTAAAATTTTCTCGAAATATTAGACTCTTGTTAATCCTTGAAGTGATGCGAGCTGCTATACTTCTATGATGTGTAGTGAAGCGAGATATTTTCCACTTGGGTGTTGAGCGAGGCTTTGTTGATTTTAAAATCCAAGCCATATCCTCCACTTTGAGATGACGTATATTCTCCTTTCTCATAATAGTGGGTAGTAAGTATGTTCTTCCACTCGGATAAGACGATGATGTCTCGTCTCTTAAAACTAACCAACATACTTGTGTTTTAATTTATTTTTTAAAAGGTGAACTACGAGTACCCTGATCCCCTATTGCACGGAAGGTGGTATGTAGGCACTAAAGGTTCGCAACTGCGGCGGGTGCAAAAATTGTAAAAAATACTTCTTTTCTCATCCCCACAATCTATTTTTGTATACAACTTTTATAGCCAAAATACACAGATTTTCAAAGAGGTTCTTGCGAAGTACCGTAGATGTTTAGGGTGCTAATACCTTCCCTTTGCATAAGAAACCTCCAAACTTAGATTCTCTCCCCCTCTTTTTGGATTATTCACTCTTTTCCCATTCCTTTAGAAATAATAAAGCGTGGTGGCGATTTTTATTTAATTTGTGCGAGTTAAGTCAATCCAATGGCTTAGTCTCAACATTTCTACTGCTACAAGTAATAATGGGAAAACCCAAAGTATAGATCTCAAGGACTGCGTATCAATGTCGAGTTCAATTTATGGTTCAATTAAACAAAACTTGAATTTGGGTTTTGGTTTGGAAATTATCACTTAACAATAATTAAAAATAAGCAGAATGTAAATTATGGATTTTCACAAGTATGAGCAACATGCTAGGGGTAAGTGTGTTATTTTCCCCTATAATAACCTTGACTCTTGATTTCTTCAACAAGTTCATAACCTTCAACTACCGGATCTTTAGTTTGTTTTCCCTAAGTCCTTAGTGGGAAAACCTTTGGTCATTCATCCTAATACCTAGGTCCTTAGAGAATTATGATCAAACCAAGCATTTATTTTATCAAGATTTTACCCGGTAACTATATGGTATGTAAGTTAATAATGCGCCTAAGAGGGGGTGAATTAGTTGATGGTCAATTTTAGCCTTCTCTTTTAAAGTTCTTATTTTTCTAATTATGGTGATGAAAGCAATAAAATGCGGAAAGTAAATGAACACCAGATATATATTGGTTCCTCTTACAGATCGAGAGTACTTCAGTCCTCTTGCCAACACGGAAGAGATTTCTCTATAGTTTAGAATGATAATACAAGCCTAATCACACTAAAGGTGATGCCTTACTATATAATTTATAGGGATATCAAATACTCTTAAATCCTTTAAGATCTTGAACACTAAGTGCAAGAAGAACAATCCTTTTCAATGTACACACTTTCTCCAACAATCTTGGAATGCAAGGTTAATCTTATACAAAATATGATTCTTACATATAATGATCAATTCTTGAATAACACTATGGTTATCAAGATACTAAGACAAGATTTAATAAGAAGTTTATAGTCAGATCTAGTGCTCAATATATGCTTAAGCAATGATGAGTATGAAATTTCTAAACAATGTTTCATGCAATATGTAAATTCTCAAAGTTTTACAACTCTTAACAATTTTTAAAGGTTGAATAATGTGTCATATGTTATGATCAGAATGTAAACGGATTTTATATGTGAAATGCACCCTTTCATAACACCCCAAATGAGTAAAAAGATACAATGGTTGGACCCCAAGAGATATCACCTAACAGCCAAGTAAAATAGAAAATATTTGAAATTTTTCTTCAGCGGTAACCGGTTATTGTAGGGCTGTAACTGGTTACACAGACACGACAACATATATTTTTCAAATATGCATGGCTGTAACCGAGTACCCAAAAGTTGCAACCGGTTATCACTGAACAAGTAATTTATGTTTATTTCTGCAAAGTCCTGTAACCGGTTACTGTAATGCTGTAACTGGTTACCACTGAATGAAAGTGATAAAAACTTATTTTCCAAGTGATGGACATGCAATGTTTTACTCTTAAATGATCATGACACTAATGTAAAATGTTTAGAGTATATTTTGAGCACTATATCATCTGAAAAAACCTCAATTTAAAACTTGTACCTAACTTATTGATGAATCTTCATAAACATTCATCTTAAAAGGTGGTTGTACACTTGTAGAAGACTTCATAGAATGATCTTGAAATATTATATGATATTGAACATCTTCTTTTCCATAGCCTTGATATTTCTTTGACTTTATATATGGTGGTCTTCATCAAAACACTTTTATTGGAGTGCATGCAATCACATGGTTTCCCTAGTCCTAGGTGATATCTAATATAGTCTAACCGTACAAAAACCTTAACAATGGTGGTCCATCCCTAATTGTTAATCATAAATCAATCCTAATTAGTCCGATCAGGAAAATCCTTAAACCTATTGAACGATTAAATTGAAAAGAAACTATTGTATTGCAATCAAAGATTCAAATTCATTACAAAAACAAAATAGGGACACCCCCTAGCATTGGGGATTTAACTACTCATGTTGTTCAAAATAACTACAAGATAAAAACTAGACATTACAGGTATTTGGATAACTTCGATCTTCAATTGCTTCCGCTCATGATAATCTTTCGCTCTCCAAGAACCTTGGTCTCTCCTTCAATCGTGTAAACTATTCTTCACTTGCAAAAAGTCCCCTAATTCCTTGTGAAAACTCATCTAAATAGTCACCATTCATTCAGATCAGTTAGAAGTACCCAAAATGCCCCATAACTTAACATATGGGAAAAATAGAAAAAAGTCAGGAAATCAGCGTCACAGGCCAACACGGCCCATGTCAGGCAACACGGCCGCCCGTGTTGGCCTCTTATTTTTTATTTATTTTCTTTTCAAGCCCAAGGATGTGCAACATAGCCCATGCCAGGCGACACGGCCGTTCGTGTTACACCCCTGACTTCCATCTTTCTTTAACTTGTCCAAGGTATTCATCCTAACGTGGCCCGTTCCAGGCCTCCTGTAACATGAATATTTCAATTTCTCCAAAACTTTGAGTTTTGCACATTTTCACCTTAATTTGTCTTGTCTTATTCCTTAGAGCCTGAAAATAATAAAACACACAACCAACGCATAAAATTAAGATTTAATAAGTGAAATGCAAGACACTATAAAGAAATGATAACTCAAATCAACGGTAAATAACTGTGTAAAAACCACTGATCACTGATCCACATGTATCTTAATTAGACCTGTGATGATTTGATTAGATGCTTCGACTTGGCCCTTTTATTGAGCATAATAAGGAGTAGATATTAATAGTTTGATTCCTGAGAGTAGAAGCCTATTCTTCTTTTTTTGTTTAGGAATTATACTTTCAAGGTCTTTGGTGGCTTCTTTTTCAAATACCACACTATAACAAGGGCATAACATAAAATTTTAAACTTTAATCTCACAATAATTCAAGAAGTTGATCAATTCCTCTTCTGCCTTGGGATACACCACTTTAATCTTCTCAGCATAAACCAACACATTTATTTCTTCAACCCTCTTATTGATCTCCATGGGAGTTTCAACCATCAAGATTTAGATAAGCTCCACCATATGTGCTTATTGGACATTGAAAGGGCCAATGTCAATTTACATTGGATGCTTGTATTTGTCTCCAAACTTTAACCTTTCATCTTTTAAATCATTATACACTAGATCTCTAAAAAGGACACATTGAGAGGTTTTATGACCAAGAAAGTTATGATACTTAGAGAAATATTTTTTCTTTGTTCTAATGGTTGTGTCTTTTGTTGGACTTGAGACTTCACACACAAGAGGAGGGTGAATTGTATGGTTTGGAAAAACATGGTTTTGAAAAGTTTTGGCAATATAAATCAAAGTTTAAAAACATTTTAAAAGTTTAAGCAACAAAAATCAAATAAAAGAAAATAAATAGTTATAGGAAGAAGAAGAACATAGAGAATTATAGAGGTTTGGTCAAACCAAAATGACCTACTCCCCTCTCCAAGACTTGGTCTTGAGAGTTTATAATAATACTTGATAGCTTTCAGTATGAAAGGCTCACGAACCCTCTTATACAAGGAAATAGGGTTGACCTTCAACCAAAATATTACAAAATGATAGATGTGGGCGTTTGCATATTTTCTTCAATATAATGTTGAGAGTGAAGTGTCCAAGCTTCCTTCCCAATGGTGGACAGAAGCGGTTAGTCTCCTTTCCATGAACACGGGCCTTGGAGCGGTTAGTCTTCAAGTTCCATAATATATGAGCTCAATTCCTCTGGTTTAACATGATAACCAAACAACCTCTAAGATTTTAAACATGCTTATCTATGAACCTAAGAATATTTCTAACTAGGATAATGTTCAACCTCTCTTGGTTTTAACCAGGCTAACCAAGAACCAAAGGAAGACTATAATGGCTAATCTTCAACCAAAAACCTAGGACTCATCACACAATCCCCAACCAAATCTTTTATCGGGTTTAGCTTCTAACCACGAATAATCCCTAATTGAAAAGTATTCAACCAAGATATATAACCGATATCCTTGGTGAAATTTTACAATTCTAACCTTTCCAAAATTATATAAGTTACCTCACTCACAAATAGACTTTCCTTACAAAAGCATTTGGTTATAACATCTAGTGAGATAAACTAAAAATAAAACTTAGAGAGAGAGAATGTGAGAGAGGGTATTGTCTAAACACGATTATGGATGATTTTAAATGAGAAATGAGGCCAATATTTATAGGAAAGAGGTGTTCCCAAAATGGAATTTGCATTTAATTAATTTTACCATTAGCTAATCGATTATATGAAATTGCAAATCAATTAGATTTCAAAAAACAATCGATTATAAGTTCCCAAAATGGAAGTTTAAGATATATGGTCATTGCACATCATTAAAGCATTGTCTAAATGACTTGGGCCATAAGTTTGAATTGAGCTAATCGGTTAGACCAAAGTCCTAATCGATTAGATGAACCAAAATTTTCCCTCTATCTATTTACACAGCTCATAAGTCATATGGTACAACTCCAAGACATTTTTGAAAGTGTTTTCTCTTGATAAAATATATTTGAAAAGGTTTTTTTTTATGTATGTGTATGTGTGTGTGTGTGTGTGTGTGTGTTCTTATAGCCATATACTTTTATAGAAAAGCCTCTTCATTTTTATGTAAGTTCACTCACTTACTAAACTAGGAGATTAATTGTTTTTCTACAAGCCCTTTGTCAGATATTATCTTATGTGTTGACACTGCTTGAGATCACTTGAGGCTTAGGATCTTTTCAACTATTTACTTTCCTTCTTTAGATGGTTCATAACAGTTAGGTTTCACTTTGGATATTTTCTAACACTTAGGTTTCACTTTATTTTCTTTCCTCAGATGGTTAACTCCATCAAACAATAATATCTAGGTTTATATCTTTAACTGATTGAGTGTTGTGCTTGACTTATCATTAGTTGTCATTCAGTTATTATCATGGTGGCCATATTATTTGTCATGATAGTTTTCCTTTAGTTGTCATTGTCAAAAATGATATCTTGATCAAAGGTCTATTACCTACAAAACAAGGTCTGGCATTCTCCCCCTTTTTTATGATGATAACAATGCATCTCTCAGGGGAGGTGGTAAAAGAAACAATATATATTCTGAGTGATAAAGCTCCCCTGAGTTAGATAGAAATATATCCTCCCCCCTGGGGGTATATTTCTCCTCCTTTGTTAAAATAAAAAAGTCGGGTAAAGATGCATTAGGAGAAGTAAATATGAAAAACAATGGAAATTTTGTCATTTAGGATAGCAAAAACATCACACTCATATTATTATTATTATTATTATTGAAATTAAAGATACAAAAGGGAAATTTTTTTGAATTGAAATTTGTGAAAAGTACTAAAAAAAGATTGCAAGACATAAAAAAATATTTAAGTGAGACTACTTTACATTAGGATCATTGAAAGGGAGTTGTTCATGTGTTATTTCTGGCTTGATGAAGTATTGGTCTACAAAGTCACTAATATCTTTGATTGTGGGTAGATTATAACTATAATTTTTGGAGATTGATAGGTTGAGATTTGCTTTATTTGATGGTGGTCTTGCAGTAACCTTTCCATTTATGAGTTTAAGCTTCATTAATGGTAGGACAAATATTCCTATTGTATTATTTTCTTCCTTGAACTCCTCATCTTTAAAATTGAACCAGGTTTCTTCTAATATTTTTGTGGCTAGGTTTCCATATGGAAGGTGTGTTCCATTTGACCTGTTTTCTAGCATGTATTCAATTACTAGTTGGGCCCGGTTGATCTTGACTTTTTTTCTATAGACCAAACCGTTTCAACATTTGTTTGGGTAAAGAGACCAAAGTTTCCTTGTCTAGGAAAGAGGATGTGATTCATCCTAATTTCAGAGAGGATGAATCTAGCTGTGAATGGATAAGGAATGCATGATAATGGATTTCTCATCAAATAGGATGCAACAACTACATAGTTGTACCTATTAGCCTTGTTTCCTAGTTTAGTGATTTTGTATTCATGAGGAAGATTCAATAATTATCCAAATTTTTCACTGAAAGATGTATCCTATGTTTTCTTACTTCACTCAGAAGTATTCCATCAGTGAAATGTAGGTTTGAAAAAAATATTCATAGGGGAGGTATAGATTCTTATTAATGGTATGCATAGGAAGTTGGTGAAGTTGAGTTATTCAAACTTTTTAAAAAAATTGCATTCCTTAAATATTTTTGGAGCTAGGGCATGAACTCTCATGACGATTCGGTTGACAAAGTGTTTGAAATACCTAATTTCTTGTTTGGTTATGAAAACATATGTGATAGGGATGGCAGTAAAGCTTAACCTTCTAGGGTTCATAACAATTTTGAAACAGTATTCTCACACACAATGACAAAATAAAATTATATAAAAAGTAAGAATCGAATGCAAGGAGAGTAAGAATGAGGTACTTATTTATAGCAAGCCTTTTAGAGGATTTGAGTGAGTAGAATAAGATATTTTTATGTGCAGATTGTGCTCTCCAAAAATTAGATCTTAAGTCTCCTTGTTTGGGTCTCGTAATGGATTATATTTTTCCTCTAGTTGATTAGATTTGTCAATCTTTATGTTTTTAGCGAGATCTCCATAAATGCTGAGATTTGATTGCTTGGCCCGCAAGATGTGTTTGGATTTGATTAAAAACTATATTTTTCTAAGCTTTCTTAATCAATTATAAATATGTGTTAATTTATTAAGACATCATATTTCAGCCTTGTTGGGCCTTGTGCTTGATTTTTGTCTTTATGTACCCCCATTTGTCTTTATTTGCACATTTTTCCATTGAACACTAATGAATCTCATTTTTATGGGTTTGAAATATTTTAATTTAAATGAGAAAATAAATAAAATAATTATTTTAAGGGGTTAATCATATTTTCTCGATTATTTTGACCTTAAAATAATTTTACCTCCTTTTACCAAGTACTCTTGATAAATATTCCCTAAAGGGAAGACACCATATGGTGTATCCTTTTCCATGCACTGTTGGATGTGAGAGTTATTAAATCCACATAATGGACAAATCCATTATATACATATTCATTTGACTGATAATTTCATATCATCAATTTTGAGACACTGTCAAAATATATTGCTTTGATAATAACGGTTGACATTCGTCATCATCATTCATTTTACGGGATCAAAGATTTAAAACCTTGTATACTCCTAGAGTATAGTGATGCTTTGTACAACTTCTTTAAATAACCATTTAGACTTCAAACTACAAAGCATTCCTGTAAAACACTTAAGGTTTCACATTTGGTGCCTATATCATAGTGAGTGCATTTATATACTAGATACTTCCTTTTTTTTAGGTCTTATTCATTTTATAATATCGAGATTTATTCTTCCTTGTTGGATGTTGTTATACCCAAAAAAATTCCCTCCTATTTTCTTTAAGATATCTTTTCATTCTCCTAGGGTCTTCATTTGCTCAAGGTTACTCAAGAATTTATCAGACAAATTCTCCTCCTAAGCAATTGACTTACAACTAGGGTTTCACTTTTCTCAAGGGAGATAGTATTTATAATTCCTCAAGTAGATTTAATGGTTTCTTATATGTCTCCAATAATTCTCATACTAAGTTTCCTGCCTTGCATCACAAGTTTGCTCAGTCAATTGCTCAGATGACTAAAAATCAATTGTATTGGACAAAAAGTCAATTGCGGTCAACAAACAGTCAAACTTAAATATTTTTGGTTAACATCAACATTTTAAATTCATATTCATCATTTGATTAAGGGTTGATCATGATTCATCAAGGAACACTCTCAAATCATCAAAAGTCAAAAGTTGTCAAATCAAGGTTTCCAAAGGAAAAGTCAACTAAACTTTGACTAAGCATAACTTTCACATGCTTCATCATATTTTTCTCAATCAAAATTCATTTTAAAGGAAATTCAATTCTCTACAAGTTTGTATCTCTAAGATCAAGTCCAAAAATGCTTCATTTGAGAGATATGGGCCAATACATTATAGGTCATTTTAAAAATCAACAAAAAAGACACTTTTTGTCAATGCAATTTACATTAAGATAAAGTCCTCAGATGCAAAAATGGTCAACATAGAGATTGTATAGGACATCTTTAGCTTTCAAAAAAGTCAAATATCACCTTCAAATGATGAAAATTTAGAGAGTTATGACCAGTGCAAGTTAGGAAAATTTGAGCAAATGCAAGAAGTTCAAATTGAGCAAACTTGATTTTTTAGGCTATTGGGATATTACTTCAAAGATCAAACGTGTTCTACACTCCATATGCACCTCAAGAATTTTTCATACACCTTCCTTTGGTTTATTATTTTTTATTATTTTAAAAGTCAAAATAAGATAAGACAAGGCTTATTACATAAGTCCAAGCCCATGTTATTTGACCTAATGTGCAAGCTATATATTATTTCTCATCCATACATACAAGCCACGAAAAAACCTTGCAGCAACATCACCCTTCAAAATTCACAAAAATTATCTAAATTAGGGCAACTTTCAAACCCTTATTCCAGCCACCTTCAACACATATTATCCCTTCCATTCACTTCCAAGAAGGTCATAGGGTAAGGTTGGATCGTCCTTGATAATCCAAAAGGCTAAAAACACCACTACATGCATCATCGATTTTCAATCCCTGCATGATTTCTAATTTTTGTTTTCCTTATGTTTTAAGATAAACTAACTATGCTAATGTGTTCACGAGGTCTCAATATGCAGGAAAATTCAATCGCATGGCCTTCATGCTGCCAGAATCACGAGTTGCCACAATTACACTAATCCATGCAATTTTCTTTGTACCTCATAAACCATTGCGTTTCAGTCAAAAATAACCATCCCATTGAATTTGCATGCCTTGATTTAGGGGGGTAGGGTATTCCTGGATTGCTAATGTTTATTGTTATGCAAGATTGAAGAAAAGAGGCTACCGGAGAAGACGACCGGAGCTAGGACTCTGGCGCCTCTCCCGTTCATGCAATATTTTCATATTATATACATGTTGTTTCATTTAAGATAATGAATGTATCACCACCCTAGTGGTTAAACGCGCGCGTTAAAGTTACTACTATGCCAGGGCGTGGGTTCGATCCCAACCTTTTGGCATTTTGAGTGTTTTTCATATTTTCCTATTTTGCATATTACAAAACGCACTTGCTTCCATTCTTTGACACAGGCGCGTGACTGGCCTAGTGGTGAAGGTCTTGGTGGAAAGAGCAAAGGGTGTGGGTTCAAAACCCACCCCTGGCAGTATTATTTAAAAACTTTTTTTTCTTCATATTTTCCTTATTTTTACATTTACAAACCCTAAATTCATCAAACCAAAACCTTTAACAAAACCTTTTTTTCATAAACCCTTATTAGTTTTTAGGTTTTTATTTAATCAATCAAATTAGATTTTTTAGGTTTTAATTTAATTAATCAATTCTTTTTTTAATTAATTAAAATAAATTAGGTTTTAGGGTTAATCATTATCAAAATCCTTTTTATCAAAAAATCACCCAAAAAAAAAACAATTTCCTTTTCTGTGTTCTTAGTCTTACAATTATCATAGATTTCTTTTCTTGCACTTTTTATTATTATTGTAAATGATCACAGTTTGTAATAGTAATTAGGTTTACTTTCCCGCATTGTTATTATTTATGTACCTCTCACGAAGCGTTTTTTCCGTACTTCTACTTATGTACCTCTCCCAAAGCATTGTAATAGTCTAGGGTTTTATTTTTTCGCTTTTTATTTTCCGCATATTTACCGCATTCCTATTATGCTATATTATTGTTAGTAACTAGGCTTGTATGGAAAGATTAAAATCAAATGATAGTTAACCCTAATCAAAGATAAACAATAACTGAAAACAACACACCTCACACACACGCATCTCTAGGGTAACCTCCCTTGTTGCCTCAGAAAAACAGTCATATCCCTCGAAAGTGGGGACGCTTTAGCAGAGTCCCTCTAAAATAAAGATTGTAGTCCCTCGATGACCCTTTTGATGTTGCCTTCGGTAAACGATCTAGTCCCTTAACGATAATTACTAAAGCGTCCCTACCAATTGCCTTCTATGATTGTACGATGACCCATGTCTGTCCCTTCACATCCAACGATAGAGCTTCCTACTAACTAATGGTAGGATATCATTATCTAAAGGAGGAGGAAAAGTATAATAAAGACCTTGAGTAGGTAGATCGCCTATAATCGCTTGCTCACAAATATTTCAAAACAAAAACATCTTTTTACAAACACACTTCAAAAATATTTTCAAAACCCCTTTGTATGCATTCTCGAGGACAAATACGAGAATCATTACAAAGTTTAACTCTTTAAAATATTTTTCAAACACACATTCATAAAGCAATTTTCAAAACAAAGTGAGCTAGAGATTAAGAGCCCGTAGATAACTACGGATGAAAAGGGTGCTAACATCTTCCCTTTTCATAATCTACCCCCTGAACTCAGAATCGAAAAAGGTCTTTCCTATTCTTTTCACCCTTTCCTTATTGGATAAAAGAAAAGTCGGTGGCGACTCTTTCGATCTGCAACATTTTCGATAAAACTCAAAACCAAGCCAGTTTTTCCACCGTATTACATATGCTTTTGAGCATATTCTATCTTCTTCATTTGAAGACGATTCTTTCATGATTCTTCCTGAGGTTAATGTTTCTTCTCCTCTTATTTGTTTAAATGTTGAATATGTTTCCTCATATTCTATTTTGTTCCTTGAACAAGAGGATTCATTGTTTGATGTTGATCGTTCAATGATTGAGTATGTTCTTTCGAAGGATTGAACCAGAGTTGTATGATAGGAGCAATATGATGGGGATGATTCTTATATTTGGATGTTTTCATCTTTAAGTATTTGAATTATCTTATTCATCTTATCTATGATCTCCTTCTTTCTTGATTTTTCCTGAAATCCATGAAGGCTTCTATAAATTTAAGAGTTGAATAAATTGTTCAATTCTTAATTTTTAGATATTTCTTATTAAACAAGTTTCCAACAAGGATTTCTATATTTCTAAAAATAGAAGATCATTCAAGACTTATATCTTCTTTTCCTCGTGTGTTCATATTCTCTAGTTTGATACTTGAAGAAACTCCATATATATTTTCTCGAGTATCCCACATTTTCTTGGCGGTTTTACAATGACAAACAGAGAAGAAAGTGATATCATCTAAAGACATTATTATGAAACTTTTGGTTTTGATATTTATATCTATCTTTATCTTTTCTTCTTCGGTCAAAGAGATTAGGGTTTATCCACTACTTCATCATCTACTTGATGAGATGGGTAAATTGGACCTTTTAAAATTGTTTCCTAAAATTTATAATCTAAGCTTTCAAAAAAGTTTGAATCTAGATTGCCAAATAAAAAAGTTTCTATTAAGGTGGTGGTGAGTTTAAAAAAGATATTGTTTAGATGGTCATCTTCCTACTAAGATGATTAGTCCTTAAACATGAGTTAAGATCTGATGCCACTTGTTGCACTTGAGACTCCACACATAAGAGGGGGTGAATTGTGTGGTTTGGAAAAAATATGGTTATGAAAACTTTTGACAGTACAAATCATATTTTAAGAATATTTTAAAAGTTTAAGCAACAAAAATTGAATAGCATAAAATAAATAGTTAAGGGAAGAAGAAGAGCACAAAGAATCATAGAGGTTTGGTCAAATCAAAAGGACCTAATCCTCTCCCTAATACTTGATTTTGAGAGTATCCAATAATACTTGAGAGATTTTAGTAGGAAAGGCTCACGAACTCTCCTATACAAGGAAATGGTGGTTTACCTTCAACCAAAATTTCCAATAATACTTGAGATATTTTAGTAGAAAAGACTCATGAACCCCCTTATACAAGGAAATGATGGTAGACCTTCAACAAAAATATTACAAAATGATAATATGTAGGCATTTGTGTATTTTCTTCAATACAATGTTGAACGTGAAATGGCCAAGATTCCTTCTCAACGTTGGACTGAAGCGGTTAGTCTCATTTCCATGAAACGGGCCTTGGAGTGATTAGTCTTCAAGTTCTATAATATATGAGCTCAATTCCTATGGTTTAACAAGATAACCAAACAACATCTGAGATTTTAAACGAGCTTATCTCTGAACCTAAGAAGAATTCTAACTAGGAAAAACTTCAACCTCTTGGTTTAACCAGACTAACTAAGAACCAAATGAAGAATTTAACGGCTAATCTTCAACCAAAAATCTAATATTGATCACACAATCCCCAACCAAAGCTTTTATCAGGTTTAGCTTCTGACCACAATTAATCCCTAATTGGACAATATTCAACCAAGATATATAAACGATATCCTTGGTGAACTTTAACAATTATACCACTTCCAAAATTACATAAATGACCTCACTCACAAAGAGACTTTCCTCACAAAACCATTTGATTATAACATCTAGTGAGAGAAAGTAAAAATAAAACTTAGAGAGGGAAAGAGAGAAATTATGAGATAAGGAAGTGTCAAAACACGATTCTGGATGATTTTAAATGAGAAATTAGGCCTCTATTTATAGGAAACTTGTGTGCCCAAAATGAAATTTTCATTCAATGAATTTCACCATTAGCTACTCAATTATATGAAATTGCTAATTGATTAGATTTCAAAAAACAATCAATTATAAGTTCACAAAATGGAAGTTCAATATATATGGATGTTGCACATCATTAAGGAATTGTCTAAATGTCTTGGGTCGTAAGTTTGAATTGATATAATCTATTAGACCAAAGTCCTAATCGATTAGATGAATTAAAATTTTTCTTCTAGGTAGATACAAACTCCTAAGTCATCTGGAACAACTCTAAGACATTTTGAAAGTGTTTTCTCTTGATAAAATATATTTGAAAAAGGTTTTAGTGTGTGTGTATGCTTATATCCATATACTTTTACAGAAAAGCCCCTTCATTTTTACATAAGTTCACTCACTTACTAAACTAGGAGATTAATCCTTTTCTACAAGTCCTTTGTTAGATATTATCTTATGTATTTACTCTACTTGAAATCACTTGAGGCTTTGTAAATTTTACAATTTTTTTCTTACCTTCTTTGCATAGTTCATAACACTTAGGTTTCACTTTACTTTCTTTCCTCAAATGGTCAAATCCACCAAACCATAACATCTAGGTTTGTATCTTTAACTGATCGGGTGTTGTGCTTGACTTATCATTAGTTGTCCTTCAGTTGTCATCATGGTTTCCATATTAGTTGTCATCATAATTGTCTTTTAGTTGTCATCATCAAAAGTCGATATCTTGATTGAAGGTTTATTACCTACAAAATAAGGTCCCCCATCTTTAGGCCTTTTGGCACTCTGATTTGACCATCGACAACCAAAAGATCAATTTTTTATCACATATAGTTTCGTCAAACTTATAAGTCTTTGTAATGAATTTTTCATTTTTACTAGGTTCGACATGATTTTTTTCAATTAGAGGGCCTTAGGACCTTACAAACATATGGAGGTCATGGTTGCAACTCTGTTATGTTAATATCATTTTCTTCAACATATTCATAAACTATGTCTGATTCTTGGTTGTTTTCATTTATTTCTACATAAGAATCTTTTTATATTTATGATATTTATTCGACCTAGCCTTTTCAACTTTCAACCATTTGACTTGCCTCACTCTATCCGCTAACTGGGTCATATCTCTTAGATATTGAGTATTTACTTTCTTCCTAATAGAATAGTCTAAACCTCATGCAGCCATTAAGACTAACTCATGTTCAGGCACTTGGGTGAAGCATCTCTACTTCAATATCCTAAACCTATTAATATAACCATTTATTAATTCAGCCGATTTTTGTTTCACACTGGCTGATTATTTCAGGTTAATCTTCGACTGGCTCATGTAAAACTTCTCATGGAACACCCTTTCTAATTAGTTCAAATTACATATTGAATGTGTAGGTAAGGTGGTGAACCACATGAAGGAATCCTTGGTCATAGAATTAGGGAAGTATTCAGTTTCAAGTTCTCATTATTGGCCAGCTCTCCTGCCTCTACTTGATATCGAGCAATATGCTCGATAGTGGATTCATTGGTAACGCCTGTAAACTTTGTGAAATTAGGAATTTTCCAACCCCTGAGAAGTTCAATTTGCAAAATTTATTCAAACAAGAAAGAAACAAAAGTAGGCCTATGGAGACCAACACTGAGGTCATTTTGGGCTAAGATTTGTTTGACCATGTTGACTATGTTATTTTACCCCCAAAATTGTTTTGTTGGACATTTCTGACTACTTGGTCTGCATCCTAATTTCAATTAACCAATACAACCTCTGAGCCATTTTGTCCTAAGTCATCCTCGACTACCCTGGGTATGGGATGTTTGATCTATTAGGGCATAACATGTTGTTGTTTATTAATAGGAATCCCTTCATTGTTGGGCACTCCTAGATTTTTAATTGGCCTAACATTTTGGATTTGAGGAATTGGTCTAATGGGCTTTTTAGGAGCACCAAAGAAGTTGATAATTATGGTTTATGTTTTAGGTCAAAAGATTAAATATTGTACCAATTTACTATGTAAGCATGTTCACCATATCAAAGTTAGTTTCATCTATTTGTTGCTTCATAGATAAGAGAGAACTAGTAGTTAAAGGTGATATAACTTAACAGATATATCCTAACTCTTCTTGAGGTTGTGCCACTCGACTAGGATTACTTATAACAAATTCTGACACTAAGTATGGATTAAGAGGTGACACAATAGACATTGCATTATCTGTCAACGTAGATGTGTTAGTTTGCAAGCCTATAATCATTGCGGCTGGCCATAAGAATACTCCTTACTATCAGGGGGTACATAAAACTTGGGAGAAAAGACGGTCTAAGGTTTCCTATAACCGTTTGTATAACTTTATGAGTAGTTAGAATACTCGCTGAATGTGTTGGGAAAACCATAATTTATGGTAATATTGTTGAAACTGACATTTGGCTTATGACATAAGTGGTTACTCCAACGAACATTAAAGTTTCTGCATTATCAACCGTCGATTCAGTTGGTTGTTCTTCTATATTTGAAGTATTGTTCTGAGGAAGGGGGAGGATTTTTCAACGTTGGAAGAGTCCTCTCAATAAGAGTCTTACCATTTCTCAAATGCATAAACACTCAGATATTGAAAATATTTCATGTATGAAGAACAAAAATAAACAATAAAAGACACTACATTTTTCTACAAAAATTTAAGTTTCTTGCACAAAAGAGTTTCATTAGACGTGCTAATTTGTTTACTAGTATTTTTAGTAAATCAAATAAAAATATCAGTTCACCTAATAGATTAAACTCGAAAAAATCTTATGGACAATTTATGAAGAGAATTTGAGAAAACGTATGTTCGTGCTTGAATATTAATGTTTTAATGCAGAGATATTAGATAGAAGTTCCAATTAGAGCAATATAGAATTTTTCAAAAAAAAAAAAGTAAACAAATATCAATAATAAAAGTAAACTAAAGTAAATGCTTTGATTGATGAATTTAGAAAATGGGACACAAATTTATACACGTTTTCTTACAAACTCTTTTCTCTACTTGGATACTCGAGTCATATAGAAAATACTTATAAAATTTATGAACTTTAATTACATCAATGAAATCAACTTATATTCTAACTACATCAATAACCATCGATAATCACCACTATCCTATAACTCAACACGTATCATTTATGTGAACTTTTATTTATGTTTTGCTTTCACATGTCCTTAGTCTTTCAACTACCTCTAAACTGCTAAGCAGGTCAATAACTACTCTTAAATCTCTTAACTACTTTTGCTAAAATATCTTCAAGTCTTCTAATTGTCCTTATCAAATAGGCTAGATCACTGCAAATCTTTTCAAGATTTTAAATATTATTTTAAAGAGAGAGTGGTCTTAATCTTGTGGATCTGTTCTTGTGATACCTCCATCCTAATTCAAATTTGTTCTTAAAATTCTTTCAAACTAGACTTAATAGATTTTTAGCTCATTTATTCCTTGAACTCAACAATATACTAAATCCAAAAATAATTTATAGACGAGTTGAAATCCATCACCTTAGTCGAAATGACCAGTATGTCAAAAACTTATAATGTGATCACCCTGTTTTTAGCATTTTTATTTCACACATTCTTACACTTTTGCTGTCGAGAATTGAATTTCAAATTCTCAAACTAATATTATTATTCAACAGAGAATTCAATTGAAATGAATACGACGATTACAAGATTGACTAGAGATATTCTAATATTACAACGTCCTAAACCAACAGTTTTTAATAAAATGTAATGTTAACGTTGTGTTAACATTATCTATTACCAATATATAACGTTTATTTTAAAATTGATTTATATTATTTTTTATTATTGTACCATTATTCTTGGTTGTTTCTGATTTAAACTAACGAAATATATTTTAGAGATACATCTTTAAAAAATTCACTGAATATTATATGAACATACACCTTCGAATTAACTCTTTACAATATGGTATTTCTTAACTAAATTTTTTAAAATTAAATATATTTTTAATCCTTAAAATATTTTAATTTTTAATTTTAATTTTTAATAAAAAAATTGACATATTTTAATTTCTATAAAAAAATTTAAATTTATTTTCTAAAATTTTAAAAAACTATTTAATTATCTTCAAATTTTTAAATATTAAAACAATTTTTTACATTAATTAGTATTTGTGATTTATCAATTTAAAACAGTCCATTAGAACAGTTTAAAACTTAATCAATTTATCAACATTCGAAGGATAAATTTATCAATTCAGAAATAATTATAAACTAATCAACAACCAACTCACAACATTAAAAGGGTGAATTTAGCAACATAAAAGCACATATAACCATTAGATTTCTTATATGCTATATAGTATAAGGTGTGATTAGTTTTACTTGATACATAAATAACTTATAAAACATAATCAAAATTACACTAAGAAACATTACATTATATACATATATTAGTGCAACTGAAAAAAAAAAAGGATAGATAACATGAAAAGTAACATCAAAATCAGTGGTCAACATGATGTATTAGACCTATACAGCACTGTACAAAAGTTCTAAGGAAGTCTAAATTAAACCCAGAAAATAAAGTAAACCAAAAAATAAACAAATGTTGTCAGCTAAATTCCCCATTTCAAAAAAACCTGCAGAGAATTTCATTCTAAAAGGAAAAGAACCAACAAATCCAAGAGACAAGCTCCTAGTGAGGCAAATTTGGCAACAAAGTCTTCTCTAATCATTCCTTCACTTTCTTACATTGGTCTTGAAGCATGATTCACATCATAATATCCAGAACAGGAAACAGTGTATCTCCAAGTGCATCATTATAGTTCCCAGGTTCTTCTGATTTTAAGAAATCTAATCCAAAATCAACACCTGATGTTGTGTTTTCCTCCATATGAGGCAAACTTCCCAATAGCTTAGCATCTGGATTTTCCAATTCATAAAAGAAGCTTGAAGTAGTTTCAGTTCCAGTTCCAACCTGAGGATTGTTTTCTTCAGGAAAACCCATTTGTCCAAAATCCAAACCTTGCATCAACCCATGTTCATCGGTTATCGGATTATTGTCTATATGTCCCAAAAGCTCATCCACATGAAAAAACTCATCCAGGGTAAAATTCTTTAAGCAATCACCATTGAAGTCAAAGTTATCAATCCATGATAGATCCATCTGGTCATTATTACATACACCTTCTTCAACCTGCACAACATCATGTGTCTCTGTCTGTGTTCGTGTTTGTCTTCCTTCTGATTTAGCATCTTTGATTTCACCAATACCAGGGTCTATTATATGAATATGCTCATCCTTTGGCTCTTGCTTCATTCTACTAGTTGGAGATGAAGCTTCATAATCTTTACGAAAAACATCAAAAGTATTGTTCATATACACAGGTAGTTTAGGTTTCTCCTTTACATCATCAAAGGCACAAACCTCAGAATGACTAGACGCAGTTTCAGATGTTGCCACTGAAGAACAAGGACAGCTATCAGCAGGCAAGGAAGAAGAGTCCTTCAAAGACTCACTAATAGAACTATAATCCGATATATGAGGAAAATTAAGCCGCGCCGAAGGCCCATACATAGCTCTAGCAGCATAATCATAAGCCAGAGCAGCTTCTTGAGCAGTAGGAAAAGTACCTAACCAAAGCCTACTACCTCTATTCGGTTCCCTAATCTCAGCAACCCATTTCCCCCAAGTCCTCTGTCTAACACCTCTATATCTATTCTCCGAATTCTGAGGCCCTCCTTTCCCTTTCATACACCCTTTCTTGGAACCTTTCGCCGGCGCTTTACGCTTCGGTTTACCACCCTCTGCATAAAGATGTTCATTATACTCCCTCCACTTCGCCAGAATCTCAGCCACAGATTTACTCCCCTTTCCTCTACTCCTAGTTTTCCTCTTTCTAGATGGTTCCAAAGGCGCAAGATTAACATTAAAACTTTGATCATAAACAGTAGCACCCATCTCCACAAAATTTAGGGTTAACCAGAACACCACTTCCCAAATAACTCAACAGTCTTTCCAAACTTAACAATACAATTTACAATCTGCAAAGAGAAAAAGAAGAAAGAACCAAATAAGAAAACCAAACCTAAAAAGTGGAAAAATACAACTTGAACTTCACAAGATACTGCTATAAATAACAACTAAAACAATAAATGAATAAACCAAATCAAGAAAGAACTGATTTTTCTTAGCCACCAAGTAATAGAAACAATAAATCAAACACTTGGTGGACAAGATTCATTCAAAGAAGCAAAAACCATAAACAAAACAAAAAAAAAAAATTGAAATGAAAATAATACCTCTAGTAAGAAGACGCTTCAGCTTCGAAACTCGAAACAATGGAACTATGTTATTGTTTTGATTTTGTACAACGTTTTGTGTTTGTGTTTAGCGGATTTCAGAAAACTTTTGATTTGGCACACTGAAATATCTATTTATAACCTTTCTCTAGATATTTCTGATATTATTAAATTGTGGTTCGGAATTCGGTGACGTGGCGTTTTCTTAATCGATTTGTCTTGCTTCGGTATCCCGAGCCTCGTGGCACATGTGACACGAACCTTCCCGAATAACTGAAACGCTCGCTTCGCTTTCCTTCTTCACAAGTTTTGTTTTTAATTTATTTCGAGAATGTCTCCGATAGGTCCATTGATTGTGGAAATATTTCGATTGTGCCATTGCTTTGTGAAATCCTTTTAGATATTTATCGGATAAATATCGTATGTCGATATCTACGATAAACACAATATTTATTTTTTGGGTCAAAACAATAAACTATATTTACTTAACTTTAATATATTAAATAAATGTTAGTTGGGATTTAAGTTAAATTTATAAAGAATTTCAAAATAATTTTGATAAATAAAATCATTTACATTATTTATTTGTAACTATAAATTCTGTGAATACAATGAATTGATTTAATTGCAAAAATAAAAGTTACTTCTTTATTTATAGATTTAGATTACCTTTCTCTCTAAACTAAAATCAAAAACTATAAAAGTCTAAAATACTTATTTTAAAACTAAGTCAAATTTATTTTATTTTAGATCTAAATCAAATCTATCTAAATCTAAAATAAATGTAATTTGTTGAGCAATCTGCTTCGACAACTATTCTCATTCGACACACATAGTTTCGACATCAAGAAATTATAATTTAACACACCACATAATTCATTGTGTCTAAATTATCTATATTCATCATGACTCTTAGCCTTCTAAATATTTCGACATGCACTCCCTTCGTCATGATATCTCTAATCTGATTCTCTGTTTTACAGTGTTCTAAGTTCATCTTCCAATCAGCTACTTGCTCTTGAAGATAGTAGAACCTCATTTTGATGTGCTTGCTTCGACCGTGAGCTATCGGGTTCTTCGCCAAATTGATAGATGGCGTGTTATCAATCTTCATGGTAATTTCTCCATGATTTTTACTTGTAATCTATTCGACCAAGTTCACCATCCAAATTGCTTGACATGCATAAAGAGAAGCAGCTATGTATTATGTTTCACATGATGATAATGTCACTAATGATTTCTTTCTCGAACTCTAAAAAACGGGTGCACCACCTAACATAAACACATATCCTATTGTGGATTTTTTATCCTCAACATCACTATACCAATTTGAATCAATGTATCCCATTAACTTACATTCTTTTCCCTTATCAACTGCAGGAAACAAAATACCATAGTCGAGAGTTCCTTTGAGATACCTTAATATCCTCTTTGTTGCTGTTAGGTGTGATACCTTTGACTTATGCATGAATCTACTTACCATATCTACACTGTATGCTAAGTCAGGCCTTGTATGACAAATGTGTCTTAATGACCCAATAAGTCTTTTATATTGAGTTGGGTTGATGACATCTTCATCTGTATCTTTCGGCAGTTGCAACCTTGGTTCAACAGGTGTCGAAATCGAGTTGCATTCTTCCATCTCAAATCTCTTGAGAATTTCTCCTGCATGTCTTCTTTGATGCATCATCAAACCTCTACTGCTCTTGTAGAATTTGATGCCAAGAAAATATGAAATGTCACCCAAATCAGACATTTCAAATTCCTTATTGAGATTATTTTTGAAGTCTTTGATCTTCTTATTGCAACTACCTATTATTAACAAATCATTGACATAGAGACATAGTATAAGCAATTTATAATTGTTTTTTCTTACATATACTCCATGTTCAGTTGTGCACTTCACAAATTCCTTCTTCCTTAGGAAATTATCAATCTTCTTATTCCAAGCTCTTTGAGCTTCTTTCAATCCATATAGGGCTTTATGCAGCCTGTACATCTTTCTCTCTTTGTTATATTTCACAAACTTAACTGGTTGTTTAACATAAACCTCTTCGTCTAAGGGTCCATTTATGAATTCACACTTCACGTCCATCTGACATATGTGCCAACTGTTTATTTCTACAAGACCAACAACTAACTTGATTGTTTCGATCCTAGCCACAAGTGCAAAATCTTCATCGAAGTTGATTTCTTCCTTTTGAAGAAATCCTTTCGCCACAAGTCTTGCTTTGCGTTGAGTTACTTCCCCTTTGGGATTCATCTTCACTTTGTAAACCCACTTGACATCAATTGCCTTATTTCCTTGAGGAAATTCAATTAGTGACCAAGTCTTGATGTCTTTGATAGACTTCTCTTTTTCGTTCATTGCTTTCACCCACTTCGAATCCTTCAATGCTTCAGTTGCATTGACGGGTTTGACATATGCATAGAAAGCATAATGTACAAGCTCACCTTCGTTATCAACCACATCATCTGATGTAATCACACATTCTTGCAAACTTGCAGGCATGTATTTTGTTCGCTGAGGTCTTCTTGCACTTGGTTGATCTATAATTGTTGGTTCCTCATGTCAAACTTCTCTTTCGACTTGAGTTTCTGGTTTTTCAAGCAAGATTCTCACTGAATCTTTCTTGACATTTTCAGTCCAATTCCTTAAGCTCATCTATGATCACGTCCCTGCTGATCATAATCTGCTTGTTCACAGGGTCGAACAACTTATAACCTCCTGTTGAATGATATCCAACTAGAATCATTTGACTCGACTTGTCATCAAGTTTTCTTCTCAACTGATCTGGAAAATTTCTATGTGCAATAGATCCAAATACCTTCAGATGACTCAAGTTAGGCTTTGTACCAGACCAATATTCTTCTAGAGTAATTCCTTCTAGCTTCTTCGTAGGAGATCTGTTCAAAATATATGTTGCAGTCAGCACAACTTCACTCCAAAACTATTTAGGTAAATGCTTTTCTTTCAACATACTTCTCACCATATATATAATGGTTCGATTCTTCCTTTCTGTAGTTCCATTCTATTGTGGAGTATAGGGTGGTACCACCTCATGCATAATCCCTTCTTTTTCACATAGCATGTCGAAGTCTTTCGACACATACTCTCCACCACCATCAGTTCTCAAAACTTTGAGCTTTCGACCATTTTGTCTTTCGACCATAGACTTAAACTTAGAAAATAACTCGATCACTTCACTTTACCTCCAAACGAATCCACCTGGGTTGGTCCACATGCATCAGAGTATATGACTTCAAAAATAGCCTTTGACTTGCTTCCTGCATCCTTGTTGAAGCTATTCTTGTGTTGCTTCGCCTGTATACATTCCTTACACACTTCATTTGGAATGTCGATTTCTGGCAATCCTGAAACCATATTTCTTCTCTTCAAATCTCTGATGTCTCTGAAGTTGATAAGGCCTAGTCAATAATGCCATATCCACTCATCTCTACTGGCTATAATCGAAAGGCACTTTTGATCCATCACATTAAGTTCAATCTTGAAGGTTCTATTTTGAGACATGAGAGCCTTCAAGATTAACCTTCTATTTGCATCGACGACTCTCTTCATCTTGTCTTTGACCAACACTTTGTACTTATTTTTGACCAACTGCCCTATGAGCAAATTGCTCTCCTGGTATGTATAACACATTAGAACTTACTGACCTTTTGCCATTTTTCCTCATAATCAAGACATCTCCAATACTTTCAGCTGCTAGAGTATTGTCATTTGCTAATTTCACTATATTCTTTGTTGAGGGTTTTAAGTTGACAAACCAATCTTTCCTTCCAGACATGTGTGATGAGAATCCTGAATCCAAGTACCATTTGTAATACGGTGGGAGAACTGACTTGGGTGTTTTGCGTTTTATCGTAATTGTTGCGGATAGTAAGAGTCACCACCAACTTTTATTTTATCCAATAGACGAAAGGGTGAAAAGAACAGGAAAGACCTTTTGAGAATTTTTCTTGAGTTCGGGGGATAGGTTATGAAAAGGGAAGGTGTTAGCACCTTTTTCATCAGTACTTATCTACGGGCTCTCAATTGCTAGCTCACTTTGAAATGCTTTGCAAAATGTGTTTGTGTTTGTTTGAAAGTATTTTTGAAAAGTGCCTTCGTTTAGGCGAACTTTGTAATGATTATCGTCTATATAAGAATGTATAAAAAGTGTTGACTTTTGAAAATATTTCATGAAAGTGTTGGTGCATTTGAAAGATGTTTTGTTTTGAAATGTTTGTGAGCAAGCAAGTACGAGCGTTCTACCTACTCAAAATTAAGTCTTTGTTCTCTTCCTCCTCCTTTAGATAGTGTTATCTTGCCATTAGTTGGTAAGAAACCATGTCATTGGATATGAAGGGACAAGCGCGGGTCATCGTACAGTCATAGAAGGCAACACTGTAGGATACCTTAGCAATTTATCATAAGGGCCTAAGATCATTTACCGAAGGCAACATCGAAGGGTCATCGAGGGACTACGATCTTGTAATCGAGGGTCTTTGTTAAAGTATCCCACGTTCGAGGGACATGACTGTTTTATTTGAGGCAACAAATATGGGTTAACCCTAGAGGTGCAAGTGTGTAAAGTGTATTATTTTCATGCATTTTTGTCTTGAATTAGGGTTATCTATTTGTTTGATTTTAAGTCTTGTCATACAAACCCTATTTACTAGCAATAATATTGAAAGCGATAAATTGCATAAATTTAAAGTCATACGCTATTGCATCACTTTAAGGGATGTGAATTTACAAATTACAAATGGGGGATGACAAATAAATAAATCCTAACTATTATAAGGCTTTGACAATTACAGTATAATGTACAAAATAATAAAATGTATAAAGAAATATAAAAGTAAGAAAAGAGAAAAAGAAAATTGTTTTTGTTTGGTTTTTTGATAGAAAGAGATTTTTATGATTAACCTAATTAACTAAAAAAAGAAATTAATTAATTAAAGTATAAGTTAATTTAATTAAAAATAGAAAATTAAAATGAAAACTTAAGTCTAAATTTATCTTAATTAATTTAAGAAAGAAAAATGTTTTTAGGATTTTTTGTTATGAAATAAAGTAAAGAGAAAAATAATAATTTTTAGTCTAAGTATTTGATAAAGTATATATTTTGTATTTTTAATAATAAATAATAATATTAAGAGAAAATAAAATAAAATAAAAATAAAAATAAAAATTGAAAGTCATGGGGGTTTGAAAAATAATGTGGGAAGTCTGAAAGTAAAAAAAAAGGTTTTGTTTTTGTTTAGGCCCAAGGCCTGTTTTTTTTTTTTTGCAATCAGAAAAATAATGAAATAAAATAAAAACACGGGCCTGCGTATTTATAGAAAACAGGGGGTGAGAGGAAGCAAAATGAGAAGGTCCATTACTGAAGAGGCCCGGGCGCGTGCTACAAACATAAAAGTGAAACAAGGAAAATATGAAAAAAGAACAAAAGATCTCGCTGGAGCTCGAACCCATGACCTCCTATAACAATGTCTTACGCACGCGCTTCTTGCCACTGGGGTGGCTGTTTCATCCGATTATAAAACATGTTGCAATAAATTTAAAATAAACTTGATTTGTGATATCAACTTCATCTTCTTCCTAGTGCCAAGTTTGAACAACATTTTTGAACTTTGTATCTTGCTCATTTCTCAATCATTCTCAAAAGTGTAAACATCAAACTTGTTAGAAATTTCATCACGATTTCAAAAATTTAAATAACTAAAACTAACACTAAAAAATGAACATGAATTTTAATTGGTACCAATTAGGACCTAATTTTTTTAGAAAGTTCAAGCCTAAAATTCACATCACTCAAGCAATATAAATGAATTCTAAGGGCATGGTTAGTTTCAGGGCTATGATGTCTACATTTTATCTTTGAAAATGGAAGTCAAATGATGCTTGTATAAAGAGTTAGAAAATCAAAAAACTCACCTTGAAAATGGAAATCGTGTTTTAAGTTAGAGCTCACTTCAAGGTGTTGCAATGATCTGGTTAGCTTCTTTGAACCTCTAGGAAGCTATTCCAATAATTACTTTGGATTGAGAGTGGCTGAATCTTCATGTAGAAGTCAATATGCAAGCTTCTGATTTTGGAAATGGAGGAAGGTGAAAATGGAGTTACAGAAATGTAACAGGTGTTTGGTTTGCTTCTAAATGGTTTATAGGTTCTTTGTGATTGGTTTTGAGGAAGAACGCACGAGTGATTTTGAGATGGAGGTGCAAGGTCAGAATCTGCACAAAAATGTTGTTTTTAGGCAATTTCTGGCTTGAGTGAGTTTTAGAGAGTTTTTAAGCTTGCTCATTCCTCCTAGGCTTGTGAATGAAGGCTCAATTTATGGGAAAAGGTTTGGAAGCTTGGAGGGATCAGAAATACAAGATCACAAGTTATGGATATTTGACTTGTTTTTGAAGCAAGCTTGACAAACATATTTCCAAGGCATGGTACAAGGCTTGTAGGGTGGCTAGAAACTTTAAACATGTTTTTTATGAGTTTGTAGAGGATTCCTGTGCAGAAAGAATAAGTGAAATGCTCATGACAAGTTGACTTTGTGATTAAAGCAATTTTATTAGAATGGCAATGTTACTTTGTGCCATTAATGGAAATGCAACTTAGATAAGGGCTCAAATTCTTGAAAATGGATCTATCAGTTATATAATCAATTAATTATGGAGTGAAACACAAGTTATAAGCCTGCAAAGTGAAATTATGCGGCATAGGCTAGGGTTTGAATCAAGTGTTCATCATAAAAAATGCCTTGTAATTCAAGAATGGATGCCCAACTTCTTCTCTTCGATTCTCTTAGCTCAAAAATGACCTCTTCAAGTTGTTGGAAATTTTGGAAATCTTGGAACATACTCTACAACTTTCATGTTTTCCACTTTTGCAAAATCCAATTGGAGCTATGTGAAAATGGCCAAGAAGTTGAGATAAAAAATCTGCCTAAACTAGGTCAAAATTTCACTAAGTGTTTAAGAAAAAGTGCATGACTTTGTGGGCCTATAACTCAAAATCTAAGCATTTTTTGGACATGAGCCCTTAAATTTAAAGTTGTAGATATCATAAATATCTACAACTTTCATGTTGAAAGTTTTCTATGAATCATCTTTCATCTTGGTGAAAAATTGGCATGAAGTAGTGAAATTATCATGTATAAAACACAGAAAAATTTCTAAGTCTTGAAAAGTTTGACTTTTCAAATTGAATTTTGACTTTTTTGATTTCTTGATGATCAAGCTTCATGTTTTTGAATGTCTTGATGAATTGTGATCTTTGAAACTCAAATTTGACCAAAAAGTTAAAGTTTGACTTTTGGTGTATCAGTTGACTTTTTCAACAGTTGACCAAATTTCAACTATAAATCATTTGATCTTGAGAGATGAATTGAATCATGCAATTAGGTCAAAATTATGTACTTGAATCCTTGCGATCATGTTTCAAATTAATAAGTCATGTATTAGGTCAGAAGTAAAAAATCAGTCATTCTAATCAAAAACCCTAATTTTGACCATTTTGCCCTTTTGATGATCTAAACATTTTTCTTGAGGAATTGTGATCCAAGCTTGATCAATTTATGAATATGACTTAAAAATGTTGATATTGGTAAAAAAATCTTGGAGTTTGACTGTAAGTTGACCACAATTGACTTTTTACCCAATATAGTTGATTTTCAATCATCTGGTCAATTGACTGAGCAAAATTGTGATTCAAGACTTGAAACTTGACATGAGTATTCTTGGAGGTCTATAATGATCCATGAAGGTAATTTGAGGCATTAGAAGTCCAATTTTCCTTGTGAAACTCAAAACCCTAATTTGAGGCATCAATGTTTAGGAGGTAGTTTGACCTAGTCAACACTTGTGCAAACTTGAGCCATTGGAGATCTTGTGAGAAATGTATTGAGAAAAGAGAGGGTAAAGTTTTGGGTACAACACCATTGGTCCTTGAATTTTTCTTCATCTCTTGTTGTAACCATCAAAAACATCTCCTCTTCTTCATACTTTGTGAACTTTGCATCACTTTCTTGATTCTTTCACTTATCTGAACAATGACTAGAATAGTGGCCATACTTCTGACAGTTGAAACATTGAATGTGACTCTTTTCAGGTTTTTGACCACCACCCCTTCCTCTATTTGTAACACCACCTCTTTGGTTGCTTTGGTATGGTCTTCTCTGATTCGAAATGTTTCCTTCGTTATGGTTTCCTCTACCAGTTGAACTGTTGTAGCCGCCTCTAACTCTGTCAAACCACTTTCCTTTGCCTTTTGTTTCTTTTGCTGAATGTGCCTGTAAAGCCACATCACTCTTCGAATTTCCTGTAACTCTTTCAGTCATTCTTTGTTCATGAGATTCAAGCGTCCCTTGAAGCTCTTCCTTTGTCAACTTTGACAAGTCTTTCCCCTCTTCTATAGCCACCACCATGTGGTCTAACTTAGCAGTCAAAGATCTTAAGATATTCGAAACAACAGCTCTTGTTGTTAATGTTTCTCCATATACCTTGATTTTATTCATTATTTTTGTAACCCTAGTGAAAAAATCATATATTCTCTCACTATCTTCCATATGAAGCAATTCATAGGTTCTCTTGTGAGTTTGTAACCTCACTTCTTCACCTTTTCTGCACCACCAAAAGACTTCTCAAGAACCTCCCAAGCTTCTTTTGCAGATTCCGAATCACTCAGTTTTTCGAAATTTTCTGGACTCAGACATTGATGAATTATAAAGAGTGCTTTATAGCTTCTCTGATTATGTGTGTTTCTTATTTTCTTCTTATGAAGCGTTTTCTCCAACCGCTTCCAATCCTTCCTTTACAAAATCCCAAAGACCTTGACACCTGAATAAAACTTTCATCTGTTTGTACCAATTCTCATAGTTGTCTACTTTCAGAATTGGTAGAGTTACTGTATAATTCACATTCCTATAACTCACCATCATAAATTCTTCTTCTTCCTTAATCGTTCTTGATCGATACTTCCCTTGAATCGATTAATTAAAGCTCTTGATACTAGATGTTGGAAATATACAAAAACCTATGATGAATTTCTACCAATCTTGATGAACAATATTGATATCACCATACAATGACAATGAATTATATGAAAAGAAATAAATAAAGAAGACAATTATTTTCTATAAAGTTTATCTCTGCCCACAAACTGTGGAAAACTTTAATATTCACTTGCAACTGCAAATTCTATGAATAAAAAGAATTGACTTAATTACAAAAATAGGGGTTACTCTCTTTATTTATAGATTTAGGTTAGCTTGCTCTCAAAGCCAAAGTCCAAAACTATAAAAGCCCAAAATACCTATTTTGAAACTAAATCAAATTTATTATATTTTAGATCTAAATCAAATCTATATAAATATAAAACAAATCTAATATGTTAAGCACCCAACTTTGACAACTACTCCCTTCGACACACATAGTTTCGACATTAAGGAATTACAATTTAACAAAAGGAATTAGTGTTTGCATAAAATAGGGGAAGAAGAGAGGATTTTCTACAGAGCTTCTCTCTACTCACAAATCATAATTTTATTCTTTGCAACTACAAATATTCAAGTGTTATACAATAATAGGGGTTACTCCCTATTTATAGTTTTAGGTTTGCTTGCTCCCTAAGCCAAAACCCAAAACTACAAAAGTCCAAAATACCTAATTATATTAATCTACAAAAATAGGCCTAAGTCGAATTCTCTATCGAGGAAAATCCTTTAACATTTAAACAACTACATAATTCGACATGCCACACATACACACACACCATGCTAATTCAAAACTACCTTGTTCATGTCGAGCAACCTAGTTTGACACCGGGAATTACAACCTCAACACACCACCTAATCCATTGTGTCTAAGTTATCTACACTCCGACTTGCACTCCTTTCGTCATGATGTCTACAATCTGATTCTCAGTTCTGTAGTGCTTCAAGTTTATCTTCCTGTTTACTACCTGCTCTTGAACATAATAGAACCTCATTTCAATGTGCTTGCTTCTGCCATGTGCTATCGTATTCTTCGTAAGATTAATAGCTGACATGTTATCGATCTTCATGGTAATTGCTTAATGATCTTCTGTTGTAATTTCTTCGACTAAATTCACCATTTATGTTGCTTGACATGCACAAAGACAAGCAACTATGTATTCTGATTCACACAATGATAATACTACTAGTTCTTTTCTAGAACTCCAAGAAAATGGTGCACCACCTAGCATAAACACATAGCCAGATGTGGATTTTCGATCCTCAGTATCACTACACCAACTTGAATTGATGTAACCCACTAGTTCGCATTCGTTTCCTTCATCTGCTTCAGGAAACAAAATGCCATAGTCGAGTGTTCCTTTTAGATATCTTAGTATCCTCTTCATTGCTTCTAGGTGTGATACCCTTGGCTTCTGCATAAATCTAATCAGCATACCTACATTTTATGCTAAGTTGGCCTTGTGTGACAAAGGTATCTTAATCACCCAATAAGTCTTCTGTACTGGGTTGGGTCAACATCATCTTTATCTAAATCTTTCGATAGTTGTAGTCTTGGTTCAACAGGTGTTGAAGTCGAGTTGCATTCTTCCATCTCTAATCTTTTGATTATTTCACTTGTATATCTTCTTTGATTCATCAACAAGCCTCTACTACTCTTATAGAATTCCACGCCAAGGAAATATGAAATTTCGCCCAGATCAGACATTTCGAACTCCTTGCTAAGATCACCTTTGAAGTCTTTGATCTATTTCTTGCAGCTATATGTTATCAACAAGTCATCAACATAGAGACATAGTATAAGAGGTTCACTCTTACTTCTTCTTACATATTCTTACATATACTCCATGCTCAGTTGTGCACTTCACAAATTCCTTCTCCCTTAGGAAACTATAATCTTCTTATTCTAAGCTTTAGGAGCTTATTTAAGTCCATACAGGGCTTCATGCGACTTGTAGACCTTTCTTTCTTTGCCTCGTTTCACAAACCCAAGTGGTTATGTAACATAAACTTCTTCATCTAAGGGGCCTTTTAGGAATGCACATTTGTTATTACGCTAAAGCAGCAAGCAAAAGTAAGTATTTTGTTTTATCATCTCCACATGGATTAGTGTGATATCAATTTTGTTCAACAATTAATATATTTTTAAGCTTAGGTTTGTAAGGGTTTGAAAGTTTAAATTATGGAAAGTAAAACAGCTGAATGATAAATAAAGTTTCGGAGAGATATGAGAACTTGTCAGGATTGAATTTCATTCACCGAAGTAATATGAAATTTACCAATCAGTTGTACATAATCTAAACATTTATCAATACCATCATGTATCGCCCACAACAGCGTTTATGTCTAGACATCTGATGAGAGTTGAACCTTTTAATCAACGATCTCTCAGCCTATTAAAGGGTTCCTACCTTATTCTTCAATCGACCATTTCTCAGCCTATTAATTAACAAGGAGCATTAATATTTGATACTCTTTATGAATGTTAGCCAAATCTCAATAGAAATCCAAACCCATTAAGATAAATAGTAAAACAAATATAACATTGATATAGATTGACATATAGATTGTATACAACACCATGATAAATAAAAATACATATTAAAACAGTAAACTTACATTTAATCCTAACAAGAAGGGACTTAGCTACACATGGCAGCTAAATACAAAGAGAAGAATGAATAAGAACAAACATCTACCACAATTTCCCACTGATTGGTGCAAACCCCGCTCAGACTCCAAAAATGGTTCTCGGTCTGAAAACCCTACAAACCCAAAAACTACTGAAAAATATGTTTTTAAACTATATATACAAAATTTGTATAGAGAAATTTCCCCGACGCCCAAAAGTTTCGCACGGTGAATGTTCAATTTCCCCTCACATCAACCCGCACACAACACTCACAAGCTGGAACAAAGTATCTAAATTCGCCCAGCAAACATAAGTTTCATTTGGATAAGTAATCGCTATAAGCTCTCCCAACAAACAAGCCCACATCTTCCTAAGAAAAGCTACTGGAATGCTTCCGATATAGTGTCATACCCCAAATTTGCCCTACCTTTATTTTCAAGATAAAAAATAGAAGACCTTTTAATTAGGAATGGTTCAACAATATCTGATGGCCCGTTCTTAAATTAAAGTCGACTAGGGGGTGTATTTTAATTCAGGAGAGTGGGGCTTTCTAAGTCAGAAAGACCCACGTATCCGTAAACCCATTCGCGAAGCATGTTGACCAATGACCCATGAGATTCGAATGTGAAAAACTATTTCAATAATAATAATTAAGTTCTTAATTAAACTCATTTAGGTAATATTGATGTTAGTAAAAGGGGAGGTGAAAATACAATTTTCAAACTCATTTTCGTTTGGTCCATTTCTTTTGGGGGTATATGGTAAAAGGAGGTGTGTTTACAAATTAAAAATCCATTGTGTTTTCAGCAGCCCATTTGTTTTTTTATTTTAGGGAAAAAAAGGGGTGTGTTTGCAAATTAAAGGCCCATTAAGATTTTAGCAGTCCATTTTGATATCTTGTTGTTGTGTTGTTTTAGGAAAAAAAAAAGGGTATTAGCATTTAAACTTTTTGTTATTTTAATAAGAATAAATAATATATATATATATATATATATATATATATATATATATATATATATATATATATATATATATATATATATATATATATATATATATATATATTTCTTTATTAAAAGAAAATATAATATATTTTTTATTTGCTGATAAACTTTTTAATTATTAAAAAGGATATTATATTGGATATTATTTATTTCACTTATTAAGAATTGTTGTTTTAAAAAGGAAAGAATGTTGGCTCAGTTTTGTCAAGATAGTGCATGGGCTGAGCAAAGAGTAACAAGTGCATGCCCAAATGGAATAAACTGTTGCTGTTTCAATCAATGAGAAATATGAGTACGTTTTTTTTTACCAATTAACAGACACTGTAGAAATCAAGATCAAACTAAATAAAATCCAAAATCATATTTCCTTTCAATGAATCAAATCTTTTCTACAAACAAAATAATATGCTGAATCAAATCTTGGCAAAGTACAGTCCCGAATCAAATAATACAAAATATACAAAAGAATTAAGCCCAAAATCACGAACGAACCGGTACTGTAGAAATTAAACTAAGACATATCAAATATAATCCCTAAATTAACTCTAACAACAAACCTAAATCAAATCTAATTACAGTTACAGAAAAAGGCTAAATCGCGAATCAATTACACGAATCTTGAATCCCTAATTTCTATGATTCATCCCTAAATCTATGCTAAAACAATTACAACCCTAATTCGTAACGACCCTAATTCTAAAACCCTATAAGTACAAGACTCGAAGAACAGAATGGAGGGAGGAAGCAAGGGAAAAACAATAAAAGAAAGAGAAAATACAGGGGACGAAGAAGATTTGAAGATACGGAAGAATAGAACCGCAAACCAAGCTTGATTGAAGACTGGAGGATTTGCAATCGGGGTTCCAATATCTGGAACCCTAGTTGCTATCATCTCTGCCGCTGATAATCTGCTTCAATCGTCCACCACCATCACACTATTCTACCGCTACCTGCAAAAGAGAAAAGAAGAGATATTAGCACGTTGGAGCTCAGAACCGGAACGAAATTGCAAAAGGGGTAAACTAACTTAGCTTTTTAATTTTTTGTTTGTGGGTTGTGGGGAGGAATTTTCGAGTTACAGTGAGTAAGGTGGGTTATTCGAGCCGCCACCGTGAAGGGTGAGAGTGGGGTTTGGTTCAAGAAAGAAGAAGGGTTTGTGTATCGTGAAGGAGAGAGGAAAGAGGGTGTTGTAATAAAAAAATAGAGAAAATGAAAGATGAAATGTTGAAAACATGTTAAGCTTCCGTAACGATTCCGTGCGTGCATGCATACGCCAATTAACGTACTCCCTCATTAGCATCCCTTAGATGCGCATCAAACGATCGTTAGGCCAAGTTTCATCGTAACATCATGCACCCTCACCACACGTAATCCAATTGGCCCTCTCAATTTACTTAATGGGCCGAGCCCAACTACTTCGTACACCCCCACTCACCTGAATTACTAAACTATCAAACTAAATTACACCCCCTATCCGGAAAACATATTTGGGCCTAGCCAAGTTCTACTTTTTACACCCCTGCTTTTACTACTCAGTTTAAAACTGCACCCCCCTCTGCCTAATTAATTATTTTCTACATTTTTATTATAATTATTATATTTTAATTTTATTTTCTTATTATTACCGCTTATTTTTAATATTATATTATTATCCTTTAATTTTATTTCCTTATTATTATTTTTATTTAGGATTTTTTTAATTATTATTATTATTATTATTATTATTATATAATATCAATTTTTATATTATATGTAAATATTATATTATCATCCAAATTATTTTTATTCAAAAACGCATTCATATATCTTTTCTTCTATTATTTGCATTGAAATATATTTTAATCATGCATTAACAAGAGTTTTTTTTGCAGTTAATACGATTAAAAAACACGCAACAAACAACAAACTATTTTTCGAAATCAACTAAGCTAATCAATTATTTTTGCAAAAGGGTTTCAAAGAGATTTTGACTTACCGCGCATTCAGTCAAAATCTCCGCAATCACTACTCCCGGTCAAAATGCGAGGTGATTTAAAGTACGTTTATGACCCATAAAAAACACCAACCCCATACGAACTATGAATTGGGACTCTGATTCCTCATAAGAGGATACATAGGCATACGATCAAAAATCGTAGCGAGTTCTCCTATAAAAATTAAACCCTTTCCCCTATTAAAATTTAAATCCTGTTTTACCCGAACCTAAACCTAAAACCTAATATCCTTGTGAACAAGGTAGATGAAAGGTGCCTAACACCTTCCTTTCGTCTAAAGAAGTCTGAAACCTAGAATCTCTGTCTGTGAATTAGGGTTTTCTGTTAGATTCCCTTCTCTAGCATAAAAACTAATAGTGGTGACTCTGATTAAAAATCCAGTTGCTACGTGTAGCTCGCTCCTTCCTTACCTCGAGCTTTCTCGATGATGTCGCTCTTGCTTCGCCCCTGGCTCGCTCGATGAAACAACTGACAAGCAACTTCTTTACTTTCTTGCTTTATGCATTCTCTTCCAAGGTTTGTGCCTTCTCCTTTTAAGCTTGATGCAACCCTTTTCTGCACAATAACACACAAATCAAATATTCTAGTACTAAATACTAAAAAAGATAAATTCTAGCAAATTTTGGGGAAAACAATAGTCGAAAATGCAAAATGGAGTTGAAAAGTGTCAAGTTTTCAAGTGGAAATTTAGACATATTTGACACTTATGAAACTCTCTCCAACTTTAAACTTTGTTTGTCCTTAAACAAGAATCTTACAACCTAAATAAATAAGAGCAACATCCAAAACATCTCATGATCAACAAGCTAATGCATGGTTCAAAATATTTAAACCATAAGTAAAGTCATGCTTACCATTATACTACAACTACACCATGATTATGAAATAAATTCTAAACACAAAAGTCATGTTAAATATTCTAAAACAATACATTCTCAATCTTGAATCACACCTAGCACACAAATTCATCAAGGGATGAAGAACAAAAATGAGGGCTTAACTCTCACCCAATAATCTTGCTAACAACAGATTAAATTATACATTCACCTAAGAAAACTCGTATTGAAAGCATAAAAGCACAAATCACAAAGGACTTTTAAGGGATGTAATGAGACTTGAGTTACAAACAATGGTCATATCTAAAGGTAGTTGAAACAAAATTTCATAATCCTAGGAGAGCATTCACTTCTCAAATTTTCAAGTATTCTCAACTTTATTTCACCATCTTCCCTTATCTCAAATGGTTACACCCTTGAACTCAAATATTGGCATACAATGCTTTCCTATTTTATTCTCATTCAAATCTTTTTCTTTTCTTTTCCTATTTTTATTTTTCTTTCTTTTTCAACCACTTTCTTATTCAAAACTTAGTAACCAACATTTTTCTCTCCAATTTGAATACAACCACACATTATAACAAGAATGCTCTCAAAATTTATAAGGCAAGGGAAAAAATTCTAACCATGATTTATGGTTGGTGGTTCAAGAAAAACAAAATCAAAATCCATTCAAAAATCGATGAGGAACTAATTACTCGTGCACAAGTATCATAGTTCCACTACAATATGGATCCTACAAAAAGGCTCAAATGTGGTAACAAATTCTCACTCACTCACAAGGTAGATTAATTTATTTGGTCAAGCAGTTGTGCTCAATTTCAAAAAAAATAAATGCCTTGATCATTTTCATGCTTTCAAACAATTAAACACAAATGCAAGATTAAACATAATAAAACCTAGCTAGAACAAGAATTATTGGTCTGCCGTGCATATAGTGAATAATGGAAAACTTCCTTATAATTTGGGTATGACCTAAAGTGATTCAATCATGAAACATGTAATGCAAAATAATGAATGACATGATATTTGTACAAATTATAAGTTTCATGTTCATGATATGATTTAGAAAGCAATAAACACATAGCTTGACCGTGTCCCAACTTTTCTAGCTGTTATCATTACCACAACATTTGCAAGTTGGTTCATTTAAACTTGGAATACTCACTAGTTGCCTCCTCAAGTCAATCAAAAACAAGCCATGAGAACAAACTCAATTTTTTTCCCTAAAACTCTTGAAATTAAGCTAAACTACTAGAGTTGAAATTAAATTAAACTAAACTACTATAATTTAAAATTGGGTTAACTCCCAACAGACACTTGGTTAACATCGTTAGCTCGACGTCTTTATTTAGTAGATGCTCCTTCTTGGTGCTTCATTTTGCTTGACTAATTTCTCTTTCACCTGAAGTTACTCCTAACCAACACTTGAGTGAACTTTATGCAAAAAAAAAATATATACAAATGTACAAAGCTTAAAAATATAGCAATTATTATGATGCTTTTAATATCTAAACACCAATCCTCGACAATGGAGTTATTTTGTTGTTGCGGTAAAGCAGCAAGAAAAAGTAAGTTTTGATTTATCATCTCCACATGGATTAGTGTGATATCAATATCATTCAACAGTTAATATGTTTTTAAGCATAGGTTTGCAAGGGTTTGAAAGTTTAAATTATATAAAGTAAAACGATTGAATGATAAACAAAGTTTCGAAGAGATACGAGAACTTGACAGAATTGGATTCCATCCACACCGAAATAATATGAAATTTAGCAATCAATTATAAAAAATCTAACATTTATCAATACCATCATGTATCACTCACAACAACGTTTATGTCTAAACATTTGATGAGAGTTGAACCTTATAATCGACGATCTCTCAGCCTATTAAACAGTTCCTACCTTATTGTTTAATCGAAAATTTATCAGCCTATTAAACAACAAGGAGCATTAAATTCAATACTTTATGTGAATGTTAGCCTAAATCTATGTCTAGCATTTAGAATATAACAAATTTCCATCTTAGTTCACGTTTCGAACCTTATTTCTCAATAGCAATCCAAATCTATTAAGATAAATATTAAGACAAAGATAACATCGATATAGAATCACAAATAGATGGTATACAATTCCATGATCAATAAAACTACATACTAAAAACAATAAACTTACATCCAATCCCAACAAAAAAAAGGATTTGGCTACATAATGGCAACCAAATACAAAGAGAAGAATGAAGAAGAACAAACATCTACTACGATTTCCTGCCATTTGATGCAAACCCCACTCTGGATTTTCAAAGAGTACACTCTCTTTTCGTTTTCCAAGGATATCACACTCACAAAATGGTTCTAGGTATGAAAACCCTGAAAACCCAAAAGCTACTAAAAACTTTGTTTTGAAACTATATATACATAAGTTGTACAAACAAATTCTCCTGGCACCCAAAAGTTTCACCCGAAGAATTGTCATTTTCCCTTTAAATCATCCTGCACACAACACTCACAAGCTGGAACAAAATATTTAAATACGCCCGACGAACATAAGTTTCGCCCAGAGAATTACTTGCCACAAGCTCACTGATAAGTGCAAATTATAACTATTTTAGTATATGCTTTTTGTTGCACTTATAGACTCTTTGTTGTTAATATCGGTAGAATAAACTCGAATTTTGTGTAAATACGTTTTGTTTGTATATAATTGAGTTTTTAATTCATTTGTGTATCATTTGATAATTTTCCATTCATTTTGTAGGTATTTGAGCATTGTTGGAGCATTGAGTAATAAAAGCTCCAAGATGAATTTTTGATCCAAGAGAGGAAGAAGGAAAAGAAAGAAAGCCAAGAAAAGAAGCAAGGATTTTCTATTTTAGAAGCGTCATCGGAAAATTTTATAGCGGTGTCAAAGCATTGTAAGCGTCGGGTCCGTCATCGGGCGAAGCATAAGCGATGTATAAATGAGAAAATCCAGTAGCTTTTGTCTTGTGCTTGTGCCTTGGTTGGCGGGCGAGAAGTGAAGCTATCACCGGGCGGTAGCTTTGAAGTGCCAAGCGGTGGAAATATTTTTGTCTGCTTACTTGCATGGTGCAAGCTGATTGATTGGAATAAGGGCAGCGCCGGGCGGTGTGTGTCTGGGACATAATTTTGTATATATTTTCTTTACATTTCATTTTTTAGGGTTATGTTTTTGGGGATAGTTTTAGCTCCCAAATTCATCAACCTCGTCTTTAATAGATTAGCTTAGAAAACAACAATGAAGATTACATACGGATGATCCATAGTGGATTTCTCTTTGATCGACACTGAAAAACTGGAAGATTTATGGTTCATTTCTCTATTATTTATGTATTCTCTATTTCTTGGGTTTTGTATGTGTATTTACTTTAAAATCATATATATTTGTCGCCCACGGCGTTGTATAAATCTTTATTTACAAATCTTTGTCGATTATTGTCCTGGATTTTTGCTTTGTGCTTTGGGGTTTGGGTTGTTATAGACATATACTACTCGAATTCTTATCTAGGATGATTATCTAATAATATCTAGATTCTAGAGATATATTTAAAGTTATTATTCACTTAGGCATCTATGATTAATGTCTCTGTGTTGGTTGTGTTGTGCTGAGAGATTGTCAGCGTAATTAGCACGGTTGACTTCTGTGTTGTTGAGATTGGTTGAGAGATTGCCAACGAGGTGATACAATGGGTTTTATGTTTGATACGTGATGACATTTATGAGTCTTGTAGGTTGAGTATAATTGGTTGATAATTTTAAGTTTGTGAGGAATGGATTATATGCATGCTTTATAAGTTTCTTCTTTGAAGAATGAGTTATTTTCCTATTAATAACTTTAATTCCCATAATTACTTTAAACCTATTCAAACCAAACTCATTAACGAGAGATTTGTCGAACAATAATTCAGTAGCACTAAGCTCTATGGAGACAATATGATATAACCTATATCACCCTAAATACTTACTTTTTCTTTCCGCTTTACCGCTTCGGCGAAATTGCGCCATTGTCGGGGATTGGTGTTTTTATTGTTTCGCATTGCGATAGTTTCTTTGTTTTTGAGTTTTGCACATAATTTCTATATTGTAAATATTTTGTAAATCAAAACTTATGTATATTAATACTTGTATATATTTATATGTGTTTCTCTTCATGTTTGCCAAAAGTGTGGTTAGATGTGTAGTTCCGGTTAGAGCTCAAAGAGATGAGAGCAAAGGCGGGAGTGAAAGAATTTGACCCATTCAAAGCAATGTGTTGGTTTGTAAATATCAAGCATTGAACTTACGATGTAAAACAATCATGTTTTAGTATTTTTATTTTTGTTAGTTTATGTAGTGTGTTGATTTTTGTTTAAACAAGTTGAAATTGGACCCGTTTTAAAAACTCAAATCCTCACTTTTCAACTTGTTTATTCACTTTCATCTGGTTGTTTTGTTGTGTTAATTGTGTTTTTCCAAAGCTTGCTTTTACTAGCTTGAGGAAATTTATATGTGTTTAATTTTGTTTTTTCTAATTCTTTTGTTGTTGTTTGGACTCAATTTTGGTCCGGTAACTTGAAGAATTTTGAGGAGATTGTCCGAATTTGAGTGTTTAACTTACGAATGTATGGTAATGATATTTTTTGAAGTTGGTATGTGCCAGGTACTCATTTATCGCTTTCTATAGCATAACATGTTTAGGAAACTTTTAATTTGTATAATTACCATGCCATTCATTCTTTTTGTATTACTTGCTCATGACTTGAATCACTTTAGTTCCCTGTTTACCCCAAATGTGAGGAATCTTTCCATTGTTCATATATGTTGGAGGCCACAATTCTTATTTTAACTGGATTTTATTATGTTTAATCTTTTATTTCTATTGATTGTATGAAACATGAAATGATCAAGAAATTTTGTTTGATTTTGAGCATAACTACCTAGCCAAATATTCAATTCACCTTGTGAGTGTGTGAACTTTTGTTAACCCTTTTTGAGCCTTTTTTTGTCAATGTTCATGTTGTTTTTGAACTTAATGCTTGTCTATGAGTGTTTAATTTTCCCTTTTGAATGAACATTGATTCTTTGTTTTCTTGAATCCTCAACTATAATTTTTAGTTTGAATTTTTGCCTTGCCTTAGAAAGTAGAGAGTATTCACTTTAATGTTGGTTGAATTCAAGTTGGGGAGATCGATGTTTACTCACTTATGTTATTGGTTGCTATGCGGTTGTGAAAGAGAAAAAGAAATAAAAAAAAGAGAAAGAAAAATAATATAAAAATAAAGAAAAAAATTAAAAAAGCTTTGAAAAAGAAAAACAAAAAGAGTGTGGAATAATGTTGTGTTAATAAGTATGATGTTTTGGTTTGAAAAATTTAGGATTATGAAGATAGTTGATTGAGATTTTATGTTTGAAATTTTGTGAGTTGATCACTCCCTTAGGTTTAGGCAAGTTTTTGTTTCGATTAGCTTTTGGAATTATCCCTTATTTGTTAACCAAGCCACGTTACAACCTTGAAAAGCCCTTGTGATTTTTGCCTTTGTATGTTCAATGTGAATTTTTGGATGAATGCATAATTTAGTCCATTGTTTTCAAGATTGTGGATGAGTGTCAATGTTCTTCACCTTTGTGTGTTCTTCATCTACCGATGAATTTTTACTAAGCGTGATTCACGATTGAGCATATTTTGTTTTAGAATGTTTTGCATGATTTTTGTACTTAGGATTCAATTCGTTTACATATTGTTCTTGTAAGATAGTGGTAATTTTTTTCTTGCGCGTGTGTTTTTGTTTGAACCATACATTTTTTTATGTTTTTCAAAATCTGTTGATTCATGATTCTTTGGTTGATTACTTTTCTTCTTTAAGTTTGTTTTCCATTGTTTGAGGACAAACAAGTTCAAGTTGGGGAGAGTTTGATAAGTGCAAATTGTAACTATTTTAGTATATACTTTTTGTTGCACTTATCAACTCTTTGTTGTTAATATTGGTTGAATAAACCCGACTTTTGCATAAATCATTTAGTTTGTACATAATTGAGTTTTTTTATTCATTTATGTATCATTTGATTGGTTTCCATTCATTTTGTAGATATTTGAGCATTGTTGGAGCATTGAGTAATAAAAGCTCCAAGATGCATTTTGATCCAAGAGAGGAAGAAGGCAAAGAAAGAAAGACAAGAAAAGAAGCAAGGATTTGTTGTTTTAGAAGCGCCGTCGAGCGTCACTGTAGCGGTATCAGGGAATTATGAGCGTCGAGTCCGTCGCCGAGTGAAGCAGGAGCGGTGCAGAAATGAGAAAATCTAATAGCTTATGTCTTGTGCTCACGCCTTGGGCGTCGGGTGAGGAATGAAGCCTTCGTCGGACGATAACTTTGGATCGTCGTGCGGTGGTAGATATTTTTGCCTGCTTGCTTGCATGGCGCAAGCATATTGGTTGGAATAAGGGCAGTGCTGAATGGTGCATTTTAGGCGCCAAATGGTACGTGTATGGGGCATAATTTTGTATATATTTTCTTTATATTTCATTTGTTAGGGTTATGTTTTTGAGGATAATTTTATCTCCCAAATTCTCAACCTCATTTTTTAATAGATTAGCTTAGAAAACGACAATGGAGCTTGCATACGAATGATCCCGAGTGGATTGCTCTTTGATCGATGCTGATAAACCTGAAGATTTATGGTTCATTTCTCTTCTTCTTTATGTATTCTCTATTTTTTGGGTTTTTTATGTGTATTTACTTTTAACTCATGTATATTTGTCGCCCATGGCATTGTATAAAGCTTTCTTTATAAATCTTTATCAATTATTTTCCTGAATTTTTGCCATGTGCTTTGGGATTTGGGTTGTTATATATATATATATATATATATATATATATATATATATATATATATATATATATATATATATATATATATATATATATATATATATATATATATACTGCTCGAATTCTTATCTAGGATGATTATCTAATAGTTTATAGATTATAGAGATAGATTTAAAGCTATTATTCACTTGGGTATCTGTTATTAATGCCTTTGTATTGGTTGTATTGTGCTGAGAGATTGTCAATGCAATTAGCACGATTGACTTATGTGTTATTGAGGTTGGTTGAGAGATCGCCGCTGAGGTGATACAGTGGGTTTTGTGTTTGTGCGTGATGACATTGATGAGTCTTGTAGTTTGAGTGTAATTGGTCAATAGGTTTAAGTTTGTGAGGAGTGGATTATATGCATGCTTGATAATTCTCTTCTTTGAAGAATGAATTCTTTTCCTATTAATAACTTTAATTCTCGCAATTACTTTAAATCCATTCAAACCAAACTCATTGATGAGAGATTTGTCGAACGATAATTCAGTAGCACTAATCCTTGTGGAGACGATACGATATAACATATATCACCCTAAATACTTACTTTTCTTGCCGCTTTACCGCTTCAACACTCACCCAGTGAACAAGCCCACATCAGCCAAAGAAAATCTACTGGAATGCTTCTGATGTAGCTTGCTCCTTCTTCGCCTCGAGCTCGCTCGAAGATGTCGCTTCTGCTTCAACCCTGGCTCGCCCGATGAAACAGCTAACAAACAACTTTTTCACCTCTTTGCATAATGAATTATGTTCCAAGGTTTGTGCCTTCTTCATCTAAGCTTGATCCAACACTTTTCTGCACAATAACACACAAATAAAAGATTTTACTACTAAATACTAAAAAAGATGAATTCTAGAAAATTTGGGGAAAACGATAATAAAAAACGCAAAATGGAGTTGAAAAGTGGCAAGTTTTCAAGCGGAAATTTAGACATATTTGGAACTTATCAACATTTCACATCCATCTAACACATGTGCCAATTGTTCATGTTTACTAGACCAAAAACCAACCTAATTATTAAGATTCTAGCAACATGTGAAAAAACTTCATCGAGGTTGATTCCTTCTTTCTGAAGAAATCCTTTGGCTACAAGTCTCGCCTTGTGTCGAGTTACTTATTCTTTTGGATTCAAATTCACCTTATATACCTACTTGGCATCAATTTCCTTCTTACTTTGAGGCAATTTGATAAGTGACCAAGTGTTATTGACTTCAATGGACTCCATTTCCTCATTCATTTCTTTCATTAACTTTGAATCCTTCAATGCCTCAATTGCATTGACTGTTTTGACATCTCCATAGAAAGCATAATGTATCAACTCACCTTCATTATTAACCAACATCATATGATGTAATCACACATTCCTGCAACCTCGCAGGCATGCATCTTGTTCTTTTAGGTCTGCTTGGGCCTATTCCATCTCTCACTTCTTATCGAACTTCTCTTTCGACTTAAATTGTTGGTTCTTCACATAATATTCTCACATAACCTTTCTTTATATTTTCATTCCTTAAGCTCATCTATGATCACGTCCCTGTTAATCACTACTTGCTTGTTCACTGGGTCGAATAACTTATATCCACCAGTTGAATTATATCATATTAGGATCATCTGACTTAACTTGTCATTAAGTTTTCTTCTCAACTGATTAGGTACATGTCTATGTGCTATAGATCTAAATGCCTTCAGATGACTTAATCTAGCCTTGGCACCATACCAACATTCTTCTGGCCTGATTCCTTCTAGATTTTTCGTCAGACATATGTTCAAAAAGCATGTTGCAGTCACCACAACTTCATCCCAAACTCTTTAGGTAAATGGTTGCCTTTTAACATACTTCTCATCATATTCATGATGGTCCTTTTAGCAGTTCCATTTCTTTATGGAGTGTAGGGTGGCATTACCTCATGCACAATCCCTTCTTTCTCACGTAACATATCGAAGTATTTCGACACATATTCTCCACCACCATCAGTCCTTGGAACCTTAAGGTTTCGACCACTTTATCTTTCAACCATAGGTTTAAACTTCGTAAATACCTCGATCACTTCACTTTTCTTCTTGACCAGGTAAGTCCATAATTTTTGATTGAAATCATCTATGAATATGACAGAGTTCTTGTTACCTCCAATCGAATCCACGTGGATAGGTCCACATACATAAGAGTATATAACTTCAATAATTGCCTTTGACTTGCTTCCTGCATCCTTGCTGAAGTTGTTCTTGTGCTGCTTCGCTTGCACACATTCCTCGCATACTTCATTTGGAATGTCGATTTCTGGTAACCCTGAAATCATATTTCTGTTTTTCAAATATTGGATGTCTTTCAAGTTGAGATGTCCAAGTCGATAATTCCATATCCACTCACCTTGCTAGTTGCAATTGCAAGGAACTTGTGCTCCATCATATTAAGTTTAATCTTGAAGGTTCTATTTGTAGACATAAAAGCTTTTAAGATTAACCTTCCACTCGAGTCAAGAACTCTCATCAACTTGTCTTTAATTGACACTTTGTAGTTCTTTTCGACCAATTGCCGTATTTTGAGCAAATTAATTTTCATGTCTGGTATGTACAATACATTGGAAATTATTGACCTTTTGCAATCTTTCCTCATAATCAGAACATCACCAATATCTTTAGCTGCTATGGTATTGTGATTTGAAAATTTCACCATGTTCTTCATCGAGGGTTTTATGTTGAAAACCAATCTTTCCTTCTAGACGTGTGTAATGAGCATCTTGAGTCTAAGTACCACTGGTCCTTGAATCTCTCTTCATCTATTATTGTGACCATCAGTATCATCTCTTCTTCTTCTTCTTCTTCTTCTTCTTCTTCTTCATTTTTTGAAAACTTTGCATCACTTTCTTGATTCTTTTATTTTCTAGACAATCGCTAGAGTACTGGCCATACTTCTGACAATTGAAATATTGAATATAACTTTTGTCAGGCTTTTAATCACCACCTCTTCTTTTACCTGCAACACCACCTCCTTAATTGCTTTGGTATGATTGCTTTCTCTGGTTCGACGAATTTCTATCTTGTTGGTTTCCTCGACCAGTCGAATTATTGTAGCCTCATATACCTTTGTTGTCGAACCACTTTTCTTTGCCTTCTTTTCTCTTGTTGATTAAGCCTGCAGAGCCACATCACTCTTCGACTTGCCTGCAGCTCTCTCAATCATTCTTTACTCATGATATTCAAGCGTCCCTTGAAGTTCTCCCTTTGTCAATGTTTATAAATCTTTTGACTATTCTATGGAAACCACCATGTGGTCGAACTTAGGAGCCAATGACCTAAATATATTTGCAACAACTGATCTTGATGTCAACGCTTCTCCATATATCTTGACTTGATTCACCATTTTTATAACCCTAGTGAAGAAATATGTTATGCTTTTGCTTTCTTCCATTTGAAGCAATTCATACGTTTCTTGTTTTTCTATTTTATTTGATTTATTTTTCGTTTTCATATTTTCGAAAAAATCCGAAAAAATTTGTAGACATTTAATTTAATTTAATTTGGTTTTTAAATATATTTATAAATTTTTATAATAGAGTAAAATTTAGAAATGCATATCCGAAATCACTTTTTCGTAAAAAATAAGGTTTATTTGGAGATGCATATCCGAATCCACCTCATTTTATTGTAAAATTCAGATATGCATATCTTAAACCATTTTTTTCGTAAAAAATAAGGTGTATTCGGATATGCATATCCAAAACCATTTTTTTTAAATGAAGGACTTTCAGATATGCATATATGAATTCTTGAGGTATTTTGAGTTTTTCACCAGAGGTCTGGAAGAAGAATACTAGGTGTGGAAAGAAATTTTCAAATATTTTTACATATTTCTTTTCTAATGTATCTCATCAATCAACTCAAATCAACCCGTTGTTTTTCGATTGCTTCGATTTGAATTTTATCAAAAATATATGCAAATTTAATCCAAACTAATCTAAATATTTTTAATCGGTTTGAACATCAGATTTTCTCAAAATCGAACTAAACTAGTCTACAAACACCTCAATTTTGCATATCATTAATATAATAAAATTATATTATTTAAAAAAAATATCTTTATGCATATTTTTCAAATGTATTCTATTAATTTTTGATTTGGTTCAATTTTAATTTTATAAAAAGAAGGTGTAAATTCAATCCAAATTAATATATATATTTTTAATTGGTTTGAACATTAAATTTTTTCAAAATCAAATTAAACTAGTCCACAAACACCTCCAATTTTACATATCATTAATATAAATTTCCATTAAGATAAATTTTTATAATTTTGTTTGAATAAATGAAATTATTGAAGTGAATAAATACGTTATTGAATAAATGGTATTCTATTATTTAGATAATTTAAAATTGGATAGAGCAAAATAAAATAGAATCATATAAATTCTATTTTATTTCTTCAGTTATTATTATACTTATTTTTCTCCAATTTAGATTAAATGATGAATTCGCTTTATTTCATTCTAAAATTTTTCTAACGATAGAATGAAATCTTATTATGTTCCATTTATTATGCTTCATTTCATTTTTTAAAGTTCATTTTATGACATCCAACTATAGTCTAAATTCTTTTTAAAGCCTCATAACGTAAACATTAGAACAAACTCAGCTACATCACTCTAAATTGACAAAAGCCAGAAAGTACTAGTAGAATCAACAAGGAGAATAAAAGAAGAAATCGACTTTCAAAGCGGTACATATTATATAATATACTCATTACCGAATCAGGTTATTGAAATCTTAAAAGATATAAACATTAGCTTCAATAACATTGGGAAATAAAAAAGTGTAAAAACATAAATGTACTCTTCAAACATACAACTACAACTACTATTATGGTTCAAATGGATAAGTGGCACGTAACAAATGAACGTGTAAGCAAGTCAAAGGATTCCTTGATCTAAGGAATAGGTATCAGAGTAATCAAACAGTATCCATGTGTATAGACGACACATGAAAATGCATGCACGTGGGACACTTGCCAAGGTAGCTAATGTGACACTTTTATGCATGCTACTGGTAACACGTCTCATTTTGGAGTGTGGTTCTGTAATCACTTCATGAATGGTGGTTCTTCTAGTTTTCTTTTTTTATTCTGGTGTTTTTCGGCAGAGAATGACGAGAGACTAGTTAAAAAAACTGAAAGAATGTAGATTGATTAGTAGATGATGTTTTGTTTTCGTTATGAGGAACCACATGTGACTCGAGTGAGAATTTTTACTCAAATGTCACACCTCCTAAAATTATTTTTCAATATGCTACAGCTTGAAACTTTTTCTTTCTTCCAATATGCCATATTTTTGGAGTCTTTCGTTAAATAAAATAGTATAAGAAATCCACAATTTTTTCAGCTTGTGTACTTCCACTATTTGAATGGCGTAACAATTTTTTTAGTTTGATATCTATTTTAAATAAATTTTTTATTATGTTCATTTAATTATTAATTAAAAATAATTAAAAATAAATTAAAATTAATTTTAAATAAAAAAAATAAAAAAAATTTAAACTTAATTATAAATAATAATATTATTACATTAATAGTAATTTAAATAAGTTCATACATACGAAGAAAACACAAATTAATGAGGACCCACAAAATCACTGATACCACAATTACGATGTGTATGGACACGAAAATCACGACCATATTGTTGTGTTTGTTGTGTTGGAGCTTACGATGGAGAATAATCTTGTGTTTCTTGTGTTAGAGCTGGAGGCTGAGATAGTCTTGTGTTTTTTATGTTGGAGTTGGAGGTATAGGAGAAGACCAAATAATATTTGTTAAATTGTAATCATTGACATTAAGATCCAAGTCAAAATTGTGAATAAATTGTGTGTATGGGGTTTGTTTTAGCTAGTACATGGTTGTAATATAATCGGTGATGGATTGTGGAATGTTAGAGATTGAAGGGTTATATTGGGTGTATTAGGTTTTAGATGCTCTAAACGAAATTGCAGGAAACATTTTCCTAATATCTAAGTGAAGATCTATTGCATAGATCAATTGGATTAGAAATAAGATTAAAATGATTAACTCTTGATGCGTGTTCAAAGTCCTTTTTCTGAAGAGATTAAGAGCCTCACTTGAAACTTCTCTAGTTGATCCATCCAAGCAAAGATCTGAATCCTTTGTCTCATTTGCTAGGTTGAGGATGAAAGATTTTGGGAGAAAAATTGAAACGCTAGAAAATATGAAATACGATGGTCTGTTTTCTAAAGAAAATTCAATCCTATTTATAATCCATTAATTAAAATTATATTTAATTCTATAATTAAATATAATAGTAAAATATGTTTTCATGGAATAGAATTCAATTTTTCAAAACAAAACCGACTCCTAATTATAATCCAATAATTCTAATAAATTTTCAAATAAATTTATTCTTCAATTAATAATAACTCCTTATTATTAATAATTCTTCCAATATATTCAGTCCATAAACTCTTAGGGTGTGACCTCGTAGGACCCAATATAATAACAATAAACTTTATAACTTAAAATTTATAAATCATAGTTGACCTCTAACAAGGCACTATGACTTCCTAAAATAATTAGATTGTAAATCTTTATCAAATGTCCCATTTCATAATTAGTAATTGCACATTAGATTTATTGGACACAACTTCTTCAGGATGTAGGAGGAATCAAAATTTGGTGTTGGGACTGGTGTGAAATGCATGGTTAGACGAATATATGTTTGTTGGTATTGTGTTTAGTAGTTGTAATTTGATTGGGAGTGAGATGGAGTGTATTGGGGGTTAAGAGTTTGTTGTTGGTAAATGTAAGGGGTATGAGTTTGTTGTTGGAAATAGTGGGGATTAGGAGTTTGTTGTTGGGAATAATGGGGGTTAAGAGTTTGTTGTTGGAAGGGTTGAGGATTAGGAGTTTGAGAATGGTGTGAGTAATGATGTTATTGTTGGAAGGTTTGGTAATTTTGTTGAGATCCACTTGTAATGTTGACGGGGTCAATGAGAAATTGTTAGTATGATGCATATCTAAATAGAAGTGATTTATACCATTGCATGTACTATATTGATGGTCTGGTTTCTTCTTGTAATTGATTTCCTACCAACGTAAAGATATCTCGATACAACCAACAATGTTGCTAGTCGTTGTAAAGATCGATATACGCGTAGTGACGCGATTTGATCATGGTCATTTTGTGGTGTTCTCGGAGTCATTAAGGTTCGTTGGGTATTTCTTATAAATAGTTAAATTGTAGTTTTATCCTATCAGATTGATGCATTTCAACAATATAGAAATATATGATATATGTTGTTGAACTCCAAATCAAGTTATCCTCATGTCGTTGCGGCTCAAATCCAAGATATGACTTCCAAATAAACTGATAAGTCATAAATGAAATTTGTTAGTGTAATCAAATTGAATTTAAAAAATATATATGAAATAGTAAAGTGAGGAATATAAACCTGGTGTGGCTGCATGTGATCAATCCTGAATCGGTATCCTTGGAGATAGTGGTGCAGGTTGTTCTGGTAGTCAAGGTTCTTGATACACCACCTAAAAGGAATTGAAAATTTAATATTATTAAAAATGACTAAAAAAAATTCAAATTATGAATTTAAATTAAATTTTATCTTGCAGCGTAAGGATACGTTGGTAGGAGCGAAGTTACCGGGGATATAATAGGTATGCATGTAAAAGCTCAAGCTTGAAGAAGTAAAACGCATCCTGACAATTCTATAACGCTGTGGTTTACAACTTTGCACATCTCCTATATAAATTTGCTAAACAACGGAATCCCATCTATATGTTCCACAATTTTCTAAATCCACAATAAATTGTGTCCATTTTGCATGGATATAGTTATTGTTGGAATATTTTTATAATATAGTCTTATATTAGTATTCTAATAATTATGTGGTCAAATATATTTATTTAATTATATTATCTATTTTATCAAATAAAGTGTCTTAAATAATCATGTGATCAAATAATGCTAAAAGACTATTTAGATTTTATTTAGGAATTATTTAATTAATTAGTCAATTAAATAATTGGTTATGGACTCAAATATGAGTGGATGTCAGGATAACCCATTTAGGAATAATAGAAACTCTAATTGGCCATCATACTATATAAAGGCTATGGTCCCCAATATACTGTACACAAGTAAAATAATTACTACAAGAAATATCATCTCCAATCACGTGTTTTTGCCACGTGATTATCATGTGACTAAAAAAAGCCAGCTGCGACGTGATAATCACGTGGCAACATGTTTTATTAATAAAATAAAGAAGCATGATGGTTGTCTGATTTTTTTTTTAAAAAAATATGTTGCGACGTGGGAATCACATCGCTAGTAAAAATATAATATAAAATATTTTAATTGGTCTAACATTCAGATGGAGGGATTTTTAAAATTTTGAAAAAGTCAGTTGTGACGTGGTATTCACGTCGCAACAATTAAGAGGGAAAATCAAATTAATTCAGACTGGCATGATCAGCTTTTGCAGGCATGTGAAGAAAGAGAATATGATCGTTAGTATTATTGCAACGTGAAAGTCACGTGGCAAAGTTGCAGCGTGATTTTCACGTCGCTGAATGGTTTATATATTTAATTAAATCACGTTACAACAAGTACAAGACAATAATATATTTTCAACAAACACAACTCTCTCTCTCTCATTCCATCTCAATCTCCATTAACCCTCTTCTTCTTCATAAAATCCAACTCAATCTCCATTATAAAACCTCTTCTTTTTCATAAAATCCAACTTCAATCTCTATTAATCCTTATTTTTGAGGTAAATTTAATTTAATTTTGTCTCTATTTTGTTTACAAGTTTTTATTTATTGTATTATGTGATTGTAATTTATTTTAATTTTTCTTTGAATAAAAGAAGATTGATATAGTAGAAGTAGATTGCAAAAAGATTGGACAAGAAGATTGAAGGAGTTAGAAGAGAAGAGGTATTTCTTGGATTTTTTTTTACATTTGGTATATTTTCTGAATTTAGTTAGATTTTAGGTTGAATTTGGTTAAATTATAATATTGTAATTTTCATTAAATATAATTTTAAAAAATGAGAATATATATATTATATAGGTACTTCTTATTAAAAAACAAAAATATATATAAATAAATATTTATTAATAATCAAAAATATATATTATGATAAGTTATATATCTTGATTTATTTAATTTATTTACTATAAAAAACAAAAAAAACAGAATAATATATAAATTTGTTAATATATATTTTATTTAAAACAAATATAATATAATATTTTATGTATTGATTAAAAACATATATAAAAAAAATAGTTTTTTGTGTTGAATAAAAACATATTTAAAAAACTGTTTTAATATGTATATATTTAGTAAAAACTGTTTAATGTTATTATTATAAAATCTATTTTATAATTAAAAAAATATATATTTAATGTTATTATTTTAAAACTCTTTTATAATTATGCATATATAAAAAACAGTATAATATTATAAAAACTGTATAATCTTATAAAAAATAGTATATATTTGATGTTAATATATTTTTTTAAAACAAATATAATATTATATTTTATGTAGAATGTTAATAAAAATGGTTTTATAATTAAAAAAAATTATATAAAAACTGTATTATATAAAAATTGTTTCAGTCTGACCCCCAAGAAGCTAAAGCGGTTTGTGGATGGCTAAAAGGTTTGAGAATGCCCGACGGGTATACTTCAAATTTAGCAAGGTGTGTCGATGCTAACACTGGGAAGTTGCATGGTATAAAAAGTCATGATTGCCATGTTTTTATGGAACAATTGCTACCAATTGCGTTCGGTTCTCTACCCAAACATGTGCTTAATCCACTCACTGAAATTAGTTAATTTGATAATTTGATTTATAATATTGAATTTAATAAATAAATTATAATATTTAATTTATAAATTTAATGAAACAGAAAATAATATTAATTATTAAATCAGAATTATTATATTTAAAACAGAAAATATTTTATAAAAAAAAAAGTTGCGACGTGTTTCCACATCACAAATTAGTGACATGAAAAACACGCCGCAACACACAACGTAAAAGTGAATATAAAACCTACTCTGACCTCTGCTCTGCTCTGACTGCCTTTGACCCCATAAAGTTTGTTGCGGCGTAAATTTCACGTGGCAACATTGTGACATGTTTCCCACGTCGCAACAACATTGTCACGCGCTCTCCAGCGACATGTTTCTTCACGTGGCAAAAACAAAGTTGTGACATGATTTTGGTGTTAGCGACGTGGGAGTCACGTGGCAACACACAACTTATTTTATAGTGAATTTCATCTCCTCATCTGAAGAGTGTTCAAGGCATTATGAGTCTCAGTTGAAGAAGATCTACAAGCTAACTAGTATCGGTCACTTGTCTCTACACTTTTGCGTTTCAGGATTACAGTTATCATTGTCAAAAGTTTTTTTATCTTATGGATCCATGTATTCCTGAAATCACATATCTCGTATACTAACATGTCGTAGAACCTATAGTTATATACATGTTCATATTTATTTATTATATTTCGCATTAAAGTATATGGTATAATATATAGAACATGTATATGTTATTAATTGTTACTGAATTAATTTTAACAAGTGATGTCAGAGCAGATCTTCATGTTTAGTTTATTGAATTAATTCCAACAAGTCGTATCACAACAGGTCTTCATGTTTAGTTTATTGAGATTTGTCCTTTAAACACCAATGTTTTATTTATTTATTATTATTTTTGGATCATGAAAACATATATTTTCAATTCATGATTTGTTTTTAATATATATATATATATATATATATATATATATATATATATATATATATATATATATATATATATATATATATTATATATATATATATATATATATATATATATATATATATATATATATATATATATATATATATATATATATATATATATATATATATATATATATATATGTGTGTATTTAAATGATACAATATATATTTAAATGATATTTATTTTAGTGATCACATTTGGAATTATATTTGTGATAATGGAAAGTTTTGAATTTGATATAGAAACTATATGATAAGATTTGTTTGAAAATTAAAATTTGAGTATTTTTGGAAGAAGAGTATTTGTGAAAATTTTGATTTTCTTTGGAAGATATGTCATTTAATATATATTATGCTAAATATATTTGGAATCACATATATGATTATGATCAATGATTGAGAATTTTAAAATTTATTTTCTTTTAAAGAATTTTGATTCTCAACACTTTGTTTATGACTATAAATAATATATTTAGAAATATACATCTATGTCAATTATTTGGGAAATGGAAATATTGAATTTAAATCTTATTTTGGTGATTTGATTCTTGATTTTGAATTAAAATAAACAAATGACTTTATTATCAAATTTTTTTATTTTATTTTTTAATTATTATTTTATATTTCAATTTGATTCACATAAAATCTGCACATAAATTTCTATTTTGAGATATAAGACAAATGCTAATTTGCTTAATATATATTTAGTTATTATATATTATTTATGAAATTTTTTGAATATTTTAAACATGTCTCAAAATTATAAGGTAAAAATTAAAGATAAATAATTTATTTAAAGAATTATTTGCTGCGTGAATTTGTTTGACATTTAATTTGGATATATAAATATTTAATATTTATTTGATTTGAAATTATACATTTAGCAGGATTATGTTATTTGAGATTATTGTTATTAATTTGTATACAATAATTTTTTTTAATCATTCAATTTGTATAAATTTATAAAACTTATGTTTTATTATGAATTTGTTCGTCCACTAAGGACTTTCAAAAAATAATATTATTATCAAACGATATTCTAAATGAATACGACCTACATTTGTGGGTAGTGCCTTGTAAATTTAAAACTCTTCCCATTGAACTTGTTAAAATGTCTAGCAATTTTGATTGAGTTGGTTGAAGCAACATTGCAAAAGTAATATCTGTTGTGTTGTGTAAATTTAATTTAATTGGAATTGCAAAACATATAGTGTGTAATTGTTCATGCGAACTGTTATGGTCGGCCAAAAGGAAGACATTGTTTGATCGACTGACTGAACTTATTTGCATGAGAGTACCGTTTATAAATAACTTTTACAATCAAAGATTGAGAATTAATGGTGTTTGAGTCTTTTAATTTATATAAGTAAAGATGAATGTCTATATATAATAATTTATTGTCATATCAGTAACGATGTTGTATGAGTGTAAATCTTTCTGGTGTTTATTTGATTACACTCACACATATAAGGTAAGCACGTGACGATGGTAAGAATTTATTGTTTATAAATATTAATTATCAGTGTTTGATCCTTAGAAGTAAATATTACTAGCAATTGATTTTATTGCCTAAAGACTTAATATCAATGGTAAACTTGATATTTTGGTGAGTGCATTTTTTTAATTCTCTATAAACTAATATAGTTTATATATATGCAAAATAAGTTAGGTTTTGATTCTCAAAAGTTCTAACTTTTAAGAATAAAATATGAACATTATGATTTTTGAATCTATACCTTACATAATGATAGAGAAACTCAAATTCTCTCACAATTTAGTATATTTAAAGTGGGACTCAAGTTTAAAAGAGAGTATACTTCAAATTACACAGTTCTATAATCTTAAAGTTTTGTAATTCAAAGACATTAGAGATGTTATTAAGATGACATAAATTTTATCATATTATTTTTGTTTAAAATCTAGGGCTTCTAAAGCAATAAAGTGAAAGACAAACTCATTAGAGTGATGACTTTTCATTAAGATTATTAAGCAAAAAAAATATCATAAACATATCATGAAACTATTTAATCTTTCTAAAGCGCTATAGTTTCGTCAATTAGGTGACTTTGTCGAAAATTTAGCATATGATATTCTCTTTGCACAAATAATTTAATAACTATTAAAGTTAGAAATTATTCTTTAATATAATAATTTCATAAAGTGTGCAATAAAAGAAAGATTGAAGCAAGAGAAAAAAAATTGCTCATTTGGAAATACCTCAAAGGATAAGGACAAATAAAGAATAATAAGAAAATATGTCTAAATTGGAAAATGTTCAATGGTGTTGAAAGATACATCAATTTAAAGGGAACAAATTTGGTGAAGATTGATATTTTATATTTACTTTTAACTATTTTATATGGTCATTATAAGCTTAATTTGTATTTAAAAGATAATTTGGTGGATGAATAACGTTTTATTTTAATATTATAATCTTTTTTAAATGGTGGATTCAATTTGTATTTTAAGTTCAAATATTATTATAGTTAATTCAGTCATGACTTGTGACAATCTAAAATTGTGAGAAATATAAACTTTAGTCCTAAGTTAAATAATATTTTGAGACAAATATTATAATGTGTCTCAAGAATATTGAGTTTGGAGGAGAGATATGCTCAAAGAAAAAAATTGTGTGGGAAAGAATAGATTCTAACTCAATTCATATATTTGTTATTTATATAGCAAATTTGGACCCTCATGTGAATATTATTGTTCTTTCTCTCAATTAAAATAAGAAATTAATCCTTGAAGATCAAACTCAACATTATCAAGAACTAGAGCATCAAGTGTCATAAAGAATTGACTGAAAAGATAAATTATATTCAGTATGATTGAAAGACTCTATTATGACAATTGTGACACTTGTTACTTGTTATAATTTTGGAGTTTCGTAAGATGGATATCAAGTTAGTGTTTCTTAATGATGATATTAAGAAAAACAAAATGGTGCAACGAGAGAAAATTTTGTATCAATAGATACAAAGTTTATGGTTTCCAGACAGATAAAATTCATTTATAAGTTAATGAAATTGTCTCATTAGTGATACTGCAATATTTTATAAGGTAATTGTCTCGTTTGGTTTTGATATTTCTATTATGAAAAGTTATTGGATTTTGCAAGTTCAATGGGAGTAAGTTTATATTCCTAGTTTAATGTGTCGATTTTATTTAGTCAATAATAATATATAATTGTTGTGTGAAACCAAGAAATATCTAACAATTATGAAAGATCTTGGGCACATCTCTTTTGTATTAGGTATTTAGATACTTAGAGATTATTCTCAAAGTATCACCCGGTTATCACAAAAGAATATATATATATATATATATATATATATATATATATATATATATATATATATATATATATATATATATATATATATATATATATATATATATATATATATATATAAAGTTAGAAATAAAACTGACATGAAAGACAATAAACTGGGATATGTCTCAATTATCAAGGAATACTATTAAGTCTCAATCATTGTCCAAAATAAAAGAACCTAGAAACTTAGAAATTTAAAAATTTTAGTTTTTTATACTTTGGTTATGGGAATCTTATATATGATGTTATAAGTATATGGAAAGACATACATAAAATCATTAAGTAGATATTGAACAATTCAAAATTGAATTGTTGAAAAAAAAAGGTCAACCATGAGGATTATTGTAGAAAACAAAAGAGTTTATACTCACAAATTGGAGATATGACAATGAGGAGATTATTAGTATGTTTGACTCCGATATTTTAGATGTCGAATAGACATTTACATAATAAATGAAGGTAAGTATTTATGTCATTCAATTACAATTTAATGTAAGGTTTTGAAAAAATCACTCAAGTTATATTTTAGTGTAAGACAATCATATATTATTTCAACAATAGGTTTTAAAAGTTCATTGACTTATAAGTTATTTGTTGAAACTAGAATATATGCATATGGAATTTAAGCTAAAGACTCACTATTATGCCTCAATTTTTGTCCCTAAAATCTCTCATCATCTTACATTATCAATATATCAAGACACACACATTAGGGTTGTTTCTCTCTTTCTACTTTATCTTATCTTTAAGTTTTCTCTTGAGGGATCAACAAGCATCTTAAAGTGTGTATCTTATACATGTGTTCTTTTAACTAATATCAAAATATGTATACATGTCTTTTGAATTTTCATATTATAGGTGATGATACAATTGCATTCATCTCACCATCTAACCTAGGGTTTAAGGGGGTGATCCTCAGTCAAATGGTTCTTCAATGGATTGCAAGAGCTCAAGCTTCAAGGCCATGTCTATGATATCAAAGATTTGTGGTTCAAGGAATTCCATCACTCCATTTAGGTCAAGATCTCCTTAAAGTTGGTGGTGGAATTCATCAAGAAGATTCATAGGTTCATGTGTTCATCTTTGAGTGTCCTTCAAGATAACATCATTTCAAGGCCTATTATGATTCGTCATGTTTTATTTTGCCAAGAAATATCAAAATATTGATGGTTGGTTCAACAAGTTTGACCTAATTGAGCAAATGCTTTATTTAGTGATCACAAGTGCATAACTCTCTCAATTTTAAAAATTTTGAGTTAGTTCTTTTTGCTATGAATTCTTATCATCATATACAACAACCTCTCTTCACATGACAAGATCCAATTGTACAAGAAAAATCATCAAAAGTTAAAAGGGGTTTCAAGTCATTTTGACACTCTTTGAGCTAAGGTTTATTGACTTCCAAGGATCATATCTTGCTCATCTTTTGAGATTTTTGATTGATTTCAAAGCCATGATTCTCTTTAAAGTGTCATTAACAATCTCTCTTCAAGAATCTAAAGCTAATTTTGAATGAAAGATCACTAATGGTTAAGAAATATTACAAGTCTCCTTGAAAAGCCTTTAAATTTTAGGGTTTGACTTCAAATGATCATAACTTGGTCAGTTTTTATCTCCTTGAGCCTATTATTTTTCCATAATAGTCTTTGGAATGTCTACAATAACTTTGTTTTAATGTGAGAGACTTGAAGATGCTTGGAAAGTGATTGAAGAATTGAAAAGATTATAAGTCTTTTGTGAATTTCCCCAAATTTGTTCATCATCTTTCAAAGACTATAACTCTTGCAGTTTTTATGATTTTTGAATTATCTCAATTCCACAATTCAATTCAAGAGGTCTTCTTCATTTCATCTTCAGTTATTAAGATCAAATTTTGAGTGAAAGTTCATGTAATTTTAAGTTCAACACTTAGAAATATTTCTAAGTACAAAAGTCAGTTTGTATTTCACGATTTCAAGAGGACATAACTTTTTGCTCAAGCATAAAAATGCTACCTTTCTAGGCACATTGTGAAGTTTGTTGTGAGATCTTTCAAATTCTTCAAGAATCATCCCATAAAGATCCCTGAGTAGTGAGTATGCATTATTGAAATTGGCTCCATGGAATCTGTTTTTTTGCCTCGAGTCAGAATTTTTACCATGAGTAAACTTAGATTACAGGTCGAATTACTCAAAGTTTAGATGCTACACATGTTTAACTAATTGCTCAGTTGCTTTTTGATAAGAATTGCACTTGGTATGAGGTCGTCTTGAGGCATTTCAAGTCACGCGTTTGGCATGATCACATCTGGCTTAGTTTACACGATTTGCTCATAACTCCTCTCATTTCTCATCATCATTCACTTTCCTATAAATAGAGGATGATATCCCACTCATTTAACAAGCTTTAGAGAGACAAAAACCTCTGTTGAACTTACTCCATATCTCTCAATTCTATAACTTCGAATTTGGTTTTAAAGCACTTTTCAATCCAATTTCTTTACTGATTCTTCATCCTTGAACTTCACTGAAGCTAACAGAAGAAGAACCAAGCCTTGAAGTTCTCTAAATCGTGCTAGCTAAGTCAAGTTTCAGAGCTCTGAATTTGAGCTTTAAACAGGTAGATTCATCCATCAATTCTCTCCAAACTTGTTGCTACAATGTAGCTCTAATCACTCTCATACTCATAGCATCGTTGGTTTTTAACTAGAAGTGAGTTTTGATCATGAATTTTAAAAACCCTTTTCAATTGTTTCCTTCTAGTTTTTAGCAAATCGACTGAGTTGTGGTTTATATAAATTTTTCGCGAGGGTACCATTGGAATCGTTTTGATGAGATGAAACGAATGACACCAGTTCGAGCTTCTAATTTTACAGTTTGTGAAACCTGCAACTCGTGCGTGGCCGAAGATTGAAGATGACCAACGTGTCATCTCTCAACCAATGACAAGAGCCACTTGTTTTTTCAAATATGTTTAAAAAATAAATGATTCAGTGGTTTATTCACTAATGTCCATATCATGCACAACACGCCAGATCCCTTGGATTTGATTACTAATGCGTTTTGACATTGATACAATGGTCTACATCTTTTTGGCTTTATTTTTATTTTCTGATTTTATATTTTAATTGTTTTTTGAACTTCAAAATTTCACAAAAAATTAATTTCAACTTCTAAAATTTTGAAAACGTTCTCAAAAATACTTTTGATTTTTCTTTTTCTGTTTTTTCTTTTTTCACAATTTTATTTTATGATTTGGTATTTTTTTAATGATTTTTACTTAATATGAATTGTTTTAATTGTTTAAAAATACTTTTATTGATTTTTAAATTCTGAAGAAAAAAATATGGAAGGATCCAATGACCTCTTGATAAATATTGGTAACCTCATTTTATTTTCATTTCTGATTTTACTATTTTTTATAAATTTTGGTTTATTTTGATTATCTCTTTAAATTTTAAAAATAGTTTCTGACTTTAAAAAATTCTGAAATTTTTTGTCAACACTTATTGACTCATGTTTGACCTCTGATATTTTTTTAGAATTTTTATTTGGTGTTTTAATATATTTTGTGTGTTTTACGAATTATTTCCCTTTTATTAATCATTTAAATATTGTTTTATTAATTATATTTTTATTATTTTTGATTGGTCCTGATTTGAATATTATTTCGGGATAAATTTTTCAATCTCATTGGATCTTGGGTGTTGATAGATTGAAAAACCAAATCCACCAAAATGGATAAATGCTATTGATGATATTTGAAACCCTAATTTCATCTGATACATCCCCTCCCTCTTCATCTTATCTCTTTCTTGTTTTTATTTGTACTACATGTTTTTGAAGAATGATCTACATATCATTTTTCTAATATGTTGGGTACATATATTGCTATTGACCGGCCACAAAATAGGTATGACTTCTATATAAGTCCATTTACGATTGCTTAACATAGCGCTAAATTTGTCCTGATTCGAAAAATTACCATTCATGGCCCAAACTTATATTTCCAAGCCCAAGTATGTTTAATTTGAAACCTTGGATCCAATAACTTTGAATTTCATTGTTAGGAGGCTTTGATTCTATCAATCCTCTAATGAATTTCATAAATTTTGGTCTAAGTGAATCATTTGAACATCGTTGATCATATGTGATTGCTTTGAGCATTTGAAATGAATGATATACTTGACAAAAAGCAAATGAGACTTGTTATTGTGAAGCTTTAAATTTATCAATCTTCTAATGAGTTTTCAAATGCAAGTTTCAAGATGGTCATTCAACTAACCTTTTGTACTTAACTTCTAACTTCTAATTCACTAACAATTAACTTTACTTTATGCCTTTATTTTATGCCTTTACTTTCATTACCGTTTATTTTAGCATTTACATTGCATGTTATTTTTTTATCTCTACTCACTTGAGCATTTATCTTTATGTCATTTTATCTTTGCTCACTTGAGCATTTATCTTTATGTCATTTTATCTTTTCTCATTTGAGATTTTATTTCTTTTTGAAGACACTTAATAACCAACTTGAACATTAAAAGTCTTAAGGTTACTTGGACTATTTGGTTACTATCTTTGGCATTGTGGAATTGTAGACCTCTTAGACTTAGGATTAGAAGCCTTGATTCTTTGGGACCTCGTGACTCTGTTGTTATTTTGTCTGAAGTTCTTAGGGTTTACTCCAAGGCATTGGGTTGATTTTCTTTATGTGCATGTTATTCTGATTATGTGCTTTGTCAGTGATTAAGAACTCCTCTGTATACAGCCATTACTCTGCTCAATTTTTGTGAAGACATAATTTAGCTGAAGCTTGGTATTTCTCAAAGGTTTAGTATTTTTGCTTGCTTGATTTCAATCCAAAGGATGAGAATTCTACATTGACTTCTTATGTCAAGTGTTGGCTTCTTGTCAGTTAGATCCTTCTTCTTCTTAGCTTTTCCCTTATGCTTTAGGATAGTCCCTTCATCTTCTCCCATCTTCTTTAATTTCAAAAAATTTCTCCCTCCTTTTCAAAACTCTTCTTGTTTTCTAACTCAAACCACTTTCATAATAAACTTGGGCTTAGGTCCATGCATTTTTCAAAAGATCTTTCCTCAATCAATCTTTAATCAATTTAATCAATTTAATCATACTTTGACTCTTTTTTTATGAGCAGACTAAAAGTCAATTAATCTCATTCAAACCATTTTTTCCACTTTGGTTTTTACTTTAAAACTTTTCTCAAAATATTAGACTCTTGTTGATTCTTGTAGAGATTCAAGCTACTATACTTCTACGGTATGTAGTAAAGTGAATAGTAAAGTGAGATATTTTTCACTTGGGTGTTGAGTGAGGCTTTGTTAATTTTAAAATCCAAGCTATATCCTCCACTTTGAGATGATGCAAATTCTCTTTTCTCATAATCGTGGGTAGTAAATATGTTTTCCACTCGTATATGACGATGATGTCTCTTCTCTCAAAATTAACCAACACACTTGTGTTTTAAAATTTTTGAGGTGAACTACGAATACCCTGATCCCCTATTGCATGGAAGGTGGTATATAGGCACTAAAGATTCACAAACCGCGGCAGGTGAAAAATTGTAAAAAATACTTTTTTTCTCATCTCCACCATCTATTTTTGTATACACCTTTTATATCCAAAATACATAGATTTTCAAAGAGGTTCCTTGTTGGAAGTAGTGTAGCGACAAACAACAAAAATTTTGGAAATATTTATCCGGAAATTTATCATGTCCACAGAGATTGGTTATTGAATTGCTGTTCGACAATTCTCTCGTTAATAAGTTTGGGGATAAATGAGTTTGTAAAGAAAATATTATCAACATAAAATAAATGTAAACAAAAGTAAAAACTAAGGAAGAACTTATCAAGCGTGCATATAATCTACTCATCACAGACTTAAATCTATCAACCAGTTACATTGAACCTAACAATACTCATCAATGTCTCCACGTATCACTTACAACCTAAGTCATTTTTAATCCACATTGAGAGACCGACTGTATCACCAAGGAAATGATCTCTCTACCTCCTCAACAACATAGAAGACAACTTATGTAATCCCACTGACGACCCCTTAGCATAACACAACCACACAGAAACATTAAGCTCGGATACCCAAGTAGATGTCATCTCTAAATCTATCTCTAGAGTTCAGAAACTAACAGATAATCATCCTAAATAAGAATCTAAGCAGTATATGTCTATAACAACTCAAATCTCTAGCGCAGAGCAAAAACCTAAGATAATAATCGAAAAAGATTTGTAAAGTAAGTTTAATATAACGCCATGGGCAACAAATATACATAAGTTCAGAGTAAATACATGTACAAACTCAACACATAAAGAATATACAAAGAGGGAGAGAATGAACCACAAATATACTAGTTTGTCAACACCTATTGATGAGCAACCCACACCGGATCATCTGTATGGAAGCTTAAATATTGTTTTCTAAGCTAATCCTATCACAAAATGAAGTGTGATGGAGTTGGGGTCAAAAATACCCAAAACCCTACCCAAAAAATGTGTTTTACACTTAAATACGCATTTCTGATTGTCCAGCATCGCCCGACGACCAAAAAGCGTCGTCCAGTGACCAAAACATCATTTTCCCCACGATACAGCTCACCTAGCATCGCCTGATGATGCATGACAGAAAGTTGAAAAACCAGCACAACATTCTGCACTGTTTTGGCCATAACCTTTGAACCGTAACTCCGATTCGCGCCCAGTGCAAAGTGTTGGAAAGCTTATTAAATTCTCTTTCTAACAATCCCTAAATATCAAAGCTTGAATACCTACAAAAATTAGATAAAATCAATTAAACTCAATGAGATTTACATAATAATGCAATAAATACACTGAAACATAAACTATACCGAATATACACTAAAGTTGAGGTTTATTGACAAAAAGCAAATGAATTAAGTTGATGAGTGCTAATTATTAACACTCAAATTCATAACAATGTAGCACTCATCAAACTCTCCCCAACTTAAAACATTGTTTGTCCTCAAACAAAGTCAAATAAACTTAAAGAAGCAAAATATGATAATCAAAGAATCACGAATCAACATGTTTTAAAAAACAGAAAACAAATGCTATGGCTCAAATGAAAAACGGTACACACGAAAAAATATACTTACCACTAAACTACAACAATAGCATAAACATGAGACAAATTCTAAATACAAAAATTATGCCAAATATTCTAAAACAATACTAGTTCACAAATGAATCACACCTAGAAAACATAATCATCGGTAGATAAAAAACACACAAAAATGAGGTATTTTCGCTCATCCAACAATCTTGCAAACAATAGACTAAATTATGCATTCATCCAAAAATTTACATTGAAAATATAAAAGCAAGAATCTCAAGGGCTTTTCAAGGTTGTAATGTGGCTTGGTTAACAAACAAGTGATAAGTCCTAAAGCTAATCGAAATAAAAACTTGCCTAAACCTAAGGGTGTAATTACTTCCACAAAGTTTCAAACAATAGAATTTCAATCAAACTTCTTTTTCATCCCAAATTTCAAATCAACACACATCACTTATTCAATACAACATTATTCCATACTCTTTTTGTTTTTATTTTTCAAACCTTTTCTATTTTTTTCCTTCCTTTTTCTATCACTTTTTTTCATTTCTTTTCTCAATTTTTTTCTTTTTCTTTTCAACCTCATAGCAATCAACCAATAAAAACACAATCATTTTTCTCCCCAAATTGAATTCAACCATACATTAAAGTGAATACTCCCTACTTTCTAAGGCAAGGTAAAAATTCAAACCAAAAAAATGATTGAGGATTCAAGAAAACAACGAATCAACATCCATGCAAAAAGGGAAACTAAACACTCATAGACAAGCATTTAGCAAATACAACATGGATAATGACAAAAGGCTCAAAGGGGTTACAAATGATCACAAACTCACAAGGTGAATTGACTTATTTGGGCAAGGTAGTTGTGCTCAAAATGAAACAAAAAAATGCCTTGATCATATTCAAGCTTTCATACAATCAACACAAACAAAAGATTAAGTATAATAAAATCCAGTTAAAACAAGAACTGTGGTCTCCAGCATATGTGAATAATTGAAAGCTACCTCACAAAAAGGGTATGAACTAAAATGATTCACAAATGAACAAGTATACAAAAGAATGAATGGCATAAAAAGTGTAAAAAGTCTAAGTATCATGAATATGCTAAAGTATAGAAAGTGATAAACACACACCTAGAACGTGTACACAACTTTAACAAAATCATTACCATACATTCGCAAGTTGAAACGATCAAACTTGAAAAATCATCTTGTTGCACCCCAAAATTTGCCCTCTCTTTTCTCAAGACATTTTCTCACAAGGATTTTCAAAAGTCAAAGTTTGCATAAATACAATTGGATTTTTAATGCCCCGTGGATAGTATTGGGATTTCAAGCATCAAATCAAAGAAGAGCAAGTTTGCCTTGATTCATAAGCTTTAACTGGGCATCTAAAATCCTTCGAGCAAGATTTTTTTCACAAGATTCGATTGGGAATTTGGTCTCCTTTGATGCAAGCTTGGTTCACAAGCTTCAATTGAGCATTTGGCCTCCTTCGATGCAAGCTTAGTTCACAAGCTTCGATTGAGCACTCTGCCTCCTTCAATCAAGTTTAATTCACAAAGCTTCGACTGAGCATTGGATGCTTCAGGCTTGCTTTCAATTCACTAGGAAAATACTTCCTTCGTGCATGGTTAGATTCATTGGGCAATGGCCTCCTTTGTGTCTGCTTTGATCCATAAAGCAATAGCCTCCCTCATGCTAAGAATCCACAAGGCATTGGATTCCTTTGTGCTAGCTTCGACTGGGAAAATGGCTCCCTTTGAAACGATTTGCTTCGATTCACAAGCAGTAGCCTCCTGCAGGTTTTTTTTGGTTCACAGAGCAGTGGTATCCCGTATGCAAGCTTCGATTGAGCATTGGCCTCTTACGTGTCTGCTTTGATCCATAAGATAAGTGCCTCCTTTGTGCTTGCTTTCGACGCACAAGGCAAAGGCTTCCTCTTCATGCTTGCCTTCGATTCACAAGGCAAGAACTTATTTCATGTGTGCTTTGACTCACAAAATAGTGGCTTCTCTCATGCTAGCTTTGACTCCACCTCTAAACCCTTTAACATACAGTTTTCTACACTTTGACACATAATATGGTCCATTCGAAGAAACATTCCAAAGGTCCATTCGAAGAAACATACAAGTGGTGCCTTCGAAGGACATATATTTGGTCCATTTGAAGGACACACAAATGGTGCCTTCGAAGGACATACAATTGGTCCATTCGAAAGACACACAATTGTTGGAAACAAGTTTTGTTTTTCCTTTTGATGAGTCTGGTTCAAGATGCTTGTTGGCCAAAGTCCTACATGCTGCCAAGCCTAAGCCTCATGCACAATTACATTCGAAGGAAATGACAAAAGAAGCTTCGGCTGGCCAGAATGAAGTGTTCGATTGGGCTAGTTGGGTATATCCATAGCTAATCGAAGAACAAGGCAAATAGGGGCTCAATTGAAGAAGCTATAATAATGAAGCCCAGAGCCATTGAAAGGAGCAATTCAGAGCCAATCGAATAATAAGGCGTGGAGGCATTCGAAGGAGTTAGAGAGTGAAATATGTCCAAGTTTATCCCAAAACCCAAAAGGGTAGGAAATCATCAAAGATGCCAACCTTTTTAAGGCTTTCGATTCTGCCTTCAAAGCCGGATTAATGGTTGTATCTTGCCATTTCCATTCACCATTATCCCCTATAGATACAGGGCTAAAGACACATTTCCAGGGACAAAAAAAAAGAGACAAAAAACATTAGTCACAGAAACACCTGCCTATACACACACGTATATTCCAGACATGAGAATTTTTACCCAGACACGCACGTTGCCCCATGAGAGCTTCACAAAAATTCCAAAATTCCAACAAAGTTGTTAGAATCGAAATAACCGTTGCAGGCCTTTTTCAATCCAAAGCAAGTGTTCCACTGGTTACGAACCTTCAATCTCAAATTTATTTCATATATATAATTCAATTTTGATTGTATATTCATGCTGCATGACATTTATGATTGTTAATGTGACATGTAAAATATAAAGTAACATGATACCATTGCTAAGGCATGTGAAACTGATTCCTTCGAATCTCAAATCTAGGCATCCTTGCCCTTTTGGCTTGTGCAGCATGCATGTGTGGATTTCAAATTATATATATATATATATATATATATATATATATATATATATATATATATATATATATATATATATATATATATATATATATATATATCTGATTTGTTTGCTAATGGAGTATTGTGATTTTATTTGTACCAACGAATGAACAAATAGCTCAAATGGTAAAGGGGAATGTGTGTAGTTGAAAGGGTATGGGTTTGATACCCAGGTCATGTATTATTTTTTTCTTCTAACATGTCATTTGCAGATCCAATGCTAACCAGATTCGTACGCGCATCATACACCTCCAATTCTTGACCATCAGATCTCATCAAGCATGATCTGAATGCCTCAAGCGCACACCCCACCGTGCACCTTCAAGGACTCTCTCTCATCCGAGCCAATACAACCTCCTGGGCTTATTAGTTGTGGACCTAAGGATTCTTTTTTTGCACCCCTCTAACCCCTTTTTGCAGTGAGGCTCATTTAAGTTTTTTTTAGTATTATTTGTTTTGCTTAATCAACTTTTTTTAATCAGTTTCCTTAACCAATAAAAATCACAAAAACATTAGGTTAGCTTTTTCTTAATTAAACTAATTTCGCAAATTAATTAATATTTATTTAAACCCCTTTTTTTCAATTTTAAAATTAATAGAATTAGGATTTATTTGAATTTTTTTTTCATAAAACAAAACAAAAACAAAATTTCTTTATTCGCCTAGAATTGCCTTAGGGTTTTTAGACGTCCTTCCAATTCGCGCATTTATTTACTTTCGATTTTTTTCTCCATATTATTGTAACTGTTTACTGGTTTGTAATAGTTTAATCTAGGACTTTTACTTTACTGCTTTCTTTATTTCTCCCCCAAGTTTTGGACATGTAAATAATTCCCCCTCCCAAAAGCCATGTAATAGCGTAGGATTTACATTTCCGCATTTTAAATTCCTGCAAGTTATCAACTGTTTAGATGTATGCTAATTAGGGTTGTATGGAAATAATAATAATCAAATGTTAGCAAACCTAACACAAATATAAATAATTGAATACTACACAATTGCACATGCGCACCCTTAGGGTATTCCCACTTCGGTTGCCTTTGGAAAATGGTCATAACTCTCAAAATGTGAGAGATTTTAGTGGCTACCCTTCGGTTTAAAAAGATAATAAGTCCCTCAATGACCCTCTCGATGTTGCCTTGGTAAAAATGATCTTAAAACCCTAGGGTAGTTAATAAGATTTCTTGCCAAGTTGCCTTCGTGACTATAAAACGCCCCTTCGAATGTCCCTCAAACATCCAAATGATTAGGGCTACCTACTCTCTAATAGTAGGATTTTATTGTCCAAAGGAAATGAGGAAAAGAATGAACCTTTCGAGTAAAGTAAATAGTTCCTAGATGCTATGCTCAAAAACAAACTTTTTATACTTACACAAAACAAATTTCAAAAACCTTTTCAAAATGCTTTATCAACACTCTTGAGGGATGATACAAGAGTTATCATAAAGCAAACTGCCTGGCTATTGGCATTTTCAAAATACTTTTCAAAAACACACAAAGCACAAGATATTTCAAAAAAGAGCTAAGCATCTAAGAGCCCGTAGAAAACTACGGATGGAAAGGGTGCTAACACCTTCCATTTCCATAATCTACCCCCTTACTCAAAAATAATCTCGAAAGGTCTTTTTCTATTCTTTTCACCCTTTACTTTGTTGGATAAAAGAAAAGTCAGTGGTGACTCTTGCTTACTGCAACATTTGCAAATACAAACGCAAAACCAATATAATAGTCGGTTCTGCCACCGTATTACAGAACTAGAGACTCTGCTGGGGAAAGACTTATAAAGTGGGGTTACCTTAGAGTTTAGTTAATTTTAAATTTCTTTACATTGTGTGTTTTATATGCTTTACTTTTTAGGGCTTGTTTGGGTTGTCACTAAAAGATCCTACACCCGGATCTGGGGAACTTTATTAGGTAAGTAGCAATATATCGTGGGGATTGTGTAGGGTATACCGACACGGTTGAAGTGATAACTATGTTGGTGTGACACATTCGTTGGTACCGATATCCCTCGAATAGTCAAGGAGAACACGGGGCCGCTGTGTGGTGTCATAAAGAACCAACTGACCTTAGAACCTTTAGTTGAACAGCTTGGCCATTAGGAAGTGGTGAGATAGCCGACTTTGGTGCAATCTGAAGTTGGTTGATACTCGATACTACACTCATTAAGAACTTACTTCTGGGATATTTCAGTCGCCAATAAAGAGGCTTACGCTAAAACAATGCCCGGTGAAGAAAGATCAGTTATATTGAGATCCCCTAGAACCCGGTTACTTTCTAGGACAGGTTGAACCAACTATACTTTAAGAGGGTACTTACCTATGGAATCCATGCAAGCCTAAACCTAAGGATATGTTTGTATGCTTTTATATATTTGTTTGTACATAACATCATAACATTGGCATATCACACTAACCATTTCAAGGACTTTTAGGACTTATCTTTGTGTCTGTTTTATAGGACATGGCTCCCATTTGAAGAAATACTATCCAAGTCAACCTTGTAAGGGTGCATCCTCAACTCAAAGAGTTGGCATCAAGGGTTTCTGAGAATTCTCCATTCACCAAAAGACATGGTCGACTCCTTAGTTTGGTCACCTCAAGCCCTGATGAAGACATGGTGAAAGTTCTCTTCCAGTTCTTTGACCCTTTACATCATTGTTTTACATTTCCTGATTACTTGTTGGTGCCTGCCATGAAAGAGTTTTCTCAGTTATTGGGAGTGCCTATGCTCAATCAATTACCCTTCAACGGTATGGAAAGAGACACAAATCCTGAGGAGATCGCTCAAGCCCTGTATTTACAATGGTCTGACATTGTGGCAAATTGGGAAACAAGAAGCGGTGTCAAAGGGTTTCTAGCCAAGGTTTTGTTTAAGAAAGCTCACCATTTTTGGGATACTTTGGACTTATAAGCCTTTGAAGAGGTATTGGCCCTTCTCATCTATGGGATGGTATTGTTCCCTAATCCAAACCAACTCATAGACATGAATACGGTCAAAGTTTTCATGTCTCATAACCCGATGCCTACTTTACTTGGAGACATTTTGCACTCTTTTCATACTCGAACCATAAAGAGAAGAGGAACCCTAATATGTTGTACTCCTCTGTTGGCTAGGTGTTTTATTTTGCATCTACCTCAATTTGTGTTGAATAATGAGCAAGGCATGAGGTGGTATAATAGGATGATGTCTCTCACGCATTCGGATATTCACTGGTGCCCTTAACACGTGGAAGACATTACCATCATTGATCGCTGTGGGGAATTCCCTAATGTCCCTATCCTAGGTATTAGGGGAGGAATCAATTATAATTTGTGTTTGGCGTTGCGACAGTTTGGGTATGCTAGGAGGGACGGTCCTCATGATGCATTGGTTCAAGGAATTGCATTCGACTATGAGAACAATGTCCAAGGGTACCGTCAGAGGTTCATTCGAGCTTAGGGCATGGTTAACAGAGTGGATAGAAAGACATTGGGGCATAAGAACTCCATCCCTTTGAAGCCTTACCTTAAGTGGGTGCGAGCATGCGCTCAAAATCTCATGATGCCTTACCCCGTCATCCTACCTATCATCATGGAACCTATTGTCGAGAAAGATGTATCTCAAACTATTCTCCATCCCGATATGCCGACTACTCTCGAGGAATTGCAAAGATCTTAGATTCAACTCAAAGAAGAATGAGACACCTTTGAAACCCAATTCTATGCAAGCGAGAAGAAGGTTTTGGAGCTTACAAGACAACTGCATGAAGAATAGAGTTTGAATGCCTACATTGCACCAAAGAGGATGCGCTCATGGGAAGCATGAGTCCTGTTCTATTTAGGAGTTTTGTTTTACCTTTGTTTCTTCCATTGTAAGCCCAAGAGGCATCGTTGTAATCATTTAAACTTATGAATGCAATTAATGTTTGTTCTCTCTTCGTCTAAGAAAATTTAAATCTTAAAAGTTCTTGAAATCATTGCGTAAACATTAACATGCGTATCATTACATAAGCAGGTATTTCGAGACAGGTTTCTTATTCTTTTCGCTGTTTATTTCAGCAAAAGAAATGTCTCTTGAACAAACAGTAAATGACCTTCAAGCTCAAAATGCTCAGTTCCAATAAATGTTCCTGGCTCTGGCTAAGGGATAAGAAGATATGAAAGCTCTTATCATCAAAGAGAAGACAAAGAAGGAAAAGAAACCAACTGGTGTCTTGAATTTGGGAAGAAGGTTTAGAGGACCAGCTAAGTGGGCTCTAGATTTCACAACCCCGTCAAATGAGGGGGACAATCAAGAAGAAAAGCCAACATAAGAAAATAACAACCCTGGGACTGATGAGGAAGAGGCTGACTACTCTGAGGAACAATATCCTCCTGCTGATGATAAATAAAAACAGCTGGAGGATCATCTCAATGCTATGGAGATTCAGAGGGTACCTGGGCTAGATTTTGAGGAGCTAGGACTGGTCTCAGGGGTGGTTATCCTGCATAAATTAAAGGTCCTCACATTTGCTAAGTATGACAGTGCTTCCTGTCCTAAGCTGCACTTAAGGTCATATGTCAGGAAGATTCAACCCCACACTACTGATGGGAATATGTGGGTACATTTCTTCCAGGAAAGTTTGTCAAGAACACAGTTGGAATGATTCTATCAGCTGAAGGGAACTAACATTCATAATTGGGAAGACCTGGCTGCTTCTTTTTACAGGCAATACCAATATAATTCTGACCTTGCTCTAACTCATACACAATTTCAAAGTATGTCTATGGGTTCCAGCGAGGGTTTCAAAGATTATGCCCAGAAGTGGAGGGATCTTGCGGGAAGAGTCCAGCCTCCTTTGTCTGATAGAGAGTTGGTAGACATGTTCTTTGGCACGTTGTTTGGTCCATTCTTTATCCATTTGATTGGAAGATCTTCAGCTGGGTTTACTAAGCTGATATTGACTGGTGAGCAAGTAGAAGTTGGTATTAAGAGTGGTAAGATTCAGAGGGATGCATCCTCCAGTACAGTAAAGAAATCATTCTCTGGGAATAAGGAGGTCAATGCTACTTATGGCCAGAGAAATCAAAGCAAAACTGAACATCGTCTGAAGGTAGGGGCTGTTATGATTTCTAATCAGACATCGAACCAACAATGAAACAATCAACGCAGGCCTGATGCACCCAGAAGACAGTTCACCCGGATTAACATGACCTTATCCCAGGTTTTGCCACACCTGTTGAAGTCCAATCTGGTGACTCTAAAGGAAGCTCCTAAGAATCCCAATACTGCATCTCCCTGCTACAACCCAAATGCTCGATGTGCCTACCATTCCGAAAGTCCAAGGCATGATACAAACGATTGTTGGGCTCTAAAAAATAAGGTGCAAGATCTTATCGAGGTGAAGGAGATTGAGTTTGATCCTCTTAAGACCCCCACCGTTATAACTGCACCAATTCCCAAGCATGAACCGGGAGTCAATGCTATTGATGTTGTTTCCGCTACAGAAGAAGCTGATAGTAACTGTGACATGGACAAGTGGATCTTCCCAACTATCAGCAGTGGACCCAACAATTGAGAGGCCAAAGATTTTGTTCCTATTACTTTTATTCAAGATTAATTGTCTTTTAGTTTTTTTTGGGATATGTAATATTTGAACAATTGAAACTCTAAAGCCTTGTGTCTTACCCGAGGCACAACGGTCTATTTGTGAGGGTTATTATTTCATCTTCATATGTCATTAATAAATCATTGGACGTTTTGCATGCAGATTTTATGCTCTTTGTTTTTCTTTTCTACTTTTACTTTATCAAAAATAGCTATGCTCTCTTAACACACCCACGTATCAAACTGCAGATCCACATCCACTCTGGATCCCATTGATAACGGTTCTGCTATTACCAAATATGACTTTGAAAATAAGATCTACCAAGCCAAGGACAAAGGTGAGGAAGATTGTGAAGTACCAGGAGAACTTGCCAGACTGTTACAACAGGAGGAAAAGGCAATACAACCTCATGAAGAGTCAATTGAGACAGTAAACTTAGGTACTGAAAAGGATAAGAAGGAAGTCAAGATAGGTGCCAATCTAGAGCATAGTGTCAAGGAGCGGTTAATACAGATGTTACATGAATATGTTGAGGTCTTTTCCTGGTCATAAAAAGCCATGCCAAGACTTGACACTGATATCGTGGTCCATCGTCTGCCGACAAAAGAAGATTGCCCTCAAGTGAAATAGAAGGTTCGTCGTATGCGGTCAGAGATGTCAGAAAAGATCAAAGATGAAGTCATGAAATTAGTTCAACGCTGGTTTCTTAGCTGTCACCTCTTATCCATAATGGGTTGCTAATGTTTTTTTGGTACCTAAGAAGGACGGTAAGGTACGTATATGTGTGGATTATAGAGATCTGAAGCCCCAATGATGACTTTTCGCTTCCCCATATTGATGTTCTGGTTGACAACACCGTACAAAACAAGGTATTCTCCTTCATGGATGGTTTCTCTGGGTATAATCAAATCAAAATGGCACCTGAGGACATGGAGAAAATAACCTTCGTCACGCAGTGGGGTACTTTCTGCTACAAAGTTATGCCATTTGGGTTAAAAACTACCAGGGCAACCTATCAGCGTGCCATGGTAGCTTTGTTTCACGATATGATCCATAACGAGATAGAGGTATACGTTGATGATATGATAGCCATGTCTCAGACTGAAGAGGAGCACCTTGATCACCTGCAGAAGCTGTTTGAAAGGATGAAGAAATACAAACTGAGGCTGAACCCGAATAAGTGCACCTTTGAAGTAAGATCTGGTAAGCTCTTAGGCTTCATTGTCAGCGGAAAAGGTATTGAAGTAGACCTTGAAAAGGTTAAAGATATACAAGAAATGCAAACTCCTCGCACTGAGAAGGAGGTTAGGGGATTCCTCGGACGTCTAAACTACATTGTCAGATTCATTTCCCATCTAACCGCTACTTGTGAACCAATCTTCAAATTACTGAAGAAAGATCAAGTAGTGACGTGGAATGACGATTGCCATATCTCCTTTGAAAAAAATCAAGGAATATCTTCAAGATCCGCCAATTTTGATGCCTCCAATTGAAGGGAGACCTCTGATCATGTACTTAACGGTATTAGAGAATTCAATGGGTGTGTGTGCTGGGGGCAGCATGACGAGTCTAATCGAAAAGAGCATGCAATATACTACCCTAGCAAAAAGTTTACTAACTGTGAAACAAGATACTCACTGCTCGAGAAAACTTGCTGCACTTTGGCATGGGCTACTCACCGACTAAGACAGTATATGTTGACTCACACTACCTTATTGGTATCTAAAATGGATCCTATCAAATACATCTTTGAGAAGCCTGCTCTCTCCGGGAGAATAGCAAGATGGCAAATAATCTAGACCGAATACGACATTCAGTATACAACCCAAAAAGAAATTAAGGGAAGTGTATTAGCTGATCATTTGTCTCATCAGGCTGTGGACGACTACCAATCCATGAATTTTGAGTTCCCGGATGAGAACATCATGTTAGTAACTGATTATGAAGAACCTGGACCGGATGAAGGACCTGAGAAAGGATCCCAATGGACCATGGTTTTGACGGAGCTTCCAATGCACTCGGCAATGGCATCGGTGCCGTGATCACATCTCCCGAAGGTTGTCACACTCCTTTCACTGCCAGGCTATGTTTCAATTGTACCAACAATATGGCTGAATATGAAGCATGCATTATGGGTCTCAAAGCTGCTATCGACTTGAGGATCAAATTCTTGAGTGTATTTGGAGACCTGGCCTTAGTAATCAATCAAATCAAAGGAGAATAGGACACAAAGCATCCTAATCTTATCTCTTGCAGAGAGCGTGTGTTGACACTGATTCCACACTTTGAAGAAGTTACCTTTGAGCATTTTCCACAAGAGGAAAATCAACTAGCGGACATGATAGCTACAATGTCATCCATGTTCAAAGTCAGGTGATATAATGAGGCTCCTCAAATCACTATTAGGAGAATGGACGAACCAATCTACTGTCATGAGATTGATACTGAAGAAGTAGTAGACAAACCTTGGTTCCATGAAGTCAAAAGATATCTCGAATCCCAAGAGTACCCTGAAGGAGCTTCAGTCAATGATAAGAAATTCCTAAGGAGATTCTCAGCCAAGTTCTTCCTCAGTAACAGAATCCTCTACAAGCACAACCATGATTCCACTTTGCTTTGGTGTATGGATAAGAGTGAAGCAGAGAAGATTATGGCATATTTACATGAAGGTACCTTTGGCACCCATTCTAGTGGGCACACAATGGCTAAAAAGATCCTACGGGCAGGATACTATTGGTCCACTATGGAAGCGGACTGTTATAGCATTCACGAACTTGTCACAAGTGCCAGTTCTATGATGATAAAGTACATGTGCCTCGGGTTCCTCTAAACTTCTTGACTGCTCCCTGGACATTCGCAATGTGGGGCATTGATATGATTGGAGAGATTAGACCTACAACTTCTAATGGGCACCACTTCATCCTCGTCACCATTGATTACTTCACAAAATGGGTCCAGGCGGCTTCATTTGCTTATGTTACCAAGAACGTTGTGGCCCGATTCATCATACATAACCTTATCTGTCGTTACAACATTATATAAATAATCATTACAGAGAATGGTACCAATCTAAATAATACTATGATCACCGAGCTATGCACGCAATTCAAGATCCAGCATCATAACTCTTCTCCTTATCGACCGAAGATGAATGACATTGTAGAAGCTGCTAATAAAAATATAAAAAATGTCATACAGAAGATGACGGTGACATACAAAGACTGGCACGAGATGTTACCATTTGCTCTTCATGGTTACTGTACCACAGTACGCACATCAACATGGGAAACTCCTTTTTCTTTGGTATACGGGATCGAAGCTATCCTACCCATTGAAGTCCAGATCCCTTCCTTGAGAATCGTGAAGGATGCAGGTTTGAATGAAGATGATTGGGTTCAGACTCGACTTAATCAATTAAACCTGATTGATGAGAAGAGGCTCGCAGCTATCTGCCATGGTCAGATGTATAAAAAACGTATGATTAAAGCTTTTAACAAGAAGGTCTGACGTCAGGTATATCAGGATGATGACTTAATAATCAAGCGCATTATCCTGCCGCAAGGTGATCCCAGGGGTAAATGGACTCCTACATACGAAGGACCATTTGTAATCAAGAACATATTTTCTGGTGGAGCCATGATCTTAACCATTATGGACGGTGACGACCTTCCGCACCCTGTAAATGCGGACATAGTTAAAAGATACTACGCATGAATAAAGACCCGCTAGGTTGATTAGCCTAGGCAAAAATAAGGGCATCCCAGCGAACCAAAAGGGTTCGGGCAAAAATTAGGGATATACATATGAAAAAATCTATACACCCGACAAGTCGAAAACCTAAAAAGGCGGCTTGGGCAAAAAAGGGTATCCTGGTGGACTGAAAACCCGAAAGGGCGGTCCATAAAAAAGTTAGGGATTTAAAGTGTATAACTATTTCCCGTTGGATCACCTTACAGCCAATCTTCGGTAATAACTATCAAGCTCAAGTGGTACTAATCATTCCAGTCAGCTTCGGACAAGCAGCGAAAGAGATGAGACGCTCAAAGGCATAAAGGCAATAACAGAATGGGAACCCATTGGGATCATTTCACATAGCTATTTTTCTTTGTATACTATTTTTACATAGTTTTCATTCTTAGGACGACATTCTCTTACTAGGATGTTCGTCTCCTTGTACAAAAAACGCTTAGTCAAATTAATACAAAACTATCTCTTTGAAAGTGCAAAACTATTTGTCTTTTATTTTTCTATTTTGTTTGCGAAAACGTCCAATGATTATTTTTTAACATATGAATTGGAATGTGATTACCGTTTACAAATACCCGTATAAAAAACAGAAAGGTAGTTACTAATGGCTTCAAGAAACGGGACAATGTCTAAAAGCCATCCACAAAATCCCCGCAGATACTTTCTCCAGCAAGTACAGAGGCAGGGGCATCCTATTATAAAGTCATTTCCATATTCTCAGCATACATCCTAATTATGTCAGGTGTTCTTATATCCCCGGTGGAGCAAGAATATCCAATTACTGCCTCAGTATCTTAAAGAATTCCCTAACCTGTGTCACAAGCTTTTCAGGATTCCCCAGCAGGATTTCATAAAAATCCCCAAGCAGTTCATAGAGTTTCCCTTCCTCAACAGAGTTTATTTCCCTAACAACGGAAATCCATCTCCCAGTTTTTCAACTTCAATAAAATTTGAAGACTCACACTCTTTATCCCCAGCAACAATCAGGGATTTATTTTCCCTATTTCAACAACACTGCAGTAGAGCAACTGACACATTCATACATTGCATTCATACACCATTTTTCAAGCGTCATAGCATATGCAACACGAATGCATATATCACAATCTCATTTATTTTGAGAGCATCATTTGCACTTCATGCGTCATGATATTGCATGCAACTAATTCTTTACCTTTGCAGGAAAGATTGACAGATGAATATCGTCAACAATTTTCAAAAGTTCCAGATTAATACCTGAAACAAGACATGACAGCTATCTGTGAATGATTGATTGTAGATTAATACCTGAAACCAGACATAAAAACTATCTACATGAGAAGATTGAAGATTAACACCCGAAACTAGACAGGAAAACTATCTTCCTTTCTCTTAGGTCAGAGATTAATACCTGAAACCAGACAGGACAACTATCTCAACAACCGACAAAAGCAAGTTCAAGATTAATATCTGAAACAAGACAAGACAACTATCTGTGAATGACTGATTGTAGATTAATACCTGAAACCAGATGGGGGGACTATCTACACGACTAGATGAAGCAATCTTACATGGGTTCCTTCTCTCCAGATGAAGCTTAAAACAGGCTCATCCTGAAGCAATCTTACACAGATTCCTTCTCAATCTCCAGATGCAACTTTACACGGGCTCATCCTGAAGCAATCTTACACGGGTTTCTTCTCACAATCTCCAGATGAAGTTTAACATGGACTCATCCTGAAACAGCCCTGCACATGCTCTTTCTAATACATTTCCAGGCAGCAGTTAATTTCATTCTCCCCAGCAAGTTACTGTGAAGCCTGGATTTCAACCAGAAAACAACAAACTTTCATCTCTCCAGTCCAGAGATAACTCCTCATTAGAGCATGGACAACCAAAGCTCCTAGGCTCTATTCCCTACAGATTTTTCCTCAAGCAGGAAAACAACAGAAATCAATTTTCCCCAGCGGAGTCCTCCCCAGACAACACAAACAAGAATCCTCATAAAGAGACCTCTTATGAAGTCAACATCTACTTTGGATGGCATCCTTAAGCCCATCTTTGACAACTCTCAGTCATCTTCTCCAAATGGCATCTTTAAGCCTATTCCCTATACAATCAACATCACATCATCGAGTATAAATTTTTGGGTACTCTAGTGATCAATCATCTCCCATCTTTAGATCACGAATGGCAGACATGCTAATCTACATCCTCAGGTCTAAGAAGATTGAACAGGGTCAACTGTTGCACCCTGAAATCTTCCCTATCTTTTCTCAAGAAATTTTCTCACAAGGATTTTCAAAAGTCAAAGTTTGCATAAATACAATTGGATTTTTAATGCTCCATGGATCATATTGGGCTTTCAAGCATCAAATCAAAGAAGAGCAAGTTTTCCTTAATTCATAAGCTTCAATTGGGCATCTAAAATCCTTCGATCAAGCTTTGTTTCACAAGCTTCGATTGGGCATTTGGCCTCCTTCGATGCAAGCTTGGTTCACAAACTTAGATTGAGCATTTGGCCTCCTTCGATGCAAGCTTGGCTCACAAGCTTCGATTGAGCACTCGGCCTCCTTCGATCAAGTTTAAGTCACAAAGCTTCGACCGAGCGTTGGCTACTTCAGGCTTGCTTTCGATTCACTAGGAAAATACTTCCTTCGTGCCTGGTTCGACTCACTGGGCAATGACCTTCTTTGTGCCTGCTTCGATCCATAAAGCAATGGCCTCCATCATGCTAAGCATCCACAAGGCATTGACTTCCTTTGTGCTAGCTTCGACTGGGCAAATGGCTCCCTTTGAAACATTTTGCTTCGATTCACAAGCAGTAGCCTCCTGCAGGTTTGTTTTGATTCACAAAGCAGTGGCCTCCAGCATGCAAGCTTCGATTGAGCATTGGCCTCTTACATGTCTGCTTTGATCCACAAGACAAGTGCCTCATCTCTTCTTGCTTTCGACGCATAAGACAAAGGCTTCCTCTTAATGCTTGCCTTTGATTCACAAGGCAAGAACTTCTTTCATGTGTGCTTCGACTCAAAAAATAGTGGCTTCCCTCATGCTAGCTTTGACTCCACCTCTAAACCCTTCAATACACAGTTTTCTACACTTTGACACATAATATGGTCCATTTGAAGAAACATTCCAAAGGTCCATTCGAAGAAACATACAAGTGGTACCTTAGAAGGACACACATTTGGTCCATTCGAAGGACACACAAATGGTGCATTCGAAGGACATATAATTGGTCCATTCAAAAGACACACAATTGTTGGAAACAAGTTTTGTTTTTCCTTTTGATGAGTCTGGTTCAAGATGCTTGCTGGATAAAGTCCTACATGATGCCAAGCCCAAGCCTCATGCACAATTAGATTCGAAGGAAATGACAAAAGAAGCTCCGACTGGCCAGAATGAAGTGTTCGATTGGGATGGTTGGGTATTTTCAGAGCCAATCAAAGAACAAGGCAAATATGGGCTCAATCGAAGAAGCCACAATAATGAAGCTTAGAGCCATTGAAAGGAGAAATTCAGAGCCAATCGAAGAACAAGGCGTGGAGGCATTCGAAGGAGTTAGGGAGTGAAACATGTCCAGGTTCATCCCAAAACCCAAAAGGGTAGGAAATCATCAAAGATGGCAACCTTTTTAAGGCTTTTAATTCTGCCTTTAAAGCCTGATTAATGGATGTCTCTTTCCATTTCCATTCACCACTATCCCCTATAATACAGGGCTAAAGACACATAGCCAGGGACAAAAAAAAAGAGACAAAAAACATTATTCACCGAAACACCTGCCTATACACACACGCATTGCCCAGTCACGAGAATGTTTGCCCATACACGCACGTTGCCCCACGAGAGCTTCACAAAAACTCCAAAGTTCCAACAAACTTGTCAGAATCGAAATAAAAGTTGTAGGCCTTTTTCAATCCAAAGCAAGCGTTCCATTGGTAACGAACCTTCGATCTCAAATTCATTTCATATATATAATTCAATTTTGATTGTATATTCATGCTGCATGATGTTTGTGATTGTTAATGTGACATGTAAAATATAAAGTAACAGGATATCTTTGCTAAGGCATGTGAAAAAGATTCCTTCGAATCTCAAATCCAGGCATCCCTGTCCTTTTGACCCGTAACTCTGATTCACGCTCGGTTTGAAGCATTGGAAAGTTTATTCAATGCTCTTTATAACAATGCCTAAACATCAAAGCTTGAATACCTACAAAAATGAGATAAAATCAATTAAACTCAATGATATTTACATAATAACGCAATAAATACACTATAACATAAACTATACCGAATATACACTAAAGTTGAGGTTTATTGATAAAAAGCAAACAGATTAAGTCGATAAGTGCTAATTATTAACATTCAAATTCACAACAATTTAGCACTCATCATTCCTGCAGAGTACCGTAGATGTTTAGAGTGCTAATAAGTTTCCTTTGCATAACCAACACTCGTACCTAGATTCACTCCCCCTCTTTTTTGGGTTTATTCGCTCTTTTCCCATTTCTTTTAGAAACAATAAAGCGCAGTGGAGATTTTTATTTTGATCTGTGCGAGTCTAGTCAATCCGATGGCTTAGTCTAAACATTTCTACCACTACAGAAAATTGGCGACTTCACTGGGGATTCAATCTCTAAGTGAGTTGGGCCTATCTTTTTTTATTTGTGTATGTGCTATTATTTTGTTGTATATTATATGTTGTATATATGTTTGTCTGTATTTTCCTGGTTTTCAGGGTGCTTGGTGATTTCTCATATGTCCTCTACCCGGACTTGGGAAAACTTAAGATAGGATGGTGGTATAGTCATGTTAACTTTGAGGGAGAAATCCCAAAAAATGATACATTAGATCCCCCACTCAGTGAAGGCTCCTTTGACTGTAGTATTTGTTTACCGAGCAATCGAGAAGATATGCTGCTTTCGATCTGGGAGTCTGCTCAAGCTGAGGACAGTAGAACCCTTAACCCATCTTGGCCTTTTAGGTGTAGCGCGGAGACTATGACGGAGAAATCCAGAAGTGGTTGTTACGCGATGCTACACTCATACGAGTTTTTCCTGAGAATATTGCTAATTACCGAGCTAATCAGGACATTGGTAATATCCAAAGGAAAGATGTAGACTATGGGAACTTTTTAGAACCTTGTTCGGCAGATGATAAACCATTAGTCCATACCTTGTGGGTAGTACCTTTGACTTCATGCTCGTGACATCAAACCTATGAACCCCCATGTTTATGATCTTGTGCGTGATTGTTGTATCATGCATTTATGTACCCATGAGCATTCTTTAAACAGTTGATTTGGGGAACTTAAGGTTCACTTTTGCAAATAGCTCAGGTACTTTTTGACCATGGATTTTGGAAAGATAAATACTCGGAAGTACAGTTTCAAGGATCCTAAGATAGAGGAACTGATGAGTTTGATTCTTGAGATTGAGACCTCTATAGATTTATGGAAGAAGTATAGAGCCATCGTGCCTCTTATGAAGCTCAAGATGAAGGATAGTATTCTTTCTACATTGGTCAAGTTCTATGATCCATTGTGCCCATGTTTTACTTTCCCTGATTATCAGTTGATGCCCATATTGGAGGAGTATCCATACTTACTTGATTTACCTCTTTTTGATCGTGTTCCTTTCACCGACTTAGAAGGAGAGCCTAAGTCTCATGAGATTGCCATCCTAACTCATTTGAGGAAGTATGAGATTGAGGCTAACATTACAACCAAAGGAGGAATTAGTGGTCTACATGCTCAGTTTCTATTAGAGAAAGCTCGTTACTTCACTAGGATGAAGAGTACAGCTGATTTCGAGGCTATCTTCACTTTGCTTGCCTATGGGTTATTCTAGTTTCCTAACGTTGACAAATTTGTGGATGTCAATTCCATTAGGATCTTTATGATTAGGAATCCAGTCCTTATGCTGCTAGGGGATACTTATTATTCCATCCATCTTCGGAATTTCTATCAGGGAGAGATGGTCATCTGTTGCACACCGTTGTTATATCAATGGTTTATTTCTCACTTACCTCAGCCTGGTCCTTTTTGGGATATCAAGAAGGAACCACATTGGGCCCGGAAGGTTATGGATATCAATCATTATGACATTGATTGGTATCATCAAGCTTATTATGATATGGAGATTACTGACAGTTGTGGTAGTTTCCCAAATGTGCCTCTTCTTGGTATAAAGGGAAGAATTAACTACTATCCTGTTCTTGCGCATTATTAACTTGTATATCCATTAAGAGACAAGCCAATCATCATTCATCTGAGTGGTTTCTTTCTCAAAGAAGGAGAAGATCACAAGGAGGCCAGGGAAGAAATTGCAAAGGCGTGGTGCCATATTCATAAAAAGGGTAGAAAAGATTTGGGACCAAAAGGAGAGATTTCCTTAGAGCCTCATCTCCATTGGGTACAAGCGAGGGAAATTCAGTTAAAGATGCCTTATTCTCGTGAAGAACCTATATCCGATATGTTTATGAGCACTACTCCTCTTATCTTAGATGATGTGAAAGAACTTCAGCTTTCCCTAGTTAGGATGCAACAAGACAAAGAAGCATGGAAGAACAAGTAGCAGACTTTGGAGGTGTCCTACTCAACAAAATTGAAAGAGAAGGATGAATTAATTGAGATTATTGAAAGTCATGTTGTGGAGATGATGGAGAAGCAAGAGAATTCATTTTCCTCTAGAGTTCATCCCGGTTCCGATCACCCATTTTATTATTTTGGTAATTGGAAAGAAGTTGCCGACAAGTATGCAGAAGAGAACAAGCAGTTGAAGGCTCAGACTGCAAGACTCAGGGGAAAGTGGCAGTGTGTGGAGAGATCTTCATCAACTTTGACTCCTTAGTATTTTGAGATTCTATCTTTATTCTCTTGTACTTAGGATTGTTGAAACTTGTACTAAAAGTTGTAATCCAATATGAAGTTATTAGTAAAATGAGATTTTTCATGATTTCCAAATGTGTTAGTACTTTAATATTTGCAATTGTCTATAATTCTTTGAGTTCTTTGAATAAATAAAATAAATTATATGTATTGTATATCATGCATCATTTTGTAGATATTTTTGCATTGATGTTCCTTTCTCAAGTGTCTTACTTATTTCTCTGCTTTGTTCAGTCGACAAGCTGTTTCATCGCTATAATACCCAGGATAATTATAAAAAGAAGATGGAAAATCTCAAACAAGAGAATCGTGAGCTGCATGAAGAAGTTACTGCTTTGAGAGATGGTATGCCCAACCTGGCTGCTTTGTAGAATCATTGGTGGTTGCTCATAATCATCCATCACCTCCTCCTCATTCGTCTCCTTATGCTACTCAGCCACAACAGACGACCGTAATTTCAGAGGTTCTGTCAGTTCTCATTTCTGTTGCTCTAATTACTGCTATTCAATACTGTATGCCTCACAGTTACCCGTGGGGAATGCCTGAGAATTTCGTGCCAGAAGGTTACAATCCTGTTGCTCAAGTTGCTCCATTTGCTTAAACTGCTGTTATTTCTGTACCTACTGTGGTGCATGATGTTCCTGTTGCTAATAATGAGATTCATCATGTTGCACCTCCTACGATGAATTTTATGCATGTTATTAATGATGAAGTTTATCATCCTGGTCTTCCACCAAGTGAAAGCTTGGGTTTCTATGACCGAATGGATGATTTTCAGGATCAATTCAATGAAATGAACAAATAAGTGAAGGCTCTCCGAGGGAAAAAGTTATTTGGGTAGAATGTCAGTGACCTCTGCTTAGTTCCTAATGTGAAAGTGCCAACAAAGTTTAAGGTGTCATAATTTTAGAAGTACAAGGGTAACTCTTGTCCCCATGACCACTTGGGGATGTATACCAGAAGGATGTCCATCCATACCAATGACCAACGTTTAGTCATTCATTTCTTCCCGGATAGTTTAATTGGTGCTGCCTTGAAATGGTACATGGGATTGGACAGTAGAAACATCTGCACATTTAATGATTTGGGTGAAGCTTTCGTGAAATAGTATAAGTACAACATGTTTATGGAACCTGGCCGTGACCAATTGAGAGCAATGGCTCAGAAGGATATGGAGTCATTCAAAGAGTATGTGCAACATTAGTGCAAAGTTGCTTCCCAAGTGGTACCTCCGATGGGAGAGCAAGAAATGACTAAGGTATTCCTAAAACCCTTGGTTCATTTTATTATGAAAGGATGGTTTCAAGTGCACCGAGTGATTTCACTGAGATGATAAGAATGAGTGTTCGTCTAGAAGAAACTTGTGATACAGTGGCAGAACCGACTGTTATACTGGTTTGTGTTTTTTGTTCGCAAAATGTCGCGGTAAGCAAGAGTTGCTGCCGACTTTTATTTTATCCAATCAGGAAAGGAAAAAAGCACAGAAAAATTCCTTTTTCGATATTTTGGGTACGGGGGGTAGATTATAGAAAGGGAAGGTGTTAGCACCCTTTCTATCCTTGGTTTTCCATGGGCTCTTAGGTACTTGCTCATCTTTTTAAATTGCTTGTGTGTGTTTGCTTTGAAAAGTTTTTTGTTTTACTTAGTTTTAATCCTTGCTTCTGTCTTCAAGAGTGTTACGAAGTGCTTTTGAAAAAAACTTTGTTTTGAAAGTGTTTGTGTAAAAGATTTGTTGTTTTGAGCAAGTACCTAACAGTTATCTACCTACTCGAAAAAAGATCGTTTCTGTTCTTGTTTCCTTTAGACAATGCCATCCTACTATTGGGAAATAGGTAGCATCGTCGTTGGAGTTGTAAGGGTCAATTCGAAAGGGACATATGATCACTAAAGCAATGTTAAGATGTCTTGGTAATAGCCCTAAAGTCTTAAGATCATATTCGAGGCAATATTTCTGAGGTAACCTTTCCGAGGCAACATTTCCGAGCGGGACATTTGATCTTTTTTTAGACAGGAGGGCAACCATTAAGACACCCTATACTTAATGATCGTTTACCGAAGGCAACCGAAGTGAGAGCATACCCTAAGAGTGCGCATGTACGAGTGATTAGATTTCAATTATTATCTTTGCATATTAGGGTTTTCTAGCCGTTTTAAATTATCATGCAATCTTGTCATACAATCCTATTAACATACATCTAAACAGTTAATATTTGCGAGAATTAAAAATGTGATAAATAAAACCTACGCTATTACAAGGCTTCGGGGTAGGGATTAATTACATAGCCAAAAAAACCCGTAAAGACGATAAATAAAATAAAGTCCTAGATTAAACTATTACATACCGTGAGCAGTTACATTAATATTGCAAAAATAATAATAAGCACGCACGAGAATTGAATGCAAAAATAATTAGGGTTTTGACCCCACTATACCTAATTGCAATTTAAAAGGAAAATCATTTTTTTTTGTCATTTTTGATTATTTTAGAAAAATAAGGCTTAATTGAAAAAACCTAATTACTAATTAATTTTAATTAAGAAAAATAATTAAATTAACCTATTTTTGTATTTTTATATTTTTGAGAAAAGAAATAAAAATTAAATCACAAGTCTAACCCTAATTTTTTCTAATTGATTTTAATTATAAAAAAGGTTAGAATTACCCTAAATTAAATTAAACTAATTTTAAATTAAATTTGATAAAATAAAACCTAATCCTAATTTTTTGTGAAACTTGATTTTATGATTTTATGTGAAAAAATAAATTAATTATGTTAAGAAATAATTAAACAAATTAAATAAATAAAAGAAAAAGAAAAAAGAGAAAGAATGGGCCTGGTTGCTGTTTAGCAAGAAGGGGGTGTGGTTGGAAATTTTGAGCCCAATAAGTTCCTGCCCCCCATTGACTTTTTCCAATCCCATGTGCTTGCTTGACCCAGGTGTATGGTGGACCCTCATGGTAAGGCCTTAGATCTGAAGCTTTGGTGGTTTGGATGATCAGATCTGGAGAGTGCATGATGAGTCCTTTGTCATGTGGCACACTGAATTACCCTGAAAATATTGAGAAAATAAAATGCACACGCCTGGGATTGAACCCAGGACGTGCGCATCAAAGACCAACAACCTTACCGTCTGCGCCAACTTTGTTAGTTGTAAAAATAATACAACAAATAAAATATAATGCAAATATCATGCCACACTTCCCAAAACGCGCGCATATTCAAACATGCCACTCACATATTGCCACGTTATCATCTTCCTCGTGGCTTCCGTCATTTTAGATAAAAGGCTTTTACCTACGGGCACCATGCGTAGGTATAACCCTTGTTCATTCCAAAATCCTGTACATGTATGATAAATGCAAAATAATGGTACCAATCAACTCGTTGCAACCTCACAAGCATCATGGTACCATTATTAATGGCCAATTGTTCATGTACAGTAAATCCCTAAAAACGAAGAAAAAACCCTAGCCATGGCTTTTTCATGTTCAGTCAGTAAAAACGCAATTGGATATAATCAATAGCTTGTAAACAACTCAAAGATCATGAATATATAAACTAATCATGCTAAATGTGCCATAATTAATGTAATCGAATTCAAGAAAAGAGCCAAACCGTATGAACCTTATAGTGTGTTTCAAGGCGTGAGGAAGCTTACTAGCGATTTAAGCACGATCCTAGGATGCCCAGCAAACGATTGGCATGATCAGAATGGCTTGAGACGGCCTGGAACTTGAAAATCAGTTTGCAACTTTTCTTGAATTTTTTGAAATTCGTTCTCTCCTTTGCACGCCTCTAACCTCTCCTTTTTTTATCTGCACTTGTTCCTTATGTATCCAAGAATGCATTAGGGTTACCATTTGTTTCAAATCTTTTCCAATTATGAATATTGATTCATGATTTGATCCTTGTGCAAAATCTTTCCAAAACAAGTAAACTCAATCTTTTTCTGTCCATTTTGAACCTTGCATGATTTGATCTTGTTTCCAGCTGTGTAATGGACCTAATCATGCACAAAATCTCAAGATTTAATTAGCTTTCGATATTTTCATTATTTTATATTGATTTTATTTGATTTAATTGAAATAAAATCAAAATAAATAACAAAAATAAAAGAATGACAAGTGGAAGGGCTCATGGGTCATGGGTCACATTACAAACTCAGTGCAAGCATAAAAAGTTGTTCCCTTTTGGCAAAAAATGCAATTTTGGACACTTTTGACTTTTGGCAATTTTGCAAAAAAGGTCAACTTGGCCAATGCATAACTCTCTCAATTTTGACCCTAGAGAGGTGTTCTTGGAATTTTTAGAAAGCTTAAGATGTTCTCTAAGCAACCATTTTGGTCTCATCTCAATTGAGTCTTCAATGTTCATGTATGAAGCTTTGACCCAAAAGGTGTTTTTGTTGACTTTTCAAAATGACCTATAATGTCCAAATTCATATCTTCTTGTGAGTGCATATTTTGAATTTGGGAGCTGATGATGAATTGTAGGTTATTACATCCTCTTCAAAGTGAGCTTTTGATGGGTCATTTTTGATAAAGTATGAGAAAGTTATGCTTGGTCAAAGTTGAGTTGACTTTTCCTACAAAACCCTAATTTAGCAACTTTTGGGTTTTTAAGAATTGTGAGCAATCCTTGAGGAATCATGATCAACCCTTGATAAAATGATGGATAATACTTCAAAATGAGGATGTTGACCAAAAATCTTGAAGTTTGACTATATGTGGGCCACAGTTGACTTTTGCCCTAGCACAGTCGATTTTCAGGCCTTTGAGCAATTGACTGAGCAAACTTCCTTTGAAAGGCTTAAAACTTGACATGGATGATCTTGATAACATATTAGGACAATGGTGAGCATTTGGGATCCTTTGGACTCAAACATCTTGATGCAAAATGAAACCCTAATTTGGGGTAGACTGCCTTAAGAGAGGGTTTATCTGGTCAACCCTTGGACTTCCTTGAGCAATTTGAGGACCTCACTTGACATGTATTGAGAAATATGGGAGGGAAAAATTTGGGGTACAACAGCTGCTCCTGTTCAATCTTCTTAAACTTGAGGATGTAGATTGGCTTGTCTGCCGTTCGTGATCCGAAGGTGGAAGATGATTGAACACTAGAGTGCCCAGAAATTTGCACTCGCATGAAGTGGTACTTGTCTTGCGATATTGGGAATGGGCTTATAGATTCCATTTGGAATTCAACGATGGAAGATGGGCTTAAAGATGCCATCAGAAGAAGTGTCGATCGCATAAGATATTCCTTTGCGAGAGCCCGTACACCTGTTGTTGAGGAGGACTATGCTGGGGAATGCTATTCTCTGTCTTGAGAGAAATAGAGTTTTAATAACTTTAGTTGTCCGTTACTCTACCGGGGAATCATCTCTTAGTTGAAGAGGTGAAAATGAACTGCTATCTAGTTGTGCTCCAGGCTCTACAGTGATTTGCTGAGGATAATAAGACTGACTGCTATCTGGTCGTGCTCCAGGCTTTACAGTGACTTACTGGGGAGATGATATTAGACTTGCTATCTGGTCTTCTTCCAGGCTCTGCAGTTTCTCAGTTCTTATCTGGTCGTGCTCCAGACTTCAGAAGGAATTATGTGGTTATCCGGTCGCATCCGGGCTTCAACCTGAAGTTAAGGCATACTAATACCCGGTCGATTTTCCGGGATTCATAGTAACTGGCTGAGTAAACTGTTATTTGGTCAAACTTCAAGCTTCGCAGTTCCTTATACTGTTATCTGGTCGTTTCCAAGGTTTTAGTATCCTTTGCCGCTATCTGGTCGTGCTCTAGTCTTCACAGCGTCTTATACCGTTATCTGATCGATTCCAGGCTTCATGGTATCTTGTATTGCTATTTGGTCGATTCCCAGGCTTCACAATAACTTGATGAGGGTTAAGCTGCTTTCTGGTCGATTTTCAGGCTTCATAGCTTGTACTTAAGATATACCACTATCTGGTCGATTCCAGGCTTCATAGTATTTTGGAGAAATCAAGATATTATCCGGTTGATTTCCGGGCTTCATAGCTTGAACTGGAATAGAAATATTAATATCAATTTGACTGAACCAGAGAAAACTTGTGAGAACTTGATTGTATCTTTCCCTGAAAGGTAAAGAGTTAGTCGTATGTAATGTCATGATGTATGAAATGTATTGATTAATGATGTTCTCAAAATAAATGAGATTATGATGTATGATGCATATGCGTATGCCACGATGCATGGATAATGTTTTTGTGATATTCTCTGGCTGGGGAGAATGAATCCTGGACCGCTATCAGAGAGAGTTGAGTTTTCCGTTCTTGCTGGGGATAATGACCGAAGATGATTAGCTGGAGACTTTCGTCCATTCTGCTCGAGAACAATCCGCCAGGAGAGACTCTGTTTGAGAATAACCCTGTGGGAGAATGACTCTACGGGGAACAGAGATACTCTGTTGGACGATATGCTGATTTGGAGAAATAAACTCCGCTGGTGGTGAACTTCTCTTGCTGGTGATAGATAAACTCTGCTTGGGAAGAATTTTGCCGACTCATTCGTGATTATGAACCTTGGCTGGGTAGAGCTAACACCACTGTCTTTGAATACTTCCTACTCAACGGGGAATATATGAATCCTTAGTTATATTCTCAAGCTGGCTCTATCCCTGTACCTGGTGGGTAGAGCAACTGTAAGGTTTGGACACTTCTTGTTTGCCCCTGTTCCTGGAATTACGAGTAATTGTCTTTTGCTTCTTATGTAAATATTTATGAGCAACAATTATTTTCAAATGCATATATAAAGAATGAATCATTGGACGTTCTTGCAGAACAAAACAAAAAAAGAAAAAACAAGTTGAAATTTCTTGTAAAGATGAATTGTATTGATTTTTGAAGTTGGCCTGTAATAGGCGTTTTGTACAAAGAGGCTGACGTCCTAGTAAGAGACGCCGCCAAGGGAACATAAATTATACAATTTGTGTAAAAGAAAGAAAAACAGCTATGTGAAACAATCCCACTGGGTTCCAACTCTGCTATTGCCTTTATATCTTCGAGCGTCTCATCACTTTGCTACTTGGTCGAAAGTAGATTAGATTTATTGGCGCCGTCCGAGCTTGATAGTCGATACCGAAGTTTGGTTGCAAGATGATCCAATGAGACATAGTGTTACGCTTTGATCCCTAATTTTTGCCTGGACCGCCCTTTCGGGTTTTCAGTCCACCGGGATACCCTTTTTTGCCCAAGCCACCTTTTCAGGTTTTTGACTTGCCGGGTGTATAGTTTTTTTCATTTTCATCCCTTACTTTTGCCTGAACCCTTTTGGTTCGCCAGGAAGCCCTTATTTTTGCCTAGGCCAGTCAACCTAGCGGGTGTTTGATTAGACGTAGTATCTTTTCACTATGTCTGCATTGACGGGGTGAGGAAGGTCGTCACCATCCATGGTGGTTAGAATCATAGCTCCTCCCGAGAAAATTTTCTTAACCACAAACGGCCCTTCGTATGTGGGGGTCCATTTGCCCCTGGGATCACCTTGCGGTAGTATAATGCGCTTGATCACTAGATCCCCAACCTGATATTCTTGTCATTTGACTTTCTTGTTAAAATCCTTGATCATTCGCTTTTGATACGTCTGACCATGACAAATAGCAGTAAGCCTCTTTTCATCAATTAGATTCAGCTGATCAAGTCGGGTCTGGATCCAATCGTCTTCTCTCAAACTCGCATCCTTCATAATCTTGAGAGAGGGTATCTAGACTTCGATGGGTAGGACTGCCTCCATGACATACACCAGAGAGTAGGGTGTTGCCCCTGTCGATGTCCGTGCTGAGGTACAGTACCCATGAAGAGCGAATGGTAACATCTCGTACCAGTCTTTGTAGGTCACCGTCATCTTCTACACAATCTTCTTGATATTCTTGTTAGCCACTTCAACAGCCCCATTCATCTTTGGTCGGTAGGGAGAGGAGTTGTGATGCTGTATCTTGAACTGTTTGCAGAGCTCGCTGATCATTGTATTGTTGAGATTTGTACCATTGTCCGTGATGATCCTCTCTGGTACACTGTATCGACAGATCAAATTGTGTCGGATAAACCGCGCCACAACGTTCTTGGTTACTGTAGAAAAGGAAGCTGCCTCAACCCACTTCATAAAATAATCAATAGCTACCAGAATAAAACGATTCCCGTTGGATGCAGTAGGTCTGATCTCACCAATCATGTCGATGCCCCACATTGCGAAAGGCCAAGGAGCTGTCAAAACATTCAGAGGAACCAGAGGTACATGCACCTTATCACCATATACTTGGCATTTATGACAGGTCCGAGAGTGATGATAACAATCGGCTTCCATAGTGGAACAATAACACCCATCCCGTAGGATCTTCTTTGCCATGGTATGTCCACTGGAATGAGTTCCGAAGGTACCTTCATGTAACTCTTCCATGATCCTTTCTGCCTTGCTTTTGTCCATACACCGCAGTAAGGTTGAATCATGGTTACGCTTATAAAGGATACCATTACTGATGAAGAACTTTGCAGCGAACCTTCTCAAGAACTTCTTATCATTAACAGACGCACCCTCGGGGTACTCTTGAGTCTCAAGATACCTCTTTAGCTCGTGGAACCAGGGTTTATCTGCTACCTCTTCAGTCTCAATGTCACAGCAATGCGTGGGTTCGTCGAACCTCTCGATGGTAATCTGGGGAGCTTCATTGTCCCACCTGACTTTGAACATAGAAGACATGGTAGCTAGCGTGTCCGCTAGCTGGTTCTCTTCTCTGGGGAAATGTTCAAAGGTTATCTCCTCAAAATGTGGGAGCAATGTCATTACGTACTCTTTGTAAGGAATAAGATTTGGGTTCTTCGTATGCCACTCGCCTTTGATCTGACTGATCACTAAAGCAGAATCTCCAAATACACTCAAGAACTTAATCCTCAGGTCAATAGCAGCTCGAAGACCCAGGATACATGCTTCATACTCTGCCATATTGTTGGTGCAGTTAAAACATAATCGGGCGGTGAATGGAGTATGACATCCCTTAGGATATATAATTACAGTGCCAATGCCATTACCTAACGCGTTTAAGGCTCCATCAAAAAACATAGACCATCGGGATCCTTCCTCAGGTCCTTCATCTGTCCAGGTTCTTCACAGTCGGTCACCAGCATGATGTTCTCATCCGGGAACTCAAAATTCATGGATTGGTAGTCATCCACTGCCTGATGCGCCAAATGATCCGTAAATACACTCCCCTTGATTTCTTTTTGGGTTGTGTATTGGATGTCATACTCAGTTAAGATCATCTTCCATCTCGCTATTCTTCCGAATAAGGCAGGCTTTTCGAAGATATACTTGATTAGATCCATCTTTGATATCAATACGGTAGTGTGAGTCAGCATATACTGTCTCAACCGGCGAGCAGCCCATGCCAAAGCGTAACAAGTTTTCTCGAGCAATGAGTATCAGGTCTCACAGTCAGTAAACCTTTTTCTAAGGTAGTAAATAGCGTGCTCTTTTCGGCCAGACTCGTCATGCTTCCCCAACACACACCCTATTGAATTATCCAGTACTGTCAAGTATAAGATCAAAGGTCTTCCTTCAACTGGAGGCATCAGAACTGGTGGCTCTTGGAGGTATTCCTTGATCCTTTCGGAAGTGGTCTGACATTCATCATTCCATTTTACCACTTGATCTTTCTTCAGCAGCTTGAAGATTGGCTCACAAGTAGCAGTCAGATGTGAAATGAATTGGGCGATGTAGTTCAGACGTCCCAAAAAGCCTCTAACTTCCTTTTCTGTGTGGGGAGACGACATCTCCTATATGGCTTTTACCTTGGCAGGGTCCACCTGAATACCCTTATCACTGACGACGAAACCCAACAGCTTACCAGACCTTACCCCGAAGGTGCACTTGTTCGGTTTCAACCTTAGCTTGTACGTCTTCAACCTGTCAAACAGTTTCTGGAGGATGTCAAGGTGCTCTTCCTCCGTCTGGGACCTTGCTATCATGTCATTAACGTAAACCTCAATCTCATGGTGAATCATGTCGTGGAACAAAGCGACCACAGCGCACTGATAAGTTGCCCCAACATTCTTCAACCCAAAAGGCATTACTTTGTAACAGAAGGTGCCCCACTGTGTAACGAAGGTTGTCTTCTCCATGTCCTCGGGAGCCATCTTGATCTGATTGTAACCAGAAAAACCATCCATGAATGAGAAGATCTTATGTTGCATGGTGTTGTCGACCAGAACATCAATATGAGGAAGTGGGAAATCATCCTTGGGGCTTGCCCTGTTCAGATCTCTATAGTCCACACACATCTGTACCTTACCATCTTTCTTAGGCACCAGAACAATGTTGGCAACCCACTATGGATAAGAAGTGACAGCTAAAAATCCTGCGCTGAACTGTTTCATGACTTCGACTTTGATTTTCTCAGATATCTTAGGGCGAATACAGCGAACCTTCTGCTTCACCGGAGGACAATCTTCTTTAGTCGGTAGGCGGTGTACCACAATATCAGTGTCCAAACCAGGCATATCTTCATAAGACCAAGCGAAGATCTCAACATAGTCGCGTAACATCTGTATCAACTGTTGTTTGACACTGGGCTTTAAATTTGCACCTATCTTGACCTCTTTCCTGTCTTCCTCTATACCCAAATTCACTGATTCAACCGGCTCTTCATGAGGCTGTATGGCCCTTTCTTCCTGCAGTAACCGTCTAGCAAGCTCTCCAGGCACCTCCCAATCATCCTCACCTTTGTCCTCGGCTTGGTTGATCGGATTTTCAAAGTCATAACTGGCAGTAGTAGAGTCATTATGAATAGGATCCAGAGTGGATATGGATCTGCATTATGATGTGTGAGTGTGTGTAAGAGAATAGCTGCTTTGATAAAGCGAGAGACAAAAAAAGAAACACAAGGAGCGCAAAATTCGTAATGCAAGAAACATCCAATGTTTTATTAATGATATATGAAATGACAAATAATAAGCCCTCACAAGCAAAGCCAAGGTGCCTCGGGCAAGGCACCGGGCCGTAAAGTTTCAAACTGTCTATCACAACTCTTAAAATAAAAGTCAATTACTGTGGAATAAAAGAAACAGGTATGAAGTCCTTCGCCGTCCAGTTGCTTAGTCCACCATTGGTTGTTGGGTAGATCCAGCTGTTGATATCCGGGTTCTCATCATCGACATCTTCTGCGGCAGAGACAACCTCAATAACATTGATTCTCGAGCCATGCTTGGGCATGAGTGTAGTTATAATGTTGGGTTCCTCTGGAGCGTCAAACTCAATCTCTTTAGCTTCGATCAATTCTTGCACCTTGTTTTTCAAACAGTTGTTTATATCATGACCTGGACTTTCAGAGTGATAGGAGCAGCGGGAATTCGGGTTATAGTGGGGAGAAGTGGTGTTGGGGTTCTTCGGGGCCTCCCTCAGAGTTACCAGATTAGTCTTCAATAATTGCGGTAGAATTTGAGTCAGGGTCATATTGAGCCGAGTGAACTGCCTCTGTGGTCTTTCTACCCTTTGTTGATTGTTGCGTTGTGAAGAAAATGTGGGTCTTGATATCACTACCAGATTTACTGCTTGACGATATTCAAGTCTGCTTTGGCCCCTCGGACTGTAGACTGCACTAGCTTCTTTCTTATCAGTGAAAGGCTTCTTTACTGCACTTGATGAAGTGTCCTTCTGTATCTTACCACTTCACATACCAGCTTCTACTCTCTCTCCAGTCAAGATCAACTCAGTAAACCCAGACGATGAACTGCCGATCAGATGATTGAAAAATGGACCAGACAGCGTCCCTAGAAACATGTCCACCAACTCCCTATCAGACAAAGGGGGTTGGACCCTTCCAACCAAGTCTCTCCATTTTTGAGCATAGTCCTTAAAACCTTCACTTGCACCCATAGACATACCCTAAAGCTGAGTACGAGTGGGAGCAAGGTCGGCGTTATACTGATACTGCCTGTAAAAAGCAGCAGCAAGGTCTTCCCAGTTTTGAACGTTGGCTCCTTCCAACTGATAAAACCATTCAAGTTGAGTCCTTGACAGACTATATTGAAAGAAATGCACCCACACATTTCTATCAGCAGTGTGAGGTTGGATTTTTCTGACGTACGAGCAGAGATGGAGTTTTGGACAGGATACTCTATCGTATTTGGAAAAAACCGGAGCTTTGAACTTATGAGGGATCACCATTCCTGATACCAATCCCAGCTCTCCGAAATCCAAACCAGGGATCTTCTGAATCTCCATAGCACTCAGACGGTCTTCTAACTGCTTGTACCTATCCTCGGCAGGAGGATATTGCTCCTCATCATAATCCGTATCATTATCAGAGATGGCAGGATTGAGGCCCTTTTCTTCTTCTTAGTTCTCCCCTTCTCTGGATGAAGAGGTCAGATCAGCTTGCTGTTTCAACCTATCCCTATACCTTTTGCCCATATTCAGAAGAACGACCTTCTTCTTCTTCTTCTTCTTCTTCTTCTTCTTCTCTTTCAGAATGAGAGTTTTTAGACCCTCTTTCCCTTTAGCCAAGCTTAAGAACATCTGTTGGAATTGGGCATTTTGTGCCTGAAGATCTTTGATGGCTTGATCAGAAGACATTTCTGCTGAAATAAACAACGAAGAAGATGAGAAACCTGTAATGGTACCTGTAATGGTGTGCATGATAATGGGATGCGTATGTAATGATTTCAAAGACTTTGGGAAATTTAAATTTGCAAACCAAAAATAAACAAAGTTTATTAGATTATCTTGTAAAAGGGTTCAATAATGCCTTTAAGGCGTTACAAAGAAATAAATGGAAAACAAATCTAGAACTAGAAAAGCAAAATCAAAAGTCCCATGGATGCTTCCTCTTTGTGCCGACGTAGTCATTGATCACTCTTTCTTCCTCGAGCTGCCTGGTGAGCTTCAAAATCTTCCTTTCTTGCTCATGGAACTTTTCCCGGTAAGTATCCCTTTCCTCTTTCAGCTGAATCCAAGGCCTCTACAAGGCCCCAGTATCAGTGGGCATATAAGGATAAAGAACTGTGTAAGGAACGCCTTCTTCATTAGTGGGCTCCACAATTACTGGAAATACTACTTCATAGGGCATCCCAAGCTTCTGGGCACGAGCTCGGACCTATTGGAGGTAAGGCTGCATAGGAAGGGAAGTCCTTGGTCCCAGTTCTTGGGGGTCAGATCTGTTCACCATGCCCCAAGCTCGTATAAACCTCCGGAGGTGCTTGTCTACGTCCTCCTTGTAGTCAAATGCAATATCCTCAAGAAGTAGCTCACGGGGACCATCTCTCCTATCACGACCAAATTATCGCAAAGCTAGACAAGGATTGTAGGTTATACCCCCTCTAATTCCAAGAAATGGGACATTAGGGTATCCCCCACAATGGTCGATAACAACAGTGTCTTACATAGCCCGGGAGCTCCAAAGAATATATGTATGGGCGAGTGACATTATTCTGTAGGACCAACCCAAACCTTCTTCGTTCTTCAGCACAGACTTGGGGAGGTGCGAAATAAACCACCTCAACAGCAACAACATGCAACACATAAGAGTCCCTCTTCTTCGCACAATACGAGTGTAGAGGGCATGTAAGATATCACCCAGTAGAGTAGGCACTGGATTGCGAGACAGGAAGATCTTAACCGTATTCACATCTATAAAGGAATCTGGATTCGGGAAGAGGACCAACCCATAGATAAGGAGAGCCAAGATGTCTTCAAAAGCCTGAAAATTCAAATTATCCCAGAATAGCTGAGCCTGATCTATCAGAAACTTGGCTAAGAAACCTTCGACTCCGCTTCGTGTTTCCCAATTGGATACTACATTAGCCTGTTTCAGATGCAGAGCTGAGGCAATGTCTTCTGGTCTAGGAATCTCTTCCATACCTGTGAAGGGCACCTGCTCAAGGATGGATATGCCCAATAAGTGAGAAAACTCTTCCAAAGTGGGAACCAGCTGGTAATCTGGAAAGGTGAAGCAATGATGCACAAGATCGAAGAACTGGAAAAGTACACTCATCATCTGCTCATCAAGTTTTGAGATGACTAGGCTAAGAAGCTGACCATGTCTTTTAATGAACATAGAAGTCTCAGAAACTCTTGAGCCTAACTCTTTAAGTTGAGCAGGTATTTGCACAAAGTTAACTCGGATGGTATTTCTGCACACGGAAGCCATAATCTGCAAAACAGAACAAAGATAAACTCCATTGGTCTTTGAAATGGTCAGTATAATGAAGTATGAATGCCATGTTATGATGCATGATGTCATGATAAAACAAACAACAAGTATAGCAGATAATAGGCATGGCAAAGGCAAACAAGTCACACAAAATCCCTTAAGTTTAAGGCTTGCATGGGGTCAAAGGTATTACCCTCTTGAAGTTCAGTTGGTTTCAACCTGTCCTAGCAAAAGTAACTGGGTTCTAGAGGTTCTCAATATCACTGACCATCCTCCATCGGTCATGGTTTCAGCTCACGCAATCTTTTCTTGCGGCCAGAACTATCTCGAGAGTACGGTCTCAATGAGTGTAGCATCGAGTATCAACCAGTTCTCAGCTTTACACCGAGGCCGGCTATCTCACTACTTTCTAATGGCCAAGTTGGTCGATTAAGGGTTCTAAGGTCAGTTGATGCTTAACGACACACGCAGCGGCCCCATATTCTCCTCGTTTCTCCACAAGGGATACCGATACCAACCAATGTGCCACATCAACATAGCTACTACTTCAACCGTATCGGCTACTCCGTACAATTCCCTCACAGTTTATTTCTACTTACCTAAAAGGTGTCCCCAGATCCGGGTTAGGATCTATAGTAACTCCCAAACAAAACCCTTAAAAGTAAAGCAACCAAAACAAACAAAAGAAGAAATTTATGATTAACTAAATCCTAAGGTATACCCCACTTAATAAGTCCCCAGTAGAGTCGCCAGTTCTGTGATACGGTGGCAGAACCGACTGTTATACTGGTTTGTGTTTTTTGTTTACAAAATGTCGCGGTAAGCAAGAGTCGCCACCGACATTTATTTTATCCAATCAGGAAAGGAAAAAAGCACAAAAAAATTCCTTTTTCGAGATTTTGGGTACGGGGGGTAGATTATAAAAAGGGAATGTGTTAGCACCCTTTCTATACATGATTTTCCATGGTCTCTTAGGTACTTGCTCATCTTTTTAAAATTGCTTGTGTGTGTTTTCTTTGAAAAGTTTTTGTTTTACTTCGTTTTAACCCTTGCTTCTGTCTTCAAGAGTGTTACGAAGTGCTTTTGAAAAAAACTTTATTTTGAAAGTGTTTGTGTAAAATATTTATTGTTTTGAGCAAGTACCTAACAGTTATCTACCTACTCGAAAAAAGATCGTTTCTGTTCTTGTTTCCTTTAGACAATGCCATCTTAATATTGAGAAATAGGTAGCATCGTTGTTGGAGTTGTAAGGGTCAATTCGAAAGGGACATACAATAACTAAAGCAATGTTAAGATGTCTTGGTAATAGCCCTAAAGTCTTAAGATCATATTCGAGGCAATATTTCCGAGGTAATCTTTCCGAGGCAACATTTCCGAGCGGGACATTTGATCTTTGTTTAGACAGGAGGGCAACCGCTAAGACACCCTATATTTAATGATCGTTTACCGAAGGCAACCGAAGTGAGAGCATACCCTAAGAGTGCACATGTGCGAGTGATTAGATTTCAATTATTATCTTTGCACATTAGGGTTTTCTAGCCATTTTAAATTATCATGCAATCTTGTCATACAATCCTATTAACATACATCTAAACAGTTAATATTTGTGAGAATTAAAAATGCGAGAAATAAAACCTACGCTATTACAAGGCTTCAGGGTAGGGATTAATTACATAGCAAAAAAAAACTCGTAAAGACGATAAATAAAAGAAAGTCCTAGATTAAACTATTACATACCGTGAGCAGTTACATTAATATTGCAAAAATAATAATAAGCGCGCGCGATGAATCGAATGCAAAAATAATTAGGGTTTTGACCCCACTATACCTAATTGCAATTTAAAAGGAAAATCATTTTTTTTTGTCATTTTTGATTATTTGAGAAAAATAAAGCTTAATTGAAAAAACCTAATTACTAATTAATTTTAATTAAGAAAAATAATTAAATTAACCTATTTTTGTATTTTTATATTTTTGAGAAAAGAAATAAAAATTAAATCACAAGTCTAACCCTAATTTTTTCTAATTGATTTTAATTATAAAAAAGGTTAGAATTACCCTAAATTAAATTAAACTAATTTTAAATTAAATTTGATAAAATAAAACCTAATCCTAATTTTTTGTGAAACTTGATTTTATGATTTTATGTGAAAAAAGAAATTAATTGTGTTAAGAAATAATTAAACAAATTAAATAAATAAAAGAAAAATAAAAAAAAGAGAAAGAATGGGCCTGGTTGCTGTTTAGCAAGAAGGGGGTGTGGTTGGCAATTCTGAGCTCAATAAGCTCCTGGCCCCATTGACTTTTTCCAATCCCATGTGCTTGCTTGACCCAGGCGTATGGTGGACCCTCATGGTAAGGCCTTAGATCTGAAGCTTTGGTGGTTTGGATGATCAGATCTGGAGAGTGCATGATGAGTACTTTGTCATGTGGTACACTGAATTACCCTGAAAATATTGAGAAAATAAAATGCACACGCCTGGGATCGAACCCAGGACGTGTGCATCAAAGACCAACAACCTTACAGTTTGCGCCAGCTTTGTTAGTTGTAACAATAATACAACAAATAAAATATAATGCAAATATCATGCCACGCTTCCCAAAACGCGTGCAGATTCAAACAGGCCACTCACATATTGCCACGCTATCATCTTCCTCGTGGCTTCTGTCGTTTTAGATTAAAGGCTTTTACCTACGGACACCAGGCGTAGGTATAACCCTTGTTCATTCCAAAATCCTGTACATGTATGATAAATGCAAACCAATGGTACCAATCAACTCATTGCAGCCTCGCGAGCATCATGGTACCATTATCAATGGCCAATTGTTCATGTACAATAAATCCCTAAAAACGAAGAAAAAACCCTAGCCATGGCATTTTCATGTTCAGTTAATAAAAACACAATTGGATATAATCAATAGCTTGCAAACAACTCAAAGATCATGAATATATCAATTAATCATGCTAAATGTTCCAGAATTAATGTAATCGAATTCAAGAAAAGAGCCAAACCGTATGAATCTTACAGCGTGTTTCAAGGCGTGAGGAAACTTGCTAGCGATTGAAGCACGATCCTAGGATGCCCAACAAATGATTGGTATGATCAGAATGGCTTGAGAGGGCCTGGAACTTGAAAATCAGTTTGCAACTTTTCTTAAATTTTTTGAAATTTGTTCTCTCCTTTGCACGCCTCTAACCTCTCCTTTTTTGATATGCACTTGTTCCTTATGTATCCAAGAATGCATTAGGGTTACCATTTGTTTCAAATCTTTTCCACTTATGAATATTGATTCATGATTTGATCCTTGTGCAAAAGCTTTCCAAAACAAGCAAACTCAATCTTTTTCTGTCCATTTTGAACCTTGCATGATTTGATCTTGTTTCCAGATGTGTAATGGACCTAATCATGCATAAAATCTCAAGATTTAATTAGCTTTTGATATTTTCATTATTTTATATTGATTTTATTTAATTTAATTGAAATAAAATCAAAATAAATAACAAAAATAAAAGAATGACAAGTGGAAGGGCTCATGGGTCGTGGGTCACATTACAAACTCAGTGCAAGCATAAAAAGTTGGGGCCCTTTGGCAAAAAAATGCAATTTTGGACACTTATGACTTTTGGCAATTTTGCAAAAAGGGTCTACTTGGACAATGCATAACTCTCTCAATTTTGACCCTAGAAAGATGTTCTTGGACTTTTTAGAAATCTTAAGATGTCCTCTAAGCAAGCCTTTTGGTCTCATCTCAATTGAGTCTTCCAGGTTCATGTATGAAGCTTTGACCCAAAAGGTATTTTTGTTGACTTTTCAAAATAACCTATAATGTCCAAATTCATATCTTCTTGTGAGTGCATATTTTGAACTTAGGAACTGAAGATGAATTTTAGGGAATTACATCCTCTTCAAAATGAGCCTTGGATGGGTCATTTTTGATAAAGTATGAGAAAGTTATGCTTGGTCAAAGTTGAGTTGACTTTTCCTGCAAAACCTTAATTTAGCAACTTTTGGGTTTTGATGAATTGTGAGCAATCCTTGAGGAATCATGATCAACCCTTGATCAAATGATGGATAATACTTCAAAATGAGGATGTTGACCAAAAATCTTGAAGTTTGACTGTATGTGGGCCACAATTGACTTTTGCCCTAGCACAATCGATTTTCAGGCCTTTGAACAATTGACTGAGCAAACTTCCTCTGCAAGGCTTGAAACTTGACATGGATGATCTTGAGAACATATTAGGACAATGGTGAGAATTTTGAATCCTTTGGACTCAAACATATTGATGCAAAATGAAACCCTAATTTGGGGTAGACTGCCTTAAGAGAGGGTTTGTTTGGTCAACCCTTGGACTTCCTTGAGTAATTTGAGGTCCTCACTTGACATGTATTGAGAAATATGGGATGGAAAATTTTGGGGTACAAAAAAACTGTTAGGGAAGGATGGTTGACAAAAGATGAAGGTTTTAGTGGAACGAAGAAATACTCATATGGGTTTTCAGAGAAAAAAGAAAGTGAAACAAATGTTGTTGCTGAAGAAAGAAGGGGTAGACATCCGAGAAGACACCATCAATACCAACAATAGGTTTCTTCTATGAATCTAGTCATTAATGTAGCTCCGACTGTTGTTGCCTATAAGAGAGCACCTCCTCAAGGTAATCAAGTGCAAGGTTAAAAGAGAGAAGATTTTGATCCTATTCCAATGAGTTATGCAGAATTGTTTCTAGCGTTAATTCAAAAGAAATTGGTGCAGACCAGGCCTTCCCCTATTATACCTTTAACTTTACCATGGTATTATAAGGTGGATCAGACTTGTGCTTTTCATCAGGGAGCCTCAGGATACGACATCGAAAACTGTTATCCGTTGATGTCTGAAGTGAAAAAAGATGGTAAGATATGGTCTCCTATCTTTTAAAGATGTTGGTCCCAATGTGAAGGATAATCCACTACCCAAACATGGAGGTGGAAGTTCTATAAATATGGTTTCTAGTTGTCCTGGGGATTTCCAGATTTTTGATATCAATCTGTTTAGAGGTGATTTAGTAAAGATGCATGCTGATCTATGTAAGTTCAGTTATTATACACATGACCATGTTAGTTATAGTATTTGCAGTTCAGATATCCATGGATGTGATATAGTGAGAGCTGATCTTCAAGAGATGATGGATGAAGGTCTTATCCATATAATCAAACCAAGGGATGGATATGAAGAATATGTGAATATGATTTATGGTTGCCCCAACGAAGTCCAGATTTTTTATGTGAATTACATGATTGGTGATCTAGTACAACTGCATGCCACATTTTGTCACATGGATGTCCATGAGGTACATCATTACGGGTCTTGTCAGAACTGCTGTAGGGATTACCGTTGATGTTCTGTTGTAAGAAGATGTGTTCAATTACTGTTAGATAATGGTACTATCAAAGTCACAAGCAACAAAGATGATGGAGTTAATATGATTGAAGACTACTCTGATGAGGCCGTGTCCGATGATGAGTATGTTTCTGCTGATGAGTTCTTTTCTTCTGATGAAGGTATGTTTTCAGATAATGATTATGCAATTCCTGAGTATTCTGAAGAAGTAGGGGTGAATGTTATTGTACCGTGTTTTAGTGTTCCCGCTCCTGTAGAAATTGTGTACCACAACAAGCTTGTTGTTGCTCCCGTGGTTATTTGTCTGTTTGGTCCTATTCCATATGAATAAGATAAATTCTTGCCTTATAAGTACAATGTAACTATCCTAGAAGATGGTGTGGAAATTCCTATCCAACATTTGTCCCATGTTGAGAATATTGTTGAAGCTAGTTGGGTAACTCACAGTGGTCGTATCTTCACCCTACATTTAGAGGAGATGTTAATTGTTGTAAGAAGGTTATTGAGAATTTTAAACCTATGAAAGGGGTAGGAGAATCTAGTGGAACCACCTTGGAAAAGGATGTTGATGATCTGTTGAAAATCATCAAGATGAGTGATTACAAGATTGCGGACCAGCTGTTGTAGACTCCATCTAAGATTTACATTTTAACCTTATTGATGAACTCTTCTGCTCATCAGGAATCTCTGATGAGGGTGTTGGATCAGGATTTTGTTGAAAGTGATATGTCGTTGGATCAGTTCAACAATGTAGTGGGGAATATTATGTCTTGTAATAATCTGAGTTTTTATGATGAAGAGTTTCCTGATGAAGGGAGAAACCATAACTTGGCTCTGCATATTTCCATGAATTGTGAGAATGACTCTTTGTCCAATGTGATGATAGACAATCGATCTGCTTTAAATGTCATACCAAGAAGCACTCTCATGAAGCTTAAGTACCAGGGAACTCTATGCGCCCAAGTGGCATTATAGTGAAAGCTTTTGATGGTTCGAGAAAGTCTGTCATTGGAGAGGTGGATTTACCTATTCACATTGGTCCGCTCTTATTCCAAATCACCTTTCAGGTTATGGATATTGGGATACAGTGGGAGAACCGACTTGATGCGTTTTGCGTTTGTGTTCGCAAATGTTGCGGTTTAGCAAGAGTCGCCACCGACTTTTCTTTTATCCAAAATGGAAAGGTGAAAAAGCACAGGAAAGACCTTTTAGAGATGTTTTCTTGAGTTCGGGGGGTAGATTATGAAAAGGGAAGGTATTAGAACCCTTTTCATCCATGGTTTTCCACGGGCTCTTAGTTACTCGCTAGATCAACTTGCTTTTGTTTGAGAATGTGTTTTGTGTGGTGTGTGTTTTTTGAAAGTATTTTGAAAATGGAACTTCGTAATGGTTCTCGTTTCTATAAGAACACCTACAAAGTGTTTGTTTCAAAAATAGTTCAAAGATGAGAGTGTGTGTGTAAAAATGTTTTTGTTGTGAGAAAGCGAGTAACCAATAGCGAATCTACCTACTCAAAAGGTCTTAGAAATGCTTTTCCTCCTCATTTAGATGTTTCTATCTTACCATTGATTTGGTAAGAAGCCCCATCGTTGGATGAGAAGGGACGGGTGTTGGGACGTTTGTATAGTCATAGAAGGCAACCCATGGAACGTTTTAGCAATATCATTTTAGGGACTAGATCGTTTACCGAAGGCAACATCGAGGGTCATCGAGGGACTATGATCTTTTATCAAGGGTCTTTTGCTAAAACGTTCATGTTCGAGGGACATGACTATTTTTCCGATAGGCAACAAAGTGAGATTACCCTAAGGGTGCATGTGTGTAAGTGTGTTTGATTGCATGCATTTAATCTTTGATTAGGATCACCTACTTGTTGATTTTATCTCTTGCCATATACGCCTAATTACTATACAATATAAGGAAAACATTAAATTGCGGAAAATGTAATTCTACGCTATTACAATATTTAGGGGATGGGGGGTACATATGTACGAATGGGGATTGCAAGTAAAATTAAATCCTAAGTTATTATTACAACCATATTGAAATGCATAATATAAGAAAGAAATAGGCTTGTTTAAAAATGTTTTTTGTCTTAAGGAAATAAAATAAAGGAAAATATTTTTATGTTTTTTATGTTGATATTAAAAAGATGGAAAGGAAATATAAATGCAAGGTAGAAATATCGTGCTGCTGCAAATAAAGAAACAAGGATCAGAAGTTCTGAAGTCAGGCGCATGACTCAGTAGGAGACGTCAGTGGGTATCATAAGTTCTGAGTTGGTACACTCTGAGATCCTGCAAAAATGTTAGAGGGAAAGGGAATAGAGGCTCTGGATTGATACACTCTGAAGTCCTGCAAAAAAAACATTAGAGGGAAAACACAGAGGTTCTGGGTGGTGTTCAGCTAGTGAACCAAAAGTCAGAAGTTCTGTATTACATTAAATAGTGACTGAACGTCAACAGTTCAGTGTATTTGACATATAAGGAGAACTCAGAAGTTCTTTGATGTGTTAGAACAGTGAGTGAGTCATCAGAAATTCAGTGTTGTGCTGAGCCAGTGAATGAACCTTAGCAGTTCAGTGTACTGTCAGTATGTGAGAATCAAAAGTTCAGTGTATGTTAATAGTGAGAAAAAATCATAAAAGTTCTGTGTGTTATCAGCATGTGAAAACCATAAGCTCTATATTACATTTCAACTCTTCTCTCATATTAATCAGCACGTCAACAACTCATTCATTTTTTGGCAAACAGCAAATCAGAAGAATAACAGCACAACAATTCATAGAAGTTCTAATCCTAAGTCTGAGTCTAGCATTATTCTAGAAGTTCTGATCCATAGTTTTTTAGTTCATGCAATGATATGTACAATGTTAATACTATGATATTTATATGCTAATGATGTTCAGAAGAAAAAAAACAAGTAAAGTCAGAAAGACTTACCTGGAGCGTGCTTGGAGCTTTGAGTGGCTGCCTCTGGATGTTTTGAGTCAGCAAGAGAGACGGAAGAGTGGTGATGTCCTTTTGTTCAAAGGGAAGAACAAAGGTTTGTTTGTATGAGAAATCTGGATTTTTATGAAGGTTTCACAACTTCCTTTTTCTCTCTTTTGGCCAATCTCTCTCTTTCAAAGTCCAGCCCCCTGAACGTGTGATGGAGCCAAGTATTTATAGATGATTTTTGTTGTGATTTTGGGGGGAAAAGCAAATAGGATTTGAACCTGTTTTGGTATCCGGTTCCTTTGCTTTTTCATCACAGTTTTTGTATGCTAGTTTGGTGTAATCATGGGATGCAGGCATATGCTGAGCTAGCTGTTGGTCATAGGTATGCAACAAGTTGTATAAGCAAGATTTTGGGATTTAGTCAAGTTCTGACCAAAGTGTTGAAATAGCCTTCATGTGCTGAAGCGCTGCATTGTCCTTGAAGCAAGCGTGGTGGCTATCAGCAGGAATTAGGGAAAAGAAAAAAGCAAAGCATGGGCTTAGTAGCACAGTTGCTATCCCAAGATAATAGAGGTACACGTGGTGAAAATCCTTTGGATAAAGACTCAAAAGGTGGTTGTGAGCATTAAATGAGCATTAAATGATAATGAGACTTATCACAACCAGAAATCCCGTCATGTGAAACTCTGTATCATTTCTTAGTTCTGGATCAGAAGCGTATCATCCCATCTTCTGATTCTCTTATCTTTTGGCTCCAACATGTTCTGAAGGAGCTTTCAGACTTTCCAGAAAGCTTGCAACACGCTTCTTAGCCTTCTTTGCATTACCCTAGCAAACTCTGACTGAACTTGCGTAGATGTTGAAGAGCCATGTCCTGACTGGAGACTATGTGCTGAACCATGTTTACATCTTCTGACTGCACCTTCTTGGAGGCTGGCTCAGAAGTTCTGAAGTGTCATTTTTCTTAAATACTTAGAAAAATTCTAAGTATTTAGAATTTTGATCTCTGGTTTTTTTGATGAAACAAAACTTCATATTTCAATGTGTCTTGATGAAATATGATTCTTGAGGTTTAATGTTGATCCAAAAGTCAAAGTTTGACTTTTCTTGTGTGCAAATGACCATTTTGCCCTTGTGAATGACTTGCTTGGAAAATTTGTAGTTCAAGGCTTAGAAACTGGATGGAAGCAAAATCTGAGGATCCAGGGTGATTCTTTCAGAAATGAGAGGGAAAATTTTGGGGTACAACAACTGCCCCTGTTCTAACTTCTTACACCTGAAGAGTTAGATTGGTAATTCTACCATTCATGACTTGAAGGTGGAAGATGATTGAACACTAGAGTGCCCAGAAAATTTGCACTCGAAGATGTGTTAGTTGATTATGTAGGGAATGGGCTTAAAGATGCTATTTCGAGAGATGATGGATAGTTATTGGAGATGGGCTTAAAGATGCCATCCAAAAGTGATTGCTAGATTGTATCTATAAGCTGGAACTGGATGATTGCCAGAATGGCGTCCGTGTCTGGAGCGCATCTGAACCGTATCAGAAGGTTGGATTTTTTGATGATGAGTCAGTGTAAAACTACATCTTAGAAAGAGAGGGAACCGGTGTAGGGTTTCCTGATGATGAGTCCGTGTAAAACTTCATCTTGGAAAGAGAGGGAACTGGTGTAGGGTTACCTGATGATGAGTCTGTGTAAAACTTCATCTTGGAAAGAGAAGGAACCTGTGTAGGGTTGCCTGTCGATGAGTCCGTGTAAAACTTAATCTTGGAAAGAGAAGGAACCTGTGTAGGGTTGCCTGCCGATGAGTCAGTGTAAAACTTCATCTTGGAAAGAAAAGGAACCTGTGTAGGGTTGCATGACGATGAGTCCGTGTAAAACTTCATCTTGGAAAGAGAAGGAACCTGTATAGGGTTGCCTGCCGATGAGTTCGTGTAAAACTTCATCTTGGAAAGAGAGGGAACCGATGCAGGGTTTCCTGATGATGGTCAAGTAGATAGTTGTCCTGTCTAGTTTCAGGTATTTAATCTCTGACCTGAGAAAGAAAGATAGTTTTCCTGGCTTGTTACAGGTGTTAACCTTCAATCTCTTCATGTGGATAGTTTTCCTGGCTTGTTACAGGTGTTAACCTTCAATCTCTTCATGTAAATAGTTTCCTTGGCTTGTTACATGTATTAATCTACAATCAGTCGTCCACAGATAGTTTTCCTGGCTTGTTACAGGCATTAATCTGGAACTTGAAAAGGTTGGTCGATGAGATAGTTGTCCTGTCTGGTTTCAGGTATTAATCTCTGACCTGAGAAAGGAAGATAGTTTTCCTGGCTTGTTACAGGTATTAATCTTCAATCTCTTCATGTAGATAGTTTTCCTGGCTTGTTACAAGTATTAATCTACAATCAGTCGTCCACGGATAGTTTTCCTGGCTTGTTACAGGTATTAATATGGAACTTAAAAATGTTAATGGTGACCATCTGTTGATTGACCTTTCCTGAAAAAGGTAAAACGTTAGTTGTATGCAATGTCATGAGGTATGAAATGCATGATGTCATGATGTTCTCAAAATAAATGAGATTGTGTCATATGCACTTATCATGTATGTAAATAGGAAGTATGAAATGTGATATGTTTATGAATGTATTTTTGTCTGGGAAAATAAATCCTTGACAAATACCGGGGAGTCGTTAAATCCTGGACCGCTGTTGAAGAGTATGTGCGTCTTCAAACTTTTCTTAGAATGTTTCCACCGGGGATTCCTATTTTGCTATTTGAGGAGAAACTCCGTTGGGGAATATTGAAAACTCTGTGGGGAGAATGTTTATTCCTGCTTGGGAAAAGAGTTCAGGAGTCTCGGTTTTCCGTTTCTCTACTAGGGAAGAGGAGTTGTGGTCCTTTGATTTTTAGCAGTCGGAGAGGCCACCTCAAGCTTGGGAATCTGTAGTTTGTTAGGGAAATAAACCCTGTTGCCGGTCCGCTAGAGAGGTGACGACTTTGTTTGGGAAGGTTCTCGAGGACTCTTGAAGTTGTCTCAGCTGGGGAAAGGTTCTCAGAGATTAAACTCTGGCTGGGGAATCATCCTGTGAGAAAGATTTTGGGGAGATCTGTCACTGCCCCTAGTAGCGAGTGTTTGTGGTACTGCCAAACATGTTGGATTGTACGTAACTCTCTGCTGAGATTGACATTCAATGCCCCAAGTGAGGGAAGTGGAGACTTGCCCCTGGTTACTCCGCAATTCTTGAGAGATTTCTTGAAATCTTGACTGGACTGCCCCAGGTGTGCTGGACAATGACATGTCATGCCCCCTTGTTGATAGGATATTTGTCAGTGTAAGTGTCATCCTTCTTGAATTGATTTTGTTCACTGAGAGAGCTTTCGTTCATCAGATGTTCGTTGTGTGAATTTCTCCACTGTCAAACAAATAGCCACATACAAACAGTGATATTCAATTAATGCAAAGTTTATGTCTGTCTTGAAATTTTGAAAATGCGTTTTAGCGAGTAAAGAAATTTTGTAAGAAAAATTCAAACTCGAGATTTAGAGTAAAGCCTTACAGGAGTTAGGATACCTTTTTGTAACAGTATGCTTTCGAACTAACCCATGCTTCAATTAGGACTTTTGAAGGGTTATAACGTGGCTTGGCTCACGGTTTTAAGAAACAAAGGATAAAGGCTCAAAGTATATTTGTACCCACCCGCTCTTCATGATGTTCTTCAATCCTAAACTCAGTTAATTATGCGTTCGAACTTCAAATGAGTTTGAAATGACATTTTGGTGATGGTTCAAACAAGTTGAGTTTGTTGGAAGGCAGACATTTTTGCAACATTTTTCATGTTGTTGAGGATTTGTAGTGACCTCGTTCACCCTTTTATTTATTTATTTATTTTTTATTTGTTATCCCTGATTTTTGCCTGACTGCTCTTGTTTTGAGATTACAGTCAGCGGGATGCCCCAGTTTTCTTAAGTCTCCTTTGTAGGTTTTGACTTAGTGGGCTTTTCTTTTTGAGAGATAATGACTGCCTATGTGATAGGGAATCATCACCGTCTTTTGTTTTCAGAGGAGTATTTTTTGATGTCATTCGTTGTATTACGAGATGAGGGTTTGCGGCTTAACGCGCGTTTGAATTAACTGAGAGACTACCCTGCCCCAAGTTTTGATCAAAGGTTTCAATTTGTATATAGAAAAGTTCTACTTCTTTGGCTCGAAGGGGTTGACTAGGGAATCATCCTTATAACTCCAGTGTTTAGGATTTGAAAGAATGCCTGTACATCGTCAGCAAGGTCTGTTCAAAAGCATACTGTATGAGATTATGGCATTGTTTTCGTCATCCTCCCTCTAAAGGCTTGTAACTTTTAGCAAGAGGTGAATGTCATAGAGAGAGTAAAAAGCATAGTTTAAATGAAATGAAAACAAATGAAATAATTCAAGCCAAACATATGTAATGCATTAATGAAACAAAGTTTGACATTAATAGATAATTGTTTGAATAATAACAGAAATTACAATTGAAAATTCAAAATGAACAAGATGCCCTCAATGTTTTGACAAAGGAGTAGTGATCATGTTTGGAATCTCAGGAGGGTCGAACTCGATCTCCTTGGCGTCAATCAAATTCTGAATCTTGTACTTTAATGCCTGTGATCGGTGGAAATAGAACTGACTGTTTAACGCTGGTTCGCGAAATGTCGCGGTAAGCAAGAGTCGCCACCGTCTTTTATTTTCTCCAATATGGAAAGGACAAAAGCACAGAAAAATTCCTTATTGAGATTAGCTCTCGGTTCGGGAGGTAGATTTATAGAAAGGGAAGGTGTTAGCACCCTTTCTATCCATGGTTATACATGGGCTCTTAGATACTTGCTCATTTGTGTTTTCAAAATGTTTGTTTGCTTTTCAATTTGTGAGTGGGTTTGAAAAAGTTTCTTTGAAAGTTTCAGATCGACTCTTGTATCAGTCCTCAAGAGTGTTTGAAAATGTTTTTTGAAAGCTTTTTGCAAAGTGTCGGTGTGAAAAGAAGTTTTTGATTTGTTTTGAATTAGAGCAAGTATCTACGAGTAATCTACCTACCCTAAGGAATTCTGCTGTGTTAATGTCCTTAAGGTAGTGCCATCCCATCATTGAGAGATAGGTAGCACCACCGTTGGAGGTGTTTGGGTCAATTCGTTTGTAGGGACAGTGTGGTCACCAGAGCAACAGTAGGACACCTTAGAAGCTACCCTTATGCCATGTTCATGGACATAAGGACTTACTAAAACGTCCTATACTCGACGACCATGTTTCGAGGGGCAAGGCAACAGTGAGGCGTACCCTAAGAGTGGTGTGTGAATTGTGTGTCATTTTCAATTATGTTTTATCTTGATCATGCATTGGGTGAGCTACGCTTTGATTTTATTTGGGCCATTCATTCTTTCATGTGATTAGCAGTTTAAAGGTGCGGAAATTAAAGTGCGGAAAATAAAGGTCCTACGCTATTACAAGGCGCGGGTCTATACATCGCCAAATTAACAAAGACCCGTTTTTTAATAAAATGCGGAAAATAAATAAATTTCCTAATTACTATTACAAGGCTTTGAACAATTACATAATATTTGAAACAAAAATAAGATAAATGCGCGAAAAGAAATTAGAATCGAATACGCGAGGGCGTTGGACCCTTTAAAGATTAAATTGAAATTAAAAAGACTAATTAATTATTTAATTGAGAAAAGAAATGTTTTTTGATTTTTTTGTATTTAATGAAATAAGGAAATTAAAATTAAGACTAGAAATTAAATAAAACCCTAGTTCTAAATTGTTTTTAATTATTAAAGAAAAATATTTAAGTTTTAACCTAATTTATACTAATTGTTTGATTACATGAGTATTTACAAAATTAATTAATAATTAATAATAATAAGAATAAGAGGAAATTATTTTATTGAGAAAAAAAAGAAAAAAAAGAAGCTAAAAACCTAATTTTTACATATTTTAGTTATTAAAGAAAAAGATTAAAATAAAACCTAATTTTACTAAATTAATTATTAAAAGATTTATTTACAAAAATATTAATGATTTAAATATTAAATAAACATTTTTTTATTTTCTTGATTTCTGATTTTTGTGTGATGAAAATTAATTTTGTGTAATTTAAAGGAAACAATTAATTAAATAAAAGAATAAAAGGAAAATTAAAATAAAGAACAAAAGTATGCAAACCATGGGGGTGGCTGACCCAATTGAGAGGTGTTATTTGAGGAATCTGGCCCAATAGAAGTTTGATCCATGCTGACTTTTCAGATTATATGCACGCGCGTTGACTGGGGTACACCATGAACTTTGGTTCCTAGCCACTGGATGGACGCTCATGGCCACTTGGCAAGCCACGTATGAGAGTATATGATGGACTTCTGGGCGTGTTGTACACTGGAACGCTTTATGAAAAATGGGAACAAATTATATGGGGGACCTGGGAATCGAACCCAGGTCCCAAGGCTTGCCAATCACGTTCCCAACCACTATGCCATTCAAACGCGTTTGTAATAGATTTAGACATTAAATATTATAATAAGAAACAAAAGTTAATGATATGAAAACAAGAAAACGCGCCAGATTTTTGAATCAACCAACCACGTGATGACACCCGGTCTTCTTCTTCGCTTGTCCTGAAAAATAAGAAACAAATAGCGGGGGTTTTAAACCCCCACTAACACAACCATGGAATAATAGCGATTAGCAGATGGAGCAACATAAATCGAGCGCGAGGGTGTGATTTTGTTCGTCATGTCGCAACGATCCTGTTCATACTGATTTTAAGGTCTAATTTTGCCATATGCCTAAAGCCCCAATTCAAGGTTCCTGAAACCCTAAAATACATTAATGGTGGATTTCTGTTTAGGCAACCATTCTTCAATTGAATGGTACCATTAGCTTCAGAATGGTCAGGTTAGCATAAATCAATCATTAAAAGTCATGAATTATGCCTAGAAATCAAAACACGATTATGGAAAATATTAAGAAAAGTCAGACTCTGTTATACCAATTCCTTGTTCGTTGAGACTTGATTTCAATTGCAAAAGCTTCCTGGGTGTCTTGGCAAGCTTTTGGAATAGCTTTTAGGCCTTGAAACGAGCTCTAGCTAGGTTTTCAGTTTTGAGATTTTTGTGAAAAAAGTGCAATGTGTTCTTGTGTTCTGAGCGCAGCTTCTTGTTCTTATCATTAGGGTTATGTTTGCATATGTATGTAGATGGAATTAGGTTAGAAAAACCAAGCCCAAAGTCTTTGCGTTGATGATTTGGATATTTGGTTTTCAATGATATCAAATCCAATCTTTTTCAATCCTTCCTTATGCCAATCATTGCCAATCATGTAGAAACTTTCCTTTTTGAATGATGCACGAAATATTGAGTGAATTCTATGCACAAAAGATTTGAAAAGTATGATTTAGTATTTTTCTCATAATTAATTTTAATTAAATGAATTAATAGGATTAAAAATTCAATTAATTAGTTAAAAATAAGAAAATAACTCCCTTTTAGCTTAATGGGTCGTGCATGGCCTTTGGGTAATGATTCATGGAAGAAATTGAGGCCCATTAGCAATTTTGAGGCATTTGAAGCAAAGTTGACTTTTCAAAATTCCCAAAATTTTCCCAACTTCCACAAGGCATATCTTGCTCAATTTGTAAGCTTTGATCATGTTCTTGGACATTTTGGAAAGGTATTGAAGTCCTCTAACCAATGTCTTTGGTCCCATGTCATTTTGATTTACCAATCTCAAGTTATGGTCTTTGACTTAAAGTGCCTTTTTGTTGACTTTTGAAAATGACCTATAATGTTGAGATTGATAACTTTTTGTGAGAGCATTTCTTGGACTTGAATTGTGAAGATGAGTTGTAGGAAATGTCATTCTCTTAAAAATGAGCTTTGGATGGAATTTTTCTGATAAACCATGTGGAAGTTATGCCCTGGACAATTTGCAGTTGACTTTTTCAACTGTCCAAAAATAGAAACTTTTGCATCTTGAGACTTTTTGAGCCATGCCTTGAGAATCATGATCAAGAATTGATCAAATGATGTTTGTGGCTTCAAAATAGGATGTTGACCAAAAATTTTGACTTTTGACTGTCAAATGACCATTTTGCCCCTGCAGTTGACTGTGAAGCATTTAGGATTTTTGACTATGCAATTTGATGCTGTGAGTCTTGAAACTTGGCATATGGATGCTTGACAATGTTTATAGGCATGTGGGACTTGTTTGGGCCCTTGGAAACTTCAACTTCTTTGCCAGAACCAAAACCCTAATTTTTTACTGTTAGGAGGCCATTGGACTGTGCAACTCTTGGGAGATTTTGAAGCATGATCTTAGCAAGTCTTGAAGAATATGGGAGGGAAAATTTTGGGGTGCAACAGTTGCCCCTGTTCAATCTTCTTAGACCTAAGGATGTAGATTGGCTGACGTGCCTTTCGTAATCCGAGGGTAGAAGATGATTGAACACTAGAGTGCCCAGAAATTTGCGCTCACATAGTCGAGTGTCATCAGCATGATGATGGGAATGGGCTTACATATGCCATTTGTAATCCGATGGATAGGAGGATGGGCTTATAGATGCCATCCGGAAGTGTGATTGAACTTTGTCGGGAATGGGCTTATAGATGCCATTTGGAGACTGATGGGTAGGAGGATGGGCTTATAGATGCCATCGGGAGGTTGTCAATCGCGTAAGAGATTCCTTAGCGAGAACTTGCGTACCTGAAAAAGAAAGATAATTACCTGGCCTGTTACAGGAGTTGACCTTAAAAACTCCTTATGTAGATGTGCCCTGGCTGGATACAGGAATCGAATCTTTAAACTCTTCAGACGTGCCCTGGCAGGATACAGGAATCGAGTCTGGAATTCAGAAAGGTTGGTGAGTTGTTTCTACTGACAGGTTATTTCCATGGACGGGTGGTCTTTATCGACGGGTGTCTATAACGACGAGTGTCTATGACGACGAGTGTCTATAACGACGAGTGTCTATAATGACGCGTGTCTATAACGACGAGTGTCTATAACGACGAGTGTCTATAACAACGAGTGTCTATAACGACGAGTGTCTATAACGACGAGTGTCTATAACGACGAGTGTCTATAACGACGAGTGTCTATAACGACGAGTGTCTATAACGACGAGTGTCTATAACGACGAGTGTCTATAACGACGAGTGTCTATAACGATGAGTGTCTATAACGACGAGTGTCTATAACGACGAGTGTCTATAACGACGAGTGTCTATAACGACGAGTGTCTATAACGACGAGTGTCTATAACGACGAGTGTCTATAACGATAAGTGTCTATAACGACGAGTTGTGTCAGAGAGGTCTTTGAATCTTCAACTGGGTCCTCATCAGGAAAATCTTTAGGAATCGATTTAACTGGACCAGAGAAGGCCTTTGACTGGATCGGCATCAGAAAAATCTTTAGGAGTCGATTTAATTGGACCAGGCAAGGTCTTTGAATCTTCCACTGGGTCTTCATCAGGAAAATCTTTAGGAATCGATTTAACTGGACCAGAGAAGGCCTTTGACTGGATCGGTATCAGAAAAATCTTTAGGAGTCGATTTAACTGAACCAGGCAAGGTCTTGGAATCTTCAACTGGGTCTTCATTAGGAAAATCTTTAGGAATCAATTTAACTGGACCAGAGAAGGCCTTTGACTGGATCGACATCAGAAAAATCTTTAGGAGTCGATTTAACTGGACCAGGCAAGGTCTTGGAATCTTCAACTAGGTCTTCACCAGGAAAATCTTTAGGAATCGATTTAACTGGACCAGAGAAGGCCTTTGACTGGATCAGCATCAGAAAAATCTTTAGGAGTCGATTTAACTGAACCAGGCAAGGTCTTGGAATCTTCAACTGGGTCTTCATCAGGAAAATCTTTAGGAATCGATTTAACTAGACCAGAGAAGGCCTTTGACTGGATCGGCATCAGAAAAATCTTTAGGAGTCGATTTAACTGAACCAGGCAAGGTCTTGGAATCTTCAAATGGGTCTTCATCAGGAAAATCTTTAGGAATCGATTTAACTGGACCAGAGAAGGCCTTTGACTGGATCGGCATCAGAAAAATCTTTAGGAGTCGATTTAACTGGACCAGGCAAGGTCTTGGAATCTTCAACTGGGTCTTCATCAGGAAAATCTTTAGGAATCGATTTAACTGGACCAGAGAAGGCCTTTGACTGGATCGGCATCAGAAAAATCTTTAGGAGTCGATTTAATTGGACCAGGCAAGGTCTTTGAATCTTCCATTGGGTCTTCATCAGGAAAATCTTTAGGAATCGATTTAACTGGACCAGAGAAGGCCTTTGACTGGATCGGTATCAGAAAAATCTTTAAGAGTCGATTTAACTGAACCATGCAAGGTCTTGGAATCTTCAACTGGGTCTTCATCAGGAAAATCTTTAGGAATCGATTTAACTGGACCAGAGAAGGCCTTTGACTGGATCGGCATCAGAAAAATCTTTAGGAGTCGATTTAACTGGACCAGGCAAGGTCTTGGAATCTTCAACTGGGTCTTCATTAGGAAAATCTTTAGGAATCAATTTAACTGGACCAGAGAAGGCCTTTGACTGGATCGGCATCAGAAAAATCTTTAGGAGTCGATTTAACTGGACCAGGCAAGGTCTTGGAATCTTCAACTGGGTCTTCATCAGGAAAATCTTTAGGAATCGATTTAACTGGACCAGAGAAGGCCTTTGACTGGATCGTCATCAGAAAAATCTTTAGGAGTCGATTTAACTGGACCAGGCAAGGTCTTGGAATCTTCAACTGGGTCTTCATCAGGAAAATCTTTAGGAATCGATTTAACTGGACCAGAGAAGGCCTTTGACTGGATCGGCATCAGAAAAATCTTTAGGAGTCGATTTAACTGGACCAGGCAAGGTCTTGGAATCTTCAATTGGGTCTTCATCAGGAAAATCTTTAGGAATCGATTTAACTGGACCAGAGAAGGCCTTTGACTGGATCAGCATCAGAAAAATCTTTAGGAGTCGATTTAACTGAACCAGGCAAGGTCTTGGAATCTGAGAACTTAATTGGATCTTTCCTGAAATGTAAAAGTCAGTCGTATGTAATGCATGCCATGGATCAAGCAATGATGTTCTCAACATAAATGAGATTGTAAGATATGATGCGTTTATACATGTATCATGATGTATGTGATGTTTTTGAATGTATTTTCGTCTGGGAAAATATATCCTTGACGAATGCCGGGAGTTAAATCCTGGGCTGATGGTTGAAGAGAGTTCTTCGTTTCTGCTGGGGATGAAGATTGCAAGAATGAACCGGTAGGAGAAGATGACTCCGTTGGGGAATAAACTTGATGAAGAGATTACTCTGCGGGGAATAACTACTCTAGCGATCTTGCTGGGGAACAATACTCTGTGGGAGGAGAGGTGCTTCGCTGAGATGAATGAGAACTCCATTGGGGATACCATTGTTGAGTTTTGTTGAAGAATATGATGAACTCCGCTGGGGGATAAGAAGACTTCGTCGGGGACGATCTTTCCCTGGTTATTGGCTGAGGATAACCCAGTTATATCCTGGTGGGGAAATAACCTTTGAATAATGCCGGGTGACGCGTTCGTGCTCTGCAGGGGGGAAACTTCCAGAATCTACTGGGGATAAGCTTCCTGCTGGGGAGATGGATTCCGCTTTCCTGGGGAGGCTTTTGGACTGGACTTTCCTGGGGAAATTTTTGACATGCACTGGGAAAGTGGCTCCACTGAATGTTCGTATACCGCCGGGGAACAATCTTAAATTGAGATTGCCGGGGATGCTTGTTGGGAATATTGCGCCGAGGAATGTTGAGATCTATTAGGGATACCTAATTTCCTTAAGGCCAACAGTATAACATTGCTTGGGGAGAGTATGTTGACTTGCTGGCTCACTCTCTGGGGAGTTAAGATATCTTGGTTGTGTCCTTCAGCCGAACCTATCTATGTACCTTGATGGACAGAGAAACTAGATTGCTTAGACAACTCATTACTGCCCCTGTTTCTGTGGGAGAAGATACCTGTGGAGATCTTGATAACTGCCGATTTGACCAGTCTTCTTCTGATAAGCAAGTGACAAGATGTCGGGACATAGTCGTACGCTTTTGATCCCTAACTTTTGCCTGGACCGCCCTTTCGGGTTTTCAGTCCACCGGGATACCTATTTTTGCCCAAGCCGCCTTTTCAGGTTTTCGACTTGCCGGGTGTACAGATTTTTCATTTCATCCCTTATTTTTGCCCGAACCCTTTTGGTTCGCCGGGAAGCCCTTATTTTTGCCTAGGTGTTTCAACCTAGCGGGTCTTTGATTACGCGTAGTATTTTTTCCGACTATGTCCATGCTCTCAGGATGTAGGGAGGTGCCCCTGTTATTGTGTTGCCACGCTACCAGAAGATGTTTGATCAGGTAAGATTTGTTGCTGGGAATTCATGTCCAATGCCCCAAGTGGCTCAGGCGGAGGTTTGCCCCTGGCTGTTTGGCATCTTGAGAGATTCCTTGAATCTTGACTGGACTGCCCCAGATGATGGACAATGATCAGGCCATGCCCCTTGATTGGAGGTGCTTTTGTTCATTAGGCATTCGTCGTGCGAATTTCTATGCTGTTCAAACAAAAAGTCATATGCAAACAAAGTTATGTTAAAAATGCAAAGCTTATATCTGTCTTGAAGTTTTTGAAAAATGCATTTTTCAGTAAAACCAGCAAATTTTGTAAAATGTGATGTCAACTCAATATTTTATAGCAAGCCTTAAGGAGTCAGGATACCTTTCGTAACAATATGCTTTCGAACTAACCCATGCTTCATCTAGGACTTTTAAGGGTTGTAGCGTGGCCTGGTTCACGGTTTAAGAAACAAAGGATAAAGGCTCAAATTATTTGTACCCACCCGCTCTTCGTGATGTTCTTCAAACCTAAACTCAGCTGATCATGCGTTAGACCTTGTTTGAGTCTTTGCTCTGAAATTCCAGTGATGGTTCGGATGTTGAACGTTTATTTGAATAGGCAGTCATTTTTGTTTGGTTTAAGGTTTGTAAGACCTCTTTCTTTTTCTTTCATTATTCCTATTTTTTTCCTGAACTGTTTCTTTTTGGAATTACAGTCAGCGGGATGCCCCAGTTTTGTAAGTCTCCTTCATATGTTTTGACTTAATGGGTTTTTATTTTTGAGATATAATGACTGCCTATCCTTATGATTATTCGGAATCATCACTGTCTTCTTTTTTTTTGTAAGGACCTCTTTGGTGCCATTTGTTATGCACTTGGATCAACTGAGAGAACTACCCTGCCCCAGGTTATGATAAAGGGTTTTAATTTTCGAAAAGAAAAACTCCTACTTCTTTGGCTCAGAGGGGTTGACGATGGATTATCTTCCTTATAACTCCAGTGTTTAGGGATTGAAACAATGCCTGTACCTCATCAGCGGGGTCTGTTCAAAAGCATACTGTAGATTGCGGTATCGTTTTCGTCATCCTCCCTCAAGAGGCTTAGAATTATTAATCGAGCATTGAACATCACAAAAAATGAAAGCAATTTTAAATAGTGAATACGAAATAATTACTTCAAAACAGACATGTGTAGTGCATTAATGAAATAACAATGTTTAACATGAATAAATGTTTGAACAATCAAAAGAAAATCACAATTTGAAAAATTCTAATGAACAAAAGTCTTCTAGTCTCAGGGCTTGTTACTTCGACTGGTGCATCTTGTAGGGATGGCAGGAGCATTCAGCCTGGCCCATCTGGGTGAAATCCACAGCTCTTTCATTAATCAGGTCTTGGATCTTATTCTTCAGAGCCCAGCAGTCGTCGGTGTCATGTCCTGGACTGTCAGAGTGGTACGCACATCTTTCCCCAGGATTGTACTTTAGGGAGGTTGTGTTGAGATTCTTAGGAGGGTCCTTTAACGTCACCAGATTCAACCTCATCAATTGTTGTAAAGCTTGAGACGGTGACACGTTGAGCTTGGTGAACTGCCTTTTAGGCTTGTCTGGCTTGCTCTGATCAGCCCGTTGTTCTTGGCGAGGTCGTTGTTGGACCTATGAAGTAGTAGCAGCTTGGAGAGGCCCGTTCATTAAACCAAACCCTTGACTTCTTGGAGGCTGATTAATGACTTAGTCCCTGACTTGGACTGGTTGTTTCATGTTGTATCTGTCTTGATGGAGTTGACTGATCATGGTCCTCAACTCTTCTTGCTCCCGAGCTAAACCTTGGATGAGAGCCCTTTTCCCCAGCATCTGGGTTTTCAATGTGTCTACCTCAGCTTGTAGACGTTTCAGTCGTTCTTCCTTGTCATCTTCGGGGTTTTACTTGGCCCGATTCCCCATGAGGAGTGTCCTTAACTCTTCTTGCCCCTTGGATAGGCTTAGGAAGATCTCCCTGAACTGAGTCTCTTGAGCATGAAGACCTTGGTTATCTTTTTGGGAAGCCATTGCTGAAATAAACAGCGGAGATGGTAAGTGACCTGTCAAAAGGGTACCTGTTATGCAATGATATGTATGTATATATATGCAATGTTTTCAAGGATCTCGCGGGGTAAACAAGAAAAAATTGTCAGAATTTGAATCCGGTAGCTTGATTGAAGGAGCTTCATGTTGTCGAGAGTCCTTCTTCAAGGGTCAAAGGCTCACCATATCCAGTGGGTCATAGCCCCTGACAACCTTGCCTAGAGGAAAATAAATCCCCTTTGCCCCTTGCTGTACAATTGACTCATCAGGACCTGCAGCACAAGCCTTTGAGATCCTTGAAATGGATTAGTCCTTATGCAGGATGCATGCAATGGTATGATGTTATGATATGCATGGAGTAATGTAGGTAGACCCTGTTATGAGTCCAGATTAAGGACTATAAACAAAACCTGCAAGAAATTCGAGTGTCAGATAACAAGCATGCAAATAGTTAAATTTGAAAGCACACAAGTCACACAAAGAGCCCTTAGAGTTTAGGCCAGCATGGGGTCTAGGTATTACCCTCTTGAAGTTGGTGGGCTCAACCTGTCCTATCAGAAGTAACCGGGTTCTAAGGGTCTCAATATCATTGGATTGCTTTCATTGTTCATCGTTTCGATTTAGCCACTAAACTGGAGACCGAAATATTCCAAGAAAACAACCCTCAATTGAGTGTAGTATCGAGTATCAACCAACCTCGGACTGCACCAAAGTCAGTTATCTCACTACCCTAAAGAGGCCAAGATGGTTCAATTAAGGTTCCTAAGGTCAGTTGATGCTTCACGACACCACGCGGCGGCCCCGTACTCTCCTTGACTGAACTCAAGGGTTACCGATACTCACCAAAGTGGCACATCAACGTAGCAGACTGCTTAAACCATGTCGGTATACCCCGCACAGTTCCCTCACAGCCTTGTTGCTACTTTCTAAGAAGGTATCCCTAGATCCAGGTTAGGATCTATAGAACTCCCAAGACAGTACCCACAATAATAAAGCAAACAATTCAGACAATTGAAAACACAAGTGATCTTAGTCCTAAGGTACACCTCACTTTATAAGTGTCCCCAACAGAGTCGCCAGTTCTGTGATCGATGGAAATAGAACTGACTGTTTAACGCTGGTTCGCGAAATGTCGCGGTAAGCAAGAGTCGCCACCGTCTTTTATTTTCTCCAATATGGAAAGGACAAAAGCACAGAAAAATTCCTTATTGAGATTAGCTCTCGGTTCGGGAGGTAGATTTATAGAAAGGGAAGGTGTTAACACCCTTTCTATCCATGGTTATCCATGGGCTCTTAGATACTTGCTCATTTGTGTTTTCAAAATGTTTGTTTGCTTTTCAATTTGTGAGTGGGTTTGAAAAAGTTTCTTTGAAAGTTTCAGATCGACTCTTGTATCAGTCCTCAAGAGTGTTTGAAAAATTGTTTTTTGAAAGCTTTTTGCAAAGTGTCGGTGTGAAAAGAAGTTTTTGATTTGTTTTGAATTAGAGAAAGTATCTACGAGTAATCTACCTACCCTAAGGAATTCTGCTGTGTTAATGTCCTTAAGGTAGTGCCATCCCATCATTGAGAGATAGGTAGCACCACCGTTGGAGGTGTTCGGGTCAATTCGTTTGTAGGGACAGTGTGGTCACCAGAGCAACAGTAGGACACCTTAGAAGCTACCCTTATGCCATGTTCATAGATATAATTAAGGACTTACTAAAACGTCCTATACTCGGACCACGTTTCGAGGGGCAAGGCAACAGTGAGGCGTACCCTAAGAGTGGTAAATGAATTGTGGGTCATTTTCAATTATGTTTTATCTTGATCATGCATTGGGTGAGCTACGCTTTGATTTTATTTGGGCCATTCATTCTTTCATGTGATTAGCAGTTTAAAGGTGCGGAAATTAAAGTGCGGAAAATAAAGGTCCTACGCTATTACAAGGCGCGGGTCTATACATCGCCAAATTAACAAAGACCCGTTTTTTAATAAAATGCGGAAAATAAATAAATTTCCTAATTACTATTACAAGGATTTGAACAATTACATAATATTTGAAACAAAAATAAGATAAATGCGCGAAAAGAAATTAGAATCGAATACGCGAGGGCGTTGGACCCTTTAAAGATTAAATTGAAATTAAAAAGACTAATTAATTATTTAATTGAGAAAAGAAATGTTTTTTGGTTTTTTTGTATTTAATGAAATAAGGAAATTAAAATTAAGATTAGAAATTAAATAAAACCCTAGTTCTAAATTGTTTTTAATTATTAAAGAAAAATATTTAAGTTTTAACCTAATTTATACTAATTGTTTGATTACATGAGTATTTACAAAATTAATTAATAATTAATAATAATAAGAATAAGAGGAAATTATTTTATTGAGAAAAAAAAAGAAAAAAACAAGCTAAAAACCTAATTTCTACATATTTTAGTTATTAAAGAAAAAGATTAAAATAAAACCTAATTTTACTAAATTGATTATTAAAAGATTTATTTACAAAAATATTAATGATTTAAATATTAAATAAACATTTTTTTATTTTTTTATTTTCTTGATTTCTGATTTTTGTGTTATGAAAATTAATTTTGTGTAATTTAAAGGAAACAATTAATTAAATAAAAGAATAAAAGGAAAATTAAAATAAAGAACAAAAATATGCAAACCATGGGGGTGGCTGACCCAATTGAGAGGTGTTATTTGAGGAATCTGGCCTAATAGAAGTTTGATCCATGCTGACTTTTCAGATTATATGCAGGCGCGTTGACTGGGGTACACCATGAACTTTGGTTCCTAGCCACTGGATGGACGCTCATGGCCACTTGGCAAGCCACATATGAGAGTATATGATGGACTTCTGGGCGTGTTGTACACTGGAACGCTTTATGAAAAATGGGAACAAATTATATGGGGGACCTGGGAATCGAACCCAGGTCCCAAGGCTTGTCAATCACGTTCCCAACCACTATGCCATTCAAACGCGTTTGTAATAGATTTAGACATTAAATATTATAATAAGAAACAAAAGTTAATGATATGAAAACAAGAAAACGCGCCAGATTTTTGAATCAACCAACCACGTGATGACACCCGGTCTTCTTCTTCGCTTGTCCTGAAAAATAAGAAACAAATAGCGGGGGTTTTAAACCCCCACTAACACAGCCATGGAATAATAGCGATTAGCAGATGGAGCAACATAAATCGAGCGCGAGGGTGTGATTTTGTTCGTCATGTCGCAACGATCCTGTTCATACTGATTTTAAGGTCTAATTTTGCCATATGCCTAAAGCCCCAATTCAAGGTTCCTGAAACCCTAAAATACATTAATGGTGGATTTCTGTTTAGGCAACCATTCTTCAATTGAATGGTACCATTAGCTTCAGAATGGTCAGGTTAGCATAAATCAATCATTAAAAGTCATGAATCATGCCTAGAAATATAAACACGATTATGGAAAATATTAAGAAAAGTCAGACTCTGTTATACCAATTCCTTGTGCGTGGAGACTTGATTTCAATTACAAAAGCTTCCTGGGTGTCTTGGCAAGCTTTTGGAATAGCTTTTAGGCCTTGAAACGAGCTCTAGCTAGGTTTTCAGTTTTGAGATTTTTGTGAAAAAAGTGCAATGTGTTCTTGTGTTCTGAGCGCAGCTTCTTGTTCTTATCATTAGGGTTCTGTTTGCATATGTATGTAGATGGAATTAGGTTAGAAAAACCAAGCCCAAAGTCTTTGCATTGATGATTTGGATATTTGGTTTTGAATGATATCAAATCCAATATTTTTCAATCCTTCCTTATGCCAATCATTGCCAATCATGTAGAAACTTTCCTTTTTGAATGATGCACGAAATATTGAGTGAATTCTATGCACAAAAAGATTTGAAAAGTATGATTTAGTATTTTTCTCATAATTAATTTTAATTAAATGAATTAATAGGATTAGAAATTCAATTAATTAGTTAAAAATAAGAAAATAACTCCCTTTTAGCTTAATGGGTCGTGCATGGCCTTTGGGTAATGATTCATGGAAGAAATTGAGGCCCATTAGCAATTTTGAGGCATTTGAAGCAAAGTTGACTTTTCAAAATTCCCAAAAATTTCCCAACTTCCACAAGGAATATCTTGCTCAATTTTTAAGCTTTGATCATGTTCTTAGACATTTTGGAAAGGTCTTGAAGTTCTCTAACCAATGTATTTTGTCCCATGTCATTTTGATTTACCAATCTCAAGTTATGGTCTTTGACTTAAAGTGCCTTTTTGTTGACTTTTGAAAATGACCTATAATGTTGAGATTGATAACTTTTTGTGAGAGCATTTCTTGGACTTGAAGTGTGAAGATGAGTTGTAGGAAATGTCATTCTCTTCAAAATGAGATTTGGATGGAATTTTTCTGATAAACCATGTGGAAGTTATGCCCTGGTCAATTTGCAGTTGACTTTTTCAACTGTCCAAAAATAGAAACTTTTGCATCTTGAGACTTTTTGAGCCATGCCTTGAGAATCATGATCAAGAATTGATAAAATGATGTTTGTGGCTTCAAAATAAGATGTTGACCAAAATTTTTGACTTTTGACTGTCAAATGACCATTTTGCCCCTGCAGTTGACTGTGAAGCATTTAGGGTTTTTGACTATGCAATTTGATGCTGTGAGTCTTGAAACTTGGCATATGGATGCTTGACAATGTTTATAGGCATGTGGGACTTGTTTGGGCCCTTGGAAACTTCAACTTCTTTGCCAGAACCAAAACCCTAATTTTTTACTGTTAGGAGGCCATTGGACTGTGCAACTCTTGGGAGATTTTGAAGCATGATCTTAGCAAGTCTTGAAGAATATGGGAGGGCAAATTTTATGGTGCAAAAATGCCCAACAATCGTTAGTATCATGCCCGGGACTGTTAGAATGATAAGCGCACGTCGCATTAGGATTGTAGTTAAGAGAAGAAGTCTTGGGGTTTGGATGAGGTCCTATCAATGTAATTAGATTCATCCTCAACAAGTGTTGTAGTGCTTGAGACAGCGGCATGTTGATGTTGGTGAACTGTCTTTTAGGCTCTTCTGGCCTTCGTTGATTTCCCCTTTGCTGTTGTCGGTGTGACGCAGAACCAGAGATTAGGACTGCCCCTACGTGTTGGTCATGGTGACTCTTTTGACTGTACACAGCATTAGACTCTTTCTTCCCACTGTAAGGATTTTTATGAGCATCAGAAGGTGTAGCTTCTTGAATCTTCCCACTTTTGATGCCAGCTTCGACCCTTTCGCCGGTCAGTATTAGCTCAGTGAACCCGGCTGAAGAGCTTCCGATCAAGTGTTTGAAGAAAGGCCCTGTCAAAGTTCCCATGAAGATGTCAATCAGCTCCCTGTCAGTTAAAGGGGGCTGCACCCTACCAGCATGATATCTCCATTTTTGGGCGTATCCTTTGAAGCTCTCGTTAGAACCCATGGTCATGTTCTGCAATTGCACACGAGTTGGTGCAAGATCAACATTATACTGATACTGTTTATAAAAAGCAGCAGCTAAATCCTCTCAGGTGTGGATGCGAGAACTCTCCAATTGATAGAACCACTCGAGTTGAGTCCCTACCAGGCTTTCTTGGAAGAAATGAATCCAAAGCTTCGGATCAGTTGTGTATGGTTGAATCTTGCGGACATAAGACTTTAAGTGCATCTTAGGGCAAGAGACTCCATTGTACAGGGCAAAGGTAGGGATTTTGAACTTTGGCGGGATGACCACTCCAGAAACCAAACCTATGTCTCCTAAATCCAAGCCAGGTATCTGTTGAATCTCCATTGCATTGAGGCGATCCTCTAGCTGTTTGTACTTGTCATCAACGGGAGGATATCGTTCCTCGGAGTAGTCAGCTTCAACTTCATCAATCTCCAAATTGTGGTCTTCTTCAAGGCTATCCCCAATGTTGGATGGAGTTGAAAGATCTAGGGCTTTAGGTCTTCTTCCCAAGTTCAGTACGCCTACTGACTTCTTGTATTTTTTCTTCTTTTCTTTGAGAAGGAGAGCTTTCAGGTCCTCTTGCCCCTTAGCCATAGCCAGAAACATTTGTTGGAATTAAGCGTTTTGGGCTTGGAGATCTTTCACCGTTTGTTCCATATCCATCTTACTGAAATAAACAGCAGGGAGATAAGGAGACCTGTAAGGGAGAAACCTGTCATGATAAGATGCATGATATGTGGATGCATGTTTTCAAGGATCTCGTGGGGTAAATACAAGAAAAAGTTAGAAGTTGAACTTTGATCAACAACTTTGATTGGAGAACTTTGTATTGGTGGATGTCCTTCCATGAGAATCAAGCTCACCATGTCAAGTGGGTCATAGCCTTTGACTCAAGTTGTTATAATTGATCTTTGACGGTGTTTGTTTAGAGGAAAATGAATCCACTTGCCCCTTGGTAGACGTCTGGTTCAACGTGCCCCTGCATCAAAGACCCTCGAGATCCTTGAAATAGTTATCGAAAATGCTATGGTATGATTTTATGATGTTATGTACAGATATGCGAAGTAATCAAGTTATATATGAACAGTCATATTCACACAAAGCAGACAAGTCCTTAAGTTTAGGCTTGCATGGAGTTTGTAGGTAAGTACCCTCTTGAAGTTTAGTTGGCTCAACCTGTCCTAGAAATAGTAATCGGGTTCTAAGGGATCTCAATATCACTGATCTTTCCCCCAAGTTTCGTTCAATAAGCGATTGACTCGCAACCAAACAAAGCTCCAGAGTCCAACCTCAATGAGTGTAGCATCGAGTATCTACCAACTTCTGACTGCACCAAAGCCGGTCATCTCACTACGTCCTAAAGGCCAAGTTGGTCAAGTAAGGTTCTAAGGTCAGCTGATGCTTCACGACACCACGCGGCAGCCCCGTACTCTCCTTGATTGACTCAAGGGTTACCGGTACCAACTAAAGTGCCACATCAACGTAGCTACCGCTTCAACCGTGTCGGTATACCCCGCACAGTTCCCTCGCAGTTTATTGCTACTTACCTAAAAGGTGTTCCTAAATCCGAGTGTAGGATCAAAGCAAGCCCAAACAGATAACCAAATTGTAAAGCAAACAAATCAAACAATGTAAGCAAATAAATGTGATCTATCCCTAAGGTAACCCCACTTTTAAGTGGTTCCCCAGCAGAGTCTCCAGTTCTGTGATACGGTGGGAGAACCGACTTGATGTGTTTTGCGTTTGTGTTCGCAAATGTTGCGGTTTAGCAAAAGTCGCCACCGACTTTTCTTTTATCCAAAAAGGAAAGGTGAAAAAGCACAGGAAAGACCTTTTAGAGATGTTTTCTTGAGTTCGGGGGGTAGATTATGAAAAGGGAAGGTATTAGCACCCTTTTCATCCATGGTTTTCCATGGGCTCTTAGTTACTCGCTAGATCAACTTGCTTTTGTTTGAGAATGTGTTCTGTGTGGTGTGTGTTTTTTTGAAAGTATTTTGAAAATGGAACTTCGTAATGGTTCTCGTTTCTATAAGAACGCCTACAAAGTGTTTGTTTCAAAAATAGTTCAAAGATGAGAGTGTGTGTGTAAAAATGTTTTTGTTGTGAGCAAGCGAGTAACCAAGAGCGAATCTACCTACTCAAAAGGTCTTAGAAATGATTTTCCTCTTCCTTTAGATGTTGCTATCTTACCATTGATTTGGTAAGAAGTCCCATCGTTGGATGTGAAGGGACGGGTGTTGGGACGTTTGTATAGTCATAGAAGGCAACCCATGGAACGTTTTAGCAATATCGTTTTAGGGACTAGATCGTTTACCGAAGGCAACATCGAGGGTCATCGAGGGACTACGATCTTTTATCGAGGGTCTTTTGCTAAAACGTTCATGTTCGAGGGACATGACTATTTTTCCGATAGGCAACAAAGTGAGATTACCCTAAGGGTGCATGTGTGCAAGTGTGTTTGATTGCATGCATTTAATCTTTGATTAGGATCATCTACTTGTTGATTTTATCTCTTGCCATATACGCCTAATTACTATACAGTATAAGAAAAACAGTAAATTGCGGAAAATGAAATTCTACGCTATTACAATATTTAGGGGATGGGGTTACATATGTACTGTTGTACCCCAAAATTTGCCCTCCCATATTCTTCAAAGTTTTGACAAGCATCATCTCAATTTGCTCAAGTCTACTCAAGGGTTGCACAGTTCAAACACCCTCTTAAGCCAGTCAAATTAGGGTTTTGGTTCTTGCAAGGAAGTTGAGGTTTTCAAGGGCTCAATCAAGTCCCATATGCTCATATACATTGTCAAGCACCTACATGTCAAGTTTCAAGGCTCACAAGGTCAAGTTGCACAGTCAAAAACCCTAATTGCTTCACAATCAACTATAGGGGTAAAATGGTCATTTGGCAGTCAAAAGTCAAAATTTTTGGTCAACATCTTATTTTGAAGCCACAATCATCATTTGATCAAGTCTTGATCATGATTCTACAAGAATGGCTCAAAAATCATCAAGATGCAAAAGTTTCCATTTTTGGACAGCTGAAAAGTCAACTGTAACTTGACCAAAGCATAACTTTTCATGGTTCATCAGAAAAATCCCATCCAATGCTCATTTTGAAGGGGAGGAAATTTCCTACAACTCATCTTCACATTCCAAGTCCAAGAAATGCTCTCACAAAAAGTTACCAATTTCAACATTATAGGTCATTTTCAAAAGTCAACAAAAAGGCATTTTAAGTCAAAGACCATAACTTGAGATTGGTAAATTCAAATGACATGGGACCAAAGGCATTGGTTATAGGACTTTAAGACCTTTCCAAAATGTCCAAGAACATGTTCATATGATCAAAATTGAGCAAGATATGCATTGGAGAAGTTGGAAAATGTTTGTGAAATGGCAAAAGTCAACTATCCTTGAAACTTCAATTTTTGACAAAAGGGCCCACTTTTTTCCACTTGATTCAGCCTTGTCATGCCACCCACGTGTCCCATGATCAATTTCAAGACCAAATAATTATTTTTCTATTTTTATTTAATTTTTATGGATTTAATTCATTTTAATCCATAATAATTCAAGTAAATCTAAAAAAATTAATTAAATGGTATCTTATGGTTTGAATAGCCTTCATGAAGCATTTGCAACCTACCAATTTCGTGCTAAGCTCATTTAGGCATGAAAATTCAAATTTTGAACAAGCTTTGAAAGGCCTTTAATGGTGGTTAAGACAAAATCCAAAACTTAATTGCAATGGTTAAAGGCTCCTAAATGTGACTTATTCTCACTCATTACTATATATGCAAGCCTTGCAAGCCTCATTCACAACCTAGAGTGTGCACAAACGGCCAGAGCAAAATCCAAAAAGTGTCAAAAAAAAGTGTGAGATCAAAAAGAGTGTTGCAAGCATTTTCAGGCCAAAAGGAGAACGTGACTCTCTTCTTCGCCATACTCTGAAGCTAAAGCAACCCTTGCCATGTCCTAAGGTCCATCATACCGCGCTGTAAGTTTTCCCAGGTCCCCCCAAGTTTCAATATTATTTTTCCTAACAAGTTCCCATGCAGCTTCCTAGACGCGTTCCACCATAGACCTTACGAATCAAGGCGCCAAGTGTCTCAACAGACTAATCCAATGGCCAAAGATTGAAGACCATGGTGCTCATGAGTCAACGCAGGTGTGGGCAACCAGGAAATTCCAAAAAGCTTGAGACAATTGGCCTAAATTCCAGATTCACCTCCCTAAGGGTCCAGCACCCCCTGGGTTCTCATTTTCTTTTTTCTCTTTTTATTTTCCTTTCTTTTATAATTTCCTTTTTTTTAATTATTAGTATTATTAACATAATTAATATTTTCATAAAAAATCAAAAAAAAAGAACTAATATTATTATTATTATTATTATTAATTTCATGTTATTTTTATAAATAAAATACTAACTAGTAAAATAGTTTAATTAGGTCAATTTTAATCTCTTTTCTTTATAGTAAATAAAAACAAGTTAGAATTAGGTTAACTTTTAATTTTAATTCTTTTTTATTTTATTTTCATTAAAAACATAAAACACAAAAAAATATTTTCTTAATTAATTAATTAATTAGTTATTAATTTTAATTTCATTAATTACAAAAAGGGACAAAATTCAATTCTTTCTTAAAAAAGGGTCAAAACCCTTAGGACGTTCCCGATTTAATTCTCGCGCGCATTTATTTATTTTGTTTGTTTATGTAGCTGTCTCCAGATATGTAATAGTTAAATAGTAATTTTTACCGCTTTATTTACTTTTCTCGCACTTTATTTTACAAAATGGGTTTTTGTTTTTGGTGATGTATAGACCCGCGCCTTGTAATAGTTAGGATTTACATTCCTGCAATTTACTTTCTGCACTCCTAACTGTTAAAAAAATGCATGAAAGAATGTATGAAAAATAAAATTAATCCGTAGCTCACAAATAACATGTACAAGACAAACATTAACTGAAACAATACACATGCACATGCCACTCTTAGGGTACGCCTCACTGGTTTCCTCGAACGTGGTCATCAAGTATAGGGTGTCTTAGAGGTCGCCCTTCTGTCTAAAGATCCCGTCGCCTCGAAACGGTTGCCTCGGATACAACGGATCTAGGACATTAGGGTTACTTCTAAGGTGTCCTACCGTTGCTTCGGTGACCACACTGTCCTGATAATCGAATTGACCCGAACAACTCCAACGACGGTGCTACCTATCTCTCAATGGTGGGATAACACTTTCTAAAGGACTCTTACACAGCCTAATTCCTTAGAGTAGGTAGATCTCATGGGTACTTGCTCTTTTCAAAACAAACAAAACAACTTTTCGCACTCACACTTTCAAAAAAGTTTTCAAACAAATTTTTCATACACTCTTGAGGACTGATACAAGAGTTACTTAGAAATTTTTCAAACGAAACTTTTTCAAAACCCACACACACTTGAAAAGAAAACAATCTTTTGAAAACATAAGAGCAAGTACCTAAGAGCCCATGGATAACCATGGATAGAAAGGGTGCTAACACTTTCCCTTTCTATAAATCTACCTCCCGAACCGAGAAACATTTCTCAAAGAAGGAATTTTGCTGTGCTTTTGTCCTTTCCATATTGGAGAACATAAAAGACGGTGGCGACTCTTGCTTACCGCGACATTTCGCGAAACCAGCTTAAAAAACAGTCAGTTCTATTTCCACCGATCACATGTACGAATGGGGATTGCAAGTAAAATTAAATCCTAAGTTATTATTACAACCATATTGAAATGCATAATATAAGAAAGAAATAGGCTTGTTTAGAAATGTTTTTTTGTCTTAAGGAAATAAAATAAAGGAAAATATTTTTATGTTTTTTAATTTGATATTAAAAAGATGGAAAGGAAAAATAAATGCAAGGTAGAAATAGCGTGCTGCTGCAAACAAAGAAACAAGGATCAGAAGTTCTGAAGCCAGGCGCATGACTCAGTAGGAGACCTCAGTGGGTATCAAAAGTTCTGAGTTGGTACACTATGAGGTCCTGCAAAAATGTCAGAGGGAAAGGGAATAGAGGCTCTGGATTGATACACTCTGAAGTCCTGCAAAAAAACATTAGAGGGAAAACACAGAGGTTCTGGGTGGTGTTCAGCCAATAAACCAAAAGTTAGAAGTTCTGTATTACATTAAATAGTGAGTGAACGTCAACAGTTCAGTATATTTGACATATAAGGAGAACTCAGAAGTTCTGTGCTGTGTTAGAACAGTGAGTGAGTCATCAGAAATTCAGTGTTGTGCTGAGCCAATGAATGAACCTTAGCAGTTCAGTGTACTGTCAGTATGTGAGACTCATAAGTTCAGTGTGTGTTAATAGTGAGAAAAAATAATAAAAGTTCTGTGTGTTATCAGCATGTAAAAACCAGAAGCTCTATATTACATTTCAACTCTTCTCTCATATTAATCAGCACGTCAACAACTCATTCATTTTTTGGCAAACAGCAAATCAGAAGAATAACAGCACAACAGTTCATAGAAGTTCTAATCCTAAGTCTGAGTCTAGCATTATTCTAGAAGTTCTGATCCATAGTTTTTCAGTTCATGAAATGATATGTACAATGTTAATACTATGATATTTATATGCTAATGATGTTCAGAAGAAAAAAACAAGTAAAGTCAGAAAGACTTACCTGGGGTGTGCTTGGAGCTTTGAGTGGTTACCTCTGGATGTTCTGAGTCAGCAAGAGAGACAGAAGAGTGGTGATGTCCTCTTGTTCAAAGGGAAGAACAAAGGTTTGTTTGTATGAGAAATATGGATTTTTATGAAGGTTTCACAACTTCCTTTTTCTCTCTTTTGGCCAATCTCTCTCTTTCAAAGTCCAGCCCCCTGAACGTGTGATGGAGCCAAGTATTTATAGATGATTTTTGTTGTGATTTTGGGGGGAAAAGCAAATAGGGTTTGAACCTGTTTTGGCATCCTGTTTCTTTGCTTTTTCATCACAGTTTTTGTATGCTAGTTTGGTGTAATCATGGGATGCAGGTGTAGGCTGAGCTAGCTGTTGGTTATAGGTCTGCAGCAAGTTGTATAAACAAGATTTTGGGATTTGGTCAAGTTCTGACCAAAGTGTTGAAATAGCCTTCATGTGCTGAAGCGCTGCCTTGTCCTTGAAGCAAGCATGGTGGCTGTCAGCAGGAATTAGGGAAAAGCAAAAAGCAAAGCATGGGTTTAGTAGCACAGTTGCTATCCCAAGACAATAGAGGTATACGTGGTGAAAATCCTTTGGATAAAGACTCAAAAGGTGGTTGTGAGCATTAAATGAGCATTAAATGATGATGAGACTTATCACAACCAGAAATTCTACCATGTGAAACTCTGTATCATTGCTTAGTTCTGGATCAGAAGCGTAGTGTGATCGGTGGATCTGGAACTGACTGTTTAACGCTGGTTCGCGAAATGTCGCGGAAGCAAGAGTCGCCACTGTCTTTTATTTTCTCCAAATGGAAAGGACAAAAGCACATAAAAATTCCTTAAAGAGATTGCTCTCGGTTCGGGAGGTAGATTATAGAAAGGGAAGGTGTTAGCACCCTTTCTATCCATGGTTATCCATGGGCTCTTAGATACTTGCTCATTGTGTTTTCAAAAATGGTTTGTTTGCTTTTCAATGTGGGTTTTAAAAAGTTTCTTTGAAAATTCCAGTTCGACTCTTGTATCAGTCCTCAAGAGTGTTTGAAAAATTGCTTTCGAAAGCTTTTTGAAAATGTGTTGGTGTGAAAAGTATTTTGATTTTGTTTTGAAATTAGAGCAAGTATCTAGAGTCGTCTACCTACCCTAAGGAATTCGTCTGTGTAAATATCCTTTAAAGTAGTGCCATCCCACCATTGAGAGGTAGGTAGCACCACCGTTGGAGGTGTTCGGGTCAATTCGAGTTTAGGGACATGGTGATCACCAGAGCAATGGGAAGACACCTTAGAAGCTACCCTCGTGCCAGGTTCCCGGATCATGAGGACTTACTAAGACGTCCTCTACTCGACGATCACCTTTCGAGGCAAGGCAACAGTGAGGCGTACCCTAGGGGTGGTGTGTGCGAATTGTGTGTCGTTTTCATTTATATTTGTCTTGTCGGGTTTATTGGTGTTCTACGCTTGATTTTATTTAAGTCCATTCATTCTTGCATGCTTTGTTTAACAGTTAAAAGTTTGCGAGGAAAAGTAAATCTAAAGCTATTACAAATGGCGCGGGTCCACATCGCCAAAATTAACCAGGACCCGATTTGGACGGAAAATAAAGAAATTAAAATAATTGAAAAGTGCGAGAAGTTTAGTTACATGGCTTCGGGAGAGGTACATAATTATTTAAATGACATAAAATAAATATGCGAATAAATAGGGAATTAAGAACGAAACGAGGGCGTTGGACCCTTTTGCAAAATATTAAAATCACATGAATTAATCAATTAAGAAAAGAAATTGTTTTTTTTTGTTTTTGGTATTTTTATGTTTTTTAAGATTTAATAGAAAAAATTAATTAAAATAAAATACTAAACCTAATTCTAATTATTTTTAAGTTATTCAGAAAGATATTGAAGTTTTTAACCTAAATTAACCCTAAATTATTTTCATGCAAATTTAATTATAAAATAAATAAATAAATATTATTATTGTGAAAAAAGAAAAAATTAAAAAGGAATAAAAACCTTAATTAAACCTATTTCTACATTTTTTAGATTTTTTATGAAAAGAATTAATATTGCAAACCCTAATTTAAACTAAATTTATTTACATACATTTATTTATGAAAATATTAGAAATAAAAATTATTTATTATGTTTTTTGTCTTTTCTGATTTTTTATGTATTTTATAATTTATGAAAAAATATTAAATTGATTAAAAGAATAATTAAAAGAAAATAATAAGAAGAAATTGAGAAAATTGCAAACCAAGGGGGTGGTAGTCCCAAATTAGGAGGTATGGTCCAAGAAACTCTGGCCCATTTAGCATTGGCCTGTTTGGACTTTTTTGCTAGCATGCTGAAGTGTTGACCAGACTTAGGGTGTTCATCAATCTTGAGCCTTTGATCTGAAGCAGCTGGACGCGTGGATGCTCTGATCTGGAGGATGTATGGTGATCTATAACGCTTGCGCTGCATGGGAATACACATGGAAAAATAATATGGAGATTATACAGACCTGGGGCTCGAACCCAGGTCTTGGACGTCAACGCAATGAGCGCTTGCCAGCTGAACCATGAAACTCTTTTGTTAAATAAATAAGCAACAAATATAATAAAAGAAAACAACGCGTTAGTGGGTAAACGCGCGCGAATTTCAAATCAGCGTATCATGCTTTGCCACGAGGTCATCTTCCTCGTTGTGTTTTTTTTTCCTGAAAATATAATAAACATAAGCAACGGTTTTTAAACGTTGCTAAAAGTGCTATATGGAAAAATAGCGAATAGGCCATAAGGCCTCATAAATTGATCGCGATGGGTGGTTCCTGTTCGTCCAGATGCGTCAAGTTCAATGGTTTTGGTCTCGTCCCCCAATTTTGCTTTATTTCAAAAGCCCTAATTCTAAGGTTGAAGAACCCTAATCTGCATCAATGGCATAATCATGGATATAGCACAAAAACGCAATTAATGTAAACGGTTAGCTTCAGAATCTCATAATAAACAAGAATCCATGAATAAAATGCTGTGAAAATGCTTAGAATACAAAACACGATAATGAAAAATATGTGAGACAGGTTGACTTCTGGATACCGTTTCACGGCGTTTCAATTGATGTTTTTGATTGGAATACGTCCAATGATGCTTGAGGAAACTAATGGAACAGGAATTAGGCCTTGAATCGCCCTGGAAGAATGATTTCAGAATTGACTTTTTAGAGAGAAAATTCAAGTTGTCAATGGCCTTTGAGCGCAGCTTTTTTGTGTCTTTGCATTAGGTTTATGATCAAGCCTTTGTAGTGAATGCATTAGGTCAAAAATATTGCTCAAAATCTCTTGAATTCATGAATTGAAGATTTGATTTGTTAAGGATCTTTTTTCAATCTTTTTCAAGTGTTCTTGTGCCAATTATGATCAATTTGCTCCAAATCTTTCCTTATTGACTTAGGCACGAAATCTTGAGGCTGAAATATGTACAAAAAGATTTGAAAACTTAGGTTAGTATTTTTCCTATATTTAATTTGATTTAAATGAATTAATATAAATAAAAATTCAAATAAATAAATAAAAAATGAGAAAATACTTCCCTTTGGGCCAAGTGGTCTTGCATGTGTCATGGATGATGAATCATGGAAAAAAAATGGGCCCATTAGCAATTTTAGGTCATTTGAAGTAGTGTTGACTTTTCAAAATATCCAAAAATTTCCCAACTTCTACAAGGCATAACTTGCTCAATTTTTAAGCTTTTCTCATGTTCTTGGACATTTTGGAAAGGTCTTGGAGTCATCTAACCCATGTCTTTGGTCCCATGGAATTTTGATTTACCAATCTCAAGTTATGGCCTTTGACTTAAAGTCCCTTTTTGTTGACTTTTGAAAATGACCTATAATGTTGAAATTGATAACTTTTTGTGAGAGCATTTCTTGGACTTGAAGTATGAAGATGAGTTGTAGGAAATGTCTTTATCTTCAAAATGAGCTTTGGATGGAATTTTTCTGATAATCCATGTGAAAGTTATGCCCTGGTCAATTTCAGTTGACTTTTTCAGCTGTCCAAATAAGGAAACTTTTGCATCTTGATGATTTCTGAGCCAAATTTTGAGAATCATGATCAAGCATTGATCAAATGATGTTTGTGGCTTCAAAATGATATGTTGACCAAAAATTTGAACTTTTGACTGTCAAATGACCATTTTGCCCCTACAGTTGACTGTAGTGCAATTTAGGGTTTTTGACTGTGCAATTTTGTGCTGAATGCCTTGAAACTTGATATGAGGATACTTGACCATACTTGTAGGCATATGAGGCTTGATTGGGCCTTTGAAAACTTCATTTTCTTGATCAGAACACAAATCCTAGTTTTGACTGTATAGGAGACTTTTGCACTGTGCAACCCTTGGGGAATTTTGCAGCTTGACTTGGCAATTTCTTGGAGAATATGGGAGGGCAAATTTTGGGGTACAACAGTTGCCCCTGTTCAATCTTCTTAGACCTGAGGATGCAGATTGGCTGACGTGCCTTTCGTAATCCGAGGGTAGAAGATGATTGGACACTAGAGTGCCCAGAAATTTGCGCTCACATGTTAGCAGTGTGATGGGAGAATGGGCTTATAGATGCCATTTGGAGGTTGATGGATAGGATGATGGGCTTATAGATGCCATCTGGGTGTTGATCGCGTAGGAGATTCCTTAGCGAGAACCTGCATACCTGCAAAAGAACAAATGAGTACCTGACACGTTGCAGGAGCTGATTTCCAGATGCTTGATACCGATGTGTCCTGCCTGTTACAGGAGCCGAGTCTGGAGCTTCAAACGGCGATGAATGAACCAGGGATAGTTACTGCCTTAGCACGAATGGTAGGAGAACCTTGGGTGACTTTAACTTCAACAACGCTCGTTGAGAAAAATCTTGGGTGTCTTCTACTGGGATAAGAATCAGGGAGATCTTAGGGTCGATCTGACTGAACCAGAGAAGGCCTTTGACTGGATAGGCATCAGGAAAATCTTAGGGTCGATTTAACTGAACCGGACAAGGTCTTGGAATATCTTCAACTGGATAAGCATCAGGGAGATCTTAGGGTCGATCTGACTGAACCAGAGAAGGCCTTTGACTGGATAAGCATCAGGAAAATCTTAGGGTCGATTTAACTGAACCGGTCTAGGTCTTGAAATATCTTCAACTGGAATAAGTGTCAGAACGTCGCCATGCCTGGTTCATATCTGGACTATATCTGGAAGGAAATCTGGAAGCAGCATCAGAACGTCACCATATCTGGTTTACATCTGAAACTATATCTGGAAGGAAATCTGGAAGCAGTATCAGAACGTCACTATATCTGGTTTACATCTGAAACTATATCTAGAAGGAACTCTGGAAGCAGTATCAGAACGTCGCCATATCTGGGTCATATCTGAAACTATATCTAGAAGGAAATCTGGAAGCAGCATCAGAACGTCACCATATCTGGTTTACATCTGAAACTATATCTGGAAGGAAATCTGGCAGCAGCATCAGAACGTCACCATATCTGGTTTACATCTGAAACTATATCTGGAAGGAGATCTGGAAGCAGTATCAGAACGTCACCATCTCTGGGTCATATCCGAGACTATATCTAGAAGGAAATCTGGAAGCAGTATCAGAACGTCACCATATCTGGTTTACATCTGAAACTATATCTAGAAGGAACTCTGGAAGCAACATCAGAACGTCACCATCTCTGGGTCATATCTGAAACTATATCTAGAAGGATATCGGGAAGCAGTATCAGAACGTCGCCATATCTGGGTCATATCTGAAACTATATCTAGAAGGATATCTGGAAGCAGCATCAGAACGTCGCCATATCTGGGTCATATCTGAAACTATATCTAGAAGGATATCTGGAAGCAGTATCAGAACGTCGCCATATCTGGGTCATATCTGAAACTATATCTAGAAGAAAATCTGGAAGCAGTATCAGAACGTCACCATATCTGGTTTACATCTGAAACTATATCTAGAAAGATTTGCGATAGTTGTTAGTAATCATTTTGGTATTGATCTTTTTCCTGAAAAGGCAAAACATAATTGTATGCAAAATCATGATGCATGAACTGTATGTCTTCAAAATTAATGAGATTCGTGTAGTATGATGCATATGCATGTTATAATGTATGAAGATGTGATGGTTATGAACATTTGTTTTCGTCTTAGGAAGATAAATCCTTGACGAGTGCCGGGAAGTCACTCCTGGGCTGCTGTTGAGGAATAGATTTTTGCCTCCGCTGGGATGATAGTTGCAAGAATTCCGATAGGAGAAGATGACTCCGTTGCGGAATAAACTTGGCAAATGAAGGATTCTGCGGGGAGAAAAATACTCTAGCGACCATGCTGGGGAGTGATACTCTGTGGGGAGAGTGATACTCTGCTGAATTGTTGATAGTAACTTGCCGATGATATCTTTGTTGTTGGAAGTGTTGATGGACTTCGCTGGGGTAAGAAGACTGTGTCGACGACGATCTTTCCGTGGCTTTTGGCTGAGGATAACCCAGTTATATCATGTTAAGGAAATAACTCTTTGAATAAAGTCGGGCGACGCGTTCGTGCTCTGCGAGGGATAAGCTTCCAGAATCTACTGGGGATAAGCTTACTGCTTGGGGAGATGAATTCCAATTTTCCTGGGGAAACTGGATTGGACTCTCCTGGGGGAGTTCTGAACTGCGGGGAAAGTGATTCCTTTGAATGTTGATATACCACCGGGGAACAATCTTTAGACCGAGACTGCCGGGGATGCTTGTTATGATTATATGCTGCTGGGGAAGTATTGAGATCTACTGGAGGATACTCAATTTCCTTAAGATTTGATGATTCTGCTTGGAGAGAGTGCACTGACTTGCTTACTTTCTGGGGAATTATGGTGCCTGGTTATGTTCTTCGGCATGAACCTACCTTGATACCTTGGAGGGCAGAATAATTAGATTGCTCGGACAACTCTTTATTGCCCCTGTTTCTGAGGTATGAGAGGAAGACCTGTGAGGTACTGATAGTTGTTGATGGACAGCCCTTCTTCTGGTAGACAGGTGATAAGATAACAGGACATAGTCGTACGCTTTGATCCCTAACTTTTGCCTGGACCGCCCTTTCGGGTTTTTAGTCCACCGGGATACCCATTTTTGCCCAAGCCGCCTTTTCAGGTTTTCGACTTGCCGGGTGTACAGATTTTTTTTATTTCATCCCTCATTTTTCCCGAACCCTTTTGGTTCGCCGGGAAGCCCTTATTTTTGCCTAGGTGTGTCAACCTAGCGGGTCTTTGATTTTGCGTAGTATTTTTCGACTATGTCCCCGCTCTTAGAATGCAGGTAGGTGCCCCTGGCTGCTTGTGTCGCCATATTACCAGAAGGTGTCTGATCGTGCAAGATTCGTTGCTGGAGTGCCCCAAGTGACTCAGGCAGAGATTTGCCCCAAGCTTTTTGGCCTTTTGAGAGATTCTCTGGATCTTGACTTAACTGCCCCAGATAATGGACCATGGTCATGTCTGCCCCTTGATTGGAAGTACTTTTGTTCACAAGGTATTCATCGTGCGAATTTCCCTGCTGTTCAGACAAAAATTCATATGCAAGCAAAGTTATGTTAAAAATGCAAAGCCTATGTCTGTCTTGAAGATTTGGAAAATGCAGTTTTTTCATAAAACAAGTGAATGTTTGTAAAACGTGATGTCAACACCGTATTTACCGTAGGCCTTAAGGAGTCAGGATACCTTTCGTAACAATATGCTTTCGAACTAACCCATGCTTCAGCTAGGACTTTTAAGGGTTATAACGTGGCTTGGTTCACGGTTAAGAAACAAAGGATAAAGGCTCAAATTTTATTTGTACCCACCCGCTCTTCGTGATGTTCTCCAAACCTAAACTCAGTTGATCATACGTTAGACCTTGTTTGAGTCTTTGCTCTGATTTTCCGATGATGATTCGGATGTTGATAACTTATTTTGAATAGGCAGTCATTCCTTTTTTGTTGAGGGTTTGTAAGACCTCTTTCTTGATTTTTGTTATCCCTTTCTTTTTTTGCCTGAACTGTTTCCTTTTTTGGAATTACAGTCAGCGGGATGCCCCAGTTTTGTAAGTCTCCTTCATGGGTTCTGACTTAACGGGTTCTTTATTTTTCGAGATAATGACTGCCTTTCTTTATTGATTATTCGGAACCATCACTGTCTTTTGTTTTGTAAGGACTCCTTTGGTGCCATTTGTTATGCACTTGGATCAACTGAGAGAACTACCCTGCCCCAGGTTATGATAAAGGGTTTTAAATTTCGAAAAGAAAAACTCCTACTTCTTTGGCTCAGAGGGGTTGACGAGGGATTATCATCCTTATAACTCCAGTGTTTAGGAATTGAAACAATGCCTGTACCTCATCAGCGGGGTCTGTTCAAAAGCATACTGTAAAGATCGTGATATCGTTTTCGTCATCCTCCCTCAAGAGGCTTAGAATTTATTAATCGAGCGTTGATCATCAGAAAAAATATGAAAATAATTTGCATATAGTGAATACGAATATATTGCTTCAAAACAGACATATGCGATGCATTAATGAAATAACGATGTTTAACATGAGTAAATGTTTGAACAAAAGAAATTTACAACTTGAACATTCGAATGAACAACAGTTTTCTCTTCTCAGGGCCTGTTACTTCAACTGGTGAGTCTTGGAGGGATGGTAGAAAAATTCAGCCTGACCATCTTGTGTGAACTCCAATGCCCCTTCATCAATCAGGTCCTGGATTTTGTTCTTCAGAGCCCAACACTCATTTGTATCATGTCCTGGACAGGCAGAATGGTAGGCACACCTTTTATTGGGATCATAATCAGGATGTGCTGTGTTGGGATTCTGGGGATGAGCCCTTAATGTGACCAAATTCAATCTCAACAGGCGTTGTAAAGCTTGAAACAGCGACATGTTGAGCGGGGTGAATTGCCTCCTGGACTTGTCTGGCTGAAGCCGGTGAAGTTGATGCTGAATTTGTGACACTGGAGCCATTTGAGGAGCTCTCCCCTTACCTCCTTGTCTCAAAGGTGGTTGGACGATGACTGGCTCTTTTCTCTTAGACGTTTGCCCCAGTTGGTTATTCTGAAGCAGCTGGTTGATGAGAACACCGAGCTCTTCTTGTCTTTGAGCCAAACCTTGAATGGCAGTCCCCTGCCCCAACATTTGGGCTTTCATTGCATCAATTTCAGCTTGCATATGTTTCAGCCGTTCGTCCTCAGCGCCGTTCCTGACCAAAGTCTCCATGAGAAGTGTCCTTAGCTCCTCCTGCCCCTTGAATAGATTTAGGAGGATTTCCCCGAACCGGGTCTCTTGAGCAGGAAGGTCCTGGTTATCTTGTTGGGAAGCCATTGCTGGAATAAACAGCGGGAAAAGGTAAGTGACCTGCAACAAGGGTACCTGTTATGCAATGATATGTATGTATGCATGTAATGTTTTCAAGGACCTCGCGGGATAAACAAGAAAATTTATTAGAACTTGGGTCCGGTAGCTTAATTGAAGGAATTGCATACTATTGAGAGTCATTCTTCAAAGGGTCAAAGCTCACCATATCCAGTGGGTCATAGCCCCTGACTACCTTGGCTAGAGGAAAATAAATCCTCATTGTCCCTTGCTGGGATAGTTGATTCACCATGACCTGCATCACAAGCCCTTGAGATACTTGAAATGGGTTAGGATGTATGCAATGGTATGATGTTATGGTATGCATGGGGTAATGTGAGTAGCCCTGTTATGAGTCCCAATTAAGGACTGCAAACCAAAACCTACAAGAAACTCAAGTAAAACCTGTCATGAGTCCCAATTAAGGACCAAAACAAAACCTGCAAGAAACTCGGTAAACCTTGTTATGAGTCCTAATTAAGGACTACAAACAAAACCTGCAAGAAGCTCAAGTGTCAGATAACAAGCATGCAAATAGTCAAGTTGGAAGGCACACAAGTCACACAAGACAAGTCCTTAGGGTTTAAGGCCAGCATGAGGTCTAGGTACTACCCTCTTTCAGTTTGTTGGTTCATACCTGTCCTATCAAAGTAACCGGGTTCTTAGAGGATCCCAATATCATTGACTACCCTCAATCGGTCATAACTCCAACATCGCAATCTTTTCTTGCAGCCAGAACCATCACGAGAGTTTAGCCTCAATGGGCGTAGCATACTGCTACTATTCTAATGGCCAAGTTGTGTCATTTAAGGTTCTAAGGTTGTTGGTGCTTAATGACTCCTTAGAAGACCCATATTCTCCTCGTTGCAACACAAGGGATATCGGTACAGACCAAGGTGCCACACCAACGTAGCCACTGCTTCACCCGTGTCGGTCTACGCCGGACAGGTCCCTCACAGCTTATGCTACCTAAACAGGGTATCCCCAAATCCGGGTTAGGATCTATGTAATTCCCATGCAACCCACAAATTTAAAGCAGACAAGTCAATACAATTAAGAACACAGTTATGAACTAGCCCTAAGGTACACCTCACTTTAAGTTTATATCCCCAGCAGAGTCGCCAGTTCTGTGATCGGTGGATCTGGAACTGACTGTTTAATGCTGGTTCGCGAAATGTCGCGGAAGCAAGAGTCGCCACCGTCTTTTATTTTCTCCAAATGGAAAGGACAAAAGCACAGAAAAATTCCTTAAAGAGATTGCTCTCGGTTCGGGAGGTAGATTATAGAAAGGGAAGGTGTTAGCACCCTTTCTATCCATGGTTATCCATGGGCTCTTAGATACTTGCTCATTGTGTTTTCAAAAATGGTTTGTTTGCTTTTCAATGTGTGTTTTAAAAAGTTTCTTTGAAAATTCCAGTTCGACTCTTGTATCAGTCCTCAAGAGTGTTTGAAAAATTGCTTTCGAAAGCTTTTTGAAAATGTGTTGGTGTGAAAAGTATTTTGATTTTGTTTTGAAATTAGAGCAAGTATCTAGAGTCGTCTACCTACCCTAAGGAATTCGTCTGTGTAAATATCCTTTAAAGTAGTGCCATCCCACCATTGAGAGGTAGGTAGCACCACCGTTGGAGGTGTTCGGGTCAATTCGAGTTTAGGGACATGGTGATCACCAGAGCAATGGGAAGACACCTTAGAAGCTACCCTCGTGCCAGGTTCCCGGATCATGAGGACTTACTAAGACGTCCTCTACTCGACGATCACCTTTCGAGGCAAGGCAACAGTGAGGCGTACCCTAGGGGTGGTGTGTGCGAATTGTGTGTCGTTTTCATTTATATTTGTCTTGTCGGGTTTATTGGTGTTCTACGCTTGATTTTATTTAAGTCCATTCATTCTTGCATGCTTTGTTTAACAGTTAAAAGTTTGCGAGGAAAAGTAAATCTAAAGCTATTACAAATGGCGCGGGTCCACATCGCCAAAATTAACCAGGACCCGATTTGGACGGAAAATAAAGAAATTAAAATAATTGAAAAGTGCGAGAAGTTTAGTTACATGGCTTCGGGAGAGGTACATAATTATTTAAATGACATAAAATAAATATGCGAATAAATAGGGAATTAAGAACGAAACGAGGGCGTTGGACCCTTTTGCAAAATATTAAAATCACATGAATTAATTAATTAAGAAAAGAAATTGTTTTTTTTTGTTTTTGGTATTTTTATGTTTTTTAAGATTTAATAGAAAAAATTAATTAAAATAAAATACTAAACCTAATTCTAATTATTTTTAAGTTATTCAGAAAGATATTGAAGTTTTTAACCTAAATTAACCCTAAATTATTTTCATGCAAATTTAATTATAAAATAAATAAATAAATATTATTATTGTGAAAAAAGAAAAAATTAAAAAGGAATAAAAACCTTAATTAAACCTATTTCTACATTTTTTAGATTTTTTATGAAAAGAATTAATATTGCAAACCCTAATTTAAACTAAATTTATTTACATACATTTATTTATGAAAATATTAGAAATAAAAATTATTTATTATGTTTTTTGTCTTTTCTGATTTTTTATGTATTTTATAATTTATGAAAAAAATATTAAATTGATTAAAAGAATAATTAAAAGAAAATAATAAGAAGAAATTGAGAAAATTGCAAACCAAGGGGGTGGTAGTCCCAAATTAGGAGGTATGGTCCAAGAAACTCTGGCCCATTTAGCATTGGCCTGTTTGGACTTTTTTGCTAGCATGCTGAAGCGTTGACCAGACTTAGGGTGTTCATCAATCTTGAGCCTTTGATCTGAAGCAGCTGGACGCGTGGATGCTCTGATCTGGAGGATGTATGGTGATCTATAACGCTTGCGCTGCATGGGAATACACATGGAAAAATAATATGGAGATTATACAGACCTGGGGCTCGAACCCAGGTCTTGGACGTCAACGCAATGAGCTCTTGCCAGCTGAACCATGAAACTCTTTTGTTAAATAAATAAGCAACAAATATAATAAAAGAAAACAACGCATTAGTGGGTAAACGCGCGCGAATTTCAAATCAGCGTATCATGCTTTGCCACGAGGTCATCTTCCTCGTTGTGTTTTTTTTCTTCTGAAAATATAATAAACATAAGCAACGGTTTTTAAACGTTGCTAAAAGTGCTATATGGAAAAATAGCGAATAGGCCATAAGGCCTCATAAATTGATCGCGATGGGTGGTTCCTGTTCGTCCAGATGCATCAAGTTCAATGGTTTTGGTCTCGTCCCCCAATTTTGCTTTATTTCAAAAGCCCTAATTCTAAGGTTGAAGAACCCTAATCTGCATCAATGGCATAATCATGGATATAGCACAAAAACGCAATTAATGTAAACGGTTAGCTTCAGAATCTCATAATAAACAAGAATCCATGAATAAAATGCTGTGAAAATGCTTAGAATACAAAACACGATAATGAAAAATATGTGAGACAGGTTGACTTCTGGATACCGTTTCACGGCGTTTCAATTGATGTTTTTGATTGGAATACGTCCAATGATGCTTGAGGAAACTAATGGAACAGGAATTAGGCCTTGAATCGCCCTGGAAGAATGATTTCAGAATTGACTTTTTAGAGAGAAAATTCAAGTTGTCAATGGCCTTTGAGCGCAGCTTTTTTGTGTCTTTGCATTAGGTTTATGATCAAGCCTTTGTAGTGAATGCATTAGGTCAAAAATATTGCTCAAAATCTCTTGAATTCATGAATTGAAGATTTGATTTGTTAAGGATCTTTTTTCAATCTTTTTCAAGTGTTCTTGTGCCAATTATGATCAATTTGCTCCAAATCTTTCCTTATTGACTTAGGCACGAAATCTTGAGGCTGAAATATGTACAAAAAGATTTGAAAACTTAGGTTAGTATTTTTCCTATATTTAATTTGATTTAAATGAATTAATATAAATAAAAATTCAAATAAATAAATAAAAAATGAGAAAATACTTCCCTTTGGGCCAAGTGGTCGTGCATGTGTCATGGATGATGAATCATGGAAAAAAAATGGGCCCATTAGCAATTTTAGGTCATTTGAAGTAGTGTTGACTTTTCAAAATATCCAAAAATTTCCCAACTTCTACAAGGCATAACTTGCTCAATGTTTAAGCTTTTCTCATGTTCTTGGACATTTTGGAAAGGTCTTTGAGTCCTCTAACCCATGTCTTTGGTCCCATGTCATTTTGATTTACCAATCTCAAGTTATGGCCTTTGACTTAAAGTCCCTTTTTGTTGACTTTTGAAAATGACCTATAATGTTGAAATTGATAACTTTTTGTGAGAGCATTTCTTGGACTTGAAGTATGAATATGAGTTGTAGGAAATGTCTTTCTCTTCAAAATGAGCTTTGGATGGAATTTTTCAGATAATCCATGTGAAAGTTATGCCCTGGTCAATTTCAGTTGACTTTTTCAACTATCCAAATAAGGAAACTTTTGCATCTTGATGATTTCTGAGCCAAATTTTGAGAATCATGATCAAGCATTGATCAAATGATGTTTGTGGCTTCAAAATGATATGTTGACCAAAAATTTGAACTTTTGACTGTCAAATGACCATTTTGCCCCTACAGTTGACTGTAGTGCAATTTAGGGTTTTTGACTGTGCAATTTTGTGCTGAATGCCTTGAAACTTGATATCAGGATACTTGACCATACTTGTAGGCATATGAGGCTTGATTGGGCCTTTGAAAACTTCATTTTCTTGATCAGAACACAAACCCTGGTTTTGACTGTATAGGAGACTTTTGCACTGTGTAACCCTTGGGAAATTTTGCAGCTTGACTTGGCAATTTCTTGGAGAATATGGGAGGGAAAATTTTGGGGTACAACACGTAGCATCCCATCTTCTGATTCTCTTATCTTCTGGCTCCAGCATGTTCTGAAGGAGCTTTCAGACTTTCCAGAAAGCTTGCAACACACTTCTTAGCCTTCTTTGCATTACCCTAGCAAACTCTGACTGAACTGGCGTAGATGTTGAAGAGCCATGTTCTGACTGGAGACTATGTGTTGAACCATGTTTACATCTTCTGACTGCACCTTCCTGGAGGCTGGCTCAGAAGTTCTGAAGTGTCATTTTTCTTAAATACTTAGAAAAATTCTAAGTATTTAGAATTTTGATCTCTGGTTTTTTTGATGAAACAAAACTTCATATTTCAACGTGTCTTGATGAAATATGATTCTTGAGGTTTGATGTTGATCCAAAAGTCAAGGTTTGACTTTCTTGTATGCAAATGACCATTTTGCCCTTGTGAATGACTTGCTTGGAAAATTTGTAGTTCAAGGCTTGGAAACTGGATGGAAGCAAAATCTGAGGATCCATGGTGATTCTTTGAGAAATGAGAGGGAAAATTTTGGGGTACAGCAGATATTGTCCCAGCCTATAATTGTTTATTGGGACGACCACAGATCTATGAAGCAGGTGTTGTTACTTCAACCTTGCATCCGAAGCCGAAATTTGTTCATGAAGGAAAGGTAGTTATTGTGAATGGTGAGCAAACTGTGTTGATATTACATTTATCTTCCTTTAGAATTGTAAAAGCTGATGAAGTCGTTGTTGGAACTCAGTTCTAAGCTTTGTCCATTAATAATATAAGGAAGACTGAAGATTATATCACCTCATTTAAGGATGTGTAGCAGGTAGTGTATAAAGGCCCTATCAAGGTGTGGGGGCAGGTTATTAATCCATATGTGAATATGAATGGGACCAGTTTGGGTTTCTCCATGAAGAAGGAGGTTGTGAAGCCGAAGTTCACTTTGAGTAAATATCAAGATATCTTTCACAGTGCATGATACCTTCATCTGACTATTCCAAAGATCAACGCTATTCTCAAAGATGAATCAGAGCAAGAGATGCTGAACTTCGCGACACATGGAGTCAGAATACAAAATTAGATCAGAGTTGATGTTCCTTCTTGCATTTACATTTCAAAGTAATTTGTTTTTTTGTTTGTCTTTTCAAAAGCCTTTCACTCTGCCCAAGGTGAAAGTGATGATGTATGGGCGTGTCTATTGTTTTTATTTTTAAGATCATTAATAAAAGTTGTTTTTGATTTCTAAAATTGTGTCTTTATTTTCTTCTTTTTCGTGGAAAATGGTAATCAGAAAAAAACTTTCAAAATAAATAATAACTGTAAATAAATTTGCATAATCACTTGTTACATGTGTCAGTTTCTAAAATCAATCATAAATCATATGTGCAAATTAATTAAAAAACCCGTTGAGTGCAATGACCCTGTACCCTCTCCCAACTTTGAATTTCCTGTGTATGTGGCTGAAGAAGAAGAATATAATGAAATCCCAGAAGAGGTTTCACAGTGGCTCGAGCGCGAGGAAAATATTATCCAGCCGTAAAAAGAGCCGTTGGAGACGATTAACTTGGGTTTAGAGGAAGATCTTAAAGAATTCAAGATTAGGGCGCTGCTTCATTCTGATGTGAAGAGTAGGTTGATTGATTTGCTGAAAGAGTATATGGATATCTTTGCTTGGTCTTATCAAGATATTCCTGGTTTGGATACCGATATTATGGAACATTATTTGCCGTTAAAGCCAAAATGTCCACCAATTAAGCAGAAGCTGCAAAGAACTCATCCTGACATGGAAGTGAAGATTAAAGAAGATGTTTTGAAGCTGATTGATGTTGGTTTTCTTGTGACATCAGTGTACCCTCAATAGATTGCCAAAATTGTTCCAGTACCAAAGAAAGACGAAAAAGTCTGCATGTGCGTTAATTATAGAGATTTAAACAAAGCAAGTTCGAAAGATGATTTCCCATTACCATATATTGATATGTTAGTTGATAGCATAACAAAATTCAAAGTGTTCTCGTTCATGGGAATATTTTCCAGATACAATCAAATTAAGATGGCTCCTAAGGACATGGAAAAAACAACATTTATCATATCCTGGAGAACATTCTGTTACAAAGTGACGCCCTTTGGGTTGAAGAACGCTGGTGCAACGTACCAGAGGGATATGACAACCCTATTCCATGATCTCATGCGTAAGGAAGTTAAGGTATATTTTTATGATATGATAGCCAAATACCAGACTGAGGAAGGGCTCATAGAATATTTGTTAAAGTTGTTTAAGCGTTTAAGGAAGTATCGTCTTCGCTTGAATCCAAATAAGTGTACTTTTGGTGTTTGTTCAGGAAGGTTGCTAGGTTTCATTGTCAACCAAAAAGGATTTGAAGTTGATCCTGATAAAGTCAAAGCAATTCAAGAAATGCATGCACCAAGGACTGAAAAGCAAGTTAGAGGCTTCCTTGGATGTTTGAACTACATTTCCATATTTATTTCCCATATGATATCAACATGTGAACCAATCTTTAAGCTGTTGAAGAAAGATCAGGGTTGTGTGTGAATGGATGATTTCCAAAGGGCATTTGAAAGTATTAAAGAGTAACTGCCGTGTCCCCTATCTTGCTCCCTCCTGTTGAAGGAAAACCATTGATTTTGTATCTGACTGTGTTGGATAACTCCATGGACTGTATTTTGGGACAATAGGACGAAACAGGAAGAAAAGAATATGCCATTTATCATCTCAGCAAGAAGTTGATTGGCTGTGAGTCACGATATTCTATGCTAGAAAAAACATGTTGTGCTTTGGCCTGGGCGGCAAAGTGATTACGGAAATATATGTTGAATCATACTACTTAGTTTATTTTCAAAATGGATCTAATTAAGTATATTTTTGAAAAGCCTGCTCTTACTGGAAGAATTTCCCGCTGGCAGATGCTGTTGTCTGAATATGATATTGAATATCGTACTCAGAAGGGTATTAAAGGCAGTGTGTTGTCGGAGTACCTTGCTCGCCAGCTAGTTTATAATTATCAGTCTGTTAAATTTGATTTCCCTGATGAGAATGTGATGTATTTGAAAGTTAAAGATTGTGATGAACCTTTTCCCAAGGAAGGTCCTGAACTCGAATCTCGATGGGGTATGATGTTTGATGGAGCCGTAAATGCTTATGGAAAAGGAATTGGTGTTGTGATTATCACTCCCCATGGGTCACATATCCCTTTTACTACAAGGTTGACATTTGATTATACCAATAACATGGCGGAGTATGAAGCTTGTATCATGGGTCTTGAAGAGGCTATAGATCTCAGGATCAAAATTCTTGATGTATATGGAATTTCAACTTTGGTAATAAATCAGATCAAAAGAGAATGGGAGACTTGTCACATTGGCTTGATTTCCTACAAAGATTATGCAAGAAGATTATTACCTTTCTTCAATAAAGTTGAATTCCATCTGTGATGCGGTGGGAGAACTGACTTGAGGTTTTGCGTTTTTTATTTGCAAATGTTTCGGTTTAGCAAGAGTCGCCATCGACTTTTATTTTATCCAAAAGGAAAGGTCAAAAAGCACAAGAAAGACATTTGAGATTGTTTTTGGGTTCGGGGGGTAGATTATGAAAAGGGAAGGTGCTAGCACCCTTTTCATCCATGGTTTTCTATGGGCTCTTAGTTACTTGTTTTAGATCACTTGCTTTTTCTTTTCAATTGTTTGAAATGGTGCTTTTGTGTGTGGTTTTGAAAGTATTTTGAAAAGAGGCCTTTGTTTAGGCAACCTTTGTAATGATTCTTGTTTGAATGTATACAAAGGTGTTTGTATTTTGAAAAATGTTTCAATGTTTGAAAGTTTGTTTTGGGAAATGTTTTGAAATTGTGTTGTGTGTTTTTGAAAATAGCAAGGATGTTTGCAAGTTTGATCAAGTAACTAGGAGTTGTCTACCCTACTCAAAGATCTTTCCTACACATTTTTAACCCTTTGACATTGTTGTTTTACCATTGTATTTGGTAAACAACCTTGTCTTTTGGATGTTAAACAGGACGGACGTGGGTCATCGTATGACCATGATAACAATGTTGCCAAGTATCTTAGCAAGTTTTTGAGGGTCTAGATCATTTTTGTATAGGCAACCAAGATAGCGTCATCGAGGGACTATGACCTTTTTGTTTGATTTGTTTTGCCAAGATACCTAGCATGCATACCATGGCCATTTTTAAGGAAACAAGTGGATGAAACCCTAGGGGTGCTTGTGTGCATTGTGTTGTCATTTTTCATGCATTTTTGTCTTGTGTTTAAGTCATGCTATTTGTTTTGATTTTGGTTCTTTACATACAAACCCTAATTTACTATCATGCATATAAAAGCAATAAATGCGTAAAAGTAAATCTAAGACTATTACAACATTATTATAGGGAGGGAGATATAAGTTTGAATAGGGGGATACTGCTCAAAAATAAATCCCTAAAACTATTACAACCATATTGAATTTATTTCTACAAATAAATAAGTAGACAATTATTTAAATATGCAAATAAATATAAATATGCAAAATGTTTTTGATATGAATTTTTTATGTATGTAAAATAAATTATTTAATGTCAAAAAATAAGAAAAAAATATTAATGATTATATTTGGAAAGGGTGGAAACCCTAATTTTTGTTTTAAGAAAAATATATATTCTATATTATTTATTTATATACAAGAAAATAAATAAAAATATATACAAAAGTGTTAAAAAATTAAAATGTGTGAGAAAATATTATTTAAGTGTATAAATAATAAAAATAAAAATAAATGATATTTTTGTATTATTTATAAATTTATTTAAGAAAATAAAAGTATATATTATTTAATAAACTATTCTTATGCCAAAAAAAATAGTAAAAATAATAAAATAAAATGTGAAAATTTAAGAATATATTTTTGGTGATTTTTAATATTTAGAAAAAATAAATAAAGTCAGAAAATATAAAAGAAATAGAAAAATATATAAAAATAAATCAAATGGGCCAAGGGGTGCAGAAAGCAGGAAGGGGGGTGTCAAAAGCAAGGCAGTCCAGGCCCAGCCCACGTTCACTTCATCTCTAACCTCTGAACAAAAATGCGCGCGCCTGCAACTTCAAACCTGTTCTCTCTATTCTTTCCTTGAAATCAAAAACTCATAACATGAAAATTATAGAGCTTTAAACCACGATTCTAACCATATAAAAAACTTGATCTAATTCTCAAAGACCAGAGAGAATTTCCGTGCCCCTAATTTATGACCTAGTTTTTTCAGAAACTTCAACATCCAAATCCTCCTAGCTCAGTTAACATAAATGAATTCTAAGCATATGTACAGTTCAAGGACAATGAGGACTACATTTTTGCTTCACAAACCTAAGCATAATGATTCCTAAATAAGGAGATAGAAGTTTGAAATTTACCTGTTTCAGTCAAGCTCGAGTATGGCAATGTAGCAACTTTTAGTGAGGCCTGAAGGACTTTTGAGCTTGCTTGATGTTCCCTTGACCTTTCCCAATGCTTAGCTTGCTTTGAAATGGCTTGAATCTCCCTATAGAACTCAACCTGCAAACTCAGAATTTGAAAATGGTGAAGTGTGAAAATGGAGTTACAGTTGCTTGAGAAGGGCTGGGATAGTTTAGGTATGTTGTATGGAGTGTGTTGGAAATGGTTTCAAGCAAAACGCACGAGGCAATGTGAAGATGGCTTGAGTTCTGCAGGGCTTGCCCTGTTTTGGGAAGAAATGGAGTGTTTTGTGTATTTGGGTGTTTGAGAGGCCTTTAGCTCGTGTTTCTGGCTTGGTGTGATATGCTGAAGTTGTTTGAATTGAACACAAAGCTTGCTCTTATCAGATTACAAAGTTGTGTAGTTTTTGCACACTTGCTTGTTTTTGAAGTAAAAGGTGAGTTGACAATGCCAAGGCCTGTACATGCCTGCTTCTTAGCTGCACATAGTTGGTGTACTTTGCCCCAAGTTTGTGGGACTTTATTTGCTGCAAAAGATTGGGTCCTTGGCTTAAGATAAACAAAGTTGCTAAAAGTGACCTTTATCAAAATAGCATTGTTATCTTTTTGCCATTTTTAGATTAAACCTTTGTATAATGCTCCATAGATCAGAACAATGCCCTAATCCAATGTGTTTGCATTTAATTTATGAGTGTGGAAAGGTTAAGGCCTGTAAAACAAGTACAAGCATGCTTTGGACAGAATTGCAAGTTGTAGCAATGTGCAAAATGCCTAGGCTAAAAGTGATAATTTGCCATTTTCAAACTTTCGATTCTCCATAACCACAAATGATCTTGGAGAGTTCTTGGAAATTTTGGAAAGCTTGTAACATGCTCTACAATCCATCTTTGAAATTCATTTTGAGATTCCAATTGGAACTATGTGAAAAATTGCCATGAAGATAGGTCTAAATCTTGCCTAAACTAAGGCAAATTTTCACTAAGTTAGAAAGTTTTTGGACCCCTATTCACAAAATCATAACTTGAGATACAAGCATCTTTTGGGAAAACTTTATGAATAAAAGTTGTAGATGTTGTGGAGGACTACAACTTTCATGTTGGAAGTTTTCTTTGAATCCAATTTCATCATGGTGAACAAGTTGGGAAAAGTTGGGAAAAAATAAGAAATTTTCATAACTTAGAAAATTTCTAAGTTATGAAAATTTTCCATTTTAAACCCTAATTTTCAAAATTAGGTTTCTTGGTGAACAAATTTCATGTTTTGACACATTTTGATGAAAAATGACCCTTGGCACTTGATTTTGACCAAAAAGTCAAAGTTTGACTTTTCAGTGTACAGTTGACTTTTTGATCAGTTGACTGGAAAATTCATCTGTCAATCCAATGCATTTGAGATCTTTTGAACCTTGTGATTAGGTCAATATAATGCCATTGAGTCCTTGAAACCATGCTTGAACCCAATTTTCCATTGGCTAGGTTAAAAATCAGAAATTGCCCTTCTGTAGTCAAAACCCTAAAAATGACCATTTTGCCCTTTTAAAGATCTGATCAAATTTCTTGAGGAGTTGTAGTCCAAACTTGATCAAATGGTTCATATGAGTCTATAATGTTGATGTGGATAAAAAATTATGAGGTTTGACTGTAAATTGGCCACAGTTAACTTTTTCCCCAATACAACTGATTTTTAGGTCAACTGTCCAATTGACTGGGGAAAAATTTGATTCAAGGCTTGAAACTTGGTATGGGCAATCTTATAAGTCCAACATGAAGTATGAAAGTCACATTGAGCATTGGAAGTCCAAAAATCCTTGTGCAAACTCAAATCCTAATTTCAGGTCATCAGTGCAAGGAGATGTCTTGAGCAGAGCAAACCCTAATTTGGTCTTGAGTCCAAAGATTCTTGTGAGGAAAATCTTGATAATATGAGAGGGAAAATTTTTGGGTACAACAGCTGCCCCTGTTTAATCTTCTTGAACCTGAAGAGTTAGATTGGCGAGTTTGTCGTTCGTGACTCGAAGGTAAAAGATGATTGGACACTAGAGTGCCCGTAAATTTGCACTCGTCGAAGTGTAGTTGAGGAAATGGGCTTAAAGATGCCATTTGGAGATGTGATATAATCTTGTTGGAGATGGGCTTAAAGATGCCATCCAATACTGTTTGTTGAACTGCATGTTGTAAGTCAGAAGAATGAGTATCGAAATGGTATTCGTGTCTGGAATGCATTTAAACTGTATCTGGAGACTGAATCTGTATGAGAAATGGAATGACATCTGTGTTTGGAGCGTATCCGAGCTGTAACTGTATTTGATTCTTGAATGAATAACAGAATGACTGCCGTGTCTGGAGTGTATCTATATTGTATCTGAATCTAAAATCTGAATGGGCGACAGAATGGCATCCGTGTCTGGAGCATCTCTGGGCCGGAGAAAAATGTTTGAATGAGTGACAGAATGGCAACCATGTCTGGAGCGTATCTGGACTGTATCTGAAGTTGAGATCTGTATGAGTATCAGAATGACTTCCATGTCTAGAGTGTATCTGTACTGTAACTGAGATCTTGAACAAGTGACAGAATGACTTTCGTGTCTGGAGTGTATCTGAACTTGAAATTGATAGTTGAATCTGAATGAGAAATAGAATGGCTTCCGTGTCTTAAGCATATCTAATTTGTATCTGATTGCTGAAGTCTGAATGAGTGACAGAATGACGTCCGTGTCTGGAGCGTATCTGTACTGTATCTTGACTTGAAATTCTGAATTAGTAATAGAATGACCTTCGTGTCTAGGGTGTATCCATACTATATCTGAATAAGAGATCTGAATGAGTAACAAAATGATTTTCGCGTCTGGAGTGTATCTGTACTGTATCTGAAATCTTTGAATATTGGTTAAAGATAGCTTTTAATCTTATCCTGAAAAGGGTAAAATGTTAGCTGAAACACAAAATTATGTTGCATGAAATGTATGATGCAATAAAATGTGTTTTATTAATGTTTATGAATGTAATGTATGCGCATGTAAGCTGATTAGCTGTCTTGCTGAGGAAAATAAATCCTTGATAGCTGGCGATAATGAAATCTTTGACTGCTGCCGGGTGAAATTAATCCTTGGACCACTGCTGGAGATTCAAAATCTTTGATTGCTGAGGATTAGAAATCCTTGGACCACTGTTGGGGATAGAAAATCCTTGGCAACTCGCGCGGATTATCAAAAACTTTGACAGCTTCTGTGGGGATGTGAGAATCCTTCACGACTTTCCTGGGGATACAGGGATCCTTCAAGTCTGCTTGAGAAACCTGCTCGGGAAATCCAGAGAACTTTGATGACTATGGTTGGGGATTACACCATGGGAATCCTTACTCGGCTGGGGAATAGGGAAAACTCTGATGATTTCTACCGGGGATCAAACAAAGGAAAACCTTGATCTGCTGGAGAATAAGGAAGACTCTGATGGATTCTGCGGAGAATTAAGAATGAGAAACTTCGATCTCCTGGGGAAAATGAACCCTTTGGGGCTTCACTGGAGAAGTGAGAATTAGAATCTTGGATCTGCAGGGGATTAAAAAAATTCTGACAAATTCATGCTGGGAGTAATGAAAACTCTGGCAACTTCACTGGGGAATCGAGAATGAGAATCTTCAATCTGCTAGGGGAATTTGAATCCTTGGGGACTTCAAACTGGGGAGTTAAGAATGAGAATCTTCATTATGTTGGGGAGTAAAAACTCTATGGGGAATAACTATACTGCTGGAAAGTAAGTTCAAGACTCTCTGGGGAAAAAGCTGATTCCTGTCTAGAAAAAGTTCAGGAGTTTGGGTTGTATGCCAATCTATTGGGGAATTATCCGTAGGTTGGGGATAAAAGTTAACTGTTATCTGGTTGATTCTCAGACTTTAAGACAACTTGCTGGCGAATTTTGATGGTTTCCGCTGTGGATTGGTAGTTGGAAATTTGACTTCACCGGGGAAGAAGGTTTCATCTTTGCTGGGGATTTATGACCCAAAGTTTTTTACTCCGCGGGGATTGGGAGTTTGAAGACTTAACTCTGATGGTGAATTAAGGGTTTGAAATATAACTCCGCAGGGGATTGGGAGTTTGAAGTTTCGACTCTGGCGAGGATTTTGAAATTTAATTCCGCTGGGGATATGTATTTCAAGGTTTTAGCTCCGCTGGGGACCTAGATGATGTGCTGCAGGGGATTTCTCCTGGAATAGCCTAAAGACGTCTTCCTATACTTTCAACCTGTCAGTAATTGTTCTTTCACATTTCGTTTATTTGTAAACAGTGATTATATTCAAATGCATATGCTCATTTAATAAACCATTGGACGTTTTCAAATAAAACACAAGTGTAAAAAGGAAAAGACAATTAGTTTTCTGCACTTTGAAGTATCTTTGTATTAACTTTGTGTAAGTATTTTGTACAAAGGATACAAACATCCTAATAAGAGAATGTTGTCATGAGAAAAATTTATACAAAGAAAGATGGCTATGTGTAAAAATTCCATGGGGTTCCCATTCTGCTATAGCCTTCGTAACTCTGGATATCTTGTCCATTTGTTGCTTCGTCCGAAGATGACTAAGTTAATCAGAAGCCCGAATTTTGTCTGGTGAAGAGATTGTCCTTAAAGTGATCCGACGAGACATAGTCATACGCTTTAATTCCCTAACTTTTGCCTGGACCGCCCTTTCGGGTTCTCAGTCCACCGGGAAACCCTTTTTTGCCCAAGTTGCCCTTTCGGGTTTTCAACTTGTCGGGTGTACAGATTTTTTTTGTTTATCCCTAATTTTTGCCTGAATCGCCCTTTCAGGTTTTCGATTCACCGGGATGCCCATTTTTTCCCAAGTCGCCCTTTCGGGTTTTCAACTTGTCGGGTCATTTATGTGTAGTATCTTTTGACTATGTCTGTGTTCGCAGGGTGCGGCAGGTCATCACCGTCCATGGTGGTTAAGATCATTGCCCCACCAGAAAAGATGTTCTTGATTACAAATGGTCCTTCGTAAGTAGGAGTCCATTTCCCTTAGGATCACTTTGCGGCAAGATAATCCGCTTGATTACAAGGTCCCCGACTTGATATACCTGGTTCCTGACTTTCTTGTTGAATGCCTTGATCATTCATTTTTGATACGCCTGACCATGGCAAACAGCAGTAAGTCGCTTCTCGTCAATCAAGTTAAGTTGATCAAGTCGGGTCTGAATCCAATCGTCTTCACTCAAACCAGCATCTTTCATGATTCTCAAGGAGGGAATCTGAACCTCGATAGGTAAAACAGCTTCTATGCCGTATACCAAGGAATATGGTGTTGCCCTAGTTGAAGTGCGTGCCGTGGTACGGTACCCGTGCAGAGAAAACGGTAGCATTTCGTGCCAGTCCTTGTAGGTGACTGTCATCTTTTGTATGATCTTCTTGATATTTTTGTTCGCAGCTTCGACAACACCGTTCATCTTTGGCCGATAGGGAGATGAATTGTGATGTTGAATCTGGAACTGCTCGCACAAAACGGTGATCATAGTATTGTTCAGGTTTGTACTTTTGTCAATAATGATCCTTTCGGGGATGCCGTACCGGCAAATGAGGTTCTGCTTGATGAAGCGGGCAACACCATTCTTTGTAACGGAGGCGAAGGACGCTGCTTCGACCCACTTGGTAAAGTAGTCAATGGCCACTAGAATAAAGCGGTTTCCATTGGATGTTGTAGGCTTGATCTCTCCAATCATGTTGATTCCCCACATATCGAATGGCCAAGGAGCTGTTAATACATTGAGAGTAACTGGAGGTATATGTACCTTGTCCGCATAGATTTGACATTTGTGACAAGTACGTGAATGTTGATAGCAGTCAGCTTCCATGGTAGACCAATAATAGCCTGCCCGTAGAATCTTCTTAGCCATCGTATGTCCGCTAGAGTGAGTGCCAAAGGTACCATTGTTCAGTTCAACCATGATCTGCTCAGCTTCAACCTTGTCCACACAACGGAGTAGAATGCAATTGTGATTACGCTTGTATAGGATACCATTGCTCAGGAAGAACTTAGCTGAGAATCTCCTTAAGAACTTTTTGTCGTTGATTGAAGCTCCTTCAGGGTATTCTTGTGCTTCGAGATACCTTTTGACTTCATGAAACCACGGTCGGTCCACTACTTCTTCGGTATTAATCTCGTGACAATGTGCAGGTTCATCCATCCGTTCAATAGTAATTTAGGGAGCCTCATTATCCCAGTCAAGTTTAAACATGGATGACATTGTAGCTAGAGCATCCGCTAACTGATTTTCTTCTTACGGGAAGTGCTCGAAGGTAATCTGCTCGAAATATGGTAACAATGTCAAGACATGTTCTTTGTAAGGGATGAGGTTTGGATGTTTAGTATCCCACTCTCCTTTGATCTGACTGATGACTAAAGCTGAGTCCCCAAATACAATCAAAGATTTGATTCCCAAGTCTATTGCAGCCTTGAGACCAAAGATACAAGCTTCATACTCGGCCATGTTGTTGGTACAGCTGAAGCAAAGTCTGGCGGTGAAAGGTGTATGGCAACCTTCTGGAGAGATAAGTACCGCGCCGATACCGTTGCCAAGTGCATTGGAGGCACCATCAAAGTACAGGGTCCATCCGGATCCTTGTTCAGGTCTGTCATACGGTCTGAAACCTTCAATGTTGTCCAAAGTCATGATATCCTCGTCGGGGAAGTCGAACTTCATGGATTGGTAATCTTCGACAGCTTGATGGGCCAGATGATCGGCTAGCACACTCCCCTTTATAGCTTTTTGGGTCGTGTACTGTATATCATACTCTGTGAGGATCATCTGCCACCTTTCTATTCTTCCAGATAAAGCAGGCTTCTCAAAGATGTACTTGATCGGATCCATCTTAGATATTAGCAAAGTGGTATGAGTCAACATATACTTCCTTAGCCGGCGAGCAGCCCATACCAAAGCGCAGCAAGTTTTCTCGAGCAGTGAGTATCGGGTCTCACAGTTGGTAAACTTTTTGCTAAGCCAATAAATGGCATGCTCTTTTCGGCCAGACTCGTCATGTTGGCCCAATACGCACCCCATTGAATTCTCCAAGACAGTTAGATACACAATTAGCGGTCTTCCTTCGACGGGAGGCATCAAGATATGAGGTTCTAGCAAATACTCCTTGATTTTATCGAAAGCAATTTGACAGTGATCATTCCATTTAACCACCTGATCTTTCTTCAACAGCTTAAAGATTGGCTCACAGGTAGATGTTAGTTGAGAAATGAACCTTGCAATGTAGTTTAGGCGTCCCAAGAAACCTCTGACCTCCTTCTCAGTGCGAGGAATAGTCATTTCTTGTATAGCTTTGACTTTGGAAGGATCGACCTCGATGCCTTTGTGCTGACAATGAAACCCAAGAGTTTACCGGACCTGACTCCGAAAGTGCACTTTTTAGGGTTCAGTCTGAGCTTGTACTCCTTCAACCTGACAAACAACTTTTGTAGATGGTCGAGGTGTTCTTCTTCCGTTTGTGAACGGGCTATCATATCGTCTACGTAGACCTCTATCTCATGATGTATCATATCATGAAACAAAGCTACCATGGCGCGTTGATAGGTTGCCCCGGCATTCTTCAGTCCGAATGGCATCACTTTGTAGCAGAACGTACCCCACTGTGTAACAAAAGTAGTTTTCTCCATGTCTTCAGGTGCCATTTTGATCTGGTTGTACCCTGAAAATCTGTCCATGAAAGAAAATACCTTGTGCTGAGTTGTATTGTCAACCAAGATGTCAATGTGCGGTAGTGGAAAGTCGTCTTTAGGGCTGACCCTGTTTAAGTCTTTGTAATCCACGCACATTCTGACTTTTCTGTCCTTCTTAGGCACGGGCACAATGTTAGCAACCCATTGTGGATAGGAAGTAACAACAAGAAATCCAACATTGAACTGCTTCATAACTTCAGCTTTGATCTTTTCAGACATGTCGGGCCTCATGCGGAGAACTTTCTATTTAATTGGTGGACAGTCTTCTCTTGTGGGGAGACGGTGAACCACAATATCTGTATCGAATCCCGGCATGTCTTCGTATGACCAGGCAAAGATCTCAACATATTCATTCAACAGCTGAATTAAACGCTCTTTGACACTTGGCTCTAGGTCGGCACCCACTCTTACTTCTTTTCTGTCTTCCTCAGTTCCCAAGTTGATTGTCTCTAACAGCTCCTCATGAGGTAGAATAGCCCTTTCTTCCTGTTGTAGCAGTCTAGCCAATTCTCCCGGCACTTCACAGTCTTCATCACCTTCGTATTCGGCATGGTAGACCAGATCTTCAGAGTCACTGAAGGCCATAACAGAATTGTTACCCATGGAATCCGGAATGGAAGGGTACCTGCATTTGTAAGTGTGGGTGTGTGTAAGGGGATAGCCACCTTTAAACAAATGAAATTCAAAAAGAAAGACAATGAACTCAAAAGTTTATATGTGAAAACGTCCATGATTTATTAAAATGGCATATGAAGATGAAAAATCAAACCCTTACAAATGGACCTATGTACCTCGGGTAAGGCACAAGGTAAAAAGTGTACGAATTGTTTAGGAATTATTACAAACCAACAGAAATGTTTGAAAGATAAATTACTGATTGATGAAAGTAAGGGGAACAAAGTCTTTTGCCTCCCAATTGCATAGTCCTCCTTCAACAGTAGGGAAAATCCAGTCTTCCAAGTTGCTCTCCTCTTCACTATCCTCCAAAGCATTAACTCCATGATGGGTGATCTTCACTGGTGGTCCTCCAGCCTGGGAGTGACGCAAAGTCTTTTGAGCAGAAGCAGTAAAACCCAAGCCGAATTTATCAGATTTGAAAGGAAAATCGGGAAGCTGCCCCCAGATTGTGGATCCGCCTTCTTCAATCACAACCTTTGTATCTTTGAGAGATGATATCCGAGGTGTAGGTCTGGTAACCATGGGTACAGAAGACACTGTCTTGGTTGCTGCAATCTCTTGAGATACCTCTTCAAAATGCTAAAAGGGGGTTTCGATGAATTCACCATCCAATTCTACATAGCGGAAAGAATTTAGATGGCTTATCATGTATTCCTCTTCGCCGTGAACAATTATAATTTTCCCCTGGACAGGGTACTTGAGCTTTTGATGCAGAGTGGAGGTAACAACTCCAGCATGGTGAATCCAGGGTCTTCCCATCAAGAAAGAGTAGGAAGGACGGATGTCCATCACGTAGAATGCTGAGTTAAAGACTTCAGTTCCCACTTTAATCGGGATGTCCACCTCCCCGTGGACCATCCTTTTAGAACCATCAAAGGCTCTGACAATGATGTTGCTGGGCTTAAAGGTTAGGCCTTCATAATCCAACCTATCCAAGGCCTTCTTCGGCAAGACATTCAGCGAAGAACCAGTGTATACCAGAACGTGTGCTAGAGTAGTCCCTCTGCATTCCACCGAGACATGCAGAGCGTCATTATGTTTTCTCCCTTTGACTGTTAAATCAGCATCGGAGAATCCTAGACCATTGTCGGCTATTAGGCTAGCTACACATTCCTGGAACTGATCCGTGGAGGTTTCCTGGGGCACATGGGCCGTCTTCAAAAATCTGATCAAAGCTTTAGCATGAGCTTCTGAATAAAGCAGCAAGGCCAACATTGAGATCTTTGAGGGGGTTTGCCCCAGTTGCTCCACAACATCATAATCGCTTTTCTTGATTATTTTCAAAATCTCTTCCATTTCTTTTTGAGTGGTTTCAGGGATGATCAACGGCTGAGCCCTCGTCCTAACAGGCTCTTCTTGGATCCCTTTCCCTCTATCATCAGTAGCAGCAGAGGGGACAACCACAGGAGTGACAACTTCTTCAATAACTGGAGTTCTCGCAGATATGTTGACCGGCGCAGGGGTAACCTTAGGAGCAGCTGAGGGTCCGAAGATTGCCTTTGGAGGCGCAATCTCCGGAGAGAAAATTCTTCCACTGCGAGTGATTTTACTCGTTCCAGCAATGTTTCCAATGTCGGAAGTCTCTTCATCAGAACTCTCTTCAGTTGATTCAATTTGTTTAATACCGTGGTAAAAGATCTCTCCCCCATAGTTCCACGGTATTAATTTGTTGGACTTGTACGGGATAGGCCGCGGCATGGTTATCTTCAAAGGTGCAATCTTCGGATCGGATGTAATCTTATCTGGTCTTTTGAAGACCTTGGAAAGATTGGCAGATATGGTAATTATTGAAACATCATTGACAGGAGTCAGTGTAACAGTAGTCTTCTCAAAAAGGATTTCTTGATTATCCATTAGGCGTTGGATGCCTAATTTCAACAACGGATAGTCGGTTGGTAAGGACGGACAAAGGTAGCAATATTCTTCACAACCTGGGAAAATCCCAGCCCTCAGCAAATTCAACTTGATTATCGGTAGCGGAGTCATCAAATCATCAACAGTAGCAACAAAAAGATCATCTTCAACAACATGGGCATGGTGGCCATGCTTTGGCATTGGAGCAGAGATCACATTAGGCTTTTCAGGGGCGTCGAATTCAACTTCTTTAGCATCTATTAAATCCTGAATTTTATTCTTGAGGGCCCAACAATGGTTGGTGTCGTGCCCCAGGCAGTCTGAATGATAAACACACTTGGCATTCGCATGATAGTAAGGAGAGGATGTATTCAGATTCTTCGGTGCCTCTTTCAAACTAACAAGGTTTAACTTTAAGGGATGGGGAAGAACCTGAGCGGGAGTCATGTTTATCTGGGCGAATTGCCATACAGGCCTTTCCACCCTTGCTTGGTTGGTTCTGGGTTGATTGTTTCTAGGCTGATCAGCTGCAGATTTCTGAATCATTACGGCCCCCACCGCTGGCCGGTGCTCAACTCTTCCTTGACTTCTTTGGGAATAGACAGCTGAGACTTCTTTCTTTGCTGGAAAAGTCTTTTTGATGGCAGTGGAAGCAGATGCATCTTTTTGAATTTCCCCGCTCTTGATTTCGGCTTCAACTCTTTCACCAGTCAGAATCAACTCGGTGAACCCCACAGACGTACTTCCAATCAGGTGATTGAAAAAGGGGCCTGACAGTGTACCCAAGAACATATCTACCAGCTCCCTCTCAGATAGAGGTGGTTGTACCCGTCCCTCCAAGTCTCTCCATTTCTGGGCATACTCTTTGAAACCTTCATTTGAGACCATGCCCATACTCTGTAATTGAGTACGGGTTGGTGCTAAGTCCGCATTATATTGATATTGTATGTAGAAGGCAGCTGCCAAATCCTCCCAATTATGCACATCAGACCTCTCTAACTGGTAAAACCAATCTAACTGCGTCCCAGAAAGACTGTCCTGGAAGAAATGAACCCACGGGTCTTTGTTAGAAGAATGCGGTTAAATTTTTCTGACGTAAGATCGCAGATGCATCTTTGGACAAGACAAACCATCTTACTTAGAAAATATAGGCACCTTAAACTTAGGGGGAATGACAATTCCATAAACCAACCCTAACTCTTCGAAGTCCAGCCCAGGCACTCTCTGTACCTCCATAGCTGTCAGACGTTCTTCCAGGTTCTTGTATTTATCGTCTGCAGGAGGGTACTGCTATTCAGAATTGTCTTCATCCTCCTCCTCTTCTTCTTCCTCAGACTCAGATGGTACCACAACTCCCTTTCCTTTTCCTACCCCTTCATCAGATGTTGAGGGGAAATCCAGGACCCTTCTGGCTTGACCTTCAAATCTTCTACCAAAAGTAGCCACAACAACCCTCTTCTTTTTCTTTTTCTCCTTTTCCTTTTCCAGTGAAGTCTTGAGCTCCTCCTGACCCTTAGCCAAGGTCATGAGTAGCTGTTGGAACTATGAATTCTGTGCTTGTAAGTCTTTAACCGTCTGCTCAATATCCATCTTGCTGAAATAAACAACAGAGAGATAAGGAAACCTGGTGTGAAGACCTGTTTATGCATATGATGAATGAGATGTATTCATGTAATGCATTCAAGGATTCAGAAATTCAATTTTGTTATAAAAAAAAAGAACACACGTCATATTAATAAGATAGAATTTGTTAGTACATCAATGCCCCTGGGCAAAATAATACAAAATTCTAATGTAAAAATACGTTGCACATCCTTTTTGGTGTAATGTAGGTGTTTAGAGTCTGCTCTTCATGAAGTTGGCGAGTAAGTTCCAAAACCTTCTTCTCACTAGCGTAGAATTGGGCTTCAAAAGTATCGCGCTCTCCCTTGAGCTATATCCAACTCCTTTGTAAATCTTCTAGTGGTGTTGGCATGTTGGGATGTAGGAGGGTGTATGGAACCTCTCCTTCCAAAACAGGCTCTTTGATCACAGGCAGAATGTAGGGGGAAGGCATCATAAGACTTTGGGCGCGGGTTCGTACCCACTCGAGGTAAGGCTCAAGGGGGATGGAATTCTTGTGTCCCAAGGTCTTACTGTCTACCTTGTTGGGCATCCTCCAAGCTCGGATAAACCTTTGTCGGAGTCCTTGATCGTCGTTGTCGAAGTCAAAAACCAAGTCTAGAATCAGCATGTCATGTGGGTCATCCCTTCGGGCATACCCAAACAATCTCAGAGCCAAGCAAGGGTTGTAGGTAATGCCTCCCCTAATGCCTAGTACATGGACACTAGGGAATTCCCCATAACGGTCAATGATGATAACATTCTCTTTTGATTGAGAACACCAATGGATATCTGAATGTGTAAGGGTCATCAACCGTTGTGACCACCTCAGACCTTGATCATTCTTCAAAACTGATTGGGGAAGATGAGAAATAAACCATCTTGCCAGTAGAGGAGTATAGCACATGAGAACACCTCTTTTCCTCATTGTTCGAGTGTGAAATGAGTGGAGGATATCCCTAAGCAATGTAGGCATCGGGTTGCGAGCCATGAAGATTTTGACAGCATTGACATCTATAAGCTGGTCAGGGTTTGGGAACAAACCCAACCCATAGATGAGAAGAGCTACAATATCCTCAAAAGCTTGTAAGTCCAATGAATTCCAGCAGCTTTGAGCCTTCTCAAATAGAAACTTTGATAAGAAACCTTTGACACCACTTCTAATTTCCCAATGGCCTATGATATCAGATGGTTGCAAGTGTAGGGCTTGAGCAACATCTTCAGACTTTATATCTCTTTCCGTACCGTTGTAGGGTAGTTGATGGAGAATAGGAATCCTCAAGAGTTGAGAAAATTCCTCCAAAGTAGGCACTAGCTGGTAATCAGGAAATGTGAAGCAGTAGTGTAAGGGGTCAAAGAATTGGAAGAGAACTTTCACCATGTCCTCCTCAGTGTTGGTGTTGACTAAGTTGAGAAGACGACCATGCCTCTCGGTGAATGGAGAATTCTCAGGAATCCTTGAAGCTAGCTCCTTGAGTTGAGGAGGAATTCTTACAAGGTTGACTTGAATTGTTTTCCTGCGAAGTGAATCCATTACCTACAAAACAGGAACAAAGATGAAGATCCAAATCCTTGAAATGGTTAGTGGATGTATATAATGCTTCATGATGTCCATGATGTTATGCACAAGTATATATGTACAAACAAATCACACAAGTTCCTAGTTTCAGGCTTGCATGGGGTTTCATAGGTAAGTACCCTCTTGAAGTTTAGTTGGCTCAACCTGTCCTATAAATAGTAACAGGGTTCTAAGGAGCTCAATATCACTGGATTATTTTCTGTGTTCATTGTTTCAGTTTAGCCACTTTACTGGTGACCGAAATATTCCAAGAAAACAACCCTTAATGAGTGTAGTATCGAGTATCTACCAACTTCGAACTGCACCAAAGCCGGTCATCTCACTACCCCTAAAAAGGCCAAGTTGGTCAAGTAACGGTTCTAAAAGTCCATTAGTGCTTCATTACATTACTCAGCGGCCCCGTATTCTCTTTGATTAACTCAAAGGCTACTGGTACCCACAAATATGTCGCACTAATATAGCTATTACTTCAACCATGTCAGTATATCCCGCACAGTTTCCACAATGTATTTCAAACCCAAACAATAGAACCAAATGTAAAGTAATCAAGTCAAGCAAGATAAGCATGTAAACGTGATCTAAACCCTAAGGTAACCCCACTTTTAGAATTAAATCTCCACCAAAGTCGCCAGTTCTGTGATGCGGTGGGAGAACTGACTTGAGGTTTTGTGTTTTTCGTTTGCAAATGTTTCGGTTTAGCAAGAGTCGCCACCGACTTTTATTTTATCCAAAAGGAAAGGTCAAAAAGCACAGGAAAGACCTTTGAGATTGTTTTTGGGTTCGGGGGGTAGATTATGAAAAGGGAAGGTGCTAGCACCCTTTTCATCCATGGTTTTCCATGGGCTCTTAGTTACTTGTTTTAGATCACTTGCTTTTGCTTTTCAATTGTTTGAAATGGTGCTTTTGTGTGTGGTTTTGAAAGTATTTTGAAAAGAGGCCTTTGTTTAGGCAACCTTTGTAATGATTCTTGTTTGAATGTATACAAAGGTGTTTGTCTTTTGAAAAATGTTTCAATGTTTGAAAGTTTGTTTTGGGAAATGTTTTGAAATTGTGTTGTGTGTTTTTGAAAATAGCAAGGATGTTTGCAAGTTTGATCAAGTAACTAGGAGTTGTCTACCCTACTCAAAGATCTTTCCTACACATTTTTAACCCTTTGACGTTGTTGTTTTACCATTGTATTTGGTAAACAACCTTGTCTTTTGGATGTTAAACGGGACGGGTGTGGGTCATCGTATGACCATGATAACAATGTTGCCAAGTATCTTAGCAAGTTTTTGAGGGTCTAGATCATTTTTGTATAGGCAACCAAGATAGCGTCATCGAGGGACTATGATCTTTTTGTTTGATTTGTTTTGCCAAGATACCTAGCATGCATACCATGGCCATTTTTAAGGCAACAAGTGGATGAAACCCTAGGGGTGCTTGTGTGCATTGTGTTGTCATTTTTCATGCATTTTTGTCTTGTGCTTAAGTCATGCTATTTGTTTTGATTTTGGTTCTTTGCATACAAACCCTAATTTACTATCATGCATATAAAAGCAATAAATGCGTAAAAGTAAATCTAAGACTATTACAATATTATTATGGGGAGGGGGATACAAGTTTGAATAGGGGGATATTGCTCAAAAATAAAGCCCTAAAACTATTACAACCATATGCAAATAAATATAAATATGCAAAATGTTTTTGATATTAATTTTTTATGTATGTAAAATAAATTATTTAATGTCAAAAAATAATAAAAAATATTAATGATTATTTTTGGAAATGGTGGAAACCCTAATTTTTGTTTTAAGAAAAATATATATTCTATATTATTTATTTATGTACAAGAAAATAAATAAAAATATATACAAAAGTGTTAAAAAATTAAAATGTGTGAGAAAATATTATTTAAGTGTATAAATAATAAAAATAAAAATAAATGATATTTTTGTATTATTTATAAATTTATTCAAGAAAATAAAAGTATATATTATTTAATAAACTATTCTTATGCCAAAAAAATAGTAAAAATAATAAAATAAAATGTGAAAATTTAAGAAAATATGTTTGGTGATTTTTAATATTTAGAAAAAATAAATAAAGTCAGAAAATATAAAAGAAATAGAAAAATATACAAAAATAAATCAAATGGGCCAAGGGGTGCAGAAAGCATGAAGGGGGGGTGTCAAAAGCAAGGCAGGCCAAGCCCAGCCATTGTTCACTTCATCTCTAACCTCTGAACAAAAATGCGCGCGCCTGTAACTTCAAACCTGTTCTTTCTATTCTTTGCTTGAAATCAAAAACTCATAACATGAAAATTATAGAGCTTTAAACCACGATTCTAACCATATAAAAAACTTGATCTAATTCTCAAAGACCTGAGAGAATTTCAGTGCCCTAAATTTATGACCTAGTTTTTTCAGAAACTTCAACATCCAAGTCCTCCTAGCTCAGTTAACATAAATGAATTATAAGCACATCTAAAGTTCAAGGACAATGAGGACTACATTTTTGCTTCACAAACCTAAGCCTAATGATTCCTAAATAAGGAGATAGAAGTTTGAAATTTACCTGTTTCAGTCAAGCTCGAGTATGGCAATGTAGCAACTTTTAGTGAGGCCCGAAGGACTTTTGAGCTTGCTTGATGTTCCCTTGACCTTTCCCAATGCTTAGCTTGCTTTGAAATGGCTTGAATCTCCCTATAGAACTCAACCTGCAAACTCAGAATTTGAAAATGATGAAGTGTGAAAATGGAGTTAAAGTTGCTTGAGAAGGACTGGGATAGTTTAGGTATGTTGTATGGAGTGTGTTGGAAATGGTTTCAAGCAAAACGCACGAGGCAATGTGAAGATGGCTTGAGTTTTGCAGGGCTTGCCCTGTTTTGGGAAGAAATGGAGTGTTTTGTGTATTTAGGTGTTTGAGAGGCCTTTAGCTCGTGTTTCTGGCTTGGTGTGATATGCTGAAGTTGTTTGAATTGAACACAAAGCTTGCTCTTATCAGATTACAAAGTTGTGGAGTTTTTGCACACTTGCTTGTTTTTGAAGTAAAAGGTGAGTTGACAATGCCAAGGCCTGTACAAGCCTGCTTCTTAGCTGTACATAGTTGGTGTAATTTGCCCCAAGTTTGTGGACTTTGTTTTCTGAAAAATATTGGGTCCTTGGCTCAAGATAAACAAAGTTGCTAAAAGTGACCTTTATCAAAATAACATTGTTATCTTTTTGCCATTTTTAGATTAAACCTTTGTATAATGCTCCATAGATCAGAACAATTCCCTAATCTAATGTGTTTGCATTTAATTTATGAGTGTGGAAAGGTTTAAGGCCTGTAAAACAAGTACAAGCATGCTTTGGACAGAATTGCAAGTTGTAGCAATGTGCAAAATGCCTAGGCCAAAAGTGATAATTTGCCATTTTCAAACTTTCGATTCTCCCTAACCACAATTGATCTTGGAGATTTCTTGGACATTTTGGAAAGCTTCTAACATGCTCTAAAATAAATATTTGAAATGCATTTTGATATTCCAATTGGAACTATGTGAAAAATTGCCATGAAGATAGGTCTAAATCCTGCCTAAACTAAGGCAAAATTTCACTAAGTTAGAAAGTTTTTGGACCCCTATTCACAAAATCATAACTTGAGATCCAAGCATATTTTGGGAAAACTTTGTGAATAAAAGTTGTAGATGTTGTGGAGTACTACAACTTTCATGTTTGAAGTTTTCTTTGAATCCAATTGCATCATGGTGAAAAAGTTGGGAAAAGTTGGGGAAAAATAAGAAATTTTCATAACTTAGAAAATTTCTAAGTTATGAAAATTTTCCATCTTAAACCCTAATTTTCAAAATTAGGTTTCTTGATGAACAAGTTTCATGTTTTGACACATCTTGATTAAAAATTACCCTTGGCACTTGATTTTGACCAAAAAGTCAAAGTTTGACTTTTCAGTGTACAATTGATTTTTTTATCAGTTGACTGGAAAATTCATATGTCAATCCAATGCATTTGAGATCTTTTGAACCTTGTGATTAGGTCAAGATGATGTCATTGAGTCCTTGAAACCATGCTTGAACCCAATTTTCCATTGTCTAGGTTAAAAATAAGAAATTTCCCTTCTGCAGTCAAAACCCTAAAAATGACCATTTTGCCCTTTTGAAGATCTGATCAAATTTCTTGAGGAGTTGTGGTCCAAACTTGATCAAATGGTTCATATGAGTCTATAATGTTGATGTGGATAAAAAATTATGAGGTTTGACTATAAATTGGCCACATTTGACTTTTCCCCCAATACAGCTGATTTTTAGGTCAACTGTCAAATTGACTGGGCAAAAATTTGATTCAAGGCTTGAAACTTGGTATGGGAAATCTTATAAGTCCAACATGAAGTATGAAAGTCACATTTAGCATTGGAAGTCCAAAAATCCTTGTGCAAACTCAAACCCTAATTTCAGGTCATTAGTGCAAGGAGATGTCTTAAGCAGAGCAAACCCTAATTTGGTCTTGAGTCCAAAGAGTCTTGTGAGGAAAATCTTGATAATATGAGAGGGAAAATTTTGGGGTACAACACCATCATATTCCCAGAGACGAAAATCGGATGGAAGATGCTCTAGCCACATTGGTTTCCATGTACCAAGTAAATGCTTAGAATGATGTACCTCGGATTACGGTTTAACATCTTGATAGATCGGCTCATGTGTTTGCTACAGAGGGAACATCAGATGAAAAACATTGGTATTATGATATCAAGCACTTTCTCCAGACTCAAGAATACCCGGTTGGTGCAACGAACAAAGATAGAAAGACATTGAGAAGGTTGGCAGGTAGCTTTTTCCTCAATGAGGATGTGTTATACAAGAGAAATCATGACATGGTCTTGATCAGATGCATGGATAAACACGAAGATGACATGTTGATGCATGAGATCCATGAAGTTTCCTTTGGTACTCATGCCAATGGATATTCAATGTCAAATAAGATGCTTAAGGAAGATTACTATTGGCTGACAATGGAATCTGAGTGTTACAGATTTGCGAAGAAGTACCATAAATGTCATATTTATGATGACAAGATTCATGTGCCTCCAACGCTTCTCAATGTTATTTATTCCCTATGGAATTTTTCTATGTGGGGTATTGATATGATTGGAATGATTGAACCCAAGGCATCGAATGCACATCGTTTCATCTTAGTGGCAATTGACTACTTCACCAAGTGGGTGAAAGCAGCTTCTTATACTAATGTCACCAAGTAAGTGGTAGTACACTTTATCAAGAACAATCTTATATGTAGGTATGGTGTGCCAAGTAGGATTATCATTGATAACTACTCAAATTTAAATAACAAGATGATGACATAATGTGATACGGTGGGAGAACTGACTTGAGGTTTTGCGTTTGTGTTCGCAAATGTTGCGGTTTAGCAAGAGTTGCCACCGACTTTTTTTTATCCAAAAGGAAAGGTGAAAAAGCACAGGAAAGACCTTTGAGATGTTTTCTTGAGTTCGGGGGGTAGATTATGAAAAGGGAAGGTATTAGCACCCTTTTCATCCATGGTTTTCCATGGGCTCTTAGTTACTTTCTAGATCAACTTGCTTTTGTTGTTTGAAAATGTGTTTGGTGTGGTTTTTGAAAGTATTTTGTAAAAAGAGGCCATTCGTTTAGGCAATCTTTGTAATGATTCTCGTTCGTAAGAATGTATGCAAAGATGTTTGTCTTTTTGAAAATGTTTTCAATGTTTGTAAAATGTTTTGGAAATGTGTGTATTTTCGAAAATAGCAAGGATAGTTGTTTGGAAATAGAGCAAGTAACTAGAAGCAATCTACCTACTCAAATGTATTTCTTATGTATTTTCTATTCCTTTGACATTGTCGTCTTACAATTGATTTGGTAAGCAACCCTATCTTTAGAGTTTAATGGGACGGGCGTGGGTCATCGTATAACCATGATTAGCAATGTTGCAAAGTATCTTAGTATTTTCGCGGGACTAAGATCATTTTATAAGGCAACTTTGAATAGCGTCATCGAGGGACTATGATCTTTTGATTTTGTTTGTTTTACCAAGATACTTTGCATGCGTAACATGGCTATTTTTTGTGTAAGGCAACCAAGTGGAGAAACCCTAAGGGTGTTTGTGTGCAAGTGTGTTTGATTGCATGCATGATTTTATCTTGAATTAGGATTTTCTATTTCATTGATTTTATCTTGCCATACATATCCTAATCAGTAGCATTTACACTTGAAAGCGATAAAATGAGGAAATGTAAAGTCCTACGCTATTACAATATTTATGGGTTGGGGTTACAAATTTATGAATGGGGAGTACCAGCGAGAAAAATAAAGAAAATAACAAGGGGAAGAAAGAAAGAAAAAGGAAAAGAGTCAGCGTGCTGTTGAGAGGAAGTCAGAAGTTCTGACCCTGACCTACTGCAAAACAGAAACCTGTTGGTGAAAATGTATGGGGTCAGAAGTTCTGACCCTGTTGGGAACACAGTAATTTTCAAAAATTCTGATATTACTGATGACAAAACAGGCCCCAGAAGTGCTGGCGTCAATGTCAGAACTTGGTCTCCCTCTGTGCTAGTCAGAACATCTGCAATTTGGTTATTTCTCCACAAAACAGAAGACATGCCTAAGACAGTTTCAGCAGGTGTCATGGTGTTTCAGAAGTCAGAACCAAAAGCCAAAGGCAAGTTCTGAACTGACTTATTCTCTACTTAAGCGCACAGGTGCGTGAAAATATCAGAATATGCACAACATCAGAAGAATGATATCTACATTGTATTTTATTTTTGGGCATGCAAATCTGGTGATGCTTAAGCAATGTGGTGAGGGTCAGCAAGTGCTTACCTTGCAGCTGAAAGAAATCCTGTGAACTGGAGTTGGTCTTAACTCTGATGATGTTCTGAACAGGTTCTTTAAATGGATGGATGTAGGGTATACGTGTGGGTCAGAAACTGTATGGGTGTTTCTTAATTAAAAAATATTTTGAGAGCAAATGGGGTTTGAAAGCATGAGTTTCAAAGTTAATGGTTTGTATGTTGTGTTTACAGTTTTTGACTCTCTGGGAATTTTGGGCAGAGATTCAAGGTGTTTTCTTGCTAAAAACTTTATGTTTCTTTTCAGCAATTTTTCTGAACTTGGACCGAGGTTTTTCAATGGACAATGGTGTTCTATTTATAGGCAAAGCTTTATGGGTTTTTAAAATGTTAAGTGGCGCCAATATCATGCACTAGATGTTGACTTACTCTTGAAGAAAGTTCATAAAAAGTTGTGATGATTGACAGCTTTTAGCCTAGGCTGGGTTAGTAAGCGTGGATTAAGGAAAAGTGACAACCATGAGCGAAAAGTAGCACATGAGCCCATACCTAAATTTGCACAAGAGCGTTGCTATGATGCACGTGGAGAGACCCTTTGGACAAATGCTCAAAAAGTGGTTGTGAGCATTAGTAAGCATTAAATGGTGATGAGATTGGTCAAGAATAAGAAATCTTGTAATACGAGATTTGCATCATTACTTAAATCTGAGCTAGCAGTTCCACTTTAGCATAGTCCAAAATAATGCACCCAAGTTCTGATCTTGGTATCCTGCTGCCTCAGCAAATTCTGAGGGTTCCCCAGGCTTTCCAGCGTGTCTCTTTGATTTGCCTCTGAAAACTCTGGACTTATATATTCCTCTTCAGTGTAGCACCCAATCTTCTGACCCCCTTACCTTTTGATTCCAGCATGTCTCATAATCTTCTGTTCTTACCTTGGTAGTTTCTGAATGAACTTGCGTAGCTGCTGAAGAGCCACATTCTGACTGAATGTTATGTGTTGAGCTAAGTTTGCAACTCCTGACTGAGTTGGCGTTGCTGCTGAAGAGCCACATTCTGACTGAATGTTATGTGCTGAGCTAAGTTTGCAACTTCTGACTGAGCTGGCGTAGCTGCTGAAGAGCCACATTCTGACTGAATGTTATGTGCTGAGCTAAGTTTGCAACTTCTGACTGAGCTGGCGTAGCTGCTGAAGAGCCACATTCTGACGGAACGTTATGTGCTGAGCTAAGTTTGCAACTTCTGACTGCTCCTGCCTGGAGGTTGGTTCAGAAGTTCTGAAGTGTCATTTTTTCTTAAATACTTTAGAAAAATTCTAAGTATTTAGAATTTAACTTTTTCAAGGTAAAATTTGACTTTTGAGCTTCTTGATGAATCAAACTTCATATTCCAACATGTCTTGATGAAATATGATTTTTGTGTTTTGATTTTGATCCAAAAACCAAAGTTTAACTTTTTATCTTGCAAATGACCATTTTTCCCTTGTAAACGACTTGTTTGAATAGAAATGATAATTCAAGGCTTGGATTTGTTTAAGAGAAAACTTTAAGAATCCAGGGTGATTTCTTGAGAAATGAGAGAGCAAATTTTGGGGTACAACAGCTGCCCCTGTTCAATCTTCTTAGACCTAAGGAGTTATATTGGCGAGATTTGCCATTCGTGACTTGAAGGTGGAAGATGATTGGACAATAGAGTGCCCAGAAATTTGCACTCGGCGGCGATAGGAGGAATGGGCTTAAAGATGCCATTTGGAGAGGTAATAAAATCTTGTTTGGGATGGGCTTGTAGATGCCATCCAAGAATGTTTGTTGAGAAGTAGTTTGTGAGTCGAAACTCAGAATGGCGCCTGTGTCTAGAGTGTACCTGAAGGTGTCTTTGAATGAGTATCAGAATGGCTTCCGGGTCTGGAGCGTATCTGAACTGTATCAAAAGTGTTGAAATCTGAATGAGTATCAGAATGACTTTCGTGTCTGGAGCGTATCTGAACTGTATCATGAGTGTTGAAATCTGAATGAGTATCAGAATGGATTCCGTGTCTGGAGCGTATCTGAACTGTATCAGGAGTGTTGAAATCTGAATGAGTATCAGAATGGCTTCCGGGTCTGGAGCATATCTGAACTGTATCAGGAGTGTTGAAATCTGAATGAGTATCAAAATGGCTTTCGGGTCTGGAGCGTATCCGCACTATATCAGGTGTTGAATCTGAATCTGAATGAGTACTAGAATGGCTTCCGTGTCTGGAGCGTATCCGCACTGTATGAGGTGTTGAATCTGAATCTGAATGAGTATCAGAATAGCTTCCGTGTCTAGAGCATATCGCACTGTATCAGGTAGTGTTTTTGAATGAGTATTAGAATGGCTTCTCTGTCTGGAGCATATCTGAACTGTATCAAAAGTTGAATATTGTTAACGATAGCTGTTAATCTTATCCTGAAAAGGGTAAAATGTTAGCTGAAACACCAAGTTATGTTGCATGAAATGTATGATGCAATGTATTGGTTTCATTTATGTTTATGATACATGGATGCAATGTATGCGCATGTGAGTTGATTTTTTGTATTGCTATCTGCTCGGGGAAAATAAATCCCTAACTGCTGTTGAGGATATGTAAGTCTTCAGGTTTTAAAGTCTAAGTGTTGATGAATTTCTGTAGAGAGGAATAAACTCTTGTTGTAAGGGAAATGTCATGTATTACTCGTGGAGTTATAAGGAAGATAATCCCTAGTCAACCCCTTTGAGCCAAAGAAGTTGGAGTTTTTCTTTTCACAAATTAAAACCCTTAATTATAACTTGGGGCAGGGTAGTTTTCTCAGTTGATCCAGGTGCATAATGAATGGCATCAAACAAGTCCTTCTGAAACAAAATATGGTGATGGTTCCGTATAATCGTCAAGACAGGCAGTCATTATCTCTCGAAATAAAAGCCCATTAAGTCAAAACCTATGAAGGAGACTTAAGAAAAATTGGGGCATCCCGCTGACTGTAATCACAAAAGAAACAGTTCAGGCAAAAGACAGGGATAGTAAAAATCAAAAGGAAAGAGATCTTACAAACTCTCAACAAAATGACTGTCTGTTCAAAATAAATTGTCAGTATCCGAACCATCACGGGAATATCAGAGAAAAGACTCAAACGGGATCTAATGCATGATTAGCTGAGTTTAGGATCGAAGAACATCACGAAGAGCGGGTGGGTACAAATAAATTTTGAGCCTTTATCCTTTGTTTCTTAAACCGTGAACCAGGCCTCGCTATAACCCTTAAAAGTCCTAGCTGAAGCATGGGTTAGTTCGAAAGCATACTGTTACAAAAGGTATCCTGACTCCTGTAGGGCTTGCTGTAAATCCTGAGTTGACGTCACATTTTACAAAATTTTGCTATCTTACTGAAAAAATGCATTTTCAAAAACTTCAAGACAAACATAAGCTTTGCATTCTTAAAATAACATTGTTTGCATATGACTATTTGTTCAAACAGCAGAGAAGTTCGCACAAAGAATATCTAGTGAACAAAAACCTTCTAAATAAAAAGGATCACCTCAAGTGAAAAAACACTTCCAATCAAGGGGCACGGCATGATCATTGTCCGTCATCTGGGGCAGTCAAGTCAAGGTTCAAGGAATCTCTCAAAATGCCAAATAGCCAGGGGCAAATTTCCATCTGAATCACTTGGGGCATTGGACATGAATTCCAGCAACGAATCTTGCATGATCAAACTAAGATCTTCTGGTAGTATGGCAATACAACACTACCGACAGTGACACCTCTCTACATCCTGAGAGCATGGACATAGTCAGAAAATACCACGCATGAATAAAGACCCGCTAGGTTGACTGGCCTAGGAAAAAATAAGGGCTTCCCAGCGAACCAAAAGGGTTCGGGCAAAAATTAGGGATGAGAATGAAAAATTGTACACCCGGCAAGTCGAAAACCTGAAAAGGCGGCTTGGGCAAAAAAGGGTATCCCAGTGGACTGAAAACCCGAAAGGGCGGTCCAGGCAAAAATTAGGGATCAAAGCGTACAACTATGTCTCGTCATCTCGTCACTGGCCTACCAGAAGAAGACTTGTCATTTTGACCGAAAGATACCAAGCACCTCATAGGTGGGGATAATACTCGATCCATAGGGCCTCCGCAGGCACCTTCTCCCGCAGAAACAGGGGCAAAAAAGTCTTGATGCAAGTCATCGTCAGATCCTTAGCACGTGTCCTAGTAACATTCACTCCCCGCAGAGTAAGACAGTAAAGATAGCTCTCCTCAGCTGAGGCTTGCAACTGTGAATGAGTCGGTAATATTCTCCCCAAGCAGAGTTTATCTACCATCAACGCTGAAAAGGATTAATATCCCCGAGAGTCTTAAATTCCCCAGCGGAGTATAAGAATATTCCCCGACAGAATATAAGATATCCCCAGTGGAGTTAAAATTTTCCCAGCGCAGTCTGAAAAAGCTTCCCCAATGGAGTTGAAGAATCATCCCCAGTAGACTCCGGAAGTTCGTCCCTGGCGGAGTATAAAAATAAATATCCCCAGCCGAGTTCAAAGGAAGATTGTCCCCAGCAAAGCTCAAAGGATTATCCCCATTAGAGCCTAAAAGGTTATCCCCAATGAAGTCGCAACTGAAAGATCATCCCCAGCGGAGTTCTTTCCATTCACAAACAGGAATTCAATCCCCAACAGATTCAATATCACCAGCAACGATAATTCATCCCCAGCGGAACTTATTGGTTGAATCCTCAGCAGAACATCTCTTCCCCATAGAGTAATCTCCTCCTCAGTTTACTCCCCAACGAAGTTATCTTCTCCTGTAGGTTTATTCTCACAATCATCTTCGTTCGCTACCCTCAGCAGAAACGAAGAATTCAACTCTTTCTCCAGCAACTATCCGGGATTTATTTTCCCCAGCTAAAAACGTTACATTTCCATACATCATGATACATGCATATACGCATGATACAACACAATCTCATTTATTTTGAGAACATCATTGCTTGATCCATATCATGCATTGCATATGACTGACCTTTACCTTTCAGGAAGGATGCAGTTAAGTTCTCAGCTCAGTCGAAGACCTGACCGGTTCTTAAATCTCAACTGAATTATCCTCGGCTGAATTTCAAATAAGGTTCTCAATCTCGACAATTTTCCTCCGTCATAGTGTGGACGAGTTCTATAATCTCAACGGTATACTATGTTGAAGAACAGACAGTTCCTAGATCTTGATGAAGATGTTTCCCTCCGTCATAGTGTGGACGAGTTCTACAATCTCAACGGTATACTACGTTGAAGACCAGACAGTTCCTAGATCTTGATGTTTTCCTCCGCCATAGTGTGGGCGAGTTCTACAATCTCAACGGTATACTATGTTGAAGACCAGACAGTTCCTAGATCTTGATGAAGATGTTTCCCTCCGTCATAGTGTGGATGAGTTCTACAATCTCAACAATATACTATGTTGAAGATCAGACAGTTCCTAGATCTTGATGTTTTCCTCCGTCTAGTATGGATGAGTTCTACAATCTCAACGGTATACTACGTTGAAGACCAGACAGTTCCTAGATTTTGATGAAGATGTTTCCCTCCGTCATAGTGTGGACGAGTTCTACAATCTCAACGGTATACTACGTTGAAGACCATACAGTTCCTTGATCTTGATGAAGATGTTTCCCTCCATCATAGTGTGGACGAGTTCTACAATCTCAACGGTATACTACGTTGAAAACCACACAGTTCCTAGATCTTGATGAAGATGTTTTCCTCCATCATAGTGTGGACGAGTTCTACAATCTCAACGGTATACTACGTTGAAGACCAGACAGTTCCTAGATCTTGATGAAGATGTTTTCCTCCGTCATAGTGTGGACGAGTTCTACAATCTCAACGGTATATTATGTTGAAGACCAGAAAGTTCCTAGATCTTGATGAAGATGTTTTCCTCCTTCACAGTGTGGACGAGTTCTATAATCACAACGGTATACTACATTGAAGAACAGACAGTTCCTAGATCTTGATGAAGATATTTTCCTCCGTCATAGTGTGGACGAGTTCTACAATCTCAACGGTATACTACGTTGAAGACCAGACAGTTCCTAGATCTTGATGAAGATGTTTTCCTCCGTCATAGTGTGGACGAGTTCTACAATCTCATCGGTATACTACGTTGAAGACCAGACAGTTCCTAGATCTTGATGAAGATGTTTCCCTCAGTCGAAGACCTGACCGATTCTTAAATCTCAACTGAATTATCCTCGGTTGAATTTCTGATAAGGTTCTCAATCTCGACAATCTTCCTCCGTCATAGTGTGGATAAGTTCTACAATCTCAACGGTATACTCCGTTGAAGACCAGACAACTCCTAGATCTTGATGAAGATGTTTCCCCCAGTCGAGTTACGGACAAGTTCTTAAAACTCATCAAAGATGTTCTCCCAGCTGAGGTACAAGCAAGTTTCTAAATCTCAATAAAAGTTAGACTTCCCCAGCGGAATCTTCTACAACAACAGGTATGCAAGTTCTCGCTAAGGAATCTCTTATGCGACAACACTCCTGCAGATGGCATCGTTAAGCCTATCCTCCTACCAACAATCTCCAGATGGCATCTATAATCCCATTCCTGACATCACCAGGCTGATACCACTTCATGCGAGTGCAAATTTCTGGGCACTCTTGTGTTCAATCATCTTCCACCTTTGGATCACGAAAGGCACGAAAGCCAATCTACATCCTCAGGTTTAAGAAGATTGAACAGGGGAAGTTGTTGTGCCCAAAAATTTGCCCTCTCATATTTCTCAAAACATTGCAAGAAAAATCTCCAAGTGGCTCAAGGTTGTTCAAGAGTGGGTCAGACACGTCATCTCCTAAGGCAGTCAACCCCAAATTAGGGTTTTGTGTGGCATCAAGATCTTTGAGTCCAAATGACCTCAAGTGATCCCTAATGTCCTAATATTTTCTCAAGGTCATCCATATCAAATTTCAAGCCTTGCAGAGGAAGTTTGCTCAGTCAATTGCTCGAAGGTCCAAAAATCGACTATGCTAGGGCAAAAGTCAACTGTGACCTATAAACAGTCAAACTTCAAGATTTTTGTCAACATTCTCATTTTGAAGGATATTTCATCATTTGATCAAGGGTTGATCATGATTCATCAAGGATTGCTCAAAATTCATCAAGACTCAAAAGTTACTAAATTAGGGTTTTGTAGGAAAAGTCAACTCAACTTTGACCAAGCATAACTTTCTCATACTTTATGAGTATTAACCCATCCAAATCTAATTTTGAAGAGGATGAAATTTCCTACAATCCATCTTCATACCCCAAGATTAGAAAATGCACTCACAAGAAGTTACAAATTTGGATATTATAGGTCATTTTTGAAAGTCAACAAAAACACCTTTTTTTCCAAAGCTTATAACTTGAGCATGGAATATCAAAATGATATTAGACCAAAAGAGTTGGTTATAGGACATCTCAAGATTTCTAAAAAGTCAAAGAAGACCTCCAAAAGTTCAAAATTGAAGAAGTTATGCATTGTTGAAGTTGGGCATTTTTGCAAAATTGCCAAAAGTCAACTTTCCCCAAAACTTCAAATTTTGTCAAATGGGCCCATTCTTTTCCACTTGATTTGAGCTTGCATCATTGTCCACGTGTCCTAGCTTCAGCCATGAGCCCATATCTAATTTATTTTTATTTAATTTGATTTTTAATTGAATTTATTCATTTTAAATCAAATAAAATCAAATAAAATCATATAAAATCAAAAGTATTTATAACTCATGATTTTTTGGTTGCTTTAGGCATTGAATACAGCTATTATGTGAATCAAATTCGCATCAAGTGCATTGGTTACAAGAAGATATGATTTAGGCCAAATTTAGAAGGTTGTAATGGTGAAATCAAATCCAATTCATGAGCATTGATGTGGAGAGATTTGTACCAAGTTTCTTACCCTAATGCAATATACATTACATAAGGAAGGCAAAGGCATGAAAATAATGGGTTGGAGGCTGCAAGAAGAGGCAGAACAAAAGTTTGAAAAAGTGATAAAAGGCTTGAATTCGAGATCATAACAAGAGGCGTTTTCAGAAGCCAAAAGCTATCCCAATCGCTTCCTGGGTGTTCACTCAACCTTCCTGGATCAAGAGCAAGCGTTCTCACATACCACAAAGCACTGTAAGTATCACGAAAATCACCTTGGTTCTTGAATTCGTGATTCATTATTCTTGCATCATTTGAACAAATTGCTTGCATATTCATAACCCTCATGACATTTGTAAACTTTTTGCATTATTCAATTTGGTTTCTAGGCGCTGTAACCCCAAAACACCATAGCTAGGGTTGCGTGTTTGATTTTAGGGCTTTCTTTTTCAGGAAAAATCAGGACTCAAGAAGGACATAATGTTAATTAGGAAGCCAAGACGAACTCAACCATGTTTTTGGAATTGATTTATGTGGCCTAGGGAAGATTTTAGAGCAAGCTTGCGTATTTAGCTGCGGATCCAAATCTGCAGGTAATATTTGCAGGATTTGGAGGTAGAAGACGACGATCTGCCGTTCTCCCATTGGCCAATTCAAATTAATTTTCGCGCATTTTTATTTTCTGGCATATAATTTGTTTTGTTTATATTATAATTTCTTTGTATTTTACTAACAATAGAATCAAAGCAGTGCAGTGGCAAGCGTGCAAGCACATCACTTTCAGGACCTGGGTTCGAATCCCAGGTCCCCCACTTTCTTTGTTATTTTCCTTCTTCAGGTAATCACATGTACGTCCAAGCATGCAACGCACCATACGCCTTCACACATCCAACAGCCAGATGGCCAAAGGCCAGATCTGGTGGCCAAGATCTGAACGTCCACCATAGGAAAAGTCCACGTGCGTGCATGGAATCCAAAAAGTCAACCAGGGTCAATGCAAATGGGCCTCAGCATTGCTATATGCACCACAAAATTCAGGCTCAAACCTCTTTTCTCTCTTATTTACTTATTTTGTTTTAAATAATTGTTTTATTTAATTTCTAACCAATTGAAAAATTATTTACTTTTATAAAATAAAATCACACCAAAATATTTTTATTTAATCAAATTCTAAATTTTATTTTTATTAATAAACATTAATTAAATTAATTTAGGTTTTAATGTTAGAATAATTTTAACCCTTTTTGCAAATAATTAAAATTAACTAGACTTAATTAGGTTTTACTAATTCAACTAATTTTTATTTTCTTTCTTTAAATAACCAAAAATCCAAAAATAACTTTTTTTTCATTTAATTAATTAATTTAATTTAATGTAGTGATTAATTTAGATTTATTTCTTTCTTAAAATAAATAAAAAACCACAAAACATTTTCTTTATCAAATTAAATTCTAACTTTTATTTTTGTTAATAAACATTAATTAATTGATTTAGAATTTTAATTAGAATAACTTTCACATATTTGTAAATAATTAAAATTCAATTAGATTTAATTAGGTTTTTTACTAACATTAATTAATTTTTATTTCTTTCCTAAAATACAAAAAAACCCAAAAATATTTATATTTATTAATTAATTAAATTATTAATTTAGTAATTAACTTAGGTAATTTTCTTTCTTAATTTAAAAAAAAGAAGATGTTTCCTTCAAACCAAAAGGGTCAAAACCCTAGAATTTGCGCTCGATTTAATTTCCTGCACGCGATTTATTTATTTTTATCCAATGATGTACTTGCTCCCGATTTGTAATAATTAGTAGGACCTTTACTTTATTTTTTTATCACTTTATTTATTTTTAAAGGGTTTGTCTTTGGCGATGTAAATACCCGACGCCTTGTAATTTAATTTCCGCACTTTTATTTTTCGCAAATTATAACTGTTAGATGTTTGATAATAGGAATGCATGACAAGACTGAATGTTTTAACCTAAAATCAACTTAGATCACCTTTAACATGTACAAAGATAAAATAACTGAAAACAACACACTCACACATGCGCACTCTTAGGGTACACCTCACTTGATTGCCTTCGTACGCGGTCATTGAGTATAGGTTATTTTAGAGGTCGCCCTCTTGTCTAAAGATCATAGTCGCCTCGAAACGGTTACCTCGGATATTGTTGCCTAAAAAAAAATGATCTAAGACATTAGGGTTACCGCTAAGGCATCCTAACATTGCTTTTGTGACCGTAAGTCCCTAAATTCGAATTGACCCTTAAACTCCAACGACGGTGCTACCTACTCATCAATAGTAGGATAGCATTGTCTAAAGGAAGATAGCATAGAACGATTCCTTTTTCGAGTAAGTAGATGGTTCTTAGATACTTGCTCTTTCAAAAACAAAAACTCTTCACACTTACACTTTTCGAACAAAGTTTTCAAAAACACTTCATACACTCTTGAGGACAGAAGCAAGAGTTAAATCGAAGTTTTCAAACAAAAATTTTTCAAACCCACAAGCACAAAGAAAGCAATTTTTGAAAACAATATGAGCAAGTACCTAAGAGCCCGTGGATAACCACGGATAGAAAGGGTGCTAACACCTTCCCTTTCTATAATCTACCCCCCGAACCCGAGAAATATCTCGAAAAATGATTTTTTCTGTGCTTTTTTCCTTTCCTTGTTGGATAAAATAAAAGTCGGTGGCGACTCTTGCTTACCGCGACATTTTGCAAAAAAAACACAAAACGCAAACCAACATTCCAAAAAACAGTCAGTTCTTCCCACCGTATCACAGAACTGGTGACTCTGTTGGGGATATTATAAGTGGGGTGTACCTTAGGAATAGTTCATAATGTTTTCAATTGCTTGATTTGTATGCTTTATATTTGTGGGCTTGTATCGGAGTTACTATAGATCCTAACCCGGATCTGGGGGATACCCTTTAGGTAAGTAGCAATAAACTGTGAGGGAACTGTATGGCATAGACCGATACAGTTGAAGAAGTAGCTACGTTGGTGTGGCACTTTAGTATGTACCGATATCCCTTGTGGCGCAACGAGGAGAATATAGGTCTTCTAAGGGGTCATTAAGCACCAATTGACCTTAGAACCTATAATTGACCAACTCGGCCATAGAAAAGTAGCAGTACGCTACACTCATTAAGACTAAACTCTCGCGATGATTCTGGCCGCAAGAAAAGGTTGCTAAACTGGAATTATGACCGATCGAGGGTAGTCAGTGATATTGAGATCCTCTAGAACCCGGTTACTATTTTTAGGATAGGTTTGAACTAACTAAACTGAAAGAGGGTAATACCTAAACTCCATGCCAGCCTAAACTTAAGGCTGTTTGTGTGACTTGTGTGCCTTCAAACTTGAACTACTTGCACATTCTTGTTATCTGACAACATGAGTTCCTTGCAGGTTTTGTTTACAGTCCTTATCCAATAATTTGGATTTATTACAGGGTTTACTTACATCACCTAACACTTTTGCTTAAACGCATATCATATACATCATAACATCATGCCTTAACATTTCCTTAACCATTTCAAGGATCTCAAGGGTTTGTGATGCAGGTTATGGTAAATCAAATGTCTAGCAAGGGGCAAAGGGGATTTATTTTCCTCTAGCCAATGTCGTATAGAGATCAAAACACGATAACTTGAGTCAGTGGCTATGACCCACTCGAGATGGTGAGCTTGACTCTTGAAGAAGGACTCTCAACAGACACGAAGTTTCTTCAATCAAAGTTGCAAAATTCAAATTCTAAGAGTTTCTTGTTTACCCCGCGAGATCCTTGAAAACATTGGATACATATATCATACATATCATTGCATAACAGGTCTCCCAGTACAGGTCTCTCATGTTCTCGCTGTTTATTTCAGCAATGGCCTTCCAACCAGACAACCAAGATCTTCAAACTCGAGAAGCTCAGTTCAGGGACGTATTCCTAAACCTATCCAAGGGGCAGGAAGAGTTGAAAACACTCCTCGTGGGGAACTTGGTCAAGAAAATTCCTGAAGATAATAAGGACGAACGACTGGAACAACTGCAAGCTGAGTTCAATGCCATGAAAACCCAGATGTTGGGGCAGATGGCTCTTATCCAAAGCTTAGCTCGGGAACAAGAAGAGCTGAGAACCATTATCAACCAGCTTCATCAAGACAGATACAACAACATGAAGAAAACAGTCAAGGCCGGGGACCAAGTCATTAATCAAATTCCGAGAAGTCAAAGGTTTGGTTTGATTAAGAATAGACCTCTCTGTGATACGGTGGGAGAACTGAATTGGGATTTTGCGTTTGTGTTCGCAAATGTTTCGGTTTAGCAAGAGTAGCCACCGACTTTTTATTTTATCCTAAGGAAAGGTCAAAAAAGCACAAGAAAGACCTTTGAGATGTTTTCTTGGGTTCGGGGAGTAGATTATAGAAAGGGAAGGTATTAGCACCCTTTCTATCCATAGTTATCCATGGGCTCTTAGTTACTTGCTTAGATCACTTGCTTTGCTTTTCAATTGTTTGAAATGGTACTCGGTGTGTGGTTTTGAAAGATGTTTTGAAAAGAGGCCATTGTTGTGGCAACCTTTGTAATGATTCTTGTTTGAATGTATACAAAGGTGTTTTTGTCTTTTGAAAAGTTTTCAATGTTTGAAAGTAGGGTTTTGAAATTGTGTGGTAAAGTGTGTTTTGAAGATAGCAAGGATGTTTTTGCAAGCTTTGATCAAGTAACTAAGAGTTGTCTACCCTATTTTACTCAAAGATCTTTCTTATGTTTTTTTTAACCCTTTTAACAGTGTTGTTTCACCATTTGTATTTGGTGAACAACCTTGTGTTAGGATGTTAACGGGACAGGCGCGGGTCATCACATAGACCATGATAGCAATATTGTCAAGTATTTTTGGCAATTTTTCTTAAGGGACTTGATCATTTTGTTTAGGCAACTCAGATAGCGTCATCGAGGGACTATGATCTTTTTGTTTTGTTTTTTTTTTGTTTTGCCAAAGTACTTGACATGCAATCATGGCCCATTTTTAAAGGCAACAAGTGGATTGAAACCCTAGGGGTGCAAGTGTGCATTGTGTTTGTTTTTCATGCATGTTTATCTTGGATTAGGTCAAGATAGTTGTTGATTTTATTTGCATACAAACCCTAAGTCTAAGCATGGCATAATTGGAAGATTTTAAATGTGCGAGAATTTAAATGCTACACCATTACAACATGATATAGGGAGGGGGGTACAAATTTGAATTGGGGGTATTTGACAAGAAATTAAATTCTAAGTTATTACAACCAAATTGAATGTACAAGGTATAATATAATATTTAAATAAATACAATTAAATAAATATCAAATAAAATGTATTATGCAAAAAAAAGATTTTTATGTATGTAAAAAGTATTTTTCAATGTGAAGTAAAAATAATAAAATAAAAAAAGAAAGCCAATTTTTATTATTTTGTTATTTAAGGCAAAAACCCTAATTCTTAATAAATAGTATTATTTATTAATTATATACAATAATATATTAATTTATACAAAAAATAAAAGTATATTGTAAAAAAGATATTTTTAGTGTAAAATATTAATAAAATGAAAATGTATTCTTTTTTTTATATTTTTGTCCTAATTATTTAATTAAATAAAATATATAAGTATATATATATATATATATATATATATATATATATATATATATATATATATATATATATATATATATATATATATATATATATATATATATATATATTTAAACATATTAAATATATAAAAATAAAAATTAATTATTTACAAAAATGCGTATATTTCAAGAAAATATTTTCAAGTGTGTATAAAAATAATAAATAAATATAAGCATATTTTTTCATTATTTTTAGGTTTTGATAAAAAGAATATAAAGCAAATAAACATTTTTATACTAGTAATAATTAAAATAAATTTCAAATAAATACAAAAATTTATAAAAATAAATTTTTTTAAGTATTTTTATGTTAGAAAATAAAATATCAAAATCAAAAATGAAATAAAAATGCAAAAATGACCAATGTACAAATAAATGGGCCAGGGGGGTGTAAACATAAAATGCATGTGTAAAGAGTAAAAACAACCAGGCCCAGCCCAGTCAGACTTCATCTTCTTCCTCTTGTTCACAAAACGCGCGTTCTGTACATCAATGGCTATCTTCTGATTCTTTGATTTTTTGACAAAACTCATAACATGAAACTTGTAGAGCATCAAACAATGAATTCAACCATATAAAAAACTTAAGCTAACTCTCAAAGACCAGAGAGAATTTCTCTGTCCCCAATTCTTAACCTAGTTTTTTCAGAAAGTTCTTGGGTGAAATTCTCCTAGCACGATTAATGTAAATGAAAACTAAGCATATGTATGGCTTCAGGGCTATGAGTACAACATATTCCATTCACAAACCTAAGCCTAACTATTCCTAAATAGAGAGATAGAAGTCCATGAAATACCTGTTTCAGTTGACTTCGAGTTGGCCAATGCAGCAACTTTCAAGGGTTCTTGAGCTTCTTTTGAGCTTGCCTGAAGTCCAAGGAAGCTTTCTCAATGCCTACTTTGTTTTGAAATGGCTTGAATCGTGCCACAGAACTCAACCTTAAAAGCTTTGAAACAAAAATGGCAATGTTTGTTAATGGTGTTACAGCTAGCAATGGAGACCTGGGATAGTTCAGGTGAGTTGAGTGGAAGGTATTGGAACAAATTTGAGGCAAAACGCACGAGGGAGAATGGAGATGGAGATGGTTCTGCAGGGCTTGCCCTGTTTTGTAGAAAAACAGTGATCCTGTGTACAAGGGAGTTTGAGAGGCAAAGGGGTCGTGTTTCTGGCTTGTTGGGAGGTATGAAACTTGTTTACAATGTTTGTGTAAGTTGGTTTCTTCAGATGTGAGAGATGGCTTGTATTTTGCAAGTTTTTTCTACTTGAAGCAAGAGTGTGTATGTTCTCAATGCAAACATGTACAAGCCCTCTATTATGCTGCACACTTTTCCCTTGGTTCTTGGAATTGGTAGATTGAATCTTGCTTCAGGGATCTGGCCCCATGCCTCAAGGATCTTGTTTTGACATAAAGTGCAACTTTACAAAAATGGCATTTTACCTTTTTCCAAATAGGGATTAGTCTTGTATGCAATGTCCAAATGAACAAGATAATACCTTAGCTCAATGGTTATGCATTAAATTATGGAGTATAAACTAGTTTTGAGGCCTGCAAGCTAGTACCAAGCATGCTGATTTGAAAATGCAAGTTTGTACGAACATGTATTGGTCATGGACAAAAGTGAGTTTTTGCCAACTTCAAGCATTCGATTCTCTCTAACCACAAGGGTGTTTGAGAAGTTCTTAGACAATTTGGAAAGCTCGGAACATGTACTATAATCCATCTTTGAAATGAAACTTGAAACTCCAAGTGGAACTATGTGAAAAGTGGCCAAGAATATGGGTCAAAATCCTGCCTAAACTAGGGCAAAATTTCTCTAAGTTAAAAGTTTTAGGTACCCTTGTTCTAAAAATCATAACTTGAGATACAAGCTTCTTTTGAGAAAACTTTGTGAATAAAAGTTGTAAACTTTGTGATGGACTACAACGTTCATGTTTCAAGTTTTATTTGAATCCATTTGCATCTTGGTGAAAAAAATGGGACAAATTAGGAAAAAATAAGAAAATTTCATAACTTAGAAAATTTCTAAGTTATGAAATTTTTCCATTTTAAACCCTAATTTGCATTTTTGGGTTTCTTGATGAACAAGTTTCATAATTTGACATGTCTTGATGAAAAATAACTCTTGGAACTTGATTTTGACCAAAAAGTCAAAGTTTGACTTTTCAGTGTACAGTCAAATTTTGATCAGTTGACTGAAAAATTCATCTGTCAATCCTATGCATTTGAGATCTTTTGAACTTGTTGAATGGTTCAAGACAATGTCATTGAGTTCTTGAGTCCGTGTGTGAGCTTGATTTGCCATTGGTTAGGTCAAACAGTCAAAAATTTCCTTTGTACAGTCAAAACCCTAAAAATGACCATTTTGCCCTTTTGGTGATCTGATCAAATTTCTTGTGGAATTGTGATCCAAACTTGATCAAATGGTTCATATGAGTTCATAATGTTGATGTGGGTCAAAATTCATGAGGTTTGACTGTCAATTGGCCACAGTTGACTTTTTCCCCAATACAGTTGATTTCTAGGTCAACTGTCCAATTGACTGGGCAAAAATTTGAATCAAGGCTTGAAACTTCGTATGGACAAACTTGTGAGTCCAACATGAAGTATGAAAGTCACCTTGGGCATTGTAGGTCAAAATATCCCTGTGCAAACTCAAACCCTAATTTAGGTCAATAGTGCAATGAGGTGTCTTAAGCAGAGCAAACCCTAGCTTGATCTTGAGTTCCAAGAGTCTTGTGATGAGAAATGTTGATGAAATGAGAGAGAAAATTTTGGGGTACAACACTCTCCAAGTTGATACTACCTCATGGGTCCAACAACAACCTTGCCATAAACAACGGGTTGATCAGAGTAAGCCAAATATGCCCAAGAGGCAATTTACCAAGCTCAACATGTCGTTGTCTCAGGCTTTACAACACCTGTTGAGATTGAATCTGGTGACGTTAAGGGACCCTTCTAAGAATCCCAACATAGCCTCCACAAGGTACAATCCTGATGCAAGGTGTACATATCACTCCAACAGCCCGGGGCATGATACTAACATCTGTTAGGCGTTGAGCAACAAAATTCAAGACCTAATTAAAGAAGGAGCATTGGAACTCACACAAGACGGTCAGATTGAATTCTTTTGCCATCCCCCAAAGGTTCACCATTTGAAGTTACAAGTACTGAGACGAGAAGACTTTTTGATCATTAGAATTTTCAAGTTGTAATTTTCTTTTGATTGTTCGAACATTTATTCTTGTCAAACTTTATTACTTTATCAATGCATTGCATATGTCTGTTTTGAATAAATCCATTCGTATTTCACTATATTCAAATTGCTTTCATTTTTTGTGATGATCAACTCTCGATTAAAAAATTCTAAGCCTTTAGAGGGAGGATGACGAAAATGATATCAAAATCTCTACAGTATGCTTTTGAACAGCCCCCGCTGACGAGGTACAGGAATTGTTTCAAAGCCTAAACAATGGCGTTATAAGGAAGATAATCCCTAGTCAACCCCTTTGAGCCAAAGAAGTTGGAGTTTTTCTTTTCACAAATTAAAACCCTTAATTATAACCTGGGGCAGGGTAGTTTTCTCAGTTGATCCAGGTGCACAATGAATGGCATCAAAGAAGTCCTTCCAAAACAAAATATGGTGATGGTTCCTATAATCGTCAAGACAGGAAGTCATTATCTCTCGAAATAAAAGCCCATTAAGTCAAAAGCTATGAAGGAGACTTAAGAAAAACTGGGGCATCCCGCTGACTGTAATCACAAAAGAAACAGTTCAGGCAAAAGACAGGGATAATAAAAATCAAAAGGAAAGAGATCTTGCAAACTCTCAACAAAATGACTTCCTGTTCAAAATAAATTGTCAGTATCCGAACCATCACCAGAATATCAGAGCAAAGACTCAAACGAGATCTAATGCATGATTAGATGAGTTTAGGATCGAAGAACATCACGAAGAGCGGGTGGGTACAAATAAATTTTGAGCCTTTATCCTTTGTTTCTTAAACCGTGAACCAGACCACGTTATAACCCTTAAAAGTCCTAGCTGAAGCATGGGTTAGTTCGAAAGCATACTGTTACAAAAGGTATCCTGACTCCTATAGGGCTTGCTGTAAATCCTGAGTTGACGTCACATTTTACAAAATTTTCCTATCTTACTGAAAAAATGCATTTTCAAAAACTTCAATACAGACATAAGCTTTGCATTCTTAAAATAACATTGTTTGTATATGACTATTTGTTCAAACAGCAGAGAAGTTCGCACGAAGAATATCTAGTGAACAAAAACCTTCTTAATAAAAAGGATCACCTCAAGTGAAAAATAACTTCCAATCAAGGGGCACGGCATGATCATTGTCCATCATCTGGGGCAGTCAAGTCAAGATTCAAGGAATCTCTCAAAATGCCAAATACCCAGGGGCAAATTTCCATCTGAATCACTTGGGGAATTGGACATGAATTCCAACAACGAATCTTGCATGATCAAACGAAGATCTTCTGGTAGTATGGCAATACAACACTACCGATAGTGACACCTCCCTACATCCTGAGAGCGTGGACATAGTCAGAAAATACCGCGCATGAATAAAGACCCGCTAGGTTGACTGGCCTAGGCAAAAATAAGGGCTTCCCGACGAACCAAAAGGGTTCGGGCAAAAATTAGGGATGAGAATGAAAAATTCTACACCCAGCAAGTCGAAAACCTGAAAAGGCGGCTTAGGCAAAAAAAGGGTATCCCGGTGGACTGAAAACCCGAAAGGGCGGTCCAAGAAAAAATTAGGGATCAAAGCGTACGACTATGTCTCGTCATCTCGTCACTGGCCTACCAGAAGAAGACTTGTCATTTTGACCAAAAGATACCAAGCACCTCATAGGTGGGGATAATACTCGATCCACAGGGCCTCCGCGGGCACCTTCTCCCGCAGAAACAGGGGCAAAAAAGTCTCGATACAAGTCATCATCATATCCTTAGCACACGTCCCAGTAACATTCACTCCCCGCAGAGTAAGATAGTAAAGATAGCTCTCCCCAGCTGAGGCTTGCAACTATGAATGAGTCGGTAATATTCTCCCCAAGCAGAGTTTATCTACCATCAACGCTGAAAAGGCTTAATATCCCCGACAGTCTTAATGTTCCTCAGTGGAGTATAAGAATATTCCCCGACAGAATACAAGATATCCCTAGTGGAGTTAAAATTTTCCCAGCGCAGTCTGAAAAAGCTTCCCTAATGGAGTTGAAGAATCATCCCCAGTAAACTCCGGAAGTTCGTCCGCGGCGGAGTATAAAAATAAATATCCCCAGCCGAGTTCAAAGGAAGATCGTCCCCAGCAAATCTCAAAGGATTATCCCCATTAGAGCCTAAAAGGTTATCCCCAATTAAGTCGCAACTGAAAGATCATCCCCAGAGGAGTTCTTTCCTTTCACAAACAGGAATTCAATCCCTAACAGATTCAATATCACCAGCAACGGTAATTCATCCCCAACGGAACTTATTGGTTGAATCCTCAGAAGAACATCTCTTCCCCACAGAGTAATCTCCTCCTCAGTTTAATCCCCAACGAAGTTATCTTCTCCTGTAGGTTTATTCTCACAATCATCTTTGTTCGCTACCCTCAGCAGAAACGAAGAATTCAACTCTTTCTCCAGCAGCTATCCGGGATTTATTTTCTCCAGCTAAAAGCATTACATTTCCATACATCATGATACATGCATATACGCATTATACAACACAATCTCATTTATTTTGAGAACATCATTGCTTGATCCATATCATGCATTGCATATGACTGACCTTTACCTTTCAGGAAGGATGCAGTTAATTTCTCAGCTCATTCGAAGACCTGACCGGTTCTTAAATCTCAACTAAATTATCCTCGGCTGAATTTCAGATAAGGTTCTCAATCTCGACAATTTTCCTCCGTCATAGTGTGGACGAGTTCTATAATCTCAACGGAATACTACATTGAAGACCAGACAGTTTCTAGATCTTGATGAAGATGTTTCCCTCCGTCATAGTGTGGACGAGTTCTACAATCTCAACGGTATACTACGTTGAAGACCAGACAGGTCCTAGATCTCGATGTTTTCCTCCGTCATAGTGTGGACGAGTTCTACAATCTCAACTGTATACTATGTTGAAGACCAGACAATTCCTAGATCTTGATGAAGATGTTTTCCTCCGTCATAGTGTGGACGAGTTCTACAATCTCAATGGTATACTACGTTGAAGACCAGACAATTCCTATATGAATATGTTTTCCTCCGTTATAGTGTGGACGAGTTCTACAATCTCAACGGTATACAACGTTGAAGACCAGACAGTTCCTAGATCTTGATGAAGATGTTTCCCTCCGTCATAGTGTGGACGAGTTCTATAATCTCAAAAATATACTATGTTGAAGACCAGACAGTTCCTAGATCTTGATGTTTTCCTCCGTCATAGTGTGGACGAGTTCTGCAATCTCAACGGTATACTACGTTGAAGACCAGACAGTTCCTAGATCTTGATGAAGATGTTTCCCTCCGTCATAGTGTGGACGAGTTCTACAATCTCAACGATATACTATGTTAAAGACCAGACAGTTCCTAGATATTGATGAAGATGTTTCCCTCCGTCATAGTGTGGACGAGTTCTACAATCTCAACGGTATACTACGTTGAATACCAGACAGTTCCTAGATCTTGATGAAGATGTTTCCCTCCGTCATAGTGTGGACGAGTTCTACAATCTCAACGGTATACTACGTTGAAGACCAGACAGTTTCTAGATCTTGATGGAGATGTTTTCCTCCGTCATAGTGTGGACGAGTTCTACAATCCTAACGGTATACTACGTTGAAGACCGGACAGTTCCTAGATCTTTATGAAGATGTTTTCCTCCGTCATAGTATGGACGGGTTTTATAATCTCAACGGTATACTACGTTGAAGACCAGACAGTTCCTAGGTCTTGATGAAGATATTTTCCTCCGTCATAGTGTGGACGAGTTCTACAATCTCAACGGTATACTACGTTGAAGACCAGACAGTTCCTAGATCTTGATGAAGATGTTTTCCTCCGTCTTAGTATGGACGAGTTCTACAATCTCAACGGTATACTATGTTGAAGACCAGACAGTTCCTAGATCTTGATGAAGATGTTTCCCTCAGTCGAAGACCTGACCGATTCTTAAATCTCAACTGAATTATCCTCGGTTGAATTTCAGATAAGGTTCTCAATCTCGACAATCTTCCTCTGTCATAGTGTGGACAAGTTCTACAATCTCAACGGTATACTCCGTTGAAGACCAGACAGCTCCTAGATCTCGATGAAGATGTTTCCCCCAGTCGAGTTACGGACAAGTTCTTAAAACTCAGCAAAGATGTTCTCCCAGCTGAGGTACAGGCAAGTTTCTAAATCTCAATAAAAGTTAGACTTCCCTAGCGGAATCTTCTACAATAACAGGTATGCAAGTTCTCGCTAAGGAATCTCTTATGCGACCGAAACTCCTTCAGATGGCATCGTTAAGCCCATCCTTCTACCAACAATCTCCAGATGGCATCTATAAGCCCATTCCTGACATCACTAGGCTGATACCACTTCATGCGAGTGCAAATTTCTGGGCAGTCTAGTGTTCAATCATCTTCCACGTTCGGATCACGAAAGGCACGAAAGCCAATCTACATCCTCAGGTTTAAGAAGATTGAACAGGGGCAGCTGTTGTACCCCAAAATTTTCCCTCTCATATTTCTCAAAACATTGCAAGAAAAATCTCCAACTGGCTCAAGGTTGTTTAAGAGTGGGTCAGACAAGTCATCTCCTAAGGCAGTCAACCCCAAATTAGGGTTTTGTGTGGCATCAAGATCTTTGAGTCCCAATGACCTCAAGTGATCCCAAATATCCTAATATTTTCTCAAGGTCATCCATATCAAATTTCAAGCCTTGCAGAGGAAGTTTGCTCAGTCAATTGCTCAAAGGTCCAAAAATCGACTGTGCTAGGGCAAAAGTCAACTGTGACCTATAAACTGTCAAACTTCAAGATTTTTGTCAACATTCTTATTTTGAAGGATATTTCATCATTTGATCAAGGTTTGATCATGATTCATCAAGGATTGCTCAAAATTCATCAAGACTCAAAAGTTGCTAAATTAGGGTTTTGCAAGAAAAGTCAACTCAAATTTGACCAAGCATGCCTTTCTCATACTTTATGAGAAATAACCCATCCAAAGCTCATTTTGAAGAGGATGAAATTTCCTACAATCCATATTCATACCCCAAGATCATAAAATGCACTCACAAGAAGTTACAAATTTGGACATTATAGGTCATTTTTGAAAGTCAACAAAAACACCTTTTTTGCCAAAGCTTAAAACTTGAGCATGGAATATCAAAATGAGATGAGACAAAAAGGGTTGGTTATAGGACATCTCAAGATTTCTAAAAAGTCCAAGAACACCTCCAAAAGTTCAAAATTGAAGAAGTTATGCATTGTTGAAGTTGGGCATTTTTGCAAAATTGCCAAAAGTCAACTATCCTCAAAACTTCAAATTTTGTCAAATGGGCCCATTCTCTTCCACTTGATTTGAGCTTGAATCATTGTCCACGTGTCCTAGATTCAGCGATGAGCCCATATCTTATTTTTTTTATTTAATTTGATTTTTAATTGAATTTATTCATTTTAAACCAAATAAAATCAAATAAAATCATATAAAATCAAAAGTATTTATAACTCATGATTTTTTTGGTTGCTTTAGGCTTTGAATACAGCTATTATGTGAATCAAATTCGCAACAAGTGCATTGGTTACAAGAAGATATGATTTAAGCCAAATTTGGAAGGTTGTAATGGTGGAATCAAATCCAATTCATGAGCATTGATGTGGAGAGATTTGTACCAAGTTTCTTACCCTAATGCAATATACATTACATAAGGAAGGAAAAAAGCACGAAAATAATGGGTTGGAGGCTGCAAGAAGAGGCAGAACAAAAGTTTGAAAAAGTGGTAAAAAGCTTGAATTCGAGATCATAACAAGAGGAGTTTTCAGAAGCCAAAAGCTATCCCAATCGCTTCATGGGTGTTCACTCAACCTTCCTGGATCAAGAGCAAGCGTTCTCACATACCACAAAGCACTGTAAGTATCACGAAAATCACCTTGGTTCTTGAATTCGTGATTCATTATTCTTGCATCATTTGAACAAATTGCTTGCATATTCATAACCCTCATGACATTTGTAAACTTTTTGCATTATTCAATTTGGTTTATAGGCGTTGTAACCCCAAAACACCATAACTAGGGTTGCGTGTTTGTTTTTAGGGCTTTCTTTTTCAGGAAAAATCAGGACTCAAGAAGGACATAATGTTAATCAGGAAGCCAAGACGAACTCAGCCATGTTTTTGGAATTGATTTATGTGGCCTAGGGAAGATTTTAGAGCAAGCTTGCGTATTTAGCTGCGGATCCAAATCCGCAGGTAATATTTGCAGGATTTGGACGTAGAAGACGACGATCTGTCGTTCTCCCATTGACCAATTCAAATTAATTTTCGCGCATTTTTATTTTCTGGCATATAATTTGTTTTGTTTATATTATAATTTCTTTGTATTTTACTAACAATAGAATCAAAGCAGTGCAATGGCAAGCGTGCAAGCACATCACTTTCAGGACCTGAGTTCAAATCCCAGGTCCCCCACTTTCTTTGTTATTTTCCTTCTTCAGGTAATCACATGTACGTCCAAGCATGCAGCGCACCATACGCTTTCACACATCCAACAGCCAGATGGCCAAAGGCCAGATCTGGTGGTCAAGATCTGAACGTCCACCATAGGAAAAGTCCACGTGAGTGCATGGAATCCAAAAAGTCAACCATGGTCAATGCAAATGGGCCTCAGCATTGCTATATGCACCACAAAATTCAGGCCCAAACCTCTTTTCTCTCTTATTTACTTATTTTGTTTTAAATAATTGTTTTTATTGTTTTATTTAATTTCTAACCAATAGAAAAAATTATTTTCTTTTATAAAATAAAATCACACCAAAATATTTGTATTTAATCAAATTCTAACTTTTATTTTTATTAATAAACATTAATTAAATTAATTTAGGTTTTAATGTTAGAATAATTTAAACCCTTTTTGCAAATAATTAAAATTAACTAGACTTAATTAGGTTTTACTAATTCAACTAATTTTTATTTTCTTTCTTTAAATAACCAAAAATCCAAAAATAACTTTTTTTTTTCATTTAATTAATTAATTTAATTTAATGTAGTGATTAATTTAGATTTATTTATTTCTTAAAATTAAAAAAAAAAACACAAAACATTTTCTTTATCAAATTAAATTCTAACTTTTATTTTTGTTAATAAACATTAATTATTTGATTTAGAATTTTAATTAGAATAACTTTCACATTTTTGTAAATAATTAAAATTCAATTAGATTTAATTAGGTTTTTTACTAACATTAATTAATTTTTATTTCTTTCCTAAAATACAAAAAAAAACCAAAAATATTTATATTTATTAATTAATTAAATTATTAATTTAGTAATTAACTTAGGTAATTTTCTTTCTTAATTTAAAAAACAAAAAAAAAAGATGTTTCCTTCAAACCAAAAGGGTCAAAATCCTAGAATTTGCGCTCGATTTAATTTTCCGCACGCGATTTTTTTATTTTTATCCAATGATGTACTTGCTCCCGGTTTGTAATAATTAGTAGGACCTTTACTTTATTTTTTATCGCTTTATTTATTTTTAAAGGGTTTGTCGTTGGCGATGTAAATACCCGACGCCTTGTAATTTAATTTCCGCACTTTTATTTTTCGCAAATTATAACTGTTAGATGTTTGATAATAGGAATGCATGGCAAGATTGAATGTTTTAACCTAAAATCAACTTAGATCACCTTTAACATGTACAAAGATAAAATAACTGAAAACAACACACTCGCACATGCGCACTCTTAGGGTACACCTCACTTGGTTGCCTTCGTACGCGGTCATTGATTATAGGTTATTTTAGAGGTTGCCCTCTTGTCTAAAGATCATAGTCGCCTCGAAACAGTTACCTCGGATATTGTTGCCTCAAAACAAATGACCTAAGACATTAGGGTTACCGCTAAGGCATCATAACATTGCTTTTGTGACCGTAAGTCCCTAAATTCGAATTGACCCTTAAACTCCAACGATGGTGCTACCTACTCATCAATAGTAGGATAACATTGTCTAAAGGAAGATAGCATAGAACGATTCCTTTTTCGAGTAGGTAGATGGTTCTTAGATACTTGCTCTTTCAAAAACAAAAACTCTTCACACTTACACTTTTCGAACAAAGTTTTCAAAAACACTTCATACACTCTTGAGGACAGAAGCAAGAGTTAAATAAAAGTTTTCAAACAAAATTTTTTCAAACCCACAAGCACAAAGAAAGCAATTTTTGAAAACAATATGAGCAAGTACCTAAGAGCCCGTGGATAACCACAGATAGAAAGGGTGCTAACACATTCCCTTTCTATAATCTACCCCCCGAACCCGAGAAATATCTCGAAAAAGGAATTTTTCTGTGCTTTTTTCCTTTCCTTGTTGGATAAAATAAAAGTCAGTGGTGACTCTTGCTTACCGCGACATTTTGTGAAAACAAACGCAAAACGCAAACCAGCATTCCAAAAAACAGTCAGTTCTTCCCACCGTATCACACCCTTGTTTTGCTTAGGTGTGTCAACCTAGCGGGTCTCTTATGCGTAGTATCTTTTGACTATGTCTACGTTTGCAGGGTGTGGCAGGTCGTCGCCATCCATGGTGGTCAAGATCATTTCCCCGCCGGAGAATATGTTCTTGATTACAAATGGTCCTTCATAGGTAGGAGTCCATTTGCCCCTGGGATCACTTTGTGGCAAGATGATGCGTTTGATCACTAGATCCCCAACTTGACATACTTGACGCCTGACTTTCTTGTTGAAAGCCTTGATCATCCGTTTTTGATACATTTGACCATGGCAGACAGCAGTAAGTCTCTTTTCATCAATTAAGTTCAGTTGATCAAGTCGAGTTTGGATCCAATCGTCGTCATTCAAACCTGCATCCTTCATAATTCTCAGAGAGGGGATCTAAACCTCAATGGGTAAAACAGCTTTCATGCCATATACCAAAGAATAAGGTGTTACCCTGGTTGATTTGCGAGCCATGGTACGATACCCGTGGAGAGCGAATGGTAACATCTCATGCCAATCTTTGTACGTGACTATCATTTTCTGTATGATCCTTTTAATGTTTTTATTTGCAGCTTCGACAACACCATTCATCTTTGGCCGATAGGGAGAAGAATTGTGATGTTGAATTTTGAATTGTTCGCACAAGGCGGTGATCATAGTATTGTTAAGATTTGTACCATTATTAGTGATGATCCTTTCCGGGATGCCGTACCGGCAAATGAGATTTTGCTTGATGAAGCGGGAAACAACATTCTTGGTAACGGATGCGAAGGAAGCTGCTTCAACCCACTTTGTAAAGTAGTCAATGGCCACTAGGATGAAGCGGTGTCCATTGGAGGCTGTCTGCTTGATCTCTCCAATCATATCAATTCCCCACATAGCAAAGGGCCAAGGAGCCCTCAATACATTCAGAGGAACCGGAGGCACGTGTACCTTGTCGGTATAAATTTGACACTTATGACAGGTCCGAGAGTGTTGATAGCAATCTGCTTCCATGGTGGACCAATAATAGCCTGCCCGTAGGATTTTCTTTGCCATCGTATGCCCACTAGAGTGGGTTCCAAAAGTACCTTTGTGTAGTTCAGCCATGATCTTTTCAGCTTCAACCTTATCCACACACCGAAGCATAATGGAGTCATGATTGCATTTGTACAGGATGCCATTACTAAGGAAGAATTTAGCAGAGAATCTACTTAATAACTTCTTATCGTTGATTGAGGCTCCTTCTGGGTATTCTTGAGCCTCGAGATACCTCTTGACTTCATGAAACCAAGGTTGACCCATTACTTCTTCAGTATTGATCTCGTGACAGTGTGCTGGTTCATTCATTCATTCAATGGTGATCTGGGGAGCCTCGTTGTCCCAATTAAGTTTGAACATAGATGACATTGTAGCTAGAGCATCGACTAGCTGATTTTCTTCTCGCGGGAAATGCTCGAAGGTAATCTTCTCAAAATGTGGTAGCAATGTCAAGACACGTTCTTTGTAAGGGATAAGGTTTGGGTGCTTTGTGTCCCACTCTCCTTTGATCTAACTGATGACCAAAGCTGAATCTCCAAACACATCTAAGAATTTGATTCCCAAGTCTATGGCAGCTCTGAGACCGAAGATGCATGCTTCGTACTCCGCCATGTTGTTCGTACAGTTGAAGCAAAGTCTGGAAGTAAAGGGAGTATGCCATCCTTCTGGAGATATGAGCACGGCGCCGATAACATTACCAAGTGCGTTGGATGCTCCGTCAAAGAACAGGGTCCATCCGGATCCTTGTTCAGGTCTGCCATATGGCCTGATTTCTTCACGGTTGTCTAATATCATGATGTCTTCATCCAGGAATTCAAACTTCATGGACTGATAATCTTCTACAGCTTGATGAGCAATATGATCAGCTAGCACACTGCCCTTTATAGATTTTTGGGTAGTATATTGTATGTCGTATTCTGTTAGGATCATCTACCATCTAGCTATTCTCCCGAAAAGAGCAGGCTTGTCGAAGATATATTTTATCGGATCCATCTTAGATATCAACAAGGTAGTATGAGTCAGCATATACTGTCTTAGCCGGCGAGCATCCCATACCAGAGCGCAACAAGTTTTCTCGAGCAGTGAATATCTGGTTTCACAGTCGGTAAACAATTTTCTCAGGTAGTAAATAGCGTGCTCTTTTCGGCCAGACTCGTCATGCTGCCCCAATACACACCCCCATTGAGTTTTCTAAAACAGTCAGATACATGATCAATGGTCTTCCTTCGACTGGTGGTAACAACACAAGAGGCTCTTGTAAATACTCTTTGATCTTGTCGAGGGCAATTTGGCACTCATTATTCCATCTGACTACCTGATCCTTCTTCAAAAGTTTGAAGATTGGCTCACAAGTAGCTATTAGGTGGGAAATGAATCTGGCAATATAGTTCAGGCGTCCCAAGAATCCTCTGACTCCCTTCTCAGTACGAGGAGCAGGAATTTCTTGTATTACTTTAACCTTGGCAGGATCAACCTCGATACCCTTGTTACTAACAATATAACCTAAGAGTTTACCGGATCGCACTCCAAATGTGCACTTGTTTGGATTCAACCTCAGCTTATACTCCTTCAATCTCTCAAACAGCTTTTGTAAGTGATTAAGGTGTTCTTCCTCGGTTTGTGATCGGGCTATCATATCATCTACGTAGACCTCTACTTCATGGTGTATCATATCATGAAACAAAGCTACCATGGCGCGCTGATAGGTGGCCCCAACATTCTTCAGTCTGAATGGTATCACCTTATAGCAGAACGTCCCCCACTGTGTGACAAATGTTGTTTTATCCATGTCCTCAGGTGCCATTCTGATTTGATTGTAACTTGAGAATCCATCCGTGAAGGAAAACACCTTGTGCTGGGATGTATTGTCAACCAAGATATCTATGTGGGGAAGTGGAAAATCATCTTTAGGGTTGGCCCTATTCAAATCTCTATAGTCCACGCACAATCGTACTTTGTCGTCCTTTTTAGGCACAGGAACAATGTTAGCAACCCATTGGGGATAGGAAGTGATAACCAAAAATCCAGCATTGAATTGTTTCATGACTTCCGCTTTGATCTTCTCTCACATGTCAGGTCTCATGCGGCAGACTTTTTGCTTTACTGGTGGACAGTCTTCTCTTGTTGGTAGACGATGTACCACGATGTTTGTATCAAGTCCTGGCATGTCTTCGTATGACCAGGCAAAGATCTCAACATAATGATGCAATAACTGAATTAGACGCTCCTTGACACTAGGCTCTAGGTTGGCACCCACCTTGACCTCTTTTCTATTCTCCTCGATACCCAAGTTGATCGTATCCATCAGTTCCTCATGAGGTTGAATAGCTCTTTCCTCTTGTTGTAGTAGCCTGACCAGTTCCCCTGGTACTTCACAATCTTCCTCACCTTCGTCTTCGGCTTGGTAGATTAGATCTTCAGAGTCACTAAAGGCCATAGCAGTATCGTTACCCATGGGATCCGGGGTGGAGGGGTACCTGCATTTGTGAGTGCGGGTGTGTGTAAGGGTATAGCCATCTTTTAAAAGGGAAATAAATATAAAAGAAAGGAAAAAAATGAGCACAAAAGTTTGTATGCAAAACGTATGTGATTCATTGAATGTCATATAAAGATGAAATGATAACCGTTACAAATGGACCATTGTGCCTCGGGAAAGACACAAGGTTTAAAGTGTGCGAATTGTTTGTGAATATTACAAGTCCAACAGAAATGTAGAAGATAAATTACTGAGGGACGAAAGTTATCGGAACAAAGTCTCTGGCCTCCCAATTGCGGAGTCCTCCGTTGACAGTAGGAAAGATCTAATCCTCCAAGCTGCAATCCTCTTCACCATCTTCCACTGCATTGACCTCTCGGTTGCTAATCCTCAACGGTGGTCCTTCAGCACGAGCGCGACGCACAGCCTTTTGAGCACTCGAAGTAAACCCTAAGCCAAACTTGTCAGATTTATACGGAATGTCTGGAATTTTCCCTCAGATGGTGCATCCTCCTTGCTCAACTACAACTTTGGCGTCCTTCAGAGATGACATCCGGAGTGAAGGTTTTATGATCTTGGGAATCTGGGACACTGTCTTGGTTACCACTACCTCTTAAGGAACTTCTTCAAAATTTTGAAAAGGAGTCTCAATAAATTTGTCATCCAATTCCACATACCTAAAGGAATTGAGGTGGCTAATCATATATTCTTCCTCTCCGTGGACAGTGACAATCTTTCCATGAACCAGATATTTTAGCATCTGGTGCAATATAGAGGTGACAACGTCGACATTATGGATCCACGGTCGTCCCAGCAGACAGGAATAAGAGGGGCGGATGTCTATTACTTAGAAAGTTGAGTTGAAAGTCTGAGTCTCGATCTTTATGGGGATGTCCACCTCCCCGTGAACCATCATATTTGAGCCATCAAATGCTCTTACGACTATGTTACTGGGTTTCAACATCAGTCCTTCGCAGTCCAATCTGTCGAGAGCTTTCTTCGGTAAAACATTCAAAGATCAGCTGGTGTCCACCAAGACATGGGCCAGAGTTGTTCTTTTACATTCCACAGAGACATGCAATGCCTTGTTGTGCTTTCTTCCCTTCAGTGTCAGATCAGCATCCGAGAAGCCTAGGCTATTGTTCACCGTTAAACTGGCCACACAATCTTGAAATTGATCAGCCGATGTCTCTTGAGGCACATGGGTTGTCTTCAGAAACTTCACCAGGGGTTTCGCATGTGCCTCCAAGCATAGTAGTAACGCTAGCATGGATATTTTGGAGGGAGTTTGCCCCAAATATTCAACTACGTCGTAGTCACTCTTCTTTATTATTCTCAGGATCTCCTCCATTTCCTTTTTGCAGGTTTCGGGGATAGCCAGTGGTTGAGCCTTCGTCCGGACAGGCTCTTCTTGAATACTCTTTCCTCGAATTTCAATAGTAGGGGTATTGATAGGGATAACAGCGGGGGTTGTGTCGTATTTGTCAGTAGGAGTACTTGCAGATATGATTATTGGTACGGAGGTAACCTTTGGAACAGCCACGGGTCCAAAAACTGCCTTTGGAGGGGCAATTTCTGGAGAGAAGATTCTACGCTTCGGGTAATCTTACTGGTTCTGGCAACATTGCTGATGTCAGAGTCTTCTTTTTCGGAGTTCGATTTTTCGGCGACCAACCCATCTTGTTTGATACCATGGTAGTAGATGTCTCTACCGTAATTCCACGACACTGTTTTGTCTAATTCATACGGGACCGGCCCGGGCATTGTGATTATAAGAGGAGTAGTTTTTGGAACCGATGTAATCCTAACGGGTCTTTTGGAGACCCTGGAAGGATTGGCGGAGATGATTATGATTGAAACGTCTTCAACAGGAATAGGTGAAATGGGAGCACTTTTAAACAGGATCTCTTTGTTGTCTATCAAGCGTTGAATGCTTGTCTTCAACAAAGGGCAAGCAGTTGGTGAGGATAAGCAGAAATGGCAGTCTTCATTACAACCCGGGAATACACCGGCTTTCAACAAGTTTATCTTAATGATTGGGAGCGGAGTCAAGAGTTCATCAACCGTAGTAACAAACAAATCTTCTTCGACAACATTGGTGTTGTTACCATGTCTAGGCATGGGAGCAGAAATTATGTTTGGTTTCTCGGGTGCATCAAACTCAATCTCTTTTGCCTCTATAAGATCTTGAATCTTGTTTTTCAACGCCCAACAGTTGTTGGTGTCATGACCCAGACTTTCGGAATGATATGTGCAGCGGGCATTTGGGTGATAATAAGGAGATGTTGTGTTGGCGTTCTTCGGAGCTTCCTTCAGAGTTGTCAATTTAGATTTCAAGAGATGTGGTAAAACCTGGGCTAGAGTCATATTGATTTTGGTGAATTTCCGGACTGGCCTTTCCACCCTCGGTTGGTTACCTCTTGGTTGATTAGACGTAGGTTTTGGGATAATAACAGCTCCCACCATTGGTCGGCGTTCAGCTCTCCTTTGGTTCCTTTGTGGGTAAACAACAGATACTTCCTTCTTCCCAGTGAAAGGCTTTCTCACAACTGTAGAGGCAGATGAATCCTTCTGAATTTTTCCACTTTTTATGCCAGCTTCCACCCTCTCCCCGGTTAGTATTAATTCAGTAAATCCAGTGGAAGAGCTTCCAATCAGATGGTTGAAGAAAGGACCTGACATAGTGCCTAAGAACATGTCCACTAATTCCCTTTCAGACAGAGGGGGTTGAACTCTCCCAACTAGATCTCTCCATTTTTGCGCGTAATCTTTAAAACCCTCATTGGAAACCATAGCCATACTCTGAAGTTGAGTACGGGTAGGCGCCAAATCTGTGTTATACTGGTATTGCTTATAGAAAGCTGCAGCAAGATCTTCCCAGTTATGGACGTCGGCCCTTTCCAATTGGTAAAACCAATCGAGTTTGTTCTAGATAGGCTATCTTGGAAAAAATGCACCCATAGATCTTTATCGGAAGAGTGCGGCTGGATATTTCTCACATATGATCGGAGGTGCATCTTAGGACATGACGCCCTGTTATATTTTGCAAACAACGACACTTTGAACTTTGGTGGGATCACAATTCCTGACACTAGTCCCAATTCTTCAAAGTCTAGACCTGGTACCCTTTGTATTTCCGTAGCGTTCAAGCGTTCCTTAAGATGTATGTACTTATCATCGGCATGTGGATACTTTTCTTCAGAGTAGTCTTCCTCTTCTTCCTCTTCTTCAGATTCTGACGGAACCGCTATTTCTTTTCCTTTTCCTTCTCTTTCATCAGATGTTGTTGCAAAATCCAAGGTTCTTCTATTCTGTCCTTGAAACCTTCTCCCCATAATCACAACACCGGTTGGTTTCTTCTCTTTCTTCTTATTCTCTTTGGCCAACAGGGTCTTCAACTCCTCTTGTCCTTTGGCCAGGGTTGTGAGTAACTGTTGAAACTGCGTGTTTTGAACATGAAGATCTTTGACTGTCTGTTCGAGATCCATCTTACTGAAATAAACAACAGAGAGATGAGGGAACTTGTTGCAAAAGACCTGTTTTATGTCATGATGAATGATATGTGCATATGTAATGTTTTCAAGGATTTTTAAAGATTCAAATTCGCTTTAGACAAAAAGTAACACACGTTATATTAATAAGATAGAGTTTGAATACAATAATGCCCTTTGGGAAAAGTAATACACTCTCTAAGATAAAAAAGTGGTGTGCATCCTCTTCGGTGCAATGTAGGCATTTAGAGTCTGCTCCTCACGAAGTAGCCTGGTGAATTCTGAAACCTTCTTCTCGCTTGCATAGAATTGGGCTTCGAAAGTATCACGTTCCCCTTTGAGCTGTATCCAATCCCTTTGTAGGTCTTCAAGAGATGTGGGCATGTCAGGATGTAGGATAGTGTATGGAACTTCTCCTTCCTTAACAGGCTCAATGATTACCGGGAGGATGGAAGGATACGGCATCATAAGACTTTGAGCGTGGGTTCGTACCCACTTGAGGTAAGGCTCAAGAGGGATGGAATTCTTGTGTCCCAAAGTCTTGCTATCCACCTTGTTTCTCATCCTCCATGTTCGGATGAATCTCTGGCGAAGACCTTGATTGTCGTTGTCGTAGTCGAAAACCAAGCCTTGAATCAGCATCTCGTGCGGGCCATCTCTTCGGGAATAACCAAATTGTCTTATAGCTAAGCATGGGTTGTAGGTGATGCCTCCCCTAACTCCAAGTAGAGGGACATTATGTAATTCCCCACAACGGTCAATAATGATAACATTCTCCTTGGATCGAGAGCACCAATGAATATCTGAATGTTCGAGCGTCATTAACCTTTGTGACCACCTTAAACCTTGCTCATTCCTTAATACTGATTGGGAAAGATGAGAAATAAACCATCTTCCCAGGAGAGGAGTGCAACACATAAGTATACCTATTTTCCTCATTGTACGAGTGTGAAAAGAGTGTAGGATATCCCCAAGCAAAGTAGGCACCGGATTGCGTGACATGAAGATTTTGACGGCGCTCATATCTATGAGCTGGTCAGGATTGGGGAACAAGACCATCCCATATACAAGAAGAGCCACAATTTTCTCAAAAGCTTGCAAGTCTAAGGAATTCCAACAGATTTGGGCTTTCTCAAATAGAAACTTTGCTAAGAAGCCTTTGACACCACTCCTAATTTCCCAATGAGTGGTGATATCAAATGAGTGCAAGTGCAAAGCTTAAGCAATCTCTTTTGGCTTTGGGTCTCTTTCTGTACCGTTGAAGGGTAGTTGATTGAGAATGGGAATCCTCAGGAGTTGAGAAAATTCTTCCAAAGTAGGCACAAGCTGGTAGTCGGGAAATGTGAAGCAATGGTGCAAAGGATCAAAGAATTGAAAGAGCACCTTCATCATATCCTCATATGTGTTGGAGGTGACCAAGTTGAGTAGGCGACCATGTCTCTGTGGAGTGAATCCACATCCTACAAAACAAGAACAAAGATGAATCTCCAAAAATCCTTGAAATGGTTAGTGGATACATATGATGTTCATGATGTCCATGATGTTATGTACAAGCATGCATATACAAACAAAGCAATCAAGCCCCTAGTTTAGGCTTGCATGGAGTTTTATAAGTAAGTACCCTCTTGAAGTTTAGTTGGCTCAACCTGTCCTAGCAATAGTAACCGGGTTCTAAGGAGCTCAATATCAATGGATTGTTTCCTTGTTCATTGTTTCAGCTCAAGCTTCTTTAATGGCGACCTAAATATTCCAAGAAACCAACCCTCAATGAGTGTAGTATCGAGTATCTACCAACTTTGGACTGCACCAAAGTCGGTCATCTCATTACGCCCTAAAGGCCAAGTTGGTCAAGTAAAGGTTCTAAAAGTTCGTTAGTGCTTCGCGACATCACTCAGCGGCCCTGTATTCTCCTTGACTACTCAAGGGCTACCGGTACCCACAAATATGTCACACTAACATAGCTATTGCTTAGACCATGTCGGTATACCCCACACAGTTTCCACAATGTATTTCTATTTACCTATAATGTATCCCCAAATCCGGGTAGAGGATTCAAACCCAAACAAAAAACCGTAATGTAAAGCAAGCAAATCAAACAATGTAAGCAAGTAAATGTGAACTAACCCTAAGTTAACCCCACTTTTAGAAAATTCCCCAATAGAGTCTCCAGTTATGTGATACGGTAGGAGAACTGACTTGAGGTTTTGTGTTTGTGTTTGCAAATGTTGCGGTTTAGCAAGAGTCGCCACCGACTTTTTTTATCCAAAAGGAAAGGTGAAAAAGCTCAGGAAAGACCTTTGAGATATTTTCTTGAGTTCGTGGGGTAGATTGTGAAAAGGGAAGGTATTAGCACCCTTTTCATCCATGGTTTTCCATGGGCTCTTAGTTACTTGCTAGATCAACTTGCTTTTGTTGTTTGAAAATGTGTTTGGTGTGGTTTTTGAAAGTATTTTGTAAAAAGAGGCCATTCGTTTAGGCAATCTTTGTAATGATTCTCGTTCGTAAGAATGTATACAAAGATGTTTGTCTTTTTGAAAATATTTTCAATGTTTATAAAATGTTTTGGAAATGTGTGTATTTTCGAAAATAGCAAGGATAGTTGTTTGGAAATAGAGCAAATAACTAGAAGTAATCTACCTTCTCAAATGTCTTTCTTATGTATTTTCTATTCCTTTGACATTGTCGCCTTACCATTGATTTGGTAAGCAACCCTATCTTTGGAGTTTAACGGGACGGGCGCGGGTCATCGTATAACCATGATTAGCAATGTTGCAAAGTATCTTAGTATTTTCGAGGGACTAAGATCATTTTATAAGGCAACTTTGAATAGTGTCATCGAGGGACTATGATCTTTTGATTTTGTTTGTTTTACCAAGATACTTTGCATGCGTAACATGGCTATTTTTTGTGTAAGACAACCAAGTGGAGAAACCCTAAGGGTGTTTGTGTGCAAGTGTGTTTGATTGCATGCATGATTTTATCTTGAATTAGGATTTTCTATTTCATTGATTTTATCTTGCCATGCATATCCTAATCACTAGCATTTACACTTGAAAGCGATAAAATGCGGAAATGTAAAGTCCTACGCTATTACAATATTTAGGGGGTGGGGGTACAAATTTATGAATGGGGAGTATCAGTGAGAAAAATAAAGAAAATAACAAGGGGAAGAAAGAAAGAAAAAGGAAAAGAGTCAGCGTGCTGCTGAGAGGAAGTCAGAAGTTCTGACCCTGACCTGCTGCAAAACAGCAACCTGTTGGTGAAAATGTATGGGGTCAGAAGTTCTGACCCTGCTGGGAACACAGTAATTTTCAGAAGTTCTGATATTACTGATGACAAAACAGGCCTCAGAAGTACTGGCGTCAGTGTCAGAACTTGGTCTCCCTCTGTGCTAGTCAGAACATATGAAATTTAGTTATTTCTCCATAAAACAGAAGACATGTCTAAGACAGTTTCAGCAGATGTCATGGCGTTTCAGAAGTCAGAACCAAAAGCCAGAGGCAAGTTCTGAACTGAATCATTCTCTACTTAAGCGCACAGGTGCTTGAAAATCTTAGAATATGCACAACATCAGAAGCATGATATCTACATTGTATTTTTTTGGGCATACAAATCTGGTGATGCTTAAGCAATGTGGTGAGGGTCAGCAAGTGCTTACCTTGCAGCTGAAAGAAATCCTGTGAACTGGAGTTGGTCTTAACTCTGATGATGTTCTGAACAGGTTCTTTGAATGGATGGATGGAGGGTATATGTGTGGATCAGAAACTGTATGGGTGTTTCTTAATCAAAAAATATTTTGAGAGAAAATTGGGTTTGAAAGCAGGAGTTTCAAAGTTAATGGTTTGTATGTTGTGTTTACAATTTTTGACTCTCTGGGAATTTTGGGCAGAGATTCAAGGTGTTTTCTTGCTAAAAACTTTTTGTTTCTTTTCTGTAATTTTTCTGAACTTGGATCGGGGTTTTTCAATGGACAATGGTTTTCTATTTATAGGCAAAGCTTTGTGGGGTTTTAAAACGTTAAGTGGCGCCAATATCATGCACTAGATGATGACTTACTCTTGAAGAAAGTTCATAAAAAGTTGTGATGATTGACAGCTTTTAGCCTAGGCTGGGTTAGTAAGCATGGATTAAGGAAAAATGACAACCATGAGCGAAAAGTATCGCATGGACCCATACCTAAATTTGCACAAGAGCGTTGTTATGCTGCACGTGGAGAGACCCTTTGGACAAATGCTCAAAAAGTGGTTGTGAGCATTAATGAGCATTAAATGGTGATGAGATTGGTCAAGAATAAGAAATCTTGTAATATGAGATTTGCATCATTATTTAAATCTGAGCCAGCAGTTCCACTTTAGCATAGTCCAAAACAATGCACCCAAGTTCTGATCTTGGTATCATGCTGCCTCAGCAAATTCTGAGTGTTCCCCAGGCTTTCCAGCGTGTCTCTTTGATTTTCCTCTGAAAACTCTGGACTTAGAGATTCTGCTTCAGTGTAGCACCCAATCTTCTGACCCCCTTACCTTATGAGTCTAGCATGTTTCATAATCTTCTGTTCTTACCTTGGTAGATTCTGACTGAACTTGCGTAGCTGCTGAAGAGCCACATTCTGACTGAATGTTATATGCTGAGCTAAGTTTGCAGCTTTTGACCGAGCTGGCGTAGCTGCTGAAGAGCCACATTCTGACTGAATTTTATGTGCTGAGCTAAGTTTGCAACTTCTGACTGAGCTGGCATAGCTGCTGAAGAGCCACATTCTGACTAAATGTTATGTGCTGAGCTAAGTTTGCAACTTCTGACTGAGCTGGCATAGCTACTGAAGAGCCACATTCTGACTGAATGTTATATGCTGAGCTAAGTTTGCAACTTCTGACTGCTCCTGCCTGGAGGTAGGTTCAGAAGTTCTGAAGTGTCATTTTTTCTTAAATACTTTAGAAAAATTCTAAGTATTTAGAATTTAACTTTTTCAAGGTAAAATTTGACTTTTGAGCTTCTTGATGAATCAAACTTCATATTTCAACATGTCTTGATGAAATATGATTTTTGTGTTTTGATTTTGATCCAAAAACCAAAGTTTGACTTTTTAGCTTGCAAATGACCATTTTGCCCTTGTAAACGGCTTGTTTGGAAAGAAATGATAATTCAAGGCTTGGATTTGTTTAAGAGAAAACTTTAAGAATCCAGGGTGATTTCTTGAGAAATGAGAGGGCAAATTTTGGGGTACAACACATAACTTTGTGAAGAATTCAAGATTATCCATCATAATTCGCCTCCTTACAGGCCTAAAATGAATGAGGTTGTTGAAGCTACTAATAAAAACATTAAGAAGATTATCTAGAAGATGGTTGTTACCTATAAGGATTGGCATGAAATGCTCCCTTTCGCTTTGCAAGGGTATCATACATTCGTTCGCACTTCAACAGGGGAAACCCCATTCTCTCTTGTGTATAGTATGGAAGCAGTGATCCTCGTCGAGGTTGAGATTCCCTCTTTGCGTGTAATAATGGAAACCAAGTTGTCAGAGGCTGAATGGATCTAAAACAGGTTTGACTAGTTGAATTTAATTAAAGAAAAAATAATGACAACCTTGTGTCATGGTCAGTTATATCATAAAAGAATAAAGAAAGCTTTTTATAAGAAGATTAAGCCTCGTGAATTCAGATAAGGCGACCTCGTGCTCAGAAAGATCATGTCTTTTAACACTGATTCTAATGGCAAGTGGACTCCTGTGATACGGTGGCAGAACCGACTGTTTTGGAAAATGTTGGTTTGCGTTTTGCGTTTGTGTTTGCAAAATGTCGCGGAAAGCAAGAGTCGCCGCCGACTTTTATTTTATCCAACTGGAAAGGACAAAAGCACATAAAAATTCCTTTTTTGAGATTTTGAGTACGGGGGTAGATTATAGAAAGGGAAGGTAGTAGCACTCTTTCTATCCATGGTTTTCCATGGGCTCTTAGGTACTTGCTCATCTTTTAAAATTTGCTTGTGTTTGTTTGTTTTGAAAAGTTTTGTTTTACTTCGTTTTAACCCTTGCTTTTATCTTCAAGAGTGTTACAAAGTTGTTTTTGAAAACTTTGTTTGAAAAGTGTTAGTGTGAAAAGTTTGATTTTGAGCAACTACCTACTAGCATCTACCTACTCGAAAAAAGGATCATTTCTGTTCTCGTTTCCTTTAGACAATTCTATCCCATTATTGAGAAATAGGAAGCACCGTCGTTGAAGTTGTAAGGGTCAATTCGTAAGGGACGTACGATCACTAAAGCAATGTTAGGACGTCCTAGTAATAACCCTAATGTCTTAAGATCATATTCGAGGCAACATTTCTGAGGCAACCTTTCCGAGGCAACATTTCCTAACGGGACGTTTGATCTTTGTTTAGACATAAGGGGGACCACTAAAACACCCTATACTTAATGATCGTTTACCGAAGGCAACCGAAGTGAGAGTATACCCTAAGAGTGCGCATGTGCGAGTGATTTGATTTCAAGTTATTATCTTAGCACATTAGGGTTTGCTAGCCATTTTAAATTAACATGCAATCTTGTCATACAATCCTATTAACATACATCTAACAGTTAATATTTGCGAGAATTAAAATGAGAGAAATAAAACCTACACTATTACAAGGCTTCGGGGTAGGGATTACATAGCCAAAAAACCCATAAAACGATAAATAAAAGAAAATCCTAATTAAACTATTACATACTGTGAGCAGTTACATTAATATTGCAAAAATAATAAAATGCGCGCGATAAGTTAAATGAAAAGGAATTAGGGTTTTGACCCCATCTAAACCTAATAAAAAGAAAAATCATTTTTTGTTGTTTTTGATTGTTTTGAGAAAATAAGATTTTTATTGAATAAATAAAAACCTAATTACTAATCAATTTAAAATTTAAGAAAAATAATTAAATCAACCTATTTTTGTATTTTTGTTTTATTGAAAAAAGAAATAAAAATTAAATTACATGTTAACCCTAATTTTTCCTAATTGATTTTAAATATATGAAAAAGTTAGAATTAATCCTAAATTAAATTAAACTAATATTAAATTAAATTTGATAAAATAAAATAAAAAACCTAATTCTAAATTTGTGAAATTTGATTTTATGAATTTTTTGTGAAAAAAAGGAAATTATTTGTGTTAGAAAACAATTTAAACAAACTAAATTAAATAAGAAAAATTAGAAAAGAAATAGAATGGGCCTGGGTGGTTTTCAGGAAAAGGGGGGGGGGGGGGGGTGGCTGGCAAATTCTGGGCCTAAATGCTGATGGCCTTCATTGACTTTTTCAATCCCATGCATACACTTGACTTATGCCCATGGTGGACCTTCATTGGGAAGGCCTTAGATCTGACTTGTTGATGATCAGATGGGTGAATGTTGATGGCGTATGTTAGACTTATGGGACACCTGTACACCTGATTATGCAAGACAAAGTAATATGTGAAGATGTGAAAAACACAAGAAGGGGGGGTTGAATTGTAAAACTTAAAACAAATGGTTTGACAACACAGTATTTTTATCCTGGTTTGTTTGATCTCAAACTACTCCAGTCCACTCGTCAAGGTGATTTCGCCTCTCTCCAACGAGGTCTTAATCCACTATTTCCAAAGGATTACAACAGCTACTTTAACAACTGTTAAAGTCTTCTTGAGTACAACCACGGACCGATTTATCTCAAGGAAATGTTTTACAAATAATTGAACAAGGATGTGTTAACATTTTCTAACAAAACAATATATCACAACTGTGATAATTACACAACTTAAGCTTGGAATAAACTGAATTTTCTAAAGCGTTTGAATAAGCGTGGTTTTGAAGGCTTGGCAAATTATGTGAGTGCATGCATGTGTCTTTTCTCAAGCAGACTTGTTTATATAGGCAAGGCAAAGATACGTTGTCCATAAAGCCAGTTTAATGACAATAACGCATTTTCCTTTTGAAGAAGATCTTGTCTGAAGAGAGCCGTTAGCATTTAATTCTGTCTTGAATAATTAATAACGCTTCATAGTCTTCTTTTCTTTAACTTATGATAACACTTCAGAGTGTTGATGACTTGGTAAAGATGTCTTTGATCAGAGTCAGAGTGTATTTGTTTATGCGCAAATTCTGGTCATCAAGCTTCAGCGTATAATCTGGTAGCTTCAGCGTGTAGCACATATTACTGATCCTCTGATGCTGATTCTATCAGAACTTCTGTATATACAAAACATAATTTTAAGAAGCATATTTGTTTTATATATATATATCTTTGAATTTATTTATTCTTTGTATTTTGTTATCATCAAAACTCTAATCAAGGGTTGTAGAATCAAACTATGTTCTAACAATCTCCCCCTTTTTGATGATGACAAAAACCAGATTTTTCAATTTAAAAATAAGAATAAAAAGTATAGAATTAAGAAGAGAAACTCCCCCTGAGTTGATTACTTCCCTTTAATTCCATGAGTCTTTGAGCATCGGAACCTTACTGTATCTTTCATCAGAGTTTTGTACCTGTTCAAGCTTTTCAGAAGAGAGGAATTTAAATAGATCAGAATGTCTGAGACTTATGTCTCAGTAATCCGTTATTGAAAAATATCATTTTCTCCCCCTTTTTGTCAGTTATAAAAAAGAACATATAATCAGAGCCAAAATGCGTTTATATAAAAACCAGAAGCAACGATAAGTTCAGAATAGCAGTACTGTATGAATATTACAGATAAACATGTTTTGAAAACGAGGAAATTCTAAGAGGGAGGAGGAAGACGTGTGAACAAAGCTTCCAACATGATCTTGATCTGGATGTTGGTTTCCTGTTGCTTGGTTAACATGCTCGTGATTTCATCAATTTTGTCGTCCTGTTTATCCATTCTTTCCTTCATCAACATATCAGATCTTTTCAGGTCTTCTAGAGTCTGCCTTTCATAGGAGGAAGCTTGAGGATCTTCAGAAACTGGATGCTTCCCAAAGAATTTTGCAATATCCTCGTTTTGACCCAGTTCTTCAGCAGGAATCATCTGCTCTGGAGTGTCAGTCAGATTGAGATCTTCTGACTCTGGTTGAACTTTGTATGCTGGACGATGTTCAGACCAGGAGCATTGTCCAGAGGGAGAACTTCTTCCTTGAGAAGCTGGCTCAGAACCTGATCTTCAATTACTTTCAATAGATTACTGAAGTTTTGTTGAACTTATCCGTAGCTCTGTTCTTGCATCTTACGAGTTTCAGAACATACCCATCTTCTGAACCTTGTCCAAAGGTAGTCTGATGCAGCATGATCAATCAGCTCAAGACTAGCTTGCTTCAGAGAAGTGATCCACTTCTGTACTTTTGTTTCAAATATCAATAAGCTGGTACCAACATCTGGAGAGGGTTCAGATGGTTTTGGTTTTGGAATTGTTGTTTTGTGGGTTATGGCAGCAAGACGTTCAAAAATCGTTAAATCAATGACAGTCTTTACGTTGTCATCTAGATTGTTCTTTGGTGAGGGAGTGGGAGAGTCTAGAATAATTATTTGACTGGTTGGGGAGTTTGGTGGAGTTGATTCTAGTGAAGAGGGAATTTGGGGAATATCCAGAATGGTTAGGGGCATACGGATGGCCAAAGGTTCAGTGATTCCATGAATGGGAATGGTATCAGAATCAACAGTTTGGTTTGATTGATCGTTATGAGGTTCTGGTTCACATGATTCAGAAGGTTGAGCCTCATAATTTTGAACTTCTGGTTGAAATAGTTCAGGTTGTGGAGAAGGTGGATGAATTTCTGGTTGAGGAGATGGAGGTAGTGGTATTTCTGGTTGTGGAGAGAGGGGAATTTCTGGTTGTGATGCTTCTGTGGTGGTTTCAGAGTTTGGATTTTCTGGCATGGAAGCAGAAGTATGTTGGTCAAAGGTTTATATATCTGATAGAACTTTTGCAAGTTCTTGTTGGTTTGCTTCAATATTTGGATTTGGAGGTAGGGAGCGAGATCTTCTAAGAGTTAAGGTTTCTGAGGGGTCAAATTCAATGTCAAAGTCATCAAATGTTTGTGGTGTGGGGTTTTCTGATTGAGTGGGAATAAGTATAGATGTTGATACAGAAATTGAGTTTAAAACAGTTACAGAAGAAGGATTACCTCTCTTTTTAGGAGTCCGCTGGGATGATCCTTCTGCTACAGCTTTCCTTTTCTTGGTTTTCTTCAACACAACTTCTGGAGCCTTCTGCTGCAGATCCTGAATGTTCAAATCTAGTGTTGTACCATCCGCCTTGCATGCATCCAAATATCTGACTATTATATCAGGTTTAGAGTCAATCTCTGAGAACAATGGAAAGTTATCCAGAGGGATTCTTCTGCTGGAGATTGTTGCAAAAGAAGTGACACTGGGTTCCTTCTTGATGTTCTCAATTAACTTCATCTTCTTCAGATTCTTTGCATTCAACTGTTTGCCAACAGTAGCTTCCAAAGAGCTGATTTCCTGAGCTTCTGTTAGATGATCAATCAGCTTATTCTCTGTTAGAATATCTAATATAAGCCTTCCTAGGGGTATCCAGTCCCTTTTTGTGCGCTCCTCTTCTCTGGTTTCCTTAACACTAGTCCTTAGATGGTTAAACAGCAGATGAGCCAGATTCACCTTAATCTTTTGGGAGATGAAGTAGATCAGAAATTGTTGATCAATATTGATGTAGTCAGGAGAGCTAGTAGGCTTCCTGTGGTTTATGCATCCCAGAATAATCTTGGCCCATATTCTGTGATGGTCTTTTAGATCCCTTATCTTGCTGGAGGGAAGACCCAGAGTGAAGATTTCTCTAGCAATTAGGGCGACATCAGCGCATCTTTCAGCCATGTCAATGCATCGTACACCACCACCATTATAACCTATTAATCTTGCAATGAGGTCCTCAGTTATGACTATCTTCTTCCCCATTATGTATGAAGTAACTTGATGGTTGGAAGATGAAACATGAATCCAAAATTCCTTCACAAGGATTGGGAATGTTGGACCCACCAGTCGGTCAAAATATTTGTCCCAGCCTTGAGCCTTTACTTCTTTAGAGAGATTAAACTCGTTCTCTAAAAGACTGTTAAAGTCCACAATCAATTCTGAAAGAACTTCTAGATTTTTGATGGGTGTGAGAAGAGTTCTGTAGGTTTCTTCATATTGTTTGGAGGAATCTGTTTTCTGAGTACGGGAAGTAGGGTTGCTTGAGGAAGCCATGTTCACACCGAAGGTTTTGAGAAGAAATTGAAAGGGTTTTGAGAAAGGTTCCAAACTGAAATCAATAAGATTGTAGAGAAAATGAAAGTGAAAGTAAAAAAGTGTAAGTGGTGAGAGATGTGTTTAAATAGATTTTTAAAAAAGGATTTTGAAAACATAAACGGCAAGAGAGAGAAATAAATTATAATGATTGTGAGCATTTAATGATAGCTGATTTTGGGGGATTCAGAAAGATATTGGAACGGTTACCCATGACATGTGTCCCAATGCAACCAATCAGCGCTTTTGACCTTTCAGAAATGTGAACGCGTGTTCAGCCTCAGAAAGTAGCTGATGACTGGATGACACTTGTTTGCTTGAGTAAACTGCACATTTCTATCCTTGATTGTGATAGATTCTGATACAATCTGTACTTCTAAAGATCTGAAGAAAGATTGATCAGTATTTTACGGAAAAATAGACAAAGTTCTGAAGGTTAAGATATGGAATCAAAACAGTTTTATTCTGGGAAGAGCTTCATGCTGAGATGTTTCAGAATGAAGTTGAACCTATCTTCAGAAAGAGGTTTTGTAAAGATATCAGCCCATTGATGGTCTGTGTTAATAAATTTTAAATTTAGAATCCCTTTCTGAATATAGTTCCTAATAAAATGATGTTTTATTTCTATATGCTTAGCCCTAGAATGCAAAATAGGATTTTTACTTAGACAAATAGCAGAAGTATTGTCACAGAGGATAGGGATGTTACTCTCAAATATCTTGAAGTCCTCAAGTTGACTTTTCATCCAGAGCATTTGTGTGCTACATCCAGCTGCTGCTATGTATTCAGCTTCTGCTGTTGATAGAGCTATTATGGATTGTCTTTTGCTGGACCATGAGATCATATTTTCTCCCAGAAACTGGAAGCTTCCAGAAGTGCTTTTACGTTCTACTCTGTCTCCAGCGAAATCAGCATCATAGTATCCTATCAAGCTGTAATCACTTGATTTTCTATAAAACAAACCCAGATTAGTAGTACCTTTCAGATACTTGAAAATTCGCTTAACTGCTGTTAAGTGAGATTCTCTAGGATCTGATTGGAATCTAGCACAAATGCAAACACTGAATAGAATGTCAGGCCTTGAAGCCGTCAGATAGAGAAGAGAACCAATCATACCTCTGTAGACCTTCTGTTCTACCTTTTTACTTACATCTTCTCTTTCCAGAATGCACGTGGAATGCATTGGAATCTTTGATGGCTTACATTCTGAGAGATCAAATTTCTTCAGAAGTTCTCTGACATATTTGCTCTGATGAATGTAAGTTCCTTCAGGGGTTTGATTAATCTGAATGCCCAGAAAGAATTTTAGTTCCCCCATTAGGCTCATCTCAAATTCTGCCTGCATACATTTAGAAAACTTTCTTCCCAGAGAGGGTTTAGTGGATCCAAATATGATGTCATCAACATAAATCTGACATACTAAAATGTCATTCTTAACTGTCTTACAGAACAAGGTTGTGTCCACTTTCCCTCTGGTGAATTTCTTTTCTAGCAGGAAGTTACTTAGTCTTTCATACCAAGCTCTGGGAGCTTATTTCATACCATAGAGTGACTTCTTTAGTTTGAAAACATATTCTGGATTTTTGGAACTTTCAAAACCAGGGGGTTGTTGCACATATACCTCTTCTTATATATAGCCATTTAAGAATGCACTATTAACATCCATCTGATACAGAGTGATGCCTTTATTAACAGCAAATGAAATTAAGAGTCTGATAGATTCTAACTTGGGGACTGGAGCAAAGGTTTCTGTATAGTCTATCCCCTCTTGCTGACTATAACCTTGTGCTACCAGTCATGCTTTGTTTCTGATGACTTCACCTTGTTCGTTCAGTTTGTTTCTGAACACCCATTTTGTACCAATGACGTTGAATCCTTTTGGTTTGGGAACTAGATCCCATACGTCATTTCTTGTGAATTGATTTAGCTCCTCTTGCATTGCTAGAATCCAGTCATTGTCCAGAAGTGCTTCATCAATTGTTGTTGGTTCAATTAGAGATACCAGTCCCATGAGGGATTCTTCAGAGTTTCTGAAGGTAGATCTTGTTCTGATTGGATCTTCCTTCCTTCCTAAGATTGTTTCTTCTGGGTGATCCACGCTGCTTCTGGATTGTCTTTTCTGGAGTTGATCAACAGAAGGTGCTGGATTGCTTGCAGTGACTCTTTCTGATGTTGAGGGAGTGTCTCTGTTAAGATCTTCTGATGATTTGTCTTCAGTACCTGTGAGTTCAACTTCCATACCTGCAAGGAATTCATTCTGCTTTGACTTTTGAGAGTCAAGCTTATCATCAAAACGAACATTGATTGATTCCTCCATAATCTGTGTTTCTGTATTGTATACTTTGTACCCTCTTGAGCGTTCCGAATATCCTAACATAATACACTTTTGTGCTTTAGAGTCAAACTTGTTCAAATAATTTTTTGTATTCAGGATAAAACATGTACATCCAAATGGGTGAAAATAGGAGATGTTGGGCTTTCTGTTCTTCCACAATTCATATGGAGTCTTTTCCAGAATAGGTCTTATGGAGATTCTATTCTGAATGTAACACGTTGTGTTTATTGCCTCTGCCCAGAAGATCTTAGCAACGTTAGTCTCGTTGATCATGGTTCTGGCCATTTCTTGCAATGTTCTGTTCTTTCGTTCTACAACTCCATTTTGCTGGGGAGTTCTAGGACAAGAGAAATCATGCAGAATGCCTTTATCATTAAAGAATAACTCAAAATCTTTGTTTTCAAATTCTCCACCATGATCACTTCTGACTTTGATGATTCTAAGATCCTTTTCATTCTGAACTTGGTTGCAGAAAGTAACAAACACAGAGTGTGACTCGTCCTTGTGCCTTAAGAACTTTACCCATGTCCATCTGTTATAGTCATCTACGATTACTAACCCATACTTCTTGCCACTGACTGAAGCAGTTTTAACTGGTCCAAATAAGTCAATGTGCAGAAGTTCTAATGGCTTGGAGGTGGAAACAACGTTTTTGGATTTGAAAGCTGGTTTTGCAAACTTACCTTTCTGACATGCTTCACACAGAGCATCTGAATTGAACTTCAGGTTAGGAAGTCCTCTGACCAGATTGAGTTTGTTAATCTGAGATATTCTTCTCATACTAACATGTCCCAATCTTCTGTTCCAGATCCATTGCTCGTTGTTAATAGACAGTAGACATTTTACATTCTGACTTTTTAGTTCAGAAAGTTTTATTTTATAATTGTTGTTTTTCCTTTTTCCATTAAATAGGATAGTCCCATCTTTCTGACTAACAGCTTTGCATGAATTTTGATTGAAGATTATATCATAACCGTTATCACTTAATTGACTTATGGATAACAGGTTATGCATTAATCCATCAACTAATAAAACATTACTTATAGAGGGAAGATTTCCATTACCTACTATTCCAGATCCAATGATCTTTCCTCTCTGATTGCCTCCGAAGCCTACGTGGCCTTCAGGCTTAAGTTCCAGGCTTTGGAACATATGCCTTCTTCCCGTCATGTGTCGTGAGCAGCCAGAGTCCAGGTACCATGATTAGTGTTTTTGCTTTGCTGCTAAAGATATCTGCCACATGTATTATTTTGTCCTTAGGTACCCACATTTTCTTGGGTCCTGATTTGTTAGTTTTACCAAAACTCTGGTTGAATTTTGATTTGACAGAGTAATCACTACTTGTATATTTTATGTCATGTGTGTGCCCATATATAAAGTGTGAGTCAAGTGGAGTACGTTTTATAACTAAATCCATGGCATTTTTTGGTGTAGGTACCTTACCTTGATATCCTATCCCTTTTCTTCCATTTCTGCTAACTCCATAGATCATTGAAGCTATTTTGCTTCTGTTTATGTTTTTAGCTAGAAACTTCTGAAAGTTGTGATCATACTCCTTGATGATCTCATCAGCATTGCTGGGAGTTTCAGGGATTATTTCCTTCTGAGAGTTTTGCAATTGGTTTTCTAATTTTGAAATTTTATCTTTTAACTCAGAATTCTCCAATTTGAGACTCTCAGTCTTATCAGAGTCAGAAGCAAGATTCCTTTTCAGGTTTCTGAATTTGACTCTGATCTGCTGATATCTTTCCAGAATTTCATTAAGGCTTTCATCTAGTTCAGCCTTAGTAAAGTTTATAGTAAAGTCAGGGAATACCTCTTCTGTATCTGATCCAGAGTCTGACTCAGAAGCTTCACTATCTTCTGTTATGTTTGCCATGAGAGCTATGTTTTCTCTTTCATCATCTGATTCTGAGTCAGCTTCAGATGTGTCAGAATCATCCCATGTAGCCATGAGACTTTTCTTCTTTTCCTTGCCAAACTTCTTTTTGGGCTTCTCCTTCTGAAGCTTTGGGCAATCACTTTTGTAGTTCCCTTGCTCGTTACATTCATAGCAGATGATGTCTTTGTTGTTTGGCTTTCTGTTTCCTGAAGAACCTTCAGATCTTCTGTGTCCAGAGGAGGATTCTGACCTTCTGTATCTGGAGGAAGATTCATTCTGATTTTCTGATCTTCTGGGATTCCTGAACTTCCTTTGCCTCTGCTTCCACAATTGGTTCACCCTTCTGGAGAGGAGAGACAGTTCATCTTCTTCTGATGAGGACCCATCAGAGGTTTCTTCCACAGCCTGCAAAACTTTGGAGTCAGATTTTCTGTTAGATTTTAAAGCTAATGGCTTACCTTGCTTTTGAGGTTCATCTGCTTCTAGCTCTATCTCGTGACTTCTGAGGGAGCTGACAAGTTCCTCCAAAGAGATTTTGTTGAGATCCTTGGCTAGCTTAAGCGTTGTGACCATTGGCCTCCATTGTTTTGGCAAGCTTCTGATGATCTTCTTAACATGATCAGCAGTGGAATACCCTTTGTCAAGAACTTTTAGACCAGCAACAAGAATTTGAAATCTTGAAAACATAGTTTCTATTGATTCACTCTCTTCCATCTTGAATGTCTCATACTTCTGAATGAGTGCAAGGGCTTTGGTTTCTTTGACTTGAATGTTGCCTTCATGCGTCATTCTCAGAGAGTCAAACATATTCTTTGCAGTATCTCTGTTTGATATCTTCTCATATTCTGAATAAGAGATGGCACTGAGAAGAATTGTTCTGGCCTTGTGATGATTTCTGAACTCACGCTTTTGCTGATCAAACATCATTTTCCTGTCAATCTTCTGACCACGTTCATCCACTAGGTGCGTGTATCCATCAGTCACCATGTCCCACAGGTCAGCATCATGGGCCAGAAAGAAACTCTCAATTCTATCTTTCCAGTAGTCAAAGTTCTCTCCATCAAAGACTAGAGGTTTACCACTGAATCTGTCTCTTTCTTCATTGTTGTCATTGCTGATGTTTTGACTTGGTCCTGCCATTGTGTTTTTCTGACGCTGGATCTTGTACTGACACGGTTAAGTGTTATAAGCTCAGAACCAGGCGCTCTGATGCCAATTGAAGATGTGAAAAACACAAGAAGGGGGGTTGAATTGTAAAACTTAAAACAAATGGTTTGACAACACAGTATTTTTATCCTGGTTCGTTTGATCTCAAACTACTCCAGTCCACCCATCAAGGTGATTTCGCCTCTCTCCAACGAGGTCTTAATCCACTATTTTCAAAGGATTACAACAGCTACTTTAACAACTGTTAAAGTCTTCTTGAGTACAACCACAGACCGGTTTATCTCAAGGAAATATTTTACAAATAATTGAACAAGGATGTGTTAACGTTTTCTAACAAAACAATATATCACAACTGTGATAATTACACAACTTAAGCTTGGAATAAACTGAATTTTCTAAAGCGTTTGAATAATCGTGGTTTTGAAGGCTTGGCAAATTATGTGAGTGCATGCGTGTGTCTTTTCTCAAGCATACTTGTTTATATAGGCAAGGCAAAGATACGTTGTCCATAAGGCCAGTTTAATGACAATAACGCACTTTCCTTTTGAAGAAGATCTTGTCTGAAGAGAGTCGTTAGCATTTAATTCTGTCTTGAATAATTAATAACGCTTCAGAGTCTTCTTTGCTTTAACTTATGATAACGCTTCAGAGTATTGATGACTTGGTAAAGATGTCTTTGATCAGAGTCAGAGTGTATTTGTTTATGCGCAGATTCTGGTCATCAAGCTTCAGCGTATAATCTGGTAGCTTCAGCGTGTAGCACATATTACTGATCTTCTGGTGCTGATTCCATCAGAACTTCTGTATATACAAAACATAATTTTAAGAAGCATATTTGTTTTATATATATATCTTTGAATTTATTTATTCTTTGTATTTTGTTATCATCAAAACTCTAATAAAGGGCTGTAGAATCAAACTATGTTCTAACAATATGAAATAATGTTGGGACCTGGGGATCGAACCCAGGCCCTTGAGCAATATCACCTTCCTCGCTTGCCATCTGAACTAGCCATGTTAAGTGTACAAATAACAACAATCAATTATTATATGATAAAACAAAAAGTGAATTCTTAAAACGCGCACAATTTAAATTGGCTAGTCATGAAGCGCCACGCCATCATCTTCCTCGTGCCTCTGTCGTTTTAGACAAAGGACATTTACCTACGGACACCGGGTGTAGGTATAACCCTGTGCCTCTCCAAAATTTTGTGCAATCATGATAAATCACAACCAATGGTACCAATAAACTCGTTGCAACCTCACGAGCATCATGGTACCATTATCCAAGGCCAATTGTTCCTGTACAGAAAAACCCTAAAATCGAAACAAGAACCCTAACTATGGCATCTTGATGTACAGTCAATGAAAATGCAATTAATCATAACCATTAGCTTGCAAATAACTCAAGGATCAATAATATGCTAATAAATCATGTTAAAGATGTCAGAATTAAGATATGCGATTTCAAGAAAAGAGATGAACCGTGTGACCCTTACAGTGCAATTCTGAACGTGAAAAAGCTTGTTAATGGTTGAAACACGTTCCTGGGATGTCCAACAAACGTTTGGGATGGTTAGAATGCTTTGAATTGATCTGAAACGTGGAAATTAGTTTGCCACTTTTCTTCAATTTTTTGAAACTTGCTTCCTCTTTCACATGCCTCCAATCCCTTTGTTTTTTATCTGCAAATGTTCCTTATGTACCCTAGAATGAATTAGGGATGCAAACTTGTTTCAAATCTTCTCCAATTATGATTATTGATTCATGATTTGATCCTTGTGCAAATATTTCCAAATCAAGCAAAATGCAATCTTTTTGTGTCCAAATAAACCTTGCACGTTTTGATTACACTCCCAGTTGTATAATAGACTTAAACATGCACAAAATCTCAAGATTTGATTAGTTTTTTATATTTTCATTATTTTATTTTGATTTGATTTGATTTGATTGAAATAAAATTAAAATAAATGAAAAAAATAAAAGAACGACAAATGGAAGGGATCATGGGTCGTGGGTGACATTACAAACTCAGTGCAAGCATAAAAAGTTGGACCTATTAAACAAAAAATGCAATTTTTGACACTTTTGACTTTTGGCAATTTTGCAAAAAAGGTCAACTTTTCCAATGCATAACTCTCTCAATTCTGACCCTAGAGAGGTGTTCTCTGACTTTTTAGAAAGCTTAAGATGTCCTCTAAGCAACCCTTTTGGTCTCATCTTAATTGAGTCTTCCATGTTCATGTATGAAGCTTTGAACCAAAAGGTGTTTTTGTTGACTTTGCAAAATGACCTATAATGTCCAAATTCACATCTTCTTGTGAGTACATATTTTGAACTTGGGAGCTGAAGATGGATTGTAGGGAATTACATCCTCTTCATAATGAGCTTTAGATGGGTTATTTTTGATAAAGTATGAGAAAGTTATGCTTGGTCAAAGTTGAGTTGACTTTTCCTACAAAACCCTAATTTAACAACTTTTGGGTTTTGATAAACTGTGAGCAACCCTTGAGGAATCATGATCAACCCTTGATAAAATGATGAATAATACTTCAAAATGAAATTTTTGACCAAAAATCTTGAAGTTTGATTGTATGTGGGCCACAATTGACTTTTGCCCTAGCACAATCGATTTTCAGGCCTTTGAGCAATTGACTGAGCAAATTTCCTCTGCAAGGCTTGAAACTTGGCATGGATGATCTTGAGAACATATTAGGACAATGGTGAGCATTTGGGATCCTTCGGACTCAAGCACCTTGATGCAAAATGAAACCCTAATTTGAGGTAGACTGCCTTAGAAGAGAGTTTGTCTGGTCAACTTTTGGACTTCCTTGAGTAATTTGAGGACCTCCCTTGAAATGTATTGAGAAATATGGGAGGGCAAATTTTAGGGTACAACAACTCCTAATTATTAAGGCCCATATATTGTCAAGAAAGCCTTCTTTGGCGGTGCATTGATTATTAAAACTATGTATGGTGAGGAGTTCCCACGTCCTATGAATGCTGATGCAGTCAAGAAATACTTCGCATAAAGAAATAAAAGAACAACTTTGTAAGTTGAAAACCTTAAAGGGCCGCTTCGGCAAAAAAAAGCTTCTCGGTAGGCTGAAAACCCGAAAGGGTGCTGTGATACGGTGGGAGAACTGACTTGGGTTTTGCGTTTGTATTCGCACTTGTTCGGTTTAGCAAGAGTCGCCACCGACTTTTTATTTTATCCTAAAGGAAAGGTTAAAAAAGCACAGGAAAAACCTTTTGAGATGTTTCGTGAGTTCAGGGGGTAGATTATGAAAAGGGAAGGTATTAGCACCCTTTTCATCCATGGTTATCCATGGGCTCTTAGTTACTTGATTTTAGATCGATTGCCTTGATTTTTGATTGCTTGAAATGGTGTGTGTATTTGTGTTTTGAAAATGTTTTGAAATAGACGCCTTTGTTTCGGCAACCCTTGTAATGACTCTTGTTTGAGTATATACGAAGGGGTGTATCTTTTCGAAAAGATGTTTCAAATGTTTTTGAAAGTTTGTTTTGAAAGTGTTTGTGGAGTGTGGTTTGAAAAGTAGGCAAGTGTTTTTGCAAGTTGATCAAGTAACTAAGAGTTTTGTCTACCCCTAAGTTTACTCAAAGGTTTTTTCTCATGTTTTAACCCTTTTTAACAATTTTGTTCCACCATTGTATTTGGTGGACAATCTTGCGTTTAGGATGTTTAACGGGACAGGCGCGGGTCATCGTATGGACCATGAATGCAATGATGCCAAGTGTCTTTGGCAATTTTGCTTGAAGGGACTATGATCATTTTGATAGGAAACTTTCAAAAGCGTCATCGAGGGACTTATGATCATTTGAATTGTTTTGCCAAAGAAACTCGACGTGCAAGCATGGTCCATTTTGGAAGGCAACATGTGGGATTACCCTAGGGGTGCAAGTGTGATTGTGTATTGATTTCACGTATTTATCTTGTATCAGGTTATCTAGCGTTTGATTTTATGTGCATACAAACCCTAGGTCTAACCATGGTATATTTGAAAGCGGTAAATTGCGGGAATTTAAAGTCTACACTATTACAAAATAGTATCCGGGAGTGGGGGTACAAGTATACACATGGGGGATGAGACTTATAGGAGAGTAGTATCCAAATAATTACAACCAAATCGAATCAATCGCCATCTCAAATGTAAAGCAATAGCAATATAAAATGGGACAAGCAAATGTATTGATGTATAAGAAAGATAAAATGTGTATTGTGAATGTATTTGTGTAAGTGTATGATTATTTACAAGGTGAGAAATGTTAATGTATTATTAAGTATGTATTTGTTCTTTTGTATTTTTATCTTGTATTTTACTTATGTATTGTTATCATGTTTTATATTTTTGCTAATATGTACAAATAAGAAAATTTAATTAAAAGAAAATAAAATGTTTTAAGGTCTATTTTTAGGTATTAAAAATAAAGTATTTTAATTAATTATGTACAAAAATGTTTTTGTTTTAAAAAAAAAAAGAATATTCCTCCTAAAATCTATTTTTTATGTATTTTTCATAAATGTTTTATACAAAGTTTATATTTAAATAAAAAGGGTTTTAACAAAAGAAAAGAAAAAATGTTTTAAGTTCTACTTATTAATGTATTTTAGTATTTATGTATAAAGTTTTAATTAAAAGAAAAAAGGAATAAAGGAAAGTTTATTTTCTTATGTAAACTAAAAAAGTCTTAATAAACTAAAAATGTTTAAACCTAAAAAAAAGTCTAATTTTTACTTTAAATGTGATAAACAAAATTTAGTAAGATTAATGTATTATTTATATTTTAGTTAAAATATTATAAAAACAAGAGTTAGGTTATAAAAATAAATGAAAATTTAGAAAAGATTAAGAAGGGTTTATTAATAGAAAAAGAAAAGAGGTTATGTCGGCCTGAAAGGGTTTTGGCCCAAACTGAAAAAAAAAACAAGTGAATTAGAAGGCAAGTGGAAATGGGGGTGTTAATTGAAATGCATTTGGGCTTAGGTACGTCAAAGGGGCAAGGCCCAACCGGTTTGAGACAAATTGTTCTTAGGGTTTTGCAAATATTTGTTCATTTGGAGAAAGGCTTAGGGTTACAGCGTCGTTTGTCCTCTTTGCTTCCTTTTCATCTTCTCATGCCCAGCTTCTGAATAATCGTCTGTCCAAGGACAACGAGCGCCTTCGCTCGTCCTCTTCCCTCCATTGGTCACTCAGCGACGTTCATACACAGGTAATGGCTTTGTTCGTTTTTTGACAGTCTTTTAGGTTTTCCAATTTTTATTGATTTCTATTCTTTGCATGTCCTGATTCTTTGTGATTATTGATTTCTTGTGAGGTACTTTAAGGAAAAGAAAGGGTTTTTTATACCTTTTGGAGGAGATGGAGGAGGAATGAAGATGGAGGCGCTCAGGCGGCCAAACAGAGAGATACGCGTGATGAGCTAGCTTGCTTGTTTTGTTGGAGAATCCGGTACTTTTGTATTGCTTCTTTTTTGTTGTTGGTTTGATGATGACAGGCTTGAAAACCCTTACTTTATCACCTCTTTTTCTCTTCTATTGTTTGCCCTTCTGAGTTGCCTGTGTACCCTGTGATGCTTCTTTATCTTCTTCTCCTTTACTCGCTTATGTTGCCTCTGAACATGATGTTATTGCTCTGAGATTAATTGATATGTTGTGCTTGAGTTGCCTTGGATGATGAATATGGTTGTTTGCTGATGTTGGTTATACTAATGCTTCTGTATGTTGCCTTCGTTGATTCTGAGATGATGATTTTTGCTTTTGTTGGTCACCCAATGATGAACTCTTTGAGTTCTGAGGGTTTTGAGTTGCCTTGGAATGCTTAGAAAACAGGTTATGGGCGTGAGGCTTATGTTACAGTTTGAGATTTGTGAAGGTTTCGAATGTTTCAGGCCATGTGAGGTTTTTGAGGCAGCTTAACAGTTTACAGGTTTAAGGTTTATGCTTGAAATTCTGGTTTGACAGGTTGCTTTCTCTGGTTTGTATATTTGTTTGGATGAAAGGCCTATGCAGATTGGAGGCTTGTAGTTTCTTGCTTCATGTTTGTTTAGGCTTAGAGGTTTAAGGCTTATGTTTCAGTTTGAGATTTGTGAAGGTTTTGAATGTTTAAGGTTTGATGGACTTTGAAATCTTTAGGCTTTGTGGCTTCTGAGATATATTTTGCAGGTTGTTGGCTTTTTGTATATTTTCATGGTCTTTGCCCTCTTGTCTTTTAAGGGCAGGAGGCGCTATATTTTCTTGGTCAAATTTGTGGACAGGTTTGCAAGGCTTGAGACTTTCACTCTTTGTGATCACTTCTGCTGCATATGTTCTGCCTCCTTTTGAATAGCTCTGATACATGCTCTTTTTTAGCCTTTAGCCTGCTGTACTGTAATCTGCTTTCCTCTCTCTTTCTCTCTCCGGATTAAAGAAAGCATTTTTATTGCTTTAATTTCGTCTTTTCTGAAAAAACAAATGGCCTAGGAAGATGATGCATTCTGAATATTGCTTGCACTTGTCCCTTTTCCACTGCATATTTCCATGTTTCTTGCATACTTTATGTACTTTCTCTTGACAGCTTTTGGAGTTGTTGATACTTTGATATCCTTGGACAGCTTTTGGCTTAGTTTGAGAATGTAATTCAGTTTGCCTTTACTTGTACATGCTGTTTGGAAACTTGGTTGACAATCCTTTTGAATTATGCAGTATGCTTAAAAATTTTGAATTTGTGCAAAATCATAACTTTGTGCATTTCATGTTTCATTGCAAGCATTTCATCCCTCTTTGTGAACTGGGAGAAACTCGTGATTTGCAGAGAGGGAAAAACTGATTCCGGCCATTTGTTTTTAATGATGAATCTTTTTAACTGTCTATCTTTAATTATTTTATCTGCTTTGACTTTTCTTTTGTTTCTTGTTTTGCAGATGAAAAATAAATGAGCAACAAGGGAGCATTGGATAGAAGATGAAGACTTAGAAATTTTAGAATATAGTTTTATTTCAATTTAAATTACTGTAACATTATTATTGTAAATACTTTGTAAACAATAATAATTATACAAATAATTTAAAGATCAATAAAAAAGTCCTTTTATTGACATTCATTTTTAATTATTCTTCAGATATTTATCTAATTGTTTATAATTCAATTATAATAAAATGGAAATAAATTCCAATTATTCTAACTTAAAATAAATAATCAATTGATAAACACTGTGGTCTTATCATTAATCAATAACAAACCCGGCGCTCCAATTATCAAAAGCAATGCACAGTTAATCAAACCAGACGACAGTTAATCAAACAAAACGTCCACATGCCTCCTTTCACTGATTAAATCCAAACAACTGCAAATTAACAACCAGCAGCCTCAGTTCTTATTTCAGAGTAATTTGAAAAGCATTGATAGAACTAACTCTTCTTGAGAAATATGCGCACAAAACCCTGATTTTTGACTTAGCACTGGAGAAACGCCTGCCTGATCAAACTTTGAGCCAATTCAACCAATCCTAAGCAATCTGTTTGAACTGTCTTAAAATCAATAAAAACCCTAAATTTTGTCTGACTGATGAGAAAAGTCTGTTCGACCGATTCTTGAGCCAGTCTGAAAAATCAGGAAAAGCCCGAAACTGCGATTTCTTGTGGAGAAAGAGGAGGGCAAATTTTGGGGTACAACAGTTGCCCCTGTTCAATCTTCTTGAACCTGAAGATGTAGATTGGCAAGTTTGCCTTTCGTGACTCGAAGGTAAAAGGAGATTGGATACTAAAGTGCCCAAAAAAATTTGCACTCGGTGATGTGACGGTAGAGGGAATGGGCTTGAAGATGCCATTTGGTGATGGGCTCAAAGATGCCATCTGGAGCGTGACAGAATCTTGTCGGGGGATGGGCTTAACGATGCCATCTGGAAATGTTGAACTGTATGTCATTGGTGAGTGGACGAGTATCAGAAAGGTAACCATGTTTTGGAACATCTTTGAACTGGGGGTCTGAACAAGCAATAGATTGACATCCGTGTTTGGAGAATCCGTAAACTGTTTTCAGAAGTCTTGAAGTTGAATAAGCAATAGAGCAGCATCCGCCGATGGGGAAGCGTTCGTGAACTGTTTTCAAAAGTTGAAAAGAATTTGTGCAAGCGGTAGGTTAACATCCGTTACCGGAGAACCCGTAAACTGTTTTCAGAAGTCTTGGATCTGAAGCTTACTAATCTTTATCCTGAAAAAGGGTAAGATATTAGCTGAAACACAAAGTCATGTTGCATGAAATGCATGATGCAATGTATGTTATATCAATGTTTGTGATATGAATGTAATGAATATGCATGTATGCTGATGAGCTGTCCTGCTGAGGATAGATGAATCCTGGACGGTTGAGAATAAAAGAATCTTGACTGCTGCCGGGGAAAATAATTCCTTGACTGTTGCTGGGTAAGGCAAGAATCTTTTGATCGTTGAAGATGAGAAGTCCTGGGACCACTATTGGGGGATCAGGAGTTTGGATCGTATGCCAATATGCTGGGGATTCCTGTCTTGAGAAGATCTTCACTGGAGAATATTCGAATATTCTGTGAGGAACTGAGAATGGGTCTTCATTCTGCTAATGCTGAACTGTTATCTGGTCGATCTCCAGGCTTTCACAGAGGCTTGTATTGTCATCTGGTCGTAATATAGGCTTTACAATAGCTTGCTAAGCTGCTATCCGGTCGAATCTGGGCTTCATGGCTTTTGTTAAAGATATACCACTATCTGGCCGACTCCAGGCTTCGTAGTATTCTTGACTGCTGTCTGGTCGTAATCCAGGCTTCACAGAAACTTGTATTGTCAACTGGTCGTAATCCAGGCTTCATAATAGCTTGCTAAGCTGCTATCCGGTCGAATTCGGGCTTCATGGCTTTTGTTAAAGATATACCACTATCTGGCCGACTCCATGCTTCGTAGTATTCTTGACTGCTGTCTGGTCGTAATCCAGGCTTCACAGAAACTTGTATTGTCAACTGGTCGTAATCCAGGCTTCACAATAGCTTTGTTAGGGATTAAACTATTATCCGGTCGAATTTGGACTTCATAGCTTGCCCTGAGGGGACATCCTTATATGGTCGTAATCCAGGTTTGATGGTTGTATGGCATTGTTATCCGGTCGTACTCCGGGCTTCACAATATGCTGTAGGGATTAAGATACTATCCGGTTATATCCGGGCTTTGTAACTTGAATCTTGGGAGAATTTGATCTTTGACGACTGTAGCTTCCAACAGATGATGAAGGAGTTTTTGAACGACCGATCAATCTGAAATGTAAATTGTTCTGGAGAATAAATCCTGGACAAATGTTGGGGAAATAAACCCATAACCAAAGTTGGGGATAGAAGAACTCTGGGGTTACCGAGGATGAGAAATCCTTGTTGTCTGCTAACTGCTTGGGGAACAAGATCTTCACTGGTTGAGGGATCTTATGACCACTGCCGGGGCTCGGAGCTCCTTGATGACTTGCGGGGTGAGAAAATTTTGATGATCTCTGCTGGGGAGTTCAGAACCTGGTAGACTTATGCTGGAGAGGTATGACTGGGAATCTTCAGTCTGGTGGGAAATATCTCCGTGGGGAGAATGTTTACTGGTCTAGTTCCACTGGGGATTGATAGTTGGAAGTTTTAGCTCCGCTGGGGATAGGATTTTCATATTTTAGGGCTCCACTGGGGGTGCTGAAACTTATCTCTGGGGGGACTAAGTTCTGGAAGGCTCTCTGGCTGGGGAGATCAGCTTTGAGAAAGCTCTTGTTCTGCTGAGGATCCTAGAGTTAAACTCTGTCTGGGGACTCCATCTGAAAGGGCGTCGAGATATCTATCTGTACCTTCAACCCATCAGTAATCATCTTCTCCTGATTTGTAAGGAAATGACTATGTTCAAATGCATATGCCTACTTAACAAAACATTGGATGTTTCTCAAGAAAACATAAGTGTGAAAGAGAAAAAGGAAGACAAAGCAAATTTGTGTATTTGGAAAAGTATTTGTATTAACTTTCTATGAGCATCTTTGTACAAAGGAGACAGGCATCCTTGTAAGAGGATGTCGCCGTAAAAATTGAAAATTTTATACAAAAGAAAGATGGCTATGTGAAATAACTCCATGGGATTCCATTCTGCTATGGCCTTCACAACTCTGAATATCTGTCCGTTCAATGCTTCGCCTACCGGTGACTGAATTGATCAGAAGCTTGGAGCTGGTTGATGAAGAGATTGTCCTTAAAGTGATCCGACGAGACATAGTCATACGCTTTAATTCCCTAACTTTTTCCTGAATCTCCCTTTCGGGTTTTCGATCCACCGGGAAACCCCTTTTTGCCCAAGCCACCCTTTCGGGTTTTCGACTTGCCGGGTGTACAGTTTTTTTTATTTTATCCCTAATTTTTTCCTGAACCGCCCTTTCAGGTTTTTGGTTCACCGGGATGCCCATTCTTGCCCAAGTCGCCCTTTCGGGTTTTCGACTTGTCGGGTTATTTTATGCGTAGTATCTTTTGACTATGTCTGCGTTCGCGGGGTGCGGCAAATCATCACCGTCCATGGTGGTCAGAATCATTGCACCACCAGAAAATATGCTCTTGATCACAAATGGTCATTCGTAAGTAGGAGTCCATTTTCCCCTGGGGTCACTTTGTGGTAACATAATCCTCTTGATCACGAGATCTCCGACTTGATATACTTGATGTCTGACTTTCTTGTTGAAAGCCTCGATCATCCGTTTTTGGTACGTCTGACCATGGCAAACAGCAGCGAGTCGCTTCTCGTCGATCAAATTGAGTTGATCAAGTCGTGTCTGAATCCAATCATCTTCATTCAAACCTGCGTTTTTCATAATCCTTAAGGAAGGAATCTGAACTTCCATGGGCAGAACAGCTTCCATGCTGTATACCAAAGAGAATGGGGTTGCCCCGGTTGAAGTACGTGTTGTAGTACGATATCCGTGCAGAGCAAACGGTAACATCTCATGCCAGTCCTTGTAAGTGACTGTCATTTTCTGAATGATCTTCTTAATGTTTTTGTTCGCAGCTTCAACAGCACCGTTCATCTTCGGCTGATAGGGAGATGAATTGTGATGATAAATCTTGAACTGTTCGCATAGAGCGGTGATCATAGTATTATTTAGATTGGTTCCGTTGTCCGTGATGATCCTGTCGGGACCACCGTACCGGCATATGAGGTTTTGCTTGATGAAGCGGGCAACCACATTTTTTGTAACAGAGGCGAAGGAAGCCGCCTCGACCCATATGGTGAAATAGTCAATGGCGACCAGGATGAAGCGATGTCCATTGGATGCATTGGGCTTGATCTCTCCAATCATGTCAATGCCCCACATTGCAAATGGCCACGGAGCTGTCAGCATGTTGAGAGGAACTGGAGGAATGTGCACCTTATCGGCGTAGATTTGGCACTTATGGCAGGTACGGGAGTGTTGATGGCAATCAGCTTCCATGGTAGACCAGTAATAGCCTACCCTTAGAATCTTCTTAGCCATCGTGTGTCCGCTCAAGTGGGTGCCGAACGTACCGCTGTGTATCTCAGTCATTATCAACTTTGCCTCAGCCTTGTCCACACATCGGAGTAAAATACAATCATGGCTGCGTTTGTAGAGGATGCCATTGCTCAGGAAGAACTTGGCAGCAAACTTCCTTAGGAACTTCTTGTCATTTACTGAAGCTCCTTCGGGATATTCTCTAGTCTGGAGATACCTTTTGATTTCATGAAACCAGGGTTGTTCCACTGCTTCTTCGGTATTAATCTCGTGACAATGCGCAGGTTCATCCATTCGCTTGATAGTGATTTGGGGAGCCTCGTTATCCCAATTGAGTTTAAACATGGAAGACATTGTAGCCAGAGCATCTGCTAGCTGATTCTCTTCTCGCAGGAAATGCTCGAAGGTGATTTGCTCGAAATGAGGCAACAATGTCAAGACATGTTCTTTGTATGGGATGAGATTAGGATGTTTGGTATCCCACTCTCCTTTGATTTGACTGATAACCAAAGCCGAGTCCCCGAATACGATCAAAGATTTGATCCCCAAGTCTATAGCAGCCTTGAGACCAAAAATGCAAGCTTCATACTCAGCCATGTTGTTGGTACAGCTGAAGCAGAGTCGGGCCGTGAAAGGCGTGTGGCAACCTTCCGGGGAAATGAGTACCACACCGATACCGTTTCCAAGTTCATTTGAAGCACCATCAAAGTACAGGGTCCATTGGGATCCCTTTTCAGGTCTGTCATACGGTCCGTTACCTTCAATGTTGTCCAAATTCATGATGTCCTCGTCTGGGAAGTCAAATCTCATGGATTGGTAATCTTCGATTGCTTTATGAGCTAGATGGTCAGCTAGTACACTCCCTTTTATAGCTTTTTGAGTGGTGTACTGGATGTCATACTCATTTAGGATCATTTGCCATCTAGCTATTCTTCCAGATAAAGCAGGTTTCTCGAAGATATAATTGATAGGATCCATTTTGGAAATCAACAGAGTGGTATGAGTCAACATATACTGTCTTAGTCGGCGAGCAGCCCATACCAAAGCGCAGCAAGTTTTCTCGAGCAGTGAGTAGCGAGTCTCACAGTCGGTAAACTTTTTGCTAAGGTAATAAATAGCATGCTCTTTTCGACCAGACTCGTCATGCTGGCCCAAAACACACCCCATTGAGTTTTCCAAGACGGTCAGATACATGATCAATGGTCTTCCCTCGACGGGTGGCATCAGAATAGGAGGTTCTAGCAAATACTCCTTGATCTTATCAAAAGAAGCTTGGAAATCGTCGTTCCATTCGACTACCTGATCTTTCTTTAATAGTTTGAAAATTGGCTCACAGGTAGAAGTCAGATGAGAGATGAATCTGGCAATATAGTTCAAGCGCCCCAAGAATCCTCTAACCTCCTTTTCAGTACGGGGAGCAGGCATCTCTTGTATTGCTTTCACTTTTGATGGATCGACTTCAATGCCTTTGTTGCTGACAATAAACCCTAGAAGTTTACCAGACCTAACTCCAAAAGTGCATTTACTTGGATTCAGCCTGAGTTTGTATTCTTTCAACCTGGAAAACAGCTTTTCTAGATGTTCAAGGTGTTCCTTCTCCGTTTGTGACCGAGCTATCATATCGTCTACGTAAACTTCGATCTCATGATGTATCATATCATGAAATAAAGCTACCATGGCGCATTGATAAGTTTCCCCTGCGTTCTTCAGTCCGAACGGCATCACCTTATAGCAGAAGGTACCTCATTGTGTAACAAAGGTTGTTTTCTCCATGTCCTCGGGGGCCATTTTAATCTGGTTGTAGCCCGAGAATCCATCCATGAAGGAAAACACCTTGTGCTGAGCTGTGTTGTCAATCAAAATGTCGATGTGCGGTAGCGGAAAATCATCCTTAGGACTAGCCCTATTCAAATCCCGGTAGTCCACACACATTCTGACCTTGCCATCTTTTTTAGGTACTGGCACGATGTTAGCAACCCATTGTGGATAGGATGTAACAGCCAGAAAACCAGCGTTGAATTGCTTCATCACTTCTGCTTTAATCTTCTCAGACATGTCGGGCCTCATTCGGCAAACTTTTTGTTTGATCGGTGGACAATCTTCTCTTGTAGGGAGACGGTGAACCACGATGTTTGTGTCTAAACCTGGCATGTCTTCATAAGACCAGGCGAAGATTTCAACGTACTCATTTAACAACTGTATCAAGCGTTCCTTGACACTTGGCTCCAGATTGGCACCCATTTGTATTTCCTTCCGGTCTTCCTCTGTTCCTAAGTTGACAGTTTCCAACAACTCTTCGTGAGGCAAGATGGCCCTTTCTTCTTGTTGTAGAAGTCTGGCTAGCTCTCCCGGCAATTCACAATCTTCGTCATCTTCATACTCAGCCTGATTGACCAGATCTTCAGAGTTATTGAAGGACATAGCAGAGTAGTCACCCATAGAATCCAGAGTGGACGGGTACCTGCATTTGTGAGTGTGGGTGTGTGTAAGGGATAGCCATCCTTAAACAAACAAAATGCAAAAAGGAAAGAAAATGAACACAATAGTTTATCAATGAAAAACGTCCAATGAATCATTAAACATGGCATATGGATATGAAGATAATCAAAACCCTTACAAATGGACCTACATGCCCCGGGCAAGGAACGAGGTGAAAAAGTAGTGTACGGATTGTTCAAGAGTAAATATTACAAACCAACATGAAATGTTTGACAGATAATTACTGATTAATAAAATTAATGGGGACAAAGTCCTTTGCCTCCCAGTTGCGTAGTCCTCCCTCGACAGTTGGGTAGATCCGATCTTCAATGTTGGCCTCTTCGTCTTCACCTTCCAGAGCATTGATTCCATAAGGAGAGATCTTGATGGGCGCTCTTTCAACCTTTGAGCGGTGCATAGCTTTCTGTCCCGTAGTAGTGAAGCCTAATCCAAATTTGTCTGTTTTGTGAGGAATATCAGGCAACTGACCCCATGTTGAGCTCTTCCCTTCCTTCATTGCAACTTTCGCGTCTTTTAGAGATGCCATCCTGGCCATCTACTTTGGTACCTCAGTTACCACTTTTGCTACTGCCACTTCAGAAGAGACTTCCTCGAAGTGCTGGAATGGTGTTTCAATGAATTCTCCTTCCACCTATACATACCGAAATGAGTTCAAGTGGCTGATCATATATTCCTCTTCACCGTGCACGGTTATGATCTTTCCTTTAACAGGGTACTTCAACATTTGATGTAAGGAAGAGGTAACCGCCCCAGCGTTATGTATCCATGGCCTTCCCAGTAAGAAAGAGTATGACGGACGGATGTCCATCACATAGAAAGTTGAGGGGAATACTTCTGTGCCAACCTTAATGGGAATGTCTACCTCTCTGTGTACCATTCTCTTCGACCCGTCAAATGCCCTTACAATGATATTACTTGGCCTCAACTCCAAGCCTTCGCAATCTAAACGGTCGAGAGCCTTCTTGGGCAGCACGTTCAGAGAAGAACCAGTGTCGACCAGAACATGGGCCAGAGTAGTTCCTTGGCATTCTACTGACACATGTAATGCGTCGTTGTGTTTTCTTCCTTTTGAGGTCAGGTCCGCATCAAAGAAACCTAAACCGTTGTCTGCTGTAAGACTGGCTACACAGTCTTGGAATTGGTCGGCAGAGGTTTCCTGGGGTACATGGGTTGTCTTCAGGAATTTGATCAATGCTTTGGCGTGCGCCTCAGAACAAAGCAGTAATGCTAACATGGAGATCTTCGAGGGGGTTTGCCCCAGTTGCTCTATCACGTCATAATCACTCTTTTTAATTATCTTCAGGATCTCTTCCATCTCTTTCTTAGAGGTCTCCGGAATGACCAAAGGTTGAGCCCTCGTCCGGACGAGCTCATCTTGGGTCCCTTTACCTTTATCAGCAGAAGTAGGAAGGACAACAACAGTTTCTTCAATCAACGGAGTTTCGGCGGAAAGTCTTATTGGTGCAGGATTAACTTTGGAAGCAGCTGAGGGTCCAAAGGTTGCCTTTGGGGGGGCAATCTCTGGAGAAAATATTCTCCCGCTTCAGGTGATCTTGCTTGTACCAGCAATGTTTCCAATGCTGGCCTCTTCTTCATCAGAGCTTTCTTCGGTTACTTCAACTTGTTTAACACCATGGTAGTAGATGTCTCCACCGTAATTCCATGGTATTGACTTGTCAGAACTGTAGGGGACCGGCCCAGGCATAGTTATTTTCAAAGGAACAATCTTTGTAGCTGATGTAATCTTAACAGGCTTTCTGACGACCGTGGAAAGATTGGCGTGAATGGTGATAATTGAAACATCTTCAGTAGGGGTTGGAATAGCAGGAATCTTCTCAAACAGAATTTGTTGACTGTCCATCAGGCCTTGGATGCCTTTCTTCAGTGATGGGCAGTCAAACGGCAGAGAGTAACAACAGTAGCAGTCTTCTTTGCATCCCGGGAAAATCCCGGCTCTTAGCAGATTTAACTTGATGGTTAACATCAGAGTCCTCGGGTCATTGACATCAGAAACATACAAATCTTCCTCGATAGCATGGACATTTCGACCGTGCTTCGGCATCGGAGCAGATATCACGTTTGGCTTCTCTGGAGCATCGAACTCCACCTCTTTTGCATCTATCAAGTCTTGAATTTTATTTTTTAGCGCCCAACAATCGTTTGTGTCATGTCCGACGCTATCGGAATGGTAGGCGCATTTGGCATTGGGATGATAGTACGGTGAAGCAGTATTCACAGTCTTCGGTGCTTCCCTAATCTTGGTGAGATTCAAATTCAACAGATGTGGAAGAACCTGCGCAGGTGTCATATTGATGCGGGTGAACTGTCGTGGTGGCCGTTCTCTCCATTGCTGTTTAGGCCTGGACTGGTTATTGCGAGGTTGATCGTTTGATGGATTTTGGATCATCACGGCCCCCACAGTCGACCGGCGCTCATTTCTTCCTGCTCCTCTATGAGAATACACAACAGCCGTTTCCTTCTTCATCGGAAATGATTTCTTAACCGTAGTAGATGCAGAGGCATCCTTCTGAATTTTCCCATTCTTGATATCGGCTTCTACCCGCTCGCCAGTCAGAATTAATTCGGTAAACCCTGCGGAAGAACTACTGATCGGATGATTAAAGAATGGACCAGACAGGGTCCCCAGAAACATATCAACAAGCTCTCCATCAGAAAGAGGTGGCTGCACTCTCCCGGCCAAATCATGCCACTTCTGGGCATATTCCTTGAATCCTTCACCCGAGGCCATCCCCATACTCTGTAGCTGAGTACGGGTTGGTGCCAGGTCAGAGTTATACTGATATTGGCAATAAAAAGCAGCTGCAAGATCCTCCCAACTATGTACCTCTGATCTCTCAAGATTGTAGAACCAATCCAGCTATGTGCCAGACAGGCTATCCTGAAAGAAATGTACCCAAAGGTTTCTGTCAGATGTGTGAGGTTGGATTCTTCTGACATATGACCTTAGATGCATCTTCGGGCAAGATAACCCATCATATCTTGCGAAAATTGGCACTTTAAACTTCGGGGGGATCACAATTCCAGCAATTAATCCCAAATCTTCGAAATCTAAACCTGGAACTCTCTGCAGCTCCATAGCTGCTAGCCTGTCCTCCAAATTCTTGTACTTGTCATCAGCCGGCGGGTATTGTTGTTCTGAGTAGTCTTCATCTTCTTCAGCCTCTTCTTCTTCAACTTCGGATTCAGACGGTACCGCGGCCCCTTTTCCTTTACTGGTTCCTTCTTCAGATGTAGGGGGAAATTCAAGGACCCTCCTGGCTTCACCCTCACACCTTCTTCCCAGGGTAGCCACCCCGACTCTCTTCTTCTTCTTTTTCACTTGCTCTTTGTTCCCGAGCAGGGCTTTTAGATCTTCCTGACCCTTTGCCAAGGTCATCAGGAGATGTTGAAACTGTGAGTTCTGAGACTGTAGATCTTTGACCGTCTGTTCGAGATCCATCTTACTGAAATAAATAGCAGAAAGATAAGGAAACCTGGTGTGGAGACCTGCTTATGCACATGATGAATGATATGTTTATTTATGCAATGCATTCAAGGATTTAGAAATTCACAATTGTTGCAGACAAAAAGAACACGCGTCATATTAATAAGAAGAAATTTTGTTAGTACATAAATGCCCCATGGGCCAAATATTACAAAAACTTCTCATGGTAAAAAGACGTTGCGCATCCTCTTTGGCGCGATGTAGGTGTTGAGGGTCTCTTCCTCGTGGAGTCGGCGGGTAAGCTCCAAAACCTTCTTCTCGCTGGCGTAGAAGCTGGCTTCAAAAGTATCCCTTTCTTCCCTGAGTTGGATCTAACTCTTCTGCATCTCCTCCCATGTCGTTGGCATGTCAGGATATAAGACGGTGCAGGGAACCTCTTCTTCCTTAACGGGCTCCTTAATCACAGGGAGAACATGAGGGTAAGGCATCATTAGACTTTGGGCTCGGGTTCGGACCCACTTGAGATAAGGCTCAAGAGGGATGGAATTCTTGTGCCCCAGTGTCTTGCTGTATACCTTGTTAGGCATCCTCCAAGCTCTGATGAACTTTTGACGAAGTCCTTGCGCATCGTTGTCGAAGTCAAAAACTATATCAGGAATCAGCATGTCGTGAGGGCCCTCCCTCCGTGCATATCCAAATTATCTCAAAGCCAGACAATGGTTGTAGGTAATGCCTCCTCTAATGCCAAGCAATGGAACATTAGGGAACTCTCCACAATGATCGATGATGATGACACTTTCTCTGGACCGAGAACACCAGTGTACATCAGAGTGAGTGAGAGTCATCAACCGTTGTGACCACCTTAGGCCTTGGTCATTCTTCAAAACAGACTGTGGAAGGTGCGAAATAAACCACCTTGCAAGGAGAGGAGTACAGCACATGAGAACACCTCTCTTTCTCATTGTTCGTGTGTAAAATGAGTGGAGGATGTCCCCAAGCAATGTTGGTATGGGATTCCTGGATAAGAAGATCTTGACGGTGTTGACATCTATAAGCTGGTCAAGATTTGGGAACAAGACCAACCCATAAATGAGGAGTGCCACTATTTCTTCAAAGGCTTGTAGATCCAAGGAATTCCAACACTCTTGTGCCTTCTCAAACAAGAATTTTGCCAAGAAGCCTTTGACACCGCTTCTAGTTTCCCAATGCCCCTTGATATCGGATGGTTGCAAGTGTAGTGCTTGAGAAACATCTTCAGGCTTTGGCTCCTTTTCCGTACCGTTGAAAGTTAGTTGATTAAGGATAGGAATTATCAGGAGTTGAGAAAATTCCTCCAAAGTGGGCACCAATTGGTAATCGGGGAAAGTGAAACAGTGGTGAAGGGGGTCAAAGAACTGGAACAAAACCTTCATCATGTCTTCTTCAATGCTGGTGTTGACTAGGCTGAGCAGTCTACCATGTCTTTCACTGAAGGGAGAGCTTTTGGGAATTCTGGATGTGAGCTCCTTGAATTGAGGAGGGATTCTCACAAGGTTGACTTGGATAGTTTTCCTGCGAGGAATTTCCATGACCTACAAAACAAGAACAAAGGTGAAGATCCAAACCCTTGAAATGGTTAGCGGATGCATATGATGCTTTATGATGTTTTATGATGCATGCAAAAACACATGTACAAGCAAATCACACAAAACCCTAGTTTCAGGCTTGCATGGGGCTTCATAGGTAAGTACCCTCTTGAGTGTAGTTGGCTTAAAAACCTGTCCTATAAATAGTAACCGGGTTCTAAGGAGCTCAATATCATTGGATTGTCTTCCATGTTCATTGTTTTGGTTTAGTCACTTAACTAGCGACCAAAATATTCCAAGAAGACAACCCTCAATGAGTGTAGTATCGAGTATCTACCAACTTCGGACTGCACCAAAGCCGGTCATCTCACTACCCCTAATAAAAGGCCAAGATGGTCAAGTAAGGTTCTAGGTCATTAGTGCTTAGTGACATCACTCAGCAGCCCCGTACTCTCCTTGATTGAACTCAAGGGTTACCGGTACTCACAAATATGTCGCACTAATATAGCTATTGCTTCAACCGTGTCGGTATACCCCGCACAGTTTCTACAACGTATTGCTATCTATGAATGTTTCCCAAATCCGGGTGTAGGATTTCAAGCCCAAACAAGAGATCCACAAAGGTAAAGCAATCAAAGCAAACAATTAATCATGCAAGAGGGTGATCTAAAACACTAAGGTAACCCCACTTTTAAGTTTCTCCCCAGCAGAGTCGCCAGTTCTGTGATACGGTGGGAGAACTGACTTGAGTTTTGTGTTTGTATTTGCACTTGTTCGGTTTAGCAAGAGTCGCCACCGACTTTTTATTTTATCCTAAAGGAAAGGTTAAAAAACCATAGGAAAAACCTTTTGAGATGTTTCGTGGGTTCGGGGGGTAGATTATGAAAAGGGAAGGTATTAGCACCCTTTTCATCCATGGTTATCCATGGGCTCTTAGTTAATTGGTTTTAGATCGATTTCCTTGATTTTTGATTGCTTGAAATGGTGTGTGTATTTGTGTTTTGAAAATGTTTTGAAATAGACGCCTTTGTTTCGGCAACCGTTGTAATGACTCGTGTTTGAGTATATACGAAGGGGTGTATCTTTTCGAAAAGATGTTTCAAATGTTTTTGAAAGTGTTTGTGGAGTGTGGTTTGAAAAGTCGGCAAGTGTTTTTGCAAGTTGATCAAGTAACTAAGAGTTTTGTCTACCCCTAAGTTTACTCAAAGGTTTTTTCTCATGTTTTAACCCTTTTTAACAATTTTGTTCCACCATTGTATTTGGTGGACAATCTTGCGTTTAGGATGTTTAACGGGACAGGCGCGGGTCATTGTATGGACCATGAATGCAATGATGCCAAGTGTCTTTGGCAATTTTGCTTGAAGGGACTATGATCATTTTGATAGGCAACTTTCGAAAGCGTCATCGAGGGACTTATGATCATTTGAATTGTTTTGCCAAAGAAACTCGACGTGCAAGCATGGTCCATTTTGGAAGGCAACATGTGGGATTACCCTAGGGGTGCAAGTGTGATTGTGTATTGATTTCACGTATTTGTCTTGTATTAGGTTATCTAGCGTTTGATTTTATGTACATACAAACCCTAGGTCTAACCATGGTATATTTGAAAGTGGTAAATTGCAGGAATTTAAAGTCTACGCTATTACAAAATAGTATCCGGGAGTGGGGGTACAAGTATACACATGGGGGATGAGACTTATAGGAGAGTAGTATCCAAATAATTACAACCAAATCGAATCAATCGCCATCTCAAATGTAAAGCAATAGCAATATAAAATGGGACAAGCAAATGTATTAATGTATAAGAAAGATAAAATGTGTATTGTGAATGTATTTGTGTAAGTGTATGATTATTTACAAGGTGAGAAATGTTAATGTATTATTAAGTATTTATTTGTTCTTTTGTATTTTTATCTTGTATTTTACTTATGTATTGTTATCATGTTTTATATTTTTGCTAATATGTACAAATAAGAAAATTTAATTAAAAGAAAAGAAAATGTTTTAAGGTCTATTTTTAGGTATTAAAAATAATGTATTTTAATTAATTATGTACAAAAATGTTTTAGTTTTAAAAAAAAGAATATTCCTCCTAAAATCTATTTTTTATGTATTTTTCATAAATGTTTTATACAAAGTTTATATTTAAATAAAAAGGGTTTTAACAAAAGAAAAGAAAAAATGTTTTAAGTTCTACTTATTAATGTATTTTAGTATTTATGTATAAAGTTTTAATTAAAAGAAAAAAGGAATAAAAGAAAGTTTATTTTCTTATGTAAACTAAAAAAGTCTTAATAAACTAAAAATGTTTAAACCTAAAAAAAAGTCTAATTTTTACTTTAAATGTGATAAACAAAATTTAGTAAGATTAATGTATTATTTATATTTTAGTTAAAATATTATAAAAAAAAGAGTTAGGTTATAAAAATAAATGAAAATTTAGAAAAGATTAAGAAGGGTTTGTTAATAGAAAAAGAAAAGAGGTTATGTGGGCCTGAAAGGGTTTTGGCCCAAACTGAAAAAAAACAAGTTAATTAGAAGGCAAGTGGAAATGGGGGTGTTAATTGAAACGCATTTGGGCTTAGGTACGTCAAAGGGGCAAGGCCCAACCGGTTTGAGACAAATTGTTCTTAGGGTTTTGCAAATATTTGTTCATTTGGAGAAAGGCTTAGGGTTACAACGTCGTTCGTCCTCTTTGCTTCCTTTTCATCTTCTCATGTCCAGCTTCTGAATAATCGTCCGTCCAAGGCCAACAAGCGCCGCCGTTCGTCCTCTTCCCTCCATTGGTCACTCAGCGACGTTCATACACAGGTAATGGCTTTGTTCGTTTTTTGACAGTCTTTTAGGTTTTCCAATTTTTATTGATTTCTATTCTTTGCATGTCCTGATTCTTTGTGATTATTGATTTCTTGTGAGGTACTTTAAGGAAAAGAAAGGGTTTTTTATACCTTTTGGAGGAGATGGAGGAGGAATGAAGATGGAGGCGCTCAGGCGGCCAAACAGAGAGATACGCGTGATGAGCTAGCTTGCTTGTTTTGTTGGAGAATCCGGTACTTTTGTATTGCTTCTTTTTTGTTGTTGGTTTGATGATGACAGGCTTGAAAACCCTTACTTTATCACCTCTTTTTCTCTTCTATTGTTTGCCCTTCTGAGTTGCCTGTGTACCCTGTGATGCTTCTTTATCTTCTTCTCCTTTACTCGCTTCTGTTGCCTCTGAACATGATGTTATTGCTCTGAGATTAATTGATATATTGTGCTTGAGTTGCCTTGGATGATGTATATGGTTGTTTGCTGATGTTGGTTATACTAATGCTTCTGTATTTTGCCTTCGTTGATTCTGAGATGATGATTTTTGCTTTTGTTGGTCACCCAATGATGAACTCTTTGAGTTCTGAGGGTTTTGAGTTGCCTTGGAATGCTTAGAAAACAGGTTATGGGCGTGAGGCTTATGTTACAGTTTGAGATTTGCGAAGGTTTCGAATGTTTCAGGCCATGTGAGGTTTTTGAGGCAGCTTAACAGTTTACAGGTTTAAGGTTTATGCTTGATATTCTGGTTTGATAGGTTGCTTTCTCTGGTTTGTATATTTGTTTGGATGAAAGGCCTATGCAGATTAGAATCTTGTAGTTTCTTGCTTCATGTTTGTTTAGTCTTAGAGTTTTAAGGCTTATGTTTCAGTTTGAGATTTGTGAAGGTTTTGAATGTTTAAGGTTTGATGGACTTTGAAATCTTTAGGCTTTGTGGCTTCTGAGATATATTCTGCAGGTTGTTGGCTTTTTGTATATTTTCAGGGTCTTTGCCCTCTTGTCTTTTAAGGGCAGGAGGCGCTATATTTTCTTGGTCAAATTTGTGGACATGTTTGCAAGGCTTGAGACTTTCACTCTTTGTGATCACTTCTGCTGCATATGTTCTGCCTTCTTTTGAATAGCTCTGATACATGCTCTTTTTTAGCCTTTAGCCTACTGTACTGTAATCTGCTTTCCTCTCTCTTTCTCTCTCCGGATTAAAGAAAGCATTTTTATTGCTTTAATTTCGTCTTTTCTGAAAAAACAAATGGCCTAGGAAGATGATGCATTCTGAATATTGTTTGCACTTGTCCCTTTTCCACTGCATATTTCCATGTTTCTTGCATACTTTATGTACTTTCTCTTGACAGCTTTTGGAGTTGTTGATACTTTGATATCCTTGGACAACTTTTGGCTTAGTTTGAGAATGTAATTCAATTTGCCTTTACTTGTACATGCTGTTTGGAAACTTGGTTGACAATCCTTTTGATTTATGCAGTATCCTTAAAATTTTTGAATTTGTGCAAAATCATAACTTTGTGCATTTCATGTTTCATTGCAAGCATTTCATCCCTCTTTGTGAACCGGGAGAAATCTCGTGATTTACAGAGAGGGCAAAACTGATTCCGGCCATTTGTTTTTAATGATGAATCTTTTTAACTGTCTATCTTTAATTATTTTATCTGCTTTGACTTTTCTTTTGTTTCTTGTTTTGCAGATGAAAAATAAATGAGCAACAAGGGAGCATTGGATAGAAGATGAAGACTTAGAAATTTTAGAACATAGTTTTATTTCAATTTAAATTAATGTAACATTATTATTGTAAATACTTTGTAAACAATAATAATTATACAAATAATTTAAAGATCAATAAAAAAGTCCTTTTATTGACATTCATTTTTAATTCTTCTTCAGATATTTATCTAATTGTTTATAATTCTTAAATTATAATAAAATGGAAATAAATTCCAATTATTCTAACTTAAAATAAATAATCAATTGATAAACACTGTGGTCTTATCATCAATCAATAACAAACCCGACGCTCCAATTATCAAAAGCAATGCACAGTTAATCAAACCAGACGACAGTTAATCAAACAAAACATCCACATGCCTCCTTTCACTGATTAAATCCAAACAACTGCAAATTAACAACCAGCAGCCTCAGTTCTTATTTCAGAGTAATTTGAAAAGCATTGATAGAACTAACTCTTCTTGAGAAATATGCGTACAAAACCCTGATTTTTGACTTAGCACTGGAGAAACGCCTGCCTGATCAAACTTTGAGCCAATTCAACCAATCCTAAGCAATCTGTTTGAACTATCTTAAAATCAATAAAAACCCTAAATTTTGTCTGACTGATGAGAAAAGTCTGTTCGACCGATTCTTGAGCCAGTCTGAAAAATCAGGAAAAGCCCGAAACTGCGATTTCTTGTGGAGAAAGAGGAGGGAAAATTTTGGGGTACAACAGGTGGTATAGGTAAAAGTTAGAGACATAAACAAAATAAATTTTCCCGATAGGTTGAAAACCCATAAGGGAAACCTGGGCAAAAGTTAGGGATTTCTTGGCAAGTAACTGCGTTAGACAAAACTTGATCATTGAAGCAACAATCTTCTCAGATTCTCATCACACTTCAATTGAAGCCTATGCTCAGGAGTTCAAAGTTGTTAGGGAGAATAGTGGTCATTGTTATTTCAATGTATTTTTTCCATGTATTTACCATTTTCCCAAAACTTTGTAATCATCTATGGAGTGTTACCATTCTCGGACTACCATTCTATTAATAAAGTTTAAGCCTTTATCCAATTCTTTATAGTTCTTATTTTTATTTTGTTTATAAAAATTTCTTTTATTATTGATAGTAATTTTCAAAACAAAAATACTTAATGATAAAAATGTTTTGAAAAGAATTTGCAAATTACTTTTTACTTCATATTTTGTGATTCAAGTGGGACAAAAGTAGTGATTTCAAGGATGGACGAACTCTAATGTTTTGAAAAAACTTCCCCAAGAAGTATCACGGGATTACTCTTGCTGATATGCGCATAATCCACTTGTGTTTTATTCCTTGGAGAGTTGGATTTCATACCAATTGATATATGGTGCGATACTGGGTTTGTAATTCCATCCTCCCCAGTCAACTCTTGATTCATATTTTCTCTAGGTTGATTATATGATTTTGAGTTTGCATGGTTTGATGCCTCTATCCCATATTCCTCAGTCAGGTATTGATGCAGATTTCTCTGGCTGAATGTGATTCTTTCCCCAATTGGTTTATGGTGAGTTTGTGAAAGTGATGAAGCCTTTTCTCATTTGTTGGTTTATTTCTCCCTTTTGTATGTTGAGAACGGATGAGGAATCTCTAACGAAACATTAATCTCTCCCGTTATGACATTTGTATTTATTGTGTGCTCCCCGGGTAGCTAGATGAGGGCAGTATCTTTTCTAAGAAGTGTTGAAACAACTGTCAACTTTTTGGGTTTTCTCTCGCCAAGGTTCGAGTTTGATTTAAAATCCCCATAATTTTGACTTCTTTTTGTGATGTTAACTTCTTGATTCCCAAATAAATCGAGGATGATGCTTCCTGTTGCACCCCAAAATTTGCCCTCTCATGTTTTCCAAAGTCTTCCCCCTGCATGGTTGATCACAAACTCTTGCCTAAGGAAAAAGAAATTTTTTGAGTGGTGCTTTAAGTACCTTTCGATTGGCATCCTAAAGGAGCATTTCAATTGGCATTATGGACAAGCACTTTGATTGGCATTCTGAAAGACCCTTCGATTGGTATTCTGAAGGAGCATTTCGATTGGCATTATGGACAAGCACTTCGATTGGCATTATGTCAAGGCACTTCGATTGGAATTCTGAAAGACCATTCAATTGGTATTCTGAAGGAGCACTTAGATTGGCATTATGTCAAAGCCCTTCGATTAGAATTCTGAAAGACCTTTTCGTTTGGCACCCTGGGCCAAGCCTTTCAATTGGCATGCCAAGGGATCCTTCGATTTAGCATTGTGTCAAGGCAGCTTCGACAGGCATGTTAACCATGTCCTTCGATTAGCATGAACAACACCTTTCGATTGGCCTGTTAACAAAGCCTTTCGATTGGCCTGTTAACAAAGCCATCAGGAGGGCACTCAAAAAACATGTCCAGGTACACTGCACATGAGAAAATGGCGTGTTTTCCTTGCAAATATAGAAATAATTAAATGCTGATTGTGGATTTAATTCCTGAGTTAAAGGCCAGATTCTTTCCTTTTCTGTTCCTAAAGAGTTGATTTGACCAGAGGGATTCTTTTCAAATCAGGACCAATCGAAGAGCAGGGCCTGAATGCATTCGAAATTCAAAAGCGTCCAGGTTCATTCAAGGGACACGAATGTTTCAAAAAAGGAAATATTTTAATGTGTTTGATTCTTGTCTCATGGCTTTAATGGCCTGGTTAAATGGTTGTCTCTTGCCGTTACTAGACCCCCACACTCCTATAAATACGGGGCCAGCATACAGTGCAAAGGGGTGGAACAAAAACATTACAAAAATTATAGTAAAGACACGGACAGAGAACAAAAAAAACATTGGAGAGGCGCTGCCCATACAATCCATCAAAGGTTGCCAGAATTTTCCAAGCCAAAGCAGTCCTTCAGATCGAAGGTGCCCACGCCCAGAAGCCCTCAGATTGAAATTGCTCCCATCCAGCCAGTACCCAAATTGAAGATTCAATCTGCTGGTAAGAGAGGGTAAATTGTCAAAACTTTTCATTTTGCATAACACCTCCATATTTTCTATCCCATTCGATTTGCCATCCTAGATAGAATTCAAGGGCTTGGGTTTGGCCCCAGGTCATGTTCTTCGTTTGCTAACATTTTGCTGCAAATTTAGCCTGAAAAGACTCAGCGCACGCAGGATCGAAGGGCCTGGGGTTCGATATCAGGCCATGAGTTTTATTTTGCTAACATACTTTTAAAGGTATAGCATCCCAGATCGAAGGAGACACCTTCTCTGGATCGAAGCTTCCCATAGTCCTCCTGGATCGAAGAAGGCATTTTTCCCAGGATCGAAGGGAAATCCCCTTCCCTTGATCGAAGGTTGTTCATGCCCACTTCATGGCCCAATCGAAAGAACCATGACCCTGTTTGGATCGAAGCTTCCATTCCCTCCTTAGCTCTAAGCTCCTTTTTTCCCTGGATCGAAGGATCCCCCTTGTATTTTATTTTTGTTTTCATTGACGTCTTTTTATCTTTTTAATTAACATTAAAATAAAGAAAACCACAAAAACATTAGGCTAGTTTTTTTTCTATTAAATTAACTTTGTTAATTAATCTTTTAATTATCTTAACATTTTCTTAAAACTAAAATTAAGTAGATTTAGATCATTTTCCCAAAATAAATAAAACAACAAAAAGATTTTATTCTTAGGATTTTTAGAGGTTATTTTCGGATTCGCGCGCATTTATTTTATTATAACTGTCTACTGGTTTGTAATAGCTTAACTAAGACTTTTACACTTTACTGCTTTATTCCCCCAATTTTGGATATGTAAATAATCCCCCTCCCCGAAGCCTTGTAATAGCGTAGGATTTACAATTCCTGCACTTTAAATTTCTATACATATATTAATTGCTTAGATGTATGCTAACTAGGATTGTATGACAAGATCTATCTTAACTTAAAATCAACGGTAGCTCACCATGACATGTAAAGATAATATAACTGAAAATTGACACACTTGCACATGCCACCCTTAGGGTACACCTCACTTGGTTGCCTCGAACGTGGTCATTGAGTATAGGATGTTTTAGAGGTCGCCCTCCTGTCCAAAGATCAAAGTTGCCTCGAAACAGTTGCCTCGATAAAAATGATCTAAGACATTAGGGTTACCACTAAGGCGTCCTAACATTGCTTTAGTGACCACACGTCCCTTAAATCGAATTGACCCGAAAACTCCAACGACGGTGCTACCTACTCCTCAATAGTGGGATAGCACTTTCTAAAGGACATGTGCACAGTTTAATTCCTTTTTGAGTAGGTAGATGTTCTTAAGTACTTGCTCTTTTGAAAACAAAAACAAAAGTTTTTGCACTTACACTCTCTTCAAAACAAAAACTCTTTTCAAACCCACAATCACAAAGAAAAGCAAACTTTTGAAAACATAGTGAGCAAGTACCTAAGAGCCCGTGGATAACCACGGATAGAAAGGGTGCTAACACCTTCCCTTTCTATAATCTACCTCCCGAACCCGAGAAACAATCTCGAAAAGGAATTTTTATGTGCTTTTGTCCTTTCCTTGTTGGATAAAATAAAAGACGGTGACGACTCTTGCTTACCGCGACATTTTGCGAAAACAAACGCAAACGCAAACCAGCATTCCAAAAACAGTCAGTTCTCATTCCCACCGATCATAGAACTGGCGACTCTGCTGGGGATTTTATAAGTGAGGTGTACCTTAGGATTAGATCACTTGTGTTTTCAATTGTATGCTTTGTATGCTTTAAATTTTGTGGCTTGTATCGGAGTTCTATAGATCCTAACCTGGATCTGGGGATACCCTTTAGGTAAGTAGCAATAAACTGTGAGGGATCTGTCCGGCGTAGACCGACACGGATGAAGCAGTAGCTATGTTGGTGTGGCACCTTAGTCTGTACCGATATCCCTTGTGTTGGAACGAGGAGAATATGGGTCTTCTAAGGAGTCATTAAGCACCAACTGAGCTTAGAACCTTAAATTGACCAACTTGGCCATAGAACAGTAGCAGTATGCTACACTCATTGAGACTAAACTCTCGCGATGATTCTGGCCGCAAGAAAAGATTGCTAAACTGGAATTATGACCGATTGAGGGTAGTCAGTGATATTGAGATCCTCTAGAACCCGGTTACTATTTTTAGGACAGGTTTAAACCAACTAAACTGAAAGAGGGTAATGCCTAAACTCCATGCCAGCCTAAACTTAAGGCTGTTTGTGTGACTTGTGAACCTTCAAACTTGGACTACTTGCACACTCTTGTTATCTGATAACATGAGTTCCTTGCAGGTTTTGTTTACAGTCCTTATCCAATAATTTGGACTTATTGTAGGGTTTACTTACATCACCTCACACTTGTGCTTAAACGCATAGCATACACATCATAACATCATGCCTTAGCATTTCTTTAACCATTTCAAGGATCTCAAGGGTCTGTGATACAGGTTATGGTAAATCAAATGGCTAGCGAGGGGCAAAGGGGATTTATTTTCCTCTAGCCATGGTTGTCTGGAAATCCAAGCATGATAACTTGAGTCAGGGGCTATGACCCACTCGATATGGTGAGCTTGACTTTTGAAGAAGGACTCTCAGCAACATGAAGTTCCTTCAATCAAGCTACCAGATTCAGATTCTAACAGTGTCTTGTTTACCTCGCGAGATCCTTGGAAACATTGCATACATATATCATACATATCATTGCATAACAGGTCTCCCAGCACAGGTCTCTTATCTTCTTTGCTATTTATTTCAGCAATCATCATGTCTACTGAACCTTCCACTGAACAAGCTATCAAGGCCCTCCAGGCCCAGAATGCCCAATTTCAAGAGTTGGTCATGAGCCTAGCTAAGGGTCAGCAGGACCTGAAGACCCTGATTCTGAAAGAGAGGAAGAAGAAGAAAAAGAGGACCATCCTGTTCAACACTGGACGCAGGTTTGGAAACGGGCTGCAGAATGAAGTTGACCTGACCATCTCATCTGGAGGGAAAGACAATCCACAAGAAAGGAAGGCTCCTAGCCCTGAAATCTCCGACAACGAGACGGACTATGATGAAGAACAGTATCCTCCTACTGAGGATAAGTACAAACAACTGGAAGACCATTTGAACGCTATGGAAATACAGAAGGTGCCAGGTCTGGACTTCGGAGATCTAGGTCTATCCTCTGGGGTGGTGATTCCCCATAAATTCAAGGCACCTGCCTTTTCCAAGTACGATGGAGCTTCCTGTCCAAAGCTACACCTCCGATCATATGTGAGGAAGATTCAACCCTATACTGCTGATAGAAATCTCTGGGTTCATTTCTTTCAAGATAGTCTGTCAGGGACTCAATTTGAATGGTTCTGTCAACTGGAAGGAGCTAACATCCGCAACTGGGAGGACCTTGTTGCTGCTTTTTACAAGCAATACCAGTATAATGCCGACCTTGCTCCCACACGTACTCAGCTTCAGGGTATGTCTATGGGTACAGGCGAAGGCTTTAAGGACTACGCTCAGAAGTGGAGAGATCTTGCCGGAAGAGTCCAACCCCCTCTGTCTGATAGGGAGTTGGTGGATATGTTTCTTGGGACTTTGTCTGGTCCCTATTTCAAACACTTGATCGGAAGCTCTTCAGCCGGGTTCACCGAGCTAATACTGACCGGCGAAAGGGTCGAAGCTGGCATAAAAAATGGGAAGATTCAAGAAGCTACACCTTCTGATGCTCAGAAAAAGCCCTACAATGGAAAGAAAGAGTCCAATGCTGTGAACAGTCAAAAAAGTCACCGTCACCAACACGTAGGGGCAGTCCTGGTCTCTTCTGGTTCTGCGTCACACCGACAACAGCAAAAGGGAAATCAACGAAAGCCAGATGAGCCTAAAAGACAGTTCACCAACATCAACATGTCGTTGTCTCAAGCGTTGCAACAATTGTTGAGGATGAATCTAATTACATTGATAGGACCTCACCCAAACCCCAAGACTTCTTCTCCTAACTACAATCCTAATGTGACCTGCGCTTATCATTTTGACAGTCCCGGGCATGATACTAACGATTGTTGGGCATTGAAGTACAAGATTCAGAATTTGATTGATGCCAAGGAGATTGAGTTTGGTCCTCCGGAGACTCTAGCATAATCACTGCTCCTACGCCAAATCATTGAGAATGTCTTTGTTTCATTTGAATTTTCAAGTTGTAATTTCTTTTGTTATTCAAACAATTATTTATTAATGTCAAACTTTGTTTCATTAATGCATTGCATATGTTTGTCTTGAATTGATCCACTCATTTTCATTACATTTAAACTATGCTTTTTACTCACTTTATGACATTCAACTCTTGCTAAAAGTTACAAGCCTTTAGAGGGAGGATGACGAAACAATGCCACAATCTCATACGGTATGCTTTTGGACAGACCTTGTTGATGATGTACAGGCGTTTCTTTCAAATCCTAAACACTGGAGTTATAAGGAAGATAATCCCTAGTCAACCCCTTCGAGCCAAAGAAGTAGGAGTTTTCTGTTTTAAACACAAATTGAAACCTTTCATTTAAACCTGGGGCAGGGTAGTCTCTCAGTTAATTCAAAAGATGCGCATTGAAGTCGCAAAACTCTCGGTTCATAATACAACGAACATCATCAAAAGCATTCCTCCGGAATCAAAAGACAGTGGTGGTTCCTTATTTCATAGGCAGTCAATCTCTCAAAAGAGAAAAGCCCACTGAGCCAAAACCTATAAAGGAGGCTTAAGAAAGCTGGGGCATCCCGCTGACTGTAATCTCGAAAACAGGAACAGTCAGGCAAAAATTAGGGATAACAAATCAAAAGAACGAGGTCGCTACAAATCCTCAACAACATGAAAAATCTTGCAAAAATGATGACTGCCTTCAAAAATCCAACTTGTGTGAACCATCACCAAAACGTCGTTCCAAATTCGAATAGAGTTCGACGCACAATTGACTGAGTTTAGGATTGAAGAACATCACGAAGAGCGGGTGGGTACAAATATACTTTGAGCCTTTATCCTTTGTTTCTTAAACCGTGAACCAATCCACGTTACAACCCTTCAAAAGTCCTAACTGAAGCATGGGTTAGTTAAAAAGCATACTGTTACAAAAGGTATCCTGACTCCTGTAAGGCTTTGCCCTAAATCTTGTGTTGAATTTGTCTTATAAAAATTTTTCTGCTAAAAAACGCATTTTTCAAAACTTCGAGACAAGCATAAACTTTGCATTATTTATCACTGTTTGCATTTGGCTATTTGTTTGACAGCGGAGAAATTCACACAACGAATATCCGATGAACGAAAGCCCTCTCAGTGAACAAAATCACTTCAAAAAGGATGACACTTCCATTGACAAATCTCTTATCAACAAGGGGGCATGACATGTCACTATCCAGCACACCTGGTGCAGTCCAGTCAAGATTCTAGGAAATCTCTGAAGAAGTGCAGAGTAACCAGGGGCAAGTCTCCATCTCCGTCACTTGGGGCATTGAACATCAATCTCAGTGAAGGGTTACGTACAATTAAACATTTTCGGGCAGTGCCACAAACACTTGCTACTAGGGGAAATGACAAGTCTCCACCAAAATCCTTCTCATAGGATGACTCCCAGCAAGGGTTTCATCTCTGAAAACCTTTCCCCAACTGAATCAACCTCAAGAATCCTCGAGGACTTCCCCCAACGAAGATGTCACCTCTCTAGCAGACTGACGACAGGGTTTATTTCCCCAACAACACCAGGATTCCCCAGCTTGGGTTGCCTCTCCGACTACTACAAATCAAAGGACCACAACTCCTCTTCCCCAGTAGACTCTGGAAGCTTGTCCCCTGCGAAGCATAAATAAGTCTCCTCAGCCAAATTCAGAGGTTATCCTCACAAGAGTCTAACCGGGTTATCCTCAGCAAGTTTCAACTGAAAGATCATCCCCAACGAAGTTCTTTCTATCCCCAGCGGAGTTCATTCCTTTCATAGACAGAAATTCAATCCCCAACAGGGTTCACTATCACCAACAACAGTAATTCATCCCCAGCTGAGTTTTATTTCTCCAAATCAGCAGATCTTCTAGCAGAGTATATACTCCCCACAGAGTAATTTCCTCGTCAGTCCATTCCCCAGCGGAGTTATTCTCTCCTGCAGGATTATTCTCCCAATCATCTTCGGTCGTTATCTCCAGCGAGTGAAACTCTTTATTCTCCAACAACAGTCAGGGATTTATTTTCCCAAACTCGGACGTACCACAATAGCATTTCATGTTAATACATCATGACGTGCGCATACATATTGCATACAACATAATCTCATTTATTTTGAGAACATCATCATACAATGCATGTCATGCATCATATACGATTAATCATGTACCTTTTCAGGAAAGATGGTTATCATCAACAACTTCCAGCAAGTTCAAGATTAACTCCGGAAACTAAACAGAGTAATTATCTGCACGATCAAATTCAGCTTTACGCGGGTTCGTCATGAAGAAATCTTACACGGGTTTCTCCTAAATGCAGCTTCACACGGGTTTATCCTGAAAAATCCTACACGGGTCCTTTATCATATATTTCTGAATGAAGTTTTACACGAACTCATCCCAAAGTAACCTTACCCCGGTTCATCCTGAAGTTTTACACGAACTTATCACAAAGTAACCTTACCCAGGTTCCTCCAGAAGTTTTACACGAACTTAGCCCAAAGTAACCTTACCCAGGTTCCTCCTGAAGTTTTACACAAACTTATCTCACAGTAACCTTACCTCGGTTCATTCTGAAGTTTTACACGAACTTATCACAAAGTAACCTTACCCAGGTTCCTCCAGAAGTTTTACACAAACTTAGCAGAAGTTTTACACGAACTTAGCCCTAAGTAACCTTACCCAGGTTCCTCCAGAAGTTTTACACAAACTCATCCCGAAGTAACCTTACCCAGGTTCCTCCAGAAGTTTCACACAAACTTATCCCGAAGTAACCTTACCCATGTTCCTCCTGAAGTTTTACACGAACTTATCCCGAAGTAACCTTACCCAGGTTCCTCCAGAAGTTTCACACAAACTTATCCCAAAGTAACCTTACCCAGGTTCCTCCAGAAGTTTCACACAAACTTATCCCGAAGTAACCTTACCCAAGTTCCTCCTTACAAGTTCAGATGCAGTTTTACACGGACTCGTCATCAGGAAACCCTACACAGGTTCCCTCTTTCCGAGATGAAGTTTTACACGGACTCATCATCAGGAAACCCTACATAGGTTCCTCCTTTCCAGATGAAGTTTTACACAGACTCATCATCAGGCAACCCTACATCGGTTCCCTCTCTTTCCAAGATGCAGTTTTACATGGACTCATCATCAGGCAACCCTACATAGGTTCCTCCTTTCCAGATGAAGTTTTACATGGACTCTTCATGAAGTAACCTTACCCAGGTTCCTTCTCAGTCCAGATATGCAGTTCACCTCCAAAGTTAATTCCCCAGTAGAGTAACGGACAACTGAAGCTCCTAAAATTCTATTTCTCTCAAGACAGCTACCAACAATCTCCAAATGGCATCTATAAGCCCATCCTCCTACCAACAATCTCCAAATGGCATCTATAAGCCCATCCTCGTACCAACAATCTCCAAATGGCATCTATAAGCCCATCCTCCTACCAACAATCTCCAAATGGCATCTGTAAGCCCATTTCTGACATCACAATGCTGATACTACACCATGCGAGTGCAAATTTCTGGGCACTCTAGTGTTCAATTATCTTCCACCTTCGGATCATGAAAGGCTCGAAAGCCAATCTATATCCTCAGGTTTAAGAAAATTGAACAGAGGCAACTGTTGCACCCCAAAATTTGCCCTCTCATGTTTTCCAAAGTCTTCCCCCTGCATGGTTGATCACAAACTCTTGCCTAAGGAAAAAGAAATTTTTTGAGTGGTGCTTTAAGTACCTTTCGATTGGCATCCTGAAGGAGCATTTTGATTGGCATTATGGACAAGCACTTTGATTGGCATTCTGAAAGACCCTTCGATTGGTATTCTGAAGGAGTATTTCGATTGGCATTATGGAAAAGCACTTCGATTGGCATTATGTCAAGGCACTTCGATTGGAATTCTGAAAGACCATTCAATTGGTATTCTGAAGGAGCACTTCGATTGGCATTATGTCGAAGCCCTTCGATTAGAATTCTGAAAGACCTTTTCGTTTGGCACCCTGGGCCAAGCCTTTCAATTGGCATGCCAAGGGATCCTTCGATTTATCATTGTGTCAAGGCAGCTTCGACAGGCATGTTAACCATGTCCTTCGATTAGAATGAACAGCACCTTTCGATTGGCCTGTTAACAAAGCCTTTTGATTGGCCTGTTAACAAAGCCATCAGGAGGGCACTCAAAAAACATGTCCAGGTACAGTGAACATGAGAAAATGGCGTGTTTCCCTTGCAAATATAGAAATAATTAAATGCTGATTGTGGATTTAATTCCTGAGTTAAAGGCTAGATTCTTGCCTTTTCTGTTCCTAAAGAGTTGATTTGACCAGAGGGATTCTTTTCTGTGATCGGTGGATCTGGAACTGACTGTTTTTAGCTGGTTCGCGAAATGTCGCGGAAGCAAGAGTCGCCACCGTCTTTTATTTTCTCCAAATGGAAAGGACAAAAGCACAGAAAAATTCCTTATAGAGATTGCTCTCGGTTCGGGAGGTAGATTATAGAAAGGGAAGGTGTTAACACCCTTTCTATCCATGGTTATCCATGGGCTCTTAGATACTTGCTCACTTGTGTTTTCAAAAATGGTTTGTTTGCTTTTCAACTGTGGGTTTTAAAAAGTTTCTTTGAAAATTCCAGTTCGACTCTTGTATCGGTCCTCAAGAGTGTTTGAAAAAATGCTTTCGAAAGCTTTTTGAAAATGTGTTGGTATGAAAAGTATTTTTGAATTTTTGTTTGAAATTTAGAGAAAGTATCTACGAGAACCTACCTACCCTAAGGAATTCGTCTGTGTAAATGTCCTTTAAAGTAGTGCCATCCCACCATTGAGAGGTAGGTAGCACCACCGTTGGAGGTGTTCGGGTCAATTCGAGGTTCGGGACATGGTGATCACCAGAGCAATGGGAAGACACCTTAGAAGCTACCCTCATGCCAGGTTCCCGGATCATGAGGACTTACTAAGACATCCTCTACTCGACGATCACCTTTCGAGGCAAGGCAACAGTGAGGCGTACCCTAGGGGTGGTGTGTGATTTGTGTGTCAGATTCAGATATTTTATCTTGTCATGTTACTGGTGATCTATGCGTTTGTTTTTATTTAAGGCCATTCATTCTTGCATGCATTTATTTAACAGTTAAAAAAGTGCGGAAAGATAAAAGTTCTAAACTATTACAAAAGGCGCGGGTCCACATCGCCAAAATTTCCAGGACCCGATTTGACAGGAAAATAAAGAATTAAAGTGCGAGAAATATATTACACGGCTTTGGGAGAGGTACATAAAAAATTAAAAGAAATAAAATAAAATGCGCGAAACAAATCAATAATTGAAAGCGAGGGCGTTAGACCCTTTCTAATGAAATTAAATTATTATTAAATTAATTAAAATTAAAATGAAAGGAAGTTATTTTTGGTATTTTTGTATTTTATGACTTTAATGAAATTGAATTAAATTGAGAAATCAACCCTAATTCTAATTTTTTATTTATTAAGAAAAAATATTAAAGTTAAACCTAAATTAACCTAATTAATTACATGGTAATTTAATTACAAAAATAAATAATATTTAATTATTAATAATAGTGAAAAAAAGAATAAAAGTAATTAAAATAATTAAACCTAATTTCTACAAATTTTTGAGTTAATTAAGAAAATGCTTGAATTAAACCTAATTTAATAGCTAAAATTAATGAACAATATTTATTTACAAAAAATATATTAATTAAATAAAAATACTCGTTTTTGTCTTTTTCTGATTTTATATTGTTTTTATGTCTTTTATGAAAATAATTAAATTAAAGGAATTAATAAATAAAAGAAATAATTGAATCAAAATAAAAAAAATAATGAAAAGAATATTGCAAACCTAGGGGGTCTGTCCCCAAATAGGAGGTTTTTTGCTTAGCAATTTGGGCCCAAGTATCTTTGGCCTTTTTTGACTTCTATGCCAGCGTGTAGCACCTTTGACTCACGTCCATGATGTTCTTCCAACTATGGCCTTTGGACTGATCTTGCTATACGCGTGGCAAACTGGACTGTGAGTTGCATGGTGGACGCTAGCACTGAAACTACACATAAGTATTAATTGAAAAACAATATGGAAAGGGTGAGGGACCTGGGGCTCGAACCCAGGTCCTGAAGATTACCAACCAAGTGCCCTGCCAGTTGAGCTATGAACGTGTTTTGTTAATTATATAACTAACAAATAACATAAGCAAACATAAGGGTTAGTGGACTTTTTAGCGCGAATTTTTAAATAGACCAACCACAACTCGCCACTTCATCATCTTCTTCATTGCTTTGTTTTTCCCTGAAATAGAAAAGAGATTAACGGGGGTTTTAAACCCCCTCAAAACAGGCTTGTTTTCAAAATAGCGAATAGGCCATATGGCCTCATAAATTAGGCGCGAGGGTTCCATTGTTTTCGTCCAAGCACGCTGAGTTTGGTCATGGCCTTGAGGTATTCCAATTTTTCCATATGCACAAACGCCCAATTTGAAAGTTCTGCAACCCTAACCTATTTCAATGGTGAAATCTCCAATAATGCATAAAAACTCAATTGAAATATGTGGTTAGCTTCAGAACACACCAATTAATATGAATCCATCAAAGAAATGCAATGAAAATGCCTAAATGTTAAAACACGATTATGCATATAATTTAAAACAGTTTGAACCTCCTGTACCAATTCTGGGCGTGTAAGGGTTGGAAAATTATCCAGTTAGCTTCAGTAAGACACGAGGAAGCTTTTGCAATTGGTCTCTTGCTCTGAATCGTGCTAAAACCTTGTTTTCAGTTTTCACTTTTTTGGCAAAAAATTCAAGTTTGGTTATTGGTCTATGGCGCAGCTCGGAGGTTCTGAGGAGTAGGGTTAGCATATGTATATATGTGTGAGTGATTTAGGTCAAAGAAAACAAATCAAAACCTTTGCATTCATGGTTTTCAAGATTTGATTCTTAAGGATCTTTTCAAATATTTTTTCATGAAGAACCATCACAACTTGCACCAATTCTTTCCCCTTTTGATAGGCACGAAATCTCTAGTGAATCATGAGTCATTGTCTTGCACAAAAAGATTTAAAACATTAGGTTTAGTATTTTTCACCTATTTATTTTAATTAAATGAATTAATAATAATTAAAAATCCAAATAAACAAAATAAAATGATAAAAAACTTCCCTTTGGGCCAAATAGTCGTGCACATGCCTTGGATGATGAATTGTGGAAGAAAAAGAGGCCCATTAGCAATTTTAGGTCATTTAAAGCAATGTTGACTTTTCAAAATATCCAAAAATTTCCCAACTTCCACAAGGCATAACTTGCTCAATTTTTAAGCTTTGCTCATGTTCTTGGACATTTTGGAAAGGTCTTTGAGTCTCCTAACCAATTCCTTTGGTCCCATGTCATTTTGATTTACCAATAACAAGTTATGTCCTTTTACTTAAAGTCCCTTTTTGTTGACTTTTGAAAATGACCTATAATGTTGAAATTGGTAACTTTTTGTGAGAGCATTTCTTGGACTTGAAGTATGAAGATGAGTTGTAGGAAATGTCATTCTCTTAAAAATGAGCTTTGGATGGAATTTTTCTGATAATCCATGTGAAAGTTATGCCCTGGTCAAGTTATAGTTAACTTTTTCAACTGTCCAAATATGGAAACTTTTGCATCTTGAGACTTTTTGAGCCAAGCTTTGAGAATCATGATCAAGCATTGATCAAATGATGTTTGTGGCTTCAAAATGAGATGTTGACCAAAAATTTGAACTTTTGACTGTCAAATGACCATTTTGCCCCTACAGTTGACTGTAGTGCAATTAGGGTTTTTGACTGTGCAATTTTGTGCTGTAAGTCTTGAAACTTGGTATGAGGATGCTTGACCATGTTTGTAGGCATATGGGACTTGATTGGGCCCTTGGAAACTTCATTTTCTCTGTCAGAACCAAAACCCTAGTTCTTGACTGTTTATGAGGCCCTTGAACTGTGCAACCTTTGGGGAATTTTGAGGCTTTGACTTGGCAAATCTTGAAGAATATGGGAGGGCAAATTTTGGGGTACAACAGTTGCCCCTGTTCAATCTTCTTAGACCTGAGGATGCAGATTGGCTGATGTGCCTTTCGTAATCCGAAGGTGGAAGATGATTGAACACTAGAGTGCCCAGAAATTTGCGCTCACATAGTAGTGTGATGTGGGGAATGGGCTTACAGATGCCATTTGGAGATTGATGGATAGGGTGATGGGCTTATAGATGCCATGCTAAGAGATGATGGAAGGTAGATGGGCTTATAGATGCCATTTGGATGTTGATCGCATAAGATATTCCTTAGCGAGAACTTGCGTACCTGCAAAAGAAAAATGATTACCTGACCTATTACAGGAGCTGGTCTTCAGATTCTTTATATAGATGTGTCCTGACTGGTTACAGGAGCTGAATCTGGATCTTCAAAAGGTGATGAATGAACCAGGGATGGTTACTATCTCAATAGGAACGGTGAGAGAACCTTGGATGATTACAACCTCAACAGGAACGCTGAGAGAACCTTGGGCGACTACAACCTCAATAGCAATCATTGAGAGAATCTTGGATAACTTCAACTTCAACAGCAATCGTTGAGCGAATCTTGGGATGATTACTACCTCCGCAGGATCGGGGAGAGAACCATAGGCGACTACAACCTCAATAGCAATCATTGAGAGAATCTTGGATAACTTCTACTTCAACAGCAATTGTTGAGCGAATCTTGGGATGATTACTACCTCCGCAGTATCGGGGAGAGAACCAAAGGCGACTACAACCTCAACAGCAATCATTGAGAGAATCTTGGATAACTTCTACTTCAACAGCAATCGTTGAGCGAATCTTGGGATGATTACTACCTCCGTAGTATCGGGGAGAGAACCAAAGGCGACTACAACCTCAACAGCAATCATTGAGAGAATCTTGGATAACTTCTACTTCAACAGCAATCGTTGAGCGAATCTTGGGATGATTACTACCTCCGCAGTATCGGGGAGAGAACCAAAGGCGACTACAACCTCAACAGCAATCATTGAGAGAATCTTGGATAACTTCTACTGAGTCTTTATCAGGAAAATCTGTTTGGGGTCGATTTAACTGGACTAGAGAAGGCCTCGGACTGGATAAGAAACAGAAAATCTTAGGGTCGATTAACTGAACCGGTCTAGGTCTTGAAATGTCTTCAACTGGATAAGAAACAGGGAGATCTTAGGGTCGATCTGACTGAACCAGAGAAGGCCTTGGACTGGACAAGAAACAGAAAAAGTCTTAGGGTCGACTTAACTGAACCGGTCTAGGTCTTGAAATGTCTTCCACTGGATCTTTCCTGAAAGGTAAAGGTCAGTCATATGCAATGCATGACATGGATCAAGCAATGATGTTCTCAACATAAATGAAATTTGTAAGATATGATGCGTATATGCATGCTATAATGTATGAAGATGTTTATGAATATTATGTTTTCGTCTTAGGAAAATAAATCCTTGACGGGTGCCGGGAAGTCACTCCTGGGCTGATATTGAAGAATTAGATCTTTGCTTCCGCTGGATGATAATTGCAAGAATTCCGGTAGGAGAAGATAACTCTGTTGGGGAATAAACTTGGCGAATGATTACTCTGCGGGGGGAAAAGTACTCTAACGATCTTGCTGGGAAGCAACACTCTGTGTGGAGAGAGGTACTTTGTTGAGTTGTTGATAATAGCTTCGCTGGAGATACCATTGTTGTGCTGGAAGTGTTAATAGACTTCGCTGGGGGTAAGAAGACTTTGCCGAGGACGCTCTTTCCGTGGCTTTTGGCTGAGGATAACCCAGTTATACCCTGGTAGGGAAATAACTCTTGGAATAAAGCCGGGAGACGCGTTCGTGCTCTGCGAGGGATAAGCTTCCAGAATCTACTGGGGATAAGCTTACTGCTTGGGGAGATGGATTCCAACTTTCCTTGGGAACTAGATTGGACTCTCCTGGGGAAGTTTTGAATTGTACCGGGGAAGTGACTTCATTGAATGTTTGATATACCGCCGGGGAATAATCTTAGGCCAAGATTGTCGGGGATGCTTGTTAAGAACGTATATATGCTGGGGAATGTTGAGCTCTGCGGGAGGATACCCAACTTCTTTAAGGCTGATAGTAACTTTGCTTGAGGAGAGTGTACTGGCTTGCTGGCTCACTCTCTGGGGAATTAAGATGTACTGGTTGTGTTCTTCAGCTGAACCTACCTTGATACCTTGGAGGACAGAACAATTAGATTGTTTAGACAACTCTTTTTTGCCCCTATTTCTAATGTTACCTGTAATTAATTCTTTATTTCGTATGCAAATATTTATGAGTTAGCAAATTATTGTCAATGCATATATCACAAATTGAACCTTGGACGTTCTTCGCAAGACAAAACAGAAAAGGAAAACAATTGGCACTTTTAACTGAAAAATATATTTGTATTGATTTTTGAATGGCCTGTAAATAGGCGTTTTATGTACAAGAGGCTGACGTCCTAGTAAGAGAACGCCGCTGAACAAAAGAATTTATACAAATTTTGTACAAGAGAAAATAAAACGGCTGTGTGAAAAGAATGATCCACTGGGTTTCAACTCTGCTATTGCCTTTATATCTCCGAGCGTCTCATCACTTGATGACCTTGGTTGAAGATGAAGCTGACTGATTGATGCCGTCTGAACTTGCTGTAGATACCGATTTCTGGATGTAAAGTGATCCAATGAGACATAGTATTACGCTTTATCCCTAACTTTTGCCTGGACCGCCCTTTCGGGTTTTCAATCCACCGGAATACCCATTTTTGCCCAAGCCGCCTTTTCAGGTTTTTGACTTGCCGGGTGTACAGATTTTTTCATTTCATTCCTTCATTTTGCCCGAACCCTTTTGGTTCGCCGGGAAGCCCTAATTTTTGCCTAGGCATGTCAGCCTAGCGGGTCTTTTTTATGCGTAGTATCTTTTTACTATGTCTGCATTGGCGGGGTGAGGAAGGTCGTCACCATCCATGTTGGTTAGAATCATGGCTCCTCCTGAGAACACATGCTTAACCACAAATGGCCCTTCGTACGTAGGGGTCCATTTGCCCCTTGGATCACTCTGAGGAAGGATGATTCGCTTGATTACCAGATCCCCAACTTGATATTCTTGTGGTCTGACCTTTTTGTTAAATACCCTGATCATCCGTTTCTGATACGTCTGACCATGACAGATAGCAGCAAGTCTCTTTTCGTCAATAAGGTTTAGCTGATCAAGTCGTGTCTGGATCCAATCGTCTTCGTTCAGATTTGCATCCTTCATTATCCGGAGAGAGGTTATTTACACTTCGATCGGTAAGACTGCCTTCATACCGTATACCAAGGAGAAAGGAGTTGCCCCGGTTGACGTCCTGGCTGAGGTACGGTACCCATGTAGAGCGAACGGTAACATCTCGTGCCAATCTTTATAAGTCACTGTCATCTTCTGCACAATTTTCTTGATATTTTTATTTGCTGCTTCTACAGCCCCATTCATCTTTGGTCTGTAAGGAGAAGAGTTATGGTGCTGTATTTTGAACTGCTCGCAGAGCTCAGTGATCATCTTGTTATTCATATTGGTACCGTTGTCTGTAATGATCCTCTATGGGACGCCGTATCGACAGATCAGATTATGCCGAATGAACCGTGCCACAACAGTCTTGGTTACCGTAGCATAGGATGCTGCTTCAACCCACTTCGTAAAGTAATCAATCGCTACCAGGATGAAGCGATGTCCATTAGATGCCGTAGGTTTAATCTCACCGATCATGTCTATGCCCACATTGCAAACGGCCAAGGCGCAGTCAGAACATTCAGAGGAACTGGAGGAACATGCACCTTGTCTGCATAAATCTGGCACTTAAGGCATGTCCTGGAATGTTGGTAGCAGTCTGCTTCCATGGTGGACCAGAAATACCCTGCCCGTAGGATCTTCTTTGTCATAGTGTGTCCACTGGAATGTGTACCAAAGGTCCCTTCATGTAGCTCTTCCATGATCTTTTCTGCTTCAGCTTTGTCCACACAACGCAGTAAGGTCGAATCATGGTTTCGCTTGTACAAGATGCCATTGCTAAGGAAGAATTTTGCTGCGAACCTTCTCAGAAACTTTTTATCATTGACAGAGGCACCTTCAGGATACTCCTGAGCTTCCAGATATCTCTTCACCTCATGGTACCAAGGCTTCTCAGTTACCAATTCAGTCTCAAGATCACAACAGTATGCCGGTTCGTCCAGTTTCCAGATGATGATCCGGGGAGCCTCATTGTCCCATTTGACTTTGAACATAGAAGACATTGTAGCTAACGCGTCCGCTAACTGATTCTCCTCTCTTGGGAAATGTTCAAAGGTTATCTTCGTGAAGTGGGGGATCAAGGTCAACACACATTCTCTGTAAGGAATAAGGTTCGGATGTTTCGTATCCCACTCTCCTTTGATCTGATTGATCACAAGAGCGGAATCTCCGAAGACACTCAGAAACTTGATCCTTAGATCGATCGCAGCTTGAAGACCCATGATGCACGCCTCATACTCCGCCATGTTGTTGGTACAGTTGAAACATAGCCGGGCAGTGAGTGGAGTATGAGTGCCTTGAGGTGATATTATTACAACACCGATACCGTTACCCAAAGCATTGGAGGCTCAGTCAAAATGCATAGACCATCGGGATCCTTCCTCAGGTCCTTCATCCGGTCCAGGTACTTCGCAATCAGTCACAATCATGATGCTCTCGTCCGGAAACTAAAAGTTCATTGATTGATAGTCGTCTACGGCCTGATGAGCCAAGTGGTCTGCCAATACACTTCCCCTGATGGCTTTCTGAGTCATGTATTGAATGTCGTATTCCGTCAAGATCATTTTCCATCTTGCAATTCTCCCAGACAGAGCAGGCTTTTCAAATATGTACTTTATAGGATCCATCTTTGAGATCAACAAAGTAGTGTGAGTCAGCATATACTGTCTCAGCCGGCGAGCAGCCCATACCAAAGCGCAGCAAGTTTTCTCAAGCAGTGAGTATCGGGTCTCACAGTTGGTAAACTTTTTTCTAAGGTAATAAATGGCATGCTCTTTTCGGCCAGACTCGTCATGCTGTCCCAGCACACACCCCATTGAGTTGTCAAGTACTGTCAGTTATAGTATCAGAGGTCTCCCTTCAACCGGTGGCATAAGGATGGGTGGTTCTTGGAGATACTCCTTGATTCTGTCAAAAGAAGCCTGACATTCATCATTCCAACGTACTACCTGATCTTTCTTCAGCAGCTTGAAGATTGGTTCACAGGTGGCAGTCAGATGCGAGATGAATCGAGCAATGTAATTCAGGCGTCCTAAAAAGCCTCTGACCTCTTTCTCTGTTTTAGGAACTGGCATCTCTTGAATAGCTTTGACCTTGGCAGGGTCCACTTGAATGCCCTTGTCGCTTACAACGAAGCCTAGCAACTTTCCAGACCTTACCCCGAAGGTGCACTTGTTCGGGTTCAACCTCAGCTTGTACAGTTTCAGACGGTCAAACAACTTTTGCAGATGATCAAGGTGTTCTTCCTCAGTCTGGGACCTTGCGATCATGTCGTCAACATACACTTCTATCTCATGATGGATCATATCATGAAATAAGGCAACCATGGCACGCTGGTAGGTTGCCCCAGCGTTCTTCAGTCCAAAAGGCATGACCTTGTAGCAGAAAGTTTCCCACTGAGTAACAAAGGTAGTCTTTTCCATATCTTCAGGAGCCATCTTGATCTGATTGTAACCTGAGAAACCATCCATGAAAGAGAACACCTTATGCTGAGCTGTATTGTCAACAAGGACATCAATGTGAGGTAGAGGGAAGTCATCCTTGGGGCTGGCCCTGTTCAGATCCCTGTAGTCGACACACATTCTGACCTTACCATCCTTCTTAGGTACCGGCACCACATTAGCAACCCACTGAGGGTAAGAAGTCACTGCAAGGAACCCAGCATCAAACTGTTTCATAACCTCGGCTTTGATCTTCTCAGACATCTCTGGACGCATACGGCGGACCTTTTGCTTAACCAGAGGGCAGTCTTCCTTAGTAGGCAAGTGATGGACCACAATATCGGTATCCAACCCGGGCATGTCTTCGTAGGACCAGGTGAATATCTCCATATAATCATGTAGCATCTTAGTCAACCGTTGCTTCACGCTGAGCTCTAGGTTGGCACCAATCTTTACCTCTTTCCTGTCTATCTCAGTACCCAAGTTTATTATTTCCACTGGCTCTTCATGTGGTTGAATTGCCCTCTCTTCCTGAAGTAACAGTCTTGCAAGCTCGCCAGGCACTTCGCAATCATCTTCACCTTCGTCTTCGGCTAAGTTGATCGGATTTTCGAAGTCATAACTGGCAGTAGCAGAGTCGTTACCAGTGAGATCCAGAGTGGATTGAAACCTGTATGAGTGAGTGTGTGTAAATACAGCTGTTTTGAAATATGTATAAAGGAAGGAAAGACAGAAAAGGAGCATAAGATTTGAAATGCGAGAAAACATCCAAGATTTTCATTTATGATATATGAAATGACAATTTATATGCCCTCACAAATGAAACCACGGTGCCTCGGGTAAGACACCGGGCCATAGAGTTTATTTATTGTTTATTACAAATAACGAAACAAAGAAGTTTATTACTGCGTAACAAAAGTAACAGGAGTATGGTCTTTGGCAATCCAATTGGTCAATCCGCCATAAGTTGTCGGGTAGATCCAGCTATTGAACTCTGCTTCATCCACTTCATTATCCTCCCCAACAGCATTCACTCCTGGATTTGTAATGAGCACAGGAGGTCTTCTGGTCTTCGCCTTCCGCATAGCTTTCTGACCCTCTGCAGTAAAACCCAGTCCAAATTTGTCAGTTTTCTGTGTAAAGTCGGGAAGCCTGCCCCAGTTAGCACATTCACCTTTCTGAACCACAGCCCGGGCATCCTTCAGAGAAGCCATTTTTAAAGGAACATCCTCTTCGACCGCTGTTTCTGCTTCTGCTGAAATTGGAAGTACCTCTTCGAAATGCTGAAAGGGGGTTTCAATAAACTCCCCGTCCATCTCAATATACCTGAAGGAATTCAAATGGCTCACCATATACTCCTCCTCTCCCTGCACAGTGACAATCTTCCCTCTGATAGGGTATTTTAACTTCTGGTGCAAAGTAGAGGTCACTGCCCCAGCTTTGTGGATCCAAGGTCGACCCAGTAGACAAGAGTAAGATGGGCGGATATCCATCACATAGAAGGTAGAGTCGAATACTTGAGATCCCACACGAATAGGAATGTCAACCTCTCCATGAACCATCCTCTTGGAGCCGTCAAAGGCTCTGACGATGATATTGCTAGGTTTAAGCTCCAGGCCTTCACAATCCAAACGGTCTAAAGCCTTCTTGGGCAGCACATTCAAGGAAGAACCAGTATCTACCAACACATGCGCCAGAGTAGTGCCCCTGCATTCGATAGAGACATGCAGGGCATCATTGTGGTCTCTTCCCTTCGCAGTCAGGTCAGCATCTGAGAAACCCAAGCCATTGTCTGCTGTCAGATTTGCTACGCGGTCAGTGAACTGAACTGCAGATGTTTCCTGTGGCACATGGGCCGTCTTGAGAAATGAGATCAAGGCCTTAGCATGGGCCTCTGAACACAGGAGCAAGGAGAGCATGGAGATCTTGGAGGGCGTATGCCCCAGCTGTTCCACAACATTGAAGTCGCTCTTCTTGATTATTTTTAGAATCTCCTCCATTTCTTGTTGGGAGGCTTCAGCGATTATAGGTATTGGTGCCTCCATCCGGGCAGGCTCAACTTCAATCCCTTTGCCCCGAGCATTAGATGACTCGGCAGCAGGGGAAACAACTTGGTCAGAAACAGGAACAGGTGTACTTGTAGGTGTTATTGTAAGGGGTCTTCGAGTAGCGGGCGGTGCAATGTCAGGCGAGAAGAGCCTGCCACTGCGGGTAACCTTGGCTGGACCAGTGATATCACAGATGCTGGCGCCAGTGTTGAACTCTTGTTTGATTCTATTCACATACACATCTGCCCCATAGTGCCAGGGGACAGCTTTATCAGATACGTAGGGGAGAGGCCCCGGAACAGTAATAACGACAGGTGCGACAGTCATGATTTAGACAGGCTTCTTCGGGAGAGCCTTGATTGGATTATTGAAGATGGTAACCACAGAAACTTCTTCTACCGGAACCAACTGAACAGCAGACTTCTTGAACAGAATCTCCTTACTGTCCATCAGGCTTTGGATGCCTAACTTCAGCAAGGGACAACCAGATAGGGAAACAGCACAGAACAGGCAACCCTCACTGCAACCCGGAAATAAATCGGCCAGCAGTAGGTTCTTCTTGACAGTCTTCAAAGGAGTAGCTACATCATCCACAGAAACAGCATAAACGTCTTCATCAACCACATTTACTCCATGCTGAGGCATAGGAGCAGTAACCACATTCGGCCTCTCGGGCGCTTCGAACTGTATCTCTTTTGCGTCAATAAGGTCCTGCACCTTATTCCTTAATGCCCAACATTCATCAGTGGAATGCCCCGGGCTATCAGAATGGTAAGCACAACGAGCATTTGGGTTGTATTTGGGGGAGGCAGTGTTCACAACTTTTGGGGCCTCTCTGACAGTCACTAGATTAGTGGATAGCAACTGTGGCAAGATCTGCGACAAAGTCATACTTAAACGGGTAAACTCCCTCTGGGGTCTTTCAGCCCTTGGTGGATTGGTTGGCCGAGGAGCGGCAGCAGGCTTAGCAATCATTACCGCACTGACAGATTGGCGGTGCTCAGATTTCTCTTGTCTCCGGGAGCCATATACAGCACTAGCCTCCTTCTTGAAGGGTTTCTTCTCTGAACTTATAGATGCACCCTTCGGAATCTTACCAGACTTCAACCCAGCCTCAATTCTCTCTCCAGTCAGAATAAGATCCGTGAACCCTGCAGACGAGTTACCGATAAGATGGTTGAAAAATGGCCCAGATAGGGTCCCCAGGAACATGTCTACCAACTCCCGATCAGTCAACGGAGGCCGCACCCTGCCAACCAGATCCCTCCACTTCTGAGCGTACTCTTTAAAACCTTCGCTTGAACCTATCGACATACCCTGGAGTTGGGTACGTGTAGGGGCAAGGTCGGCATTATATTGATACTGCTTATAGAAAGCAGTAGCCAACTCCTCCCAGTTACGAACCTTGGTCCCATCCAGCTGTAGAACCATTCGAGATGAGTCCCTGAAAGACTCTCCTAGAAGAAGTGGATCCACAAATTCTTATCTACTGAGTACGGTTGAATCTTCCGAACATAGGACCTGAGATGTAGCTTGGGACAAGACGCCCCGTCGTACTTAGTGAAAGATGGTGCTTTGAACTTACGAGGAATAATCACACCAGTAGACAAACCCAAATCTCCGAAATCCAGCCCAGGCACCTGTTGGATCTCCATAGCATTCAATATGTCTTCCAACTGCTTGTATCTGTCTTCTGCAGGAGGATATTGCTCTTCATCAAAATCAGTCTCGTTGTCAGAGACTACTGGACTAGGACCTTTTTCCGCTTGAGGAGTACCCTTGCCAATGGAAGAACCAGCCTCTTCATTCTGCAGAGTGTTGCCAAACCTTCGGCCCGAGTTGAACAGAACAGTTCTTCTCTTCTTCTTCTTCTCCTTCTTCAGGAGCAGAGCCTTCAGCTCTTCTTGGCCCTGAGCCAAACCCATGATTAATTCCTAAAATTGCGCATTCTGCGCCTGAAGAGCCTTGATGGACATCTCAGTTGATGATGAGTCAGGATTCATGATGCTGAAATAAACAGCGAAGAACGGTAAGCAACCTGAAAAGAAGAAAACCTGCTATGCACATGATGAATGGAATGCGTATGATTTATGTTTTCAAAGACAATTGGGAATCAACTTTGTTAAACAAAAAGGAACACACTTCATTAGATTCAACTTTGAAACTGAAATTATTCAACAGGTTGCCCTTAGGCGTTACATGAAAGGAAATACTGAAAAGGGAGGTAAGGCTGTAAAAGAACCCCCAGAGCTCCTTATTGATCCCATGGTCTCCTCTTCTCAGTACGGATGTAGTCATTCAGAGCTCGCTCATTTTCCAACTGCTTCATCAGCTTTTGGATCTTCAATTCCTGCTCGTTGAACTTTTCCCAGTAAGAATCCCGTTCTTCTCGCAGTTGCGACCAAGATCTCTTCAATGTCTCATAATCAGTAGGTATCTGAGGAGGAAGGACAGTTGGAGGAACACCATCTTTGTCAGGACACTCAAGAATGACGGGTCTGACAGCTTCATATGGCATACCTAACTTCTGAGCACGGATGCGAACCCATTTATAGTAGGCTTCCATAGGTAAAGAAGTCTTTGGCCCCAACTCTTGTGGGTCAGCTTTATTAACTTTGTCCCAAGCCTTGATGAACCTACGACGCAACTCGTCACTATCCACCTGAAACTCAAAACTGATGTGAGGCACCAACATCTCATGGGGGCCTGCTCTTTTGGATCTTCCAAACTGACGGAGTGCTAGACATGGATTGTAAGAGATTCCTCCTTGGGTACCAATCATAGGAACATTAGGGTATTCCCCACATCGATCAATAACAACTATCTCATCCAAACCTCTGCAAGTCCAAATGATGTCTTTGTCGGTGAGAGACATCAACCTATGAGCCCAACCTCTTCCTTCTTGGTTCTTCAGTACGAACTTAGGGAGGTGCGAAATAAACCACCTCACCAACAAAGGGATACAACACCATAGGGTTCCTCATCTTCGGGTAGTACGAGCATGAAGTTGTTGCAAGATGTCACCCAAGAGAGTGGGCACCGGATTCTGAGACATAAAGATCCTTATGGCGGTGACATTGATGAAGTTGTCAGGATTAGGAAACAAGACTAGCCCATAGATCAAGAGAGCCAAGATGTCTTCATATGCCCTAAAGTCCAGGTCATTCCAGAAACTGTTAGCTTTGCCAATCAGAAACTTGGACAAGAAACCCTTAACTCCGCTTCTAGTTACCCAGTTGTCCATTACCTCTTGATGTGTCAAGGGAAGAGCTGCAGCAACATCCTCAAGCCTGAGGGTCTTTTCCCAACCAGTAAAGGGAGTCTGATCCAAGATAGGGATACCAAGCAAATCAGAGAACTCTTCCAGGGTAGGGACCAGCTGGAAGTCTTGAAAGGTGAAGCACTGGTACAGAGGGTCATAGAACTGGGTCAGAACACTCATCAACTGTTGATCCCGCTTTGCAGTGACTAAACTGAGAAGAGAACCATGCCTCTGAATGAAGGAAGTGGTATTTGGAATTCTGCTAACCAACTCTTCAAGCAACTCAGGTGAGTGAACAAAGTTGAAACGGATAGTATTCCTTCGCACAGGCATCATGATGTCCTACAAAACAGAGCAAAGGTGAAACCCTCTTATCTTTGAAATGGTCAGTCCTTATGCAGGATGCATGCAATGCTCATGATGTTATGATGTTATGATAAAGCACACCACAAATAGATACAAAGGCAAACATGGTAAGGCACACAAGTCACACAAGGCAAGCCCCTAAAGTTTAGGCCAGCATGAGGTCTAGGTACTACCCTCTTTCAGTTTGTTGGTTCATACCTGTCTTATCAAAGTAACCGGGTTCTTAGAGGATCCCAATATCATTGACTACCCTCAATCGGTCATAACTCCAGCATCGCAATCTTTTCTTGCGGCCAGAACCATCACGAGAGTTTAGCCTCAATGGGCGTAGCATACTGCTACTGTTCTAATGGCCAAGTTGTGTCATTTAAGGTTCTAAGGTTGTTGGTTCTTAATGACTCCTCAGAAGACCCATATTCTCCTCGTTGCAACACAAGGGATATCGGTACAGACCAAGATGCCACACCAACGTAGTCACTGTTTCACCCGTGTCGGTCTACGCCGGACAGGTCCCTCACAGCTTATGCTACCTAAACAGGGTATCCCCAGATCCGGGTTAGGATCTATGTAACTCCCATGCAACCCACAAATTTAAAGCAGACAAGTCAATACAATTGAAAACACAATTATGAACTAACCCTAAGGTACACCTCACTTTAAGTTAAGTCCCCAGCAGAGTCGCCAGTTCTGTGATCGGTGGATCTGGAACTGACTGTTTTTAGCTGGTTCACGAAATGTCGTGGAAGCAAGAGTCGCCACCGTCTTTTATTTTCTCCAAATGAAAAGGACAAAAGCACAGAAAAATTCCTTATAGAGATTGCTCTCGGTTCGGGAGGTAGATTATAGAAAGGGAAGGTGTTAGCACCCTTTCTATCCATGGTTATCCATGGGCTCTTAGATACTTGCTCACTTGTGTTTTCAAAAATGGTTTGTTTGCTTTTCAACTGTGGGTTTTAAAAAGTTTCTTTGAAAATTCCAGTTCGACTCTTGTATCGGTCCTCAAGAGTGTTTGAAAAAATGCTTTCGAAAGCTTTTTGAAAATGTGTTGGTATGAAAAGTATTTTTGAATTTTTGTTTGAAATTTAGAGCAAGTATCTACGAGAACCTACCTACCCTAAGGAATTCGTCTGTGTAAATGTCCTTTAAAGTAGTGCCATCCCACCATTGAGAGGTAGGTAGCACCACCGTTGGAGGTGTTCGGGTCAATTCGAGGTTCGAGACATGGTGATCACCAGAGCAATGGGAAGACACCTTAGAAGCTACCCTCATGCCAGGTTCCCGGATCATGAGGACTTACTAAGACATCCTCTACTCGACGATCACCTTTCGAGACAAGGCAACAGTGAGGCGTACCCTAGGGGTGGTGTGTGATTTGTGTGTCAGATTCAGATATTTTATCTTGTCATGTTACTGGTGATCTATGCGTTTGTTTTTATTTAAGGCCATTCATTCTTGCATGCATTTATTTAACAGTTAAAAAAGTGCGGAAAGATAAAAGTTCTAAACTATTACAAAAGGCGCGGGTCCACATCGCCAAAATTTCCAAGACCCGATTTGACAGGAAAATAAAGAATTAAAGTGCGAGAAATATATTACACGGCTTTGGGAGAGGTACATAAAAAATTAAAAGAAATAAAATAAAATGCGCGAAACAAATCAATAATTGAAAGCGAGGGCGTTGGACCCTTTCTAATGAAATTAAATTATTATTAAATTAATTAAAATTAAAATGAAAGGAAGTTATTTTTGGTATTTTTGTATTTTATGACTTTAATGAAATTGAATTAAATTGAGAAATCAACCCTAATTCTAATTTTTTATTTATTAAGAAAAAATATTAAAGTTAAACCTAAATTAACCTAATTAATTACATGGTAATTTAATTACAAAAATAAATAATATTTAATTATTAATAATAGTGAAAAAAAGAATAAAAGTAATTAAAATAATTAAACCTAATTTCTACAAATTTTTGAGTTAATTAAGAAAATGCTTGAATTAAACCTAATTTAATAGCTAAAATTAATGAACAATATTTATTTACAAAAAATATATTAATTAAATAAAAATACTCGTTTTTGTCTTTTTCTGATTTTATATTGTTTTTATGTCTTTTATGAAAATAATTAAATTAAAGGAATTAATAAATAAAAGAAATAATTGAATCAAAATAAAAAAAATAATGAAAAGAATATTGCAAACCTAGGGGGTCTGTCCCCAAATAGGAGGTTTTTTGCTTAGCAATTTGGGCCCAAGTATCTTTGGCCTCTTTTGACTTATATGCCAGCGTGTAGCACCTTTGACTCACGTCCATGATGTTCTTCCAACTATGGCCTTTGGACTGATCTTGCTATACGCGTGGCAAACTGGACTGTGAGTTGCATGGTGGACGCTAGCACTGAAACTACACATAAGTATTAATTGAAAAACAATATGGAAAGGGTGAGGGACCTGGGGCTCGAACCCAGGTCCTGAAGATTACCAACCAAGTGCCCTGCCAGTTGAGCTATGAACGCGTTTTGTTAATTATATAACTAACAAATAACATAAGCAAACATAAGGGTTAGTGTACTTTTTAGCGCGAATTTTTAAATGGACCAACCACAACTCGCCACTTCATCATCTTCTTCATTGCTTTGTTTTTCCCTGAAATAGAAAAGAGATTAACGGGGGTTTTAAACTCCCTCAAAACAGGCTTGTTTTCAAAATAGCGAATAGGCCATATGGCCTCATAAATTAGGCGCGAGGGTTCCATTGTTTTCGTCCAAGCACGCTGAGTTTGGTCATGGCCTTGAGGTATTCCAATTTTTCCATATGCACAAACGCCCAATTTGAAAGTTCTGCAACCCTAACCTATTTCAATGGTGAAATCTCCAATAATGCATAAAAACTCAATTGAAATATGTGGTTAGCTTCAGAACACACCAATTAATATGAATCCATCAAAGAAATGCAATGAAAATGCCTAAATGTTAAAACACGATTATGCATATAATTTAAAACAGTTTGAACCTCCTGTACCAATTCTGGGCGTGTAAGGGTTGGAAAATTATCCAGTTAGCTTCAGTAAGACACGAGGAAGCTTTTGCAATTGGTCTCTTACTCTGAATCGTGCTAAAACCTTGTTTTCAGTTTTCACTTTTTTGGCAAAAAATTCAAGTTTGGTTATTGGTCTATGGCGCAGCTCGGAGGTTCTGAGGAGTAGGGTTAGCATATGTATATATGTGTGAGTGATTTAGGTCAAAGAAAACAAATCAAAACCTTTGCATTCATGGTTTTCAAGATTTGATTCTTAAGGATCTTTTCAAATATTTTTTCATGAAGAACCATCACAACTTGCACCAATTCTTTCCCCTTTTGATAGGCACGAAATCTCTAGTGAATCATGAGTCATTGTCTTGCACAAAAAGATTTAAAACATTAGGTTTAGTATTTTTCACCTATTTATTTTAATTAAATGAATTAATAATAATTAAAAATCCAAATAAACAAAATAAAATGATAAAAAACTTCCCTTTGGGCCAAATGGTCGTGCACATGCCTTGGATGATGAATTGTGGAAGAAAAAGAGGCCCATTAGCAATTTTAGGTCATTTGAAGCAATGTTGACTTTTCAAAATATCCAAAAATTTCCCAACTTCCACAAGGCATAACTTGCTCAATTTTTAAGCTTTGCTCATGTTCTTGGACATTTTGGAAAGGTCTTTGAGTTCTCTAACCAATACCTTTGGTCCCATGTCATTTTGATTTACCAATCTCAAGTTATGGCCTTTGACTTAAAGTCCCTTTTTGTTGACTTTTGAAAATGACCTATAATGTTGAAATTGGTAACTTTTTGTGAGAGCATTTCTTGGACTTGAAGTATGAAGATGAGTTGTAGGAAATGTCATTCTCTTCAAAATGAGCTTTGGATGGAATTTTTCTTATAATCCATGTGAAAGTTATGCCCTGGTCAAGTTACAGTTAACTTTTTCAACTGTCCAAATATGGAAACTTTTGCATCTTGAGACTTTTTGAGCCAAGCTTTGAGAATCATGATCAAGCATTGATCAAATGATGTTTGTGGCTTCAAAATGAGATGTTGACCAAAAATTTGAACTTTTGACTGTCAAATGACCATTTTGCCCCTACAGTTGACTGTAGTGCAATTAGGGTTTTTGACTGTGCAATTTTGTGCTGTAAGTCTTGAAACTTGGTATGAGGATGCTTGACCATGTTTGTAGGCATATGGGACTTGATTGGGCCCTTGTAAACTTCATTTTCTCTGTCAGAACCAAAACCCCAGTTCTTGACTGTTTATGAGGCCCTTGAACTGTGCAACCTTTGGGGAATTTTGAGGCTTTGACTTGGCAAATCTTGAAGAATATGGGAGGGCAAATTTTGGGGTACAACAGTTGCCCCTGTTCAATCTTCTTAGACCTGAGGATGCAGATTGGCTGATGTGCCTTTCGTAATCCGAAGGTGGAAGATGATTGAACACTAGAGTGCCCAGAAATTTGCGCTCACATAGTAGTGTGATGTGGGGAATGGGCTTACAGATGCCATTTGGAGATTGATGGATAGGGTGATGGGCTTATAGATGCCATGCTAAGAGATGATGGAAGGTAGATGGGCTTATAGAGGCCATTTGGATGTTGATCGCATAAGAGATTCCTTAGCGAGAACTTGCGTACCTGCAAAAGAAAAATGATTACCTGACCTATTACAGGAGCTGGTCTTCAGATTCTTTATATAGATGTGTCCTGACTGGTTACAGGAGCTGAATCTGGATCTTCAAAAGGTGATGAATGAACCAGGGATCGTTACTATCTCAATAGGAACGGTGAGAGAACCTTGGATGATTACAACCTCAACAGGAACGCTGAGAGAACCTTGGGCGACTACAACCTCAATAGCAATCATTGAGAGAATCTTGGATAACTTCAACTTCAACAGCAATCGTTGAGCGAATCTTGGGATGATTACTACCTCCGCAGGATCGGGGAGAGAACCATAGGCGACTACAACCTCAATAGCAATCATTGAGAGAATCTTGGATAACTTCTACTTCAACGGCAATTGTTGAGCGAATCTTGGGATGATTACTACCTCCGCAGTATTGGGGATAGAACCAAAGGCGACTACAACCTCAACAGCAATCATTGAGAGAATCTTGGATAACTTCTACTTCAACAGCAATCGTTGAGCGAATCTTGGGATGATTACTACCTCCGCAGTATCGGGGAGAGAACCAAAGGCGACTACAACCTCAACAGCAATCATTGAGAGAATCTTGGATAACTTCTACTTCAACAGAAATCGTTGAGCGAATCTTGGGATGATTACTACCTCCGCAGTATCGGGGAGAGAACCAAAGGCGACTACAACCTCAACAGCAATCATTGAGAGAATCTTGGATAACTTCTACTGAGTCTTTATCAGGAAAATATGTTTGGGGTCGATTTAACTGGACTAGAGAAGGCCTCGGACTGGATAAGAAACAGAAAATCTTAGGGTCGATTAACTGAACCGGTCTAGGTCTTGAAATGTCTTCAACTGGATAAGAAACAGGGAGATCTTAGGGTCGATCTGACTGAACCAGAGAAGGCCTTGGACTGGACAAGAAACAGAAAAAGTCTTAGGGTCGACTTAACTGAACCGGTCTAGGTCTTGAAATGTCTTCCACTGGATCTTTCCTGAAAGGTAAAGGTCAGTCATATGCAATGCATGACATGGATCAAGCAATGATGTTCTCAACATAAATGAAATTTGTAAGATATGATGCGTATATGCATGCTATAATGTATGAAGATGTTTATGAATATTATGTTTTCGTCTTAGGAAAATAAATCCTTGACGGGTGCCGGGAAGTCACTCCTGGGCTGATATTGAAGAATTAGATCTTTGCTTCCGCTGGATGATAGTTGCAAGAATTCCGGTAGGAGAAGATAACTCCGTTGGGGAATAAACTTGGCGAATGATTACTCTGCGGGGGGAAAAGTACTCTAACGATCTTGCTGGGAAGCAACACTCTGTGTGGAGAGAGGTACTTTGTTGAGTTGTTGATAATAGCTTCGCTGGAGATACCATTGTTGTGCTGGAAGTGTTAATAGACTTCGCTGGGGGTAAGAAGACTTTGCCGAGGACGCTCTTTCCGTGGCTTTTGGCTGAGGATAACCCAGTTATACCCTGGTAGGGAAATAACTCTTGGAATAAAGCCGGGAGACGCGTTCGTGCTCTGCGAGGGATAAGTTTCCAGAATCTACTGGGGATAAGCTTACTGCTTGGGGAGATGGATTCCAACTTTCCTTGGGAACTAGATTGGACTCTCCTGGGGAAGTTTTGAATTGTACCGGGGAAGTGACTTCATTGAATGTTTGATATACCGCCGGGGAATAATCTTAGGCCAAGATTGCCGGGGATGCTTGTTAAGAACGTATATATGCTGGGGAATGTTGAGCTCTGCGGGAGGATACCCAACTTCTTTAAGGCTGATAGTAACTTTGCTTGAGGAGAGTGTACTGGCTTGCTGGCTCACTCTCTGGGGAATTAAGATCTACTGGCTGTGTTCTTCAGCTGAACCTACCTCGATACCTTGGAGGACAGAACAATTAGATTGTTTAGACAACTCTTTTTTGCCCCTATTTCTAATGTTACCTGTAATTAATTCTTTGTTTCGTATGCAAATATTTATGAGTTAGCAAATTATTGTCAATGCATATATCACAAATTGAACCTTGGACGTTCTTCGCAAGACAAAACAGAAAAGGAAAACAATTGGCACTTTTAACTGAAAAATATATTTGTATTGATTTTTGAATGGCCTGTAAATAGGCGTTTTATGTACAAGAGGCTGACGTCCTAGTAAGAGAACGCCGCTGAACAAAAGAATTTATACAAATTTTGTACAAGAGAAAATAAAACGGCTGTGTGAAAAGAATGATCCACTGGGTTTCAACTCTGCTATTGCCTTTATATCTCCGAGCGTCTCATCACTTGATGACCTTGGTTGAAGATGAAGCTGACTGATTGATGCCGTCTGAACTTGCTGTAGATACCGAATTCTGGATGTAAAGTGATCCAATGAGACATAGTATTACGCTTTATCCCTAACTTTTGCCTGGACCGCCCTTTCGGGTTTTCAGTCCACCGGGATACCCATTTTTGCCCAAGCCGCCTTTTCAGGTTTTTGACTTGCCGGGTGTACAGATTTTTTCATTTCATTCCTTCATTTTGCCCGAACCCTTTTGGTTCGCCGGGAAGCCCTAATTTTTGCCTAGGCATGTCAGCCTAGCGGGTCTTTTTTATGCGTAGTATCTTTTTACTATGTCTGCATTGGCGGGGTGAGGAAGGTCGTCACCATCCATGTTGGTTAGAATCATGGCTCCTCCTGAGAACACATGCTTAACCACAAATGGCCCTTCGTACGTAGGGGTCCATTTGCCCCTTGGATCACTCTGAGGAAGGATGATTCGCTTGATTACCAGATCCCCAACTTGATATTCTTGTGGTCTGACCTTTTTGTTAAATACCCTGATCATCCGTTTCTGATACGTCTGACCATGACAGATAGCAGCAAGTCTCTTTTCGTCAATAAGGTTTAGCTGATCAAGTCGTGTCTGGATCCAATCGTCTTCGTTCAGATTTGCATCCTTCATTATCCGGAGAGAGGTTATTTACACTTCGATCGGTAAGACTGCCTTCATACCGTATACCAAGGAGAAAGGAGTTGCCCCGGTTGACGTCCTGGCTGAGGTACGGTACCCATGTAGAGCGAACGGTAACATCTCGTGCCAATCTTTATAAGTCACTGTCATCTTCTGCACGATTTTCTTGATATTTTTATTTGCTGCTTCTACAGCCCCATTCATCTTCGGTCTGTAAGGAGAAGAGTTATGGTGCTGTATTTTGAACTGCTCGCAGAGCTCAGTGATCATCTTGTTATTCAGATTGGTACCGTTGTCTATAATGATCCTCTATGGGACACCGTATCGACAGATCAGATTATGCCGAATGAACCATGCCACAACAGTCTTGGTTACCGTAGCATAGGATGCTGCTTCAACCCACTTCGTAAAGTAATCAATCGCTACCAGGATGAAGCGATGTCCATTAGATGCGGTAGGTTTAATCTCACCGATCATGTCTATGCCCACATTGCAAACGGCCAAGGCGCAGTCAGAACATTCAGAGGAACTGGAGGAACATGCACCTTGTCTGCATAAATCTGGCACTTATGGCATGTCCTGGAATGTTGGTAGCAGTCTGCTTCCATGGTGGACCAGAAATACCCTGCCCGTAGGATCTTCTTTGTCATAGTGTGTCCACTGGAATGTGTACCAAAGGTCCCTTCATGTAGCTCTTCCATGATCTTTTCTGCTTCAGCTTTGTCCACACAACACAGTAAGGTCGAATCATGGTTTCGCTTGTACAAGATGCCGTTGCTAAGGAAGAATTTTGCTGCGAACCTTCTCAGAAACTTTTTATCATTGACAGAGGCACCTTCAGGATACTCCTGAGCTTCCAGATATCTCTTCACCTCATGGTACCAAGGCTTCTCAGTTACCAATTCAGTCTCAAGATCACAACAGTATGCCGGTTCGTCCAGTTTCCAGATGATGATCCGGGGAGCCTCATTGTCCCATTTGACTTTGAACATAGAAGACATTGTAGCTAACGCGTCCGCTAACTGATTCTCCTCTCTTGGGAAATGTTCAAAGGTTATCTTCGTGAAGTGGGGGATCAAGGTCAACACACATTCTCTGTAAGGAATAAGGTTTGGATGTTTCGTATCCCACTCTCCTTTGATCTGATTGATCACAAGAGCGGAATCTCCGAAGACACTCAGAAACTTGATCCTTAGATCGATCGCAGCTTGAAGACCCATGATGCACGCCTCATACTCCGCCATGTTGTTGGTACAGTTGAAACATAGTCGGGCAGTGAGTGGAGTATGAGTGCCTTGAGGTGATATTATTACAGCGCCGATACCGTTACCCAAAGCATTGGAGGCTCAGTCAAAATGCATAGACCATCGGGATCCTTCCTCAGGTCCTTCATCCGGTCCAGGTACTTCGCAATCAGTCACAATCATGATGCTCTCGTCCGGAAACTAAAAGTTCATTAATTGATAGTCGTCTATGGCCTGATGAGCCAAGTGGTCTGCCAATACACTTCCCCTGATGGCTTTCTGAGTCGTGTATTGAATGTCGTATTCCGTCAAGATCATTTGCCATCTTGCAATTCTCCCAGACAGAGCAGGCTTTTCAAATATGTACTTTATAGGATCCATCTTTGAGATCAACAAAGTAGTGTGAGTCAGCATATACTGTCTCAGCCGGCGAGCAGCCCATACCAAAGCGCAGCAAGTTTTCTCAAGCAGTGAGTATCGGGTCTCACAGTTGGTAAACTTTTTTCTAAGGTAATAAATGGCATGCTCTTTTCGGCCAGACTCGTCATGCTGTCCCAGCACACACCCCATTGAGTTGTCAAGTACTGTCAGGTATAGTATCAGAGGTCTCCCTTCAACCGGTGGCATAAGGATGGGTGGTTCTTGGAGATACTCCTTGATTCTGTCAAAAGAAGCCTGACATTCATCATTCCAACGTACTACCTGATCTTTCTTCAGCAGCTTGAAGATTGGTTCACAGGTGGCAGTCAGATGCGAGATGAATCGAGCAATGTAATTCAGGCGTCCTAAAAAGCCTCTGACCTCTTTCTCTGTTTTAGGAACTGGAATCTCTTGAATAGCTTTGACCTTGGCAGGGTCCACTTGAATGCCCTTTTCGCTTACAACGAAGCCTAGCAACTTTCCAGACCTTACCCCGAAGGTGCACTTGTTCGGGTTCAACCTCAGCTTGTACAGTTTCAGACGGTCAAACAACTTTTGCAGATGATCAAGGTGTTCTTCCTCAGTCTGGGACCTTGCGATCATGTCGTCAACATACACTTCTATCTCATGATGGATCATATCATGAAATAAGGCAACCATGGCACGCTGGTAGGTTGCCCCAGCGTTCTTCAGTCCAAAAGGCATGACCTTGTAGCAGAAAGTGCCCCACTGAGTAACAAAGGTAGTCTTTTCCATATCTTCAGGAGCCATCTTGATCTGATTGTAACCTGAGAAACTATCCATGAAAGAGAACACCTTATGCTGAGCTGTATTGTCAACAAGGACATCAATGTGAGGTAGAGGGAAGTCATCCTTGGGGCTGGCCCTGTTCAGATCCCTGTAGTCGACACACATTCTGACCTTACCATCCTTCTTAGGTACCGGCACCACATTAGCAACCCACTGAGGGTAAGAAGTCACTGCAAGGAACCCAACATCAAACTGTTTCATAACCTCGGCTTTGACCTTCTCAGACATCTCTGGACGCATACGGCGGACCTTTTTCTTAACCGGAGGGCAGTCTTCCTTAGTAGGCAAGTGATGGACCACAATATCGGTATCCAACCCGGGCATGTCTTCGTAGGACCAGGCGAATATCTCCATATAATCATGTAGCATCTTAGTCAACCGTTGCTTCACGCTGAGCTCTAGGTTGGCACCAATCTTTACCTCTTTCCTGTCTGTCTCAGTACCCAAGTTTATTATTTCCACTGGCTCTTCATGTGGTTGAATTGCCCTCTCTTCCTGAAGTAACAGTCTTGCAAGCTCGCCAGGCACTTCGCAATCATCTTCACCTTCGTCTTCGGCTAAGTTGATCGGATTTTAGAAGTCATAACTGGTAGTAGCAGAGTCGTTACCAGTGAGATCCAGAGTGGATTGAAACCTGTATGAGTGAGTGTGTGTAAATACAGCTGTTTTGAAATATGTATAAAGGAAGGAAAGACAGAAAAGGAGCATAAGATTTGAAATGCGAGAAAACATCCAAGATTTTCATTTATGATATATGAAATGACAATTTATATGCCCTCACAAATGAAACCACGGTGCCTCGGGTAAGACACCGGGCCATAGAGTTTATTTATTGTTTATTACAAATAACGAAACAAAGAAGTTTATTATTGCGTAACAAAAGTAACAGGAGTATGGTCTTTGGCAATCCAATTGGTCAATCCGCCATCAGTTGTCGGGTAGATCCAGCTATTGAACTCTGCTTCATCCACTTCATTATCCTCCCCAACAGCATTCACTCCTGGATTTGTAATGAGCACAGGAGGTCTTCTGGTCTTCGCCTTCCGCATAGCTTTATGACCCTCTGCAGTAAAACCCAGTCCAAATTTGTCAGTTTTCTGTGTAAAGTCGGGAAGCCTGCCCCAGTTAGCACATTCACCTTTCTGAACCACAGCCCGGGCATCCTTCAGAGAAGCCATTTTTAAAGGAACATCCTCTTCGACCGCTGTTTCTGCTTCTGCTGAAATTGGAAGTACCTCTTCGAAATGCTGAAAGGGGGTGTGATCGGTGGATCTGGAACTGACTGTTTAACGCTGGTTCGCGAAATGTCGCGGAAGCAAGAGTCGCCATCGTCTTTTATTTTCTCCAAATGGAAAGGACAAAAGCACAGAAAAATTCCTTAAAGAGATTGCTCTCGGTTCGGGAGGTAGGTTATAGAAAGGGAAGGTGCTAGCACCCTTTCTATCCATGGTTATCCATGGGCTCTTAGATACTTGCTCATTGTGTTTTCAAAAATGTTTTGTTTGCATTTCAACTGTGGGTTTTAAAAAAAGTTTCTTTGAAAATTTCAGTTCGACTCTTGTGTCAGAGTGTTTGAAAAATTGCTTTGAAAGCTTTTGAAAATGTGTTGGTGTGAAAAGATTTTTGTTTGTTTTTGAAGAGAGCAAGTATCTACGAGTCGTCTACCTACCCTAAGGAATTCGTCTGTGTAAATGTCCTTTAAAGTAGTGTCATCCCACCATTGAGAGGTAGGTAGCACCACCGTTGGAGGTGTTCGGGTCAATTCGAGGTTCGGGACATGGTGATCACCAGAGCAATGGGAAGACACCTTAGAAGCTACCCTCATGCCAGGTTCCCGGATCATGAGGACTTACTAAGACATCCTCTACTCGACGATCACCTTTCGAGGCAAGGCAACAGTGAGGCGTACCCTAGGGGTGGTGTGTGCGATTCGTGTGTCGTTTTCATTTGCATTTATCTTGTTCATGTTATTTGGTGTTCTACGCTTGATTTTATTTAAGGCCATTCATTCTTACATGCTTTGTTTAACAGTTAAAATATTTGCGGGAAAGTAAATTCTAAAGCTATTACAAAAGGCGCGGGTCCACATCGCCAAAATTAAACCGGACCCGATTTGACAGAAAATAAAAGAAATTAAAAGAATTAAAAGAATTGAAAAGAATGCGAGAAGTAATTACAAGGCTTCGGGAGAGATACATAATTATTTAAATGAAATAAAATAAATGCGCGAAATTAAACAATCAAGTCGAAAGGAGGGCGTTGGACCCTTTTGCAAAATTAAAATTAATAAGGAATTAAAATTAAAATTAGAAGGAAAAGAACTTATTTTTTTGGTGTTTTTTAGTATTTTAATATTTAATAGAAAAAGAATTAATTAAAATTAAAATAAAATGTTAAACCTAGTTCTAATTATTTTTAAGTTTTTTAAGAAAAATATTGGAGTTTTTTAACCTAAATGAAACCCTAATTAATTTACAAGTTTAATTATAAAAATAAATAAATAAATAAATATTATTATGAAAAAAGAGAAAAATAATTAAAAGGAATAAAAATTATCAATTAAACCTATTTCTACATTTTTTAGATTTTTTATTTAAAAGGAATTAAAATTAAAACCCTAATTTGACTAAATTCAATTATATACAATTATTTACAAGAAAGTATTAAAATAAAACTATTTATTATATTTTTTTGCCTTTTCCGTTTTTTATGATGTTTTTATATTTTGTAAAAAAAATAATTAAATTAAAACAATGAAGCAAATAAAACAATAATTGAAAAATAAAATATAGGAAAAAATAAAAAGAATTGCAAACCAGGGGGGGAAGTCCCAAGTGTGGAGGTACAATCCAAGCATATGAGCCCAATAGCCTTCAGGTCCATTTGACCTTTTCAGTCAACGTGCTAGCGTGTTGACTCGCGTCCACGCTGTTCTCCCAACCATAACCCTTGGATTGACATATTAGACGCGTGGCTGGCTGGATCTTGGAGATGTATCATGGAACAGCAACGTTAACCTGTATGTGATTATTATTTGAAAAATAATATTGAGGATATGAAAGACCTGGGGCTCGAACCCAGGTCATGTGCATTACCTCCAAATATGCTTGCCACTGCGCCGCTTCATGCATTGTTAATATTAAATAAGCAACAATTATTATAAAAAGAACAACTGCATTAGTAATCTAAACGCGCGAAATTTTGAATCCTCCAATCAGCGCCGGCCAACACATCATCTTCTCCGTTTTGTTTATTTCCTGAAAATACAAAAGGGTTAGCGGGGGTTTTGAACCCCCTCAATACATGCTTGTTTTCAAAATAGCGATTAGCACGCCTTGGTTTAGAAATTAGGCGCGACTATTGCAATCACTTCGTCCAAGCTTCCTGGTTTTGATCATGGTACTGTTGTGTCTCAATTTTACAGGATAAGAGAATCCCTAATTTCACAAGTCTGAAAACCTAGGAGGCTTTAATGGCGATTTCGTGTATGGGCGATGAAAACACAATTGAATTACACAGTTAGCATAAGAATCATGTAAGGAACACAAATCAAGCCTCAAAAATTATGGAAAATGTATGAATCGAGATGCAAGAGTATCAAATATTTTCGGTACAGGGTGCGTCCGTTTTACCAATTCTTGATGTTAGGATGAGTGGTTTTGATTGGTATATGATCCTTGAAGCTTCAGGAATACGATGGACTCAGTGTTGTGGCTTGAAACGACCTGCAAGTATGCTTTTAGGTTTGAGTTTTTGGGGAGAAATTTCAAGTTTTACAATGGCTTTTGGGCGCAGCTTTTTTGTGTATGCATTAGGTTTCTCATCAGGCATATGTAGTGAACAAATTAGGTCAACAAAACTCAATCAAATCCAATGCAATAATGGTTTTTGGAAATTTGATTCTTAAGGATCTTTTTTCAATCTTTTTCAAGTGTTCTTTGTTCTCAATCATGCCAATCAATCCAATTCTTTCCTAATCTGCATATGCACGAAATCTTGATGGCAAAACATGTATAAAAAGATTTGTTAGGTCAAGTTAGATATTTTTCATATATTTAAATGATTTAAATGAATTAATATAAATAATAATTCAAATAAATAAATAAAAAATGAGAAAATACTTCCCTTTGGGCCAAGTGGTCGTGCACATGTTTAGAATGATGAATCATGGAAGAAAAATGGGCCCATTAGCAATTTTAAGACATTTAAAGCAAAGTTGACTTTTCAAAATATCCAAAAATTTCCCAACTTCCACAAGGCATAACTTGCTCAATTTTTAAGCTTTTCTCATGTTCTTGGACATTTTGGAAAGGTCTTTGAGTCCTCTAACCAATGCCTTTGGTCCCATGTCATTTTGATTTACCAATCTCAAGTTATGGCCTTTGACTTAAAGTCCCTTTTTGTTGACTTTTGAAAATGACCTATAATGTTGAAATTGATAACTTTTTGTGAGAGCATTTCTTGGACTTGAAGTATGAAGATGAGTTGTAGGAAATGTCTTTCTCTTCAAAATGAGCTTTGGATGGAATTTTTCTGATAATCCATGTGAAAGTTATGCCCTGGTCAATTTCAGTTGACTTTTTTCAGCTGTCCAAATAAGGAAACTTTTGCATCTTGATGATTCTTTGAGCCAAACTTTGAGAATCATGATCAAGCATTGATCAAATGATGTTTGTGGCTTCAAAATGATATGTTGACCAAAAATTTGAATTTTTGACTGTCAAATGACCATTTTGCCCCTACAGTTGACTGTAGTGCAATTTAGGGTTTTTGACTGTGCAATTTTATGCTGAATGTCTTGAAACTTGATATGAGGATACTTGACCATATTTGTAGGCATATGAGACTTGATTGGACCTTTGAAAACTCCATTTTCTTGATCAGAACACAAACCCTAGTTTTGACTGTATAGGAGACCTTTGCATTGTGCAACCCTTGGGGAATTTTGTGACTTGGCTTGGCAATTTCTTGGAGAATATGGGAGGGCAAATTTTGGGGTACAACAGTTGCCCCTGTTCAATCTTCTTAGACCTGAGGATGCAGATTGGCTGACGTGCCTTTCGTAATCCGAGGGTAAAAGATGATTGGACACTAGAGTGCCCAGAAATTTGCGCTCACATGTTAGCAGTGATGGTGGAATGGGCTTATAGATGCCATTTAGAGGTTGCTGGATAGGATGATGGGCTTATAGATGCCATCTGGATGTTGATCGCGTAAGAGATTCCTTAGCGAGAACCTGCATACCTGCACAAGAAACATGAGTACCTGACACGTTGCAGGAGTTGATTTCAGATGCTTGGCATAGATATGTCCTGACTGGTCACAGGAGTTGAATCTGGAGCTTCAAACAATGATGAATGAACCAGAGATGGTTACTACCTTAGCACGAACGGTAAGAGAACCTTGGGCGACTTTAACTTCAACAACGCTCGCTGAGAAAAATCTTGGGTGTCTTCTACTGGGATAAGAATCAGGGAGATCTTAGGGTCGATCTGACTGAACCAGAGAAGGCCTTTGACTGGATAAGCATCAGGAAAATCTTAGGGTCGATTTAACTGAACCGGACAAGGTCTTGAACTATCTTCAACTGGATAAGCACCAGGGAGATCTTAGGGTCGATCTGACTGAACCAGAGAAGGCCTTTGACTGGATAAGCATCAGAAAAATCTTAGGGTCGATTTAACTGAACCGGACAAGGTCTTGGAATATCTTCAACTGGATAAGCATCAGGGAAATCTTTAGGGTCGATTTAACTGAACCGGACAAGGTCTTGGAATATCTTCAACTGGATAAGCATCAGGGAGATCTTAGGGTCGATCTGACTGAACCAGAGAAGGCCTTTGACTGGATAAGCATCAGGAAAATCTTAGGGTCGATTTAACTGAACCGGACAAGGTCTTGGAATATCTTCAACTGGATAAGCATCAGGGAGATCTTAGGGTCGATCTGACTGAACTAGAGAAGGCCTTTGACTGGATAAGCATCAGGAAAATCTTTAGGGTCGATTTAACTGAACCGGACAAGGTCTTGGAATATCTTCAACTGGATAAGCATCAGGGAGATCTTAGGGTCGATCTGACTGAACCAGAGAAGGCCTTTGACTGGATAAGCATCAGGAAAATCTTAGGGTCGATTTAACTGAACCAGAGAAGGTCTTGGAATATCTTCAACTGGATAAGCATCAGGGAGATCTTAGGGTCGATCTGACTGAACCAGAGAAGGCCTTTGACTGGATAAGCATCAGGAAAATCTTAGGGTCGATTTAACTGAACCGGACAAGGTCTTGGAATATCTTCAACTGGATAAGCATCAGGGAAATCTTAGGGTCGATCTGACTGAACCAGAGAAGGCCTTTGACTGGATAAGCATCAATAAAATCTTAGGGTCGATTTAACTGAACCGGACAAGGTCTTGGAATATCTTCAACTGGATAAGCATCAGGGAGATCTTAGGGTCGATCTGACTGAACCAGAGAAGGCCTTTGACTGGATAAGTATCAGGAAAATATTTAGGGTCGATTTAACTGAACCGGACAAGGTCTTGGAATATCTTCAACTGGATAAGCATCAGGGAGATCTTAGGGTCGATCTGACTGAACCAGAGAAGGCCTTTGACTGGATAAGCATCAGGAAAATCTTAGGGTCGATTTAACTGAACCGGACAAGGTCTTGGAATATCTTCGACTGGATAAGCATCAGGGAGATCTTAGAGTCGATCTGACTGAACCAGAGAAGGTTTTGGAACATAGCATTTAACTGGATCTTTCCTGAAAGGTAAAAGTCAGTCATATGCAATGCATGATATGGATCAAGCAATGATGTTCTCAACATAAATGAGACTTGTATGATATGATGCGTCTATGCATGTTATAATGATGTATGTGATGTTTTGTGTATGTTTTCGTCTAGGAAAGTGAATCCTTGACGGGTGCCGGGAAGTCACTCCTGGGCTGACACTGAAGAATAGATTTTGCTTCCGCTGGGGATGATAACTGCAAGAATACCAGTAGGAGAAGATGACTCCGTTGCGGAATAAACTTGGCAAATGGAGGATTCTGCGGGGAGAAAAGATACTCTAGCGACCATGCTGGGAAGCAATACTTTGTGAGAAGAGGGATGCCTTGCTGAGTGTTGATAATAGTTTGCTGGGGATAGGAAGACTTTGTCGACGACGCTCCTTCCGTGGCTTTCGGCTGAGGATAACCCAGTTATATCCTGTTAAGGAAATAACTCTTTAAATAAAGTCGGACGACGCGTTCGTGTTCTGCGAGGGGATAAGCTTCCAGAATCTACTGGGGATAAGCTTGCTGCTTGGGGATATGAATTCCAGCTTTCCTGGGGAAACTGGATTGGGCTCTTCTGGGGAGTTTTGAACTGCGGGGGAAAGGATTCCTTTGAATGTTGGTATACCGCCGGGGAACAATCTTTAGACCAAGACTGTCAGGGATGCTTGTTATGAATATATATATTGCTGCTGGGGAATGTTGAGCTCTACGGGAGGGTACCCAACTTCCTTGAGATTTGATAATTTTGCTTGGAGAGGAATGTACTGTTTTGCTGAACCACTCTCTGGGGATTTAATATGTACTGGTCATGTTCTTTAGCTGAACCTACCTTGGTACTTTGGAGGATAGAATAATTAGACTGCTCAGACAACTCTTTATTGCCCCTGTTTCTAGCGTCACCTGCAATTAATTCCTTTGTTTCGTATGCAAATATTTATGAGTTAGCAAATTATTGTCAATGCATATATCACAAATTGAACCTTGGACGTTCTTCGCAAAACAAAACAGAAGAAGAAAAACACTTGGCACGTTTAACTGAAAATATATTTGTATTTGATTTTTGAATGGCCTGTGAATAGGCGTTTTGTATACAAGAGGCTGACGTCCTAGTAAGAGAACGCCGCCGAACAAAAGAGTTTATACAAGTTTGATGTAACAGAAAATAAAACAGCTGTGTGAAATATGAGTGATCCACTGGGTTTCAACTCTGCTATTGCCTTTATAACTCCGAGCGTCTCATCACTTGATGACCTTGGTTAAAGGTGAAGCTGACTGATCGATGCCGTCTGAACTTGATGTAGATACCGGATTCTGGATGCAAAGTGATCAATGAGACATAGTATTACGCTTTTATCCCTAATTTTTTCCTAGACTGCCCTCTCGGGTTTTCAGTCCACCGGGATACCCATTTTTGCCCAAGCCGCCTTTTCAGATTTTCGACTTGCCGGGTGTACAGATTTTTCCATTTTCATCCCTTCATTTTGCCCGAACCCTTTTGGTTCGACGGGAAGCCCTAACTTTTGCCTAGGCATGTCAGCCTAGCGGGTCTTTTTCATGCGTAGTATTTTTTTACTATGTCTGCATTGGCGGGGTGAGGAAGGTCGTCACCATCCATATTGGTTAATATCATTGCTCCTCCTGAGAACACATGCTTAACCACAAATGGCCCTTCGTACGTAGGGGTCCATTTGTCCCTTGGATCACTCTGAGGAAGGATGATTCTCTTGATTACCAGATCCCCAACTTGATATTCCTGTGGTCTGACTTTTTTGTTAAATGCCCTGATCATCCGTTTCTGATACGTCTGACCATGACAAATAGCAGCAAGTCTTTTTTCATCAATGAGGTTGAGCTGATCAAGTCGTGTTTGAATCCAATCCTCTTCGTTCAGATTTGCATCCTTCATTATCCGGAGAGAGGGTATTTGCACTTCGATCGGCAAGACTGCCTCCATGCCATAAACCAGAGAGAAAGGAGTTTCCCCGGTTGACGTCCTAGCTGAGGTACGGTACCCATGTAGAGCGAACGGTAACATCTCGTGCCAATCTTTGTAAGTCACTGTCATTTTCTGCACGATCTTCTTGATGTTCTTATTCGCTGCTTCTACAGCCCCATTCATCTTCGGTCTGTAAGGAGAAGAATTGTGGTGCTGTATCTTGAACTGTTCGCAGAGCTCAGCGATCATCTTATTGTTTAGATTGGTACCGTTGTCTGTAATAATTCGCTCAGGGACGCCATATCGACAGATCAGATTGTGTCGAATAAACCGTGCCACAACAGTCTTGGTTACCGTAGCATAGGATGCTGCCTCAACCCACTTCGTAAAATAATCAATCGCTACCAGAATGAAGCGATGCCCATTGGATGCCGTAGGTTTAATCTCGCCGATCATGTCTACGCCCCACATTGCAAACGGCCAAGGCGCAGTCAGAACATTCAGGGGAACCGGAGGAACATGCACCTTGTCTGCATAAATCTGGCACTTGTGGCATGTCCTGGAGTGTTGGTAGCAGTCAGCTTCCATTGTGGACCAGTAATATCCTGCCCGTAGGATTTTCTTAGCCATAGTATGTCCACTGGAATGCGTACCAAAGGTCCCTTCATGCAGCTCTTCCATGATCCTTTCTGCTTCAGTTTTATCCACACAGCGCAGTAGGGTTGAATCATGGTTTCTCTTGTACAAGATGTCGTTGCTAAGGAAGAACTTGGCTGCGAACCTCCTCAGGAATTTCTTATCATTGACAGAGGCACCTTCAGGGTATTCCTGAGTTTCCAGATATCTCTTCACTTCGTAGTACCAAGGCTTCTCAGTCACCAATTCAGTTTCGAGATCACAACAGTATGCCGGTTCGTCCAGTTTCCAGATGATGATCCGGGGAGCCTCATTATCCCATTTGACCTTGAACATAGAAGACATTGTAGCTAACGCGTCCGCCAACTGATTTTCTTCTCTTGGAAAGTGTTCAAAGGTTATCTCTGTGAAGTGGGGAATCAGGGTCAATACACATTCTCTGTAAGGAATCAGGTTTGGATGTTTCGTATCCCACTCTCCTTTGATCTGATTGATCACAAGAGCGGAATCTCCGAAGACACTTAGAAATTTGATCCTTAGGTCGATCGCAGCTTGAAGACCCATGATACACGCCTCATACTCCGCCATGTTGTTGGTACAGTTGAAACATAGCCGGGCAGTGAGCGGAGTATGAGTACCTTGAGGTGATATGATTATGGCGCCGATACCATTTCCAAAAGCGTTGGAAGCTCCGTCAAAGTGCATAGACCATCGGGATCCTGGCTCAGGTCCTTCATCCGGTCCAGGTACTTCACAATCTGTTACTATCATGATGCTTTCATCCGGAAACTCGAAGTTCATTGACTGATAGTCATCTACAGCTTGATGTGCCAGGTGGTCTGCCAATACACTCCCCTTGATGGCTTTCTGGGTTGTGTACTGAATGTCGTATTCCGTCAAGATCATTTGCCATCTTGCAATTCTCCCAGACAGAGCAGGCTTTTCGAATATGTACTTTATAGGATCCATCTTTGAGATTAACAAGGTAGTGTGAGTCAGCATATACTGTCTCAGCCGGCGAGCAGCCCATACCAAAGCGCAACAAGTTTTCTCAAGCAGTGAGTATCGGGTCTCACAGTCGGTAAACTTTTTGCTAAGGTAATAAATGGCATGCTCTTTTCGGCCAGACTCGTCATGCTGCCCCAGCACACACCCCATTGAATTGTCGAGCAATGTCAGGTATAGTATCAGAGGTCTCCCTTCAACCGGTGGCATAAGGATAGGTGGTTCTTGGAGATACTCCTTGATTCTGTCGAAAGCAGCCTGACATTCATCGTTCCAACGTACTACCTGATCTTTCTTCAGCAGCTTGAAGATTGGCTCACAAGTAGCGGTTAGATGTGAGATGAAGCGAGCGATGTAATTCAGGCGTCCTAAAAAGCCTCTGACCTCCTTCTCTGTCTTAGGAACTGGCATCTCTTGAATAGCTTTGACCTTAGCAGGGTCCACTTGAATTCCCTTATCACTGACCACGAAGCCTAGCAACTTCCCAGATCTTACCCCGAAGGTGCACTTGTTCGGGTTCAATCTTAGCTTGTACAGTTTCAACCGGTCAAACAACTTCTGCAGATGATCTAGATGCTCTTCCTCAGTCTGGGACCTCGCGATCATGTCGTCAACATACACTTCTATCTCATGATGGATCATATCATGAAATAAAGCAACCATGGCGCGTTGGTAGGTTGCCCCAGCGTTCTTCAATCCAAAAGGCATGACCTTGTAACAGAAGGTGCCCCACTGAGTAACAAATGTAGTCTTTTCCATGTCTTCAGGTGCCATCTTGATCTGATTGTAACCTGAAAAGCCATCCATGAAAGAGAACACCTTATGTTGAGTTGTATTATCGACAAGGACATCAATGTGAGGTAAGGGGAAGTCATCCTTGGGGATGGCCCTGTTCAGATCCCTATAATCGACACACATTCTGACCTTACCGTCCTTTTTAGGTACCGGCACCACATTAGCAACCCACTGAGGGTAAGAAGTCACTGCAAGGAACCCGGCGTCAAATTGTTTCATGACCTCGGCTTTAATCTTCTCAGACATCTCTGGACGCATCCGACGGACCTTTTGCTTAACTGGAGGGCAGTCTTCCTTAGTTGGCAAGTGATGGACTACAATGTCGGTATCCAACCCGGGCATGTCTTCGTAGGACCAGGCAAAGATCTCCATATAATCATGTAACATCTTGGTTAACCGTTGTTTCACGCTGAGCTCTAGGTTGGCACCAATCTTTACCTCTTTCCTGTCTGCCTCAGTACCCAAGTTTATTGTTTCCACTGGCTCTTCATGGGGTTGAATTGCCCTCTCTTCCTGAAGCAACAGTCTAGCAAGCTCGCCAGGCACTTCGCAATCATCTTCACCTTCGTCTTCGGCTAAGTTGATCGGATTTTCGAAGTCATAATTGGCAGTAGCAGAGTTGTTATCAGTGAGATCTAGAGTGGATTGAAACCTGTATGAGTGAGTGTGTGTGTAAATACAGCTGTTTTGAAAATTATGTAAAGGAAAAGAAAGACAGAAAAGGAGCACAATATTTGTAATGCGAAAAACGTCCAAGATTTTCATTCATGATATATGAAATGACAGTTTGTATGCCCTCACAAATAGAACCACGGTGCCTCGGGTAAGACACCGGGCCATAGAGTTTATCATTGTTTATTACAGATACCAAAAACATAGGAATTCATTACTTAGTAACAAGAGAAACAGATAAGTTGTCCTTTGCACTCCAATTGTTGAGTCCACTGTCGGTTGCCGGGTAGATCCAGCTATCAAACTCAGCTTCATCAACTTCCTCTTCATCCCCAATAGCATTCACTCCATGAGCAGGCAGGGGAGCCGTCACCATATTAGGCTTGTCAGATGCCTCAAACTGTACCTCTTGGGCATCAATAAGGTCCTGCAGCTTGTTCTTTAATGCCCAACAGTCATCGGTAGAGTGCCCCGGGCTATCTGAATGGTAGGCACAACGAGCGTTCGGGTTGTACTTGGGAGATGCAGTATTGGGGAATTTTGGCGCCTCCCTGACAGTCACTAAATTGGTTGAGAGTAACTGTGGCAGGATATGCGACAAAGTCATGTTTAAGCGGGTGAATTCTCTCCGGGGTCTTTCAACCTTCTGAGGATTGTTTGGCCGGGGAGCGGCAGCAGGCTTAGCAATCATTACCGCACTGATAGATTGGCGGAGCTCATGCCTCTCTGATTTCCTGGAACCATATACGGCACTAGACTCTTTCTTGAAGGGTTTCTTCTCAGAACTAGATAATGCACCCTTCGGAATTTTTCCAGACTTTAACCCAGCTTCAATCCTTTCTCCAGTCAAGATTAGATCAGTGAACCCTGCAGAAGAATTTCCGATGAGATGGTTGAAAAATGGCCCAGATAGGGTCCCCAAGAACATGTCCACCAACTCCCGATCAGTCAACGGTGGCTGCACCCTGCCAGCCAGGTCTCTCCACTTCTGAGCGTACTCCTTAAAACCTTCACTTGCACCTAACGACATACCCTGGAGTTGGGTACGTGTGGGGGCAAGGTCGGCATTATATTGATACTGCTTGTAGAAAGCAGTAGCCAACTCCTCCCAGTTACGAACCTTGGTCCCATCCAGCTGATAGAACCATTCGAGATGAGTCCCTGAAAGACTCTCCTGGAAGAAGTGGATCCATAAATTCTTATCCGCAGAGTACGGCTGAATTTTCCGAACATAGGACCTCAGATGCAGCTTGGGACAAGACGCCCCGTCATACTTAGAGAAGGAGGGTGCTTTGAACTTATGAGGGATGATCACACCAGTCGACAAACCCAGATCTCCGAAATCCAGCCCAGGTACCTGTTGAACTTCCATAGCCTTCAACCTGTCCTCCAGTTGCTTGCATCTGTCTTCTGCAGGAGGGTACTGTTCTTCATCAAAATCTGTCTCGTTGTCGGAGACCACTGGACTAGGAACCCTTGCTTCTGCCTGAGGAGAATTCTTGTCAACAGAAGAACCAGCCTCTTCCTGTTGCAGAGTATTGTTAAACCTTCGGCTCGAGTTGAACAGAACAGTTCTTCTCTTCTTCTTCTTCTCCTTCTTCAGGAGCATAGCCTTCAGTTCTTCTTGGCCTTGAGCCAGACCCTTGATTAATTCTTGAAACCGCGCATTATGCGCCTGAAGAGCCTTGATTGATGTCTCAGTTGATGTAGAGTCGGTATTCATGATGCTGAAATAAACAGCGAAGAACTGTAAGCAACCTGAAAAGGGGAAAAACCTGCTATGCACATGATGTATGAAATGCGTATGCAATGCATTCAAGGGTTCGAAAGTTCAAATTTGTTGTAGACAAAAAGGAACACACGTTATCATTAAGGAAATCATCGTTTAATACATCAAGGCCTCATGGGCAAAAGTACAAAAATCAAATCAATCCCAAAATACACTGTGCATCCTCTTCGGAGCTATGTAGGTGTTGAGATTCTTCTCCTCATGCAACAGGCGGGTGAGCTCCAAGACCTTCTTTTCACTGGCATGCAGACTAGTCTCAAGAGAATTCCGCTCTTCCTTAAGCTGGATCCAGCTCTTCTGCATCTCTTCCCAGGATGTGGGCATATCAGGGTGCTGAATAGTGTGGGACACTTCCCCTTCCAAGACTGGTTCTTTGATTACGGGGAGCATGTGAGGATAGGGCATCACTAGCTTCTGGGAGCGAGCTCGTACCCACTTGAGATAAGGTTCCAACGGGATGGAATTCATGTGCCCCAGTGTCTTGCTGTCTATCCTACTTGGCATCCTCCAGGCTCTGATAAATCTCTGGCGAAGTCCTTGAGTATCGTTGTCGAAGTCAAAAACTATGTCAGGAATTAACATGTCATGAGGACCATCCCTCCGAGCATAACCAAACTGTCTCCAAGCCAGGCATGGGCTATAAGTAATACCTCCTCTGATTCCAAGTAAAGGAACATTAGGGTACTCCCCGCAACGATCAATGATGGTGACATCTTCTCTGGACCTAGGGCACCAATGTATATCTGCATGTGTAAGAGTCATTAACCGTTGTGACCATCTCAAACCCCGCTCATTTTTCAAGACCGATTGTGGAAGGTGCGAAATAAACCACCTTCCCAGGAGAGGAGTGCAACACATAAGGACACCTCTTTTTCTCATGGTTCGAGTGTAACATGAGTGAAGGATGTCCCCCAGCAACGTAGGTATAGGATTCCTGGACATAAAGATCTGGACAGCACTGATATCAATAAGCTGATCTGGGTTAGGGAACAACACCAAACCATAGACAAGGAGGGCCACAACCTCTTCAAAAGCTTGCAAGTCAAGGGAGTTCCAACATTCAAGGGCCTTTTCAAACAGAAACCTGGCTAAGAACCCTTTGATACCACTCCTAACTTCCCAATGTCCCTTGAGGTCAGAGGACTGTAGGTGCAAGGCTTTAGCAATCTCTTCAAGCTTGGGTTCCTTTTCTGTACCGTTGAGGGGTAGCTGATCAAGGATAGGGATCTTCAGGAGCCGGGAGAACTCCTCCAATGTAGGTACCAACTGATAATCCAAGAAGGTGAAACAGTGATGCAGAGGGTCAAAGAATTGGAATAGGACCTTAATCATATCTTCCTCAATGTTGGTGTTGACCAAGCTGATGAGGCTTCCATGCCTTTCACTGAATGAAGAGTTCTCGGGAATCCTGGATATAAGCTCCTTAAGCTGAGGAGGGATCCTCACAAGACTGATTTGAATTGTCTTTCTACGAACAGTTTCCATGTCCTACAAAACAAGAACAAAGATGAAAATCCGAACCCCTGAAATGGTTAGTCAATGCATATGATGCTGGATGATGTCATGATGCTATGATTAAACACACCACAGATATTTACAGAGACAAACATATAAGGCACACAAGGCACACAAGACAAGCCCTTAAGATTTAAGGCCAGCATGGGGTCTGGGTAGTACCCTCTTGAAGTTGGTGGGTTCAACCTGTCCTAATCAAAGTAACCGGATTCTAAGGTTCCCAATATCACAGGATTGCTTTCATTGTTCATCGTTTCGATTTAGCCACTGAACTGGCGACCAAAATATTCCAGGAAAGCAACCCTCAATTGAGTGTAGTATCGAGTATCAACCAACCTCGGACTGCACCAAAGTCATTTATCTCACTACCCTAAAGAGGCCAAGATAGTTCAATTAAGGTTCCTAAGGTCTATTGATGCTTCACGACACCACGCGGAGGCCCCGTACTCTCCTTGACTGAACTCAAGGGTTACCGGTACACACCAAAGTGCCACATCAATGTAGCAGACTGTTTCAACCATGTCGGTATACCCCGCACAGTTCCCTCACAGCCTTGTTGCTACTTTCTAAGAAGGTATCCCCCAGATCCGGGTTAGGATCTATAGAACTCCCAAGACAGTCCCACAATAATAAAGCAAGCAAATCAATACAATTGAAAACATAGTGATCTTAGTCCTAAGGTACACCTCACTTTAAGTTATATCCCCAGCAGAGTCGCCAGTTCTGTGATCGGTGGATCTGGAACTGACTGTTTAACGCTGGTTCACGAAATGTCGCGGAAGCAAGAGTCGCCACCGTCTTTTATTTTCTCCAAATGGAAAGGACAAAAGCACAGAAAAATTCCTTAAAGAGATTGCTCTCGGTTCGGGAGGTAGGTTATAGAAAGGGAAGGTGCTAGCACCCTTTCTATCCATGGTTATCCATGGGCTCTTAGATACTTGCTCATTGTGTTTTAAAAAATGTTTTGTTTGCTTTTCAACTGTGGGTTTTAAAAAAAGTTTCTTTGAAAATTTCAGTTCGACTCTTGTGTCAGAGTGTTTGAAAAATTGCTTTGAAAGCTTTTGAAAATGTGTTGGTGTGAAAAGATTTTTGTTTGTTTTTGAAGAGAGCAAGTATCTACGAGTCGTCTACCTACCCTAAGGAATTCGTCTGTGTAAATGTCCTTTAAAGTAGTGCCATCCCACCATTGAGAGGTAGGTAGCACCACCGTTGGAGGTGTTCGGGTCAATTCGAGGTTCGGGACATGGTGATCACCAGAGCAATGGGAAGACACCTTAGAAGCTACCCTCATGCCAGGTTCCCGGATCATGAGGACTTACTAAGACATCCTCTACTCGACGATCACCTTTCGAGGCAAGGCAACAGTGAGGCGTACCCTAGGGGTGGTGTGTGATTTGTGTGTCAGATTCAGATATTTTATCTTGTCATGTTACTGGTGATCTATGCGTTTGTTTTTATTTAAGGCCATTCATTCTTGCATGCATTTATTTAACAGTTAAAAAAGTGCGGAAAGATAAAAGTTCTAAACTATTACAAAAGGCGCGGGTCCACATCGCCAAAATTTCCAAGACCCGATTTGACAGGAAAATAAAGAATTAAAGTGCGAGAAATATATTACACGGCTTTGGGAGAGGTACATAAAAAATTAAAAGAAATAAAATAAAATGCGCGAAACAAATCAATAATTGAAAGCGAGGGCGTTGGACCCTTTCTAATGAAATTAAATTATTATTAAATTAATTAAAATTAAAATGAAAGGAAGTTATTTTTGGTATTTTTGTATTTTATGACTTTAATGAAATTGAATTAAATTGAGAAATCAACCTTAATTCTAATTTTTTATTTATTAAGAAAAAATATTAAAGTTAAACCTAAATTAACCTAATTAATTACATGGTAATTTAATTACAAAAATAAATAATATTTAATTATTAATAATAGTGAAAAAAAGAATAAAAGTAATTAAAATAATTAAACCTAATTTCTACAAATTTTTGAGTTAATTAAGAAAATGCTTGAATTAAACCTAATTTAATAGCTAAAATTAATGAACAATATTTATTTACAAAAAATATATTAATTAAATAAAAATACTCGTTTTTGTCTTTTTCTGATTTTATATTGTTTTTATGTCTTTTATGAAAATAATTAAATTAAAGGAATTAATAAATAAAAGAAATAATTGAATCAAAATAAAAAAAATAATGAAAAGAATATTGCAAACCTAGGGGGTCTGTCCCCAAATAGGAGGTTTTTTGCTTAGCAATTTGGGCCCAAGTATCTTTGGCCTCTTTTGACTTCTATGCCAGCGTGTAGCACCTTTGACTCACGTCCATGATGTTCTTCCAACTATGGCCTTTGGACTGATCTTGCTATACGCGTGGCAAACTGGACTGTGAGTTGCATGGTGGACGCTAGCACTGAAACTACACATAAGTATTAATTGAAAAATAATATGGAAAGGGTGAGGGACCTGGGGCTCGAACCCAGGTCCTGAAGATTACCAACCAAGTGCCCTGCCAGTTGAGCTATGAACGCGTTTTGTTAATTATATAACTAACAAATAACATAAGCAAACATAAGGGTTAGTGTACTTTTTAGCGCGAATTTTTAAATGGACCAACCACAACTCGCCACTTCATCATCTTCTTCATTGCTTTGTTTTTCCCTGAAATAGAAAAGAGATTAACGGGGGTTTTAAACTCCCTCAAAACAGGCTTGTTTTCAAAATAGCGAATAGGCCATATGGCCTCATAAATTAGGCGCGAGGGTTCCATTGTTTTCGTCCAAGCACGCTGAGTTTGGTCATGGCCTTGAGGTATTCCAATTTTTCCATATGCACAAACGCCCAATTTGAAAGTTCTGCAACCCTAACCTATTTCAATGGTGAAATCTCCAATAATGCATAAAAACTCAATTGAAATATGTGGTTAGCTTCAGAACACACCAATTAATATGAATCCATCAAAGAAATGCAATGAAAATGCCTAAATGTTAAAACACGATTATGCATATAATTTAAAACAGTTTGAACCTCCTGTACCAATTCTGGGCGTGTAAGGGTTGGAAAATTATCCAGTTAGCTTCAGTAAGACACGAGGAAGCTTTTGCAATTGGTCTCTTGCTCTGAATCGTGCTAAAACCTTGTTTTCAGTTTTCACTTTTTTGGCAAAAAATTCAAGTTTGGTTATTGGTCTATGGCGCAGCTCGGAGGTTCTGAGGAGTAGGGTTAGCATATGTATATATGTGTGAGTGATTTAGGTCAAAGAAAACAAATCAAAACCTTTGCATTCATGGTTTTCAAGATTTGATTCTTAAGGATCTTTTCAAATATTTTTTCATGAAGAACCATCACAATTTGCACCAATTCTTTCCCCTTTTGATAGGAACGAAATCTCTAGTGAATCATGAGTCATTGTCTTGCACAAAAAGATTTAAAACATTAGGTTTAGTATTTTTCACCTATTTATTTTAATTAAATGAATTATTAATAATTAAAAATCCAAATAAACAAAATAAAATGATAAAAAACTTCCCTTTGGGCCAAATGGTCGTGCACATGCCTTGGATGATGAATTGTGGAAGAAAAAGAGGCCCATTAGCAATTTTAGGTCATTTGAAGCAATGTTGACTTTTCAAAATATCCAAAAATTTCCCAACTTCCACAAGGCATAACTTGCTCAATTTTTAAGATTTGCTCATGTTCTTGGACATTTTGGAAAGGTCTTTGAGTCCTCTAACCAATGCCTTTGGTCCCATGTCATTTTGATTTACCAATCTCAAGTTATGGCCTTTGACTTAAAATCCCTTTTTGTTGACTTTTGAAAATGACCTATAATGTTGAAATTGGTTACTTTTTGTGAGAGCATTTCTTGGACTTGAAGTATGAATATGAGTTGTAGGAAATGTCATTCTATTCAAAATGAGCTTTGGATGGAATTTTTCTGATAATCTATGTGAAAGTTATGCCCTGGTCAAGTTACAGTTGACTTTTTCAACTGTTCAAATATGGAAACTTTTGCATCTTGAGACTTTTTGAGCCAAGCTTTGAGAATCATGATCAAGCATTGATCAAATGATGTTTGTGGCTTCAAAATGAGATGTTGACCAAAAATTTGAACTTTTGACTGTCAAATGACCATTTTGCCCCTACAGTTGACTGTAGTGCAATTAGGGTTTTTGACTGTGCAATTTTGTGCTGTAAGTCTTGAAACTTGGTATGAGGATGCTTGACCATGTTTGTAGGCATATGGGACTTGATTGGGCCCTTGGAAACTTCATTTTCTCTGTCAGAACCAAAACCCTAGTTCTTGACTGTTTACGAGGCCCTTGAACTGTGCAACCTTTGGGGAATTTTGAGGCTTTGACTTGGCAAATCTTGAAGAATATGGGAGGGAAAATTTTGGGGTACAACATTTTCAAATCAGGACCAATCGAAGAGCAGGGCCTGAATGCATTCGAAATTCAAAAGCGTCCAGGTTCATTCAAGGGACACGAATGTTTCAAAAAAGGAAATATTTTAATGTGTCTGATTCTTGTCTCATGGCTTTAATGGCCTGGTTAAATGGCTGTCTCTTGCCGTTACTAGACCCCCCACACTCCTATAAATACAGGGCCAACATACAGTGCAAAGGGGTGGAACAAAAACATTACAAAAATTATAGTAAAGACACGGACAGAGAACAAAAAAAACATTTGAGAGGCGCTGCCCATACAATCCATCAAAGGTTGTCAGAATTTTCCAAGCCAAAGCAGTCCTTCAGATCGAAGGTGCCCATGCCCAGAAGCCCTCAGATTGAAATTTCTCCCATCCAGCCAATACCCAAATCGAAGATTCAATCTGCTGGTAAGAGAGGGTAAATTGTCAAAACTTTTCATTTTGCATAACACCTCCATATTTTCTATCCCATTCGATTTGCCATCCTAGATAGAATTCAAGGGCTTGGGTTTGGCCCCAGGTCATGTTCTTCGTTTGCTAACATTTTGCTGCAAATTTAGCCTTAAAAGACTCAGCGCACGCAGGATCGAAGGGCCTGGGGTTCGATACCAGGCCCTGAGTTTTATTTTGCTAACATACTTTTGCAGGTATAGCATCCCAGATCGAAGGAGACACCTTCTCTGGATCGAAGCTTCCCATAGTCCTCCTGGATCGAAGAAGGAATTTTTCCCAGGATCGAAGGGAAATCCCCTTCCCTGGATCGAAGGTTGTTCATGCCCACTTCCTGGCCCAATCGAAAGAACCATGACCCTGTTTGGATCGAAGCTTCCATTCCCTCCTTGGCTCTAAGCTCCTTTTTTCCCTGGATCGAAGGATCCCCCTTGTATTTTATTTTTGTTTTCATTGACATCTTTTTATCTTTTTAATTAACATTAAAATAAAGAAAACCACAAAAACATTAGGCTAGTTTTTTTTCTATTAAATTAACTTTGTTAATTAATCTTTTAATTATCTTAACATTTTCTTAAAACTAAAATTAAGTAGATTTAGATCATTTTCCCAAAATAAATAAAACAACAAAAATATTTTATTCTTAGGATTTTTAGAGGTTATTTTCGGATACGCGCGCATTTATTTTATTATAACTGTCTACTAGTTTGTAATAGCTTAACTAAGACTTTTACACTTTACTGCTTTATTCCCCCAATTTTGGACATGTAAATAATCCCCCTCCCCGAAGCCTTGTAATAGCATAGGATTTACAATTCCCGCACTTTAAATTCCTGTACATATATTAATTGCTTAGATGTATGCTAACTAGGATTGTATGACAAGATCTATCTTAACTTAAAATCAACGGTAGCTCACCATGACATGTAAAGATAATATAACTGAAAATTGACACACTTGCACATGCCACCCTTAGGGTACACCTCACTTGGTTTCCTCGAACGTGGTCATTGAGTATAGGATGTTTTAGAGGTCGCCCTCCTGTCCAAAGATCAAAGTTGCCTCGAAACGGTTGCCTCGATAAAAATGATCTAAGACATTAGGGTTACCACTAAGGCGTCCTAACATTGCTTTAGTGACCACACGTCCCTTAAATCGAATTGACCCGAAAACTCCAACGACGGTGCTACCTACTCCTCAATAGTGGGATAGCACTGTCTAAAGGACATGTGCACAGTTTAATTCCTTTTTGAGTAGGTAGATGTTCTTAAGTACTTGCTCTTTTGAAAACAAAAACAAAACTTTTCGCACTTACACTCTCTTCAAAACAAAAACTCTTTTCAAACCCACAATCACAAAGAAAAGCAAACTTTTGAAAACTTAGTGAGTAAGTACCTAAGAGCCTGTGGATAACCACGGATAGAAAGGGTGCTAACACCTTCCCTTTCTATAATCTACCTCCCGAACCCGAGAAACAATCTCGAAAAGGAATTTTTCTGTGCTTTTGTCCTTTCCTTGTTGGATAAAATAAAAGACGGCGATGACTCTTGCTTACCGTGACATTTTGCGAAAACAAACGCAAACGCGAACCAGCATTCCAAAAACAGTCAGTTCTCATTCCCACCGATCACACTTCCCTATAAAGTTATTATCCCCGTGAAGTTTCACAATTTCTCCCCAGAGAAGCTTGCGCAACCATTACTCTTGATATTGAAGATTGTATTTGGACTCCTTTTGGGTAATGTGGTGTTATCTTCCTTATTAAAGTCAGTACGGAATCCTCGTTGAAGTCCAAATGATATGGCATTATCTTCCCTAGCAAAGTGTGTATGATATTCCACAGTGAAGCCTGAAGGAGGGTGTTATATCCCCGCAAGCGTATTGATGTTTTGCCAATCATATTATGCTTTGATTATTCTTTAAACCATGTTTATTCCCAGTGAAGTTAAGCCGTGAATTAGGATTTTGTTTCCTTATTTGGTGCTTACTCTCTTATGGAGTCTTCCTCTCAGATGTGATTTAGCAGAGTGTTGTCCTTACCCAAGTTGGTTTTGTCCGGTTATCCCCAATTCAGTGTGTTTGTTTTGTCAGCATATACATGATAGCATTCATACATTCATACACATCAATGCATAAATGATTTAAAATTCATGTTTCATTTGCATTAATTGATGTTTTTGTTGGCATATTTTCCTCTTTGCAGAGTTATGTTACCCTCTCTCCAATAGAGTGTCAACCTTAAGCAGAAAGTGTATATCCTTTCAATTTCCCCATTGAGTTATCCCCCATGGAAGAATTTTGCTTTAGCTTTCCTACCCATCTCATTATCTAAGCGGGATTTGATTCCCATTAGAGTTTATTCATCATTGGGTGGTGTTATGGTTGACTGTTTCACTCCATTTTGTTCATGGTTTGAATTTTTGGTCCCCGACAACAATGTTATTTTGACCTCTATAGGAAGCTTTCTATGGATTGAGAATGTGCATTTATTTTTCACTTGAAGACTTTATCTCCTCAGCAGGAATGTGTTGGTATTTCCCCAGGAATTCAAGATTCATTTCCCAACAACATTATTGTAATTCCTTCTCATAACAGCAAGTGACAGTCTCTTTATTTGAGCAACCTGTGTTTCCCCAGTAAGTCTGTTAGTTCCCAGAGAAGATAACTCCGATGGATGGTAGTATCTTCATTATGGGAGATAGTTCATTGTTGAGGATGTTTTTACTCCGATGGATAGTAGTCTCTTCATTATGAGGGATAGTTCATTGTCGAGATTTGTGCTTTGATGGATGGTAGTCTCTTTGTTATGGGAGATAGTTCATTGTTGAGGATGTTTTTACTCGGATGGATGGTAGTCTCTTCATTATGAGGGACAGTTTATTATCGAGATTTGTACTCTGATGGATGATAGTCTCTTCATCATGGGAGATAGTTTTTTGTTGAGGATGTTTTTACTCCGATGGATGGTAGTATCTTCATTATGAGGGATAGTTCGTTGTTGAGATTTGTACTCCGATGGATGGTAGTCTTTTCATTATAAGGGATAGTTTGTTATCGAGATTTGTACTCCGATGGAAGGTAGTCTCTTCGTTATGGGAGAAAGTTCATTGTTGAGGATGTTTTTACTCTGATGAATGGTAGTCTCTTCATTATGAAGGATAGTTCATTGTTGAGATTTTTACTTCGACGGATGGTAGTCTCTTTATTATGGGAGATAGTTCATTGTTGAGGATGTTTTTACTCTGATGGATGGTAGTCTCTTCATTATGAGGGATAATTCGTTGTCGAGATTTGTACTTCGATGGATGGCAGTCTCTTTGTTATGGGAGATAGTTCATTGTTGAGGATGTTTTTACTCCGATGGATGGTAGTCTCTTCATCATGAGGGATACCCCGTTGTTGATATTTTTACTCTGGTGGATGGTAGTTTTATTGTTATGGGAGATAGTTTGTTGGTGAGGTTTGATTTACTTCGATGGATGGTAGCCTCTTCATAATGGGGGATAGTTCGTTGTTGAGATTTGTACTTCGATGGATGGTAGTCTCTTCATTATGAGGGATAGTTTGTTGTCGAGATTTGTACTCTGATGGATGATAGTCTCTTTATTATGGGAGATAGTTCATTGTTGTGGATGTTTTTACTCTGATGGATGATAATCTATTCATTATGAGGGATAGTTCATTGTCAAGATTTGTACTCCGATGGATGGTAGAGTCTTCATAATGGGGGATAGTTCGTTGTTGAGATTTTTACTCTGATGGATGGTAGTCTCTTTGTTATGGGAGATAACTCATTGTTGAGGTTTGATTTACTCTGATGGATGGTAGTATTTTTATTATGGGAGATAGTTTGTTGTTGAGATTTTTAGTCTGATGGATGGTAGTCTCTTCATTATGGGGGATAGTTTGTTGTTGAGATTCACTTTTCTCTAATAGAGTTGATTTGTTCCCATCCATGAGTGTTGATGTCAATCATTTATTTCCAGTCATAAGTACTGATGTCAATCATTCGTCACCTACCTTAATATTGATGTTTACCATCATTTCAGAGCCAATATTATCTTACTGTTTCTATTCGTGTCCTTCGGGTTGTTAATTTATGATCCCCTGTGAGTTGATGTTACTCTTTTTTTTTCTATCTCCTCTATGAATGGATAGTTCACAGTTATCTATCGATCTCTATTATTCTTTTATTTTTCCTCATTTATTGAGTTGATGTTATTTTGTCTCCCCTTTGGGCTTTACCATTTTAGAGTTGAGTCTTCTTGTTCCCCAAGGATTTATTTTCCTGGTCGAACTTTTTTTTTTGTCAGTTGATTTTATCTTCTGCTTACCCAGTGATGTTCTATGTCAACTTTGGAGTTGGTCATTTTCATTCATTGTCATAAGCACACATGGCATCTTAGGGCCAAAAATAGGGCTTGTTTTATATTTAAGAATCTTCAATCACGTCGAGACGAAGACTTTAACCTTCGTATCTCCAGGTAGAAGACACTTAAATAAGGACAACTATTATACCCCAATTCCCCCCCCCCCTAAGATCTCTCATCATCTTACATTATCAATACATTAAGACACACACATTAGGGTTAGTTCTCTCTTTCTACTTTATCCTATCTTTAAGTTTGCTCTTGAGGGATCGCCAAGCACCTTGAAGTGTGTATCTTGTACATGTGTTCTTTTAACTAACATCAAAATATGTATACATGTCTTTTGAATGTTCATATTGTATGTGATGACACAATTGCATTCATCTCACCATCTAACCTAGAGTTTAAGGGGGTAATCCTCACTCAAATGGTTCTTCAATGGATTGCAAGAGCTTAAGCATCAAGGAAATGTCTATGATATCAAATATTTGTGGTTCAATGAGTTCTCTCACTTCATTTAGGTCAAGATCTCCTCAAAGTTGGTGGTGGAATTCATCAAGAAGATTCATAGGTTCATATGTTTATTTCCACGCCTTCTTCAACAAGTTTAATTAAAACTTAAGACACATCTTTGAGTGTGCTTCAATATAACATCATTTCAAAACCTATTATGATTCATCTGTTTTATTTTGTCAAGAAAGATCAAAAGATTCAAGGTTGGTTCAACAAGTTTGACCTAATTGAGCAAATGCTTGATTCAGTGATCACAGGTTCATAACTCTCTTAATTTTCAAAACTTTGAGTTAGTTTTTTTTGCTATGGATTCTTATCATCATATACAATAACCTCTCTTCACATGAAAAGATCCAATTGTGCAAGAAAAATCATCAAAAGTTTAAATGGGTTTGAAGTCATTTTGAGACTCTCTGAGCTTGGGTTTGTTGACTACTAAGGACCATATCTTGCTCATTTTTTGAGATTTTTGATTGATTCCAAAGCCACAATTCTCTTTAAAGTGTCCTTAACAAGCTCTCTTCAGAAATCTAAAGCTAATTTTGAATGGAAAGTCACTAATGGTTAAGAAAGATTACAAGTCTCATTGAAAAGCCTTTGAATTTTAGGGTTTGACTTCAAATTCATAACTTTGTCTAATTTTATCTCCTTGAGCCCATTATTTTTCCATAATAATCTTTTGGATGTCTACAACAACTTTTTTTCAATGTGCAAGACTTGAAGATGCTTGGAAAGTGATTGAAGAATTGAAAAGATTATAGGTCTTTTGTGAATTTCCCCAAATCTGTTCATCATCTTCCAAAGACCATAACTCTTTCAAATTTTATGATTTTTGAGTGATCTCAATTCCATAATTCAGTTCAAGAGGTTTACTTCATTTCATCTTCAATTATCAAGATCAAAATTTGAGTGGAAGGTCTTGTAACTTTAAAGAACATTATAGGTCATTTTGAAGTTCAACGCTTAGAAATATTTCTAAGTTCAAAAGTCAGTTTGTTTTGCACAATTTCAAGAGGACATAACTTTTTTCTCAAGCATCCAAATGCTACATTTCTTGGCACATTGTGAAGTTTGTTGTGAGATCTTTTAAATGCTTCAAGAATCATCCCATAAAGATCCCTGAGTAGTGAGATATGCACTGTTGAAATTAGCTCAATGGAATCTATTTTTTGCCTCGAGACAAAATTTTTACCATGAGTAAACTTGGATTACAGGTCGAATTACTCAAAGTTTAGATGCTAAACATGTTTAACTAATTGCTCAGATGCTTTTTGACAAGAATCGCACTTGGTATGAGGCCATTTTGAGGCATTTCAAGTCACACGTTTGGCATGATCACAACTGGCTTGGTTTGCATGATTTGCTCATAACTCCTCTCATTTATCATCATCATTCAGTTCCCTATAAATAGAGGATCATATCCCACTCATTTGACAAGCTTTAGAGGGCCAACTAGGATAGGTTTGAGCCAACTAAAACTTCAAGAGGGTACTTACCTATAAACTCCATGCAAGCCTAAACCTAAGGACTTATTTGCTTTGTGTGTACATAATAACTTGCTTATTTGTACATAACATCGTGAACATCATAAACATCATAACATCATACACATTCTCACTAACCATTTCAAGGATTTAGGAATTTATCTTTGTTTTTGTTTTGTAGGCCATGAACTCCGTCCGAAGAAATACCATTAGAATCAACTTTGTGAAAGCACACCCTTAACTCCAAGAGTTAGTGTGATACGGTGGGAGAACCGACTGTTAATACTGGTTTGCATTTTTTGTTTGCAAATATCGCGGTAAGCAAGAGTCACCATCGACTTTTCTTTTATCCAACAAAGGAAAGGGTGAAAAGAACAGAAAAAGACCTTTTTCGAGATTTTCTGAGTAAGGGGGGTAGATTATGGAAATGGAAGGTGTTAGAACCCTTTCCATTCATGGTTTTCCATGGGCTCTTAGGTACTTGCTCATTTTGAAAATTGCTTGTGTGTGTTTTGAAAAGTTTTTGTTTAACTTCGTGATAACCCTTGTATCTGTCCTCAAGAGTGTGACGAAGTTGTTTTTGAAAACTGTTTTGAAAGTGTTTGTGTAAAAGATTTTTTATTGTTTTGAGCCAGTACTTAAGATTTTCTACCTACTCGAAAAAGATTGTTCATTTTCTCATTTCCATTAGACAGCGTTATCCTACTATTAAGGAGTAGGTAGCCCCATCGTTGGAATTTTAAGGGACATTTGAAGGGACAAATACGGTCACGAGAGCAATGGTTAGGAAACTTTAGTAATTATCCTAAAGTCCTAAAGATCTTTCTGAGACAACATTCGAAAGGGTTATTTTTTATCTTTTGGGACTAGAGGACGACCACTAAAATTCCCTATGCTTTATGACCGTTTACCGAAGGCAACCGGAGTGGGGCAAACCCTAGGAGTGAGCATGTGCAAGTGTGCTTTTTTCAGTTAATTATCTTTGCACAATTAAGGTTATCTACCTTTTAATCATTGATTTGTCTTTCGCATACAATTCTAATATCCATACATCTAGCAGTTTAATAGTTACGGAATTTAAAAAATGCGAGAAATTAAAATCCTAACTATTACAAGGCTTTTGGGCAGATACATAAATATTTGACTGAAAATAAAAATGTGGAAATTAAAATCCTAATTAATCTATTACAAACTTGAAACAGTTACAATAATTTGAATTAAAAGAAAATAGAGGTGCGCGCGACGAATTAAATACGAGAATAAATTAGAAGCTTAAAAAATCTAATTAATTAAAAAATATTTTTGTGTATTTTTTTATTGAGAAAAACAATTTAATTGCAAATTAAACCTAATTTCTATTTAATTTTAATTAATATAAAAAAATTAATTAAGTTAACCTAATTAAACTAAATTATGTCCAATAAAATTAATTTAAATAAAAAATCCTAATTCTATATTTTTTGTGATTTTATGTTTTTATGATTTTTTTTTTTGGTTTGATAAAAAATGATTTTTTTTGTTGTAAAAAATGATTAAATAAATAAAACAAATAGAATAATGAACAATAAAAAAATAAGAAAGTAAAAAAAAAATTGGGCCTGATGTTGTTAGCACTTCAGGGGGGTGTATGGTTGATTTTCGTTGGGCCTAAGATGCCAGCCCAAACAACTGCGTGTGATTCAGTGCAGTCAGATCTGGTAGGTCCACTATGCGCTGCTCTCACTGAGCGCTAGATCTGGATCTAAGGATGATCCAATGGCTGGATACGGAGGATGTACAATGGCTTTCATGGGTAGTGCACACTGGATCCTGTGAAGAAATAATGGAAAAAATACAAAAGCTCACGCCTGGGATCGAACCCAAGACATTAGCTTCATACCTCTCTCCCTTGACCAACTGCGCTATCTTGTTCATTCATATATATAATTAAACAATTAAAACAAAAGAGAAACAAGGTGCTAGTGCTGAATCAGCCACGACACGCATGCATGGTGGGGACCATGGTGACTCAAAGAGCCAATCAGATGTGGAGAGAGGCATTCAACGTTGGATCCAACCAATGGAATTATGAGGAATGGCCACGCATGCTTGGACCGTCGCCTGTAAAAGTCAAGCCACCGACCATGGTGGCTCCGGTCGTCCTCTCCGACGACACCCAAAAACGAAACTTGCAAAACACGCGAGATCAAGGCATAAAAAAGACCATACCCCCCTTAAAATTTCCTCAGGAATCCAATGGTGTGTCCATTTGATCTAAAAGTTTATGTATCACTAAAACCGAAATTCCTTCTCTCCAAGCTCTAACAATGGTGGTTTGCAACCCTGACCTTGTTTCTTGCATGTAATACGTCAGAAAATTCACAAATAACCATAATAGCATGAATGTGTATTCAAAAGGCATTGATATCAAGAATTAAGTGAGTTTGAAATCCAAATTCTTACTATAAGAGGGAGGATCGGACTGGGGTGATGCAGCGTATTTTTGCCTTTGCAAATGGACTGGTTCACCTCCTGTAATCCTCAGAAGGATGATGGAATGCTTAGATTTGATGGAGAACGGTTGGTTCACATGGAACATAATTGCCTTCCTCTTTGAAAATTTTGAGAATTTCTAGGGTTTTCTTGAGACTAGTTGCGCACACCTTGGTCTGACTTTGTTGTGCATATATATTATGCCATATTAGGTCAACAAAATTGGAAGAATATCCATGATTTCATTGAGAAAATATCTTCCTTCAATAATATGATTTTTTTTTATATTTGGACCAAATCACATCTTGCTATTTCTCCATGATATTTCTCTTGATATGCTAGCAATATGTGTTCCTTATTTGATGAGAAAAGATTCCAAATCCAAATCTTTTATTATTTCTACTATTTATTTATTTAATTTTGCATTTTAATGGATAAAGTGTAAAAATAAATAATATAACAATGCATGGGTCAGCTTGGAGGTCGTGGACCATGCTAGGAGTGTGTTGCAGGCACAAAACGTTAGGCCCATTTGAGAAAAAATGTAGTTTTGAGCATTGCTGACTTTGGGCAAATTTCCAAAAATAGCCAACTTTGACAATGCATATCTCCCTCAATTTTGAGCCTAAGAGGGTTCTTGGACTTTTTAGAAATCTTGGGATGTCCCCTAAACAACCCTTTTGGTTTCATTTCAATTGGATCTTCCATGCTCATGTAAGAAGCTTTGACCCAAAATGTGTTTTTGTTGACTTTTTGAAATGATCTATAATGTCTAAATTCATATCTTTTCATGAGTGTATTTTTTGAACTTTAGGGATGAATATGAGTTGTAGGTAATTGCATCCTATTCAAAATGAGCCTTGGATAGGAAATTTCTAATAAAGTATGAGAAAGTTATGCCTGGTCAAAGTTTGGTTAACTTTTCCTATAGAAACCCTAATTTAGCAACTTTTGAGTTTTGATGAATTTGGGGTATTCCTTGAGGAATCATGATCAACCCTTGATAAAATGATGGATGTTACTTCAAAAGGTTGATGTTGACCAAAAGTCTTGAAGTTTGACTGTAGGTGGGTCACAGTTGACTTTTGACTTGTCACAGTTGATTTTCAGGCATTTGAGCAGTTGACTGAGCAAACTTGTTGTGCAAGGCATGAAACTTGGCATGAATGATCTTGAGAACATATTAAGACCATGGAAAATATTTTATACCTTTGGATTTCATCCATCTTGATGAAGATGGAAACCCTAGTTTGAGGTTCATTGTCTTAGGAGGGCATTTGTCTGATCAATCCCTGGGCATCCTTGAGCATGTTGAGGATTTTAATGAGCATATGTTGAGTAAAATGAGAGGGAAAATTTTGGGGTACAACAGCTGCTCCTATTCAATCTTCTTGAATCTGAGGATGTAGATTGGCTGGTCTGCCTTTCGTGATCTGAAGGTAGAAGATGATTGAACACTAGAGTGCCCATAAATTTGCACTCGCATGAAGTAATATTGATTGGTGATATCAGGAATGGGCTTACAGCTGCCATTTGGAAGTTGACAGAGAATCGTCATAGATGGGCTTAAAGATGCCATCCAGAAAAGATATCGGTTACATCAAAGATTCCTTTACGAGAATTCCTACACCTGCCGTTGAGAGGGACTTCACCGAGGAATGTTGGTTTACATCCTGGGAGATAGAGTATAGGAGCTTCAGTTTTCCACTACTTTACTGGGGAATTAACTCCTGATTGAGGAGGTGAGAGTAAACTGCATATCTGGTTAGGGCCCATGCCGCATAATGACTTACTGGGGAAATGTGAAATCGACCGTATCTGGTCGGGTCGAGGTCTTACAGTGTTGTAAATTGTTGTCTGGAGATAAGAGAGAAGGAACCTTGATAGTAGGGTTACTTCAAAATGAAACCCTGGATAGTAGGGCTATGTGAAGGAACCTGGGTCGTAGGGTTACTTCGAGGGGAAAGCCTGGATAGTAGGGCTATGAGAAGGAACCTGGATCGTAGGGTTACTTCGACGTGAAAGCCTGGATAGTAGGGCTATGAGAAGGAACCTGAATAGTAGGGTCACTTCAAGATGAAATCCTGGATAGTAGGGCTTATGGGAAGGAACCTGGATAGTAAGATTACTTCAAGGTGGAAGCCTGGATAGTAAGGCTTATGGGAAGGAACCTAGATAGTATGGTTACTTCAAGATGAAAGCCTGAATAGTAGGGCTTATGGGAAGGAACCTGGATAGTAGGATTACTTCAAGGTGGAAGCCTGGATAGTAGGGTTATGGAAAGGAACCTGTATAGTAGGGTTACTTCAAGATGAAAGCCTGGATAGTAGGGCTTATCGGAAGGAACCTGGATAATATGATTACTTCAAGGTGGAAGCCTGGATAGTAGGGATTATGGGAAGGAACCTGGATAGTAGGATTACTTCAAAATGAAAGCCTGGATAATAGGTGTGATACGGTGGGAGAACTGACTTGAGGTTTTTCGTTTTATCGCAAATGTTTCGGTTTAGCAAGAGTCGCCACCTACTTTTCTTTTATCCAATAAGGAAAGGTGAAAAAGCACAGGAAAGACCTTTAGAGATTGTTTCTTGAGTTCAGAGGGTAAATTATGAAAAGGGAAGGTATTAGCACCCTTTTCATCCATAGTTTTCCATGGGCTCTTAGTTACTTGCTAGGTCACTTGCTTTTGTTTGAAAATGTGTTTTGTGTGGTTTTTGAAAGTATTTTGAAAAGGTGCCATCGTTTAGGCAAACTTTACAATGATTCCCGTTCGTAAGAATGTATACAAAGTGTTGAGCTTTTGAAAATATTTTAAGGTTTGGAAAATGTTTTGAAGTTGTTTTTTGAAAGTGCATGTGATTGTTTTTGAAAATAGCAAGGATATTTGTTTTGAGAGTGAGCAAGTAACTAAAAGTAATCTACCTACTCAAAAGGTCTTAGATGGGCTTTTCCTCCTCCTTTAGATGTTGCTACCTTACCATTTATTTGGCAAGAAGCCCCATCGTTGGATGTGAAGGGACGAGCATTGGATTATTGTATGACCATGATAGCAATGTTGTGAGATGACTTAGCATTTTTTCTTTAGGGACTAAGATCATTTTGAAAGGCAACTTTGATAGCGTCATCGAGGGACTATGATCTTGTATTTTCGATTTGTTGATGCTAAGACATCCCACATGCATAACATGGCCATTTTTGTAAGGCAACAAGTGAGATTACCCTAAGGGTGCATGTGTACAAGTGTATTTGATTGCATGCATTTGTCTTTGATTTTTGGTGGTCTACTTGTTGGTTTTATCTTGCCATACACGCCTAATTACTAGCATTTACATTTGAAAGCAATAAATTGCAGAAATGTAAAGTCCTACGCTATTAAAATATTTAGGGGATGGGGGTACAAATTTATGAATGGGGGTTGCAAGTAAAAATAAGTCCTAAGTTACTATTACAACCATATTGAAATGTATAATATAAGAAAGAAATGGATTTGTTTTAAAAGATGTTTTTGTCTTAAGGAAATAAGTTAAAAGGAAAATGTTTTTATGTCTTTTTATGTTAATATATAAAAAAAGATGAAAAGGAAAAATAAATGCAAGGTAGAAAAAACGTGTTGCTTCAAACAAAGAAACAAGGATCAGAAGTTCTAAAGCCAGGCGCGTGACTCAGCAGGAAACGTCAGTGGGATCAGAAGTTCTGGATTCGTACACTCTGAGGTCCTGCAAAAAAACGTCAGAGGGAAAGGGAACAGGGGTTCTGGATTGATACACTCTGAAGTCCTGCAAAAAAAATGTCAGAGGGAAAGGAAACAGAGGTTCTGGATTGATACACTCTGAAGTCCTGCAAAAAATGTTAGAGGGAAAACACAGAGGTTCTGGGTGGTGTTCAACCAGTGAACCAAAAGTCAGAAGTTTTGTATTACACTGAAATAGTGAGCAAACGTCAGCAGTTCAGTGTATTTGACATGTAAGGAGAACTCATAAGTTCTGTGATGTGTTAGAATAGTGAGTGAGTCATCAGGAGTTCAGTGTTATGCTGAGCCGGTGAATGAACCATAGCAGTTCAGTGCACTATCAGTATGTGAGAATCAGAAGTTCAGTGTGTGTTAATAGTGAGAAAAAATCATAAAAGTTATTTGTGTTATCAGCATGTGAAGGTCAGAAGTTCTATATTACATTTCAACTCTTTTCTCATATTAATCCGCACGTTAACAACTCATTCATTTTTGGCAAACAGCAAATTAGAAGAATAACAGTACAACAGTTCATAGAAGTTCTAATCCTAAGTCTGAGTCTAGCATTATTCTAGAAGTTCTGATCCATAGTTTTTTAGTTCATGTAATGATATGTACAACATTAATACTATGATATTTACATGCTAATGATGTTCAGAATGAAAAAACAAGTAAAGTCAGAAAGACCTACCTGGAGCGTGCTTGGAGCTTTGAGTGGCTGCCTTTGGATGTTCTGAGTCAACAAGAGAGACGGAAGAGTGGTTATGTTCTTTGGTTAAAAGGTAAGAACAAAGGTTTGTTTTTGTGTATGAGAATTTTGGATTTTTATGAAGGTTTCACAACTTTCCTTTTCTCTCTTTTGGCCAATCTCTCTCTCTTCAAAAGCCAGCCCCTTGAACGTGTGATGGAGCTAAGTATTTATAGATAAATTTGCTGTGATTTTGGGGAGGAAAAACAAATTGGATTTGAACTTGTTTTGGCATCTTGTTCATTTGCTTTTTCATTACAGTTTTTGTATGCTAGTTTGATGCAATAATGGGATGCAGGCGTAGGCTGAACCAGCTGTTGGTTGTAGGTTTTGCAGCAAGTTGTATAAACAAGGTTTTGGGATTTGGTCAAGTTCTGACCAAAGCGTTGAATATAACCTTCATATGCTGAAGCGCTGCCTTGTTTTTGAAGCAAGCATGGTGGTTGTCAGTAGGAATTAAGGAAAAGCAAAAATCAAAGCATGAGCTTAGTAGGAAAGTTGATATCCCAAGACAATAGAGGTACATGTGGTGAAAATCCTTTGGATAAGACTCAGAAGGTGGTTGTGAGCATTAAATGATGATGAGACTTATCACAACCAGAAATCTTGCAACGTGAAACTCTACACCAAGGCTTAGTTCTGGATCAGAAGTTCTGCTTCAGCGTATCATCCCATCTCCTGATCCTCTTATCTTCTGGCTCTAGCATGTTCTTTCAAACTTTCTAGAAAGCTTGCAGCACGCTCCTTAACCTTCTTTGAATTACCCTGGCAAACTCTGACTGAGCTTTTGTGAAAACTTGCCCAGAAGTTCTGACCAAACTCTGTTTTGAGAATATCCATAATTTGCTGAGTGTTATGGTGATAACCTGGTCAGAGGTTCTGAATTTGTCATATTTTCTTAAACACTTAGAAAGATTCTAAGTATTTAGAATTTTGACCTCTTGGATTTTGATGAAACAAAACTTCATATTTCAACGTGTCTTGATGAAATATGATTCTTGAAGCTTGATTTTGATCCAAAAGTCAAAGTTTGACTTTTCAGCATACAAATGACCATTTTGCCCTTGTGAGTGATTTCCTTGGAAAAACATGTAGTTCAAGGCTTAGAAACTTGATAGAAGCAAACCTGGGATCCAGGGTGATCCCTTGTGAAATGAGAGGGCAAATTTTGGGGTACAATAGCTGCCCCTGTTCAATCTTGTTACACCTGAAGAGTTAGATTGGTAAATCTACCATTCGTGACTTGAGGGTGGAAGATGATTGAACACTAGAGTGCCCAGAAAATTTGCACTCGAAGATGTGTTAGTTGATTATGTGGGGAATAGGCTTAAAGATTCCATTTGGAGAGGTAATGGATAGTCGTTGGAGATGTGATTAAAGATGCCATCCAGAGGTGATTGCTGGACTATATCTATAAGCTAGAACTGGATGATTGCCAGTATGGCGTCCGTGTCTGGAGCGCATCTGAACTGTATTGGAAAGTTGGGTTGTTTGATGATGAGTCCGTGTAAAACTTCATCTGAAATTTCCTGAGAAGGAACCTGTGTAGGGTTGCTTCATGATAAGTCTGTGTAAAACTGCATTTGGAAAGGAGGAACCTGTGTAGGGTTGCTTCATGTTGAGTCCATGTAAAACTGCATCTTGGTAAGGGGTAACCTATGTAGGGTTGCCTGTTGATGAGTCCGTGTAAAACTTCATCTGGAATTTCCTGAGAAGGAACCTGTGTAGGGTTGCTTCATGATGAGTTCGTGTAAAACTACATCTGGAAAGGAGGAACCTGTGTAGGGTTGCCTGATAATGAGTCCGTGTAAAACTGCATCTGAGATTTCTTGAGAAGGAACCTGTGTAGGGTTGCTTCATGATGAGTCAGTGTAAAACTTCATCTGGAAAGAAGGATCCTATGTAGGGTTGCCTGATGATGAGTCCGTGTAAAACTGCATCTGAAATTTCCAGAGAAGGAACCTGTGTAGGGTTGCTTCATGATGAGTCCATGTAAAACTTCATCTGGAAAGAAGGAACCTGTGTAGGGTTTCCTGATGATGAGTCTGTGTAAAACTGCATCTGGAAGGGAGGAACCTGTGTAGGGTTGCCTGATGATGAGTCTGTGTAAAACTTCATCTGGAATTTCTTAAGAAGGAACCTGTGTAGGGTTGCTTCATGATGAGTCTGTGTAAAACTTCATCTGGAAAGAAAGAACCTGTGTAGGGTTGCTTCATGATGAGTCCGTGTAAAACTGCATCTGGGAAAGAAAGGGAACCTGTGTAGGGTTGCCTCATGATGAGTCCGTGTAAAACCGCATCTTGGTAAGGGGTAACCTGCATAGGGTTGCCTGTTGATGAGTCCGTGTAAAACTTCGTCTGGAATTTCCTGAGAAGGAACCTATGTAGGGTTGCTTCATGATGAGTCCGTGTAAAACTTCATCTTGGAAAGAAGGAACCTGTGTAGTGTTGCTTCATGATGGTCAAGTAGATAGTTGTCTTGTCTGATTTCAGGTGTTAATTTACAATCAGTCATCCACAAATAGTTTTCCTGGTTTGTTACAGGTATTAATCTTGGAAATTATTTGAAAATGGTTGATGGTAGCCATCTTTTAATTTATCTTTCCTGAAAAAGATAGAACATTAGTTGTATGCAATGTCATGATGTATGAAATGCATGATGTCATGATGTTCTCAAAAATAAATGAGATTGTGTTGTATGCACTTATCATGTATGTAAATAGGATGTATGAAATGTGAAATGTTAATGAATGTATTTTTGTCTGGGAAAATAAATCCTTGACAAATGTCGGGGAGTTGTTAAATCCTGGACTGTTGTTGAAGAGTTTGTGTGTCTTCAAACTTTACTTAGGATATTTCCACCGGGGATTCCTGTTTTGTTGTGTGAGGAGAACTCCGCTGGGGAATATTGAAAACTCTGTGGGGATAATGTTTATTCCTGCTTGGGAAAAGAGTTCAGGAGTCTCGGTTTTCCGTTGCTCTACTGGGGAGTCGAAGTTGAACTGATATCTGGTCGGGTCCAGGTTTCATAGTAACTTGCTGGGAATTGTAGAGTAGTCAACTGGGGAAAGGGATTTGTGGTACTTTGATTTGTAGTAGTCGGAGAGGCCACCTCAAGATGGGGAATCCTGTCGTTTGTTGGGGAAATAACCATGTTGTCGGTCTTCTAGAGAGGTGATGACTTCGTTGAGGAAAGTCCTCGAGGATTCTTGAGGTTGTCTCAGCTGGGGAAAGGTTTTTAGAGGTTAAATCTTGCTGGGAAATTATCCTATGAGAAAGACTTTGGGGATACTTTTCATTGCCCCTAGCAGCAAATGTTTGTGGCACTGCCTGGAAATGTTTGACTGTATGTAACCCTTTGTCGGGATTGGCGTTCAATGCCCCCAGTGACGGAGATGGATGCCCCTGGTTACTCTGCACTTTGAGAGATTTCTTGGAATCTTGACTGGACTGCCCCAGGTGTACTGGACAGCAACATGTCATGTCCCCTTTGTTAATGGAAGTGTCATCCTCCTTGAATTGATTTTGTTTACTGAGAGAGCTTTCGTTCATCGGATATTCGTTGTGTGAATTTCTTCGCTGTCAAACAAATAGCCATATGCAAACAGTGATATTCAAGTAATGCAAAGTTTATGCTTGTCTTAAAGTTTTGAAAAATACGTTTTTAGCAAGTAAAGAAGTAAAGAAGTTTGTAATTCAACTCTGGATTTTGAGTAAAGCCTTACAGGAGTCAGGATACCTTTCGTAACAGTATGCTTTCGAACTAACCCATGCTTCAATTAGGACTTTTAAAGGGTTATAACATGGCTTGGTTCACGGTTTAAGAAACAAAGGATAAAGGATCAAAGTGTATTTGTACCCACCCGCTCTTCATGATGTTCTTCAGTCCTAAGCTCAGTTAATTGTGCTCAAACTCCAATTGAGTCTGGAATGACGTTTTGGTGATGGTTCAGACAAGTTTAATTTATTGGAAGGCAGTCATTTTTGCAATATTTTTCATGTTGTTGAGGATTTGTAATGAGCTCCTTCTTTTGATTTGTTCTCCCTAATTTTTGCCTGACTATTCCTGTTTTGAGATTACAGTCAGTGGGATGCCCCAGTTTTCTTAAGTCTCCTTTGTAGGTTTTGACTTAGTGGGCTTTACTTTTTTGAGAAATAATGACTGTCTATTTGGTAGGGAACCATCGCTGTCTTTTTGATCCCAGAGGAATGTTTTTTTGATATCATTCGTTGTATTATGAGATGAGAGTTTGCGGCTTAACGCGCATTTGAATTAACTGAGAGACTACCCTGCCCCAGGTTTTGATTAAAGGTTTCAATTTGTGTTAAAACAGAAAACTTCTACTTCTTTTTCTCAAAAGGGTTGACTATGGATTATCCTCCTTATAACTCCAGTGTTTAGGATTTGAAAGAATGCTTGTACATCGTCAGCAAGGTCTGTTCAAAAGCATATTGTATGAGATTATGGCATTGTTTTCGTCATCCTCCCTCTAAAGGCTTGTAACTTTTAGCAAGAGTTGAATGTCATAAAGAGAGTAAAAAAAAGATCATAGTTTAAATGTAATGAAAATGAGCGGATCAAATCAAGACAAAACATATGCAATGCATTAATGAAACAAAGTTTGACATTAATAGATAATTGTTTGAATAACAAAAGAAATTACAATTGAAAATTCAAAATGAACAAAGCACTCTCAATGATTTGACATAGGAGTAGTTATCATGTTTGGAGTCTCTGGAAGGTCAAAGTCGATCTCCTTGGTGTCAATCAAATTCTGAATCTTGTACTTCAACGCCCAACAATCGTTAGTGTCATGCCCGGGACTGTCAGAATGATAAGCACACATTTCATTAGGATTGTAGTTAGGAGAAGAAGTTTTGGGGTTTGGATGAGGTCCTATAAATGTAATCATATTCATCCTCAATAAGTGTTGCAGCGCTTGAGACAACGACATGTTGATGTTGGTGAATTGTCTTTTGGGCTCGTCCGGCCTTCGTTGATTTCCCCTTTGCTGTTGCCGGTGTGACGCAGAACCAGAGATCAGGACTTCCCCCACGTGTTAGTCATGACGACTCTTTTGACTGTACACAACATTGGATTCTTTCTTCCCATTGTATGGATTTTTCTGAGCATCAGAAGGTGTAGCTTCTTGAATCTTTCCACTTTTGATGCCAGCTTCGACCCTTTTGCCGGTCAGTATTAGCTTGGTGAACCCGGCTGAGGAGCTTCCGATCAAGTCTTTGAAGAAGGGCCCTGTCAAAGTTCCCATGAAGATGTCAATCAACTCCCTGTCAGTTAAAGGGGGTTGCACCCTACCTGCCAGATTTCTCCATTTTTGGGCGTACCCTTTGAAGCTTTCGTTGGAACCCACGGTCATGTTCTTCAATTGCACACGAGTTGGTGCAAGATCAGCATTATACTGATACTGCTTGTAGAAAGCAGCAGCTAAATCCTCCTAGGTGTGGATGCGAGAACTCTCCAATTGATAGAACCATTCGAGTTGAGTCCCTACTAGGCTATCTTGGAAGAAATGGATCCAAAGCTTCGGATCAGTCGTGTATGGTTGAACCTTGCAGAGATAAGACTTTAAGTGCGTCTTAGGGCAAGAGACTCCATCGGACAGGGCAAAGGTAGGGACTTTGAACTTTGGCGGGATGACCACTCCAGAAACAAAACCCATGTCTCCTAAATCCAAGCCAGGTATCTATTGAATCTCCATAGCACTGAGGCGATCCTCCAACTATTTGTACTTGTCATCAGTGGGAGGATATTGTTCCTCGGAGTAGTCAGCTTCAACTTCATCAATCTCAAAATTGTGGTCTTCTTCAAGACTATCCCCTATGTTGGATGGAGTTGAAAGATCTAGGGCTTTAGGTCTTCTTCTCAAGTTCAGGACGCCTACTAACTTCTTGGACTTCTTCCTCTTGTCTTTAAGAAGGAGAGCTTGCAGGTCCTCTTGCCCCTTAGCCATAGCCAGAAACATTTGTTGGAATTGAGCGTTTTGAGCTTGGAGATCTTTCACCGTTTGTTCCATATCCATCTTATTGAAATAAACAGTAGGAAGATAAGGAGACCTGTATGGGAAAACCTGTCATGATATGATGCATGATATGTGGATGCCTGTTTTCAAGGATCTCGCGGGGTAAACACAAGAAAAAGTTAGAGATTGAATTTTGATCAACATCTTTAATTGGAGAACTTTGTATCGGTGGATGTCCTTCCAAGAGGATTAAGCTCACCATATCAAGTGGGTCATATCCCTTGACTCAAGTTTGTTGTACTTGATCTTTGACGGTGTTTGGTCAGAGGAAAATAAATCCCCCTTCCCCTTACTAGACATTTGGTTCATCATAACCTGCATCAAAGACCCTCGAGATCCTTGAAATTGTTATTTAAAATTCTATGGTATGATGTTTATGATGCTTATGATGTTATGTACAAGTGTATATATACAAAGAAAACAAGTCCTTGGGTTTAGGCTTGCATGGAGTTTGTAGGTAAGTACCCTCTTGAAGTTTAGTTGGCTCAACCTGTCCTAGTTAATAGTAATCGGGTTCTAAGGGATCTCAATATCACTGATCTTTCCCCCAAGTTTCGTTCAATAAGCTTTTGACTCGCAACCAAACAAAACTCAAGAGTCAAACCTCAATGAGTGTAGTATCGAGTATCTACCAACTTCGGACTGCACCAAAGTCGGTCATCTCAATACGTCCTAATGGCCAAGTTGGTCAAGTAAGGTTCTAAGGTCAATTGATGCTTCACGACACCACACGGAGGCCCCGTACACTCCTTGACTGACTCAAGTGTTATCCGTACCAACCAAAGTGCCACATCAATGTAGCTACTGCTTCAACCGTGTCGGTATACTCCACACAGTTCCTCACAGTTTATTGCTACTTACCTAACAGGTATCTCCAAATTCGGGTGTAGGATTTAACATAAACCCAAACAAGGAACCAAAATATAAAGCAAACAAATCAAACAATGTAAGCAAGTAAAGGTGATCTATCCCTAAGGTAACCCCACTTTTAAGTGATTTCCCCAGCAGAGTCGCCAGTTCTGTGATACGGTGGGAGAACTGACTTGAGGTTTTGCGTTTTATCGCAAATGTTATAGTTTAGCAAGAGTCACCGCCGACTTTTCTTTTATCCAATAAGGAAAGGTGAAAAAGCACAGGAAAGACCTTTAGAGATTGTTTCTTGAGTTCTGGGGGTAGATTATGAAAAGGAAAGGTATTAGCACCCTTTTCATCCATGGTTTTCCATGGGCTCTTAATTACTTTCTAGATCACTTGCTTTTGTTTGAAAATATGCTTTGTGTGGTTTTTGAAAGTATTTTGAAAAGGTTCCATCGTTTAGGAAAACTTTGCAATGATTCATGTTCGTAAGAATGTATACAAAGTGTTGAGCTTTTGAAAATATTTCAAGGTTTGGAAAATGTTTTGAAGTTGTTTTTTGAAAGTGCATGTGATTGTTTTTGAAAATAGCAAGGATATTTATTTTGAGAGTGAGCAAGTAACTAAAAGTAATCTACCTACTCAAAAGGTCTTAGATGTGCTTTTCCTCCTCCTTTAGATGTTTCTACCTTACCATTGATTTGGCAAGAAGCCCCATCGTTGGATGTGAAGGGACGGACATTGGATCATTGTATGACCATGATAGCAATGTTGTGATATGACTTAGCACTTTTTTTAGGGACTAAGATCATTTTGAAAGGCAACTTTGATAGCGTCATCGAGGGACTATGATCTTGTATTTTCGATTTGTTTGTGCTAAGACATCCCACATGCATAACATGGCCATATTTGTAAGGCAACAAGTGAGATTACCCTAAGGGTGCATGTGTGCAAGTGTGTTTGATTGCATGCATTTGTATTTGATTTTTGGTGGTTTACTTGTTGGTTTTATCTTGCCATACACGCCTAATTACTAGCATTTACATTTGAAAGCGATAAATTGTAGAAATGTAAAGTCCTACGCTATTAAAATATTTAGGGGATGGGGTACAAATTTATGAATGGGGGTTACAAGTAAAAATAAGTCCTAAGTTACTATTACAACCATATTGAAATGTATAATATAAGAAAGAAATGGACTTGTTTTAAAAGATGTTTTTGTCTTAAGGAAATAAGTTAAAAGGAAAATGTTTTTATTTCTTTTTATGTTAATATATAAAAAAAAAGATGAAAAGGAAAAATAAATGCAAGGTAGAAACAGCGTGTTGCTGCAAACAAAGAAACAAGGATCATAAGTTCTGAAGCCAGACGCGTGAATCAGCAGGAAATGTCAGTGGAATCAGAAGTTCTGGATTCGTACACTCTGAGGTCCTGCAAAAAAACGTCAGAGGGAAAGGGAACAGAGATTTTGGATTGATACACTATGAAGTCCTGCAAAAAATAACGTCAGAGGGAAAGCGAATAGAGGTTCTAGATTGATACACTCTGAAGTCCTGCAAAAAATATTAGAGGGAAAACACATAGGTTCTGGGTGGTGTTCAACCAGTGAACCAAAAGTCAAAAGTTATGTATCACACTGAAACAGTGAGCAAACGTCAGCAGTTCAGTGTATTTGACATGTAAGGAGAACTCAGAAGTTCTGTGTTGTGTTAGAACAGCGAGTGAGTCATCAGAAGTCCAATGTTGTGCTGAGCCGGTGAATGAACCTTAGCAGTTCAGTTCACTATCAGTATGTGAGAATCAGAAGTTCAGTGTGTGTGTTAATAGTGAGAAAAAATCATAAAAGTTTTGTGTGTTATCAGCATGTGAAGGTCAGAAGTTCTATATTACATTTCAACTCTTTTCTCATATTAATCAGCACGTCAACAACTCATTCATTTTTGGCATATAGCAAATCAGAAGAATAACAACACAACAGTTCATAGAAGTTCTAATCCTAAGTCTGAGTCTAGCATTATTCTAGAAGTTCTGATCCATAGTTTTTCAGTTGATGTAATGATATGTACAACATTAATACTATGATATTTACATGCTAATGATGTTCAGAATGAAAAAACAAGTAAAGTCAGAAAGACCTACCTGGAGCGTGCTTGGAGCTTTGAGTGGATGCCTTTGGATGTTCTGAGTCAGCAAGAGAGACGGAAGAGTGGTTGTGTTCTTTGGTTCAAAGGGGAGAACAAAGGTTTTTTTTTGTGTATGAGAAATCTGGATTTTTATGAAGGTTTCACAACTTTCCTTTTCTCTCTTTTGGCCAATCTCTCTCTTCAAAAGCCATCCCCTTGAACGTGTGATGGAGCCAAGTATTTATAGATAAATTTGTTGTGATTTTGGGGATGAAAAACAAATGGGATTTGAACTTGTTTTGGCATCCTGTTCATTTGCTTTTTCATCACAATTTTCGTATGCTAGTTTGATGCAATCATGGGATGCAGGCGTAGGCTGAAGCAGCTGTTGGTTGTAGGTCTTGCAGCAAGTTGTATAAACAAGGTTTTGGGATTTGGTCAAGTTCTGACCAAAGCGTTGAATATAACCTTCATATGCTGAAGCGCTGCCTTATTTTTGAAGCAAGCATGGTGGTTGTCAGCAGGAATTAAGGAAAAGCAAAAAGCAAAGCATGGGCTTAGTAGCAAAGTTTCTATCCCAAGACAGTAGAGGTACACGTGGTGAAAATCCTTTGGATAAAGACTCAGAAGGTGGTTGTGAGCATTAAATGATGATGAGACTTATCACAACCAAAAATCCTGCAACGTGAAACTCTACACTAAGGCTTAGTTCTGGATAAGAAGTTCTGCTTCAGCGTAGCATCCCATCTTCTGATTCTCTTATCTTCTGGCTCCAGCATGTTCTTTCAGACTTTCTAGAAAGCTTGCAGCATGCTCCTTAACCTTCTTTGAATTACCCTGGCAAACTCTTACTGAGCTTTTGTGAAAACTTGCCCAGAAGTTCTGACCAAACTCTGTTTTGAGAATATTCAGAATTTGTTGAACGTTATGGTGATAACCTGGTCAGAGGTTCTGAATTTGTCATATTTTCTTAAACACTTAGAAAGATTCTAAGTATTTAGAATTTTGACCTCTTGGATTTGGATGAAACAAAACTTCATATTTCAACGTGTCTTGATGAAATATGATTCTTGAAGCTTGATTTTGATCCAAAAGTCAAAGTTTGACTTTTCAGCGTGCAAATGACCATTTTGCCCTTATGAGTGATTTCCTTGGAAAATTTGTAGTTCAAGGCTTGGAAACTTGATAGAAGCAAACCTGGGATCCAGGGTGATCCCTTGTGAAATGAGAGGGCAAATTTTGGGGTACAAAAATAGGGCTTATGGGAAGGAACCTGGATAGTAGGGTTACTTCAAGGTGGAAGCCTGGATAGTAGGACTTGTGGGAAGGAACCTGGATGGTAGGGTTACCTCATGATGAAAGCCTGGATAGTACGGCTATAAGAAGGAACCTGGATAGTAGGGTTACTTCAAGATGAAAGCCTAGATAGTAGAGCTTATGGGAAGGAACCTGGATAGTAGGGTTACTTCAAGGTGGAAGCCTGGATAGTAAGGCTTGTGGGAAGGAACCTGGATGGTAGGGTTACCTCAAGATGAAAGCCTAGATAGTAGGGCTTATAGGAAGGAACCTGGATAGTAGGGTTACTTCAAGATGAAGGCCTAGATAGTAGGGCTTATGGTAAAGAACCTGGATAGTAGGGTTACTTCAAGGTGGAATCCTGGATAGTAGGGCTTGTGGAAAGGAACCTGGATGGTAGGGTTACCTCAAGATGAAAGCCTGGATAGTGGGGCTTATGGGAAGGAACCTGGATAATAGGGTTACTTCAAGGTGGAAGCCTGGATAGTAGGGCTTGTGGGAAGGAACCTGGATGGTAGGGTTACCTCAAGATGAAAGCCTGGATAGTAGGGCTTATGGGAAGGAACCTGGAAAGTAGGGTTACTTCAAGGTGGAAGCCTGGATAATAGGTCTATGAGAAGGAACCTGGATAATAGGGTTTCTTAATTTTATCACATAGATTAGTTAACCTGTTTGGTTTCGAGAACTGATTTTCCATTAGTTGTCTGCAGATGTGACGTGTACAGTTGTTGGGATTGTTGGTGATAATTGTCTTTCCTGAAAAGATAATAGGGTTAATTATATATGATGCATGAAATGAATCATGGGATGATGTTCTTAAAATGAATGAGATTATTCCGTATGCAATATGTATGTGCATGTCATGATGTATGAACATGAAATGCTATTGTGACACGTCCGAGTCTGGGAAAATAAATCCCTGACTGCTGTTGGGAGTACATGAAATTAAATTCCTGACCATTGTAAAAAAAGTGGTTCTTCTACTTCCGCTGGGGATGGTGAACGGAGATGACTATACTGGGGATTTGCCCCTTGTCTACGGACATTCTGTCGGGGGAGAGACTCTGCTTGAGAATAACTATGCGGGGTAATAACTCTGTTGGGGATGAGCTTCCGCATTCATAAAAATAAACTCTGCTTGGGAGAAAACTATATGAATCACTTGCGATTACAAAATTCGGCTGGGGGATATAAACGTCGGCTCTCCGAAAGAGCTTTACTGGGGAAAGCAACTCCTATTTGGGGAAGCAGAGATCAAAACTTTAGTTGCCTCTACTCTGTGGGGAATGTAAATGTTACTGGGATGCATGCTTAGGATACGATAATGACTTTGCATCAGGACTTTTCTGCCCCTGTACCTGTTGGAGAAAGTGCCTGCGGAGGCCTTGTGGATTGAGTGTTATCCCAACTTATGAGGTTCTTGGTAACTGCCGATCAGAATGATAAGTCTTCTACTGATTGGAAAGTGACAAGATGACGGGACATAGTCGTACGCTTTAATCCCTAACTTTTGCCTGGATTGTCTTTTCATATTTTCAGTCCACCGGGATACCCTTTTTTGCCCAAGCCGCCTTTTCAGGTTTTTGACTTGCCGGATGCACAGATTTTTCATATGTATATCCCGAACCTTTTTCGGTTCGCCGGGATGCCCTTATTTTTTCCTAGACCATTCAACATAGCGGGTCTTTTTCATGCGTGGTCTTTTCCGACTATGTCCATGCTCCCAGGATGTAGGTAGTTGTCACTGTCCGTAGTGTTGTGTTGTAGTACCGTCAAAAATGTCTTCTTGATGGCACATGATTCATTGATGGAATGCGTGCGTAATGCCCCAAGTGATTAAGATGGAGATCTGTCCCTGGTTATTTGGCACTCTTAGAGAGACTGCCCCAAGTGTGTTAGACATCATGCCATGCCCCTTGCTTATGGAAGACCTGTTGTTGGAAGTGTCTTTCCTGCTGAGGTGATTCTGTCCATTGAGAGGATGTCTGTTCATTGAATATCCATTGTGCGGGTTTCTCTGCTGTCAAAAAATTAGTCATATGCAAACAGTGTCATTTAAAGAATGCAAAACTCATGTCTGTCTTGAGAATTTTTTTTTTGAAAATGTGTTTTGTGTAATAAAACAAAATTTGCAATAATGTGATACCAACCCAGGATTCGTAACAAGTCCTACAGGAGTCAGGATACCTTTTTAATAGTATACTCTCAAACTAACCCATGCTTCAGCTAGGACTTTTAAGGGTTATAACGTGGCCTGGTTCACGGTTTAAGAAACAAAGGATAAAAGCTCAAAATTTATTTGTATCCACCCATTCTTCGTGATGTCCTTCAGTCTTATGCTCAGTTAATTACGCGTTTAGAATCTCAGTTGAGTCTTGGAGTATTGTCCTTGATGTTTTGGTGATGGTTCTGGTGATGGTTCAGATGCTGAAAGTTTATTTTTTGAATAGGCAGTCATTTTTGTAATCTTCTTTCTGTTGAGGATTTGTAGGACCTCTTTCTTTTTTATTTTGTTATCCCTTCTTTTGCCTGAACTGTTTCTTTTTGTGATTACAGTCAGCGGGATGCCCCCATTTTTTTCTTAAGTCTCCTTCATAGGTTTTGACTTAACGAGCTTTTATTTAGAGAGATAATGACTGCCTGTCTTGACGATTATACGGAACCATCACCGTCTTCTGATTTGGAAGGACGTCTTCGATGCCATTCCTTGTGTACGAAGCGGAAGATTGTGACTGAATGTGTGTCTAAATTGATTGAGATTATGGTATCATTTTCGTCATCCTCCCTCTAAGGCTTTGAGCTTTTAATCGAGAGTTGAATATCACAAACAGGAAGTATAAATCAATTTAAGCATAGTGAAAACAGATTAATTCAAGACTAACATGTGTAATGCATTAATGAAATAATAATGTTTTGACATGACAATAATTGTTCGAATAAGCAAAGAAAATACAACTTGAGAATTTCAAATGAACAAAAATGCTTTCAATCCTATCCATGTTTTGCAAGGGAGCAGTGATCACGTTGGGAGTCTCAGAAGGGTCAGATTCGATCTGCTTGGCATCAATCATGTTCTGAATCTTGTATTTCAGCGCCCAACAATCATTAGTATCGTGCCCCGGGCTGTCATAATGATAAGCACACCTTACATCTGAATTATAGTTAGGAGAGGAAGTCTTAGGGTTTGGATGAGGGTCTATCACTGTAATCAACTTCATCTTCAACATGTGTTATAATGCCTGTGACAATGGCATGTTGATTTGGGTGAACTGCATTTGAGGTCTTTCTACCCTTGGCTGATTGTTTCATTGTTGAGTAGCCGTAGGCCTAGGTATCATCACAGCACCTATCGTTGAACGACACTCAGCTCTACTCTGACCTCTTAGGCTATAAATGGAATTGACCTCCTTCTTACTCGTGAATGGCTTCTTCACTACACTTGAAAAGGTGTCTTTCTGGATCTTGCCACTCCGGATCCCAGTTTCTACCCTTTCTCCAGTCAATATCAGCTCGGTGAAACCAGCTGAGGAGCTACCAATCAAGTGATTGAAGAATGGACCAGACAGTGTGCCAAGAAACATATCCACCAACTCTCTACCGGACAAAGGGGGTTGGACTCTCCCTGCCAGATCTCTCCATTTATGCGCATAGTCCTTGAAACCTTCGCTTGCACCCATGGACATACTCTGGAGTTGAGTACAGGTAGGGGCAAGGTTAGCTTTATATTGACACTGCTTGTAAAAAGCAGCACCCAGATCTTCCTAGTTACGGACATTGGTTCCCTCCAGCTGATATAACCATTCAAGTTGCGTCCCGGATAGAATGTCCTGAAAGAAATGGACCCACAAGTTCCTATCAGTAGTGTGAGGCTGAATCTTCCTCACATAGGAATGGAGATGAAGCTTGGGACAAGACACCCCCATCATACTTCGCAAAAACCCGAGCCTTAAACTTCTGTGGGATGACCACCCCAGATACCAAACCCATCTCTACAAAATCCAGCCCTGGTATTCTATGGATCTCCATTGTGCTCAGCCGATCCTCTAACTGTTTGTATTTATCCTCAGTGGGAGGATATTATTCGTCATTGTAGTCTGTGTCATTATCATAAACTTCATGGTTAGGGTCCTCCTTCCTTGTCTGTCTCTTTATTCTCCCCTTCTTTGGATGAGGAGGTCAGGTCCACCAGTTGCTTCAATGGTCCTTTGAATCTTCTGCCCAGATTCAGAACACCAGAGGTCTTCTTCTTCTTATTTTTCTCTTTCAGAATAAGGACCTTCAGATCTTCCTACCCCTTGGCCAAGGCCACGAACATTTGTTGAAACTGGGCATTTTATGCCTGTAGATCCTTGATGCTTTATTCAGAAGACATTATTGCTTAAATAAACAACGAAGAAGATGAGAAACCTGTTATGGTACCTGTTTATGCAATGTCATGGATGATATGCATATGCAATGATTCCAAGGACTCTTAAAGGCTCAAATTTAATTAACCAAAAGAAACACACGTTAATTGTATTAATAAGTTCGGATTATTACAAAGAGTTCCCTTTAGGCTTACAATCAAACAAAACTTAAAGCAAAAGAAAATTAGGTCTCCTAGGAGCGCATTCTCTTTGGTGCGATGTAGGCGTTTATATTCCTCTCTTCATGAAGTAGCCTGTGAGTTCCAAGACCTTCTTCTCGCTGGAATAAAATTGAGTTTCGAACGTATCCCACTCCTCTTTAAGTTGAACCCAAGATTTTTGTAACTCCTCACGATCAGTTGGCATGTCAGGATGAAGAACAAGAGAATGAGTGTCTCCTTCAGCAACCAGTTCCAGAATCATAGGTAGGATGGCGGGGTAAGGCATCATAAGACTTTGGGTGCGGGCTCGTACCCATCTGAGATAAGGCTCAAGAGGGATGGAATTATTATGCCCCAGTGTCTTGTTGTTAACTCTATGTACCATGCCCCAAGCTCGCATGAACCTTTTATGGTAACCTTGGGCATCATTCTCGTAGTCGAAGGCGATTCCTTGGATAAGTGTATCATAAGGACCATACCTTCTCACATAACCAAACTGTCGCAGTGCCAAACAAGGGTTATAAGTGATTCCTCCCCTAATTCCTAAGAGAGGGACATTAAGGAATTCACCACAGCGATCGATGATGGTAACATCTTCCGAGGACCGTGAACACCAATGAATGTCTGAATGGGTAAGGGACATCAGCCTATGAGACCATTTCACACCCTACTCATTCTTCAAAATAGACCTGGGTAGGTGCGAAATAAACCACCTAGCCAATAGAGGGATGCAACACAGGAGGGTTCCCCTTCTCTTTAGAGTGCGAGCATGCAGAGAGTGTAGAATATCCCCCGGTAATGTAGGCACCGAATTATGAGACAGAAAAACCTTAATCGTATTCATATCTACGAGTTAGTCCGCGTTAGGGAATAGTACCATCCCGTAGATGAGGAGTGTCAATACCTCTTCAAAAGCTTGTAAATCCAGGGTATCCCAAAAATAATGAACTTTCTCAAATAGAAACTTAACTTGGATTCCTTGGACACTTCCCCTAGTTTCCCAATTTGTCACTACATTAGATCGTTGTAAGGATAGAGCTCGAGCAATCTCTTCAGGCTTTGGATGTCTTTCTGTACCGTTGAAAGGTAACTGATCAAGAATAGGTACCCCTAATAACTGAGAAAATTCCTCCATAGTAGGCACCAACTGGTAATCCGGGAAGGTGAAGCAGTGGTGCAAAGGATCAAAGAACTGAAATAGCACTTTTAACAATTCTCCATCACGTTTTGAAGTGACCAAGTTGAGCAGCCGACCATGTTTTTCAGTGAAGAGAGAGCTTTCAGGAATCCTTAATTCCAAGTCCTTTAGTTGAGGAGGTACTTTCACAAGGTTAATCTGGCTAGTGTTCCTACGGGCGGATGCCATGTCCTACAAAACAAAGCAAAGATGAGCCCTAGAAAATCATTGAAATGGTTAGTATGATATGTCATGTTTATGATGTCATGATTATGATAAGAAATCACATGTATAGCAAGCAACAAACAAGTCACACCAAGTCCTTAGGTTTAAAGCCTGCATGAGTTTTAAGGTCATACCATCTTGAAGCAGGATTGGTTCAACTTGTCCTATAAATAGTAATCGGGTTCTAAGGGATCTCAATATCACTGATCTTTCCCTCAATCTTCATTCAATAGGCGATTGACTCGCAACCAAACAAAACTCATGAGTCAAACCTCAATGAGTGTAGCATCGAGTATATGTCGACCTTGGGAATACACCAAAGTTGGCCACCTCGCTACGTCCTACTGGCCAAGTTGTGCAATTAAAGGTTCTAAGGTCAGTTGATGCTTTATGACACCACACAGCAGCCCCGTATTCTCCTTGATTGACTCAAGGGCTACCGGTACCAACTAAAGTGTCACATCAACGTAGCTCCTGCTTCAACTGTGTCGATATACCCCACACAGTTCCCTCACAGTTTATTACTACTTACCTAAAAGGTGTTCCCAGATCCGGGTTTAGGATCCAAATAACCCAAACATATGCCCTTAAAAGTAAATCAATCAAGACAAGCAAGAGAAGCAATTAAAATGACCTAGATCCTAAGGTAAACCCCACTTTATTATTAGTCCCCGACAGAGTCGCCAGTTCTGTAATACGGTGGGAGAACCGACTGTTAATACTGGTTTGCGTTTTTTGTTCGAAAATGTCACGGTAAGCAAGAGTCGCCACCGACTTTTCTTTTATCCAACAAAGGAAAGGGTGAAAAGAACAGAAAAAGACCTTTTTCGAGATTTTCCGAGTAAGGGGGGTAGATTATGAAAAGAAAAGGTGTTAGCACCCTTTCCATCATGGTTTTCCATGGGCTCTTAGGTACTTGCTCATTTTGAAAATTGCTTGTGTGTGTTTTGAAAAGTTTTTGTTTAACTTCGTGATAACCCTTGTATCTGTCCTCAAGAGTGTGACGAAGTTGTTTTTCAAAACCGTTTTGAATGTGTTTGTGTAAAAGATTTTTTATTGTTTTGAGCCAGTACTTAAGATTTTCTACCTACTCGAAAAAGATTGTTCATTTTCTTGTTTCCTTTAGACAACGCTATCCTACTATTAAGGAGTAGGTAGCCCCATCGTTGGAATTTTAAGGGACATTCGAAGGGACAAATACGGTCACGAGAGCAATGGTTAGGAAACTTTAGTAATTATCCTAAAGTCCTAAAGATCTTTCCGAGGTAACATCCGAAAGGGTCATTTTTGATCTTTTGGGACTAGAGGACGACCACTAAAATTCCCTATGCTTTATGACCGTTTACCGAAGGCAACTGGAGTGGGGCAAACCCTAGGAGTGAGCATGTGCAAGTGTACTTTTTTCAGTTAATTATTTTTGCACAATTAGGGTTATCTACCTTTTAATCATTGATTTTTCTTTCGCATACAATTCTAATATCCATACATCTAGCAGTTTAATAGTTGCGGAATTAAAAAAATGCGAGAAATTAAAATCCTAACTATTACAAGACTTTTGGGCAGATACATAAATATTTGATTGAAAATAAAAATGCGGAAATTAAAATCTTAATTAATCTATTACAAAATTGAAACAGTTACAATAATTTGAATTAAAAGAAAGTAGAGGCGCACGCGACGAATTAAATACGAGAATAAATTAGAAGCCTAAAAAATCTAATTAATTAAAAAAATATTTTTGTGTATTTTTTAATGAGAAAAGCAATTTAATTGCAAATTAAACATAATTTATAGTTAATTTTAATTAATATAAAAAAATTAAATTAATCTAATTAAACTAAATTATGTCCAATAAAATTAATTTAAATAAAAAATCCTAATTCTATATTTTTTGTGATTTTATATTTTTATGATTTTTTTTTGGTTTGATAAAAAAATGAATTTTTTTTGTTGTAAAAAATGATTAAATAAATAAAACAAATAGAATAATGAACAATAAAAAAATAAGAAAGTAAAAAAACAAAACTGGGCCTGATGTTGTTAGCACTTCAGGGGGGTGTATGGCTGATTTTCGTTGGGCCCAAGATGCCAACCCAAACAACTGCGTGTGATTCAGTGCAGTCAGATCTGGTAGGTCCACCGTGTGCTGCTCTCATTGAGCGCTAGATCTGGATCTAAAGATGATCCAATGGCTGGATATGGAGGATGTACGATGGCTTTCATGGGTAGTGCACGCTGGATTCTGTGAAGAAATAATGGAAAAAATGCAAAAGCTCACGCTTGGGATCGAACCCAGGACATTATCTTCATACCTCTCTCCCTTGACCAACTGCGCTAGCTTGTTCATTCATATATATAATTAAACAATTAAAACAAAATAGAAACAAGGTGCTAGTGCTGAATCAGCCATGCCACACATGCATGGTGGGGACCATGGTGACTCAAAGATCCAATCAGACGTGGAGAGAGGCATTCAACGTTGGATCCAACCAATTGGATTATGAGGAATGGCCACGCATGCTTGGACCGTCGCCTGTAAAAGTCAAGCCACCGGCCACGGTGGCTCCGGTCACTCTCTCCGGTGACACCCAAAAATGAAACCTGCAAAACATGCAAGATCAAGGCATAAAAAAGACCCTACCCCCCTTAAAATTTCCCCAGGAATCCAATGGTGGTGCTCATTTGATCTAAAAGTTTATGTATCACTAAAACCGAAACTTCCTTCTCTCCAAGCTCTAACAATGGTGGTTTGCAACCCTGGCCTCACTTCTTGCATGTAATACGTCAGAAAATTCACAAATAATCATAATAGCATAAATGTGTATTCAAAAGGCATTGATATCAAGAATTAAGTGAGTTTGAAATCCAAATTCTTACTATAAGAGGGAGGATCAGACTGGGGTGATGCAGCGTGTTTTGGCCTTTGCAAATGGACTGGTTCACCTCCTATAATCCTCAAAAGGATGATTGAATGCTTAGATTTGATGGATAACGGTTGGTTCGCGTGGAACAAAATTGCCTTCCTCTTTGAAAATTTTGAGAATTTCTAGGGTTTTCTTGAGACTAGCTGCGCACACCTTGGTCAGACTTTGTTGTGCATATATATTAGGTCAACAAAATTGGAAGAGTATCCATGCTTTCATTGAGAAAATATCTTCCTTCAATAATATGATTTTTTTTATATATATTTGGACTAAATCACATCTTGCTATTTCTCCATGATATTTCCCTTGATATGCCAACAATATGTGTTCCTTATTTGATGAGAAAAGATTCCAAATCCAAATCTTTTATTATTTCTACTATTTATTTATTTAATTTTGCATTTTAATGGATAAAATGTCAAAATAAATAATATAAATAATATAAAAATACATGGGTCAGCTTGGATGTCGTGGACCAGGCTAGCAGTGTGTTGCAGGCACAAAAAGTTAGGCCCATTTGAGAAAAAATGTAGTTTTGAGCATTGTTGACTTTGGGCAAATTTCCAAAAATAGTCAACTTTGACAATGCATATCTCCCTCAATTTTGAGCCTAAGATGGTTCTTGGACTTTTTAGAAAGCTTGGGATGTCCCCTAAAAAACCCTTTTGGTTTCATTTCAATTGGATCTTCCATGCTCATGTAAGAAGCTTTGACCCAAAAGGTGTTTTTGTTGACTTTTTGAAATGACCTATAATGTCTGAATTCATATTTTTTTATGAGTGTATTCTTTTAACTTGAGGGATGAAGATGAGTTGTAGGGAATTTCATCCTCTACAAAATGAGTCTTGTATGGGAAATTTCTGGTAAAGTATGAGAAAGTTATGCCTGGTCAAAGTTTGGTTGACTTTTCTTATATAAACCCTAATTTAGCAACTTTTGAGTTTTGAAGAATTTGGAGTATTCCTTGAGGAATCATGATCAACCCTTGATCAAATGATGGATTTTAATTCAAAATGTTGATGTTGACCAAAAATCTTGAAGTTTTACTGTAGGTGGGTCACAGTTGACTTTTAACTTAGCACAATTGATTTTCAGGCATTTGAGCAGTTGACTGAGCAAACTTGTTGTGCAAGACATGAAACTTGGCATGAATGATCTTGAGAACATATTAAGACCATGGAAAATATTTGAGACCTTTGGAGTTCATCCATCTTGATGAAGATGGAAACCCTAGTTTGAGGTTCATTGTCTTAGGAGGGCATTTGTCTGATCAATCCTCGGGCGTCCTTGAGCATGTTGAGGATTTTAATGAGCATATGTTGAGTAAAATGAGAGGGAAAATTTTGGGGTACAACAGTTAGCGTCAAGGGTACCTGAAGACTCTTCTTTCACTAATAAATATGGTCGACTCCTCAGCTTGACTACCTCCAATTTCCAAGAAGAGCTGATGTGCGCGCTCTTCCAATTCTTCGATTCCATGCATCATTGCTTCACTTTCCCTCACTATCAGTTAGTGTCAACACTATAAGAGTTCTCTTTGCTGTTAGGAGTTCCCGTGCTTGATCAAGCACGGTTCACCGGTTTAGAAGGGATTCCAAAACCTGAAGTCATTGTCAAAGCCCTGCATCTGAAGAGAGCCGACATTGTAGCAAATTGGGAGACAAGAAGCAGAGTTCAAGGGTTCCTATCCAAGTTCTTATTGGAGAGGGCTCGTTCATTATAGGAAGATTTAGATTTTCAAGCCTTAGAGGATGTCCTGACCCTTCTCATCTTTGGTTTGGTTCTATTTCCCAACTCGGACCAATTCATAGATGTGAATGCCATCACAGTCTTTCTCTCTCGTAATCCTATACCTACCTTGCTGGGAGACATTTTACATTGTTTCCATACCCGTACCATAAAGAAAATAGGTACTCTCTTGTGTTGTATTCCCCTACTTGCCAAGTGGTTCACTTAGCACTTACCTCTATCAACATTGAAGAACGAGCAAAGATTGACATGGTCTCAAAGGATGATGTCCCTCACCCACTCTGATATCCATTGGTGTTCGAGATCCTTGGAGGATACTTATATCATTGACCATTGTGGGGAATTCCCTAATATCCCTCGGCTTAGAATTAGGGGAGGCATCACTTACAACCCTTGCTTAGCCCTGCGACAGTTTGGTTACGCTCGAAGAGATGGTCCTCATGACATGCTCATCCAAGGAGTGGTATTTAACTACGAGAGCGACGATCAAGGCTACCGTCAGAGGTTTGCGAGAGCTTGGAAAATGGTAAATAAAGCAGATAGTGGGACACTGGGACGCAAGAATTATATTCCCTTTGAACCTTACCTTAGGTGGGTACGAGCTCGTGCTCAGAAGCTCATGATGCCTTACCCCTCCATCCTACCAGTTATCGTGGAGCCTGTTGCTGAAGGAGAAGTCCCATATACTGCCCTCCATCCCAACATGCCTACTTCTCTTGAAGACTTACAAAAGGGTTGGATTAAGTTAAAAGAAGAACGAGACACCTTCAAGGCTCAATTATACGCAAGCGAGAAAAGGGTTTTGGAGCTTACAAAGCAACTACACGAAGAGCAAAGCTTGAACGCCTACCTTGCACCGAAGAGGATGCGTTCGAACTTTTCATCTTATAGATTTACTTTGTAAACCCAAGGGGCACGTTGTAATCATGTTGAACTAATTAATGCAATTTAACGTTTGTTCATTCTTTGTCTAGACAAATTTAAATTTCATAAATCCTTGAAAACATTGCATCAACATGACATGCATCATATCATGACAGGTTTCTCCCACACAAGTCTCTCATCTGCTTACTGTTTATTTCAGTAGAGATGGCCCTAGAACAGACTATCAAGGACATTCAAATTCAAAACACTCAACTTCAAGAGATGTTCTTGAACCTATCTAAGGGACAAGAAGAGGTGAAGGCGCTCCTCACTAGGGGCATGATCATGGGAAATACTGATGATGACAAGGATAACCAGCTGGAGCGGCTACAAACCGAGATAGCCATAATGAAGGTCCAAATGATGGAATAATTGGTGGGCCAGTTGGCTCTTATCCAAAACCTGGCTCAAGGACAAGAAGAGCTAAGAATCCTTGTCAACCAACTTCATCAAGACGGTTGCAACCGTATGAAACAAACAGTCAAGATTGGGAATCAAGTCACTACTCGTCCGCCCATGAGACAAGAAGTTGGTTCAGGGGAGAACAGACCTTTCTGAATTGCTGCCACGTCACGGACCCAACAACCACCCCGCCAACAAGAACAGAGTAATCGGAGTAAACGGGTCCCATCTGGTAGACAATTTACCAAACTCGACATGCCAATATCGCAAATCTTGCAACACTTGCTGAAGCTGAATTTGGTCACGTTAAGGGATCCTCATCAGAATCCCAATACCCCCGCTCCTAGCTATCATCCTAATGCAATATGTGCATACCATTCCAATAATCCTGGGCATGATACAAATTACTGTTGGGCTTTGAAAAATAAGATTCAAGACTTGATCGACGAAGGAGTGCTGGAGTTTACTCAAGACGGTCAGACTGAACTCTTCTGCCATCCCTCAAAGGCTCACCACCTGAAGTGACGAGTTCAGACAAGGAGGCTTTTGTTCATTTGAATTTTCAGTTGTAATTTCTTTGTTTATTCAAACATTTATCTATTAATGTCGAACTTTGTCAATATATAAAGTATGTGGGGATACCAAATATAAAATATAGGTTCACATGTTAAATTCTTCATTTCAATGGACTTTGTGTCAATGGGCCATAAACACATAACTTGAACAGGTCTAAAGACATTGGAATAAATAAAGGAAATTTCTTTCTTCACCCTTACAACTTCTTAACTATTTTTGATGAAATTTCGTTTTTATCTTTAGAATTTAGAGATGTATCTCCAAACGTAATAAGTTTTTTTTTATGATTTCGGAGATATATTTTCGAAGTTGCGAAATTTAATTTTTTCGGAGGTGATTTCGAAAATGTATTTTCGAAAGCACAAATTTTCATTTTTTTGAATGAATTTGGTTGTACATTTCTGAAATAGACCAAAAATTTTTAACTTGTTTCTCCAAAACAACCCCTTATTTTTTTAATAAAAAACAGGATGTTTTTCGAAAATAAACTTCAAAAATATTTTGTGATTGTTTAAAAAAAATAAAATATATCAACTATATTAATTGAATTATCTTAATTAATAATTTTAAATGCATTTAAAAGATAATATTCGACCAAACTAATTAATTACTATTTAACTTTAATGCGTAAAATAATACATAGAAATTAATTTTTGTGATTAAACAATCACTTAAAGTTAGGATTTTTTAAATATATCAAAATTAAAATAAGAAAAGTATAATACCTAATAATAAAATTTTGACACCTTATTTTTTTAAAAGCAAATCATTTAAAAAAGTTGTTGAAGCATACAATTCATCTATGAAACAAATATTTATAACTAATCAATTATTTAATAAAATTTAGGTTTTTTTTTAATGTTTTCTAAATGCAAATGAAATACCGTACTATAACATTTAATATTGTCATGGATATTTTAAATACCGTACTAAATTTATAACTATAAATACATTAAAAGATAATATTCTACTTTTCTATTTTGTCCAAAATACTCATTAATTAATTTCTACACTAAATTCAAGATGTATACATTTTTTATTATAAATAAGATTGTATAATTAATATAATTGATATACTTTGATTTAAATTTTTTTAACACTTTATTAATTTGAATATATATTCGATTTATTATATATATTATGCGTGTTTGAAAATAGATTACCAAAATATACAAAGAATAAAATCAAATTTTTAATGTGTTCAACGATTACTTCATAAAGTGGATAAAGTAATGCTCTAATTTATAATTAAAAACATTGAAATAAAATGACACTATCTCTTTCTGCCTAACTAGAAGTTCTAGTTTTAAATTTAAATTTTTTTGAAAGTAACTATTCTGCTTGTCTTGCTAAACTAGAAAACGTTGACTTCAACACAAACATTAATCTAGATTTCTGTATTATCCAATTCTTGGCTTTGTTGAGAAAGTAAAGGGTTGGAGACCAGAATATTTTTTTTTGTTAGACTATTTGTAATAGAAATGTTGAATAAATTTTTCAATAGTTGAATTGTTTTAATAGATTGTTGAATAAGGTGTTGAATGTGATATGAATTAATTTGTGTTAAAAGTATTTAACATTTTAATGAAAAATGAGTGGTGACCACTTATAATATTTTGCAAAATATAATTGTTTATTGTGATTGTTTATATTTTCATCTCACCTAAATTATTTGGAGTCAATTATTTTATAGAAAGTCAATTTTTTATTCATTTTTATTTTCACCAAAATTTATCATCTTTTTTGTCTATAAATAGAGCTTTGATTCATTTGATTTGGACAAAGAAAAAAAATCTATTTTTTCTCTCTAATTTTTCTATTTAGCCTATAATAAATTATTGTTTGTAGCTCTAAACAATTTTTTAGTGAAATGAATCCCAACAATAACCCTCTTAACACTCAAAGTTCTACTAATTATCCTTTCAACTATCCAAATCCCAACTATATATTTCAAAATCAATCTTCCAACCAACAAGGTCTCCAAAATATACCAAATTTCATAATGTTGTCATCTAATCCAAACTATCGTCCATATTATAGATCTATGATGTCATATTCATCTCAAGCACCACCTTATTATTCTTCTACTCCAATGGGAAATGAAAATGTTCCTAATGTTGGACTTGATGAATTTCCTGATTTTTCTACACAAACGACTCTTGGTGGCATGAGTGGTGGTCATGGAGCCACTCCAAATGCGGAGGATTCAATTCATGTTCGTCAGAAAAGCCCCAAATGGACCACTGATCAAAATTTGGTTCTAATTAGTGGGTGGATTAAGTATGGAACAGACAGTCTTGTTGGGAGAAACCAAAAAAGTGATTCATATTGGGGTAAAATTGCTTATTACTGAAATGAACATTGCTCATTTGATCCTCCCCGTGATGGAGCTGCATGTAGAAATCATTACAATTACATGAACAAAATACTTAATAAATGGATATGTGCTTATGATAACGCTAAGCGTATGCAAAAAAACGGGTGGTCGGAGAATGATGTATTGGCAAAAGCGCATGAATTATATTCAAGTGGTAAGAGTGGACATTTCATTTTAATATCAGAATGGCTCGCTCTCCGTGATCAACCACGTTATGGTAGTCAGGTAGGAGGAAATAGTGGATTTGTAGGTAGTGGATCTAAGAGAGCCCACGAGAGTGATGCAAGTGATTCCAACTCCGTAGAATCTAGTGCTCGCCCAATGGGGAGAGATGCAGCAAAAAAAAGGTAAAAAAATAAAAGCAATGGCGCAGCCTTGGAATCGGTCAATGAAGAGTGGAATGAATTCAAACAATTTAAGGAGAAAGAGTTAGAACGATTGGATAAAATAGCCATGAGGCAAGAGGAAGCTAACCAATTGTTGAAAGAAAATATTGAGGCTAAGAGGATGAAGATGTTTATGAAGCTAAGTTCAAAGGAGCATCTTGATGACCGGAGCAAAGAGTTGTTGAAAAAGTTGGGTCGCGATCTGTTTGGAAATTAAATGTTGTTAAGTCATTGTTTGTATTTTGTTTCTTATCTACTATTTTCTATATTATCAAATCTTTATCAAGTCATTGTCAAGTCATTGTTTGTATTTTGTTTCTTATCTACTATTTTCTATTTTATCATTTTGTTTCTTATCTACTATTATCTATATTATCAAGACATTGTTTGTCACTTAGTTTCTTGTCTACTATTATCTATATTATCAAGACATTGATTTCTATTTTGTCACTTAGTTTCTTGTCTACTATTATCTATATTATCAAGATATTGATTTCTATTTTGTCATTTTGTTTCTTGTCTACTGTTATTTATATTATCAAGACATTGATTTCTATTTTGTCACTTAGTTTCTTGTCTACTATTATCTATATTATCAAGATATTGATTTCTATTTTGTCATTTTGTTTCTTGTCTACTATTATTTATATTATCAAGATATTTATTTCTATTTTGTCACTTAGTTTCTTGTCTACTATTATCCATATTACCAAGATATTGATTTCTATTTTGTCATTTTGTTTCTTGTCTACTATTATCTATATTATCAAGATATTGATTTCTATTTTATCACTTAGTTTATTATATATTATTAATGTATCAATACCAAAAATATGATATTACTAATCTTATAAATGGAGACTCATTCTTCCATTAATGTACCAATACCAAAAATCTCATATTACTTAAAAACATCAATGGATCCTTCAGAATTTCCCTTTGATATCAAAGCTTACAAAAGGCAGTCTGAAATCGAAGAGAGGTATATCGTCAACCGGTTCAAGGAGCGATGAAACCAAATAGAGGAAGGATATACACTTAATGTTAAGAGAAAATATCTCAATAGAGATCATGCAGCGGAAAACCAAAGACTAATAGAAGACTACTTTGCAGATCAAACTACATATGACGATGCAATATTTCGTTGGCGATTCCGGATGCGAAAACATGTGTTCCTTAGGATCGTTGGGGAACTATCTAGCAGTGACAACTACTTCACCCAAAGAGTTGACGCAATCAAAAAAGAAGATATATCTCCATTAGCAAAGTGTACCACGACCATGCGAATGTTAACATATGGTGTGGCGGCCGATGTGGTCGATGAATACATTAAAATAGGAGGTACAACAACATTAGAGTGCTTGCGTAGATTCTGTAAAGGAATCATATAATTGTATGAGCCAGTGTATCTCAGAGCCCCAACTCAAGATGACTTGTAAAGAATACTACATTTTAGTGAAATACGGGGGTTCCCGAGGATGATTGGGAGTATTGATTATATGCACTGGGAATGAAAAAAATTTCCTACATCATGGGAAGGCCAATTTACTCGGGGAGATAAGGGAACCACCACTGTTATTCTTGAAGCAGTTGCAACTCATGATCTATGGATTTGGCATGCCTTCTTTGGATGTCCGGGCACATTGAACGATATAAACGTTCTAGACCGTTCATCTGTGTTTGATGATGTTGAACAGGGAATAACTCCAAGAGTGAACTTCTTTGTGAATCAACGTCCGTATAATATGACATACTATCTTGCTGACGGTATCTACCATTCTTATCCGACTTTTGTCAAACCAATTAGACTTCCTCAAAGTGAACCAGATAAGTTATTTGCAAAATATCAGGATGGATGTTGGAAGGACATCGAACGTGCATTTGGGGTGTTGCAGGCTCGATTTAAAATCATTCGCGAACCAGCCCGTTTGTGGGACATAGCCGATTTGGCTCTCATCATGAGGTCATGTATCATATTGCATAATATGATTGTTGAGGATGAACGAGATACATATTCTCAATATTGGATAGATTATGATCAATCTGAGGCAAGTGGGTCTGGTACACCGGAGTCATTCTCGACCGAGGTGCTACCTGCATTTGCAAATCATGTGCGTGCTAGATCTGTGATGCGTGATTCAAATGTACATCACGAATTGCAAGCAGATCTAGTCAAACATATATGGGTAAAATTTGGAATGTTTCGTGATGAAATAGATTGTTTGTGAGTTGAGTCTAATGTACTAATTAAGTTATGTGTGTTTCATTTTAAGTGTGTTGTGTGTATTGTATTGTATTTTAAGTTTTTTATAATTACGAATATAAAATTAGAGAAAAAAATTAAAATAAGTTTTTAAATTAAAAAAAAATTAAAAAAATTATTTAACTCTTAATTATTTTAATTTAATTTCAATTGATAATTATTATTAATATATAATCAAAAAACAAAAACATAAAAAAGAAAATAAAAATATGAAATAAAAGTGGTGGGGTAAGGTGTTAAATTTTATTAAATAAAATCATTGTAGTAAGTAAAAGTTGAATGAATGTTGAATTATTAGGTGAAAGAGATATAAGATGATGTTGAGTGTAAAAAATAAAAAAAATGAGTGTTGAATAATTGTATCATCGTAGATAATCTTAGATTGAATTTTATGTAACATGTTCACTATTGCAGTTGCACCTATATTGACCTTCACGCAAAACAATAATTTATTTTTTACTTTCTCTTTGTTTTAAAATATTATTTTTTTAGATTTTCACATTTTTTAAAATATAATTAATTATATAGTTTCAATGATAAAATAAATTTCATTTATTAAAATAACATTATTAATAATATATAGTGAAATAGTCATATAAATTAAAATATAATAAATAAATATAAGTCAATGGAAAAAATAATAAATATTATATTGATATTTTAAAAGAGTAAATAATTTAAGACAAATAAAAAAAATATTTATTATAAAATAGAACGTATACCATTTAAATATATGTTTTACAAAAATAGAGCTTTCCAAGTACTTATGTAATTACCAGATTACATTATTACCACCAGATTACGTTATTACCCCTCAACCTAGTCAAACATGTAGTAATATTTTTGGTCATCTAACACAAGAAAAACTTTGGCTGAATAATTCACATCATCAACTTATAATTATTCTAGCTTTTCTTAAAAAAAGAAACTTGTAATTATTTTATGCAATATCTATAAGTGTCGGTAGAGATAATAAACAGACATATCAGTCTTGTTTAGAGTTCGTAAAAGTTCGAAACAAAAAACAGTTCTGAGATAAATGGATATGATTAAAAATGCATATCAAAACTTTAGTCTATTCCATTCAACTTTGTTTCCAAAAGAAAAAAAACATAGTATAACAAAATAAAATTAAAGATGCAGAACTAAAACTTAATCCATTTCAAAATTAAAAAATTTATTTTAATGATTATGTTGCAAAAAGCAGACATAGTAGATGGCATAGACCATGTCAATATTGTGTAGGATTTGATTGATCTTATATTCATGTCTAAACTTGGAAAAAAAAGGATTTGAAATAATCAAAACTTATCTTTTCATTATAACATCTATTACAAAAGAGAAATATAACATCTAGTATATCAATTTAATCAACTAGGTTTGTGATCCTATAAGATAGCATTTGTGTTTGAAATCACATTACCATCTTTTTTTTCTAAACCCAATTTTTTCTCTATAGGAAAAGAAAAATATAACAGAAAATGGAGAAAAACTTCCTCAATGTAGGGACATACAATCATCTTTAAAACTAAATAAAATTACAAATAGTGTAACAAATTTTATAATTTGGATTATCTAACATAGAGGAAGATCCTCTGGAGGAGCTTCAATGGATTCCAATAGTCCTTCTCCATCCTCTACCAAGAACACAGTTGCCAAACCCCATCCAATATGAACATCCAAGTGACAATGCATAATCCAAACACCTACATACATCACATCAAACAAATTTTTACTCTTAATCCAGTTTAATTGATAGCTTAAAAAAAACATCGAATGAGAAGGGAGCGTATTCGAACACACGATATTTTATTTATTCATTTTTAAAAGGTAAATTCTGATTATTTAACTACTAAAAAAAACTTAACAAGATGTAATTTTGTGGTGACTAAAAATATATTTTATCATAAAAATTATAATACAGACACCTCTGAAAAAATATGTGTCGTGTCAGCGTCTTCAGTGTCTCAAACTGACACTAACACTTGTGAATTAGTATAACTTATTCAATTTTTTCAAATTATTTTTGGTGTCAATATACCAATGTAAGTGTCATATTTCTTCTGATGCAGAGCAAAGTATGGATTGAACTAATGTTACCTGGATTATCAGCAACAAATCTGATAACTGCCCAACCATTAACAGGAACAGCAACAGTGTTCCTCATAGGTGGATCAACAAGGTTAAATTTTGAAGCATCTTTCTTTGGGTCAAAGTTTCCAAATCCTTCAGCAACAATATAAAAATCATAACCATGAAGATGAATAGGGTGATTCTCAGGAGTAACAATACTGGTATCCTGCAAAACAATCTGAATCCTTGATCCAAATCTCAACTTAGTGACTTTAGTCCCTTGAATCGGTTGCCACAACGACCGACTCACGTTACCGGTGTAATCGAATTTCACAGGCGGTTTTGCGGGAAAATCGGTCGTAAAGATACCTTGTACTCCAAGTTTATGAGCCTGCAGGATTGAAAACTTGTTTGGAAGTACAAAAGACACATTGTTCATACTAGAAGTGAACCGTGTCCCGTTTGGTCCTTGACATTGATTCGAATTGAAATTCGATGGACATTTGTTGAGTCCTAATCCAATAGTGAAGAAAAGATCTTCGTCAACTTCATAAGGAACTTCAACTTTCCTCAAACTTCTAAAACTTTTACTAAAGGATGTAACAGTGTTTGTGTCATTATAGTTAGGTAATGAGGGCATAATAGGTTTGATATTTACACCTCCCTTTGCAGGACATGGTGATGATTTGTATTCGAGAATCGCGGTTGTCGTTGTGTTATCGAATGGAGCGTTTTGAGCGGATTGGTAAGCGCGAGCCGCGATGTAGTATTGTGATGGTGGTTGGTCGCTGTTGATGAGAACATCAGTGGTTTGGCCAGGTCCTAACATAAGGACATTGGTTGTGAACGGTTTAACATAAGAAGCATCAGCACCTACTACTGTTAATTTGTGGTTTGCAATTGTGAAGAAAAGTGGTTGGTTTAATGCTGCATTGATTACTCTTATGAGATTTGTTTCTCCTGAATCTATTGGAACAATTGTTGTGCCTGCATAAAATATAGTCATTGTTATGTTCATGAACTGAGTATCATGTGCACACAACTGCAGAGACTTATTATTTGAGCCAGATAGAACCACAATATATGTTACATGTTGGTAATGAGTTAGTTGAAAAAATTGAGAAATAAAATGATCAAACCTTGGCTAGAACACTTGTAAAGATCACCAGGTTGACCATTCATAGTGTATGCATCAGATATATTTGGAGCAGCTCCTGTTTGTGTTGCTTGTCTCACAACATCAATAGGGTTTGCATCCCACCATTCCCCTGATTAATAATCATAACCATTATTATTTTCTCGCGAAAACGACACTGACACATTTTTAATAATTTAAAGAGTAAATAAATTGAGCATAAACATTTGTTCAGACGCGTCAGTGTTACCGAAAAGACAAATATGTAATCATCATTACCTAGAAGAATGGGTGTTTCGCGCTTTGGCTTAGTGAAAGGATAATCATCTCCTTCCTTTGGATAAATGATTAGAGCTCCATAAACTGTGGCTCTAAGCCATGAACTATGAGCATGCCACCAAAGTGTACCTTCTTGTCCTTGAATGGTAAATCTATAAGTGTAACTCTCCCCCGGACGAATAGGACATTGTGTCACAAATTCCGGCCCATCAGCCCACCCTGTTCTGATCTGTCTAACTCCATGCCTAAACACACAATAATCACATTTAAACATCATCGAACCAACCTCAATTATTAGTACAAGTGTGTGAAGAAAAAATATTAATAAAAAGTTTTTCTTGTGGATGAAGCAAAGTTTCTAATTTGTCCAAAAGAAAGTAAAATCTACTGATTAGTAGTCATAATAGCTTAATATTTTACCAGTGAATTGTGACATTATAACGAGCTTTGTTAACAACTTTAACAACCAAAGTATCTCCATTATTAACTTCCAATGTTGGACCAGGAAACTGTCCATTCACAGTTATACTCATATGAGTGTTGCACAGCCTCTTCACTGGAGTTTCTTGAACCTATCACAATAAAAATATCAATCAATTAATTAATCTCACAAAGAGTAAATGAAAGGAAGAAATGTTGAGAGCGTGCAAGACGGATTTTTACACAGTTTAAAATTTGACATATTTAAACTATAATTAAAAAAGACTACATAAAATATTTATCACGGTTAAACTGTGATATATATTTGATTTGTTATACTTAAACGGTGAATAACTTACACAATATCTCTAAAAACTTTAAGACAAACCTGAAAAGAATTGTATAAATAAAAGAAACAAAACTTACCAAGAACTCGTGCTCTTGAACTTTGGCATTAGCTAAAGAAACCAAGAGAAGAAAAAATACTAAGAACATGGTGTTGAGAGGTTTCATTATTTAGAATACTTAGTTAATTATCAATGTAATGAAGGTTGGAAATTGCAATGAGAGTAAGAGTGGGAGAGAATGGTTTTTATAGTGAAAATTAGTCTTAAAGGTTGGTGGATTAGGTTGTAATATACGGCTATAAGTTGCAAAATACATCGAGAAACTTAGTTCAACTCAATGAAAGTTGTTGCACCAGATGGTTAATTATTTGTTTTTTTTCAACAACGTTTGCTTCTATCTCAAGTCTTCATTTAGTTAGAAAGGTTGAATTTTCAAAAAGGGTGATTATTTTTAAACTTTTTAAAAAGGAGTAAGATGGGTTTAAACTTTTTCTCTTTCTTCTTTTCTATTTAAGTATGACATTTGATAGGGGCTAGCATAAAAATAATTAAGTACTATTTAAGATGAGGAAATTGAAATTCTTTAAGAAATTTACAATTTTAAGTAATATAAATTATTTAATGGAAATAAATTTATTTCCAAATTATTTTGTTTGTATAAATTATAAAACTTATTTATTGTTAAACTCTTTTGGATTTTTTAAATAAAATTTTGGATCAAATTTAAAGTTTAAAAATAGAGGTCAATTTTCAAATTTTGAAAATTTAAAGTGACTGATTTTTAAATTTATTAAGGACTGATTTGTAAATTTTGAGTATCATTTTTGAAATTTTGAGTATCATTTATTAGGAACAAATTTCTAAACTATCGATGCCAAAGAAAACTACCTTAGCTATCGAAATTTTTTGAGTATTGTTAGATTAGTGAGATACAATTTAAAGTTTTAAACGAATGGTATGAATATTTAGAAAAATTAATAAAATGGTTAAATAATTAGAAAGTGTGAGAAAATATATTAAATTTGGTAGGGTCCATTTATACTACAAACTTGGATTTAGTAGTTGTGCAAAACAAGTTTTGCAAAATAAGTTCAAACATGTTTCTCCATGGGAATTGTGTTTGTCAATACAACTAAGAATGTATTAGGCAAAATTACTTTACGAGTAGATTGTTTCTTGGATTGTAAATTATTTTTAGAAATATAGATTAAAATATTTTTCATAATGTTTGTTTTAAGTTTTAAGAAAATATATCTTAGAACATTATATTTTTAGAAATTTATTTTACACATGATTTTGTCACTTTCTATTTCTATATTATAGAGTGATTTCCATGAAAATAAGAACTAATCACATATAATTTCTCACTTTCAAATATTTTAATTTATATATTATTTATTTTAAAATTTAAATTAAATATATTTTATAAATATTTATAGGAATTTAAATTAGTCACTAAATATGTAGATGAGAATAAAATTCGCAATAATAATATTCTTAGGAATAACACACCTTAATGGTGATTAAAGTTTGAGTTTGTTTTTAGAATACTGATCTTTTAAGTTTTGTGTTCCTTTTTAAATTGATATTTGTGTAATATTTTGTTTGCAACATTTATCTTTAAACTATATTCAATTATATCGGTTTTTTCATTTTAAATTTAACCATTTTTAAATCAATGCCATAAGTGTTTAGGTTTCATTCCAACGACAAAATCAAGTTGACTCTTCAAACCTTTTTTTTCCCCTTCATGTGGAGGTGGTTAATGCCATTGATTGTGTCAATAGGTCTTTATTAGCAAGTTTTTGTATGGAGTTTGGATATATGGACCGAGGTCACCGGACAAAATCATTTAGGTAATTTCTTTGTATATTTTGCATGGGAAGAAAAAAATCTCTGAAATACTAAAAATATTTTTCAGAAATGTATCTCTGAACACACGCAAAATCAATGTATTTGAGAGATATATCTCCGAAAATACCAAAAAATATCAAATTTTAAGATGAATTCATAAATACATTTCCGAAATTCGAAAACACCTTATTTTTCTTGTTTCTCTTCTTTCTTACATTTAATTATTTATAAACTGCAATATATTTTATATATTTTTTAAAAGGTGTTTAATTTATTTGGTTATGGGTTTTATTTTGGCTTGATAGATCTAGTGATTGAGTTTGAGTTAAATAGTTGTTTTATTCTGTAGCATTTTACTTATAATAAGAATGATTTTCAATTCAACATTTATGTATTTCTTATCAATTAAAGATATTTGAATGAATAGTAGTTAGTAGTCAATTGTTACGTAATGTGAGAATTAAAATTAGTTTTGATCCTAATTATATTCGGTAATCGTTGTCCTGTTATCTAAAAACAGTGCTAGAAAAATGTTGGATTCGCCTAAAACTTGGATGTTTTTTTTTGGGTACCAAAAGTTTAATAATCATAATTCTATACAATTGGGTATCTTCGAAAATACATCTCCGAATTCACTCCATCTTTGAATTGGATGCAAAGATTCAGAGATCCGAAAATACCCTATTTTATTTAAAAAAACAAGGGATTGTTTCGGAAGTGTATTTTCGAATTCACCCAAAAAAAAGAAATTTCGAACTTTGGAAATACATTTCTGAAATCACCCCAGAAAAAAATTAAATTTCGTAACTTTGGAAATACATCTCCGAAACTATCTCAGAAAAAATAAATTATGGTGCGTTCAGAGATACATCTCCGAATTCAGGGGGTAAAAATGGAATTTCACCAGAGGTGGCTAAGAAGGTGTAAGGGTGGGGAATCCCAATCATTTAATATGCGGTCCACTGGACTTGTTTTTGTTTATTTTAATTTTTGGTCTGTACAAATTAGGTTATTTAGACCGCGAGTTATATAATAAGGGAAGTCTTCTTTCCACCCTTATGACTTCTCCCACACCATCGTAATAAAGAGGGCGTACATTTTCCACACACAACAGAAGTAAAAATTGTGGTAGACTCTTATTCTGTAAAAGATTGATTCAGATATGCACCTTGGTATGCACGAAAGGTTAATCTGGAGATGCATCTCTGAAATTCCCATTGGTTCATTAGTTAGTGAACTTTTCCGAGTTATATCTCCGAAGTTCTCTCTATTAGATCAAATCATAAGTAGACCGAAACAACAATGGCAGAACAAAATTGAAATAACTTAAATTAACTCCAAAATAAACATTACATATATAAACATTACATATATAAACATTACATATATAAACATTACATAAATTTAACATTGTGTGTTATTAAAAATAGGTAGTTCAGGACGTTGAGACATTCTTATAGTATCGTAGGCTGATCTTTGAACCATCGTGTTGTACCCCAAAATTTTCCCTCTCTTTTCTCAAGATATTTCTCACAAAGATCTTCAATGATTCAAGCTTGCACATTTATTTTTTTACGATATTAATGTAACTGCTCATGGTATCTAATAGTTTAATTAGGATTTTATTTTATCGTTTTACGGGTTTTTGGCTATGTAATTAATCCCCCTCCCCGAAGCCTTGTAATAGCGTAGTTTTACTTTTCGCATTTTAATTCTCGCAAATATTAACTGTTAGATGTATGATAATATGATTGCATGACAAGACTGTATGTTAATTTTAAAATGGTTAGCAAACCCTAAATGTGCAAAGATAATAACTGAAATCAAATCACTCGCACATGCGCACTCCTAGGGTATACTCTCACTTCGGTTGCCTTTGGTAAACGATCATTAAGTATAGGGTGTCTTAGTGGTTTCCCTCTTGTCTAAACAAAGATCAAACGTCTCGTTCGAAAATGTTGCCTCAGAAATGTTGCCTCGAAAAGGTTGCCTCGGAAATGTTGCCTCGAATATGATCTTAAGACATTAGGGTTATTACTAAGACGTCTTAACATTGCTTTAGTGATCGTACGTTCCTTTCAAATTGACCCTTACAACTCCAACGACGGTGCAACCTACTCATTAATAGTGGGATAACGCTATCTAAAGGAAACAAGAACAGAAACATTATTTTTTCAAGTAGGTAGATGCTAGTAGGTACTTGCTCAAAATAATCTTTTCCACACTTACACTCTTTTCAAACGAAGTTTTCAAAAATACTTCGTAACACTCTTGAGGACTGATACAAGGGTTAAAACAAAGTAAAACAAAAACTTTTCAAAACACACAAACACGATAGCAATTTTCAAAATGATGAGCAAGTACCTAAGAGCCCGTGGAAAACCACAGATAGAAAGGGTGTTAATACCTTCCCTTTCTATAATCTACCCCCCGTACTCAAAATCTCGAAAAAGGAATTTTTTCTGTGCTTTTTTCCTTTCCAGTTTGGATAAAATAAAAGTTGGTGGCGACTCTTGCTTACCGCGACATTTTACGAATAAAAAAACGCAAAATGCAAACCAGTAAAAATAGTCTGGTTCTGCCACCGTATCACAAAGTGCAAAATTGGAGAATTCGTGATTCTAAAGAAAATTAACTAAGATATTCATCAAGATCTCAAGCACTCTTCATTCATCATTCTCAAATATGTTTAACTTCTCCCATGATTCATTCAAATTCTATGAACCAAAATTCAAGTTGCAATTATTTGTTACAAGTTTGAATCCAAGATTTCAAAGAGAAGAGGTACAAGTTATGATTGAATTTCTAAATCATTACATTTGAAACTTACAAGTGTTTACCAAATTACAAAGATTACATATCATAAGAATTCAAAACAATTCTAAATCTAAAATCCAAAGTTTCTTGAATCGATCTTTTTGCCACGACAATTTCTTCAAGGAATCACCACCTTCTTCAAAGCATAAGCCATGGCTCTCATCTTGTCCACCAACATCATTCAACAACACATGAAAAAGAAAAGAAAGAAACTTGGTTAGAAAGATAATAAAAATATGAGCAAAGAAGGAATTTTCAAGAAAGGGAGCAAATATGAGCAAAATTTTGAAGACCAATTTTGATGAATTCCCCGCCTTGCTTCATTGTTGTTTCACCAGGCAAAAATAAGGAGAGTCTTCGGGCGATGAATTATGGTCGCTAGGCGATGACAAATATTTGTTTCAGTGGAGGACGTGGCGCAGTCTGGGCCAAGTATATAGAAGCTATCTCCGGGCGACGCTTTTATATCGTCGGGCGATGATTGTAAATTAAATTTTCTTTATGTTTCCTTTTTGTTTCATTTGGAGGGTTATGGTTTTAGGGGGGTTATTTTTGTTCTCTCAACTCCATCAACCTCATTTTTATAGTGGATTAGCTTAGATAACAACACTAGGGATTTGCTTATGAATGATTGGAGGTGGATTTCTCAGTGATCGGCTCTGACAAACTAGAAGATTTGTGGTTTATCTCTTTTCCTCTCTATGTATTTCTCTTTTGTTGGGTTTTATATGTATTTGACTTTGAACTTATGTATATTTGTCGCCCATGGTGTTATATTAAACTTGCTTTACAAATCTTTGTGGATTATTGTCTTAGATTTTTGCTTTGTTCTAGGTATTTGAGTTGTTATAGACATATACTGCTTAGATTCTTATCTAGGATGATTATCTGTTAGTTTCTGAACTCTAGAGATAGATTTAAAGCTGACATCTACTTGGGTATCAGAGCTTAATGCCTCTGTGGTTGTGTTGTGCTGAGAGATCGTCAGTGTGATTACATAGTTGTCTTCTATGTTGTTGAGGAGGTAGTGAGATCATTTCCTTGGTGATACAATCAGTCTCTCAATTTGGGTTAGAAATGACTTAGGTTGTGAGTGATGCGTATTGACATTGATGAGTACTGTTAGGTTGAATGTAACTGGTCGGTATATTTAAGTCTGTGATGAGTAGATTATATGCAGGCTTGATACGTTTTTCCTTAGTTTTTTACTTTTGTTTGCATTTCTTTTCTGTTGATAACATTTTCTTTACAAACCCATTCAATCCCAAACTCATTAACGAGAGATTTGTCAAACGAAAATTCAATAACCAATCTCTGTGGACACGATAAATTCCTGGATAAATATTTCTAAAACTTTTGTTGCTTGCCGCTATACAGCTCCAACAAAATGGCTCTGTTGTCGGGGTTTGGTTCTATTGTCTTTGCATTGTGATAATTCTTTTGTTTTTGAGTTTTATAATTAATGTATATGTTGTATAGAAATTATATATTAACGTGTATATGATACTTGTGCATATATGTGTTTTTCTTTGTTTACATGTATTGTTGTAAATTGTCTCGTATTTGTAACGCTTGTTGTATGAATGTTAGGAAACTTTCTTTAGGTTTGCGCATTGTGACAATACCATGGCATGACGAGAGGAGGTTACTAGCTCGCACAATAAAGGCATCGAGCTTATGACGTAAAACAAGCATGTTTGTTTGTATTTGTTTATGTGTGTGGTGATTTGTGCTTTAATAAGTTGAAACAAGGAAATGTTCTTAATTTCAAATCTTCACTTTTCAACTTGTTAATTCATTTTCACTCGGTTTTCATATCGTTATTTGTATTTGTTTTGTTATGTCAATTTGTGTTTTCTGAAAGCTTGTCGTGTTTAGTTTGAGGAGTTTTCTTCATTGTATATATTGTAAATTTTGTACATTGAAATTTTGTAGGAGTATTAATTTTCTAATTCTTTTGTTGTTGTTTGGACTCGATATTGGTTCGATAGCTTGAAGTCGCTTTTGGTGATTTTCCAAGTTTGCGTGTTTCAACTTGCGAATGTGTGGTAATGATTTTGTTAAATTTTTGTACACGTTAGAGGTATGTGTTTATCGCTTTCTATACCTTAGCATATTCATGATACTTATACTTTTTACAATTTTTATGCCATTCATTCTTTTGTACACTTGTTCATTTGTGAATCACTTTAGTTCCTACCCTTTTTGGGAGGTAGCTTTCCATTATTCACATATGCTGGAGACCACAATGTTTGTTTTAACTAGATTTTATTATGTTTAATCTTTTATTTGTGTTGATTGTATGAAGGCAAGAAAGTGATCAAGGCAATTTTTGTTCCATTTTGAGCACAACCACCCCTTAGCCAAATAGTCAATTCACCATGTGAGTGTGTGATCATTTTTAACCCTTTGAGCTTTTTGTCGATATCCATGTTGTTTTTTCTAAATGCTTGTCTATGAGTGTTTAGTTTCCCTTTTTGCATGGATGTTGATTCTTTGTTTTCTTGAATCCTTAACTATGATTTGTAGTTGAATTTTTACCTTGCCTTAGAAAGTAAGGAGTATTCATATTACGATGATGGTTGGATTCAAGTTGGGGAGAAAAATGATTGTTTATTTATTGGTTGATTGCTATGAGGTTGAAAATAAAAAGAAAAGAAAAAAATGTGAAAAAGAAAAGACAGAAAAAGAAATAAAAAATTGAAAAAGTTTTGAAAAAGAAAAACAAAAAGAGTTCGAATAATGTTGTGTTAATAAGTGATGTACTTTGGTGTGAAATTTGAGATTCATAAGAAGTTTAATCTGAATTTTGTGTTTGAATCTTTGGTGGATTGATCATTCCCTTAGATTTAGGCAAGTTTTTGTTTCGTTTAGCTTTAAGACTTATCACTTTTTTGTTAACCAAACCACATTACAACCTAGAAAAACCCTTGAGATTCTTGCTTTTATATTTTTAATGTAAATTTTTGGATGAATGCATAATTTAGTCTATTGTTTGCAAGATTGTTGGATGAGTAAAAATACCCCATTTTTGTGTATTTTTTTCATCTACCGATGATTATGTTTGCTAGGTGTGATTCATTTGTGACCATGTATTGTTTTATAATGTTTGGCATATTCTTTGTATTTAACATTTGTTTCATATTTATGTTACTGTCATAGTTTAGTGGTAAGTATGTTTTTTCGTGTGTACCATTTTTCATTTGAACTATTGCATTTGTTTTCTTCTTTCGAAACCTGTTGATTCATAATTATTTGATTATCGTCTTTTGCTTCTTTAAGTTTATTTGACTTTGTTTTAGGACAAACAATGAATTCAAGTTGGGGAGAGTTTGATAAGTGTAAAAGTGTAGGTTTTTTGTATAGACTTTTTGTTGCACGTATCGACTCTTTGTTGTTAATATCGTTGAATAAACCCGACTTTTGTATAAATACGTTTAGTTTATGTATAATGCATTTTCTTGTATAAAGTATATCGTTTGATAGTTTTGTAGGTATTTGAGCATTGTTAGAGCAATAGGAATAAAGCTCCAAGATGCATTTTTGGATCAATAAAGGAATAAGGCCAAGATTGGAGCCAGAATAAGTTATGCAGAAAAACAACAAAAGTTGATTTCTTGTCATGCATCGCTGGGCGAAAGGGAATGTCGCCGAGAAAAATTTTGAAGACCAATTTTGATGAATTCCTTGCCTTACTTCGCTGTTGTTTCGCCAGGCGAAAAAAAGGAGAGTCGTAGGAGATGAATTATGGTCGCCAGGGCGACGACAAATATTTGTTTCAGTTGAGGACGTGGCGCAGTCTGGGCCAAGTATATAGAATCCATCTCCGGGCGACGCTTTTATATCGTTGGGCGATGGTTGCGGATCATATTTTCTTTATATTTCCTTTTTGTTTCATTTGGAGGGTTATAGTTTTTGGGGGGTGATTTTTGTTCTATCAACTCCATCAACCTCATTTTTGTAGTGGATTAGCTTTGATAACAACACTAGGGCTTTGCTTATGGATGATTAGAGGTGGATTTCTCATTGACCGCTCTGACAAACCGGAAGATTTGTGGTTTATCTCTTTTCCTCTATATGTATTTCTCTTTTGTTGGGTTTTGTATGTATTTTACTTTGAACTTATGTATATTTGTCGCTCATGGCGTTATATTAAACTTGCTTTATAAATCTTTGTGAATTGTTGTCTTAGATTTTTTCTCTGTGCTAGGGATTTGAGTTGTTATAGACATATACTGCTTAGATT